>JANXHW010000007.1:40309869-42709869 GCA_026170595.1 Plestiodon gilberti rubricaudatus
CTGTATCTACCAAGACAGATGGGAAGGATGTGCCTCTTCTGCAGACCCTTGCTAGATGCTGTGGCAAATGTATCCTGGTGAAGTATTGCCCCAGTGACCACCTAAGCTGGCTGATAGATGGTTGGGTCAACTCCTCAGCAGCATTCAAAGAGGTTGTCTGTGCTCCTTGTAAAGTCAGCACTTTTTAGGAGTATGGGGCCAGCGTTTTACCTCTGACTGTTTTTCCTGACTATTTTTCCCTCCAGCTCTGGATTCTCCTACCCCCAGTTTGTGCTTGGCCATCCCGGCCTCGGACAGGCTGCCATGTGTGGCCCATCAAGTCAGCCAAGGAAATTGTGAGGCTCTGGGGTGTTGCTATGACTTCAGAGACAGGGTGGTCCCCTGCTACTATGGCAGCAAAGGTGAGTTAAGGTATTGGATAGCCTTGGGACCACCAAGTGGTTGGGCATACACTGTATTGCTGTTCCATTACAGATGCTCTTAACTAACTAAGGTAAATTCTTGCCCAACTAGGACACCCTGTATTTAACATTGCAGTAGCTACAGGCTGCAGATGGTAGACTCCATCTTAGAGGCATTCTCTCCTGTATATTCCTCCAAGGAGCTCAGAGTGGTGTACATATTTCCTCCCCTCCTTTTTGTCCTCACAACAACCCTGTGAGGTAGGTGGGGCTGAGAGATAGTGACTGGCCCAAGGTCACCCAGGAAGCTTTGTGGCTGAGTGGGGATTTGAACCTGGATCTTCCAGGTCTGACTCCCAAACCACTACACCATCCTGAAGAAATGGAGAATATTGGATAAATGCCTCTTAAGATCGTCTACAGTTGGACAAGGGCAGGACTGGCCCAAGACCTTCTGCCATCTGAAGTGGCATACCAAATATGCCCCTCTTACCTGATATGCTAGTTAGCCTCTACTCTTCTTGCACTCCAATGTTCTAGCTCAGCATGCTCCTCCCTCCCCCTTCTCCCTCCACCTTCCCCTCCTCCAAGACAGTGGAGGCAAGTAGGTGGACAGAAATGGGTGCCCTCCCCACCAATCTGCAGCGTAAGGTGACTGCTTCAGTTGGCCTCATGGGTGAGCTGGCTCTGGAGGAGGGTCCTCATTGTTCTGAAGGACATTCAGCTATGGTAGTGATTGGTCCAAAGTCTCACTTGGTTTTAGAGTGTACTGAGTAGATTTGAACCTGGGGCTAACCACAATACAGTACACTCATGAATTGGTAGGGGTGGAACAGTACGAGAAATGGATTGAGGTTTTTATGCAAATATTGCTTGTAAGTAAATTCTTTCCACATACTTTAAAAAGCCTTGTAAAGCTAGGTGCGTCCTGATAGTGTCATTTTAAAAAGTGGGTCCCAGTGCTAAAATGTTTGAGAACCACTGTTCTAGAGAATTCCTGGCATAGTAATTGAGAAGACAGCTTCCTGTCCAAAGGAACTTGCCCCTAAAAAAGTCCATGAGGAAATGGAGGCAGGAGAAAATGGCAGGGTTTGCATCACCCAAGTGTGAGCATATTTGGTCTTGTACTAGCTCTTAAAGGCCTAGTGGAGGGGCCTTGCTGTCCTGCCTCTTACTCTGCTGCAATCTGGTAGAAAGGCTGCAGGGACAAAGCTATTGGAGGGGGCCAAATGGCAGTTGGTCCTGGTCAAGCTGATGGGGGAAGACCTCTCTGTTAGTGCCAGATGGAAAAGAATAGGCTCCATGTATGGTTGGCAGAAGTTGGGGAGATCTAGAAACCATTCCTGTAGGTGGGGCCAATGGCAGTAATGCAGTGTGTGGAAGGGTGCCTTGTTCTTGTCTCTCCAACTAGTGGGCCAAAACTGTGCAAGTGGCCCTTTGCAAGCCAGCATTGGAGGATTCACTGGCATCTACGCTTTTCTTGGTATCAACTAAAGAATTGCATTGTAGTCAAACATCTGATCACTGGAGATCTCTTAACTGGGATGAATTTTAAGTTTTAAAAGGCTGTTGGTGAGTGAAATGGTCCCAGTATACAGGCTCATCAGTCCTAGTAAGGAGGGGTACCTTGCCAACATGCAACAAACTTACTTGGTGTATCATTGTTCAGTGAGGTAAGAATACATAGGATTGGAGCCTTGAGGTTAGACCATGCCCAGTGCAAGGCCTGTGGGCAGGCATGCTAAGGTGGAGCAACGATGGCAGCTGTCTGACAATTAAAGCCAACAGTTGTGTGTAGCTCTGGTACTCGCTGAAACACAAGTGTTTCAAGGCCAACTGTGGTGGTTCTTGTACTAGCAAAACAGGAGATTAATTTTAGGTGTTACAATAGTATTAACCTCATTTTTTAATCCATGTGCCTGATTTTTTTGTGGTCAGTTTTGTGTGTGTTTGAGGCCACTTGCCAAGCTGACATAACTGTACAGTATTTGGACAGTTTATACTTCCTGGGACTGTTGCAGTTGAGTAAATCCAGCACAGCCAGAGGTGCCAGCTGTTCTACTGGATTGCTTTCCACACTTTCTCATCTAGTCTTCACTTCCACAAACCCAGCAGCAGGAGGCTGGGTCTTATTTCCAAACTGCATCTTATTGGAGCCTGACAATTGGCCTGTTCAGCAAGTTTCTTTAAACAGTCTCTGCAAGGGGGCAACACGTGACTCTCCATCCTGCCTCGGTTTGCGCAGAATAAGCAATATCTTAAATTATTTATATTATAATCACTGCAGCAGGTTTGTCTGCAGAGATGTGGCTTGTGACTATCTTCTGTTTGTCCATTTGTTTGTTCATCTGATACTATTCTCCCAGCTGAGTCTTGTGCTTTTTGGCACTTGAAATTTTGGGGGCACTTTGCACTTAGTATATTGGTATAAAATAACTGTGCATGCCAGCTCCACAAACACTTGGGTCAATAGCAGCTATTTTCTCAGCATTGGGAATATATCTGCATGCTTTAGTACCACACTTCTGGAAGAACAGGCTGTGATTCACACATGGAATGTCAAGCACATGAATGCCTCATTCTCCCCAGGTACTACATCACCTCTTCAGTTGCATTTAGAGTCATGTCTCTACTTAATTTTGTGTACAATGGAGTTTTATAAATGCACTTGTGCATTAACTGCATGATTCCCTTTTCATCTTCAAGAACTCTAGTTATTGAGCTGCCTGCACATGGTGCCTGCCTCAATTAAAAGATCATGAAAGCCTGCATCCTGAAATCATTGACAAGGACTGACCAGGCTTTGCAAATAGTTCAACCTGTGCCCACAACATCCTTTGGACTCCTTTATTGCCACTGGTCAATGGAGCTTGACCTATTACAACACTTGTGTTCAGTGATAGTGTCCCCAAGTCTGGCTCAATTGACTTGGCCAAGGTGTCTGGTCATGCATGTATCGATATGCAAGGGTGCCATGGGTTTAATTAAAATTAGTTGAGATAAATTTTGGCATGGGTTTAAGTTATCAGAAAAGGATGTAATATGAGGAGGTTACTACTGTAACCAAATTACAGCACAATCCTAACTAACTTTCCAGTGCCAGTGTAGCCATGCCAACAGGGCGTACACTGCATTTTGCAGTGCAGGGGCAGTCATGGAGGCCTCTTCAAGGTGAGGGAACATTTGTTCTGTTACCTCAGGGTTGCACTGGCACTGGAAAGTTGGTTAGGATTGCATTGCTAGTCTTCCTTCGCTTGCTTGGTAGATGCACATCCTTTACTACCTTGGTTCTTTGGATAGCCCAACTTGAACAATAAGGATTTTGTAGGGGATAAACATAGGCCTCTTGCTCCTCTTTCTCCCCCCCCCCCAAACAATTGTAGAATTACAGTTGACAAATTCAGGAATATGATCAGGGCTATACCAAGACCTCCTGAGGTGGCATGCCGAATGCTGCCCCCTTAACATTGATGTTTCAGCCTCTGCTCCTCCCACTCCAATATTCTAGCTCAGCCCTCTTTTTCCCTTCCACATTTATTCTTCCCCTCTTTTTCAGTCCTGGGAGTAGAGGAGTTGGACAGAGATGAGCGCCTTCTCCCACCAATCTGCTGCCTGAGGTGACTGCTTCAGTTGACCTCATGGATGAGCTGGTATGGTTGAAACTGATCTCTCAGAAAGGCAATAGTCTTGCATCTCCTTTGACCATTTTATCAAGAGCTTGCCAAGGATCTTGGTGAGCATTTGTTCAATTGCCCCCTGGCTCATAGCAAGTTCTTATCCATAGCAAGTTCTTACTAGAGAGACACTTCAGACAAAACCTCAGTTCATTGTCCAAGGTGGTGGTGAGCATGTTATAGCTTCTTTGTGCCTCCAACAGTGACAGCCCACTGTAGCCCAGATGGCCAGTTCTTCGTTGCCGTCTCCAGGAACGCAACTCTCCCACCCCTCAGCTTGGAGTCTGTGCACTTGCTGAACAACCAGGCGGGCAGGTGTGCTGCCGTAGCCAGGACCCACATGTTCATCCTGTTCCAGTTTCCACTCTCTGCTTGTGGGACAACCTTCAAGGTAAGGTGGTGGTGAGGTCTTTCTCAAAATACTATGCAATGCGTTGCAGCAGAGATTGCAACATGTTAGTGCTGGAGGAAGCTGATTATTTTTAAGAATTTAGGAGACTCACCCCAGGCGTTGGAATGCAATGCTGCACTTGCCTTCTAGGGGTTGTGTGATCTAGTTCATACTCACTTTTGCACCAGAGGGATGTAAGTGGTGGAGTCTGCACAGTCTCCAGACTGAGATAGGGTTAGAACAGTCTTGGCTCCAAGTATACTAGTAAGCAGAAAACACTCGGGCTTTGTAATTGTTTCTCCAATTTGTTTTCCATGAGCTTACCTCCTATCACTACCCAAGAAATTGTAAAAAAATAGGTTAGATATTGGAAGTCTGCATGCTACAGTTCTAGCTAGAATAGCAGAAGCAAATGGAGTCTCTTCATAAAAAGGGCCCTGCTGAGTCGGAGACAAGGGTTTCTTCTCCAGCATCCTGTCTTCCTACAGTGCAAACCAGTTGCCCCAGTGGGACATATTCCTGTCCTGCTTGTGGATGGTGGCCTGCCTTGCTGTGAGTGCTTGGTGGTTGGAGTGCCTCTGAATATGGACTTGTCTAGTTATCCAAGCCTTCCACATGTGCCTAGGGTCCATGTAGATGGACCACCAGATGTTTTTGAGGAAAAAGTGCTGCTGCCACCCACTTAACATGTATTTTGCCTGTTTGTGTGTTGTAAGATGCTTTTGATATTTAACTTTAAGGTGGGATATAAATTTTCAAAGCCTTACGTGGGATACTAGCTAAAGAGTGGTCTGACTCTCAGTGGCTTTTGAGACCTCCTAGGAACTTGATGATATGGAGTAGGAAGCTAATGCAGTTCTGATCAAAAATTTGGACTGTAGCTTATTGGGACTGTAGTGAGGTGACTCTAGTTCAGTGGAACCTAGCTACTTCATCGAACAAGACCAACCTTCTATTCTATTCAAGTTATTCTAGACTTCTGTACAGGAAAATCAAGTCTTGAAGAAGGGGGACTTGACTAAGAAGACTTCTGACTCCTGCTCTTCTGCTGCTAATCATGACCAACTGTAAAGAGGCAATATCATCATTCAAACTGAGACAAATTGATTAGAAAAAGGTGGTGGTGGTCTTACCACCACCTTCTGATCTGTTTGCCTCATAGTTTGAATGATATTGCCTCTTTACAGTTGGTCACATAATTACCCCCCTCCTTTATTGGCATCTAGAACTGGTGCAATCTAAAACAGAATACCTCTGAAAGTTTTTTTAATGCAACCAGGTTAGAATAAATTCACTGGGCTTAGTCCCCACCCCCCAGAAAAAAGCTCCTAAATTGTTGGGACTCTTCCAAATTGTCTTTGGTACCCTTTTGCTTGCTGACCACACAGGTGATACTTTCGGAAAGACTCTTTTCCTCCCTATCCCCACCTGCTCCGGCTGATGGACTGTGTTAGAACTGTTTGGCAAAGGGCAGTGCGCGAATTCTGGTGTGGCCCCTAGTGTAAGGCGCTACTTCTCTAAAGTTTTGTTTTCCTTTCAGGAGTCCCAAAGCCAGTGGCTGTATGAAAATGAGCTAGTGGCAGACAGGCAGGTCCTCTCATCCCATTCAGGCTCCATAACCAGGGACAGCAGCTTCAGGTAAATGGGAGTCGGACTTAGACCTGGAAGATCCAGGTTCAAATCCCTGCTCAGCCACGAAGCTTCCTGGGTGACCTTGGGCCAGTCACTATCTCTCAGCCCCACCTACCTCACAGGGTTGTTGTGAGGACAAGAGGAGGGGAGGAAATATGTATACCACTCTGAGCTCCTTGGAGGAAGGGCAGTATAAAAATGTGAAAAATAAATAAATTCTTCAGCAACAAAACGATGGGGAGGGCTGCTATGTCTGCCAAAATAAATCCATAGCATACTTTTGTTGACTAGTACTAAAATGTTCTGTGGCTGACAGTCTTGTAGTCTCGGGCTAATATACCTACCCTCTAGACTTCCATGCATTGACTGGTTGTCTTGATCAGACCTTGGGGTGCCATGATGAGCAGAGTGGCAGTGCCTGCTATTGGTCTGGGGAGGGCTGACCCTATGCTGTTTTCAGCACCATCAAAGCTAGCGGCACACTGTCGGTGTCTTGGCCCCCAGCACAACATTACTAGAGGACTTGGCATCTGGGTGTATTAAAATAGCATTTCAGTCATGCCTGTGCAGGATGCTAGCAAGGGTGGCAGTGCAGGTGGCAGGCCCTTCTGGTGCTGGCACACCTTGGTATCTTCTTGCAAATTCTGCATGCTGATGGCAACTCTTTCCTGTCTGTTGCAGGCTGACCATCCGTTGCAGCTTCTCTGCTGAGGATTCCCTGCCTGTTGGCATCCAGGTTGCTACTCCTGATCCTCCAGGTGCTGTTGCCCAGCAAGGACCCCTCACTTTGGAGATGAGGATAGCTAGAGGTGAGTGAGCTCAAATTTCGTATTCAGGCAAATGAATTGTGCTTGTGGAGCTGGGAAACTGTTCTGGCCCTGCAGGAATGTGAAATTCATGTGGCCCTCTGCTTCTACCTTGGGGAAACCTCTTGCAAGTAGAGTGGAACAGAGCAGAAGGCTGGTGTGTTCCTCCTTTGCCACCTTATTCCAGGCAGGCAAAATCAGTGTGTGAAATGAGCTGCTTCTTTCCTCCCAAGGGTTTTGTTTGCTGCTTTGACCCATTGTAAAGACTGTCCTAGGAAGCTCTAGTTGCATTTTCATAACACTTAATGCATTTGCACTTGGGCCTATAGGTAGAAATAAATACACCTTGTTAAAGTAGGTTTGATACTTCATTGCAACTGCCTTCCTACTGAGATACAGGACTGTACAGTATTTGCAAGGGGAGGGGGGATGTTCAGTCTAAGCCAGGGGTGGCCAACCTTGCACCATGACTGTTCCTGGTCCTTAATGGTTGCATAGGTGAGGGCATTTCAGCAGGTGCAGCTGCCAAGATTCTGTCTTCTACACTACTGTACACAATTCTTAAGAACGCAGAGGCCCTTGTGGTGGAAGGTTGGCCACCCCTGCTCTAAGCAATAAGCTAAGGAGCCATATAATCTTTGTACTAGATGCATTTATTCACAATCCTAGTTCTTTACACACACACCCAAAAAACCCCATAGCTGTGTTACAAGTGTGTCACAGATGCAGTAGCTCCAGTGTACACTATATAAAATCTGGGGTGGCTGCAAAATGACTCCCACCACAGCCATTCATGAGATCGGACTCCACCCAGTCCAAGGGGTCAACCACCCAAGAATTGCAAAGGATTTTGTAAGCTCCAGAAGTAGGTTGGTAGGATCTACTGAACTCTTGCTTGAGGCTCCTTCTCCCCATCCCTTCCACATCTGTTGCATAATGTTATGCTGCTAGACTGAAACCCTTAAGCTTCTTCCCAATGGCAATGGCTTGCTCAACATTGTATTTAAAAATGTGTCATGGGATTGTTGCTGGGGGGGGGGGGGAGAAGAGAAGAACAATCGCCAGCAACAGCCTCTAGAAGGGATGCTATGCTGGGTAGAATAGATGGTGGTTCTTCCCCTGCTGAACATGAGCTGCTACCTGCCACTTAAGATACCTCTTTGCCCAGTCTGCAAGGGTTTTGTCAAACTAAGCCCTGGATTGGGCAAAGCTGTACCTAACTAGTTCAGCATCCTGCTTTCTCAATCTAGTTGCTTCCAGGAAGCCCACAAGCAAGGTATAAGTGACTAAGGGCCCAGTCCTGTCAAACAATCCAGAACTGATCCAGTCCTGAGGTAAGGGAACACTCTGACTGCCCACCACCACAGAATGCAGCACATTCCTTTGACACAGCTGCATCAGTGCTAGAAATAGGATTGGGCCCTAACTGGGGGGAGGTTTTCTGCCCTTAACAGATTTTTAACCATTACAGCTAAATGCTGCTGATAGCCCTCCTCTGTAAAGTTGTCCATTCTCCTTCTATATGCCAGTAGTCGCTGCCACATCACACACGAGGTATGATTTTTTGGAATGCACTGCTATGAGGACTGTCCTGTTCTGAATCTACCAACAGTTGACTTCAAGGAGGCCAAGTTCTTTCACCCAAGCAGGACTTGGTTAAGGTGCTACAGTTAAGTCAGAGGTTCCCAAACTGGGGGACACCGCAGCCAGGAAAAATGAGTCTACTCCCTTAAGGGGAGTAGTGACCTGTGGTGATGGCACCAGCGGTTCTGGGATCACTGTGTTATGGGGGGAGTGGCTTTTGGGCCCTACCTGGGGGTCTTGCTGGGCCTCCGGGGGGGGGGGAATGAAAGAAGCCTGCACACCTCAGACAAAACCAGAAGTGGGTCACAATCATGATCTGAAGTTTTGAGGTGTGGGAGGCCTGTGGAGGGGTTCACAGGCTCCCCATAACCCTGGAGGCCCAAGACCCCCAGGTAGGGCTAAAAAAACAATTTCCCCCAGCGGCAGCATGATCCTGGAAGCGCCAGCACTGCCATAGCTGCCACTTCCACCCCTGCAACCACTTACAAGAGGTCCAAAAGTCTGGGAACCTCTGGGTTAAGTGATACTCTATTAACGGGGCTACCAAATAGAACTAGAGGCTTCAGTTCTGGGTGCCAAAGAGATTCTTCTAAATTGGCTCCTTTGTCCCTTAGATGAGAAATACACCTCTTACTATGCTGACCTGGACTACCCAGTGGTGAAGGTTCTTCGTGACCCTGTTCCTGTTGAGGTCCGCATCCTTGGGAGGAGAGACCCTGTGCTGGTCTTGGTCCTGCACAATTGCTGGGCCACACCAAGTACCAACCCCATGTGGAAACCAGACTGGCCCCTTCTGGAGAATGGGTGAGTATGACAATGGCAGTCGCCAACCATTCAGACCTCAGATTCAATTTTGAATCCTGCGGATCACTAACAAGATTTTTTTAAAGGTACAAACATCTATATTACAACTCTCCAACAAAACACTGTTTTGAGGGGACCCCACCCTGTGCCGGGCTAATTCTCACACCCTGCGCCGGGCTAACACACACCCAGGCTCTTCTCTTTAAGCAAGCTTTGTTTCTTCCTTAAAACAGAGAAGCATCCTCCATTGCAGGCAAGTAGAACGAGATTAAGTCCTAGAGTGGCTCTGCAAGGTTTCTGTTGACCTTGCAGAGCATCTCTAGGGCTTAAGCCTGTGACACACCGCCCATGTTCACTTTGTCCAGTGGCGTTGCAGAAGCAGCAGACTCGCACGAGGTGCCCGAAGCACACCAAAGGTTGAGAGCTGTGGCTTGCTGGTCCTCTGTGATTGGTCGCTTGCTGGTCCAAAACCAGCTGAGGACTCTGTGCACAGAGGTTGTTCTCCCTCCCTCAACAATGAGCTCTGTCAGTTCAAAGCTTGCAATTCGTTGAACCATTTGGAGAAATACATGTTATGTAAAGTTCCATGTACCTAGGGTGTTCTGAAAGCATGACTTTATTTACAAGAGTAAAGGGTTTATATGAACTATTTACGTAAGGATAGATACCTGTCCAGCAATCTCACACACAATACTTCTGACTAGGCAAAGAGCCCCCTTGTAAGATCAATCTGCCCCGTATGGATTTCCCCATTAAACATCTCGACCCAGGCCTCTTCTCACCCAGCACAGCAACACTCAGCAGGGGGTTGGCTACTATGCTGCTCCACATCCCACCCCCAGACTTTGCAGTTTGGGCTCTCATTGGCTGAATGTGCCAGAAGCACGTCTGAGATGAGGCTGCATTATGTCCAGATGCTCCTTCTGACATGCCTGTATGTTTCGGCTGCTGATCAGGTAAACACGTTGACCAGTGAATGCAGATGCACCAGGGCAAAACTTGTGTGGCCCCGTTCGGTGTGTGTGTCACAGGCTTTAGTTTCTTTCTACTTCCCTGCAATAAGCAGCCAGAGGCTGCTTCTCCTGTTTAAGGAAGAAATGAAGCTTGGGGGGGGGGGGAGTAAGAGCCTGGGGGGTCGTATCACCACAGACTAACAACATTTTCTTGTGGACCGTCGGTAAGCAACCGCTGATCTGGATGGCCATGAAGTAAGGCTGAACCCCAGAGAAGGAAGACTTGTTTGCAGGCCTGCAGGAAATGGCTCTGCTTAGACATGGCACAAAACCATGTGTTGGGCATAGTGTGAATAGCTGGCAACCAATTTGAATTTCTAAAACTACAACAAAGTCTGGGTTAGAGCTGTCTTCTGTTGCTGCTGGCTTGATGCCTGAACCCAATTAGAATTCAAAATAAAAGGCATTCGTTTTGCACACTGAAATAGTTTAACAAGGAGATAATGACTTGTTAGTCTTTAGTTTCAGGCACTGGCCCTACTATACAGATGTTTTGCATGATGACAAATGGATTGGATGGGGTGGCACAGCACTGAGTGCCAGTAAGAAGACCTGCCCCAGACAGCATTTATCTGTACACAAATGCTATAAGCAGGAGGATGAGTCCCTGCAACTGGAGCAAGTAGAACAGTGATACTGTCTAGTGTTGTGCTGGCCCACTAGGTGGGATAACTCTCTTTAGCCTCCATTGCAGTCATGAGGCAGGGAAAACTTGCCTTGGGTGGTATGGGGGCACCCTAGCTTTGTATCTCCAAATAAGTCCCCAAAAGACTGGTTTCCTTCAGGATAAAACCAGATGCTATTGCTGCCACCTGGGAAACCAACTGACATGTTGTAACCTGAACTCCTCTGCACCAACCCTTGCCTTGGGTAGCAGCAAACCACCTGAGGCTGTGTTGGATTGCGTTAGACTCTTGGCAGACTGAGTAACTGGTACAAATGGGAACAAGCTTATTAAAACTAATGTGCTTGCAATTCAGTAACTGATCTTAACTTCAAGGCACAAGCTAACAATCCTGATGTGACTAGCTAGGCATACCCCTGCCTAGGTTAGCAACCAAGTATCTTCCTCCCCTCAGCCTGTGATATGGGCTGGATCTTGCAAAATACTACAGCCTCATTTTGTGATTGTTGGTTGGCAACTTGTTGCCCTGCCTTAAGTAACCTTGGCTTCAGGTATTCACCTGCCTTTTTGATTGGAGAGTTGAGACCACCTGAGTCACCCAACTAGAACATCAACCTGGTCAGATTGACTGGGATGCCCAATAGCCTTGGCACATGTCATTTTTGGCAGGTAGACTGGCTAAAAACCCGTTACCTGCTGCCAGATGAAGGTGAGCAATACACAGAATGGCTGAAAGATGAATGATGCAGCCAGTTTTAATAGTGGAGGTTCCAGAAAAACTCTGAGCCCTTTTAGGTTAACCCTGCCAAAGGGTTCCCCTAAAGTGAGTACACAGAATGGCTGAAAGATGAATGATGCAGCCAGTTTTAATAGTGGAGGTTCCAGAAAAACTCTGAGCCCTTTTAGGTTAACCCTGCCAAAGGGTTCCCCTAAAGTGAGTAGGAACAAAGGGAGTTGGCATAAGTCCCAGGCTACTTCTGCATCCATAAGGGCTGCTAGACACTTGATAAACATTTGGCCATATTATCAGTCAGGTTCTCATCCCTCTGCTGATTACATCTGTTCCAAATCTTCCTTGCTCTTAGGTGCCCTTATAAAGGAGACGACTACCAAACCCAGCTGGTGCCTGTTGGAGTGGATTCAGGGCTGGAGTTTCCCTCTCACCATCAGCGCTTCATTATCAGCACCTTTACATTTGTGGATGGTGCTTCCCAAAGGAAACTAACTGGGCCGGTAGGATCTGGCATATATGGGGGGGGGGGGGGAACTGTGTACTCTTTCAGGAAAGGTCTACCTTGAGCTCTGTTCAATCTTCTGAATGGTTTTGAAATGGCAAATTGCAGGCTAGAGGAAAGCATTAGAAAACTGCCAGAATTGTAAAGCCCTTAAACAAATCTAGTACAGCCATGCTTGGAGGACTACAAATCTAGTACAGCCATGCTTGGAGGACTACAATGTATAGTTCCCGTTGCATCTGGAAAAAGGGGATGAGCAAAGTCGTTGTCGGTTGGAGCCCATTCATTACGAAGAACATTTGGGAGTCTTGGTTGGGTGAAAATGACCAAAAGGAAATGCAATAGACTTATAAAACTATGCCTAATGCAAGAGGGTTTAAGAACTTGGATTCACCCAATGAAACTCATAGGGCACACTTGGGAGCCACACAGAATTCACTAACAAAGTTGTGGTGCTCCTGGTTTGGGTCACTTTAAAAGCAATTGGACACATTAGTGGGGGCACTTGTGGAAATGTTTGCCTTGATAGGGGTTCCGAGGCAGTCTTTTTAGAACATCTGATACTGGGGTGGGAGGTTATTCAGGAAGCAGGAGACTTTGACCATGGGATGCTAAACTAAATGTGCCCTCAGTCTGATCCCACAGGGCTCTTGCATCGGAGTAGAGTTTATGCAGTGGCAGACCTACACTTTAGAGGCCCCTTCGCAACTAGCAAGGTCTGGGTAACCACTTCTTCAATAGGGTTTTTATTTTAAACCCTTATACCAGTGATTCCCAAACGTTTTAGCACCAGGACCCACTTTTTAAAATGACACTCTATTAGACCCACCTAGCTTTATGAGACTAAAAGGGTGATCTAGAAAGAAATATTTATTTACAAGTAATTTATTTACAAAAACGTGATCCATTTCTCATAATGAGGCAGCCTTATTGGCCTCAAGGCTTGAGGGGCTTAGTTATGTGACCCAGTCTTCACCTGCTCCCACTACCTCTCATTGATGCTTGGGGGGGGGGGGGGAAGAAACCACAAACATTTATTTCCCTATATTTACACAAGCTTGCAAACTGCAGGAGCTCAGCTATTTGTAGGACAATTAGCAGCTATCTGATTTTTGAATAGCCTTGGGGCTTGAGGCAATTATCTGATCTTTCCATCACCCATGTTTTCATTGGAGGCTCTGTGGGACCCACCAGAAATCGGGTCTCTACCCACCAAATGGGTCCCAACCCACAGTTTGAAAAACACTGCCTTATACAGTAGACCTATTTTTTAAGCAATGTGGACACGTTGCTTCTGCTTCTGAGGCCTCTCTGAGATTAGAGGCCTTGAAGCAGTGATGTAGACTTGAGTTGGACTCAAGTCACATCAGTGACTTGATTTGGTGATTGTAAAAGACTCTACTCGAGACTTGGAGCCTTTTACGACCAATCCAATTTTTATTCAGGTTTAAACCCGTTTTCCCCATTAAATAGATAGGGACTTGCAACTCTCAACCAAAGACTTGGGACTTGCAACTCTCAACCAAAGACTTGAGACGTGACTTGGGACTTTGAGTCAGACTTGATCCACACCCCTGCCTTGAAGCTTAAGCTTCATAAGTTTCATGGTAGAGCCGCCCCTGGGTTTATGTCACAATTCTAAACTACCCTTCAGTAAACTTCCAGGATGGAGATTCAAGGTGACTTTTCAGAAAATCATCCAAGCTAAGGCAAGTAATGTGTCAAGAGTTGTCCACTTCCAAATGACAAGCTATGCAAGTCTCCCACCACACTAGCACTGACAAAACGTAACTATATCAAAGCACAGCAACTGAGATCTTGAGCAGCATCGCAACTGTGGAGGAGGGCTTTACCTCTTCTGCTGCCACTATAGTTTTGATGAGGTCATGACTCTGCTGTGGCTGGTATCGGCCCCAGGAGAAATGGCAGCTGTGGAGAGGGGGTGGCATGATCAAGCCCCTCTCCGTTCTAACAAGGGGTGTGGGGGAAAAGCTGCCTGCAGCGGCTGCTCTTCCAAAGTTCAGTGCCAATGATGGGCTTCAATCGGTAATCCTGTGCCAATGATGGGCTTCAATCAGTAATCCTGTGGCTGTACCCAACTGAGATGCCCTCTCCTTGTGGTTGGAAGCCCCCCAACTCTGTCCTGGTCCCAAGTTGAACTGTTGCAGGCCTATTCTCAGCCAGTGAGCCTTGGGTGGGGCACACTGCCATCCAGGACCCCATGAGGTTTCCTCCCTGAGGGAATGGGGAGACTGATGTGTGAAAGAAAGAAATAACTTGCTCTCCTCAATGCTGTTGACTTGGTCCTTTCCTCTCTCTCTCAATTCAGGTGTACCTTCACTGTAGTGCTTCTGCCTGCGTGCCGTCTGCACAAGACAGCTGCCATGTCCGCTGTGTCGTCAATCCTCAAGGGAGAAGTGAGTTCTTTTTAATATGGGGCAATTACCTGCTCTCCAATTCTCTGTAGCCCTCTTGGGCATGCGCCCAACTAGATTAAGGGAGCTTGGATGTTACCTTGTGTGTCTCTTAATATTGTGTATCTTAGTCCAGCGGTTCCCAAACTGTGGGTCGTGGCCCAGTGCGCAGTGGGCCACAGCCCAGTGCTCCATGCTTACCTGCAAAGCACGTTCAAGAGCCTCTGGAGGCTGCTTCTGGGTTGTGCTGAGCCCACAACTCACTCCATTGGCCTCCACAGGCCTCAGAACGCCTTCTGGAAGTGACTTCTGGTTTGCGCCCACAACTTCAGCCACTTCCAGGAGGCATTTTGCAGCCCACAGAAGCCAATGGAGTAGGTTGCGGGCCCAGCACAACCCAGAAGCAGCTTCCAGAGGCTCCCAAACGCAGAGGTGTCACTGGTGAGTGACGCGTAGGGAGGGGGTGACATGCCTGCTTCCCCCACTCCCCCCGCTGCCGCCCCCCGTTCAACCCGATCACATCTTAAGCCGCTTCTGACTAGAGCAAGGCTGAAAGCGGCTGAAGACACGATCGGGTTGAACGGGGGGCGGCAGCAGGGGGAGTGGGGGCGTCGGTGGCATCATGGTGGTAATGCACTGACCTTCTGCCCCGAGTGATGTGGACCCTAGCAACGCCACTGCCCAACCATGCTTTGCAGGTAAGTATGAAGAATTGGGCCATAACCCGCTATGGAGAACGAGGGGTCGTGGCGCTCAAGTTTGGAAACTACTGTCTTAGTCTACATATTTTGCTAAATCTAGGAAATGCTAAAATCTTTGCATCTTCCTGGATTTCATTGCTGTGCCGTGCAGCTACTTTGTCTTAAGTTGTACCACTTATGGAGCTAGTTTAGGAGAACACCAATATGAGAAGAGCAGTCCACATTGGACTTCTTGAAATGTTGGCATGGGCTGTTCAGTTGGTCTGAGCTGCACTGGGTACACTGCAGCAATGCAACCTACATTTAATCTAATCCACCCCAGGACAAAGAGCCGCAGAAGACCGTTCTTTGATGGAGACTCTGACCTTGGTAACGTCTGATGGGCCAGTGGACTTTTCTGGCCAAGTGACGGAGGGGCCAGGATATGAAGGTAATGGGAGCATCGTGAGCAACATAGGAGGAAAGTTAATTAACCCACTGGTATCTTTGTGGCAAGGAGAGTCACGCCGGCCACATGACCACGGAGGCGTCTTCAGACAACGCTGGATCTTCGGCTTTGAAATGGGGATGAGCACCACACCCTAGAGTCGGACACGACTGGACTTAATTGTCAGGGGTCACCTTTAAGTTTATTGTCATGACTGAGGACAGAGTTAACATTGAGAGAGCAGTTGGGTCAAAGATGACCTCTTTGGGAAGATGCAGTCTTGGTGTGGAGGAGCAGCAGTGGAGCATACCCAACCCTTTCTCCACTGCCTTGTTGCAACACTCCTGCTTAAAATGCCCAGCAGCTGCTTTTCCTCAGATACTATTTTTCCAAGCAACTCAGGGTGGTGTACGTGGTTCCTCCCTCTTTCCTCACAACAGCCCTGTGAGGCTGACTGCAGTATCACCCAGGAAGCTTCATGGCTGAGCAGGGATTTGAACCTGGAGCTTCCAAACCACTACACCATCCTGGCTCTCGGGATGTAATGTGGTACAATAGAACAGTATACTATCCTGGGATACGGACCCTTGTTGCCTTTCAGGGATGTAGCCATGAGGTGGCAATGTGGAACCTGCCCTTTTTAAAGAGGCTGTGTAGCCTTCTGCCTTATGGAGAGGAGGGACGTGTGCTGGCAGAACTCTACCCAATTGAGTTCCCTGTATCTGATCTCCATTCTGTAGCATGGAAAGTTTCATGGCTGGACACAATGCTCAGAGACGGGGAATATGGGATTTGCAGCCATGTATTTTTGAGAAATAAAAAACTTTCAAACATACCAGGTATGTTAGCGTTTCTTTCTTCAGGCACGTACCCCTGTGTATGTGTCTCGAGGGGTACGTGCCTGAAGAAAGAAACGCTAAAACATCTAGTACGTTTGAAAGTTTTTTATTTCTCAAAGAATACATGGCTGCAAATCCCATATTCCCTGTCTCTTTGAGCAATCTCCATTCTGTTAGGATTCCCCATCTTCTGGCTACGAGCCTGCATTCATTTGTCTTCTGACCTCCTTGTGCTCTTGAATAGCATCCTATCTGTGGGAACATAATGCAGACATAAACTGGTGGGGGTTTTTGGTTGGAACAGAGGAGTAGACTATATTGCTTTACCAGTTTGTTCTGGGCTCAGTTGAAGGTATGGACCTTAAAACCACATGCTGCTTGCTTAAATATGCTTCTCCGTCTTAAACTGCTGCTTGTATCTCATGATTTCTTAAGTCTCCTTGAATAGCTGTTAATAGAAGGCTGGCTATAAACTGCAGTAAGAGGTGACTCTGTACTAGGGCAGGGTGGAGGGAAGAACCAGTCTGGTGAACATGCCAAGGTGACTGGGCTGTAATGGTCTCTGTTCTTTGGAACCCTACAGGAAAAAGACTCCCACACCAGGATCTTGCTCCGATGGATAACACATTGATCGTCTTGGCTGCAGTTGTTGCTGTACTGACAGTTGGTACACTGGCTACTGTAGTTCTAACAAAGCGCTGGGGAGGGCACGAGGGGCAAGACCTTGCCTGTGCTTAAGAATAAAAGATTTATTCTAGCTTCCAGTGGTTGCTTGACATCGTGTAAAATTTCCAGAGTTGTCTTTTATTGGACCAGTAGGGACCCATAAGCTGTCGATCGAAAGGTCGGCAGTTTGATTCCAGCGACAGGGTGAGCGCTCGTTGCTTGGCCAGCTCCTGCCAACCTAGCAGTTCCAAAGCATGTCAATGCAAGTAGATAAATAGGTACCGCTTGCGGGAAGGTAAACAGCGCTCTGTGTTCCAGCTGCATGCTACGCGCTGTGGCAAGGAGAGTCATGCTGGCCCCATGACCACGGAGGCGTCTTCGGACAATGCTAGGCGTCTTCGGACAATGCTGGCTCTTCGGCTTTGAAATGGGGATGAGCACCACACCCTAGAGTCGGACACGACTGGACTTAATTGTCAGGGGTCAACTTTACCTTTAGGGACTAGTCACAGTTGCAGGATTCCAAGCACATTGACTTAAAGGCCCACTGATCAAAGGGGCAGCTTCTTAACTATGTTGAGCTTTGCAGCCTTGGTCTGCCTTGTTAGTTGATTTTGGTCCTGTCTCTCCCCCCCCCCCCCCCCCAGGGCAGAGGAATCTTGCTATTTTCCAGCTGAGGCAAAGATGGGCTAAGCTAGCTTTTGACTTCTGGTGCAGGAAAGGGCAGTATCAATGAGTCTGGTTATTATACCATGGAGGTTATAGCATTTGGTTGGACAGATACTTTAGGCCTTTGTGGTTAGACAGATGGGGTGGGGAAGAAGAGTACATGAGAGGCTCATAGAACTGCATGGTGTAGAGAGCAGAAGTACTAAAACTGCAGGGAGAGGTCACCTGCAAAAGATCCAGGAGGGCCAAGTCTTCTGTCTTGGACTGCTTCTAAAAGTCAAATTCATAGGGAGAAGAGATCCATCAATAGCACATGGTTGTAGTAACTGTTAATGGAACCACCATGTTCAGTGGCCGTTTACCTTTTATGTCCTACTTGTAGACTTCCCAGAGCCATGTTGGATCATGAATCCATCTAGTCTAGCATCCCACCCTGTGATCCAGGGCTCGTGTGATCCTCTAGTGGTGAGTTCTGAACTAGATGCCTCTGCAACTAGCAGTGCTATATGACGGTGAACTAGAGAAGGATATCCACTTTAATCAGACATAAGAAGACAGCCTTGCATAATTGCTAGTTAAATAACTTGTTTGTTGGTGTTAAGTAATTTCCTAAGAAGGGAAGCTGCTTCTGGCAAAGGCAAATAGTGAAAGCAGGTACAATTTCAGGCCTGAAGTGCAATGTTCTGCTTTCTAACTGCAAAATGAGTATTGCCCTTACCAAGTTTCCAAAGCTCTCTCTCTCTCCAGAATGAACCAGCAGTTACTATTTTAAGAGTTATTTGACATGCAGAAGGGCAGCAAAAGTCTTATAGCACCTTAAAAAGCCCTCCTAACATTTACTGTCATAATATGTGTTGTGCTTGAGACCAAATGTAGTCCTCCTCTTGTCAAACATTTCTGATAATCTGATTACTTTGCTCTGGTGGGAGTGAGGGTATGTGCCTATCCAACTTACACCACCAGTGTAACCAGCAGTGCAGCAAAAACAGGAGGCCCCAGAATGGAAAGGGGATTCAAATCCCCTCCAAAGGGGATTGAATCCCCTTTCCATTCTGGGGCCTCCCATTCTTGCTGCACTGCTGTTAACTCTAGTGTAAATTGGATAGGATTGTGCTGTTAGTGTGTTCAGTCTATAGCAGGGGTTCTCAACCTGTGGTACAAGTACCCCTAGGGGTATGCAGACCAATGGCAGGGGGTACACCAGAGCCTGCCCCTTATCAGCATCAATCAGTAGTTAGTACTTAAATGCAATCCTCTCTCACACACACAGAATTAAGACATTTTTTGCATTTAAAATTGTTAGTACTTTTTATTGATTAGCTACTTAATTAATCCAATTAATTAGCAGGGGCTACTTCAGAAAATTGGACCATGATAAGGGGTACCTAGGCCTCCAAAGGTTGAGAACCCCTGGTCTATAGCACTGTCTAAACTCTTTTTGTCTCTTGTATACAAAAGGACTGCAGTAGCTTAGATAGCAGACAATGTTTTGTGGTTGGGTGCTATCGCATGTAAAAGTTCAAGATGCAGGGATGTTGCTGCTGTAGGAAGGAGAAGAACCTTGACAGCTTCACGTGCCTGGAAAAATGCAGAAAAGGCTGTGTTAAGTGTGCTTTTTGCTGTTTAGATGATCCCCTTCATTCCAGAAGTCTAACTTGCACCATAAAGCTCACAACTTGAAAAGCTGATGTAGCTAAGACTAAGCTGGAAATTGAACTTTCCCAGTTCAAATCTCGGCTCTGATATAAACTCACTAGGCAGCCTTAGGTAAACCCCTCAATTCAGCAGACTCCAGCTACAGTAGGGGAGATAATGCTATAACCTTGGAAGCTATGGCCCTTGTATCGCCATGGGGGTAGGGAGAGAAAAAGGTCCCATACACTAACACCTGTGTTGTATGCAGGAGATGACAAAGGTTGTGTTCCAAGACTGCTAGATCCAGGTTCTACTCTGCCTGACAGCTGCTGTCATTTAAGAGTAGCCTACAGTGGACCAATGGCCTGAATCACTAGAATATCCATGAGCAACAATGCTCTTTTAGCTAAATAACCTGTAGTGCAGCGACAGCATGTGTTTTGCCTGGAGAAGGTCCCATATTCAGTTCATAACCTCTCTGTGAGCCTTGTCTGCTTGTGACACTTGAGAACCCCGTTCCTCAAGAGTAGACAATGGGGCTATGCAGCCCACTGTTTGCTGCTTAGAAGGGAAGCTATGCTCTGGTCTGCATTATCCTCCTACCCTGAACCAGCTCTCCATGAGCATGTATCAGTATCAAGAAGGCTGCAGCTATTTTCCAATAGCTAGAAACAATCTTCTAAGAAGTAGAGACACTGGCAATACTGCAAAGGCACTGGTAAACCAGGAACATAAGACACATTTTTGGATTTCCTAGGAGACGGGCTGTCCTGTCTCCATTGCTGCCATTCACTTGTCAAACGTGATTGCTGACAACCTGTGGGTTGTTTCCTTCAAATTTCTCCCTAGAATCCACCTTCCTGTGAAGTCATTGGCACCATGGCTTAGTTACAGTAGGAAATGGGGAGTAGGTTTTAAGGCGTGTAATGGAAACAATTGCATATATTTCCCCTGCCTTTTTGTGTCGATTTATGGATTGTAAGTTCTTCAGGACTTTTACTCTGTGTTAAGTACCATGTATATAGATGGTGCTATAATAGCATATGGGACTTTGCAAGGCTTTAATACTTATCTTAGGTTTAGGTTAGAGATAGACGTTCCCCCCTCACCCACAGCCAAGCAACAGGTTCCATCCAACAGTAGCACCTGTCCTTGTCTCCTCCTCTCCTGTTTTGTCATAAACACTTAAGAATATACAGGTTGCAAGATGTCCCACGAGGGCAGTTGCAGAGTCTGCCAATGCGGGCTCCTTTCCGCACTGCACACTGTTCACCCGCATCACACTGCAAAGGAGAAAAGATATGTGTGAGGGCTCTGGTTAGGTGTTTCTGCTTTTCTCATGCATGTCACGGAAGAGGTGCCAACATGTACTGTACATTAGAACTTTTCTCTGTCTAGTTTTTCTGAATTAAAGGAAAAGGACCATGAGCATCCTCAGTGAGTCTGCAGGACAGCCATACACTTGAAAAAAACTCAATTGGCAATGCTGAGCATCTCTGCTCTTTAAATTATAAAGCAAGATTCCTGGCCCTGTGCTTATGGAGGAAAGTTGTAGTTACTTGGAAGTATCTGGTATCTCAGGAGGGGGCACACACAGCAACAGTTTACCTGTTGCTCCTACGATCTCAAACTGATGGAAGAGAGTTTATAATACCGTATTTCTTCGAGTCTAAGGAGCCATCGATTCAAAGGCGCACCTTTACTTTCAGTACCACCAGCAGGGGAAAAAAATCCATCAATTGTAAGACTCTACTCCCTTCATTAAATCTACCTGCTCAGCACCAACTCTCCCCAGCATGTCTCCTGCAGCTGAGGATGACTGAGTGCACTGCCTTTGCATAGCATTTCTGGCCCCATCAGAAAGTGCCATTTCCTTCGTTACCTGGGCTTGGGGGAGCTTCAGGGAGGCCTGCGCAACCCTTTGCAGGCCTCCCTGATCTTCAGTTTGGTGAAAAACAGCAATTTTTGGGCATTTCTGGTTTTTGCGAAAACCGGAAATGGCTGAAAATCACCGTTTTTTGCCGAACTGAAGATCAGGGAGGCCTGCAGAGGGTTGCACAGGCCTCCCTGAAGCTCCCGCAAGCCCCAGTAAGTAAGAAGATAGCATTTTGGGGTGCTTTTTGGAGACCTTTGATTCTAAGACGCACCCCATTTTTTGAAATGCTTAATTGGGAAAAAACATGTGTCTTAGAATTGAAGAAATACAGTATACACAGTTTATGTAACTATCTTTAATATAATATCCATTTACCAGCCTCTAATTAAAACTAAATAAGACCTGTTATGTCAATGCAACAATTGCAAATACAGGGAGGGCCAAAAGTAGGTATGTAGTACTGATTAGGTCATGTTTAGTCTCTTAGTCCTCCATCAATATTGCAACATTCCTGGAACCTATCCCTGACTCTGACACACAATATCACAATGAAAAGAAATAATGAATTTTAAAAACAAAACATGACCTGATCAGCACTGTGTACTTTTTAGCCCCCCCTAGAAGGTGGAAAGGAAGAAGGTATCAAACAGTCCCAGATTAGTTTAAACTTAAGACTGGTCTGCTCAACACCGCCAGATGGGTTTTGACTCCCACCTTCATTAATGTCTCCTGCACAGCATGCAGGCTTTCAGTTCGGCATCTTACATGGACACATACTGAAAATTACAAATTGAATTTTGAAATCTGCATAATCTCCAGTAATTCTGTTTATTTTACCACAACTTCTCTAAAGCCAATGGGTTATAGTAAGTCTCAAAGGCCGAAATACAATGTACTCTTTCCTGAGCGTAAGACCCATTGAATTCCAATGTAGGAACTCCTGTGCAGACATGCATAGAACTGGGCTGTAAGGTCCCTGGCACCTGAATTCCAGTCTCACTTTTGAACAAATCATAGACTGAATCCCAGAAGATGGATATTGCACTCTGCTTACCGAGGGCACCCAGCCTGACTTCTTCTCAGCAGATAAGTGCTGATTGTTCCTCAGTTTCTCAAAGACCTCGTGGAGGGCTTCAACCTGCAAACCAAATGCCAGTGTGTCAGAGAGGCAAACAACCTGCTTCCATTGAACACAGTTTTATCATGGCATAAATGTTCATGGACTCAAGTCTTCATCAGAGTACCAATGCCACAATCTTTAGTGTCAGATGATGCTTTGTTGTATTTGCTGCAATGGACTAGCAATGCAACTCCTCTGGAGGTAGCACTCAAGAAATGTCCACCCCAAACCAAACTCTTATTTGCCCCCTTACCATCTCTTTTTGCTCTTGCATGTCATCAGTGGTCTCTCCCACACCCCAGCTCTTCATTGAGTCCTCACAAGCCACCAGGAGTAAGAAAACGGAACACCCAAAGCAGAGAATGGAGAGCCTGGAGCTGGCCATGGTGCTGAACTGGGTCACTCTGGTTTCCTCTGAGAAGCAAAGAGATTGGAGGCTATATTATATACACCTGTCACCCATGCTTGTAATCTCATCAAAAAACCTGATTGGTGGAAATTCTGTGTGCGTGTGTGTGACATTTTTAGGTGTGCTGGTTGGGGTGAGGATGGCTGACTTGGAAAAAAGGGAGGCCTTACGGCTGTCTGGAACATCATCCCCGGCATTATTGATGCCTCCTTGCTCCCACCATGGGGATCGTCTTCTGGCTCAATTTATTATGAATTTTTCAGCAACTCTATTAACGCAGAGCAAATGAGGCAACACCATTTTCCACTGTGAGATGAAACCCCCATCTGTGAGATGACCACCCCCATCCTCCCCAAGGAAATTTCAGAAAGAGAATTAATTTGATGGAAAGGCTCTATGACCTTTTGATGACATCAGTACTATCACTGTTGGGTCACCCAATATTCTAAAACAAATATCCTTCAACAGAAATTAAAACAAAGTTGACAGATAAATGGGATCAGTTTTGTGGATGGGTTGCATCCCCACCCCCTTCAATCCACAATCTTGATCTACAGTCAGTGAGCATTTCAACATACTGTTGGTGGCTATAAAAACAAAGGAAAAAAAAACACAGCCCTACAGCATCAGCCTAAAAGCCCATGTAGTCCAGTGTCTTCTTTCTATCAATAGTCAACCAGCTGCCGCAGTGGGAAGCCCCCAAGCAGGGCAAGAAGGTAATAGCCCTCCCTGGTGGTTTGTCACCAAAGTCTGGTACGCTAAGAACCCAATCCTATCCTCCCTCCCCCCCCCTCCGATGTAGCTGCACCATAAAGGTGCACGCTGTATCTAGCGGGTGGAGGGCAGAGTGGGAGAGAATTTAGAGGAGAAAGGGGAATTTATATACCAATAAAGGTTCTGAAATCTGGAATGGGGATTTCCCTTTATTCCTCCGTAAGCCTCCCATTCCGCAATGGGTTTCCTTGAACCTGTGCTAGTTCTTTAGCTGGTGCACGTTCAAGGAGAACAAAGGGTTGGGGAGGTTTGGAAAAGAGGGAATAGGGCCGGCACATGCCATTGCCACCGGATCCATCCCCTCCCATTGCCTCCCCACCCCATTCCACCCTTCCCCCTATCACTGCCTCATTCCCCTCCCCTGCTGCCATTTGGAGGGTGCCAGTGAGATCGGCTGCCCCAATTAATTCACTGTTTATCATGACGTTTGTACAGCATCAAGGTCCTGTCTGGAACATGTAGGTTAAGAACCCCACAGAGGAACAGCTGGAATCACGGTGTGGTCACTGCCGCCAGGCATGCTGTGGGCTTCCCTTGTGGTCTGCATGACTGAATATGCGGAGAATTCTGCGTCTTCTTCCCCTGTTGGACAGTAGTTTCTGCAATGCCATCCTTGCATCAGACAGGTTGTGTGCAGGGTGTGCTATAGGGCAGCTACCCATGGTTGCTGGTGGCAGCAGCCTTTCTTGGGGGCTGCCAGAGCAGTGGCCACTCTGTGTGCCTGATTGGTTCACCCTTGGACCAGCACTGGTGAGCTGTGATTGGCTTCTTGCACATCTGGCTGACATGGGGCTATCATCTGGCCACTACCCCATGACTGGTGCATACTGATTTTTAAATTGTGAGTCCTTTGGGGACAGGGAACCATTTATTGATTTATTTTGGTATGTAAACCACTTTGTGAACTACTCTTGTTGAAAAGCCATATATACATATTTTTACTTACTACCACTACTACTACTACTACTACTACTACTACTACTAATACTAATACTAATACTGTCAGAGTTCTCATGGACCCTGGCAAAGTTACTCTGAGGGCTATGCCTATGTGAAGTTGTTTAGGCTTTGTTTTCCCCTCCTTTTTATGCTGAATGGGCTTAAAGGTAAAGGTGACCCCTGACAATTAAGTCCAGTCGTGTCCGACTCTAGGGTGTGGTGCTCATCCCCATTTCAAAGCCGAAGAGCCAGCGTTGTCCGAAGATGCCTCCGTGGTCATGTGGCCGGCATGACTCTCCTTGCCGCAGCGCGTAGCATGCAGCTGGAACACGGAGCGCTGTTTACCTTCCCGCAAGCGGTACCTATTTATCTACTCACATTAACATGCTTTGGAACTGCTAGGTTGGCAGGAGCTGGCCAAGCAACGAGAGCTCACCCCGTCGTGGATTCAAACTGCCGACCTTTTGACCGACAGCTCATGGTTCAGCGGTTTAACCCACTGCTGGCTTAGCATACAACAAATGTTGTGCTGATGTAGCAGGAACTCTGGCGCTACTTGAGTACTGTGGAACTCCGCTTTTATTACAGGTTGAGTATCCCTTATCCGTACTGCGCTGGCCCCATCCTGCATAGGATGGGCCGGGCGCCTTATTTACACTGCTGCTAGACAGGATTGGGCTGTGAGACGACAAAAGCTGAAAAACCATCCTAAACATTATTGCAACTAGTCAAACCGAGAAAGGTTATGATGGTGGATGGCCTGAAACAAGTCTGGAAAATGTCTGTTGAGTGATGGCCTAAGACTTACAGGAGAGAAAAAACTATACATTTTTTAAACACCAAGAGTTAGAATGGGAAAGAATTAATACTAAAGAGACTGTGAATTTACAGTTGCAAGAAAAAGTATGTGAACCCCTTGGGATTACATGGAGTTTTGCATGAATTGGTCATAAGATGTGCTCTGAACTTCATCTAAGTCACAACAATAGAAGAACACAGTCTGCGTAAAATAATACGACACAAAAATTAGATGTTGCCATGGTTTAATTGAACGTAACATGTAAACATTCACAGTGCAGGGAGGAAAAAGTATGTGAACCTTTGGACTTAATAACTGGTTGACCCTCCTTTGGCAGCAATAACCTCAACCAAACGTTTCCTGTAGTTGCAGATCAGACCTGCACAACGATCTGGAGTAATTTTGGACCGCTCCTCTTCACAAAACTGTTTCAGTGTAGCAATATTCTTGGGATGTCTGGTGTGAATCGCTCTCTTAAGGTCATGCTACAGCATTTCAATCGGGTTGAGGTCAGGACTCTGACTGGGCCACTCCAGAAGGCGTATTCTGTGCTGTTGAAGCCATTTTTTTGTTGAATTACTTGTATGCTTTGGGTCATTGTCCTGTTGCATCACCCATCCTCTGCGGAGCTTCAGTTGGCGGACAGATGGTCGTACGTTTTCCTGCAAAATGTCTTGATAAACTCTGGAATTCATTTTCCCATCAATGACAACAATCCGTCCAGGCCCTGAGGCAGCAAAGCAGCCCCAAACCATGATGCTCCCTCCGCCATGTTTTACAGTGGGGATGAGGTTTTGATGTTGGTGTGCTGTGCCTTTTTTTCTCCACAAATAGTGTTGTGTGTTCTTCCCAAACAACTCAATTTTGGTTTCATCTGTCCACAGTATATTTTGCCAGTAGTGCTGTGGAACATCCAGGTGCTCTTTTGCAAACTTCAAACGTGTTGCAATATTTTTTTTTGGACAGCAATGGCTTCCTCCGTGGTGTCCTCCCATGTCCTCCATTCTTGTTTAATGTTTTCCTTATTGTAGATGCCATGTAGATGTGTCAACAAAAATGTTAGCATGTGCCAGAGATTTCTGTAGGTCTTTAGCTGACACTCTAGGATTCTTCTTTACCTCATGAAGCATTCTGCGCTGTGCTCTTGCAGTCATTTTTACAGGACGACCACGCCTAGGGAGAGTAGCAACAGTGCTAAACTTTCTCCATTTGTAGACAGTCTGTCTTACCATGGACACATGAACATCAAGGCTTTTGGAGATACTTTTGTAACCCTTTCCAGCTTCATGCAAGTCAACAATTCTTGATCGTAGGTCTTCTGAGAGCTCTTTTCTGCGAGGCATGGTTCACATCAGACAGTGCTTCTTGAAACCAGTAAACCCAAAACAGGTGTGTGTTTTTAAAGGGCAGGGCAGCTGTCAGCAACACATCCAATATCATCACACTGATTGGAGTCAAGGTTGGCTCACTCCTGGCTCCAATTAGCTCTTGGAGACGTCATTAGGCTAGGGGTTCACATACTTTTTCCTCCCTGCACTGTGAATGTTTACATATTACGTTCAATTAAATCATGGCAACATCTAATTTTTGTGTCGTATTATTTTACGCAGACTGTGTTCTTCTATTGTTGTGACTTAGATGAAGTTCAGAGCACATTTTATGACCAATTCATGCAAAACTCCACGTAATCCCAAGGGGTTCACATACTTTTTCTTGCAACTGTAGCTCATATTGTCAGATACCGGTAAGTGTCAACTCTGAGCAAGTTAAACCAAAGGGCTGCAAGAGAATCAAGAGAATTCAGAAAGGGTTGCAGGAGAATAGCGGGTGATAGACATTGGGGATTGTCCAGTTTGAAAATTGTATCTAAGCTGCTGCCCAAGCCCCTGGACCCTTTGGGGATGTTTAGCAGTGATGTGTTCAAGTCTTTGGCCTCGACCCTCGAGTCAAGTCCAAGTCTTTGCCAAAAAATTTGAGTTCGACTCTCAAGTCCCATTTGAAGTCTCTAAAAATCAAACCATTTTTAAAAAGTTATCGGGTTTATTGTTATGCAGCGCAATGGACAGCACCCGAGGAGCAGAGTACTGACCCTTTGCTGAATAAGAGCACACTTCTTATACATTTGCAAAGCAGAACATCACATGTCTACAAGATACGTGCAGGCTCAGGAGGGCATACCGGTTTCCATGTGATTGATTACATATTTACATTTCTTTGGGACAGTGAGAAGAGGTAGCTTTACAATAGAATCTGTAGACTCATGATGGTCACAGCCGTTCCTGTGGGACTTAATTGAATTAATCCAGTGGTTCCCAAACGTCTTAGCACCAGGACCCACTTTTTAAAATGACACTCTATTGGGACCCACCTAGCTTTTTGAGGCTTTAAAAAAGGTGATCTAGACAGAAATATATTATTTATTTATTTACAAGTATTTATTTATTTGCAAAAAACTCAATCCATTTCTCATAATGAGGCAGCCCTAATGACTAGCCTTAAGGCTTGAGGGGCTTAGTTATGTGACCCAGCTACATTACCTCTTTTCCAGCATCTTCAACACTTCCCTTCTCCTGAGTTTGTTTAAACTGACTGAAAAAAAGAAAAACCACTACCGGAAGCAACCTGTAGATGGCGCCAGAGACTCCCGGTTGCATTTTTCTTTTTTCAGCCATTTAAACACGTTGGGAAGCGGCTGGCAGGCCTCCAGACAGATTCCTGTCTCCATTTTTTTTCTTTTTTCAGCAGTTTGGACGTGCGCAGGAGGCAGGAAACAGTTGGCAGGTCCGTGACAACGCTGAAAAAGAGGTAATGTGGCGCAGTTGGACTCCCTCTTCCACAGTTTTACCACCAATGTTGAATCAAATCTGTGGATGGAAAAACCATAGATAAAAAGGTTCTACTGCATGGAAACAATGGTTCAACTGCAGAGAAAACCGGCTGTATTTGTTCCCTCTTTTCCCCACCCCTTGTCCAGCCCTCCCTCATGCTTTTTCCTAAAATGGTAAATGCTGAATTAACAAGCCTTGCCTTCTTCCCTAAGTCGCCCCCTTGCCCTCCGCCCCCTTGAAAATCCCTCCTACCCTCTGCCTCCGCTGTGTTCGTGCTTGCCTTGTCTTCTTTTAGCATCTTCGATGCCTTCTTCTGGGTTTACAGCGGCCAGTAAGGTAATTTAATAGGGACTTGAAATGCGACTCATCCAAAAAGGGCTCAAGTTGAGTCGGGCAAGTTGCGGACGATCCACGAGTCAAGTCCGAGTCAAGTCACTGTGACTTAAGTCGGACTCGTGTGCAAGTCGCAAGACTCAAGTCATTTCCCCACTCTGACACTTTCATCCTAGCTTCGACTGATGAGGACAGCACTACAATCAATAGCTACCCTGGCTACATACTTGCTTCCATGCTTAGGATGGGATATATACCTTTACATCATATAGGCTTACCAGAGTCCCTGTATTTGCCGGGACAGACGCAGTTTGGCTAGGCCCAGCATCTGAAACTGAGACTGTCCCGGCCTTTCCTGGCCCACCAGCTGCATCACGGCAGGCCAGGACTCTTCTGAGCCTTACCAGGTGCGTTCTACCTGGCCAGGGCTCCTTGCATGCGCACAACGCCTCTCTTCCAGGTGTTGTGCGTTGTGTGACGCTTGCGCAGGCGCGCGAAAAGCCCTGGCCAGGCAGAACACACCCGGCCAGGCTCAGAAGAGTCCCGACCCACCGTGATGCAACCGGTGGGCCGGGATGAAGACGCGGCGGCAGGAGTGAAAACCGGTGGCGGCAGCACAGCAGGAAGGAGGCAAGCGAAGGCAAAAAAAGGCAAGCGGGGGAACGCGGCAAATATGGTGAGGGAAAGCAGCAAAATGGCTGGGGAAATTAATAGATAATTGAAAAACTTCCATCTTACATTTACGGTCATTGATGAATACTGTTGCAAACACTGCAGAATTATCGAGGTTCCCTGCCACAGACATTCTGAATGCAATTCAACTCCTAGGATTCACTGCCATGAGAACAATCAGGGCTGGGCAAGATTTTTGGCCCAAGGGTCATATTGGAGTATAGAAATTATACAGAGGGCTATAATGCATACATCTTGTTAGACTATCATAACTTAAATTCCAGCTCGATAAAATATATATTTTGCATTCCCTTTCTTTAAAGCACACAACATTTATTGTCCACTTTTCATTTCTTTTTTATACAAGACTCATTTTTTAATTGGAGGAGTTTTGGAAAGGAAAATAGAAAGTTTTCCTCACTCACTCACTCACTCACTCACTCACTCACTCACTCACTCACTCACTCACTCACTCACTCACTCACACACACACACACACACAGAGAGAGAGAGAGAGAGAGAGAGAGAGAGTTATTTAAAACCTCCCAGTTATTTTAGATAAGGCATACACTGGCTCATGGTCAGTGTGTGCCTGAGCCATAAGCCCCCACCCCCCATGCTGCAACATTTGGTAGCACCAGTGTTACGACTGGGGGGGGGAATGTGACTGTTAGTCATGGACAGGGAAAAATTAAATTGGAGCGCCAGACTGGAAGCTCTCACAGACCAGTTCCTAACCTCAGACCTTACCTTGCCCATCTCTGCTCAAGATCATGTGATGCCATGCGATGAGACTCCATATTACAGTTCCTTGGTTACACTGATGAACTTTGAATGGCATATTCGCTCAAGGTGGCCCTTCTTGCAAAATCTGCACTTCGCATCCTCAAATCTGCAAACAGAGCAATGACGTAACCCTCACAGCTCAAGCCAGGATTGGTTTGCTGGGACTTATCTACAGATCTTGTGGAAGGTGCATTTCCTGTGTTCTGCTGACTGTTGACCAGAGGTCTCTGGCTACGTGCTTTGGACAGCAGTGGCATTAGGTGACGGCCCTTTCATTTCTGTGACATGCAGTGAGGCAGCCTCACTGGTGAATGCCTATCTTGAGTCACTGCAAATGTCAAATTTGGCTCAGACAGGAGGCATCACTAGAGTGCTTCATCATGAACCCCAGACAGGAGACAATCCCGCAACATGTCATTTAGCAGGTCCCAAACCTGCAGTGCTGAGAGAGATGGTGCAACTCTGCTATATAAGTAGCAATGCCTGGGAAAGACCCGTCTCTGCCAGTCTGCCAGAGAGCTGAAGTACGTGCTTCATGAAGCGGAGGAGATGGCAAACTGGCAGGGGGCACCCAACACCTGCCCATAACTTCCCCCACCTGCCGCCCACCTGCTCACTCCATTTTCTTCTCATGCGCTCTCCTTGGAGGCTGGCCGACTCCTTTGCGGCCACCACTGCTGTGGGGAAACTGCCCCAGCCTCCTCCTCTGCTGACTTTCTTCTCTCCTGCTGCATCTTCAAAACTGGCTGAGTGGGCGGGGAGGATGCTGGGAGAAGAAGTCCCAGGAGTAAAGGACTCCTCGGATTCTCCCTGTCCAGTCATTTTAGAAGCAGAGGCAGGAGTGGAGGAGGAGGGGGGCAGGGTGTGCTGTTAGGGGGTGGGGTAGGTGTGCCGCCATATGAGCACGAAGGTGGGGGAGTGGGTGGATAGCAAAACCTGGGGGTGTGGTGAAATTTGGCACTGCTTCAGGTGGCTGATTGGCTCGTGGTACCTGGGTAAGGTTTTCAGCTTTCACCCTTGTCAGGGGCAGGACCAGCGGCAGCCCTAACGGGGGTGGCACCTGGGGTGGCACTTACTTGCAGGAGCTCCATGTCCCGGACGTTCGGGGGTGACGTCATGACATAATCATGTCACCCCCCCAACCTTTAAACCAATGTGAAAGCCCGCCTCTGAACCGCCTCCATTCAGTGATCCTCACCTGCATTGGGCCAGTCACTTCGTGTTCTCGCCGGTGAATGGCGAAAATACGATCGTCAGCAAGAGCACGAGGCACTTGGGCCTGGAGCAGAGATCGTCGAAGGGCAGTGTGGTGTCACCCCCTCTGGGGTGTCAGGGGGTGTCACTGGGGGCAGCCCGCCCCCATTGCCCCTGCCTTGTGACGCCTCTGGCAGGTCGGCCAGCTGTCAGGGATACTGTAGTAAGTTGCCTACACTGAGCAGGGGTCAGACCAGATGACATCCAAGGTCCCTTCTGACTCAAACATTCTATGGGTCTAGGATATTGGAGGCCTCTGGACAAGTGCATGTAAGGATCAAGTGGTCCTTAACCAGTGTTCCCTCTAATCTCCTCCCCCAAGAGCATAGAGCCCTACTCTGGCAGTGCTGGGGAGAGCTCAGAGATCATCATCTCATCATCATCACCAAGCTCTGGGGCGCCAAGAGGGAAGCTGCATGGGACTACCATTAGAGAGGTGCAGCCAGAAGGTTTAGGGAACACTTTCCCTAACCCACCCCAATCGGATCCAAGGCCTCAGGTTATATCACACACTAGGCTGGAGGAAGGGAGAGAGGAGGAAAAGGGATAATGCAAAGGAAGCAACCAGGTGGTGTTTGGAGGGCGCGAAGAAGGGGGAGGCACGGAATGTACAGCTGCTGACTGGAATGTATGTTTTGCGGTTGTTCAACCACTATCATCCTCTTTACGAATTGCAGCAATACAGGAAAATGAGAGCATTTGCATCCCTCTGGCGCCACCCAATGGAGGCCTGCTGCATTGCTGAAGGAATTGCAAAACAGAGGGAGGCACACACACTTTTCTCTGATATATTCCCCTCTTCTTCTGTCAGATTCCACACCTGACAAGAAGATGGACTTGCTGCAAATCAGACAGGTGAGGGGAAGGATTGGATTTGAGATCCTCCTTCTCTCCCTCCTAGTAGAGAGAGGGGACATGAACTTCAATGGCCCCCTGGGCTCCCCTTTTGTTTGTGCTTCCGGCTGCCAGGATGTTTGGGTGAAGGGTAGCATGGACATTTCCAGACACATATCCAGGAAGAGTCCTGTTCAAGCGCCAGAATAAAGGGAGCCTTTTCCCTTTTATTCAGAACCCCAAATGGGCAATGATGGCAGAGCACACCTCCAACCCAGCTGGATTGTATCATCTGCTCCCTCCCAACCCAAGGAAGAGCTATACAAAATCAAAAGCATGCACCTTGACTCACTCCCTTGAGTCATCTATGACTCTGTGCTTCACAGGTTTGTTCCTCTTTAGTCAAGAAATACACTCTGATCCATGCAACATAGACTAATCTGTTGCAGCATGGCTGGGTGGAAGTAGTCCCTCACTGAAGAAAGAAAGACAGCTCTTTTCTTCTATTGAACATATTATGCAGAGGCGTCATTAGGGGGCGGGGCAGGGGGCCCCCAGGGAGTGGGGGTGTCAAGCGATGGGGGTGCACTTTCGCTGCGCTGCCACCGAAATTCGGCAGTGGCGTAGTGCAAAAGCAACTCCCCTGCGACTTTTTGGCCGCTTGCAGCGGAAGGATTGGCCCGCCCGCCCTCCCGGGTTGTAAACAGCCTAAAAATGGCCAAAAAAATTGCGGTGTGTGCGTGCTTTCGCGCTGCCGAATTTTGGTGGCAGCTCGGCAAAAGTGACATTACCCCCAGGGGCGGGGCTTGTGGTATCACATGGGGTGTCGTGTCGATGCCCCCCCCCACTGGGGGTGTAGTGACGCCTCTGATATTCTGTAGGTAAACCCAGATTTACAGTTACTCTGTTCTGGCTCACGGCCCCATTCAGGAAAACTGAGAATCTGAATTTGAATGTCTGGGCAGCAGTCTTCCCCTGCCACCCTGAGATAGGGTCAAACAGGGCCCATCACTGATAAGGTTCCCCTACTCATTTCTCTACCTCTCCTCTGTATAGGACCTTTGTTACTGTTTCAGCTGTGCAGACCATCCATGATGTTTCCAACCAAACCAAGGACAATGCCAGGGGACAACCAGCAGAGTCTCCTGATTTAAGAGACAGAGCAAGAGTGAGAGCCAAGATCCCTCCTCACTCAATATGATTTCCTCCTCATGGCTGACTTCCAGGATCTTCTGAATTTTTATTGGGGGAAACGACAATTCCTCTCACAAGGGTCTGATGTCTGTGGGCTGCTTTTATCCATTCCAGGAGCCTGGATAGGGAGGAGGGTCTTCAATAGCTTCCAAAGTTTGCAAATAATTATAAAATGTGCCTAGTATAAATATTGCTAGTTGCTGGGTGGAACATAGAAGTTGTCTCCAGAGATCAAAGCCAGCTCCCAGTTTTGATACAGGATCTGGGCTGGGAAAAACCTGTCATTGTTTGGGGCCTTGGAGAACTGCTGCCAGTCAGTGTAGACAATGCTGGGCTAGATGGAAGAAGGGTCTGACTCAGTTTAAGGCTGCTTCATGAATTCAGATGCCCACAGGGCAAGTGCTAACTGGCTAGCTGAGTGCCTTCTCCCTCCCCGCTGCTCAGCCTGTATATTAGAAAGTGAGAAGATATTAGAAACACCCAGGACCGGCCCAAGACCTCCTGACCCATGAGGCAGCGCATGCCAAATGCCCCCCCCACCGAATATTGTGCCAGTCTCTGCTCCTCCCACTGTCTGAAGCTCTAGCTCAGCACTTTTCTCTCCTCCACATTTCCTCTTCCTGTCTTTCCCCCTCTTTCCGTTTCGATCCAAGGAATGGAAGGAGAAGAAGGAGCAGTGGAGGCAAGTAGGCTGACAGAGATGGGTGCCCCCCCCCCCAAGCTGCTGCCTGAGGCGACCGCTTCAGTTGGCCTCATGTGTGTGGACTGTCCCTGGAAACACCCCATAAGTCTCTCTCCCCAGTCCTCACTAGGGTTATCAGGTGCTGTAGCAGGACCCCCTTAGGCAAAGTTCTGTGCAGCGTTGAGAACATAAGAGCATCAGAAGAGCCCTGCTGGATCAGGCCAAAGGCCCCTCTAGTCCAGCTTCCTGTATCTCTCAGTGGTCCCAACAGATGCCTCAAGGAGCACACAAGACAACAAGAGACCTGTATCCTGTCATCACTCCCTTGCACCTGGCATTCAGAGATAACCTACTAAAACCAGGAGGTTGCGTTATACTATCCCCATCCCACCATCATGGCTTGTAACCTGTGATGGACCTTTCCTCCATAAGAGGAAAAGTTGAGTTGAGAGAGGTGTGGCCCCTTTCCCCTTGGTTGCCAGTCATTCTTGCTTAGTCCTGCAGGGGGCGCTCCTTCACTAGAAGGGCCACGGTAATGAAACAACGGGAGGAGGGAGAATGTGTACATTTCAGGACACCGACCCCTCCCCCTTCTCCCCCCCCCCTCTCTCTCTCCTCCTGACTTACTTTAAAAACGCCCAAGCTACACGAAGGACAGTCTACTCTTCACACAGATTAGATTTTCACAGCCAGACAACATCCAACTTTACGGGTCCGTTTTGGCCACCCTCGGGTGAGCTGTGAGCTGCTGCATGAGATCCCTTTTCTTCAGAGATGGGTCTTCTTTGGAGATTTAAAAAACTTCATTTCATTTGGCTATACCTTCTTTATACCTGTAAAAATGGGGGGGGGGGTTTCCTGCCTCAAACAATTGGATGTGAAGGTGCATTAACTGCCCATGCTAAATTCTCTGAGTTGTTGCATTAATTTCAGAACAGATTACAGAAGAGTCCCTGCTGCTTTCCAGAGCAGCAACTCAGAATACAGTACAATATAGTACTTCCAGGAAGCCCACAAGCAGGGGACGATGGCAATAGCCTTCCTCTGCTATTTCTTCCTATCAACTAATCTTCAGTGGTAGATTGCTTCTGAACATGGAGGTTCTATTTAACCAGAATCTAGTGATTAATAGACTCATCATCCTCCATGAATTTGCTGGAGCTTTCTTTTAAAGCTGAGGACCATAATCACACCTAGCAGCAAGGAGTTCCATAGTCATTTGAAAACGGACTTTCTTTCCCTGTCCTGAATCTTCTGCACATTAATTTCATTCACTAAAGTACAGTACTTAACTCGCCTTATGATAAAAGCGAGAGAAAAGCTTCTCTTTCCACTTTTCCCACATTGTGCATAATTGTATAAAACTTTGTGCATAATTGTGTAGAATGTAATAAGTTCAGGCTTTATAAACTTGACAAGTTTAAGCTGCAAAATTGGAGATTCCAGCTGGATGTCAAGAAGAAAATTTTAACAGTAAGAGCAATGGAACCAATTACCAAAGGAAATGTTAGGTTCTCCCTTGCTGGAAGGCTTCAAGTAGAGGCTTGACAGGCCCCTTTTGGAGATGCTCTAGAGAGGATTTTCCTGCTTCAACCAGGGGGTTGGACTAGATGGCCTTGAAGAACCCTTCCAACTCTCTGATTCAATTGTCTGCGAAACCTCTTTTAAAATCCCTCTCTGCCAGTCATCTTTTTACTTTGCCAGTGGTGAATGCCCAGCTTCATTCATTTTAAGGGGGGAGGGGTGTGTTTTGGAGGTGTGAGTTATTCATTGTGGGTAGAGATCATTTGGTTTGTTTTAATTCTGATGAAGTACAGTATATTGTGTGTTTATTGATCTTTCTTTTAAAAATAGCTCTGTTTTGAAAATTCAATATAATGTTGTTTCTTAAGAAATTACCTTCCTCCTGTGCCACCTCATCATCTCCGATGTGTCCACTGCCTCCTCAGAGGGACAGCTCGAGAGAAAGAACCTTGTGTTCTCCTGCTCTTCCTCCTGGTGCAACTGCTCAGACAACCTGCCAGGCCTTTGCTTCTGTCCTTAACTAAAGGGGATTTGAAAGTTATTCTAGAATCTAGATAAATGGAACCTCCGTGCTCAGAGGCAGTCTATCTCTGTGCATTAAGTGCTACTGAAACATCATCATCAACTTCATGCCCTGCTTGGGGGCTTCCTGGATACTGGACTAGCTTATAACTAGTATTCATAGCAAGAAAAAAAAATCCCCTTTGCTTCCCCATTAACAATCTTATATTCTTATAGCAGTTTGCTGAGCAAAGCACAATCTTCCCCATGGCTACCTCTCTCTCCACAGATCCTACTTTCCCCTCAGCCTTGGCTGCCCATTGGCAAGGCATGGGCAGGGGAGGCCCTTCTGGGTTCCCACCCCCTGTCTTATAAGTAGCCCTGGCATGTGCTCCGGTTTGGCCAGACACTCCTGTGAGCAGCTGAAAGGAGGCGGGAAGGGGAGGGGGAAACACTTGTGCATCTGAAAAGCTGGCAGAAAAGCTGGGAGGAGGAGGAGGGCAGCATGGGCAGGATGGACTATGCAGCCCGGAGGAAAGCAGAGGGGGAGACTTTAAAGTATTTCATAGAGGATCCAGGCACCGGGACCCTTTACAAGAGAGGGCAGCTTTTGGGAAAGGTAAATGTTTGCTATTTAAAAACATGATCCGTGATGGTGTTGATTTGTCTTCTGCATTGTGGACTGCAAATGTGCTTTGCTTATGCTTGACTATATCCTCATTTTTAAATCACATCTGCTTATATTTTTAGCTACTTTCCTACGGATGCAAGCATTGGACTGAATTTTGCCCCTTTCAATGCTTGCACATGCACTCAGTGTGAGGAGACTGCCTTTTGGGAACAGAGGGCGATTTGGAGTAGGCACTGAAGGTACTTGCTTGAGCTTGCAATGCTCAAGTGGAAGCAAGAGAATGACGACTCTGGAGTAGCACAAGGAACACTCCTTCGCAGGCTTGATGGGGGGAAACTGAGTCACAAGGTGAAAAGCTACTCAAGGTCACTCTGCAAAGTGGTGAAGAGCACTCCAGAGTCCACCAGAAACCTCCTTTCCTTCCAGGACTGAAAAGAGAACCCAGGCGTTCTAGTCCTTAGCCCACCCACCCCTCTCTTCCCCCTCCTCTTCCTCCAGAGCTGGAGTAAAACTCCAGGGTAGGGGGAAGTCTCCAACCCCCTCGCACACTGCAACCATCCGCTCCCCCTTTCAATCCATACTTGTATGGGAGAGCTGGTAACCCTGACTGCTATTCATGAAACACCCTCGCAGAAAAACGTTTGGGATTTATTGCTTACATTGGGATTTCTTTCTTCCTTCCAGCATTTTAGGAATGACCTTTTCAACTGAGTGTGTCAGTGTTTTGTAATGCATTCCCCTTGCCAAAAAGAATTGTTATATAGCACCACCATGAGTGTCCTGGGTGGTGCCTGACAGAATGTAGTAGGCAAAAGTAGACAGTTCTCTGCCCCCAGGAGCTCACAATTTCAAATAGACTATGTGGAAAAGAGAGAAGAGGAGGGAAGCAAGGGAAGAGGAACATGGCTAAATGCAGTTAGACGTCACGTATGGCAGGAAGGGTTAGTTATTCTATTCTGGATTCATCATTGCAGGGTCCAAAGAGATTATTTGTGCACTTGGAACAGATACTGTAGCTTTAGCCCTCCTTTCTCTTTAAAGCTTACTCCTCCCCCACACCCAGGAATCCTGCACCCCATCTCGTTTTTTCCAGCAAACACCATCGCAGGGAGAGGCTACTCTGATGAGGCTAGACAAATCTGAATCAAGGAAGCTCCACCCTGCCTTTTTCTTGATTCTTTGTTTTGCTCCAGGATTTGGATTATGAAGGAACATGCCCAGACTAGTTACAGATGGTGAAGGTAGCTGCAGTCAGCCCACTCAGGACACCAACCAATGAGAATCTGTAGTATCTTAGAGATATAAATAAAATTTATTATAGACTTAATATCTCTATGGTAGAACGGAAAGCAATCAAAATGTGCGCTTAAAAAAAGTGTATGTGACATTCAGCGCAATCCTGTGTAAGGATCTGGCCGGCGGCCCAGGGCCGCCCGCTGGATCCTGCACCTGGGCTGCCCATCTGATGGTGGACTGGAGGTCTAGTCGTGGAAGGGGACGCTCGTCCCCTTCCCAAGGTGTAAACCGGGCCTGGCCCGATAGGCCTCCTCGGATTAGAGGAAGCAGTGTAACGTACAAGAGGCCGTGTAACGGCGTAACCGGCCCGACGGGGACAGAGATACGGCAGGAGCCATCCCCCCTCCTGGGCCGACTAGGCCAACAGCCCCCCTCCCTCACCCGCCAAACTGCCCCCGTGCCCGCCGGATCCAGACCTATGTCCTCAGGCGGCCGCCCAGGCATTCCAGCGATGGAGTGAGGGAGGCTGGCCTCTGCGCTGGACTCCCTTACTCCCGAGGTGTCGCGAACATGCTTTACGACACGTTCGCGACAACGTCTTGGGCTGTTCCAAAGATCCGGAGGATTGCTCCGTTAATTGACCAAATGGATCTAAACACATTTGAATATACAGTTGCATACATGTAAGCCTACAAGTAAACAAACACAATGTGTAGATTACCTTTGAAAAGTACATAGTTACAAAACCACCATAACACGGGGGGCCCTTAGGCACTGGGCTCAATTGGTCCAATTGACTTAAAGCTGGCTCTGCATGGTTCCAGTCCAACTTTTGTCTTTTACAATTTCTTTTTCACAATTCTAGGTCTTTGTGCATCTCTCCACACTTCTCCTTAAACTAGTAAGAAACCAAATGATGTTCAGTGACTAAGTCCAAAAGAGCCAGGTGCCTTTCACCCCCTCCTCACAGTCTCTCGACTCTGGCTGAGTCAGCATCTTGGTTAATTAGAAAGTTCGTCACCTGCCCAAGTCGCAGGAGCACCAGCCAGTTGGAAGAAGATGCTGTGTGGATGCACCGCATGTCTTCTCTGGTTCCGTCCAGGTGCAAGAGTCACCTGCTCACTCACAGCAAGAAGGAGGACTGTATTCCCCTGCCGAGCAGAGCAGCCTCTGGCTATGAATGCCTGCATTACCCCTTTAGAAATGGAGCAACAATGGCTGGAAAAGAGAGTTAGCAGAAGGGTAATGGTGAATTTATGGAACTCCCTGTCACAGGATATGGTGAAAGAAAGCCATCGACTTAGACGGCTTTCAAGGGGATTAGAGACATTCTTGGAGGATAGGGTTAGCCATAATGGTGAAACCGAACCTCCATGCACTGACAGTCAACCTCTGAATACTGGTGCCTAGAGACAAACTGGAGGGGGGCTGTTGCCCTCAAGCCCAGCTTTGTTAGCTACGCAGCAGCATCTGGTTGACCACTGTGGGAAGCAGGATGCTGGACTAGATGAAGCTTTGGTGTGATCCTACACAGCTCTTGTTATGTTCTTTTAACAGAGGATTAGAACAATGTATGGAGAAGGAAAGGTCTGTCTGGGGTTGTTACCTGTACAGTATTCCCCCCATATCCGCTGGGGATATGTTCCAGGCCCCTCCGTGGATACTTGAAACCGTGGATAAGAGCAAGCCCCCCTTCCATGGTTTCCTGAGGGCCCCCCACCCTGCCTCCCCTGCGGGCAGGCGTTGTGCGCCCCCCCCCCCAGCTCTTGTTTTTCTTTCAGCAAGCTTTGTTTCTTCCTTAAAACAAACAGAGAAGCAGCCACCATTGCAGGCAAGTAGAACGGGACTAAGTCCTAGAGAGGCTCTGCAAGGTTTTTGTTAACCTTGCAGAGCCTCTCTAGGACTTAGTCTCATTCTACTTGCCTGCAGTAAGCAGCCAGAGGCTGCTTCTCCTGTTTGTTTAAGGAAGAAACGAAGCTTACTGGGAAAAAAGTAAAAGCCTGGGGGGGTCCCCACGATCCATGGATAACTGAAACCGTGGATAGTGAATCCATGGATATGGGGGCCCACCTGTAATAGCAAAGGAAACTCCATTCACAGAGACAGTATACTAACTTCTGTGCTTCATGTCCTGGAGGCAAGCACTAGAGCAGGGGTCCCCAACCCCCGGGCCATGGACCGGTCCCGGTCCGTGGCCTGCTAGGAACTTTGCCACCAAGCATCGAGCCTGACATGACAGCAGGAGGCGAGCCACCGTGGCCGGCTGTCCCGCCTCTTGGGTCGCCAGCTCTGCCGCACTTGGCTCCGAAGAGCGTGGCCGAAGCTGCCCCTGGAAGTCAGAGCAGCTGAGGCTTTTGCTCCCGGCCGGACAGCAGGGCCACCTGCACCGCCGCCCAGTGAGCCTGCCCCTTTCTTCACCGCCATTGCTGCCGGACGGCTGGGCCCTGCACAGTCCTGAGCCCGTGGGTGAAGCTGCCGCAGCTGGACCCAGCCCATCCAGCCGTGATGGCGGCAAAGAAAGAGACGGGCTCACCGGTTGGCGGGTGCAGGCAACCCCGCCGCCCGGTCAGGAGCAAAGCAGTGGCGGTGGCAACGTTTTTGCGGCAAGGCAAGGGGTGTTCAAACCAGCAAGGGGGCGTCAAGGTTTCTCACACAACAGTCAAAACGGCGGTGGCAAAGTTTTTGTGGGGTGGGGGAAGGTTTTGCACTCCCCCGCCAACCTTCCTTTTTTGCACCGCTGGTGCTGTTCCCAGGGGCGGCCCTGTGACATCATGGGGGTGTCATTTTGTGCTGCAACCCCCACCCCAGTACCACCACCCCAGTTCATGGAAAAAATTTTCTACAATGAAACCGTTTTTTTAAAATCACCACTTTCAGTAGAACCACCAGTTTCATCATGGGGTGGATGGATTAAACTCTTTCACATTAAAATCTCCTCAAGGAGATTTTAATGGAGAGACCTCCCATTATTTCTCCCCAGTAATAATTAGCAAATCAACATAGGAAAAATAAAGTGAAAGGAACAGTATGTTTTTATTGAACTATCTTAGGTTGGTGGGGAAATATGCAAGTTTTCTGAGTGTCACAGAATACCTGCATTCACAACTGCCTGACAAAGGAGTTCTGTAAGACTCTAAAACTTGCATATTCCTCCACCAACCAGTCCAAAAATATACATTTGCCTGTTTCTACCTGTGGAACCAGCACAAACAGCATCATCTCCTACCCTTCTAGGGCTGCAATCCTATCTACACTTACCTGGGAGTAAGCCTCATTGACTGTGGTGGGACTTCTGAGTATATATGCGTAGGATTGGGCAGGGGTTCCCAGCCTGTGGTACGAGTACCACTAGTACCAGTGGTACTCCCTTTCTTTTGGTGGTGCATTTTTGCTCCCAAGAAGCTCCTGCCTTTGGCCAAGTCTCTCAGGAACGCTGAGAAGGGCCCTCCCACCTGCCCAGAGCCTCCTCCCTGCATTTTTGGGCCTCTGAAAACCCAGAAGTAACTGGTGATGATGTCATCACCAGTCACTTCCGGTGGTACTCAGAAGGAGAGTGGCGCCAGAGGTGGTACTCGGTCGGGAAGGGGTTGGGAACCCCTGCTCTGGGGTACTTTTTCCCAATTGAGACAGGGAGAATACAGCCCACTTGTATCTCCTAATGATGGGATGTAATCCACACATGCTCCATTTCCTGACTATCACTCTCCCCTCTTTTCCCCAGGGAGCATTTGGAAGGTGTTACAAGTTCACGGACACATCCACCAACAAAGTCTATGCTGTGAAAGTCATCTCACAGTCCCGGGCCTCTAAGCTGGACAACAGAGGGAAGGTGAGCTGAGATTTTGGGGAGAGAACAGCGGATCTTGCAAATCCCACACATCTACTCAGAAATCAGAGCTATCTGTTCCAGGCAAATTAGAGAAATTCCTAGAGGCTGTCATTATTATTATTATTATTATTAACAGTATTTATATACCGCTTTTCAACAAAAAGTTCACAAAGCGGTTTACAGACAAAATCAAATGATTAAATGGCTCCCTGTCCCCAAAGGGCTCACAATCTAAAAAAGATGCAGAAGACCACCAGCAACAGCCACCAGAAAAGACACTGTGCTGGGGTGAAAGGGGGGTCAGTTACTCTCCCCCTGCTAAATATAAGAGGAGCACCAATTGAAAAAGTGCCTCTTGTCCAGTTAGCAGGGGTATCACCTTTCAGGGGTCATCCATTACAGCTCCGCATTGGTCAGACCTCACCTACAGTACTGTGTCCAATTCTGGGCACCTCACTTTAGGAAGGTTGCGGACAAACTGGAGTGGGTTCAGAGCTGAGCAATGAGGTTGATCACAGGACTGGAGAACAAGCCCTATGATAAACTTGGCATATTTAGCCTGGAGAAGAGGACGCTGAGAGGGGATATGATAGCACTCTTCAAATACCTGAAGTGCTGTCCTATGGAAGAAGGAACACATTTGTTCTCAACGGCCTCTGAGAGTAGGACTAGATCCAATGGGTACAAATTGCAAGAGAGGAGATTCTGGTTGGACATCAGGAAGAAATTCTTGACGGTAAGGGCGATTTGGCAGTAGAACAGATTGCCAAGGGAGGTGGTGGATTCTCCCTCACTGGAGATCTTCAAGCAGAGGCTCGACAGGCACCTGCTGGAGATGCACTAGGAGGATGTCCTGCTACCGGCAGGGGGTTGGACTAGATGGGAGGATCCGAGACTGGCACATAATTGAGGGAGGGGGGCAGCATTTGGCATGCCACTTCAGGGGTCAGGAAGTCTGCCTGGGACACTCCAGCTCCACTCCGATACTTGCCTGGGATGCTGAACAGCAGCAGGAGCTATCAGGGCCTGGAAGCCTTGAGTGAAGGGTGCCCCCCCCCCGGACCCCAGAGGCGAAGCCCACAGTGCTGCTTCTCCCCAGGCTGCACCAGGAGGCTGATGGCCTCAAGTCCCAAGAATAGTGCTCAGTTCACCGAACGGCATATTCTTTACCGCAGGAAGAACCGTGAATTGTCACCTTTGCTTCCCTTGCTTCTCCCTGGTTGTCCTTGGAGGTCTTTTTCCTCAGCCACTGCAGAGTTCTAGCTGACTCCAGCACCTGAGCCCTGTGACTTTCTCTCTGCGCAGGCAGCCCATATTTCTGCAAAAAACCTCTCTCGTTTTTTGTTTCTTTTGCAGGTTGAACGTGAAATTGAACTGCATAGCCAGCTCAAGCACAGAAATGTCGTGGGCTTCCACAGGCATTTTGCTGACCAGGATAATATCTATATGGTGCTGGAATATTGTAGCCGAAAGGTGAGAGCTAAGAAGCAGCAGTGGCGGCAGCAGGGGGGCTGGAGCTTGAAGGCTGGGCCAGGAGAGTGTTCTTATTCTCCCCCAGGTAATGCCTGAATGAAGTGAACAAGAACATCAGAAGAGCCCTGCTGGTTTAGACCAAAGTGCCAACTGACCAGAACCCTAACCCTGCCAGCTCCTGTGTCTTTAATTGCAGCTTACGTTGCAGGAATCAGTGGGTGGAAGCAAACACCACCAGCTGCCCCTTACTGCACATGAAGCTGTGGATGAAGGCACAGAAGAGGGCCTGCCGACAAGTTAGCAGCCTTTAAGCCAGGCCTTTAACATGTCCCATTTGTAGGCTTACCAGATCGCTAACTGGGACAGAGTGCTAGACCTTAAGGAGAAGGAATGTGGGGCAGGTGTAGCTTGTTAAGTCCTAGAGCACAATCCTAGGCATGTCTACTCAGAAGCAAGCCCCACTGAACACAATGGGGCTTGCTTCTGAGTAGACATGCCTAGGATTGTGCTCTAAGGTTTAACAAGCTACACCTGCCCACATTCCTTCTCCTAAAGCTCTAGCACTCTGTCCCGGTTGGAGATCTGGTAAGCCTACCTGGCCCATTTGTTACTATGTTTTATTTTGTGCACCAGCTGTGGCACAAGCTGTCACTCCAGCTTCCCCCCCCCCCCCATTGGCTGTGTTTCTGTGTCTATAATGGTATAATAGGAGGCTGAAATTTAACAGGTGCTGCTTTCTGCAACACACGGGGCAGGGGAGAGATGAGTTTTTTGTTGCTAAATTTCTTCCTGATTTTTCTGAAACTGTATAAGCTCTAAATTTGGCTGATTTGCCCAGTTGTGCAGGAAGCTGCCACAATGAACTCCTGAAGGCAGATTATCTATGGGCCCAAGATGATGGTTGTAGGATCTTTATTTCTAGAGGATTCAGAGGACTACCTCTGTATCTGGAGGTTCTACAGTGCTGTTGTGGCTAATAGTTGAACAAACACTTGGTGGGTATGTTAGAGGTTAAGCAAGGCCTCCCACAGTGGAGGGGGTAGCGACTACTCTTTTCAAGTCCTTTTGGACTCTCTAGGATCCTGAGTTCTGAGTGAGGGCAGATATTGTGATGTATCCAGGTCATAGCTAAAAGCCGGAGTCATGTTCCTTCTCTCTCTCCACATTCTGCCTCGCACATCTGCAGTCGCTGGCCCACATCCTGAAAGCCCGGAAGACGCTGACGGAACCGGAGGTCCGGTTTTACCTGAAGCAAATAATCACTGGTCTGCAGTACATACATCAACAAGGGATCATCCACCGTGACCTCAAATTAAGTAGGTAACACAGGCTAAGGAGGGAATCCAGAAGCATGTCTAGCAATAGAGTTCTCTATGACCCTCTGCTCATTTGCTCAGAAATAAGTCTGACCATGATCCAGGGCTTACTCCCAGGTAAATGTGGATTGCAGCATTAAGAACCAAGACACCTGGGTCCTCCTTGGGAAACCTGTGAGTATGTATGTATGTATGTATGAACAATACCATAATGTTATATATCATTGGAAAGGTAATTTAATGCAGAATGTAATGAAAGAAACTGTGTTGAACTATCTGTATTCTATCAAACGTTATGGCCAAATGACCAGGAAAAGAAACCACAACTGCCTTATTTAACAAAAAGTAGATTTCCTTAACTCAAAACAGACCAATGAGGCTTATTGTTCCAAGAGCCAATGAGGTGTTATTATGACACAGCATAGAACCAATAAGGTGTCAGTACTCATTTCTATGTATCAGAACTAATACTAGAACTCTTAGGCCGCAATCCTATCCTACTTATGCCACCGTTGTAACCAGCAGCACAGCGAAAACGGGAGGCCCCAGAATGGAAAGGGGATTCAAATCCCCTTTGAATTCCCCTTTTGGTGGAGATTTGAATCCCTTTTCCATTCTGGGGCCTCCTGTTCTTGCTGCGCCACTGGATACACCAGTGGCGTAAGTAGGATAGGATTGTGTCCTTATTCAGTTGAGTGAGTGCCATTAAGTTGGCCACTGTTTTTGTTGTTGGATACTGATTTCTTGGGTGACCTGTATTGTTATATATTAAAATAAAGTTAATGGGGTGACACCATGAGTTACTGCACTGAGTGACACCAGCCCTAGTGACATCACTGCTGTAAACTTCTGCTACACTGGAGCTGGTAAAAGTTGCTCAGTTTGGAGTTCATAGGAAGCTGCCTTATACCGAATCACTGTATATCTATGATTGCTGAATCGCTGAATTTGGAAATCACTTCAGCCCATCTAGCTCAGTGTTGCCAACAGAGACTGGTAGTGGCTCTCCAAGGGTTCAGACAGGAATTTTTCTCTTCCCTACACACAGATGCTGCCAGGGGTTGAACTTGGGACCTTCTGCATGCAAAGCATGTGCTCTGCCATGGAGCTACAGCCCTTCCCCAAGGAAGGATTGGAGTCAGATAGTCATTAGACCAGGGTTTCTCAATCTGTGGGTCATGGCCCAAGGCAGAGGTGGGTCACCAGTTGGGCCCTCCTGCCCTCCAGAGGACAGAGGTGGGTCGCGGCCCCACTGGGTTTGGGAATCGCTGCATTAGAACATAAGAACATAAGAAGAGCCTTGCTGGTCCAGACCCAGGAAGTCAATCTGGTTCAGCATCTTGCTTCGTATAGTGGCCAGCCAGATGCTCCAGTGGGAAAGCACATGCAGGACATGAAGGAAACAGCCCTCTCCTGCTGTTGGCCCATCAGTATCTGGCATGCAGAGGTAAACTACCTCTGAACTAGCGGGGTCCATTTAACTACTGTGGCTCTAATAGCCATTGTTTGTTTCCTCCTCTGTGAATGTGTCTTATTTCCTTTTAAAGTTAACTAAGACCATGGCCATCACTATATCCTGTGGCAGTGAGTTATACAAATTAAGCACCGTGTGCTTTCTTTTGTCCCCACTTTCATCCTGTGGCTTGAGCAGTGTCAAGGTTTCTAGTTAATGTGATATTAATGAAACCCAGAGTACTAAGGACTTGGAGGCCCTGGCTCTCCCGGAATCACCTGGAGAGATTAGTGTCCTACCTACTTGCACTTGTATAGATGAAATCTCACACATGCGGGTGTTATGGCACAGGAGGAATGAATCACCCACTGCCCCAGATTTGCCCTCTGTCCTGGGACCCAGCAAGGCTGCTGGAGCTTTGGAGAGTGGGATTAAAAATACACAGCAGCACAGCCGGCTGTCTCAGAGCAGAGGAGCCTCTGCACTCCAATGTCAGAGTAAATGCCTGCAGGGTGACCTCATTGCACTATTGCAGACAGGACTGAGTGTGTAGAACCAGCATACGGAATGCAGTTCTTATTTGGCCTGCATGTAGTATGCAGTCTCTCTCACACACACAAACTGAGCCTCAATGTTTTTTAGTCTCGTAGATAAAATCAGTACATAATGTCCCTCTCATCAACCTTCTCTGCTTAAACAGAGCAATTATTATTTGCCCAATACGAAAAGAAGACTTTCATGTTTAAGTAACCAAGATCTATAATGGAGGCTGCAGATCCTTTTAAGTTACCCTCCATAACAATTGGATCCCAGTCTTCTAAAATGTTGTTTATTTTTGCCAGGTTTCTGATAAACTGATCATCTGAGTTCTGCAGCTCCCAAGTCTCGCTAATCCATTCACTTTCTTTCTTAGCTATGATTTGCAACGTGTTGCAAAACCATCCGAGCAGCAATTTAAGCATATCAGTAAGGAGCTCTTTTCTATTTGCAATCAGTGTGTTTTTAATACAATTAAGGAGGCATATTAAGGATCTGGATTCAGTTGCAGCCGTCACATTAACTGAGCCCCAACGATGGAAGCAGGTGGACATGTGGAACTCGCAGCCCTGCAAGAGCAGAGATGCAGAGCATTGACCTGAAGGGTGTGTGCTACTTGCGAAGTTCTTTCTGCTTCCAAATACGAGGGCAGGACACGAGCAGGTCAACGGACTAAGATGGACCTTCGGCCGCCTGATGCAGCCAGGCTTGACTAGACAGTCCTTATGTTCTTGTATTGGATCTATCCACAAGTATTAGACTTGGATAGCTCTAGAAACAGACTCCCCCTGAACAGTGTCACCAGTTCCCCACTTGCCTGACTGGTGAGAAGTTCCTGGGGCACGACTTGGGCTCTGGCTTCCTTTGCAGGAAACTTCATTATAGAAACTTCCCCGAGTGTAACGGCGGTTGGGGACGGTAGGCCTCCTCGGATTTCCACCAGCTATTTTGCTGGCGGAAGTCGGAGGAGGCCGTGTAACGGCCCAGCCGCCCTGTGGAGCCCGGCAGGGACCAGGATATGGTGGACGCCATGTCCCCACCCCCGCTCAGGATGGCTAGGCCTATGGCCGCCCTCCCAGCTCTGCCGTCACTCCCCCTCCATCCACCGACCTTCCCAGCCGTCCGCCGGATCCACTCTTACCTGGGTCCGGCGGTGGCCAGAGTCCTCGGCCAATGGAGTTGGGAAGGCCGGCCTTGCACCAGCCTTCCTGGCTCTAAAGTAGTCGTCAAGCATGCCTTACGGCACGTTTGCGACTATTCTGGGCGGCGGACACTAGGTCTGCCGCCTGTAACTTGTGCAGGATTGCGCAGTCAGTGGCTTTCTCCTCAGCCAATGTGCATAGAATCGAACGTGACTGTTCTTCATTTTTCCAGGTAACTTTTTCATCACGAAGAACATGCGAGTGAAGATTGGAGACCTAGGATTGGCAACCCGGGAAGAACAGGCCAACCGGAGGCGTGGGTGAGTGAGTGTTGCAGAGGAAGAAGGGAAGCAACCAAGCAATCCTATGTTATCTAAATGGATAAAGCCTGGATTTTGTTTTTGAATTGCATGTGTAGTGTAACTCTATGTTGGGGTGCCTGGGACAACCCTTTTTGGCTCTTTGGAGCTGTAGAATTTGTGCTTTATCTATCCATTCATTTATTTTTGAAGGGAAAGAGAGAGGATTGGATACCTTTAATGCTCAATATTAGGCTTTCCGGCTATGTGTTGATTAATGCTCACAACTTTCTCAGCTGAAGCCACATTGCACCTGATCAGGTTGGCTCTTGCTTACAGAATTCCACGCCACATGAAAACAATTAAACCTGGTTTTCTTTGAACCACAACTCTCTTTGTCCTTTCTCCTTGGATTTACGTGCTGTTTCTTCTCTCTCTCTCTCCATACCCCACTCCCGTTTTTCACACTCCATAGAGTGGTCTGTGGGACTCCCAATTACTTGGCTCCTGAAGTCGTTGCTAAGAAGGGGCACTCATTCAAATCTGACATTTGGGCACTGGGCTGCATAATGTAAGTAACTCCAGAGGCAGAGGGAATTGGCTGATTGAGCTACATATGGCGTACGTTTCTGATTGGCTGTCTGAGTCCTCCGAAGAGCTCATACAGGCCCAGCAATTCACACAGGCTTCTGCTGCAAAAAGACAGTTTTCCCATTTTTCTCACATTGCCTTCTCCTGCGGAGGCCTTCTGGGCTTGCTTTTTAAAGAGGCAGTTTACAGCATAGACACTACTAAGCTAGATGAACCTATTGTCTGACTCTATGTAAAGCGGTTTCCATTCATGAGCAAAAATCTGCAGTTCTGCTCTGCTACTTTTAGCCAGAGGAACCAAAGCTCAATGAGTAGAGTACATGCTTTGCGTAAAGTAAAGGTTCATTCCCTGGCATCCTCAGCTGAAAAGGATCTCACATTGGTAGTAGGGCTGACGAAAACTTTCTGCCTGGGATCCCTGGAGAGTCAGAATAGACAATAGACAGAATTGCCAGTCAGAATAGACAATATTTGGCCCATATGCTTTGTATGCAGAAGGTACGTACAATTAAAAAGATCTTGGGTAACAGGACTACAGACCCCTCCCTCTGCCTGAGAACCTGGAGATCCGCTGCCAGTCAGAGTAGAAAGTACTGGGCAAGATGGACCGATGGCTTGACTCTGTATAAAACAGTTTCATTGTGTGCGAACTCTTGGCTGATGATGAGGGAAACATCTGCTACACCCAGACTTGCATGCATTGCTGCTTTTTGCACCACATGTGCCCCTTGAACTGCATTACCCTGGGAGTTTGTTTGGGCTGCTTATGCTGTCATGCCAGCCTTGGACAGAAGAAAACAGTGGGAGGCATTGCTCATAATAAGCACAGATTCCCTATTTTAAACACAGTCCATTTTAGGAAGGGATTTAGTACATGTATATGTACTAAATCTGTATATGGTTAATGTTAATGTATATGGTTAATATACTGTATATGGTTAATGTTAATGTTGTATCAAGACTGAAAAAAATCAGTAGACTCAAAATGATTCTGTAAATGCCTAGAAACCAGCTTTGGTTTGGTTCTAGGCCCGAATGGGTTCTAGAAGCATTCTCTTCCCATGTTCCAGAACCAAACCAAAGCTAGCCTGCAAACTGATTCTGGAGCTTATTCCAGTTTGAGTCCCAGCTAAAGTGATATGAAGCTGGGCCCCTCCTTCTTGTTCCAAGGGCACATAGCCCAGGCATTATACCAGAATATCACACAAGCACACTGTTGGATCAAGCCAAAGGCCCATCAAGTCCAACGTCTTTTTCCAGCAAAGACCAGCCAGAATGCTTCTGGGAAACTGGGCTGATGAGGAGCCAGATGCTCATCCTGTGGACCAGGCTTCCCAAGCAGTCTCAGGTTCATCAAGGAGAGACTAAATGGAGAGAGACCCACTCTGGCAACCTGCCCTGGTGGTTGTTGCTATTTCCCAGCCTGCCCCCTGGGGGGGGAGGGTAGATTTGCTGCCCCAGTGAGGGGCTCAGTCTCCTTTTGGAGCCTTTCCTCTGTTCTGTGAGTAAGCCCATTAACTTAGGCATCTCTCAGTACTGAATCCAGTTGCTGGAGGAGTGAAAGGGATGCCGTGACCAGGCATCCCAACTCTTCTGTGTGCACATGTATGTGCATGCATGCACACACACTCCAAATCCTTGTGGCATTTGGCCATGGACAGTCTAGCAAGGAGTCAACTAGCTCTGGGCACTCATCTTTTACACAAGATGAGCAGGATGCTTTGAAAATGCAGAAAAGGTTTGTTAGAATGTTGAAGGAAAAGGGCAAAGATTAAAATCAGATACTTGAGTTTAGAGGCAAAGTAAAAAAAAAAAAATTCCAAAACTGAGCCTAACTAAATAGCTCTTGCCCAAGAGGCACTTAAGTAGGCTGAGGATCCATGTTTATGTCCTTATTTGGAGCAATGTCAGCATGAGTAGTTAACTCTGCACTTGTTGGAACAAAAAGCTCAACCTTTCAAACCAATCATCCCTTTATTGTGGGGATTTGGGGAATTGGGTTTTCACTTTTCTCACTGGCTAGTCTAGAGGTGGGAAAACCTAGCCCATTGCTGGGATCTTCCCCTGGCTATAGTCAGGTGGGCAGACACAACCAATAGGTGGATGTGGACAAGTTCCTGATGTCATCCTTGCCCTTTCTTTTGAAGGGTACAGGTGCCAGATAGTTATGTGATTGTGTTGCCTCTTTTCTGTTGGACAGTCAAAGGTTTGGCTTAGTCTTCCTGGTCTAATCCCATATTCCATGGGATAGGATATGAGGGCCATAGAGTTCATGACGACAGTGCTGCACACAGCCCAAGCCAGAGCAGCTCCATGCTGAACACAGACAACTGCAAAGAGGGTGGAGGGTGGGTCTCATTCAGCACAGACGCCCATAAGCAGGACATGCACTGAAGGCTATAGCACTCTCCCCCTTGTTATGTCCCACAGCAAATGGTATTCAGGGTATACTACCTCTAAACAAGGAGGTTCCATTTAGCCATCAATAGCCCTTAATAGGGCTCTCCTTTTCCATAAATTAATTGTATATTGTGTGAAAGGAGGACTTTCTTTTTCCTGCCCTGAATCTACCTCCCATCTTATTGGGTGGCTACAAGTTCTAGTATTATGAGAGGGAGGAACCCCCCCCTTCTCTCCACCCACAGCATCATTTTATAAATCTCTGTTATAAACCTCTATTATGTCTCCCTTTCCAGACATCTTTTTCTCTAAACTAAAAAGCCCTACATGTTCTAGCCATGGCCACACACCACAGATCTGTATCAAGGCATTACAATTCTGGAGAATCTGTGTGGAACGGAAAAGATCTGTCAATCACCTGATGGATACCCGTGATGCCACCCTTTCTGCCAGCAAGGATAAGCACACTGTAGGCTTTGGGATCTGTGCAGAAATGTCTCTTGACTGTGTCTTTCTTTCTTTCCTAGGTACACGGCCCTGACTGGCTGCTCCCCTTTTGAGATCACACACAAACAAGAGATGTACCAGTGTATCCGAGAGGGGCGCTATCCCATGCCAAGCAACCTCTCACCCAGCGCCCGGGAGCTGATTGGAAAGTTGCTGGCACCCAACCCAGCTGCTCGACCCAGCCTGGAGGAGGCCCTCAACCATGCCTTCTTCGTCCAGGTCTGGGGAAGGGTTCACGATTATGGTTGAAACCATTCTGGGTGGAAGGAAGCATAGTTCATGGGCAGAGAAGGGCATGAGAGGTGAACTGAAAAAGCAGTTTAGGTCAAAGGAGCTGTGGTGGGGTATATAAGAATGATTGCACACTTGAATTTGAGCCAGGATGGTGTAGTGGTTTGGGAGTCGGACTTAGACCTGGAAGATCCAGGTTCAAATCCCTGCTCAGCCACGAAGCTTCCTGGGTGACCTTGGGCCAGTCACTATCTCTCAGCCCCACCTACCTCACAGGGTTGTTGTGAGGACAAAAAGGAGGGGAGGAAATATGTACACCACTCTGAGCTCCTTGGAGGAAGGGCGGTATAAAAATGTTAAATAAATAAATAAATATCAGAAGAAGGTTTTTTTAGCTATTATTATTATTATTATTATTATTAACCGTATTTATATACCGCTTTTCAAGAAAAAAGTTCACAAAGCGGTTTACAGACAAAATCAAATGATTAAATGGCTCCCTGTCCCAAAAGGGCTCACAATCTAAAAAATTACGGGGTGTCAGAGAGTCTCCTTCCTGGAGTTGTTTTCAAGCGAAAGACTTCACCAGATTCTAGAAGGAACTAGAGGCATTTAGAGAAAGAGGGACAAGATAAAAAGTTTAAATAAGTTGGATAGAGAGAAGAATCCACCCCCCTCCCCATCTCTCATGATACTAGAACTTGGGGGCACCAAAGAAAGCGATGGTTAGCAGATTCAGGGCAGATAAAATGGAGGACTTATTTTATTTACATAATGTTTAACTTCTGGAACTTGCTACCACAAGATGCGGTAATGGTTACTGGTTTAGGTGGCTTTGAAAAGGGGATTAGACAAATAATGGAGGAGGAAGAGAAGGAATAGAGGTCAAGGACTATTATTAACCATGAACGATGGCTATATGGAATTTCCATTGGACCAGCTGGTATGCAGTTTCTTGGCCCCTTAATCCCTTCTGTCTGTCCATTCCCTTCTGGTCTTGTCATTAGCCGCTCAGTGACATGACCCCTCAGCCCCCTTTCCCATTGGTGCCCACTCCCTGCTCGGCCCCACATTTTTTCAGCCACCCGCTTTCTGGACTCCCTGAAGAGCTGCTCTGCTTTGGGCCAGCTTTCCACATTCCTGTCCACTCAGCACTGGCACACAGGTCCACTTGTGACGCTGTCCTCTTCCTTCTGCTACAGGAGCAGCATCACTGTTGGTCAACATTCTCTTGCTGGCCTGTTCATCTTGAGTCGCTGGAATGTTCCTTAGCAGCCTGGAGCTTGTTTTGGTGAGGTGGGGATAATCCTGTTCCTTTTGTATCTCCGACCAGGGCTTCACTCCTGCCAGGCTGTCCTCCCGAACTTGTCATTCTGCCCCCATCTTCTCTCTCGCTAACCCTCTTAGAAAATTCTTCCAGAAAGCTGCTAAGGTTCTTTTCGGGGGCTCCCCCTGCCAGGAATCCAGGACTGGTGAGTATTATTAGAACAAGCATTCTTGGATGGTTGAGAGAGTGGAGTGGGGGAGAGTGCAAGATCAGAGATCTGTGCCCAGTGGGCAGGCGGGCGGGCACAATCCCCTTCCAGAACGGGAGGTGCCTTTGGGGAGAGCTGCTTCCATTCGACACCTTCAGATCTGGAAACTCCTTCTCCGAAATCTCAGCCATATAGAGTCTGGATAGTGCTCTCCACGCGGTCAGAGGCAACCTCACTTTTTATTGCTCCTCAAGCCCTGGATAGAGGGGAGTCAAGCAGCTGTAGGGGTGCAGCCAAAGAAAAATATGCTTTTTATTCATTCATCATAAATTTGAATTAATTCAAATTTGAAACAGTTACAGCGCAATCCCATCTACTAATCCGCCAGCGGAATAATGGCTCCGCTGGCGCCGGGTGTCATAAATGTGCCGTAAGGCACATTTTCGATACCCGGCGAGTAAGTGGTGCTGGTGGAGAGGCCGGCACCGCTCATTCTACCCAGGGCCGCAGGACACTGGTAGGTGCTGCAGTGGGGGGGAGGGGGGAGGGCAGACCGGCATGGAAAGGGAGGGGGCAATTGGTCAGCCAGGCCAGGGACCGGGGAGGGATCATTGGTGGCATGCTCCGCCAAATCCTATCCCTCGTTCCGGGACTGGTCGGCCTGACACTGGCTCCTCAGATTTGTTGTTTCCATTTCTCATAAAATGAGCATAAAGCATTAAAAATGTTTTAATTTAATGAGCCTCGTTTTACTTTTAGGAAAAGAATGGATTTACCTATCTTTTCACTTTCACTATTTGTTGTATATTTTTTTTAAAACAGTTTTAACTTTATCTTTTACAATGTTAATCTGCAGAGTTTTCAGAATATGACGGCCCAGTCCTCCCCCCCCCACCAGTTTGTGCCATGCAGTGACGCTGCTGGTGCACACACAGCATGCTATGTTGGGGGGGGGGGACGACGACACACCAGGCAGCCTGGAAGAGGTAAGTAAAAAATATTTTTTACTTACCTCTCTGTAGGTCACCTGACTGCCAATGGGTCTCTTTTGCTGGCATAAGCCCAAGGAGACTCCTGGGAATGAGCTCAGGATGGGAAGAGGGGATAGGTTCTGACGTGCGCTGCTGCTGCTGCTGAGATCCTCCCCTGAACTGCCCCCAGACTGCCCACTCCACAACCTTACCTGCTCCGACAGTGTCCAGGAGCCGCTGGTACAGGTACGGGGCTTCTGGTTGCTTGTGCCAGTGGTCCTGCTGCGTACGACAGCGGTGTGCCTTTTGTGATGCTGTAAGAGACCTTAGAGCAGCAAATTGCAAGATCTGCTGCTATAGGTCCTCCATAGGATTGGGCCACCCATCTGCTTTATTCTGAATTTTATCCTTGCACTGTCTTAGGGCGCAATCCTACTTAAAGATCGGGCAGGCGGCCGAGGCCCTCCGCCCTATCCAGTGCTCCGCCGCAGGCTGCCTGCAGCAGGCAGCCCGCGGCAGAAAGTCTATTCGAGGAAGGGGACACTCGTCCCCTTCCCCGAGTGTAATGGCGACTGGGGCCAGTAGATCTCCTTGGATTTCCGCCAGCAATTTTGTTGGCGGAAGTCGGAAGAGGCCGTGTAATGGCCCAGCCGCCCTACGGAGCCCGGCGAGGACCAGGATATGGTGGACGCCATGTCCCCACCCCCTCCTGGAGCGGCTGGGCCTATGGCCACCCTCCCACTACCACCCGAAACGCCCCCCCCCACCCGCCAGATCCAACCTTACCTGGGTCCGCCGGCTGGTTGAGTCCTCGGCCAGCGGAGCAGAGCAGGCCAGCCTTGCGTCGCCCTGCCCTGCTCTAAAGTAGTCCGCAAATGTGCTTTACAGTGGCGTCACTGTGACGCGCGTCACCCCAGAGCGGGGGACGCGCGTCACCCCCCGACACCCCCCCCGAATCATCCCCCCCTACAGAAACTTACCTTTTCCGGCGCTCGTCACCGGCCGGGAAGCGCTCCAGGGCCTTCTGAAAAGAAGAGGCCCAATGCACTTGCATTAAAACGCGATCTTTGAAGATTTTCGCGCATGCGCAGACCCTTCTGAGGGCAAGAGGGCAGGCCCTTGCCCTCAGAAAAGGGTTTGCGCATGCGCGAAAACCTTCAAAGTTCGCGTTTTAACGCAAGCGCTCCAGGGCCTCGTCTTTTCAGAAGGCCCTGGAACGCCGGCCGGGCCGGACGCTCCCCGGCCTCGGAGCATCCGGCCTCCGGAGAGTGACGCTCCTCACCCCTTGGCACGCGTCATCCCCCGGCGGCCTGCCCCGCCCGCCACGCTACAGTGACGCCAGTGGTGCTTTACAGCACGTTTGCGACTACTTTGGGCTATTCCAGGCGGTGGATCACTAGGTCCACCACCCGGAACTTAAGCTGGATCGGGCTGCCCATGTTCTAAACTCTCTTGGTGGAATATTGATGAAATGGCAGAATATAAGGCTACTAGATGAATAAAGCATCCTTGAGCCCTTGATGTATCCAGCAAATGAGAGACCTGCAAAACATTTGCCCTCACTGTGCATGTCTGCCTTTCCTCACACAGTGAACCTTTTGCCCCAGAAAGAAACTCTTCCACAAAGATTCCCACCGCAGCGCCAAGTTGTAGAGCATCCTGACCTGGTAAGAGGCACCTTGATGATGAGGGGGGGGGGAGGATAAGGAAACCAAAAGTGCACCAAGAGCATGATGGGAGCATGATGGGGGGGGGAAGGCTTCAGGAAAAACCCTTTTTGTTTTAATACTTAGCATTTGTATAGCACTTTTGAGTATGCGAAAACTTTGCACATATTTCCTTGTTGTGGCCTTACAGCAATCCTATAAGTATTATAATGTCCTTATTGCAGCGGAGGCTAAGCGGCTTACCTAAAGTCACCACTTCTGTAATGATTGATGGTTGAGCTCAAATGTTTTGAATTGAAAATTATTGTATGTAAGACTCTTTTCCCAGTTTCAGCAAGATTTGACACTTCCATCAGAAGCTAGGTTAGCACCTTTGACTTCACGACTACACTACTTTAGCTCTCTCCCAGTAACATTATTGGGGGGGGGGGTAAGTGCTGCAAGGTGCTGCAAGGTGGCCCCTCCCACTTTGCCTTCACTGCCCAGAATGGCGCCGATGGCGGGTGGGAGGGACCACCTTGCAGCCCCTTCCAGCACTTACCGCACCACCACCCCCAGCTATGCTACTGCTCTCTCCAGCAAGAGTACCATTCCCCTAAATCTTCTGCTCTCCATCCCCCATTGCAGACCTTCTTCTCCTCCCCATCATTGTGATGTTGCACTGCTAAAAGTCCAGTTCAGCCACTGGGAGTGTCTCTTTCTTCCTGACTGTATCATGGGAACAGTCTGTAAAATGGGAGCAACAAGTAACAGACTGTTACCTGTGACAGCAAATAGAGGAGAATACCATTTGTTGGGCAGCAAACAAAAGGGGAGGGCTATTACCCTCATGTTCTGCTTTCAAGAATGCTGGACTAGACAAAACTACCTTGTTCTGATCCAGATCCAAATGCTCTGAACTTCTTATGTTCTTCTAAAGTCTCTGATATATTCCTGGAGCTATCTATATTATAGCTCCAGGTGAGATGGAGTCTAACTTTGAATACCAAACGCTTGAGGTCAAACGAGGGCTGTTGCTTTTGCGCTCTACCTGTGGGGTAGAAACTGCCTTATGGAGCCCATCTAGCTTAGCATTGCGTACACTGAGTGGCAGCAGTTCTACAGGGTTTCAGATGGGGTTCATACTATTGTCCCCTTCACAGGAGACGGAGCCTGCCTGTTCCGGTCCCTCTCCTATCTCAGGTATGACACTCAATGGCTAGGGAGGTGCATGAGCTAATCATGAGGCAGGTGGTGGGCAACTGGGAGGAGTTCTCCATCACGTTCCACGACAGCAAGGAGAACAACTACTTCTCTGTTACATTTCTTCATCAAATGTTATATTTCAAATTTCACTTCATCATTTCTCTGCATCAACATACTTTGCTTTATTCAAACTACCGTACATATATTTTTTCTATAAATTTCAAATTCTATTTACAAATGTCTAAAAATATAATGGGAGTTATCACATTGAAGGGAATTTCAACCTGAACACGAATATGGTGTGGATCGTGTCATTCGATGGAACCATGACTTTTAATAATTGCAGGGTGTTGCCTGACATGGGGTAGTCGTGCTACGTTTAAATGGTCCATTGCAATCAAAGGAAAGTTTATGGGAGTCAAAATGGATTTATAGTACTTACCGGTACATCCCGTAGCGAAGCACGGACATCACGCTAGTATGTTTATAAGGAGGAGGTGGGATTCTTCAAAGTGAGAAGTGGTAGTGGAGGCAAATTGGATACCCTCTTTCTGGTGCTTTTATGGAATGTAGAGATTTAATTCTCTCCTTTGGATTCACGGACTGCTCCCCTATTGCTTCTCCCTCTCCCCCATCACCACCAAGGAAGAAGAAAAGGGGAGTGTGAGGATCCCAGCAATTTTCGCTGAGGATCCCAGCAATTTTCCCATTCGCTTGCTCATGAAGGGCTCTTTGAACAACAGCTGGTCTGACGTGGAGGGTGAGTAGTAGTGGACCTGTCGGAGCGGGAGAGCTGGGAGCCCAGCTGGGACTGCTGGAGGAGGTAGACAGAAGTCGGGACGAAAGCAAAGGGAAAAGCTTTTCCCATCATTACTGTGGGTTGGTTTGCGGTGGAAAGTGCAGGAGCAGCTCCCTAGGAAGGATCCACCATAACTTGTTCACGGTGAACAATGGTGAACATTCAAACTGGAAGGAACTGTTTGGCCCAGACTCTGCTGTGAAGCTGGATCTCCACCCATGCATAGGCTCTAATCTTCCAGTAACTGGAAAGAAGCATGGGGAGAGAACTGTGAAGCGCCATGAAAGCAGAAAGGATCATTCACAGTACCTCAAAGTACCTTTTTTAAACCGTGCAAAAATGGAGTGCTTTTAGGGCAATTATTTATTATTATCCGTTGCACAGTATAAAGTGCCTGTATTTTCTATGTGCTCCAGCATTTGAGGATTTCAGAGTGGGAGGACTGGAGACTGGGAATTACAGGTGGTCCTGTACCCCTTTTTATTTCTTACATTCATGTCCTGACTTTCTGCTCTCTTGAAAATGATGGAAATATCTTGGTGATGGTGCAGGCAGTCACCCATCCAGGAACTGACCAGACCTTGACCTGCTTAGCTTCAGCAAGGTTGGTACATCAGGTGCCCTCAGACCATGCCCTGAAACCAGTCTGGTAAGCTCCTCTTGGTAGAAGGCTAGAGAAGGGAATGATTTGGCTAAAATGGAGAGGAGTCAGGGGTGGAGGTTTGTGGATTATATTAAAGGTCTTTCTAATCCTCCCCCCCCCCCCAAACAATCATTTGCGCACTGGGTATGACAAGCAAGCAGCCAGCCTGATGGGTTGGTTGGTCTACCATGCCAGGAGAGCAAGGAAGCTGTTGTGTAAAGGTGGAGGAGGAGGGAATCTCAGAAGTGCACACACGGGCTGACTTGGAAAGGGGCAGCTGGTTAAATCCATTCAAAGGATAACTACTATGAAAGCCTTCCAGACAGTTGTGGAGGGACTTGAACTGGTTTGGAAAGACCTCTGAGAAGAGAGGGGCCTTGGAGAGACAGCTGCAAAAGCTGACCCTGCTTTTCTAAAAGTGACTTACTTCCTTGTGGGGTGGAGTGAGGGTGGGGAGAGACACAGAGATTGTGAACCAGGGTGGGTTGGGTTCTGTCAGACAGCTTGGGGTTTAGAGCTGCAGGGGTCAGATTTGTCCTTTGTTGTTCCTCCAGGATTGACAACTCTGACAAACTGAAGCTCCTCCTCGAGATCTTTTTTTCAACATGAATGAATCTCGTTAAGCCAAGGAGGCTTGTTAAAATCACCAGGATTACGTTGGGGGTCTCCTGGAGGTGGATGCTGATTCTTGGAGACTCCAAGCCTCTGCTGAAGGGTTGGAAACCTCGCATTCCTCCCCTCTGCCCCCAACTGCAGCATTGCTCGTGCCAACCCTCTCTTTCTCTCCAGCAGATGCCAAGTGGACCCCTGGCAGTGTGATTGAGAAAGCTGACCAAGTGCTGCGGACTTGCCTGAAGACTATCCCCCTGGGTGAGACTGGGGGTGCCACAATCTGCCCCCTGCTTGGTCTACTCATCTGAGAAATAACCCGTTTGATTACATTCTGGGGTCTTGCTGGACTGGTCTTCCCCCCTCTCCTTACCCTGCTCACGAGATATGGCTTTACTGTTCACCCTGGGGCAGAACTTGATCATTCTTTTCTTCGGTTCAGGATTCAAAGTGCCACCATGATGACCACTGAGAGGCTGCATCCATGCTAATCTTTTTCACTAAAATTGCCAGCCTTTATTTACCCACTTTTTATGTTGAATCCCAATGACAGTGTTGCCAAATAATTGCCATCCAATTTTTTTTCTATGTGTTTTTTTTCCCAAGCTGATTTGTGGCCATTTTTTCTTCAGTAACCCATAATTGCTCTGTCAGTCAGCTGTCCAGACTGGGGCAAGACACAACTGAGGCTTTTTGGAACGTCTGTACCTCTAACCAAATGCTTCTGATCTGCAGGCCCTGCCCTGGTTATTGCTTCCTGTTGAACAGCACAGCTGAGGAATTAATGATAAACTATCTCTTAATTAGACACCTTCAGTTCCTCACAGGGGGAGGGGGAGTTTAATTACTGGTTTCCACATTGTTTTTTCTTTTCTTTCTTTTAGTGCAAAATAGCACTTTTTTATAAAAGAAAAAAATTAAAGTAAGCCAGTAATTAACCATCCCCCGTGGGAGTCAACAGAAGCTGACTAATCAAGAGACAACAAAGGCTAGCTTGCTAATTAGACCCAGTGGTTGCTAGGGTCAAGGGCAGCTGCCCCACTGATCATGATGCTCCCACCCTCCTGGTCCTGGCTCCCTGCCTTTTAAAAAGTCAGAGAAGGTGGGGGAGGGAAAGTAAAGTGGGAGGGGAGCTGCTCTAGCCCTGTAGTCTTGTTTTCTTCCTCTCTGCCTTCCCCATACTTTCTGCCTTTTGATATGGCGAGAAGGACGACAGTGGCAGTAGCAAGGAAGTCAGTTTGAAGAGAGGCATAGGAGTGATGCGGTGGGGGTGATGTGGAAGAAATGGATGGGGTGCAGGAGAGATGGAGGAAATGTGGTGAGTGCAACATGAAGGGGGAGGGGAGGCACAGTACAGATGGGGTAAAATTTGCACACTGGGGAGGTTGTATAGACTTGAGCCCAGACAGCATAGGGCTTGGACTGGGCCTGGAGACAACTCATCAGTAATCTTCCCACTGTGATCACAGGGAAGCAATAATGTCAGTAGGACCTGCAAACAGGTAACTTAACTAGCTTTGGAAGAGAGACAGTTGTTGAAGAAGGCTTACTTGAGTGTAGATATTGTCTTACAATCTTGGCCATAGGGAAAGATGTTACTGGATAATGTAACACTATACAAAGTGTGGAACCTGCTTTTAAATAAATTTTAATTCCAACTAAGTGCAGAAAAGGGTTCTAGTGTGAAAGCAACCACAGCTGAGCCAAATTTAGAAAATGAACATGTGTTAAATAAAAAGAAGGGGGGAAATGGGAGTTTTAGGGTGTTGAGTTCTTCAACAGTATCTTCCCTTCTTCCCCTGTCTCTGCAGTGGAGCAGAACTACAGGCACCAGCGACAGGAGAGTCCCGTCCGGATGGTCACAAAATGGGTGGACTACTCAAACAAGTACGGATTTGGCTACCTGGTCTCTGACGGATCGACAGGTGTCCTCCTGGCTGATGGGACACACATTGCGCTCTGCCCTCAGCGCCAGTGGGTATCTCTCCCACCCTCTCTTTCAGGGCACATGTTCAGTGCAGATGAATAACCCTTATTGCAAAAGGCTCAGGGTAGGTTTTCATCTCAGTCACTAGAAGCAAGTTGCTGGGCTGGAAAGAGAGTGAGGAGGGGTCACTGGGCCTCGTGGAGATGACTGCTGTAGTAGGTGACTTTAAAAAAGCAATGAGACAAATTCAAAGAAGAGGAGGAGATTTCAATGCCTATTAGTCACTGAAGGCTATGTGGAACCTCCATGTTTAGAGGCAGTCTACCTCTGAATTTTAGGTGCTGGGGGACAAAAAAAAAACAGGGGAAGGTTCTTGCCTTTGTGCCCTGCTTTGTTGCTTTCCCTTTGCAGTGTCTGTCTGGTCACTGTTGAAAACAGAGTGTTGGGCTAGAGGGACTTTTGGTCTTATCCAGCAAGGTCCTTCTTATGTTCTTATTAAACAGGGATTAGATAAATTCCTGGAATATAAATCTATCAATAGTTGGGAACCATGATAGTTGACTAGTGCCTTCATGTTTGGACAGAGTGCACATTTGAACACCATGTGCAGGGTTGGGCCAAGCTCTCCTGGCATCTGAGGCGGCATGCCAATGCTGCCCCCCTGACCTGTGCCCCCCTGACCAGGAGAGCTTCTCCCACTGTCTAGATTGGAAAAGGAAGAAGGGGATGGAGCAGAAGAGGAAGTGTGGAGGAGAGGACAGATGCTGTGCCCACTACTAACCTCTCCTGCACACTTTCTCTTACACTCTCTGTCCCCCTTTTCTTTTTTTTTAATCCAGGGAGTGGGAGGAGGAGGTGGGAGGAGGAGGTAGGAGGGGGGGGGTACCTGGCGCAAGCAACTTGTGCCGGGTGCTATCCCCTCCACTGCCAGCTGACATGCCTCCTTGGTCTCCTCAGGCTTGCACCAACTAAAGAACTGGTGCAGTTCCGAGGAGACCCGTTGGCAGTCAAGGGGCTTACCAAGGAGTAAGGGAAAATATTTTCCCTTTCCCCTTACAAGCCTCCCGATCGCCCCACCACCACGACCATAGCATGCAGCGCAGTCGGTTTAGGCTGCATGCTATGGCGGGGAAAACCATAGGATTGGGCAGTTTATCCGTGCTGATGTGGGAAGGCACCAGACTTGTCTCTCTGGAGGACCATTCCGGCCTTGTGATTCAATGGTGCCCTCTCTTATCCTCCTTCCAGACGTGTCTGCTACTGCACGGAGGCCCACAAGCCTGCATCCTTCTCGCGGAGAGAGGTTCCAGCTTTTTTGACTGTCAAAATGGATATCCTTCACTTCTTCACGCAGTACATGCAGCAGTGGTTGCTGGAGGTGAGGGGCAGCCAGGGGGGCTCAAGTAGAGCTGGGAATGGAGAAAAGGAAGAACTTGTTTGGAGTTTCAAAAGTTTCTCTATTCCTTCCCTCTGGCTAAAGTGGAGGTCTTGATAGAGGTGAGTATTAAGGCCGAGCTGCTACACTGCATGCGTTTGCATTCCGGCACGTTCCAAGAGCAGCCGATGTGCCGGAATAGGTAAAGTGAAACCTGTCTCCACTTGGCACGGGACGGAACGCGACTCTCCGGTGGGCCAGCGCCATCAGGCGCAAGGGAACGATACACCGGACGCACACGGATGCTGCTGGACAACGATACACCGGACACACGTGGACGCTGCTGCCGAGACGCATGCGGTGTAGCTCAGCCTTTAGAATGAATGAGATGGACATAGACATTATTCTCTCCCAACCGTAAAGCATGAATTTTTCAATTGGCTATAAATTCAGGACAGCCAAAGGAAGTCCTTCGTACATTGTATAATGAACATGTGAAACTCTCTGCTGCAAGATTTGGCTTTAAAAGGTGGTTAGACACATTTCAGCCTTGAAACCTAAATGGCCTGGTGCTTTCACATCCTGCTTATGGGCATCAGAGAGGCTTCTGCCTGGCCAGGAGGCTGAGGAGGTAGATTGGCTGCTCTGTGGTCCCTCCTGTCCTGGTCTTGTCTGAGTTTGGGTTCCAATCTTGACTCTTGGCTCTTTCACAGGGTGGGCACCAGCAGGCCGATCCTGGGAGCTCCACAGATGATTTGTACCTCTTCCATTTTGCAAAATCCGATGAAGCCCTCCTGATGCTTTTCAACGATGGAACCTTGCAGGTAATTTCTTTACGTCCCAAAGCGAAGGCTCCCCTGATGTCTTCTCTTTTCTCTCTCCGCTCACGCTGCCCAGTGCAGTCGTTTTCCAGCTTACTTGTCCTGTAAGCTGCAACAGGTATCCCTGTGAGCAGAGGTATTGTGACGGTGAGTTGCGGGGGGGGGGGGGTGTTACCTGCCGCTGGATCTGTTGCCCCCTCCACCTCTGGCTTCTCTTTGTGCAGCTGTTCTCGGCTGCAAGTTTGGCCCTCCCTCCCCCGGGCGCTGTTTGACTCCAAACAGGGGCCAAAAAGCGCCGGGATGTGTGTGATTCCATGCTGCGGCGGCGCGCAAAGATGACGTCATGCCACCCCAGGGGCAGGGCATGTGGTGTCTCGTGGGGGGCGTATGGCGTCCCGTGGCCCGTTTGCCCTCAGAAAGGTTTTGCGCATGCGCGAAAGGGAGTAAAAGGCGCTATGACGCGCAGAACCTTCTCAGAAGGCCCTGACCGCTGAGCTGAGCGGTCGCTCGGAGTAGGGCTTCTCCCGGCTTTGGAGCGGAGCCTCCTGAAGCCGGTGACGCTTCCAAGGGGCGCGCCAGCTGGGCTCCGGTGCCGCGCTGCGCAGCCCCGAGCCTGGCTGCCGTGTCCCCCGGAAGCTCGGCGCCTGGGGTGGAGCACACCAGCTCCCCCCATGTTAGGACGCCACTGCCCCCACGGGGATGTAGGACCGCTGCTGCTTGTGAGGCATTTAAAAAGAGGCATGGGTGGAGTGTCTGTGTCCGATGATTCAGAAATACAGAATAAAATTGTTTTGAACAACTTTTAAACAATAAGCAGCAGAGCATCAAATATGCCAGTAGCAGAAATCAGCAACACCATCAAGCTAAAAGATTTACAGAGAAATCCTGTGCACCACGGTGTCCAAGTGCGCATTAGGGTTGTCCCTGTAAAAATTCATAAAATACCTAAATTTAACAGAATAAAAACAACTTTGCCTGGTACTGAAAAAAACCAAACATGAAGGTACGTGCCTGGTGAGCCTCCTAAGCGACAGTGTTCTATAAACGGTGCCACAGCCAAGAAGTCCCTTTCCCTGGTCACCACCCCATGATGTCTGATGGGAGGAGAAGCATCTGGAAGAAACTTCGCGTTACGAGGTGGCCCCGCCCCCTTGCTGTTGTAGCCATTCAGAGCGATGAAGGCAACGCTCCTTTGTTGTCTCCTGCGCGAGTTTCCTGCGCTTTGCCTTCATGCGAGTCTCCTGTGCGTTGCCTTCACTGCTCTGAATGGCTCCAACAGCGAGGGGGCGGGGCCACCTTGTAACGCATAGTAGAATGGTGCGGTACTTACAGTAACACCCCCCCCCCCCCGTAGCAACGCCTCTGAAGAAAAGGGCTTTACCGATCATCTGAACAATCATGTAGATTCCCTTGGGAGCTTAATTTCTAACTGCAAATTCTGTTCCCTTGAGGTTAGCAGCCTCAAGACACGCATCCTGTCCCACCATTCCTAGCTGAACCCAAACCTATGAAACCGGGAAGCTAGGATGAAGCATGACGCTGGTGTGAACATGACTGGACCCTTACCTGCCCATTACATATGAAGCTGTCTTGTACTGAGTCAGACAGCTTGTCCCAGCTAGCTCATTAAGTTGAGGGCTCTCCCTCATTGGAGGTTTTCAAGCAATTGATGTACAGAGCAATCCTAACCAACTTTCCAGCGTGCCAACAGGGTGCACACTGCATTTTGCAGTGCAGGGGCGGTCATGGAGGAGGCCTCTTCAAGGTGAGGGAACATTTGTTCCCTTATCTCAGGGCTGCATTGCAGCTGCACTGGCGCTGGAAAGTTGGCTAGGATTGCGCTGGTAGTCGGTTGCACTGAGCAGGGAGCTGGACTAGATTACCTCCAAGATCCCTTCCAACTCTAACATTCTAGGATTCTGCTATTGCTTGAACTGGCTGTGGTTCTCCGGGAGTTCAGAGAGAGAAGAGTCTTATTTGAAGAAACTGTCAGGGATTTAACCTGGGAATTCTGCAGGTATCACTGAACAATGGGTGCTCTCCATGGACAGCTGAGGGCAAGATGGAGGTTCTTGAATGGGGCTCCACTAGGAATCTGCCACCCTGAAGAGCTCCAAGGGCAAAGCAGAACCCACTCCGGCAACTTGGCCAGGATTTAGCCTGTCCTTGCTGCAAAAAAAGCTGCGTGGTGGGGATGCCTTCTGCCCTTGTCCACCCCCATGCACCCCAACCCAGCTGCTCTCTGCCTTCTATCCAGATGCTCTCAACCCCTTTTTGACTTCCTCACTCCAGGTTAATTTCTACCATGATCGCACAAAGATTGTACTAAGCCGCCCAGCTGGGAAGTACCTCTTGACCTTTGTGGACCGCCAGCGAATGAGCTCTACCTTCCCACTGGATACCCTGGTGCTGCAGGGGTGGACGCTGCCCCTCCGAGAGCGGGTGGAGTATGCCCTGCGCATGTTGCACTCTCTGTAGCAAGCCCCACCCCCTCTGATTGCTGGAGGCAGGTGGGGGGCAGCGTGAAAGGATTCACCTCCGTCCAGGACTGCTTGCAAGCTGTGGAGCCAGACCCTGCTCCATTCCATTTCACAGCACGTTTCGTTTTTCCTAGTGGAGGAAAGAGATGGGGCTGAGCCATTGGAGTATTTGGAGTTGGGTGTTTGGGTCAGGGACATCCAGCTGCTCAAAGAATGGAGAGTCACACCTGGCGATGGAAGATGTGTCACAAAGCGGCACGTGGGTGTCTGGGAAGGCGGGGTTTATTCTCCAGATCAGGGCAAGTCCCTTGAAGGAACAGTGAGGGCGCAGGCTGAGAACATGGAGGAGGTTAGAGATCGCAGTGAGGACAGAGAGTGCAGGATTGGGGTTCTAGTGGATGAGGGGGTAGAAGAAGGAGATGGCAAAGGAAGATCAAGAAGTTTGAGAGAAGAAAGTGACATTAGAGAGAGATGCCTCTTCATTTTCCTCCAGGGCAGAGGAATTCCCATGGGGCTCTTGCCCAGCGCCTTCTGCAAAGACCTCTCCCTAAACATATGATGCTGCCTTCTGCAGAGTCAGACCTGTGGTCCATCTACTCCCAGTGCTGTCTACTCAGACTGGCAGTGGCTCTTCAAGATTCCTGGTCTTTCCCAACCTGGACACCTGAGATCCTTTTGTATGGAGATGCTGGGAATGGAACCTGGGATCTTTTGCATGCAACGCATGTGCTCTACCCACTGAGCTATAGCCCCTCTAGCTAAAAGCAGAAGAGCACAGCTGTAGATTTTTGCTCATGAAGCTATCAGGCCATTGGTCCATCCAGCCCATTATTGTCTGCTCTGACTGGCAGCAGTTATCCCAGGGTCTCATGCAGAGAAGGGCCTTTCCTATCACTTGCTATCTGAGATCCTTTATTACCTGAAGAGGCTGCCAGGGACCTTCTGCATGCAAAATTACTCTGTCCTTGAGCTATGGGCCTTCCATTGCCATGGAGGAATATCTGTCAAATCCCAGCCATCAAAATTATTGATAGAAACTAGCAAATTAGGAAGAAAACTCCTCCTGGGAAAGGGCATTACACCTCTGTGAGTCCCAGTATAATGAAGAGCTGTTAATAGAAGGCTGTAGGTTTTTGGATGCAAAATGAGGTCATTTTTGAGTGATCAGGGATGTGTGTACGGTGGGAGGATGGATGTTCATAGGCATCAGTGAATGTGTCCATGCAAAAGTTGGTGTTTAGCAGGAAAAATGTGTTCTGATGACGTGAGGAAAGGGAGAGTAAATACAGCTGAAGGTGTTTCATGGTTTTGGTGGTGGTTGCTGGCAAATCCAGAAGTAAAGGTTTTACTGTGATTTTAATTGCTATTTGTAACTTAGCCACATGGATCCCCTGGAGGGATAAAGGCAAGGTGTAAATTGTTACAATAAAAATACAAGAAAATTGTGGGTGTTGCAATGCCCCTAGTCTAGTCATGTGGAGCCTGTCTTGGCTTTTGTACAACAGGAGGATACAACTTTCACAAAACCTTGAGGTTGTGCACACTTTATTCCTCTCACTGTTATGCTTTCCTCTCTTCACAGAAGGCTCACAGGCCATCCCCCATCAGGGGGGAGCGCTTAACCCTTTCTCCAACTGCCATCTCTTTGTTCCAAATTGCCCCCTCCCACCCTGGGCTGTAGCTAGAAATTTATTTATTTACAGTATTTTTATCCCGCCTTTCTCCCCGAAGGGGCCCAAATACAGAAATGATGCTGAGGAAGTCAAAGGGGACATGTGTGGGTGTGTGTGTGGGTGTGGAAGAATCGATCATCTCAGCCAGTGGTTCCCAAACTAGGAGGTGCGGCTCCCAGGGGAGCCGCGGAAACCAGCCAGGGGAGCCGCTGAGTGACACAGAATCCTCTCGGAAAATAGTGTAATACCAATTGGCAAGCATAAACATAATGTAATGGGGAGCCGCGGCCAATGGTCATCAGTGGTCAAGGGAGCCACAGGTCAAAAACATTTGGAAAACACTGGCCTAAGCCCCAATCTGTTCAAAATTACTATAAGATTCATAGTATATCACTTAGGGACCACCAGTCCCTGTGAATTATTGTGGCAAGCTTGCATTCATTGGCCAGCAAAAGGCAGGAGCTGATTTAATCATGCCTGTATAGTTTTCCCTGTGTTTGCACAAGTAAAAGGGGGACACACTTTAAAAAGGAAATCTGAAAATTCAGGAAAGAGGGCTGAAATATCCCGCAGGCCCCTTTGTGGTCATAGATCTGCCTCTATATGAGGCATTAAAAAATAGTTTGTTATCCACAGCTGATCCTCCTCCTCTCATCTGGGGCATGGAAGAACAAGGCATCTAGGTTAGAAAGCTTGCTGGGTTAGAAAGAGTGCCTCTTGCTACGTGCAGAGTGCATGTATTCCTCCCTCGCCATCTCATTGCAACTGACCCCAAGCTACCCTTGTGATGGAGGGACAGGACTTCTAGATTAGAGCATGTAGTGCTCTTCCAGAATCAAGCCCCAGCACCTATCTGTTGAAGAAATTAATCTGTGCATAGCACAGGAATGATCAGGACTGGATCTTGTTCCCAGGCATAGCTGCTTGGGATGGCAGGAGAGGCTGGTGTTGGTTCCCTACAAGGAAGGAAGCAGAGCAAAACCAGGACTCAGTGCGTTGCCTCCATTACACCGATACCCCAGTGCTGTTGTTATATGCTGCTCTGGGTGCCGTGATGTGAGTGGACAACACTGATGATAAGGCAAGACCAGCACCCTGACCTCTTTGGCTCCTGCTGGTCAGTCGTCCGAGGACATTCCAGGGCCTGGCGTTTGTGTGTGGGTGAGAGAGAGGAGTCACCAGAAACACATATCCCCAAAGCTCTAACTGCACATCCAGACTGCAAACAGACGAACCCATGAGAGCGATAGAAATCGGATTAGTATCGTAGGTGAAGGCTGAGCCAGGATGTTTGGGGTTCAAATCTTGCCTCTCACTAGGAGATGGCCTTAGGCTCTCTCTCTCTCTCTCAGCTTCAGCCATAGGGTGAGGAATCATTAGCACTACCTTATCCTGCTGTCTTACAAGGGCATTCTTAGAACATACTGCTGTATTCTCCATCCCTCAAATTAGCAAGGGGAGCAGTAGAAAAGGTCTGTGGGTTTGTTTCAATATTTCCCCCTCTCTAAACTATAGGATAAAGGGCCAGAGTTGTAAAAAGACATTTCTGTAGGAGAAGAATTCAAATGCTACATCCACCCACCAACAGACAAGTTCGGGCAAGATACAGTCCACATCTGTCAAATAAAACAGGATTACCCCTTGAGGCTGTTGTGATGGCAAACTAACACCAGGCACCCCAATACTGACTGGTCAGGTTGCTGTGTGGCAATTGTTCACCTGTGTTCTGCTTTGTCACTCTCCTTGGTTACAACCCTGAATGCGGGTCTGTGCTTGTGTAGAATACACATTTCCATAGACAGCCGCTCAGTTACTACTAGAGTTTGAGACAGTCATGTTTCCAACCACAAGATCTCTCAAAACAATCTCACAAAGATTACCACAAAGAGCCGGTGCCAGTCTCCTAGATTGCCATATCAGGTAGGTGAGGCCAGCACCGAACAGAGTGGATGCCACGTGTACAGTTCTTCTGTGGGTCTCTCCATCCTTTTTCCCCTATAGGGCAATGCTATGCGCCCTTTCCAGCAAGTCATTGGAGCCAAGATCACAGGGCTCATAAATCCCCCACCCCATTTGGAGATTAGACCTCTGAGAGCAACAAGGTTTTAGGGAGAAGCATGTCACCACCTTTTAGAAAAACATGGCTCAAGAATGTTGCACACTCCCTGTCACTACAGCAAAACACATCAGATGATCAGCTGGCTCACAGATGGGGGAGGAAGGAGCTGGCAGGGTCAATCCAGTCCTTCTCATCACTCTCCCCCCACCCACTCCCACAATTGTCTTTCTTCCATGGCTCAGTGCTTGGTCCTCTCATTTGCACCTTCCACTGGTACCTGGTTTCTGCCCAGCCTGCTGCTGCAGCTTCCTTCTCATAACCTCCAAATGAACAGCTTCCTTCCTCTACTTGGCTCTAACACAAGTTGCTTCCCCATGAGCCCCTTTCCTTGGAATTACTATCCTTTGTGCACTCATTTTTTTTTAATGGAGAACCTAAATATTATTGCCAACATCTTGTATCATAGTGTTTGCTGTGTTTGTCCTGGACTTTTTTTTAGGCCTGATTTGTGATTACAGTATCCCCGCCCATAAACCTAATGCAGCATCAGCCTGTGCAGTAGTATGAATGGGCAAAACACTATGGAGGCTTTTTAGAGCTATGGTGCCTTTAGTTAGAAGCTTCCTCCTTGCAAGTTCTGCTCCTTTTAATGCTTCCTGTTGAATACAGCTGAGGGATTGGTGAGGAATTATCCACTGATTCCCCACTCAACTTCTGATCTCCAGGAGGGGAGCTTTAATTACTCATTTGTTTTCACAATACGTTCCTTTGCTATAAGATTTTTTTTAAGAATGCAAGGAAAGAAAACCAATAATTAAAGGCCCGTTATCCATGGGGAATGGAAGCTGACTAATCAAAAGGTGCCAAATTCCAGGTATGAGGAACTCAAAGCAATAAAAAAGGCAGAACCTGCAACTAGAAAGTAACTAATTAATGCTGTTCAGAGGATCTTTGCTGAACAAGTAAACATACAATTTTAGCCATGGAGAATGTCATTGCCAGATCATATAGTGGTTCTATATTAAATGGTGTTTGGGAGACTGTGAAAGAGCAATATCTCAGAAGCATTAAGGGGTTCTAGTATGGAGACAACCTTGGAGAGCAGAAAAAGTTGGGAGGAGGAACCATCAACAGAATAGTGATGGATGTGTGAAGCAGCAAGCATTATCCTCCCCTGCTCCTCCAATATCCTATCTACCTATACTCCCAGCTGTATCTATTTTCTGGCAGTATCCATTTATACTGAAACTCGTCCAGTTTAAGGGTGGGAGTGATAAAAAAAAGTTACAGTATGTGGCTCCATAAGACTTCGGCAGAAAAAGAGGATGCAAAAAAAGAAAAGAGGCGGCAAACTCCAAGAGGGTACCAGATGAAGCACCTTGCCAAAGATATCAGATCTTGTCTGCCTGGGTGGAGGACAGAGCTTGCCTGTCGTCGTCGTCGTCGTCGAGAAAACAGAAAACAAAACATTACATACATTGCTGGATATCAAAACTAAAATTTAACAAATGAACACACATACAAGAAACAGAGAGTGAATAGATGTTAAAAAATTTCCTCATTGCTAACAATACCCTTACAGGTTTTGCAAGCAGCTGTCAGGAAGCTGTGAACCAAGGATTAGTTCCCATAAGGCAGTGGTTCCCAAACTGGGAGGCGTGGGGCTCCCAGGGGAGCCATGGAAAGCCGCCAGGGGAGCCGCAGAGTGCCACGGAATCCTCTCTGAAAACAGTGCAGTTGCCAGTTGGCAGGCATCGACATAATGTAATGGGGAGCCGCGGCCAAGGGTTGCCAATGGTCAAGGGAGTCATAGGTCAAAAATGTTTGGGAAACACTGCCATAAGGAGTTTCTTGGTCATCACTATATCAGGCAAGCCTGGGAATTCCCTAGTCAGTGGAGAAATAAACTTGGCACCGATTCTCTGTTAGAATGAACAACAAAACAAAACATGTTCGATTGTTTCCACTTCTCCCAAGCCACAAGGGCAGACCCTTTTAAGGATAGGGATCCTCCTGTAGCAACTCTCGGCAATTGCCGAGGGAAGCACTCTCCACAGGAGAAAGCCCTTATGTGCCTCAGGAACTCAAGTAGTGAAAGATAGGTGGCCGGCGCAACTATATATCTAACGTCCTCTGCAGCTAATAAATTTGGGGTTCTGCTGATATCCCCCTGCTGCTCGATGTCTAATAACCTCTGCCTTATGACCACTCTCGCCTGATCTAGATCCATTGCCAAAATGGCCTCAGGGGAAAACCCCAGGTGCCTCAGCTTCCTATGAACTGCCTTAAGCCAGGATGATTGAAAATTGTCTCGTAAGATTAAAGATGTTAGACCCTGGGCATTGAAATGTAGATTAAGCCAAAAATCAATGGAGGCAAGGGAAACCCTAGCCTCCACTTTTAGCAGGCCAGAATCCAGGCGCAAACTTGCATTGGAAACTTAGCTGGACACTTGAAATGTGGATCTTCAGAACTGAGATTGAACACGTTCCGGGGGGGGGGGGGCGAAACTAGAGGAAGGAGGGCCCAGATTTGTCCCATACAAAAGTTGGGAGAAGGTTTTCGCTTGATATAATTTAATTGCTGCTGGTATATAGAGGCCACCTTTGGTACAAAACTACTGCTAAGGGCAGATTTCTGCCCTGCCTCAGCCACAGACTTGTGATGAGCAGTTCTGGATCCAGATGCTATCTAACCCTAGATATTTGTAAGTAGACACCTGTTCTAACCTATGGCTGTTGATACTCCAAACCCTGATCTTGGGTCTTTTGCCAAAGGATAGAACTTTAGTTTTCAGGTAATTAAGTACCAACTGGTTTTCTTCACAAAAAAGACTGAAATTCTTTAGGGCCCTTCTCAGTACCACTGGGGTTCTTGATAGAATAACTGTATCATCAGCATATAGTAGCACAGGTATCTTACGACTGGCTAGTGTTGGATGGTGAAAATCGGAGGTGTTCAGATACTCCGCCAGGCTGTTTATATAGATGTTAAACAGGAGGGGCACTAAAACACAACCTTGTTTTACCCCCTTGCATGTTGGAATTCGATTTGAGAGGTACCCATTCTTAGAGCATCTTACCTTAAGGGATGTATTAGAATACAGGGCGAGTATCAAAAACAACAGTCTGTGATCAATGGATGTACCCTCTAGTTTCTCCCATAGTTTTGTCCTGGAGATTGAGTCAAAGACAGATTTTAAGGCAATAAATGCCACGTGCAGAGAACCAGAGTTATTAGCAGCATATGTTTCTATCAAATGCTGCATAATCATAGTATGCCCTATTGTGAACCTACCTTCCCTAAATCCAGCTTGCTCCTCAGCAAGTAGACAAACAGCATTTACGTTTGTCTAACAAATGGCCTGCATATAGTTTGCTAATTATACTTAGCAAGCTTATCGGTCTATAGTTGGCTGGATCGTCCCTCCTGCCTTTCTTAAAAAATGGGACTATAACCACCTGCCCCCAATCCTCTGATATACATCCTGTAGAATCGATGTTCGTAAAGAGGGAGGCTAAAAGTGGAGCCCACCAGTCCACATGATTTTTTATTAGCTCTGGAGGGATGCTATTAATGCCAGTAGCTTTACCCTTTTTAAGATGATTAATTAATGATGTCACTTCATCTATTGAGCCTGGGGGCCACTGAGGCAGATCGTCTAGCTTTTGCACAGAACCTTTACAGGATGAATCCACATATAACTTATGGAAGTAAAGTTCCCAGGTACTCGCCGAAATGAGAGAATCTAGAGGTGAAGAGTCCGCAAAAGAGTAGTTGGCTATTATTTTCCAAAAATGGGCTGAATTTTTCTCCTTAGCTACTTGAATTAATTGCTCCCATTGCATCTGCCTTCCTCTTCCTGGCCACTATTCCTGGCCATCATTCTTATATGATTTTTTGAGTTGTAAAATGTGTTGGCAGAAGACCAGGGTGTCAGCACCTGAAAGCCAGTCGTGTCCGACTCTAGGGTGCGGGTGCTTATCCCCATTTCTGGCCGAAGAGCCAGCGCTGGCCGAAGACGCTTCCGTGGCCAAGTGGTCAGCATGACTAACAGAGCGCTGTTACCTTCGCAGTGGTACCTATTTATCAACTTGCAATTTCTTGCTTTTGAACTGCTAGGTTGGCAGGAGCTGGGACAGGAGACAGGAGCTCACTCTGTCACGCACAGCACTCAGGTCTCAAACTGCTAACCCTACGGACCTTCCAGTCAGCAGTTCAGCGTCTTAACCATTAAGCGTTGATGGCTAAATGTAGCATTCTCCAGAAATGTGTAAGAATTATAGGTAGTTGTGTTGGTCCATAGAAAAACTCCACAAGCCCCAATGCAGTAATTAGGACCAATGACACTAAATCCTGTGCAGCAACCTTTCAAAAATTTAACAGTCTCCAGCAAACCGGATGTTAAGCAAAACAAAATGGGGGGGGGGGGATGGCGCAAAAGCTCTGAAAGACTGTGAGTCTTCAGGAGAGAAACAGAGGCAGGGGAGGGAAACAGGCATGTGTACTTAGAAAATAACTCTCTGATGAGAGGGAGGTTGGGGAGAGACACATTTTGACATACATGTTTCCAGGGCACATGCATGTAAATGCACACCCAGATTCCACATGGTTCCCTTCCACCACCCCTTCACAACCAGGATAGTAAATGTTGCTAAATGCAGCTGCATTGCAAGCTGTTCTAAACTGAGCACCAGCAGATCCATGGTGAGATTAAGCACATTTAAAAAGGGAGCCTGTGTGCGAGACTCACAGCGCAATCCTACCTAAAAGTATCTGGCGGGCGGCCCAGGTCACCCGCCGGATCCCATCTCCGTTCCAGGATTGGCCCAGAGGTCTACTCGGGGGAAGGGGACATTTGTCCCCTTCCCCCAGTGTAGAGTGGGGAGGCCCCAATGGGACTTCTCGGATTTCTGCCAGCTATTTAGCTGGTGCAAGTCCGAGGAGGTGGTGTAAAGGCTGTACCGACCAGGGAATGGGACAGGGATATGGCAGCTACCATCCCCGCCCCCCAGGCCGGCTCAACCAATGGCCCTCCTCCCTCACCACCCGAACTACCCTGTGCCAGCTAGGGGATCCCTTACGTTCTCCAGCAGCCGTAGGGACGATCCAGCGGCGAAGTGAGGGCGGCCAGCCTCCGCGCCATCCGGACTTACTCTAGAGTAGTCACAAACTTGCTTCGAATGCTCCGCTGTTCCTGCGTTATGCAGAGTTGTGCTCTCATTGTGTGTTCACTCACAGCCATTTTTGCTTCAGAAGCCAGAGCAGGACAGGCTGTTGCCGAGCAAAGCAAGACAGCCCTATCCCTCATGGTGGCTTATTATAACAAGAAATAAAACAAACCATAAGACAGTCCATATTAAAATGCAAAGCCATTTCAAATCAAAACAGCCATAAAATCAGCAACAGAACATTTGTACTAATTTAGCAAATGAGCAAGTTCAGCAGTCGTCTCAAGGCTAGAAGATACAGTGCCAATGGAATGTGCATTCTTTGTGGCGGATTTCGGCTGCAATTCTATACACACTTACCTGGGAGTAAGGCCTATTTAAATAAATGGAGCTTACTTCGGAGTAGACATGCATAGGATTGTACTGTTCCAATCCGTCTCTTTTCCTTCTAACCGCCATGGGGCTGACCATTATTTACTTCTTACAGTTATCTCCTGCATCACTTTGGTGGAACTCCAGAGAGTGTATATGGGGGGTTTGGACGTGGTCTTCATCCATCCAGGCACTAAACCAGACCCAAGTCTGCCTACCTTCAATACAGCAACATTAAGCAGAGCCCTGCAGAATCAAACCAAAGTGGGTGTTCAGCATTCAGGCTGTCACAGATGCCCAATCCGACGGCTTCAGGAAGCCAACAAGCTAGGCATGGATGGAGTCCACATCCTTCCCATTTTGTTTGTCACCAGCATCAGCTCTGCCCCTGTACAGAGAGGGGGATGCTGTAGCTGTGGACAACCTGCCTTTGCAGGGGTTGGACTCTATGAGCTTGTGGGTCCCTTCCAATTGTACGATTCTATTATCCTGGTTGCCCTTTTCTGCACCTTTTCCAGCTCTAAGATATCCTTTTTCAGATGGGGTGACCAGAACCGCCAGTGTGACCAAGAGGTTGCTGTGGGCTACTCTCTTCAGAGACGATGCCCTCCTCGGACTTCCTGCTCAAACCATCTCCCTTCCCTCCAAAACTGCTTTATACCTCTTGTGCCACCAGATAATGCCTTTCCTTTGCAGGGCCACCATAACACCCAGCAGCACACATACTGCTGGCACAAAGGAGGCCGGGAGGAACAAAGACACACTTGTCTGCTAAGATTTTGGATTGCAAGCCCTTCTGGGACAGGGAACCATTTATTTAGCTACCGGTATGTGAACTGCTTTGTGAACTACTTTTTGTTGAAAAGTGGTATATAAATATTGTTGATAATAAATAATAATAGTGGGATTTTCAGGATTCCCCCCCCACACACACACAAACACACAGTGTCTGCAAAGCAGCTGCCTCCTGAAATTCAGAGCAGGGGAAGGAGAGAGCAAGCAGGTGGCCAGGGCCCATCATGAACTCCCAACAGAGCACAGCTAATTCGGGTGCTGCTATTTACATCAGAGACATACATGAAGGGAAAAAAGACCAGACATGATAAATTGGGCTCAAGATTGGCTGGGGTGGGCAGAGAGAAGAGACATGCCAGGTAGCTTGATAGTTTGCAAAGCACCCGCTCCCAGGAGCATAGAGAAGTACAGTAAAATCTCCAAGGAGCTGTTCTTGGTATTAATTCAGGCTGCAGCGCTCATGCCACAAGCTAATCCAGCAGCAGAGAGAGGGTAGTTTCATTTTGGTGGTTTGTTTTTTTACAGAATTCAATGCGTCATTCTAAAAACTGCAAGCCATAGAAGAGGCATTCCCTCCTATGCATGAGAAAAGGGGAGAAGGCTTCCAAAAAGCACCAGCTTTGCATACAGAAGCTCCTTTGCTCAGTCACCACCATCTCTGCTAAGCGGAGATGAGAAAGATCTCTTTCTGCCCCAGATCTTGGAGAGCTGCTGCCAGTCAGTGAAGATGGTGGGCCAACGGCCTAACAGTGTACAGCAGCTTCAACAATTGAGAGCTCCTCTCTTCCACGTTTAGCCAGTGGGGCCATTGCTCAGTGGGTAGCGCCCCGGCTTGGCATACAGAACGGCCCAGGCTCAGCCCCCAACATCTCTGGTTCAAACAAGGTGATGGGAAAGCCCTCCCTCTCTCCCTGAGATGCTGGGGTGACTGCTGCCAGTCACAGCAGGCAATACTGAGCAAGCTGGACCAAGGGTCTGTTTCGGAAGAATGCAGTTGCATGTGTTAAGGTGTCAAGATTGTGTCTCAGCCATCCCATGGTGCTCCCACAAACTCAGGATGACGGGAAGAGTTTCTACCTAGCCGGGGGGGGGGGGGAGCCTTGCATCCAGCTACACAATCCTAATATGGTAACTTGTTTTTAACAGCCCGAATCCCTATATGCTCCACCCCACCCCCCTATCCTACTTGCCAACATAATACACTTATAGCTAAACTGGTTTGGGGCTCTCCAGGGGGGCAGACACACGATATGGACTGGACTGATTTTGCAAAGGCCATCAGAGAAGGACACAACACAAGCTCCACATTCCACAAATACCTTGGCAAAAGGGGATGAGAGCAGAAAGAGGGACAAAGTGAAGCCTATTTGATTGAAGGAGGAAGACAAGAGAGAGTTAGCCAAAATATTAGGAATGGCAAGGAAGCCACAGGGGATGAAATGGACAGCCTTGGAATCTGGCCCCACGAGACGTTTAGCCTCTGCGTGTGCAGAAAAGGTGCAATGACATGTGCTGAAGAAACGTTTACAGCCTCTGCAGCAGAAGTTAAACTTAATCCTCTTCAGTCTGTGTATACACACACACACCCCTGGGCTTTAATAAACTGATTTGAAAATAGAATGCACCCTAAAATAAACCCTGCCCTCTGCCCTCCTTTTGGGCACACCCTGAGCATCAGAGATCTGGTTTCTTCAAACAAAAGGGCAATGGGCAAACCCAGATGACTGGTCCAGTAGTGCAACAACACTCGGTGCAGCGACAAACAACCCCACACTACCCCCTGAAGGATAGATGCTAGTATTGCAGGCTGCAGGCCACAACACAGTACAGTACTATTGTATTGCAGGTGAAGGGCAAGAGAAGCCACACATTCATACACACAAGGTCTTATGGCACCTTGATTTATTGAGGCCAAAGCAGACTTGCCTACTTCACTGGATGCATCTGCTGCATGAAAGCTTCAGTCAGAACAAATCTGTTCATCTTGATGGACAAAATTAGCCAAAGGGCAACAGATCTTCCAGATCAACAGCACAAAGAAAAGGAACAAGTGGAGCTGAGAGGCACAAGCTCTCCACATACAAGAGATCATTAGGAAAGGGGTGGAAAATAAAACTGCTCACAGCATGGTAATACCTTTTAGACAAATCAATGGTGCAATGAGGTCTTTCATAAATTTGGAAGACAATTATGGTTGCACCATTTGAAAAAAAATCATCTTAAGACATCTTTATATAACCTAAACTCAGTATTTTCACTCTGTCCCAACTGTTTGTCCTGGTCATCTGAATGGACATAAAAAACCAACAAACAGGTGATAGGACTAAAATAGCTACTTCAGTCCTATAAATTGTTATTTATGTCAGTGTACAACTGCTGTTGATACCCCCCCCCCCCCCAGTATGAATGTTGATGCTGAAAGATCAAGGCAAAGGATGGGCACATGGAACCTAATTTGTAAAGCCAGGATCATATACGAGATCACACAAAATGTTTACTGCTTATATGGTGCAGAATTTAAGGTGACCACTTTAAATTCCGAATTCCATGGTTTTTGCAGCATGAGTGAAAACTGAAAGCACCTTAAAAGTAACCGTAGGTCAAAGTTGCTGCTAATGTTTTTTTTAATGTTTGAATCATCAAATTACTCCTGGCTATTATAGCAAGGATGATCAGTCACTCAACGTTTGGAATAATATTGTATCAATCAACTGAAAATGTTGCAAACCACTGATGATGGAAAGCCAACGACAGATTGATAAGAAATGCAGGCTTGTGCGTTTTTCTCGGCAAAGAATTGGTGCACCTACAGCTCAAGGCCTGCAACATCCCTCCTTGGCTCTCCATCAGGTGTTGCACACAAGGGTAACAACATTTGGCTAGCTGTGGAGCTCACCAACCCCCACCCTGACCCAGGTCAGAACACAAGAGGCAAAATGCATTTCCCAAACTCAATTTTTAAAACTTTATTGGAAGGTGTCCATCATCCACTCTAAAATCCAGTCAACGAAACAAAAAGCAGGCGGTGTGTACACAACCTTTTACAAAACGGAAGGTACACTCTGAACTTTGAAACCACAATCCATTAATATGAAATGGGGCAGAAGGGGGCAATGGTGGGTGGGTGCAGCTTGTGGACCGTCAGTATATCAAACGTATAGAAAACACACAATTTTTATTTTCTGTCATAACTCTGATGTCTTGTTGTAGGCTTGGAACATCACCATTCTAGGAACTCCTGGAAAAGTACCCAGAGTCTCCAGAAAACACACTGTTTAGTGTGATTCAGGAGCAGACGAAAACTCAGTCACAGGCCTACAATGCCTCTGATATGAATGTTGGGGAGCTGTCACCAAGAGGTGAGATTCTCTCCCACCCTGGCCCAAGTGTGAATTCACCCCTTCAAAACTAATTTCAGTTTGTTCTGTACAACAAGACCACCCAGAAAGAGGCAACAGCCCAAAGACAGAAACCAAGAATGGTCAAAGATGGAAAGTCATACCCAGACAAACAAACAGGAGGAAACATTTACATGAACAGATGTTGGATGAACACCCCAGGCTATCGGTGTATGTGGCTTAGCACAGAAGACGGCTTGTGACAGAAGCCCCATGCTGGGTAAGACCTTCTGTTAGCTGAATCACCCAGGCCAGTTTACCCCATCAGGACTTCAGAGGTGGCTGAGACAGAGTTGTCATCCTGAGATAATACCCAACTGGGGGTGCAATCCTATGCACAGCTCCCTGGGAGTAAGCCCCTGGAACACAGTGGGACACACACCAGGTTGTGCTGCACACAAATGAAGGATTCCAGACCCTGCCTGACTCTTGTGAATCACTTTTGAGGACTGGGACGGCCAATGGATCCCAACCTCTTTTGCACAGTCAGCTCTTGTGCATGGGCCACGTGGCTGGTTCTGACCTGGCAGGGCGTCTTCCTCATTTCCATGCAAAATAGTAAGTGGCACAGCACTCTCCTTGCCCACTTCCTTTTTGCTGCCCAAATCAACTTCCTGTGAACTCTCTCCAACCGATTTGCAACTATGTCAGAGCTGGGGTGGGGGAATCCAGCCCGGCCAGGAGAACCTGGCCCTCCCAGGCTCAAGCAGTTGGCTGCCCCCTGCTCTAGGGAACAGTCCAACCACCAGATACAGCAACCTTGATATCCTTGTATGTGGGGTGGTCGAGTGGAATGCATCGCTTCAGACTGCAGGTGGTGGGGGATCATTTTTTAATGCCCCATGTAAAAAAAATATATATCTCCTTCCATGTAAAGATCTAGCACATGGGGGGGGGGGAGGTTCTTAGTCTAGCCTGCTCTCTGTTGTGCTACTTTTCTGCTTGTGTGGTGTTTGTCAGCAAGGGTGCTGTCCATTCTACAACCTGTGTTCTGTTGCATGTGTAGACTGGGCCTCAGGAGAGGTGATTTTGCTGTGGGGTGATCACTCTCAGCTCACTCCAACCTCCAATTTGCTCTGGATTGAGTTCCAGGGCTGTTGCCCCAGAATAACCTCATCATGTTAAGAAGCCCCATAGAGTGGTGCCACCATACTGGACTCTAAGCAGCTGAATCTTTAAGCAGAACCTGCGAGTCTATCTTTCAACATCAGTGCAACCATGACAGCAAGAGGTTTACAGCTCCTGACTGGGGTCGCTTTTCCTTAGGTTCCTCTGGGATAACAGGATTAGGGTAGTGGATCCAACCATCTCGCACTGTATTACAGGAAAAGAAAAAACTGAAGCTTGCCTCAAAACCCCCACATAGCCTAGAAAAAGCCAAACACTACCAAATCCACAAAATAAAATTATGCCTGTTATAAACCAAGAGAACCTTTGTTTGATCTCATAAATAAATAAAAGGACAGTTGGTGCCCGTGATCAGGCTGAAAAGAACCCAGAGATTGCCCAGCCCAACATCAAAAGCTGTTTCGTGCTGAAAGTCAGAGTGATGCACACTGCTGCAGAATGAACAGAGTAGCAGCAGAGGGTTGAGGAGGGATGTGGAAGGTGGGCCATGGAGCTGAGCTGTGAAGTGCTAGGATCAGCCCCTCACCAAGCCTGTCGCTATCCTTTCAGCAGAACTCACAGTCAGCTTTCTTTGAAGTCTTAGCTCTGCAACCAGGAGAGCAAATACTCTCAGATCAGAGAGATCCAGGCCAGGATCTCTTTGCAAATCCCAGGGATCCTTCCAAATGAGAGTGGCTCAGCTGCTGCTGTGGCAAAGACCAATGATCCAGATTGCCAATAAAGACACAATTTACCATCCTCTCTTTTTCCCCAATGCAGCCTGGCCAGGGGCACCAACAGTCTTAACATGATGAGGTTATACTACTCCCCCCTTCCAGACCTCCTCTCCCCCCATGCTGGAGCAAGATAGACACCCCCCCCCCCCATTCCCCGTTTCGACACTTGGTGCTAAGTTAGTTCTACAACAGGATCAGTCAACCACCACCAAGGGCCTCTGGCCCTCGGAAAAACCAAGGACATGTGAGCAGACACCTCTGAGCACACACAGAATTAGACAAGGGAGATTTCCTCAGGCCAGGGAAGGCGCAGCAAACACTCAGCAAGCCAAGGGGAGCGCACTGGGCCCCACATCCAGCCCTTTGCTAGCCAAGAAGGCGTCTTGCTTGGGGTCTCTGCCGAGGAAATTATGCAGCATGTCAGAGGCATCCACTGAGCCCCCTGGGCGGAGAATACACTTCCGGTAGTCCATCCCCACCTGCAAAGGATAAGACAAGAGGTCCACTCAGACACTATGTTACGTTGCAACATTCGGTTTGCGCAAGCCAGAGAAAAATTGGACTATGGTTTGAGTTTCCAAAATGCAGAACAGTTTTGGGAGCGTCTAGTCTGCTTTAGTTTGCCATTCTCAACTTCATAAGCTCACTGCTGTCTTGAGGTGCAGCGGTCCCTGGAGGAAGATCAACTGCCATCATTCACATACCCCATGAAACCAGGGAGTCACACTAAACCTGAACTCATAAGAGAGACTTTGTCAGTAAACCAAACCTCAAATCTCTTGGCTCCCTTGAACCTGGACTGGAACTAAACCCTTAACCACAAGTACTGACTAGTCCAAAGTCAGTCATTCAGGACCCTGACACTCAGCTTCCAACTATGCGATGGTTTCATTTTCCTGGTTATTTTTGTTTTGTTTTATTTTTTTATTTATTTACAATATTTCTATCTCGCCTTTCTCCCCAAAGGGTTTGTTTTGTTAATCCTGTTGTATACATTTCATTTGTAAAAGCCTTTTTTTTAAAACTCAAAAATAAATTGTTTTTTTAATGTTTTTGAACCAGTGACAGTTATCCTTGTATTCATTGTATATATTGCAAGAAAAAGTATACTACTATTCTGCATGAAATGCATCTGAACCAGTTAACAACTCTTTTTTTAAGATAATATCTAAACAAGAGAGTGATAAAATATTGATGATCTTGACCCAGAACAAAATCCAAATGTTTAATAATTGGTTGACTCCTAGCACAAACTAGGATTTGTAGATTGACTTTAGATCACAGGTTCTGATCCAGATCCCCTCCCTAGCAGCTGCTATTTGCCAATGTTTAAAGAGATGGGCGATGAGAAGAGATGAGAAGACCTCCCAAAGCATCTAAGGACAGATTCTGCTGATGTCACTGTGGAGCTGGGTTACTTGGAGGCCTTCAGGACAACATATCAATATCAGCCAACAAAGGGTAGGCAAGAGTTTTGCAGAACAACAAATGAGAGACACCTGGCATGCCTTTGCCTCCCTGACCTGCCCTGGCGATGGGCACACGTTCCCTTTCCATACCTTACAATTCATGATTCCTTCCTGCTTGAAGCGGGTGCAAAACATGTCCATGGAGTAGACCTCACTCCAAAGGTAACCGTAGTATTGGGCGTCATAGCCTCCCGCTAGGTGGCCAAACGTGGCTGGCATGTTCGTACCTTTCAGTGGGCAACACAAGAAAAGGTTAGTTCAAGGGCCTGGAAGAACCACCCTCCTCTCTGCCCCTTCCTACTTTGAGCGCCATATTTCCCCATTACCTGGTGTTGCAGGAACACCCAGGATTTTGTCACACAGTTGGGCATACTCCTCGGCAGGGTCAGCTTTTGTCTGTGTGTGCAATGCTTGGTCAACCTTGGCCAAGACAATCTGCCGCAAGTTGAAGAGACCTGTGCGGAAGGAAAGAAGGCCTAATTGGATTACAACAAGAAGAGGGATGGGGGGGAGGGGGGTTGCGCAAAAGGCTACTATCCAAGTGGGAGAATGGCAATGAAGGCTAACCACTTCCCAGCAGTGGTGTTGTTAGGGTGGGGCGGTGGGCCCCAAGGTGGCGGGCGCACGTGGCGGCGGGGGTTGGACTTGCCTCCGGGACGTGTCGCCTGGTCGCCCCCTCCACCGCCGCAGTTTTCCAAGGCTTGGGGGTGGGAGCCTTCTCCAGCCTTGCAACCCAAGATCTTCTTAACAAGGATTGAACCTGGGCCCTTCTACATGCACAGCAAGCACTCTACCACTGAGCTGTGAACTACCCACCAGAGGCCTGAGCACACAAGCACTGTGGTGCAGAGAACCATTTCGAACCTGTGTTGGCCTGACGGGACTTGATGAGCTTCTCCAGAAGGTCATCTGGGATGGGGCTGCCTGTCTTGACGTGCTTGGACATGCGCAGCAGCGGTTCCTTCTCCCACACCCAGTTCTCCAGCATCTGAGATGGGGCCTCCACAAAGTCCCGCTCAACGTGAGTCCCACTGAACATGGCAAATTCAGCCTGTGGAAAGGCAAGAAAGAAGAAGCTGCACGTGGACTGGAACCGAAGCACGGGTCCAGAAGCATCAATGAAAAGGATTGGCAAATATCTTGGAAGGAAGTCTGAGCTAGGCCCAGCAGGAGCAGTGTGTCTCAATCTAAGGGGCTTCCCCAAAAGTGGCTGGCCCAGAGCAGAAGTTAGACTGTGGTAGATTTGCAGTGTTCCTGACCTGGGAGCCAAGATACCTCCCGCGCAATGCGATTCAGCAGTGATTCAGCAATGTGGTTTTAGCTCCAACTCCCAACACTGAATGGCTAGGAGCTTGCCCTTCTTATATATACCGTATTTATCGGCATATAACACGCACTTTTTTGTCTTAAATGTTGGCCCAAAATAGTAGGGTGCGTGTTATACACCAATGACCGATGCTGCAAAATTGAGGCTTCAAAATTCCCCCCCCCAGATTTTTTTGAGCCCCATAGATCTCCCTCTTTCTGCCTGCAGTCAGAGCCTTGGAGGTGGAGAGGTGCAGGCAAGAAGGAGCTCAGCAGCACTTACTTCCGCATCAGCTATCAGCTGTTTGTCGGGAGTTAATTTATTCACGCAACTCCTAAGCTCCAAGAGTCTGAGAGTTAGGGGGTGAGGAGGTAATCTGAGCTGCCTTGCTTTGCTATATCTTTGTTTTCCCCTTTGCCTTCGAGGTATTTCGGTTTATCTCTGCAAGTTTGTCTGAGGCGGAGGGAAATGCTCTCTATGTTTGATTTGGTTTCGGTTTTGTTTCATCCTCTCCTGTTGCTTCAGAAATAAAGTAGCATTTTCCCACAGTAAATTTCATTCTTTTTGCCCTGCAGTTCAGATTTTCTTTTTGCAATCCCCCTTCTTGTCTCTCTAATTTCTGCGTTGTGTTTTTCCAAAACTGTTTGTTTAGCGTTTCTTTTTGCACCCCTTTCCTCTCCTCTGCAACCCTGAACACAGAGGACGCAGGGCAGACACCTTTTTCTCAGAATTGGAAACAATTCTGTCCTGCTTGGGTAAATAAGTGGCAGTGGGGCCAACATAGGTGGCAATGGTGGTCCCACAGAATAGGAAAACTACAGTCAAGTGAGAACCACAGGTGGAAAAATGCTTAAAGTTTTTTTTACTCAAATAGCACTGTTAAAACTAAGTTGCGTGTTATATGGCGGTGCGTGTTATACCCCGATAAATACGGGTACTATGGGGTGCTTAGCGCCTCTCCCTTTCAGTTGGCCATTTGGGAGGAAATTTCAAAGTGAACTGCCCTTCCTGCACTCCCCCCCCCCCCCCCAAACTTAAATAGTTTTGGCAGGAAACGTGTGGTGTGAACTGACTTCACACAAACAGAAAAGGAAGCCATTTTTAAGCCCTGCTCATGACACAGACACTGGAGCGCTCCTTCCCTTCTTCTCGCACGCAGCTTCACAGGGATTATTATTCTCCAGTCCTTAAGCAACCCTCTAAAAAGTAAGTCAGTGTTATGGGAGGCAACCAATTGGCCACTATGGGAAACAGGATGCTGGATTAGATGGGCCCTCCTTGGTCTGATCCAGCAGAGCTCTTCTTATGCCCTTAATATAGCCATAAGAAAAGCCCTGGAAGATCATTCCCAGGTGAGTCCATCCACTCCAGCATCCCATTTCCTATGCTGCCCAGCCAGAGGATCCAGTGCAAAGCCCACAGGCAGGGCATGGGCAACAGCCCTCTCCACTGTACACCCTCAATCCCAGCCTTCACAAGTAAACTGCCTCTGAAGCTGGAGACTCCATTGAGCAATTGTCTACAGCGTCGACATAGCAAAATAAGATGGGTCTTGCTCCCAGAAGCGCTCACAATATATTTTTTTTAAAGGAGGTGAAATATCAGCAAACAGACATGGGAAAAGACTCCATGCTGGGAAGAAATAAGGGATGGTTGCTCCTGCCTGCTAAGTATAAAAGAGAGTCACCACTTTAAAAGGAGCCGCTTAACCCTGTTAGCATTTAGCTAATTAGTCCAGCATCCTGTTCCTTACGGTGGCCCAACCTAATCCCCCCATAGGAATCTCTCAAGGGCAGGAAGGCAGGAGTCCTCCCCTACAGTTGCCCCCCAGAAATAGATATCCAGTGGCATACTGCCCCTAAACAGGGTGGCTCCAAGTAGCCATCATGGCTTGAACAAGTTCTTAACAGGCCTTCTCCTCTCCTCCTCTACTCCTCGAAGTTGCCTGGTTTTGTGCAAGTCATCCAAGTCAGTGACCATTCACCATGTCTTGCAGCACCAAATTCAACACAGAAGGTGGGCAACAGGCAGTGTTCCCTCTAAGGTGTGCAACTGAGCAACTGTGGAGCTTTCAGCCAAGACATTTGGCAACGACGTGATGACATCATCGCCAAATGTCTGGAGGTGGTGTCACGATGCCATACAGCTGCAGAAGAGAGGGGTGTCAAACGTATGGCCTGCTGGCCGGATGTGGCCCACGGAAGCTCTTTATCCAGCCCTCAGGCTCTCCCAGCACCACCATCAGCTGATCTCAGCTGCTGAGCAGTGCTGAGGTGTCACTGCTGAAAGGGCAGCCTGCATGACAAATCAGGCTCTCCCATATCTTGAAAATATGATCAAGATTTAAATATTTTCTCTTCTGTCGTTTGCAGCTGAGTTCTAAGTGAGAAAAAAGTGCTTATTTCTGGTCATGCCCTGTTTAATGGCATCACTTCCTGCTTAATGACATCACTTCTGGCCAGTGGCGTCACGAGTCGGCGCGTCTCCCCGTGCAGGGTCGACCGGCTTGGTGCATCACCCCCCACCAGCGCGTCACCCCCTCCGGGCACCTCCCAGCGTGTCACCCTGTGCACCCCGCCCCCCCGCCACAGTGACGCCACCGCTTCTGGCCCTCAGCAGGCATCATGTGTGCTATTTGGCCTTCTGTATGAAATGAGTGACACCCATGCCTTAGAGGGAATGCTGACGACAAGCAGTGGCATAGGAAATTATATGTAGAAAATAGTGAATAGTATGCTAGTAGGATGTATTGCTTCGCGCTTGCTATAACTTTATGAAATATGTATTGTTTTTATGTTTTAATATATCAATAAAATATAAATATATATGAAAAAAAGGAATGGGGGGGTCTGCCCTGGGTGACAGGCCCCGGGGGGGACACACGGGGGCAACACTCACCCCAGCAGCGGCGATTCGGCGGCGGCGGCGGCGGCTCCTTTTTGTGCCGCTTTTTTCCTGCTGGCCTTGGCAGCGGTGGCGAGCCCCACAGCGCCACTGCTGAACCTTCCGGAGGCCAGAGAGGTGCTCCCTGCCCTCCTGCTGGGGCCATTTTCAGCCAGTTACAGGCTGCGTGATGTCATCCCAGGGGACACAGCTTCCAGGTGACGTCACGTGGCGGGGCGTAGCTTCTGCCGGGGTGTGTGTGTGTGTTTAGCATCGCAGCCTGCCGGGGGCAGCGTTCCTACGCCACTGGCGACAAGGCCATCTGGCAAGTTTGTAGCTCAGCTGAGATCTGCGCTGGGGTCACCCTCTGCCACTGCACAATCCCAGCCCGCATTTGCTCCTTCAAGTCCCTACACTTCAGTTTGCCTGAGAGATTTCTGGGTCTATCATACCAGGGAATTAATTTAGAAAAAACTCTGCGACACCCAAATCAAAGTGGAGGAGACAAAATCTCTCCGACAATAAAGATTTCACATCCTCTGGAATTCAAGTTCTTACAACACCTGACGATTTACCGGCTCTCTTGCAGCCCACCCTGTTGGCTAACATCTGCAGTGGCTCTTTCCTTGCAGGCCCCCCCCCTCACCTGGGAGCACAGCTGGTGCATTACATGGCCAAACTCGTGGAAGTAGGTCTCCACCTCGTCGTGCTGGAGCAAGGAAGGGGAGTCCGGTGTCGGTTTGGTAAAGTTGGCCACCATGGCAGCTACGGAGATCTGGCGGCTCCCATTTGCCAGCAGGCACCCGGGTTGCAGTCCAAAACAAGCTGCATGGCCGTATTTTCCCTCCCTGGTACAGGAAGGGGAGACACTGTCAAAAACCCACCACACATGACTGCATGTGGTTAAACTTGCGCAATTTGGCTCTGGGCCATGAGACGGGGTTTACAGGTGCTTTACAGGTGCATTTCAGCAGTACTGTACATGCATTCTGCCAGTGCTTTCAGCCCATTGGGCTGCTAAGTTGGGAAATTGTCACAGGTTCTCTGCTTCCTTCTGTGCTTCAATTTGCCTCCCCCCATCCCCCCTACAGCAGTTGCTTTTAGAAGAAGAAGAAAATTACACTGAGGGATTCCTATCATGAAGCTTCAACATATTGTGCAGTTTGGCCCTTATTGGTACAGTTTCAAGGAAGCAAAGGAACTGGAATCTTTTTTCTTAAGGTTTTTCAGGTTTTAGTGGCTGGCAGATATAAAATGGTTAAATTTTCGGGCTATGTGGCCACAGTTTTAAATTAGAGTTAAAATAGATACCCAATGTTTCACTCATCCATTTTAGGACTGCAGCCACATAGCCTGAAAATGTTTAACCATTTTATATCTTTGTTCTTAAATGGCTGAAAACCTAAAGCAGTGTTTCTCAAACTGTGGGCCGGGACCCACTTGGTGGGCCGCGACCCAATTTCTGGTGGGTCCCAGGTGATGGAAAGGTCAGATAAGTAATTGCCACAAGCTCTGTGGCTATTCAAAAATCAGATAGCTGCTAATTACCCTTCAAAGAGCTGAGCTCCTGTAGCTTGCAAGATAGCTGCTAATTGCTCTGCAAGAAGCTGAGCTCCTGCAGTTTGCAAGCTGGTGTAAATATAGGAAGATAAATGTTTGAGCGTCTTGTAAAGCTAGGTTGGTCCCGATGGAGTAAGAGTGGGTCCCGGTGCTAAAAAGTTTGAGAACCACTGACCTAGAGAAACAATAAGGTTATTATAATGACACTTTAATATTTTATGGCAATATTATTAATTCTTGTCCAGAGGAGAAGCCATGTTAGTCTGTAGCAGCAAACATAAAGAAGAGTCTTGTGGCACCTTAAAGACTAAAACAATTTATTGCAGTGGAAGCTTTTGGAGACTACAGTCTACTTTATGAGATACATGGACTAAAGATAATCCTTCATACGCCAAATGAGTATACACAAAAGTGTAAACTACAGTAAGGGTTTGATCCTATCCATCTTTCCAGCGCTGATGCAGCCCCAAGGTAAGGGAACAAACATTCCCTTATCTTCAGAAGGCCCCCGAGACTGCCCCCCCCCTTGACAAGGCTGCATCATTGCTGGAAAGTTGGATAGTCCTAAATGTGTTAGTCTTCAGGATGCCACAAGATTCTTTGTATGAATTCTCTTATACTGTATACTAAACATACAGTTTGAAAATTATGGTTCTACACGGTATATTGTAAAAGTGATTCTTTTGATAGATATGTATTATTTTAAAAAAAGAAAAATAAACCAGCAGCTATTAGCTACAGTCCAAGTTACATTCTGAATCCATTCACACACACAAAAGCAAAGAGGGTTGAAGGGTCAGCTAGGGCTGGCACAGCAGTCAATTCACTGCCTTTTGACTATGGTAAAATAGTTTGTACTATTCCATGGAGTGAAAAATGTCATTGTGAAGACGACAAGACTCCTTTTTTTAAATCTCACAACGGCATCGTTTGTCAGCAAGGGCAGGAGGGAGGATTGTGCCTCCCCTTTGCCTCACAGCAGTCAAGGACAAACTAAACGGGATGACGGAGATTGAAGTAAAAAACCTGTTGAGGCTGAGGATGCTTGAAGAATTCGTCTGTCTCCTACCTAGCACACCTGCTTGAAAAAAGCCAGGAAAACAATCACAGGTAGCCATACTGGTTCACAGAAAACATTCAAAAGCCATGGACGGTTTTTCCTATGGATCAACACAGCTACCTATGATTGTTAAGGATTTTTGGAGAGCTATCCAGCATTTAGCTATCCAGAAGAAGGATTTGTGGAACTCCTTGCCACAGGATGTGGTGGTGGCACCTGGCCTAGATGCCTTTAAAAGGGGATTGGACAGATTAATGGAGGAAATGTCCATCACAGGTTACAAGCCATGATGGGGATAAGCAACCTCCTGGTTTTAGTAATAAGGCTCTCTCTTAATGCCAGATGCAAGGGAGTGGCAACAGGATACAGGTATCTTGTAGTCTTGAGGCATCTGGTGGGACCACTGTGAGGCATCTTGGAATGAGTCAGTCCCTGAGGCATCTGGTGGGACCACTGTGAGATACAGGAAGCTGGACTAGACGGGCCTTTGGCCTGATCCAGCAGGGCTCTTCTTATGTTCTTATGACACTGGAGGAAAAGGTTCTTACACCACCTGAAGATGGAACTCTATTTTGGGGGAATTAAATGCTCCTCCCAGTTTACTGCGGTTACTCTTTCGCTTTGGTTCTCTGCCTTACAAGTGGCCTGTGTACTTTGACTGATGCTGGGGACAGAACTAGGCAACTGCTGGACTTTATATTTCCTAAAAACAGAGGAACAGACATTTTTCTCTCCGAGAAGAAACATTTCTCTTCTTCCTTGCAGAAGCCCTGAGCACCACATGAAATCAGTGTCTATCACTCAGTGAGGCTAAACATCGTCTCCTATATAACTTCTCCTGTACGCCATTTTAAGACTTACATACTGCAGATCTTCTGGACTATTACACCACATTCGGCTTTTTGTTAGCTTTGCTTAATATCCAATATTAAAACCTTGATAACCTGAAAGCTTGCTCTGCAGGACTGTGTGTCAGTTTGGTTGATTCTAATAAAGGCACTGCTTTTTAAAAATGACATTTTAAATGTTGCTGTTACTTTTTTTATTTCTTTTTTTTATTTCATTTTTTAAAGTTTTATAACCACAGGCTGCCCCAGTATTCTAGAATACAAGCCAAAGAGCAGCTCAGTGCATCCTTCACACTGATGGGAACCTTATAACTTTCAGCAATTCCTTAGAAGGTGTTAAAAGCTAAACTCATCGTTTCACAATAACAAATGTGTTCTAATTAGTCTCAAACTTGCTGATAAAGTAACTTTTTCGTTGTACTAATAGAGTTTTAATTTTTCAAGGTATCATTATCTACAACATACTAGAAGAGCTGTAAAATTAAAAATGTTTTTGAAAAACTTTTTAAACTTTGAGGTGGCACAAAACTAGAAGAAAAGAAGGTGCAATAATAAAATTAAGACTTTAACACAGGGTATGGAACCTGGAAGTAAGTGGCGATCATGCGAAATGTGTCACGCGATGACATCACCGCCGCTTACTTCCAGGTTCAGAAGTTGAACAGGAGCCTACAAGCAGCGGTAAGGAAGTCAGGGCAGGTGGAAGGGCTTTTCCAAGTGCGGAAAAAACTGCGCACAGCAGCTCCGCCCGTTGTGCCAAGCCTCCTTACCGCTGCTTGTAGGCTCGCGCTGTGATTTTGCTGCCGGGTGCTGCAAAAAAGGCCTCGGGTTGGACCGCTATGCTTTAAAATCACCTGTCCATTATTTGACCAGCCACTTGCCCAGCCCTAGGTTCACTTGCAGCCACTTTTACAGCCCGCCACTTCCTCCCTGCCACCCTCAGATTTTCCTGACCGCTCCATGGGTCAACCACAAGACTCACCGTGGGTAAAGGTCCAGGTAGAACTTGCCGATGGTCTCTCCAGAAGCGACGTCCTTGACGGAATAGAGCCGCACATCTTCATGCCACACCTGGGCATCCTCCTCTAGCTGGAAGGAGAGACCCAGCAGCTCCTGGTAGATCTGTAGCAGCCCGGCTGTCACCACTTGCATGGGGAAGTACTCCTTCAGCAAGTTCTGATCCACGCTGTACTGCGTCTCCTCCACCTGGTTCATGTAGTAGCGCATGTCCCAGGCATTGATGCGGCCATCGAAAGGAAGACCCCGCTTCTTGCACTCTGCCTGCTTCATCTCAAGGATGACTGCTCGCTCTTTCTCCCCCAGGGGCTTCAGCTTCATGGAAAGCTCTTCTGCAGGAAACAGAGCCCAACGAGAAATTAGCAGCATGACCCACAAAGAGCCATGGAAAAGGAACTTGACTATCCTTCCTCTTACTTCCTTCTGCCAAGGCTAACTACATAGACATCCCCTCCCCTCCACCAAGTAGAGCGAATCTCCCCCAGGCCTCGACTACCTGCAGACAGGATAGCTCTTTTAGTGGTGCTGAACTACAGAAATGGGATTTTAGAGAACCATCATGGTATAAAGACACATGCTAGATCAAGCTGGGTCCATCTAGCTCTGCACCCCGTTTCCAACAGTGGCTAGCCAGGTGCCCCAATGGGAAGTCCCCTAGGCGAGGACGGAAGGCAGCAGCATTCATCCCCTGCTGCTTACCCTTAGTAATTGGTCTCATCCAGCAGGGCTCTTTTTATTTTCTAATCAAGGAGGGGGCAGCAGACCTCTCTCACTGACCTTCAAGAGACGTTACCTAGAAAAGTAGAAACCGTCTTGCAGTTCTTAGCCATGTTCATCTCCAGCACGAAGTCAGCATGTGTGCTGAACCCGAGGAGAGCAGACTTCTGGGCTCTCAGATCGACCAGCTCCTTGAGGATCAGGCAATTTTCCTGCGGCATGGAGAGCACCAACTGAGTCTGGCAAACAGGCATGAAGCTCTGGAGCAGAAACAGGGCCAAGCCCCACTTACCTCCTTGCAGCGGGAGTTGAACATCTCCTCCATCTTCCTCCTGGTCTCTGGCACATGGCATTTCTTCATCAGGGGGAAATAGTGGGGGTACTTCAAGGTGACCTTGAGTTTGCCATCAGTCGTCTTCTCCAGAGAGCTTAGGAAGTCCTCAGGAAGCCCTCCTGGAGGGGATGGGAACAAAGACAAAGAGGGATCCATCATTGCAAAAAAAAAAAAAAATGCAACACTTTGTATGGTGATCTTTTCACGAGGTCCTGCTCCTGGGTTTGTACAGGTTTGTATATTCCTTCTTCCTCCTCCTCCTCCCCCCCCCACACCCCCCCCCACATACAAGCATAAAACCAGCAACAGCACCTGGCACACAGAGGGCCATTAGGAAAATACTGTGTCTTGCTTCCACATCAACCCTTTTGTCTGGAATTGTCACCTTTTCTTCACTTATTTTTTTACAGTGCATCCCAAGACCTTGCCAAGTTGTTGCACTCCAGTGTTTTCTAGGTTTCCTTCCCATGATTATTCAGAACTGATTTGTGAGCACTTGCAGCACCAGTCTGTCCAGCTACAAAAAAAAAAAAAAAACCACAACCCAAAATGCTGATCATGCTTCACATGTGCTGCCATCAAACCCAGAAACGCAGGACTTCTGGTTTTATTTACAGGGACAGCGTGAATTAGCTCCATCACTTGTGTTATACCTATAAATAAAATTGGAAGCCTCGCACTTCTGGGTTTATGACAGCACATGCGGAGCACGGTAAGAAGTGATCTGCTTCTTGCTCAAGCAAGCAAGAGGCAGGTCATTGTGGCTTGCATTGGTGGCAGGCTGGAGGGAGGCGGCAGCAGCAACTGCAGAATCAGGATGAAAGGCACCTCAAATCTGCCACCCCTCAGACCCATCGCAACCTGCATCACCTGGCCTCAAGGATGAGCCTGCTCCTATAGTGGAATAGCACTCTTTCAATACAACAGAAAGGAGAAACAATAGTGCAAAGAAACCAGTCACTAAAGCTTCTGCCATCTCATAATAAACAGAAACTAGTCAGAGGACAATTCAGCGTTCACCCTCCAGCTGTGGAGAACAAGAAGCAATAAAACACCCCAAAACAAAATGCACCAGAACCTGTAAGGAAACAATATTAACTAACATTGCAGGGGCCCATTGCTGAATGGGATCTACTTGCGAGTCAACTTTATGGAAAGACTTTGACCATGGGGGACGGGCATTGCTGGGAACAAGGCACTCCGTCAAGTGCTATGTGCAATCTCCATTTTTATTTCACTTCCAAGTAATTACGGAAAAGCAATGCCTTAGCAGCGCTAGAGAGCCCTGGTGTGGAAGCAACCCCAGTGGCTTTTCCTTCATTCCACCCTTCATAGCCTTACCCAGTTCTTCCTTGGAAAATGGCAGGAAGGTGGTGTCTTCGTTGAGGTTTTTGTTAAAGTCTATGCAGAGCACACTCAGCTTTTTCTTAATGGCCTTGATTTTCTTGTTTAAAAAGAGAGACAAGAGAGACAGAAATTGGGCAAAGGAAACAGCAGCAACTGTATTTACAGCTGAGTCAGCTGACTCTTCTATCACAGCCACCTCATTCTGAACCCCCATCCCTTAGCTCCAGGGGGGTGTCCTTTGGCCTGCCTGCCACCATAAAATAAATCCAATACAGTAATATCTTTGATAACGCCTGGGATCCATTCCTAAAAAGCTGAGCGCTACCTGAAACAGCACTATAAGAGACAACACTGAGGGGAAACTGTTGATTGGCACTGTACTCACTGACTCCAATAGCTATTAATCGACCAGGACAAAGAGCGCTGTAACAAAGCACATATTGGACATATTACTGTCTATTTCCATGGTTCACATTTACTTATTTATTTAGAGACCTGCCTCTTTCTCTTACACCCAAGGCAGCTCACGGAATTGGAAATACAAGATGAATACAAAGCCATAGCAGCAGAAAACGTAGCCACAGAGCCCTTTTCCAGAAACCAGGTTAACCTCTCACTTCGGAAGCAGTCACCGAAAAGCAGATGAGGAATTTTGCTAATGAGAGTCTTGAGGAAACCAGAGAGAAGTATGCTATCCTGAGTGGTAATTATGGGGGTGAGCCTGTGACGGGGCTATTTTCTATAGCTGTCCAGTCTTACAGTAGAGAGTGGGGTGTCCAACCTACCTTGCAATTCTGTAGACCCCAGCCCCAGCTTCCCCAGTGAGAGTTCTCTTTTGAAATGGCATACCCTTCTCCTTCCATACCCTTCTCCTTCCTTCCATACCCTTCTCCTTCCTGCTCTATGCCATTTCAAAAGAGAACTCTCACTGGGGAAGCTGGGGCTGGGGGCTACTGATGGGGGTCTACTGGGGCTGGGGTTGGGGTCTACTGGGGCTGGGGTCAGCTGATGAACTCTCACCTCCTGGGTTACATCAGGGAGATGAAGGCCGCTCCTCCTCCCCAACTTGATCAGTCTCTCCAGATACCTTTTTGCTTCTGGCTTCACAGAAGCACCATCCAGCTTTTGCTGTGAGAGAAAAGAACATCCTGGCATCAACACTGGCTAGTTTGAGAGTCAGAGATGAGAGAAGATCGTCAAAAATGTCTATCAAGAAAACGTATTTTGGTGATGGAAAAGCTGAACCAACAGGTTCAAATGGTAACAAATCATACTACTCCACCACCAGTATCTTAGTGATTTGACTACCCTTCCTGGAATATACACCAAAGTTCCTCACCTGATCTCCCCTAGGCCCAGTAAATATACTTCGGTTGACACCAACAACCACTTTGGCATAGTTCGGATCTATGTTTTTTTGTCAGGCCCATCCCAAGCACACCAGCCCCCTTAGCTAATTTTTACTTTTTCTCACTCACTCACTCACTCACTCACTCACTCACTCACTCACTCACTCACACCCTCCATGCCCCCTCAACCACCCAAATCTCCCATGCATTCCCTCCACATCTCAGTCCCCAGTGTTCCCTCCTAATCACCCCACCACCTCCAACCAAGCTTGCCTCCTGTCACCACCGTTCTCCTCTTCCACACCCTTTTCCTTCCTGCTCTATGCCATTTCAAAAGACAGGAAGTGGGGGCAGGAGACAAGAGTGCTGGCCCAGAGCAGCTCCTCTCTCCACTTTGACTGTCACTTATTGCTATTTTGTTACTAGGTTCTCTTCTCCCTACCCTAGCTGGTTTCTTAACTCAACTGGCCTCAAGGTGGGAATCTGGAGGGGAAGGGCGGTAGCCTCTCTGCTACTAAGCCTTAGGTCTGCAGCATCTCCACTTTCAGACGCTCTATGGCAGCGATTTTCAGAAAGTGTGTTACAGTCACGTCACTGTAGCGGGGCGGGCCACCCGGGGGTGACGCGCACAAAGGGTGACGTGCGCGTCGCCCCCGTCCGCGCGGAGGCTCCGAGGCCGGAAGAAGGCCTCGGAGCGTCCGCCCCTTTCGGCGGTCCAGGGCCTTCTGAGAAGGCCCTATTAGCTTTTTCGCGCATGCGCAGACTGTTTCTGAGGGCAAAAGGGCAGCCCTTGCCTTCAGAAACGGTCTGCGCATGCGCGAAAAAGCTAATAAATGACGCATCGGGCCTTCTCAGAAGGCCCCGGACCGCCGGACAGGGCAGTCGCTCTTAGAGCCGGGGGTAAGCGTCACCCTAGGGCAGGGGTGACGCACGCACCCCCGCTCCAGGGTGATGCGCCCCCTAGCGACGATGCTGGTGTGTTGTGAAAGGTCCACAGGTGTGACACTGAAAAACCCGTTCGAGTTCTCCTTCTAGGGCAGTGCTTCTCAATTATTTTTTGTCATGCCCCCCCTAGGAGGGGCATGACAGTTCGCGCCCCCCCGGTCACATGGTTTTGGGGGGTGCCGCCCCCGCCCCTTCGCGTCGCCCTCCGCACACTCCGAGGCCAGCCCGGGAGCCGGCCTTGGAGCGTCCGGAACGGCCGGCGCTCCAGGGCCTTCTGAAGACCCAAGCGTCAATCTGGGTATTTTTCGTGTTTTCGCTCATGCGCAGACCATTTTCGTCTCTGCGCATGAGCGAAAACACAAAAAATACCCGGATTGACGCTTGGGTCTTCAGAAGGCCCTGGAGCGCCGGCCGTTCCGGACGCTCCGAGGCCGGCTCCCGGGAGCCGGCCTCGGAGCGTGCGGAGGTGGTCGAGGTTAAACGGGCCCCCCTTGACAGAGCCTCGCGCCCCCCCTGGGGGGCGCGCCCCACTAATTGAGAACCGCTGTTCTAGGGCAACTGTCTGTAGTAACAAATTGTCCTTCTTCCTCTGCCGGCGGAGGAAGAGTCTCCCGGAAGCGACAGCACAAGAGGCGAAGACCATAGAGGTTAGTGTTCTGCGAGAAGAAAAACATTGAAACTCGCTGCTCTATGGGCTCCAGTGGGGGTGACCATTGGGCAAACTGAGCAGGGAGAGGGTGGAGATATCGGCAGCACATTCCGCTGATATCCCAAGCCCTCTCCCAGCCAATCCAAGGCAAATCATTCAACATTACAGTAATCCAAGTGTATGCCCCAACCACTGATGCCGAAGAAGATGAAGTTGACCGGTTCTATGAAGACCTACAACACCTTCTAGAACTAGCACCCAAAAAAGATGTCCTTTACATCATAGGAGACTGGAATGCTAAAGTAGGAAATCAAGAAATAAACGGAACAACAGGCAAGTTTGGCCTTGGAGCGCAAAATGAAGCAGGGCAAAGGCTAACGGAGTTCTGTCAAGAGAACACGCTGGTCATAGCAAACACTCTTTTCCAACAACACAAGAGGCAACTCTACACCTGGACATCACCAGATGGTCAATACCGAAACCAGATAGATTATGTGCTTTGCAGCCAAAGATGGAGAAGCTCTATACAATCAGTAAAAACAAGACCTGGAGCTGACTGTGGCTCAGATCATGAGCTTCTTATTGCAAAATTCAGGCTTAAATTGAAGAATGTAGGGAACACCACTAGACCAGTCAGATATGACCTAAACCATATCCCTTATGAGTATACAGTGGAGGTGAAGAATAGGTTTAGGGCACTAGACCTGGTAGACAGAGTGCCTGAAGAACTATGGACGGAAGTTCATAACATTGTACAGGAGGCAGCAACGAAAACCATCCCAAAGAAAAACAAATGCAAGAAAGCAAAGTGGCTGTCAGATGAGGCTTTACAAATAGCTGTGGAAAGAAGGAATGCGAAAAGCAAAGGTGAAAGGGAAAGATATAAACAACTGAATGCAGATTTCCAGAGAATAGCAAGGAGAGATAAGAAGGCCTTCTTAAATGAACAATGCAAGGAAATCGAGGAAAACAACAGAATGGGGAGGACTAGAGATCTCTTCAAGAAAATTGGAGATATCAAGGGAACGTTTTGTGCAAAGATGGGCATGATAAAGGATAAAAAAGGCAGAGACCTGACAGAAGCAGAAGAGATTAAGAAGAGATGGCAAGAATACACAGAAGAACTATACAAGAAAGAGCTTAATGTTCCTGATGACCACGCTGGTGTGGTCACTGACCCAGAGCCAGACATCCTAGAGAGCGAAGTCAAGTGGGCCTTAGATAGCATTACTAACAACAAAGCTAGCGGAGATGATAATATCCCAGCTGAGCTACTTAAAATCCTAAATGATGATGCTGTGAAAGTGCTGCACTCAATATGCCAACAAATTTGGAAAACTCAGCAGTGGCCAAAGGATTGGAAAAGGTCAGTTTACGTTCCAATTCCAAAGAAGGGCAGTGCCAAAGAGTGTTCAAACTATCGCACAATTGCACTCATTTCACATGCTAGCAAGGTTATGCTCAAAATTCTACAAGCTAGGCTTCAGCAGTACGTGGACCGAGAACTACCGGATGTACAAGCTGGGTTTCGAAGAGGCAGAGGAACTAGAGATCAAATTGCCAACATGCGCTGGATCATGGAGAAAGCACGAGAGTTCCAAAAAAACACCTACTTCTGCTTCATTGACTACGCAAAAGCCTTTGATTGTGTGGATCACAACAAGCTGTGGCAAGTTCTTAAAGAGATGGGGATACCAGACCACCTTACCTGTCTCCTGAGAAACCTGTATGCGGGTCAAGAAGCAACAGTTCGAACCGGCCATGGAACAACTGATTGGTTCAAAATTGGGAAGGGAGTACGGCAAGGCTGTATATTGTCACCCTGCCTATTTAACTTATATGCAGAGTACATTATGAGAAATGCAGGGCTGAATGAATCGCAAGCCGGAATCAAGATTGCCGGGAGAAACATCAACAACCTCAGATATGCAGACGATACCACTCTAATGGCAGAAAGTGAAGAAGAACTAAAGAGCCTCTTGATGAGAGTGAAAGAGGAGAGTGCAAAAGTTGGCTTGAAACTCAACATTAATAAAACTAAGATCATGGCATCTGGTCCCATCAATTCCTGGCAAATAGAAGGGGCAGAAATGGAAGCAGTAACAGATTTTACTTTTTTGGGTTCCAAGATCACTGCAGACGGAGACAGCAGCCATGAAATTAAAAGACGCTTACTCCTTGGAAGGAAAGCTATGGCAAATTTAGATAGCATAATAAAAAGCAGAGATATCACCATACCAACAAAAGTTCGTATAGTCAGGGCGATGGTGTTCCCAGTAGCAATGTATGGTTGCGAGAGCTGGACCATAAGGAAGGCTGAGCGCCGAAGAATAGATGCTTTTGAACTGTGGTGCTGGAGAAGACTCCTGAGAGTCCCTTGGACTGCTAGGAGATCCAATCAGTCAATCCTAAATGAAATCAACCCTGACTGTTCCCTGGAAGGACAGGTACTAAGGCTGAAACTCAAATATTTTGGCCACCTAATGCGAAGAGAGGACTCTCTGGAGAAGACTCTGATGCTGGGAAAGACTGAAGGCAAAAGGAGAAGGGGAAGGCCAAGGATGAGATGGTTAGACAGCATCACCGATGCAACGAACATGAAAATGAGCGAACTCAGGAAGATAGTGGAGGATAGGAAGGCCTGGCGGGATATGGTTCATGGGATCACGAAGGGTCGGACACGACTTAACGACTGAACAACAACAACAACTCCCAGCCTGGTTCACATGTATGCCAGCTTCAGAGCTGGCATACGTTAGAGTAGGCCCATAGGCCTCAGCCGCCTTGCACCCAGGGAAGGGGACGAGCATCCCCTTTGCCCGAGGTGCCCCGGGGCTGCCCAGGGGCAGCCTGGGACGGCCAGAGGATATGGTGGCCGGCCCTTTACGCTGGCTACGTATCCTTACACAGGATTGGGCTGCCCGTCTCTGCCCCATCAGCAATCAGGAGATCTAAAAACTCTGACCTACCTTTCAGGGTTGTTGTCAAGATTACACTAGTAAGCATGCTTAAGTATTGCAGCAAATTAGTCAGTTAAATTTGCATTGAGTAAAGCAAAAGTTCTGTAGCAAAAGAAAACTTATTTTCTTTTTAGATGATTTTCATATATTCTTCCCCTTTGCTTCTCCTGTGTTGAATAGATTGTAAGCTAATTGGGGCCTTCCAATTGTAAAATCCTTCAATCCTTCTTTGTAAAATATCATGCATAGATGGTGCTATATACAGTGCAGGGCTTACCTTCTCTGGCGGGTGCAGGGGTGGTCTCCCAGCGCAGTGAGGGCTGCCGACCACTTATTCAGCGGTAGTCACAAACGCACTTTATGGCGCGTTTGCGACAGCTTAGAGCGGCGGAGCGCGCGATCTGTTGCTCTAACGCTACACAGGATTGCGCAGTAAGGCAGTGGTTCCCAACCTGGGGGATGCGACCCCTCAGAGCAGCAAGAAGCAGTCACTACCCCCTTAAGGAAGGTGGTGACTTAACAGTGACGGCACTTCTGGGTTCCTGCCGCCGCTTCAACGATGAAGGGGGAAAAAAGGGTTTTTTACACTTACTTGGGTTTTGCGACAGCAGCTGGAGACAGTGCAAACCCCAGGTAAGTGTAAAAAACCCTTCTTTCCTGCCGCATTTCTTTTTTTTCCTTTCGGTGGTGGTGGGAGCTTGCAAGTGCAGTTGCCCCCATCACTGTCAAGTCGTCACCCCCCCCTTATTGGGGGCCACGACTACTTACAGGGTTCCCAACATCCGTGTAAAGGTTGGGAACCGCTGGATTAGACAAAATTATGATGGAGAGGTCTATCAATGATTATTAGCCATGCAGTGTAGTAGACAGAGTATTGGATTTGGACCAGAAAAAAACAGGTTCAAATTCCTGCTCAGCCAGTTCTCTGGAGGGTGGTACATAAATGGGAAAAATGAACAAATAAAAGTTAAATGGAACTACCATATACAGCGACAGTCTACCTCTGAATACCAGTGGCTGGGGAGGTGGGCAACGACTATTGCAATCTAGGAAACAGGATGTTGATAGACCTGTGGGCCAATCCTCTACTGCTTTAAATATGTTTTCTGAAAATTCTACATAACCCACTACACACCGGTATACATAGCATTCCTACTATGCTCCTACTCTCCCTTACTCAAGACTGAGAGCGTTGCCTCCCAGTCCTTCCAAAAGAGTCCTCTATGGACACTGCCTGTCCTACTGTTCCTCTACACCTCCAGGACTTCAGTAGTGAAACTTAGAGCCATCATATCCCCCACTGGGCACTCGATAGCCCATGCTGCTATCCCCCCCCCCCCCATCAACCTGGAGCCAAATGATCCTTTGGTAGACATCCTGCCGCATGCTCATCTCCACATCCAATTCTGAGAGCTTCTTGTCGGCCTCTGTGCTTGCTGAGCGAATATCTTTGCATGGCGAGACATGCTGAGGGAAGTCCAGCATGTTCCTCTGCACTGAAAGGACAAAAGCCAGCAGATCCTAAGCATGTGCCGGTGGCCTCCAGGAAACCCTCCCCAAACCCCGTCCTTTTTGAGTGGATTAGGAGTCAGCCACACCCACCAGCCAAGACTGAAGGTCATTCCAAAGTTACAGCCATGACATGGAAACCAATTTAAAATCACTCCATGTAGCAGCTGTTGCCAAGTGGAAACCAAGTGCAAGATGCCAGTTCCTGTCAGGTGGTGTGAGGGGCCAGTTGACGCAGCCCCCAGTCTCCCAAGTATAGTCTGAGCAGCATTCCCTTGGGAGAAGTATTCACAGGGGACCAAGACACTTAAGTTGTTATCAGACAGAAATAATAAAGGATACATTGCAAAGCACAAGTAAACGTGATCTTTCCTTCTCAGTGGAGGGACCACTGTGGGCTCCATGAGCACCTCACACCCCTATGATGCAGAGCAATACCCTCTAGGTGGGCGACCTCGGGCCCATGGGTGCCATGGTGGTATGTAGAAAAATCACCCAATTCACACAGAACAGTGACAGTTATGTTCAGTGACAGTTAACTTATGTTCATTTTAGGGCTGTCACATGATTTAAGAAAAAAATACAAAAATGTCCTCAGCCAGTCTAAACATTCTTTGTGTTCGATACTTCTCTAAGGGCCCAATCCTATCCAACTTTCCAGCACCAGCGCAGCCGTGCCAACAGGGCATGTGCTGCATGCTGTGGTGGGGGTGTAGTCACAGAGCCCTCCTCAAGGTCAGGGAACATTTGCTCCCTTACTTCAGGGCTGCATCAGCGCTGGAAAGGTGGATAGGATTGGGCCCTAAGAAACAGATACTGGGTTCAATCCTATACATTAGGAGTTCTGATGTGCCCTATACAATTCAATCCTACACATCAGGAGTTCTCAACCCCTTCCTGGCTGAGTACCACTTCCGGCGCCACTCTCCTGCTGTGTACCACCGGAAGTGACTGGTGATGACATCATCACCACCAACTTCTGGGTTTTCAAGTTTTCGGAGGCCAGAAAATGCAGATAGGAGGTTCTGGGCAGGTGGGAGGGCCCTTCTCAGTGTTCCTTTGGCCGAGCCTTTTGGGAGTGAAAACGCGCCACCAAAAGTGCCGTGTTGGAGTGGGGTTCCAGTGGTCCGGCAGTCCAAGTACCAGCAGTACTCGGCCAAAGTACCACTGGTGGTTGAGAACCCCTGCTATACATGTTTACTTAAAAGAAAGCCCCACAGAGCTGAATGAGTCTCATTTTCAGGGTTCATATGACTGCAGCCTTAAAGTAATAGGCAAAGCTTAGCTTTAACAAGGAGCTCAGATGTACAGGTACTTTAATGGTCCTCCAAATGTTCATTTTTAAGACTGGGGGGGGGAGTTAAAAGGGGGAAAACAGGCTGGATTCCAAATTCTTGGAAAGCTGACATCTCTGCTTTAGGGATCACAACTGGACATTAAAACCACTTCTAAGATATGCGTGAGCTGAGCCATTTAGGATGAGCAACACCCCAAGCATTTTTCATTGTGCCTGGAAGGCTACAGGACACTAGCACAGAGCCCAGAGGACTGCAGTAAAATGCTGTCGATATCTCACAAGCGATAAGCCGGCATGCTTGACGCCAGATGCGGCTTCCTCACAAATGCAGCACAAACATAAGAACACAGAGTGCGGAGCCTCACCAGGCCTGTTTTTCTCCACTAACCTGTATACTCCACCTCCACATTAGCCAAGGCTTGGAGGGTGTTTTCATACGAGACATCTTGCTGCTCCAGGGCACCCACCACATCATACACACTCTTGGTCTTCTCAATGAGCTCTGCAGTCATGCTCTCGATCTGCTGAGCCGTCAGATCCCATCGGAGGCGGTTGGCAGAGAGCTTGCAAATCTGGGCATCCATCATGCTGACTGCACAGGTAAGAACAGAAGTAGGGCAACAAGACACATCCACCAGGCACCATTAATTCCAGAAGGGGCAGAGAAGAAGAGAAAAACCATGGTACAGGTTGCCAATGTGTCTTCTCTAAGACAGCACAGGAGCATATAAATATTCTCCATAATTTTGAATGCACAGAGGCCTGCAATCGTTTTGATCTGGTTAATCTTTGAGAAAGCACAAGTCATTTTCAAAAGTAGGCTGGTTGTCCATTTTCTTGACTGGCACATTCTACAACAGATCCAGCATCTAAACTAGTCAACCTCGAATCCCACATACTGTACTTCTAGAAAACTATGGTTTCTAGAGTGCAATTCCTAGGCATGTTTCCCGAGAAGGAAGTCCCAGAGTGTTCAATGGAGTGTATTCCCAGGTAAGTGTGAATGGGCCTCAGCTCAACTACTCTATGGAACAGAATGAGATGCAACTACCTTGAAGAAATGAGAGGAGGGCATTCCAGACTGATAAAGTTATGAAATGGTTCCATGCAAGATTATGGGCATTTGCATAAGGAGCAACCTTTCTACAGCTGTTATAGACAGAGTGACTCCAGCCACGGTCTCTGCACCACTTGGAGAGACGGTTCATCTTAGAGGTGTGCTCTCTACAGAAATCTGCCAGTGAAGCTTTCTCATGGTGCAACACTAAACTCAAGCACCAGCTCATTCACTGTTGCAGACTAAGTTGCTGCTCAAAGTCTAAGAACAACTACTAGACAGCATGCCACTCCCTGGTGCAAAAAGTGGCAACTTGTTCTATCTCCTCCCCATCCCCTGTAACACTCCACCACCCCCACCCCAAGTTCCAGTGTGCCTTTTAATGGATGGTGATGCTTATTGTGGTGAAGTCTATTTTTTCTTACTTCCTAACATGTAAATTGAACAGATCATCATCTATTCTAGGAGAAAACTTCACAGACTGAATTGCTGCTTGTTGGCCATATAGTTCACAGGGCAGCATCAGTAAGATAAAGTTAAAACTTGCAAACCTGCCTACTACACCCCAACTCGAATTTCTCTTTCCACAACGTTTTTCTGCATCCCCCCCCCCTTCTGTTCCTGCAGATTACCTTTGGGAGGAGTCATCCTTTCGACTCTTCTTCTTCTTCTTCTTCTTCTTCTGCTTCTGCTGCTGCTGCTGCTGAGTTCAATCAGTAATAATCACTCACATGGAGCCTGCAGAGCAAGAAGAGGGAGCAAGGCATTATGGGAGAAGGGAGGACGAAGCCACAGCAGTCCTGCCCTTCATGGGTGGGCAGGACGAACCATCCCTGGCCTGCGGGGGAGGGAGGAGCTCCATAGCTCAGTGGCAATGCATGTAGGTTCCATCCCCAGCATTTTCCCTGCAAAGGATCTCCCATCACTGTATTTCAGGCTGCGGAAGGCTGCACTTGTTGCATTTCTGCTTGTCATGCTGCTATTATTAAAAACATATTTTTTTCTTCAAATGGCAGTGCTTGGGCTTACTCCTCCTCCATGCGGAGATTCACCCTGGCCTGTTCCACCCTCATTAAGTGAGAGAGGGGGATATAATAGAACACAGGGAAAGCTCTGTCTTGTTGGCTTCATAGCCACGCATGCGATCTTGGCGCACGGTCTCAGCGAGGAGGAAAAGAGAACGCCGGAGTCACCTGTGGGAATTCATACACGTTTTGTTCCTACATCTATAGGTAGCACACACTCCAGGGAACATGCGCAGTTAATCATACACCACCCAAGCGTCACCGCGCAGATGACTCTTGCGCACATGGTCGGGCACACTGGGGGAGAGGCTGAAACTTGTATGTTTATGACTGGTGGAAGAACCATCTGCCTCCGCCCTCCTGCACAAACGGGGCCTCGTGTAGCTGATGGTACAAGTGCGCCTGTGCAGTTGAAGGAGACCAAAAGAACACAGCAAGTGTGTACTGTACAGGGGAAATTGTTGGCTTCCCGGGGGATGATTATGATTTTCTTACGTCTGTGAATTGCGTACGCCCTACGTGCACTTGACCATAGAACGTCAATTGTCGCAGACGCTTTTGTGTACGCGATCTGGGCGCATGGTGATGACGATCGAGGGGCGGTGAGAACCTTGTACTCCTATTGGCTGGCTCCCCCGCCCTCCCTTAGTACGCAGGCGTAGTAGCGTTCCCGTAGTTGATTCCCGAGGAGACTCAAGGTGCGCCTGCGCAATTGAAGGAGGCCCCGAGAACAAGACAAGGGAGAACTGACTACGCATGCGTGTTTGGGGAGATCGCTGGCTTTGCGCTGGTGGAGGGTGACTGAGGGCTGGTGAGTGGGGCAGAGGGCGGGAGGGGGGCGCTTGTCATAAAGGAGGCAGGAAAAAAAGGAGGCGTTCTCCCACTCCACGACATGCTGGATACTTTGGGGGACTCCCCCAGAGAGAGAGGACCCCCTTTGGGGAGTGAGATGTGTGTATAGCAGGCAGAAATTCAACACTCATAGCTCTTCCTCCATAGGTGCGTTTCCATGTGGAGGGGGACAGCGCCTGTTAAGTTTTTGTCGGTCCTATCCAAGCTCTTCTCTTCCTCAGCCGCCCCCGCTCTTTTTCTCCTGTCAGATCTCTCTGAGAGGCAAGAGAGAGCCGAGGAAGAGAAAGAAAGGTGTTACCCTTCCTCTGAACCATGCTTGGTTATATTGGGGATGGGGTCCCCTTTTCTGCTAAAAAGTAATTGGGGGGATTGCTTGCCTAACAGGCAGAAATTCAACAGGTGTGGCTTCATGGTGGCTGCATCTCCATGTGGAGCAGGGACTATACCTGTTGTGTTTGTGCTTGCCCCACAAATGCTTGCCTTTCTTTGTGTCTGGGCATCCTGTTGCAGGGTGGGGAGGACCCCTGCCCTCTTCAGATTGTTGCCTGGTGCTATGAGGAAGTGGGCTGTGCCGGTGGAGGTTTTCTTTGCATGGGTCAGAATTGGATTTAGAAGGATCTACATGGATCCTCTTGAATGTGCACATGTCCACAAATATCTACAATCAGTGTTTACCTTTACCTACTCTTTCCTAATATCCGTGATGCTCTTGCTCAATAAAACCTTGAATCCCCAGATATATAAAGTAAGCTATAAGGTAACATTAAGATGTTCCCTATTATTTATTATTAATAATATATTATAATATATATATTAATAAAGTGCCTGCCTGTGCTAGGCACTGGACACCAATTAAAAATAAGTCAGGCCCTGCTCACAGGTTAGTCTGGACTTGGGAGCTTTTTTGTTGAACAATACCATCTTGGGTCTCATAAAATTTCTGTCTGGGGTCCCTGTCCAAGAAGGATGTGGTCTGGAAGTCCTTTATGTGAATCATTCTTACACCTTGGTTCCATTTGTAGTTAGGCTCTGCTTGGCATCTGCTGTGTATGATGCCTGACTAGGATTGCTCTTTGTCCATTCCTTGAGCATTGTTGCTAATTTATTCAAAAAACACCATCTGTTGTTTTTTTAATACATCGTGTGTATGTGTGTTTTGGGGGTGCTTTCTAATGTAAACCAACTGGCAGGTCTGTGCCCCAGAGAGTTTACAAACCAGAGTCCTGGTGGAGAGGAGAGGGAGGGGAGAGGAGACTCGGACAACAAAGTATACACATGAACAGAAAACTGTTTTGCTGATTTATAGTGCAATCCTGTACTTGTTTACTCAGAAGTAAGTCTCTCTGTATCCACTGGGGTTTACATTCTGGTAAGTGGCGTAAGTAAGTAAGCAGTAAGTAAGTGGGTGGCGCAGTGGGTTAAACCGCTGAACCATGAGCTGTCGATCAAAAGGTCGGCAGTTCGAATCCGCGACGGGGTGAGCGCTCGTTGCTTGGCCAGCTCCTGCCAACCTAGCAGTTCCAAAGCATGTCAATGCGAGTAGATAAATAGGTACTGCTTGCGGGAAGGTAAACAGCGCTCCGTGTTCCAGCCGCATGCTACGCGCTGCGGCAAGGAGAGTCATGCCGGCCACATGACCATGGAGGCGTCTTCGGACAACGCTGGCTCTTCGGCTTTGAAATGGGGATAAGCACCACTCCCTAGAATCGGACACGACTGGACTTAATTGTCAGGGGTCACCTTTACCTTTACCTAAGTGTGTTTAGGACTGCAACCTTAATTTTCTGTTGGGGGAAAAAAAAAAGCCTAGGGACTGAGTCATTGTTTATTCCTGAACATATTACAGGAATGTTGCTTCAGATGCTGTCACTTTATAATTATCCACCTACATCATAGGCATATTACAAAAACCCAGGCTGTTCTTTATTGTCCTTTCTGTTTTAACCCTACAACCCCTGAGTACACTTCTTACTTAGAAGTACCATATATCTCCCTTAGTGAAATGTATTCTCAAATCATATTGTGCTTTTAAGATTGGCATTTTAATGCATCTTCAGAGGGGAAGCTCTTTAAGTCTAGTTCTCAGTGAGGTGGTTGTCCTGTGTGTGGGCTGTACCACTTTGGACTGTGGATGGAGGTTTCACTTGACTAACAGTCCAATCCTATGCATGTCTACTCAGAAGTAAATCCCATTGTATTCAATGGGGCTTGCTCCCAGGAAAGTGTGTATAGTATAGGGTTGCTGCCAAAATGACACTCTATGCAGAAAAAAAAATCCTGAATATAGAAAATGAACGTTGGGCAGCCCAATTCTGTTCTAAAGATCCACCGGGCGGCCCAGGACCACCCACCAGATCCTGTGCTCCGCCACGGGCAGGCTCCCTGGGGCGGAAAGTCTACTCGGGGAAGGGGACGCTCGTCCCCTTCCCCGGGTGTAACTGCAGCTGGGGCCGATCGGCCTCCTCGGAATTCCACCAGGTGTTTTGCTGGTGGAAGTCGGAGGAAGCCGTGTAACGGCTCAGCTGATCGGCGGGGGACAGGATTCGGCCGAGGCCAATCCCCACCCCCTCCCCGATCGGCTGGACCCATGGCCGACCTCTGTTTGCTCCCGAACCACCACCCCCTCCGCTGGATCCTTACCTGGGTCTGGTGGTGGGCGGGAGACGGTTCGGGCGGTGGAGCACCTGCTCGCGAGTCATCGCGAAAGTGCTTTACGGCACTTTTGCAATGGCTTAGGACGGCAGAACACTTGTTCCACCGCCCGAATTTAGAACTGGATTGCACCCTGTATCTGGTTTTGGCCTAGATTATGTGGGTTACTAGTGTGTGAAGGATGCAGTCTTGAGCCAGGGGTCTAACTTGGATGACTATCCTGAGATTCTGGTGAGGACATGTGATGTCCAAACAAGCATAATGCCAAGAAGAGCATTTTTACAGCTGTGAAGGGGGTTGCTGCAGAGAGCTCCCCTACTGCATCACCCATCTCCACCAGGGTTCAGCTTTGGACTATGTGTGTAACATCGTGGGTGCAGATAGTATATTGGGGCAGAGGCTCTTAACCAAGCCTATTGCTGTTCAACCTCCGAGGAAACAGACATACAAAGATGCATGCAAGCAGAGATGAGGATCCTAGGCCTAAGGTGCACGGTGGTAATTTTAGTTTTTGATTTCTGTATTTATATATCACTTTTCTCATCAGAATTCTCTGATGTAAGTAATTCAGAAGACCAGAGGATTTGTCAGAAAGTGAAGGAGGAACCGAGGACAGGATACTGAGATGGAAAGACACAGTTCCAAATTCTCCCTCTTTGTATGCTGACAGGGGACACCACTATGTATCGCATGTCCTAAAGCTAGTTTGCTTTTCAGAAGTGTCTCTTTCTGTGCTGCCAACTGGGAACAGAGTGCATATTACAGGGAATGAGGCTACTGAGAGTTACATGGAATTGTGCGTGCATGTCGCAATTAAAGCACACTCTTGCATGTTTGCATGACATTGCATTAACTAAAATGTTTCACCTCTTAGACAGACGGTCAGGCAGGTCCTTCAGCAAAATTATCTTAATCCTGGTCCGTATGGTACACATGTGAAGTGTAATTGTCTCCTGAAGTAACCTAGGCTGGTAGCCATCGTCACTTCTAGCAGTAGTGAGTTCCATAAACTAATCATGCATTGTGAAGAAGTCTTTCTTTTATCTGTCTCAAACCTATTGCCACTCCATTTCCTTGGATGACTCAATGGTCTTGAATGAGGGAATAGAGGGGATGCGCATCAGGTTTGCAGACCCCACCAAACTGGGTCGGGTAGCAAATACCCCAGAGCAGCGCTTCCCAAACTGTGGGCCGAGACACTTGGTGGGGTGTGGCCTAATGTGCAGTGGGTCGCACTGTTTGGCCCTCCCCCCCCATACACACACCCTCCAAATTAGAGCCCTGTGGACGCCAGTGGAGGTCACTTCTAGTTTGCGACTCACCTGTAGAAGCTGCTCCCGCGTTGCACCAGGTCCGGGATGGGCTCCGTAGGCCTCAGAAGGCCTCTGGAAGTGACTTCTGGGTCACGTCCGGTTTCGCGGAAACAACTTCTGGTCATGTCTGGAGGCGTTTCTGAGGCCCGTGAAAGCCTCTGGAGGCCGTCCTGGGCCCAGTACAACGCAGGAGCAGCTTCTACAGGTGAGTCGCAACCCGGAGTGGGAGGGCAAGGTGGGTTGCAGCAGCAGTCGGTTTGGGAACCGCTGCCCTAGAGGATGGGATCAGGATCCAAGATGATCTTGACAGGATGAAAAACTGGGCAAATGCAACTAAAATGAACTTCAACAGGGATAAATATAAATAATGGTCTGCATTTGGGTACAAAAAATCAGAAGCACACATGCAAGATTGGGGATAGTTGCCTGAGCAGTAATTAATGTGAAAAAGATCTGGGCATTTTAGTAGACAGCAGACCGGCAATGTGATACGGTGGCAAAGAAGGCGAAGGTGATTCTGGGTTGCATCTGGATACTAGTATAATTCTGTATAGTATCCAGATTGTGAGAAGTAATGGTACCACTGTATTCTGCTTTCGTCAGACCCCACCTGGAATTTTGTCTGAGCATCTCAGTATAAGAGGGACATTAGCAAACTGGAGAGGGTTCAGAGGAGGGCGACCAGGATGGTGAGGAGGCTGGAGACCAAGTCCTAAGATGATAACTTGAATGAGCTGTACATGTTTAGAGAAGAGATGGTTAAGGGGTCACATGATAACTATCTATAAATATCTGAGGGGCTGTCATGTGGAAGAGGGTGGAGATTTATTCTTGGTTGCTCTGGGGGATAAGATCAGAACAAATAGGTTTAAATTACAACAAGGGGGATTTTTTTTTATTAAACCTTAGGAAGATCTTCCTAACAGTACAAACTGTTTGGCAGTGGAACAGTCTGCTTTGGAAGGTGGTCGACTCTCCATCGCTGTAGGTCTTTAAGCAAAGCAGGGTAGCCATCAATTTGGGATGCTGTAGCTGTGGATAGCCTGAATTGGCAGGGGTTAGACTCAATGATCTTATAGGTCTCTTCCAGCTGTATGATTGTCGTATTTAAAGAGAAGTAGAAAATCCTCTCTTGTGTTCTGTTTTTTCCACCTCATTTATTTCTGTGGCTCTACACACTTCTGGAATTAAAGAGGAAGACTTCCAGATCAGAGGGCCTGATCCCCACTTGGGGCATGATCTGGAGGCTTCGTGAGACAGCGCCCTAGCTGATGCCAAGCTGGGTGTGGTCAGTGCTTCAATGGGAGACCTTGGTGGGAGACTGTGAGAGCCTCAACATAGATCTGTGGGAGCTTCCTATAGAAAATCAAAAGTGTCTGGGATGGCAGATGTGAGTTTCATCACTACTTTTTAAAAATAAACCCCTGCCTCCCACATCTGGTTCCCCAAACAAGAGTGAGAAACATTTTCAAGCTTCCACGATCGGCAACTATGATAGAATTTAAAATTCCCATATTCCAGGTTCTCAGATTTTAACTGTTTGAATTGTTTTAATATTAAACCAATCTGAGAACCTGGAATATGGGAATTTTAAATTCTATCAAGAGTGAGAAAGTAACAAGGTTTAAATGCAGCTGAGGATAGTTGGGAGAAACTTGATTTTTTTTTTTTGAATGAGTGACAGGGAATGAGTGTTGCAAATTAGACAGGAAAGCTTAGGCAGAGGGATTAATTGATTGATTAATTAACTGTATAACTTGCCTTTCACCTGCAGGCCCCAAGGAAGCTTATGGTATGTTAAAATACAATGAAACGTGTGTTACAAGTCATGATGACTGTATGTAACCACTGGGTTTTAGAGGGAGCCTATCTCTCCAGACGCAAGGGTGTGGCAACAGGACAGAGGCATCACTAGGGTTTTCTTCACCCGGTGTGGGAGATCAGTGCATCACCCCCCATGGAGACCACCCACTAGGGAGTGGTGACACACGATTGGAAGCTGAAACCGGAAATGCTTCCAATCGTGTCTCAGCCCTGTTCTGAGGCGCAGGGAGGCCTGTAGAGTGGGCCTCAGGCCTCCCCACACCTCAGAGCAAGACTGAGATGCGATTGCAAGCCACTTCTGGTTCTTGGCTTCCAATTGCGTGTCACCCCTCCCTAGTGTGGTGCAGGCTGCAACCCCTAGTGATGCCAGTGCAACAGGATACAGATATCTTGTTTGTCTGTTTGCTCCCTGAGGCATCTGGTGGGCCACTGTTGAGATACAGTATTTGAAGCTGGACTAGATGGGCCCCTGGCCTGATCCAGCAGGGCTCTTCTTATGTTAATATAATTTAAAAATCAATAAAATTTACTGCAAGAAATAATTCCAAGATATAAGAAAATTTAGAGAAGACAGCAGCAAAACCTGAAAGAGCAAGTGATTTTTTTAAAAGTCCTCTTAAACACTGAATAGGTATTTTGAATCCCCTGCGGGAGGGAATTCCAAAGCCTGTGGGCTATTACAGAGACCGTGTCCCAATGTCTTTTTGCTTGCCTTTCTCAACATAATTAGGATTTGTATTGTGTTTCATTATCCTCCCTGCCTCTTTCTGAAATTTTAATCAAGGGAGATTGCACGAAGGAATCGTCCAGAATGGCAGAAAAGAAGCGTCTTGCTTACTCTATCATACAGTTTCTCCAGGACCAGTTACAGAATGGAGGACTTTCCCCAGATGCACAAGAAAGCTTGGAAGGTAGGCAGCAGAGGTGTGTGTGTGTGTGTGTGTGTGTGTGTGTGTGTGTGTGTGTGTGTGTGTGTGTGTGTGTGTGTGTATGTACACGCTTGTGTATGTGCTGCACTGGACAATAATCTTCTTGCAGATGTTTCTGCAAATCTTCAGGATTTGTCTAATGAAATTAAACCCAAACTGGGACCAGGTTACTTCAAGCACCACCTCCTCCCCTTAGAGCCTGCCCGTTTAATAATGGGAGGAGAGAACCTCCTGTGTGTCCCATCAATATCTGGCTGGGGCCCAAGAGAGAGCCTTCCTTACAGTCTTGCCCAAACTTTGGAACTCCTCCTTATGGAGCTTTGTTTTGTTCCATCCTTATGGCTTTTTGTTGGATAGCCAAAACATTTTATTTCAACAGGTTTTAATCTCTGATGGGTGACTTGCTGTTTGGTTTCTGCCAATTATGTCTTTTTTTATATGCTGTTTTATTATTTTTGATTTTGGTTTATATTGTGTTAATTGCCGTGAGCTACAAATGTCTAAAAGCTGCCTTGTGAGGTTTTTAATCTGAAAAGCAGAATATACATAATCTTTTAAATAAATAACCCCCAAGAGTTTTACAGCACTTCAGTGAGAACAGGTACACAGTACTTCAGAGAACAGGTAGGGAGAGCTACAGGGGGACATCGGGAGGGCTGTAGCCATTTTTCCCGGGTTGCGGTGCGGGCGGGCGAGTCCTCCCGCTCACACCGCAACTCGGGAAAAACGGTTCTGCTGCCTATATCGTGTACCCCCTGCTTGTGGTCCGCGTACCCCTGGGGGTATGCGTACCACAGGTTGGGAACTCCTGGTTTACAGCTTTATTGTGACTGATACTTTTGTAGATTAGAGTCCACTTTGCCAGATGCGTGGAGTAGATGACTCAGTAGGTAGAAGTGTGTGTGTGGGGGGGGGGGGTAGATGTACACTGAGAATAGAGAGAAGTGTGTGGGGGAGTTGAGTTATTCACAAAGCAATGACTAAAATCTCAGCAGTGCAAGAGAGAAGAATAAGCATGACCCAGTGCTATGCAGACAGCACAAGTGAATAGAAGACTCACAGCCCAGTCCAGCTTAAGGATCTGCTGGGCGTCCAAGGCCGCCCGCCAGATCCTGTGCACCGCCGCGGGCAGGCAGCCAGCAGTGGTAACTCTACTCGGGGAAGGGCAGAAGTCAGAGGAGGCCGTGTAACGGCCCAGCCGCCCAGCGGGGACCAGGATATGGCGGGAGCTCTGATTCACAGCGCAATCCTGCACAACTATCCCAGGCCGCCCGCTGAATCCTATCCCGGACCGCTTTGGAGCGGCCTAGAGGTCTACTCGGGGAAAGGTGTAAACCGGGGAAAGCCCAATGGGCCTCCTCGGATTTCCACCAGCTAAATAGCTGGCGGAACTAAGAGGAGACCGTGTAACGGCTGAGCCAGCCTGGCGGGAGACGGGGATATGGCAGACACCACCCCCATCCCAGGCCGGCTTGGCCAATGGTCCCCCTCCTTCACCGCCCAGACGGCACCCACCGGGGATCTCTTACAGCGGCCATGGGGATGTCCCGGCGGCAGAGTGAGGGCAGCTGGTCTTGCGCCAGCCGTCCTTACTCCTGAGTCGTTGCGAACGTGCTTTACGGCTTGCAACAACAGAGAGACAAATGAATAAAACAACAATTGTATCGAATCAGTGAAAACAGAATTTTAAAAAGTAGAAATGTTGTTGATAAGTCAGAAAAATGACTTTAGGGAGAAATTCCAGAGGACCAATGGGAAAAGTAGATTTTATCCTTCTGAAGGGCAAATAAGAAGAACTATTCTCCCATTCGAGACAATAGTACTGATTGCACAGAGGGGTGGGAGTGATGATGTAGAGAAAGAAGTCTCTTAAGTAAGGGAGCCAGTCCTCCATATCTCGCAACATGCACACATCCAGTGATGTGGGGCAGAAAGTGTTCTGCTGCTCTGTTTTTCCACTGAACATTAAATACAGTATTTCTGAAAATGCATTGTTTTATAAAATCAGTCAAACTGATATGCTAATTTTAGTGAAGAGTAAGAATGCAGTGTATTTATTATATAAGTGTACCTGCTTCCTAGAGAGAAATTAAAATCCAACAGCACTTTGGGTGTACTAAAATTAGGGCCCAATCCCAATGCTGGTGCAGCCATGCCAACTGGGCGTGCGCTGGATCTGCAGTGGGAGTTGGTGGTGGTCATGGAGACCTCCTTAAGGTAAGGGAACGTTTATTCCCTTTCCTCAGGACTGCATTGAAGCTGCATTGGCACTGGAAGATAGGATTGTGCAGTAAAGGCCCAATCCTATCGTAAATTAGGGCAGCGGAACGAGCATTCTGCCGCCCTAAGCCATCGCGAAAGTGCCGTAAAGCACTTTCGCAACGACTTGAGAGCAGGGAACGCCGGCCTCCCCTGCTCCGCCGCCAGACTGCCGCCCAACCCAGGTCAGGATACAGTGGCCGGTTCGGCGGTAAACGGTGGGGGCCGATAGGCCCAGCCAATCGGGGAGGAGGCGGGGATCGACCTTGGCCGTATCCTGACCCCTGCCGATTGGCTGAGCTGTTACACAGCTTCCTTCCGAGGAGGCCGATTGGCCCCAGCTGCAGTTACACCCGGGGAAGGGCGTCCCCTTCCCCGAGTAGACCTTCTGCCATGGGGTGCCTGCCCGCGGCAGAGCTCAGGATCCGGCGGGTGGCCAGGCCGCCCGGTGGTTCCTTACGTTAGGATTGGGCTGCCTGTATGTTAATTTTGGGGATGCTTTTTTATTAAATCATATAGAACTTCATGCTGTTGAATTGTAATATATTTGAATGTTTGCCAGTCTTCTAACAAAAATAATGTCTAAGTACAGTTTTAAATTTGTTTGCATATAATATTACAGTCACATCAAGTGCACTTTATTGAACATTCTTCCTAATACTTTTCGCTATTGGAAAATCTTTTGCAATATTTATATAGTATGTAAAATTAACATGGCCTACTAAGAAAAAGAAAACTATTTTTGTTTCTCAAGTTTTTCCATTTTTTTGTTCAGCAGATAACAGGGCTTTTTTTTTTAAAAAAAAGTTTTGTTTAGTAAGTACATGTCAAAAATGATAAGATTCCAGCTCATAGGACTGGAAATGTTTGAGAAAAGATGCCAGAAAACCCAGATCCTGAGAACATGGGAGCAGGAAGGGGTATGAAAGCAGAATGGGTTCCCTGCAATACTGTGTGTGCTTGTGTGTTCTCTGGTACCTACTGTGGGTGGGTGTGCAGCATGTGTGCATGTTCACACCTACTGGGAAGGAGGAGCGGTCCAGTTCTCGCTGAGGAGCAGCAGAAACAGTTTAATGATGGGAAAGGGGGCAACGATACTATTTGCTTCCCTTTTCAAAAAAGAATGGATGTGTGTAGCACACTGGAAAGCCACGTACTGTGGGTTGTTTGCCTCCTTGGACACACAAAGGAAAGAATGTTAACTGCCCTCCTTTCTTCTCAGTCGCCATCCAGTGCCTAGAGACGGCCTTTGGGGTATCCATGGATGACAGAGGGCTGGCCTTGTCCCAAACCCTTCCAGAAATCTTTGAAGCCGCTGCAGCACAAGTAGGTATATCTGCAAGGGTCACCTTTGTGTGGGGAGGTAGTGATGGAGCAAAACTTACAGAAATGCAGGCTGTGTTGCCTGAAAACTAGGTACCGACTGAGGGGCAGGGAGGGCAACAGCTTTTCAGCACTAACCAGCAGGTTGGAGTGGAAGTTAGAAGCTGTTAGACCAGGTGCATGGGTCGTGTTGGAGATGGAGGGACAACACAGGCAATGGGCCTGGAGGTGGAGATGAGAGCAAGGGGTTTCTTTCGTGTGTGTGTGGGGGGGGAGCCCTTGCCGAGATAATGTGCTGGGGTGATCAACCCCAACTGTCTTTATTAATTTGTTTTAATTAGTGTTTTATTTTGTAAGCCCCATTGTTGTTTATTATGAAACTTGTAAGCCGCCTTGGGCATTTGCCTTGGCAAAGGAAAGACGGGATATCAATTTCTTAAATAAATAAATATTTAAAAGTACTCCAGTTTTTTAAAGAGTCTGCTGACCGATTAATTGGGGATAGTTTTTAGTAGAGAAAAATCTTTTTAGTTGATTGATAAAATTATGGGCTGGTTTAAACAATTGAACTAACTGTATTTGTTGAATTGTGACTAAGCGGACACAGTCCCCCCCCCCCTCCCATTGTGTACCTGGCTAAATGGGAGGGATCCTGATTTCGGAGACCACAGCTCTACATGTTGTGCAACCTGGGAATCTGTCAGTGAAGTGAGCTCAGCAAACCAGGATACAGTATTAAATCACAAATGCTCAGTTTACACGACATACAGGACATGAGATTAGGAAACCAGGATTTCCCCCTTTTTGCTGGAGCAAGCAAAAGAAGGGGGAAATGTACAAGTGTGGCACGACTCTTTCATGAGCCATTGAACCTCAGGTCCTAAGTGTGGCAGTGTTTGCATCTGCATATATTTAATCTAAGCACTTGCTGGGGATTGTCACCTGGAAAAAAATTAAAAGCTTTTTAGCTGCTCAGGTTGACTGCTGTTGTTTCTGTTCATTATATTACTGGCCCACTTTATGAAGCGCTGTGGAGAACATGGCAAATTTTCTCCGGAAGAAATATGGTTGTGGCAAGGTTCTGCCCTGCATAGAGGAGAGCAAAGGGGCACGGCGGACCATTTCCACTGAGAGCAGGCAATCTTCAGGGCCCAGCTCCTGGCTCTTTTCAAAGTCCCAGATGGTGTCTTAGCTGCTGGAGAATTCCGAGAGGCGGGTTTTCCTGTGTTTGTCCCCTTGCAGAATCTGTAGGCCTCTGATTGTGCTTTTGTGTTTTCTCTGTCCGTGTCATAACCCACACTGGATAATGTCAGGAGCCAGAGCAGAGCATGACCAATTCTGAGCCAGTCACCCCCTCTGAAGAAGATGCAGCTGAAGCTGAAAGACTGAAAGCTGAAGGTAAGCTGAAGGTAATCTTCCAGCTGCTGGCTTTTGGAGAAGCTTCTGTGACTGCCTCTTCCCCTCTGACCAAATTTTCCCCCTCCATGGCAACTGAAACCTGGGTGCTGGCAGCCCCTGAGAGCAGGAAATAAAAGGTACCAGCAGCAGATTCCAGGCTGGAGGGATTGTACAGTGGGACGAAGTGGTTTGCCCAACAGTATGTGCTTTGTTGCTTTTCTTGGTTGCATTCCTGAAGAAGCCCAGAGATTAGCTGCACCACTAAAAATTGCCTGGTCCTAGTGGACTGTACCACCTCAAACTGCACGGCATACTTGCATCTTTGGGGGTTTCCCTGTGATGGAAAAATCTCTGCAGAGAAAACTAGCCTGTTGGGTAGAGGACTTGACAAAAAAGTTTTTCTTCTTTTCTCCCTTGAAATGCTAGGTTTCTATACACAGGGAAACCGCAGAGATTTTTTTTTTCCATTCCCATAAGGAAGCATTCAGTTGCACACCTGAGGTCGTGCTGTGTCATGGTTGGTTTCTGCTCTGTGCTGACCAACTCTGAGAATATAGAGGGCCTTCTTGGTGGTGTCTCCCTGTCTGTGGTGCTGACTCCTATGCCTTTTCAGTGCCAGGCACTGAAACCAAGAGAAACCATTTTTACATTCCCAGGCTTTTAAACTGCAGATTATAATGTTTTGATGCTACTTCCTCTTACATTATAGAATGTTGTATTGTTTTTATTTTTTTAATACACCACTTGTCAACAACAACAAAAAGCTCTCATAGTGATTTGCAAGTTAAAAGATGATTTATTATTTGATTAGGCCAGTGTTTCTCAAACTGTGGGTCGGGACCCACTTGGTGGGTCACGACCTGATTTCTGGTGGGTCCCAGGTGATGGAAAGATCAGATAAGTAATGGCCGCAAGCCCTGAGGCTATTCAAAAATCAGATAACTGCTAGTTGCCCTTCAAAGAGCTGAGCTCCTACAGTTTGCACGCTTGTATTAATATAGAGAGATGAATGTTTGAATGTCTCGTAAAGCTAGGTGGGTCCCAATAGAGTGTCATTTTAAAAAAATGGGTCCCGGTGCCAAAACGTTTGAGAACCACTGGATTAGGCAATTTATACCCTGCCTTTCCCCAATAGGGAACTTAAAGCAGCTTACAAAATCTATATACAGATGGATATAGGGGATACGTTCTGAAATTCCCCTCGTAAAGTGAAGCCAGATGCAGAGGAGGATAGAGCTCCTTTGCCTTTAATGACTATTTTACAGAATGTATTGATTTTATTATTTTGTAGAACAGGAGTTCTCAACCAGGTTTTGGGTACCTCTGGTGGTACTCGGACTGCCGGGACCACCTGAAACCCTGCGAAAATGCAGTGTTTTTGGCGCAGCGTTTTCTCTCCCAAGAGGTTCCTGCCTTTGGCCGAGCCTCTCAGGAGTGCAGAAAACAGCTGACCCGGAGCCTCTTACCGGCCTCCTGTGTGGCCTCCTGCATCCTTCTCCCCTGAAAACTGGGCGGAAAACCCGAGAGTAAGCAACGATGACATCATCACCACTTACTTCCAGTGGTACTTGGCATGGCAGCAGCCGTGTAGGTGGTACGCTGCGCCAAGTACGTTGAGAACTACTGATGTAGAAGATGGATTTTGGGCAGCTAAAGCTTAGGCAAGCAAGGATGAGAAAAGCAACAGTATTTGGTTTTGCTGATTTTAATCTTTATAAAGCAGGGTCTAGGGGTGGTGCTAGGGGTCAGCGAGGTCAGGTACTAGCCAAAGGTCCATGTCCATCAGATGAGCTACCTGGCTGGACCTGGACCAACCCTGTGGCAGTGTTAGTGCCCAGTGTGCCATTGGGACAAGCAGGAGTTGCCTTGGGGGTGCAATGCAGAACCTTGCCCCAGGTCCCCCAGCAGGTTCCCCAGAATGGCGGTCCTCCATTCTGCGTTGGAGGCAGAATGCCCGAAAGGCAACCCAGCTAGTTTACAGCCTAAACAAGATTTGACAGAAGCATTCCTCGTTCTTTCTCATTAGGAAACGAGCAGATGAAGGCAGAGAACTTTGAAAGCGCCATCTCCTACTATGGAAAAGCCATTGAACTGAACCCCTCCAACGCTGTGTACTATTGCAACAGGTGATAAGTCATTGTTTGTTTCTCTCTGTCTGTTGGGTGTCTGTTTGCTTTTTGGGTCTTTCCCTTCTTGTTTATCACAGAAAATGGAGAATTCAGGGGGCTGTTTCTTGGACCTTGGAGGAAATCAAAGGAAGTCCTTCTTTACATAACACATAATTACCGTATAATTTGGTATCGGGTGGATTAGAAATGCCTTGCACAACTTCTTAACTAATGACAACAAAATCGTGTGGCACCTTAAAGGCAAATGGATTTATTGTGGTAGAAGCCTTTATAAATTAGGGACCCTTTCATCAGATACTCTCGGTTGACAAGTGTGTGTACTTATAGGTACTGAGGGAAAAAAATGTGTAAACTGGAAGTTATTTAAATAACCTCTCCAAGCACTTTGCAAAAATTATCTTGTTAATCTGAAGCAGTTTGGCAAGAGTGCCGAGTACGTCCTCGCCTACTTCTGAACTATGTTCCAGGGGTTTACTTTTGCAAATCTCTCTCTCTTGCTTCCCTCCAGGGCTGCTGCTTACAGCAAACTTGGAAACTATGCTGGAGCTGTTAGGGACTGTGAAAGGGCCATCAATATTGACCCCAAGTACAGCAAAGCCTACGGAAGGATGGGGTAAGGCCTTCCTTTTTTTCCCTTGCCTTTCTAACCTGTCGGGTACCAAATCTTGACTGGCTGCTCCTAACATCTCCCCTTGTGCCAATAATCCAACCTTTCCTACCTTTGGGGGGCAAAGAGACCCCCATCCAGTGTGTCAGAAGGTGTATCTATTGGCGATGCACCTAGCTTCCTTCCTGTAGGGCAGGGGTACCCAGATTCTCTTTATGCAGCCTCTAAGGCGGAAGCCAAAGAATGTATCTTTCTGCTACAAGACAAAGGAACAGCAAGTTTCTAGTCCTGGTGGTTTTGCAAAGAATACCTGAAACTGTGTGATCAGAGCTTATTAAAGAATTCTAGCTTAAAACTTCAAATATGGCTCCAACTCTCACATCCAGAAGATGGGGAAATATGCTCATGTTCTATAATTTGTCACCTTTTCCCATGCACACTGTCCCCAAGGATTCGCCAACCTGTTCAGAATCCAGCACTGTTCTTCTCTTCCCCTCCTCCCCTTCACACTCTCTGTAGAAGCAAAGCAGACAGTCCTGAAATTCTGAGTTTTGAAATCTGCACAGGCTGATTGGAATTTTATCCCCGTTTGTGTTGTTTGCTTGATATACAAGGAGCCCTTATTCTGCTTCCCCAGACCAGACCCTGCCCAAACAGAAAATGGAACATTTCAAATGTTTTCATTCTTCGCCTCCTCCTCCTGGTTTAGGAAACTGCTTGTCTTTTCTATGACTATTCAGAGCAGCAAAAGCCAATGAACAGTGCACTTTCCCTCATTTTCTCACTTCTTTTCTGCAGCTTAGCACTGTCCAGCCTAAACAAACTTTCGGATGCTGTCATCTACTACAGAAAAGCCCTGGAGCTCGATCCAGACAATGAAACCTACAAGTCAAACCTGAAAGTAACAGAGCAAAAAATGAAAGAGGCACCGAGTCCGGTGGGTTCTTGAGATACAGTGGAAAGGAAACTCTGAGACGTATCCGAAATGTATCCAAACGAAGTGTGTTGCTCTGCCTGAATCTGCATCTGTTTGTTTTTCCCTTTCAGACAGGAGGCACCGGAGGGTTCGATTTAGCTGGCTGGCTCAACAACCCTGGCTTCATGAGCATGGTGAGGAAAGTGCCCACATGGATTGGCTTGTACTGTACTGTCGTTTACTTCTCAGACGTGAAGAGAGCACAAAAGCCTCTCTTGCCTTGGTGTTACTTTGTAAGGACAGGAATGCAAGGGGGGGGGGGAGACACTAGAAACGGAACATACGAATTTTAGCAAAGAGTTCGGCATGATGTTTATATAAATGCTTCCTGGAAATTTATTTAATTCACCATTGCACCAGACTTGGTTTGTGGAAATTGGGAGTTCTGCCAGTTAAAAGAGCAGTTTATTTGGTCAAAGGCTATTCAGCCAGCTTCGCTGAAACTGCTAGAAACTCTTGCCTAGAATTATCAGCCTATTGAAACATTTTATTGAGCAGTGAATGCTTGTGATTATTTTTAACATTGATTCAACTAGTGTACAGGCTGGCAACATTCTTATTTATTATGATGATATTTAGCATTTGTATACCACTTTATGAGTGTGCAGAGTGCTTTACATGTACCACCTCGATGTAGTCCTTACAACAACCCTGTAAATTAAGTAGTATTATCTCCATGTTGCAGCTGGGGAGCTGAGGCTGAGAGGGCATGGGTTGCCAAATGCCACCTAGTGAATTTGTGATAGGAATGAGATTCAACCTAGGCAAATCCTGATTCACAGCTCATTTAACTGCTACGATACATCACGTCTTATTACTAGTGTAATGCTAGCCACATCCTTTTTCCTCTACATTATTTTTCATCAGAAAATGTTCCATTTCCAGTAATGCATTGTTTCACAAAATTGGATGGTAAGATAATGAATGCAATGCTCAAACAAACATGGTCTGAGAGTACCTGATGTAGTCAATAGGTCTTGGTGTGGTCATCGCCTAGATGGGTACCCTTATGGACTCCGCTTAGAGTGTTGCCTGACAACTTTTTTTATGCATGAAACATGACACGTTTCTATACAGTATAAACTGGGTGCCTGCCAGGAGAGCATAATTTTTGATTCGGACTGATGGCAAGAGGCCTCAGGTTGCACAGGCCTCAAGGAAGGCCACACTTTGCCTGAAAAATCTCTGAATTTGCTGGAATACAACATTTAAATCCCATTGAATGGGTTCACAATCATATGTGATGCTTAGCGTTGCTTAACCATGATTTAGCATCATTAACTACCGGTAGCTAGCTGATGTAGCTTAGTGACTAAGATATTCTGCTACAAATCAGGATTTTTCCAAATTCAACAGTGCAATCCTATACAACTTCCCCCACCGGTGTAAACAGCGGGGGAGCGCAGGGTGGGAGGCTTTGGAGGGGAGGGGGGATTTAAATCCCCTTTGAATCCCCCTTTGGAGGGGATTTGAATCCCCTTTCGATTCTGCGGCCTCCCATTCTCGCTGCACCACTGGCTGCACCGCTGGGGGAAGTTGGATAGGATTGCGCTGTAAATCTCACCTCTGCCAGGAATTCTCAGTAGGCGGCCATAGGCAAGCTGCTTTCTCTCAGCCTTGGCTCCCTAGCCACAATATGCATATAATAATACTTACCTTGCAGGGTTGTTGTAAGGACAACATCAAGATTATAAACATGAAGAGCTTTGCACACTCAGAAAGCCCCATAGAAATGCTAAGTTTTAATATTACTAATATGACCTTGGGCTTGCACACCCCTCGTTTCCCTTCATGCACAAAGGGAGGAAATTTGCCATTTCCATTTGCATTTAAAAACAAACCGTGATTTCTTGTTGCAGATGGGCCTAGGAAATCTCAGTTTCTGCTAACCATTGTTTATGAACAAGCCAGGTCGTCATACCAGATTCTGGTAGTGTTTCATCTGAACCTAGCCAATATGTGCATTTTATTGAGTTTGGATGTCCTCTTTCTCTCTCTCACCCTGGCATCATTTTTTAAAATTAAAATAGGCATCTAACCTGATGAGCAATCCACAAGTACAACAGTTGTAAGTATAGAAAAGTTCTTCTAATTCTTTTTTTAAAATCGTTTCTTGGGGGGGGGGGTCTTTCAAGAGGGCTGGTAGAATAACATTTCTAGACATGCAATGTGGAGGCAAAGTCCCTTTGGAATTGATGACACCAACTCAATTATGGGGGAATTATTTGCTAAGCTAGGGGAATGGCTCATTTCTGCAGCCACCTCAGACAAGAGGAGAAGCAAGGAGACACGTACGGTGCAATCCTGCACACGTTTCCTAAATGGCCGGCCTCTGCATCCTGTGCACATTGTGGCTTGCACTGGCGCAGCCTGGGCTCACCTCGGGGGGGGGGACACATTTGCCCCCTTCCCCCCGGTGTAAGCGGCGTGGGCCGCAATAGGCCTCCTTGGATGCACGCCTGATCTGAAGCTGGTGCACAACTGGGGAGGCCATGTGAGGCCATCCTGGGCTGCAACAGGGCATAGGATATCGATGCAACACAGCGCCAATATTCCCGTCCCCTCCTAGCCTTGGCCCCCTCCCTCGTCGCCCCGCTCCCCATGCCCGCCCCTTGCACCGACCAGCACAACACTCACCTGTGGCAGCTGGCATGGGTCCGGGACGGCAGCGGAGCGAATGGCGCAGACCTACGCACCAGCGCTGCTTACTCTCCGGGTGCCGAAAATGTGCTTTCCGGCACATTTACGACACCCTAGGCCGGCGGAGCACGCACTCCGCCAGCCTATAGTTAGGCAGGATTGAGCTGCCCATGAGCTTCTGAGAAAAATGCAGTTTGAAAAAAGAGAGAAGGGCAACTAATACGTCTGTTAATGTGCTGAGATGTTACCCCAGAGGGGAGAGGGGCCACTGACTGGGGCTCGAGCATGACACGCTTCCAAATGAGGATCTCCAGGGGTGGAGGCAGGTTGTGTTGGCAGCAGTGCTAAAAACTGACGACCAGATCTCCAGAGAATGAGAATTCTTATTCATGGGAAAAAGAGATCAATTTCATCAAGGTGCACAGGCAAATATCCCATATCTTCAGCAGACTGTATCTGTCCATATATCTGTTTTTGCAATTTCCAACACTTTTAGGAAGCCATCCAGTGACTCTAGGGATGGAAACTAGTTTTCAGCATTGAGCCCATACCATTTGGGGAGCTACTAAGGCTGCAATCCTACATACGCTTTCCTAGGAGTAAACCCTATTGAACACAATGGGACTTCTTCAATGGGACGTCTGAGTGGCACTGATCATGCTGCAAGATATTTTACTTGATTTCTGTCGTGCTGTATTACATGGACTCAAAATAGTTTACATCATTTTTTTAATGTATCCCGTGCTTCTGCCTGCAAGGTGCCACAATCTTTTTTAGAAAAAAGTAGTTTGGGGGAATGAAAAAGGGCACATGAACTCAAAAGAACATTATAAACATGAAATCTGTTTTGGAAAGAAAAGGAAAAAGACCCTGAACCCTACGTGTAGCAGTGATCGTGTTCTAGAGCTCACAGCCTTTGAGTTCTACTTGTGAGTCGCAGATGCTGGATTGCTGCTCCTCCTCTTCCAGTAGCAGCAGTGACAGCACCAACTAACTATCAATGACAACTTGGCTTCCCCCATTTGATCCATACACAAGTATTGGGAGAGGTGCTGCACCGAGTGGGCTGGGTGGGAAGCAGAGCTCAGTCCTAGGTGTGATTCTGAAATAGTTTTACCATGCCTTGCCCTTCATTCTCAAACACAGCACAATCCTCTGCACTGAGATGCAAGTCCCACTGTGTTCAGTAGGACTTACTCTCGGGTCAGTGTGCAGCCAAAATGCTTGAAAAGTCTGATGCAGCAATCTGTACCTGGACCTGTGAGACCCATTGTCTGAGAAGTGACACCTGCTATTTTGAGTCCAATAAGTTTTCATTTTGTGGGCAAACACTTCCCTTTGATCCTGTGTAACAAATGCTCCTTTTATTCTGTAGAATGTCGGGGATGATCTCAGGCGGCCACAATCCCATGGCGACTCCAGGAGCCAGTCCTTCCCCCAATGACCTTGCCAGCCTTATCCAAGCGTGAGTAGAATGTAGTAGGAGGGGGTCTCTCTCTTTCCCACCCCTTCCACTCTTGAGCTGCCTTCTTTTGGCCTCTGTTGAACAATTCATTACTTTTCCATCCTTTTTAGATTCTTTTTAGTCCATGTGAAACCTTTCCTTGGAGCTTGTCACTGTCCTCCTGGTCCCTTCTGCATCCAGTAGACTTCTTGTCCTTGAAGCTCTCCCTGGCCTTACCCCGCCAGCTTGTTCCTAGTTTCTTGTTACATCCCCACCTGTAACCTTGGTGCCACTATCTGAAGATCTCTTGGTCCCATTCTCCCTTGCTGCCCCTTGTATGTGGCATTCCCTCCCTTGACATATATGTGATGCCACCTCTCCTGCCCATCCTTCAAATCCCTCCTTGAAACTCACTTTTTCCACGTTGCTTTTGCCTTATCCCCTCCATTCTTCTTCCCACTGTAACCAAGCTTTGCACACCTCTAACAGCATTTGCCCTCATCGCTCCCTCTGGGTCATTGGCAGCATGCCACTGAGTACTTGTTGTGGAGGGGCAGCTGTGGACGAGGAGGGCATGTGGGCTTCCCAGAAGCATTTGGCTGGCTGCTGTTGGAAACAGGTTGCTGAACATACTGAATCTTCTGTCTGATCCTGCAAGGATGCACTTACGTTTTCCCCATTTGTCACCTTGTATTGTAAGCTCTTTTTGGGCAGGAAACTGCCTATAGTGTAATGTAAATAAGAAGTAATTGTGTGTTGTGGTTTCTTTTTCTTCCCTTCCTTGGCAACAGAGGCCAGCAGTTTGCCCAGCAGATGCAGCAGCAGAACCCAGAGCTAATAGAACAGTTACGGAGCCAAATCCGTAGTCGAACCCCCAGCGCCAGCAATGAAGAGCAGCAGGAATGAGAGCAACCTGGCAGGTGAGTTTGCAAGACCATCAACCCCCATGAAAATGAGCAAACTCAGGAAGATAGTGGAGGACGGGAAGGCCTGGCGGGATACGGTTCATGGGATCATGAAGGGTCGGACACGACTTAACGACTGAACAACAACAATACTGCCCATCAACTCAAAATTCCCCAAGGTGATGCACAAATAAAACCATAATAACCCATAAAACAGAGGGTATTGCAGCAGAGAAGGCCCTTTCTCCAGTCCCCCTCTGACTCACCTCTGATGCTGAGGACATGCGGAGAAGAGCCTTTGAGGGCAGTCTCTGTGTGTGGGCAGATTGATATGGGGGAGCAGGTACCCAGGTCCCAAGCAATCTACTTCCTGAGCTCCTTTGACCTGGAGCTGCTGACAGGGCGTGTTCTGCATACAAAGCAAAAACTCTACCGCTGAGCTATAACTCTTTCCCCTAAAAAGGTACAGGTCCCTTCTTTCCAGTTGTAAGGGATTGTCAGGATTTGTGTTCTCATGTTTGTTTTTCAATCTCTCTCTCTCTCTCTCTCTGTGTGTGTGAGTGTGTGAGTTTGAGTGTGTGAGTTTGAGTGTGAGAGAGAGAGAGAAACCTACAAATGTATGTGTGTGTTGTCTTTTTATTTCAGGGCTACTCTTGGTTGGGAATGCTTCCTTTCCCACAGGGGAAAAAAAGAACTGGAAAGCCATGTTTGCATCGCCATTTCTTCTCCTGCTGGAAGAACCCAAGAGAGACGAGGGTGGGGGTGAGGGTGGGGGACCCAATCTTGATACGACCTGCATGTTAGAGACAGTTTTTCTTGTAGCCTCTTCTTCCTTCCTTCCTTCCGTCCTCCACACTTTGTTCCCACGTGGGTTTCTCCAGAAGAGCCAGCAAGCTGTTGACCACAGACCAGCACTTTTCCAAGATGCCTGAGAAATAGCCACATGTGTTTGGCGATTTTTAAAATCCATTTTCCCCAGTGAGACGGCGTTGCTCAGAAGAACACTCCACTCGGAAGCATGCCCCTTTTCCAGCTACGGGGGTGTGGTCAACTGTCTTTTTCACTCCTTTCAAGCTTTCCCACCACAGTCAAAAGGAATTTCTGTTTTTAACCTCCGTCTTGTAACCTTTGCTGACTCTTTCTGGCACCCATGAGTCAGAGCGTGTGTGCAAGTGTGTGCTGCAGTTCAATGCCATTCACCAAATCTCTTCCGACGTATAAGCGCCAATAGCTGGTATGACATGATGTGGAACAGCAAATGGGGGAACCTGAGAGAAGGATTTTGTGATCATGTGTGTTGGGGGAGGGACAGCCAGATGTATAGCGGGCAAATAGTAAAGACCGGTTTTCTGTGACTTTGCAAATTGGAGCATTTTTTTAAATAGAACTCTTAGTTTGTTTGAGTTTTTAAATCATGGTAATAGTGATGGGAACCTGTTCTTCCCTAAGTTAGTTGGAGTGAGAGGACAGGGAAGGTTAACTGCTCCTGTTTTGGTATTGCAAAGTGTTGTTGTTTTTGAAACGTCTCCATGGTTGTGAGAACCTGGGAGGAGGGCTCTCACAAAAGCAAAGGCATGTGGCCAGGACTGAACATCCTGCCTCGGCTTCAGTATAGGAGATGAAAATTAGCCTCCTGTTTGGATTTTCAGTAGACCAGTGGCGGTGCCACTTGTTCATATAGCATTCAGCCTGGCCTGTTGCAGAGATGGGAAGCCAAATAACAGAAAAAATATTCCTGCTTTGGGAAAACTGGTCCCGAAACTGGTGGTTGGGCAATAGTACAAACCTTGTTCAGTTCCGTTCCCAGGGAGTTGCTTTGAGCTAATTTTACAATCTCTGACATAAGTTGTTCGGTGTGTGTCTCCTCTGCTTATCCATGTGCTCCTTCTGAGTGAGTGCCAGGTGTGATCAAGCAACTGCTGTGTGTTGAGTGTGAGGGTGGATATTTCCAAAATCCACTGGATTGGCTCAGAGAGTTAGCCTGTGTTTGGCCTCTTCTCTCACTCACCTTACCTGGCCATGTGGCTTCTCCCTCTTGAGGCCTCTGTTATTGGGTCCAGATCCACCTCTAACCAGGCCCTTTCCTGCTGCACAGGAGCTTTCATTCTGCCCAGGCTGGGGCTCAGCACAGTCCTGTAAGTGCTACATACTCTCACCCATCCCTGGGTCAAATTGCTTCCCCTTTGCAGCAGATCTGTTGGCCAGCTCTCTACCTAGCAAGCACAAGCTTGACTTCTTTCTTTCCCCACCACCACCTGTTCCCATGATTAAAGCTGGAGCACTGCTGGAGGATGTAGCCCTTGGTATCTGACTGACATCCCATCTCCTTGATAGGCAGCTGAGGTCTGAACTGTGACAAAGCAGTCCCAAAAGCATCGGAACTTTCAATGAAATGTGGAAAAGCAGGGAATAGGTTGGGATGATGAGAACATTGTTTTTGGTATGACAAACCTACCTAGTTAGGAATAGTTGAATAATCCCAAGAGGGGCAAGGTGCCCCCTTGATGCCTCAACAAGGGAAGGCACATAACCAGAGGAAAGAGTTGGGGCCCAGTGGAAAGTCGCCTTCTGTTTTTAAATCTGATGTGTTAAGCATTTGACACTTTTTTCTTTTCATTTTTTAATGTGGATAATAAAATTCTTTGACACTGTTCTTGTTCTGATACCCTCTTGATCAGCTACAGGATGGGCCCTGGAGCTTACTGCAGACTTACTTGGGGCTGTCCGGATCACTACCAGGGTCACCTATAGATGCAGCATTGGGTCCCAGCTGCGGCGCAGATGTGGTGACCAGGAGACAAGTAGCTCATTTATATTGGATTCTTCAATTTGTAAAAATATTGCAGAATGGGGATTATGAGGGGTAGGGGGCTGGTCTGTTGCCACCTGGGCTGTGTCCATTGAGAGAAAAGGCACAGCTGTGTGTGTGGGCTAGATCCTATCCGAGTGAGCAACAGCTGTGATAGTTTCCCTCTTTCCAACAAGATAAACATGCACGTTTGCATCTGTTGATTTGCTTTGTATGAATTATATGAAGCTTGAGAACATAAGACCCTTGGTGGATCAGGCCCAAAATTCCATCCAATCCAGCATTTTGTTTCTAGCAGAGACTATCTAGATGCCACAGGTGAACAGACCTCTGCTATCTGTACAGGGTTTTTCTAAATACAACTAGTATTTAGAGGTACACTGTCCCTGCATATAGAAGTACAATTCCTTAGTCTCGTGGTTTAGAAATGCTGTTAGCCTGGTCTACCATGAATTTAATAAGAAATTATGAAAAACCCTGCTACATCAGATGAATGCTCCATCTAATCCTGCAAAATGTAAAAGCTACAACTTATCTCCCAACATCAGTAATATTTAGGTAGATTGCTGGGAAGGTGGATGTTTCATTTAGCTATCATGGCAAATGCTTATTCTCCGTGACTGTATCTAACCCATAAGAACATTAGATGTGCCCTACTCTGGAAGAGGAACTGTCCAGTCCAACATCCTGTTTTCAGCAGTGACCAAAGTCTCAATCTCCATACAGTGTATGAAAACAGGCCTCCCTTCCTGAAACGAGTAGTCTGAGGTATACTGTCTCTGTACATGGAGGTTCCACATACCCATCAATGGACAGGAGGTGTGGCCCAGAGGTTTGAGACAGTGCCCTGCCTGAAAAAACTAAGCAGGGTTGACCTCGGTTCTCGCTTGGATGGGAGCCACTGACAGACCTCGTGAAGACACTGAGAAGGCACTGTGAGAGGGTGGAATATGGAGGAGTCAGCTAGAGTTAACATCTTGGCAAACGTCCGATGGTGAACTGTGAAGCTTGGAAGTACAGAGCACAAGCCAGGAGGACAAGTCTGGAGTATGGAAGGTTCTATACACGAATACAACAATATTGTAAAGACCCTTATCGGGTCTAGGATAGCCTGCCTATGTAAACCGCCTTGAATAAATCTGATGATGAGAAAGGCAGTAGATAAATAGTACAGTAAATAAATAATAAATAAATGGATGATAGTGATCAATAGACCTCTCATCCATTTGTCTATTTAAAAAGAGCATGAGGTGGCATCCTGTTTCCAACAGCCGCTAGCCAGATGTTCCACCAACCAGCGTGCTTAGCATTCTTGTCATAAGGAGTCAAAAGCTCTTAGGCCTTTTATAGCACCCTGATACACACCAATTAACCTGATAACACCTGTAAAAGATGACGACAGCCTATGCTCCAGGTGTCTATTAAGGGCAGCCCCTGTTTTCTGGTCCCAGTGTCTGACCGTCTCTGTCTTGGACACAGAGAATAAAATAAATCGGCTACTAGGAATATGAATATGTCAGCTTCTTATACAAAAACGATTCCACCCTTCCTTCAAGGAACTCATTAGTATGGAGTTACAGGATTGGGTTAGATGACTTAATCTACATATTACATTACTTTTTTGTCCTGTCTGCAAGCGAACAAAGCTGTGCGTGCTCATCTTGTTTCTGCCCCTTGCTGCTGGGTGAGTTCCCTCAGTAGCATGGAAGGCAGGCCCTGCCCCCATGTGCTGCTACTTTTAAATACACCAAGCAGCGAGGGGAGGGTCCGGTGTGTGCATGCGCCAGGGGCGCACATCTTAATCATATAGGGTCAGTTTGTGGGTCAGCTGACATACTCTTGGTCCAGAGCAAGGTGGTAAACTAGAATAAAAATGTCTCTTCAGACCACAGGTGTGGAGTTATATTTTTTTAATCCACCCTGGTGAAAAACAAATCTTGCAGGGAGTAAACCAGCAAATGTAAGAAGCCTGCACTAAACTTCTCTGCCAACGTGCTCTTTCAGTATGAGAAGACAGGGTACCCTGGAGAAGATGCTGATGATAGGGATACTGGAAGGCAAAAGGAAGAGGGACTGACCAAGAGCAAGATGGATAGATGATATTCTGGAGGTGACGGACTCGACCTTGGGGGGCTGGGGGTGGTGACGGCCAACGTCAGACTGACTTGAGAGGAAACCTTGCCATCCTGGGAGAAATATTGCCTTCTCTCTTTCTCTGGAAGCTAACTTACCAGGCTTCTAGATCTACAAGGGACTTGCAGGGCCTCTGATCCTTTTTGGAGGGCAGGATCCAGGTTATGGGGCTGGGGGACCGGCATGCCATGATCTTCAGTTGATGGTGTCTCACAGGGTTCAACTCCATCCCTCATCTAAATAAAACTGCTGGGGGAGGCCATGTGGGGGTTTGGCTTGGGGTGTCATCAGTATTATTCAGCTTAAATGCATACTGTACTTATGTACCATATGATATAGTGTACCCAGGGGGAACTAGGGATGTTCTGAATCACAGTCTATGGACTGGATAAACAAGCTGAAATAAAGATAAGACTGAGTTTTTCCTCCTCCACCTACATGGCTCAGGAACCTTTCTTTCCGTAGCTATTGTCCCAAGGTGGCCGCCTTTACCCGACGAACAACTTCTCCTCCGAGGGCGGCGGACGCCCTTATTGGATGCATCACACTAGGCTAGCGCTCGAGAGGAAGCGCGAGCCTGTGAATTTAGAGGCAGGGCCATAAGAGACAGCCAATGAGCGGTGTCATGGCGTCATCCACGACCAATGAGCGGCGAGGGAGGGTGTCGCAGACGGGGCGAAGCGGTTGCTAAGGAAGGGCGGGGCTGGAGGACGAGCCGGGAGGGGTAAGGAAGGACAAGAGAGCGGTAAGTGAGGTGAGGTCGTGCGGGAGGGAGGGTTAGTATGGGGAGGGGGCAAAATATGGTGAGGAACTGCTGCTTCTGGGGATGAGTGGGCGGAGCCCGGCGTTGTGGGTGGGACTAATTATTTTTATTGCCCCTGCAGTACAATATCGAGCATCGCAGGGTTCAATGAAGAGTTCAGAGGGCGGGGGAGGAGAGAATAAAATTAATAACAGAGAAGAATTTTATTATTAATTTTATGTGGAACTACAGAGACAATAGGAGTTTAGAATGACCACATTCTAAAAATCCAAAATCCATTAAACAAAAAAGCCTTCATAACAACATAAACATGCCAACAATACTAATATTTACAGTATAAGCTTTTTTTCAACAAGTTCACAAAGTAGTTTCTGTAACAGTAGGGATAAGAAGATGTTTCTTTGTTCTCTCCAAATATAAATATAATAATGAAGTACTATAGTCCATGCACAGGGGCTGGCCCTGCCATGAAGTGACCTGAAACGGTTGTGTGGAGCTGTACCCTTGGGCATCCTTGGAGGGGCAGTGAAGTGATGAGCCCCCACTTGTCTGCCCACCACCACCCTCACCAGCCTGTCGCTCCACGGAGAGCAAGTTGGAAGAGGAACAGAACATGGTGGCGGCAGCAGCAGCAGCAGCAGCAGCAGCCCCTTCTCCCTCCAGTGTTGCTGGAGGGGGAAGTGCCACAACTCGAAATTGCTTCTTCCCCATCTACCCAGTGCTTATATAAAGCCCCAAGTAGGCCGGGAAAAGCAATCTGGAGCCCACCCCCTTCACTTACTGGAAGAAAGCATGCAGCCTTTCTTCTCTGCGCTGCTCCTGTTTGAAATAAATAGGGGGCAGAGGAGGGTGCTTCCCAACAGGTGCTGCTTCTGTTAATTTCAAACAGGCCACATGGAGGGACGCTCCACGCTTCGCTCCAGTAAGTAAAGAGAAGTAGGGTTGGGGTGCCTCTCTCCCCCCCCCCTCCCTATCTATGGGGGCATTTATACAAGTGAGCGTAGGGGCAGCAAAACCAGGGGGCATTCAGACGTCACAGGAGCATGGATTTCAAGAAACAATTTCCTTGAAATTTCTCATTTGGTTAGCTTAACTGATCGGGCTGATTCCCATGGTTTCTTCAAGCATTCATTTTTAGTTGGGAATGTCCAGGCTTTCCAGAGTCTGGCATCTTGCAGTAGTTAAAAGACACAATAATGTACAGTATCTTCTTGAATTTGCTGAATGACACATCTCTCTACATAATTCAAAAGACTGACTTTAAGGTCTAAAAAGAATTGAAAAGACTGAAGATTTTCATTAAGAATGCTAACTATCATCTCCCAGAATTGTGATGTTCTACATTACATGTCCACCACATGTTTAGAATATTGGCCTTATCCTCTTTACACTATTAATGCCTCCTATAAGACTGTTTTGTTATAGCACCGTTTGTCCTGGGTGTAATGTGTACAGTTTTATACAAAAGGAAAAGGTTAAAATCCATAAATCCATTCAAAAGTTCAGTGTGGAAGTACAGCTGTCTAAGCTGTGCTTTCAGCCAACAGAAGCTGCGTATTCTGGCTAGTGCTGCACCAATCACTTGGTATCATGAAGTGCTTCCGGAGAAGAAACAGCAGGCAAGGCCCTAGATGCTGTATTGAACGAGAAGCCTGTAGTTCCCAAGGATGAGTCACAGCCTGGCTCATCCTCCTGGGAGTGTCTTTTCTCATCATCTTCCACCACTGCCATAGGAGGGGTGATAGCAATGGTGGTCACATCAGTTACACAGCCAGCTCCGACCCAATGCACTGGTGAGTACAGTACTGTGAACACAGCTACATTAGAACAGCATTCTAATCGCTCAGGGCTGGTCCACTGGAGGCATGGCATGAAAGCATCATGTCGAACAGCACTTTGGGTGGGGGCAGCGAACTGATGAGCAGTCCCCATCTGTCTGCTGCCCCCCTTCAGTCCATCATCGATGGAGCCACTCTGTTCGTTGTTTCTGTCCTCTTCCTGCTAGCTGAAAGAGAGCGAGAAGAGGACCGGGACAGTGGTACTGGAGGGAGGAGGGAGAGAAAATAAGTGCCACAGGTGACTCCATCACCTTTTCCTTGCTCTTTCTGCCCACTCAGCTGTGTGGGCAGCTGTGCAGCTGTGTGGGCAGGGAGAGGCAGAGCACTGCAATCCTGACCCTTATCTCCCTTTCTGTGTTGTAATTTTGCTCGTCCTCTGCACGGGGCTTCTTTAAAAGGAACAGGAGGAGTGAAGCACACTGGGCACTGCTCGGGAGAGAAGGAGGCTGCTGCTGCTTCCCCAAAGGGAAGGGACCTCCCCCTCCTGATTTGAGGTGGGTTCAGTGGGGGGGGGCAGCATTTGCACCTCATCTCAAGAGGCACCCAGGCTCAGGACGCACCTGTCATTTCCTTCCATAACTTTGTTTCACACAGCACTGTTTTCCAGGAACATAACCACAGTGTTAGAGATATTACTGGCATTTTCTTTTCTCTGTTCTAGGGAAGAAGAATTGTGGTTATGGTAATAGGAGGCGGCTGTTTCTCATTTAAGAACGCACAAGTTGGATCTCAACAGAATATGGTGTGTCTTGATGGCTCTGGTGATCAATAACTGACATTATGAATGCTTTTTAAGTTACTATCAACAGTCAGAAAACCTTAATCAGAGCAGAGGTGGGCTCTGTGGGGGAAATTAAGTGTGTCTCTATGTCTCTTAGACATTGATGTTTTTAGGAAGGATACTGAAACAAATGTGTTTTCTCCCTTTGCTCGCAAATAAATTCTTCACAGTGTGTCATGGCAAGAAGATCCAGTGCCCTTGATGGTTGGAGTCCCTGTATCCTAGTGAAGCCCCACTGACTGCAAGACCAACCCCGAGTCTCAATCGTCGCCCACAGAGCCAAGATGAAGGTGCTGGTGTCCAAAGTGTTGTGCCTCCTGGGGGTGTTTGTGCTGATGCTTGGTGGGTCCCTCCTGCCGGTCAAGGTCATCGAGGCCGACTATGAGAAAGCCCACCGTTCCAGGAGGGTCCTTGCCCTCTGCAACTCCTTCGGAGGGGGCGTCTTCTTGGCCACTTGTTTTAATGCCCTCCTGCCTGCAGTGCGAGAAAAGGTATGTGGGAGGTTGTGAGGTTACCTGGTCCTATATTCCCTGAGCAGGAACAACAGAGTTGATTTAAAAGTGGAGGTGGGATGGATTCACGCGATCAGATGTCTGCCTGGGTTTGATTCCCCTTATATCTGCATCTATTCTGACCAAGAGTGGAATCTCTAGGCTCAAAGACATTATGCTTCTGAATGCAAGCTGTTCCCCTTTTTTAATTCTCTCTTTGATATGCGCTACATTTTAATGTTTTTATATCTCTAGTTTTGTATTGTATTTTATTGTTTGTGAACCGCCTTGGGCATCTTAGTTTTTAAGAGGAAAGGAGGCATATAAATCTTTTAAATTAAAAAAAATGAGTTGCTTGGGGACAGACAGTAGGGCAGGGCTGTTCCCTTCATGCCTTGCATGTGAGCTTTCTTCTGGAAGCATTTGACTGGCTATGTTGGAAACGGTATTCTTTGGTCTAATCCAGCTAAACTCTTAAATCCTTTTGTTGTTCAGTCGTTGTCGTGTCCGACCCTTCGTGATCCCATGAACCATATCCCGCCAGGCCTTCCTGTCCTCCACTATCTTCCTGAGTTCGCTCATTTTCATGTTCGTTGCATCGGTGATGCTGTCTAACCATCTCATCCTTTGCCTTCCCCTTCTCCTTTTGCCTTCAATCTTTCCCAGCATCAGAGTCTTCTCCAGAGAGTCCTCTCTTCGCATTAGGTGGCCAAAATATTTGAGCTTCAGCCTCAGTACCTGTCCTCCAGGGAACAGTCAGGGTTGATTTCATTTAGGATTGACTGATTTGATCTCCTAGCAGTCCAAGAAGACTTTCAGGAGTCTTCTCCAGCACCACAGTTCGAAAGCATCTATTCTTCGGCGCTCAGCCTTCCTTATGGTCCAACTCTCGCAACCATACATTGCTACTGGGAACACCATCGCCCTGACTATGCGAACTTTTGTTGGCATGGTGATATCTCTGCTTTTTATTATGCTATCTAAGTTTGCCATAGCCTTCCTTCCAAGGAGTAAGCGTCTTTTAATTTCATGGCTGCTGTCTCCGTCTGCAGTGATCTTGGAGCCCAAAAAAGTAAAATCTGTTACTGCTTCCATTTCTGCCCCTTCTATTTGCCAGGAATTGATGGGACCAGATGCCATGATCTTAGTTTTATTAATGTTGAGTTTCAAGCCAACGTTTGCACTCTCCTCTTTCACTCTCATCAAGAGGCTCTTTAGTTCTTCTTCACTTTCTGCCATTAGGGTGGTATGTATCGTCTGCATATCTGAGGTTGTTGATAGTTCTCCTGGCAATCTTGATTCTGGCTTGCGATTAATTCAGCCCTGCATTTCTCATAATGTATTCTGCATATAAGTTAAATAAGCAGGGTGACAATATACAGCCTTGCCGTACTCCCTTACCAATTTTGAACCAATCGGTTGTTCCATGGCCGGTTCGAACTGTTGCTTCTTGACCCGCATACAGGTTTCTCAGGAGACAGGTAAAGTGGTCTGGTACCCCCATCTCGTTAAGAATTTGCCACAGTTTGTTGTGATCCACACAATCAAAGGCTTTTGCGCAGTCAATAAAGCAGAAGTAGGTGTTTTTTTGGAAGCCAACTGTGGCCACGAAGCATGATAGCTAAATTAAGTCTTCAAGTTCAGAAGCAGGCTTTCTCTAAATACCAGTTCCTGGGGAGCAAGCAGTGTGGGAGATTGTAGCAATGCAGGGTGTGAAGGCAAGAACCTTTGGCATGTCCCTCTGCAATTATTCCAACTGCTTAAGGAAGGTGTTTTCCCTACTGATGGTTTCAATGGCCTGTTTCTAGCCCTTCTCCTGCTGTTTTTTCTGAGACAAAATTGCACTCAACATTCTAAGCCTGGACACATCACAGGCTTATGAAGTGGTTGTCAGGAGGCATTTTTGAGATTTGGGTGCGTGCACTTAAAGTATGCAATGTAAACCAAGCTGTTTATACAATTGTAATTCTGATTTGTAAGTATCTGCCTATTATATTGTCTGTAGCAGTCTGAATATCAGACGATTGCAAGGACAAAGGGGTGTCAGAGGTGCAAACGGAGATGTGGTGTAACGTTGTAGTTGAGACAGGAGGAATAATGCAACTGGGACTAGGAACTGCAGGGAGAGGAGAAAGTGTGTGATGTACTGAATCCTCTTGGCAGGGGCTGAAGCTAAGTGGTAGACGACGTGCTTTGTGCGTAGTAGGTCCCAAGTTCAGTCCCTGGGCTGGCAGCATCTCCAGTTAAAGGGCTGGGACAGACCGACCCTTCTCTGCCTGAAACCCTGGAGAGCCGCTGTCTGTCAGCGTAGTAGACGATACTGAGCTAGATGGACCAAGAGTCTGACCTGGTAGAAGGCAGGCTTCATGTGTTCATAGTGGACTTTCAGCAAACACGGATAACTCATATGCAGAAATCATTTTTTCTTCTTTTTTGATATGTGAACTTTTTTTTTAACAAAAAAGAATATAAATACAGTATTCTTTTTTTAAAAAGAGGGCCAGAAACTGCTTTTTAAAAGCAATTGAAAGTTGAGAATCTCAAGGACTGGCTCTGTCTCAGTGCCTCCAATTTTAGCATCTCTCTCTCTCTCTCCTTTTTCTCTTTTCAGCTCCAGGAGGTTCTGAAACTAGGGGGTGTGACCACAGACTACCCTTTGGCTGAAACAATCATGCTGATGGGCTTTTTCCTGACAGTGTTCGTGGAGCAACTGATCCTTACTTTCCACAAGGAGAAACCTCCCTTCATTGACCTGGAGACCTTCAACGCCGGCTCAGATGTTGGCAGCGACTCAGAATACGAGAGCCCCTTCATTGAGTCTTCCTGGGGGCGCAACCACCACACTGAGCACAGCCACCATGCCCACAGCCATGGCTTGAACATCCACGAGTTGTCGCGTTCCAGTCCCTTGCGCCTGTTCAGCCTAGTCTTTGCCTTGTCTGCACACTCCATCTTTGAGGGCCTTGCCCTGGGCCTGCAGGAGGAAGGAGACAAGGTGATCAGCCTCTTTCTGGGCGTGGCCATCCATGAGACGCTTGTGGCGGTGGCCCTGGGCATCAATATGGCCAAGAGTGCTCTAACCATGAAGGATGCTGCTAAGCTTGCTATCACGGTCAGCCTTATGATCCCGCTGGGGATTGGGATCGGTGTGGGCATCGAGAGTGCACAGAATGTGGCCAGCAGTGTTGCCTCCGTGCTCTTGCAGGGCATTGCAGGGGGGACCTTCCTGTTTGTCACCTTCTTTGAGATCCTGGCCAAGGAACTGGAAGACAAAAGCGACCGCCTCCTCAAAGTCCTCTTCTTGGTCTTGGGATACACAGTCCTGGCAGGGCTTGTCTTTTTCAAGTGGTAAAGCGACGTCACTGTGGCCTCTGTTTCCTTGTGACCAGGATGAAAAATGAGACTCCATTCCAGAAGATGCCAAAGCTAGAATCTAGGTGGAGAGCAGAGGAGGAGCCCTTGCACACAAGTAGGTGTGTTGTGACGCTGCACAGCACTGTCTCCTCCTCTTCGCCCCTGCTGCTGTTTGGACACCGATTGTTGGGAGTGGTGAAGATGTGCCCAGCTTTTAATGCCCTCAGGGAATTACGCGCAACCCAGCTGACTGCATCAATTCCTTTCATTCTGACATTTCAGACTCTGGACAACACCTGGGGAAAAAAACCAAATAAGCCCAGCAGGTGGGACTGGTAGATCTGGAGCCTGCATGCCAACTGGGTGATTCTTGGTAGTGTCCCAGACAGCCAAAGATCTCTAGCGCTCTGTTTTGAAAAGAATTAAAAGATCCTTTAATTCTTATCTGTGATCCCTTGCCATGTGGCTGCTGCCCTTTTTCCAGGATTGGAAAAAGGATTGTTGACAATCCTTTTCTATTCAATGAGGTCTGTAGGAACTTTGCCCCACTGTGTTGTACATAGCTCCCCTTCAGAGCTCTGTCTCCTCTGTTCATTGTAGCCATTGGAAGTTTGCAATATTTCAGTGGCCCGTATTTAGATTGTATGACAAGATGCTGTCTGCATGCCAAGATTTTTTTTGTATTTAGGTGGCTGATGGCTTTGATGGCTGATTCCTGGGTGACTGTAAAAGGGTTTTATTTTTATTTTTTTCATAAGGGTGGATCTCTTAGAGATGCCCACTTGCTTATGCCAAGGAAAGATTTGGGCTCAGACAGGTTGCTAGTTGTCGAGCAAAAACTGTGCTGTTTCCTGAGACTCAGTTTGAGACTATGGGTTGGTTAGCCTTGGAGCCAAAATCCACCATGTCGTTTCCAAGACTATTCGACTCGGATGTTGAAGAAGTTGCCCCTGCTGAAGTTTGCAGCAGGATCATCCGCCTAAAGCACCTGCAAAGCTGCTGTAGGACTTTATTAATCAGACTTGTCCAAAATGCTGACCTTCTTGCTTTCTATTTGAGTACATGAAAGGCCTGTAAGCTGTTGGATCTTAGTATTCCTTGTTTGAGTCCTTCAGATCTTTAGGTCGACATAAACATCTTCCATGCCGGGGGACAGCTGATCTCCCATCACAAGCCCTTTCCAAGCAAATGGAGCAGCCATAATTGATTACTAATAGCATCCTCTCCTGAGCTCTTTGTTGATGCAGACCTCGCAAGGAACCGTATGGAAAAGGGGCTGGAGAGCAACTCCCGCCTCCCCCCCCCAGCCGCTGACATTTGCACCATCTGGTTGTGACAGCTTCTGGCTCCCAATGCTTTTAATTGCTATGGAAAGCCTGAGATGATAATTCATATTGTTGTTTGGAGAAATAGGAGTGGGCAATGTGTGTGTAGCTTGAGATGAAAAGATTTTTGTAACAAAAATAGGCTGAGCAGATCAACTTGAGTTGTAAATTGGGGGGGGGGGGTTGCTGGGAGGTTGCTGCTGGCCATTGGTTTGTTTGTTTGTTTGTTTATTTAGCCGGTTAAATGGCCACATTAATGTGAGATGTAGAATCGGAGCGATGATCTCACCTGCTGTTAATCCAATGAGTAATTGAGTGGTGTTAGCTTTCAGGTGAGGGCAATGTCTTTCTGGGCAAAATGTGTGTATTCTGCCCTTAGTTTTGACATGAGCTGGCAGTTCTTGAGAGAATTTGGGAATGGCCAAGGAAAACAATACTGGAGCCTTCATCTTGCTTGATGCTGCATAGCTTGGTATACCCTGTAAGCTTGTACTATCTTTAAACTATTGCTTGTTCCCATAAAAAGAGAATTGCTGTGGGGTCAACTCAGCCACCAGCCCCTTGATCTCTGAAATCTGCATGATGACCAACCAATTCTCTCGGTTGTCTGGCTCGTGTGCTGTATCCCAGATCCATCTTACATTCTCTCCCTTTGTTCTCAGGGAAGCATTTCCTGTTCTCTCCCCACTGCTTTCGAAAGCAAGACGACTCTCTTGCCCCACCGCCACATTTCCTGGAAGAGGATTCTGCGGACCAGGCTGCTTGCTGCACTGCTGTGTTCCCGAAGGAATTGGCTCCCAAAATACACTTGTTTCCTGGGTGGTCTGTATTTGACCATCTGCCCACAGTTGTGTTGAGCACTTTAAGAGGCAGGCGGCATGATGCTGAAGTATTGGAGATTAAAGTTCTATAAAAATATGAGGCCTGGGGAGTAGCTACCATCCTGTGAAAAGGCATCAATCTGGCAAGCAGGGCCTCCCGGTTTCTCATAGGCCGGAGCGATGAAGGCTTAAGAGGGACAGGTGGCTTCTCTCTCAACAGGACCCATTGACCCTCTGTGCTCTACTGCTCCTGGCTTCATTTGTGCTCGCGTTTTATTCCTTGGAGAGAAAGTGCCAGTGCCTGAGTGATCACGCAAAACCTGGTTGAGCCTGAAGAAGAAAAATCTCAAAAGCAGTGTTAGTGGAGAATAGCCCTGTGACCTGGGGGGAGCCTCGTTTTCTCCCTGTCTTGTCATGGCAGAATGAACCAGCTGAGGTGGGCAACTGCCTTGGCATGCCCCACACTCAAGATCTGAAAAACAAGAACCTCCTCCCACTAGGCTTACCAGATCTCCAACCGGGACAGAGTGCTAGCTAGACCTTTAGGAGAAGGAATGTGGGCAGGTATAGCTTGTTAAACCTTAGAGCCCAATCCTAGGCATGTCCACTGAACACAAAGGGGCTTGCTTCTGAGTAGACATGCCTAGGATTGTGCTCTAAGGTCTAACAAGCTGCACCTGCCCACACTCCTTCTCCTAAAGGTCTAGCACTCTGTCCCGGTTGGAGATCTGGTAAGCCTTCAGTCACCCAGACTGGGAGAGAAGGAGTTATCCTCTGTGCGGCCCAGTCCCTCTTGCTTTCTCCTCTTCCTTCCTTGCTGTCTTCTTATTCATTCCCTCTCCCCCCCCCCAACTATCCTCCGCCTCTTAACCTTACAGCTCTAAAACCACAGCCCTCTGTGGTTCCACATTATTTCCTTCCTTCTGTGCAGTTCTTGGCCTGCTTGAGTCCAGGTTTTCCACCCTCTCCCTAAAAGGCTGCCCTAGAACACAGCCTGGAAGCACCTCAGGTGAAAGCTGTTCCTGCTTCCATTGGCTCTGTGTTGAAGTAGAGGTAGATGGACTTCAAGGAACTGCAGCCTGAGCCTGGCCAGGTCTATTCCTTGGACTCACTCACCTGGGATAGTGTTTTCCTGATGACTGCCTGGCTTCTGTCTAGCCATCCATGACAATCCCTGGAAGAGACTGACTCGCACCTGAAACATTTCTTCTGCCAGGACTCGACTGTGCATCTCTTTGGGTGAGGTCCTTGTGCCTGCTTTCCAGCTATGCAGTGGAATTGAAAGAATCCACATAGCAGTCTTCTGAAATGAGGGAGAGGAGAAGAAAGGGTAGAAGCCAGATAGCAACAGGCGGAGATGGTCCTCAAACAGGGTCAAGAGAGAGTTCTTATTCCAGCAATTACATTTTGTGAATACAGGTGTTCTCTTGGCATCTGCTTGAGGTTCTCTGGCTGCTTTTTTCCCAGAAGTAAGGGGGCTAGTAATGAATCCACTTCTCCCCCTTAGCTGCATGAATTGTAGGGTACATCCTGTCCCCTGCAGATCTAAGGATCCAATGAGTGAGTAGAAGTGACCTATTCCAGACGTATGGCAACAGGTCTAACTGGGAGTAGAACTCCTCCTTTGTGGGAAGACGATAAAGACTGCTGGCTGCCCCGCATAGTGGCTTGCAAGTCTCAGTTTTTCTCTGCCACCATCTGTTGCCTTCCCTGAAAATCCAGAGATCCTCTTCCTTAAGATGGGACCTATGATGAAGAAAGTTCTAATCCAAGTACTTGCAAAGAAGATTTTCAGTAAACAAAGCTGGGCAGGAACATTTTGCCATAGGCACGAACTATGGTGTCGTCAGGATTCAAATGCAAGGCTGACTTGCTAGCTGCTTCATGGAGAAAGGGGAATATTGGTCCCTTGAGGCTCAGTTTCTGGGGAAATTCTCTGTATGTGGGCCCACGTGGCTCCTTTTGGATCCAGACCTGTTGGGTTTGGTTTTGACATTAAAACGGTCTCCTTTCCAACATACTTTAAATTTAGCCTGGGAAATCATAAATGTCTGTCTGTGTTATTTATTGCATTCCTCTTTGGGCAGGGTACTTTTGACACTTATTTGCAAGAGTTTACTAAGGTAATCTCCTTTATGCTGGAAATAGCCAGCAGTAGTTAAATAAAACGCCTTTGAAAAGGAACTTCCTGGAGGGTTTTTTTTTGGGGGGGGGGGTTGCTTTTGTTGATCACAAAGAACAAAAGTTGCTAAATCCTCTTTCAGGTCACCTTCCAATAGTGGGAATGCTAGACAAGGCCCTGATATTCAAGCTGACCAGTCTAACATTTTTATTCAAAACTCTAATAAATGCAAATAAACACGAGGAGAACAGTCAAGCAAGGAGATTTATGATATTTCTTCTCATTGCTAAATGCAAAAGCGTCGGGGGGGCGTGGGCCCCAAGGGGGCAGGCGCACGTGGCGGCGGAGGGGCGTACTTGCCTCCGGGACAAGTATCCTCCGCTGCTCGTTGTGGTGTTGGGCCCGCCCTGGAGCTCGTTCGGCTCCAAAATAGTTAGTAAAACGGCGGGGGGGATGATTGGAGCTGCGCTGGGCGCGCGCAGCTGACATTACACCCGGGTCATGTGTGGGTGTGGCGTCCCCCCCCCCCCAAGGATCGCCACTGTCTAAATGGACCATTTTCCAACCAGAACAAAGGGTGTTTCTGCAATCTTTCTCCCTTGGCTATGCTCGTGTAACAAATTTATTCATTTTGAACTCAACAGAGACCACAGATTTTCTCTTTCATGACAGGTGCTAAATTAGAATAGCTACGCTAGGAAGATTGTCTTATTGCCAACAGCCATTGTCCTTCTCTTGTATCCTTTTGAGCTTTGTGTGGAATTATCCCAGGCTTAGACCGCTTGCATTTCACAGCCTTTTGGATCCACTCTTGACCATTTTTTTTTCTCCCTCCATACCCATGTGTGTCTGTGCCAGTAGAGGATATGCTCTGTGCAGCTGCATGATCAGGGGAGGCATCAGTTGGGCACTGCAAAAAAGCCCATGCCAAGCTACCTGAGCTGACCCCTGGACTCCCGGCATGGACAGCAGTGGTGGCACAAGTTGGCCAAGAGACTTGCGCTTGTGTTGCAAGTCCCTGTGTTGGGACCCCTGTCTGCAAATGGGAACCTCCTCCAGAGGCCCCTCTGTCATTGTGGAGCCACTAGAACAGGAATATAGGGGAAAAAAATTAGGAATATATTTATTTATTTATTTATTTACAAAACGTTTTACACTACTTCTGTTGTTGTTTTTCACATTTCCAAAACGCAAAAAGCTATGACACATCAGGTATTGCTCATTTTACTAACTAACTCAGGGGTGGCCAACCTTTCCACATGAATGCTCCTGGCCCTTTAATGGTTGTATAGGTGAGGGCATTTCAGCAGGTGCAGCTGCTTTAGCAGCACCATCAGCACTTGCAGCTGCCAAGATTCTGACTTCTACACAACTCTTAAGAACGCAAAGGCCCTAATGGTGGAAGGTTGGCCGCCCCTGCACTAGAAGATACTCTCAGTGGCTGTTGGGGAGGGAAGGAGAAAAAGCCACTTGAGTCTTTTGGCATGGAGAGTGTGGGCCAACACACCATGGGAAGCCCTAGTGCCATACCAGCATCACATGTGCTGTGTGTGTGCCTCTGGCTTCTGAAAGCATCTGCCCCCCCTAAATATAAGTCTTCGCAAAGCTCTGATTGTTGTTAAAACATTTTTGTACGCGATACCAAGCAGGTGGGCTTTCAGTGGATATTTCCATTTTATAGAATTTAAATCTGTGACACTGACTAGACTTGGCTCGCAAATGGAACGGAGGGCTCTGCCTTGGAATGAGATGCCTCTGATTTAGCGCTGGAAGGAAGCCTGGGCACCCGGCACAACTAATTATATCACACGGAGAGCAAGGCACTCCTGCAAGCAAGCCACCCTGCCTGTTTCTCACAGCCACCTTCCCCAGCCCCTCCTGCCACCTTTGATCAGCCTGACTGATCAAAGAGGTGGGGACGCCTGCAAGCCACGAGTGGATCAGCAGGGCTCCTTGTCTAGAGCAGTTTCTCAGTGGGAATCTCTGCGGATGGCCTGCATGGGTGCCACCTCCCCTGTTGCTGTCCACGCTACTTCTTGGCAGTGGCAGCTCTATTAATAACAAGCCAAAATATTAATTTGCTAAGTGAGTCATCCTCTCTCCAGCCATGCACGGGAATTCTCAAAAGAGGTATGGCAACCCCAGTCCAAAGAGGGTTCTAGCACACCAGCACTGAGGCCTGCCTCTGCTGAGAGGAGAGTATTTTCTAGGGCAGGGGCTCTCAACCAGACCGCCAGCTGGTGGTAGGAGGGTCCCTGGCCAGGGAGCCTGCCCCGTGTCGGAGCCCTGGAACCGGCAGCTCGAGCTCTGCAGTGCCTAAGTGGGTGGGTTTCCAGGGTTGGGAAAGGCCCTCCTGCCCACCCTTGCTCCTTAGCTTACCTTCTTTACAGGGCTCCGGCGCAGCAAAAACCCAGAAGTGCTGATGATATCATCAGCACTTCTGGTGGTACGTGGCACGGTGGCCACCGAGGAGGCGATATACACTGTGCCGCTGGGGTTGAGAACCTCTGTTCTAGGGGTTACCATGGAGTTCCAAAAAGCTGGAGGGAATAATAATAAAATAATATTTATTATTAACTATTTATATACTGCTTTTCAACAAAAAGTTCACAACGCGGTTTACAGACAAAAATCAAATGATTAAATGGCTGTATAATAATAATATACAGTATTTATATACCGCCTTTCTTGGTCATTGGATTTCTCCTCCGACTTTAATCCAAGGTGGTGTACATGGGCAGGCTATCCTAACCCCCCTTGGTGTTTTTTACAATATATATAAATGTCCAATCTTTCATGAACGGCTACTTTCCAGGTGGTATCCTTTTTACAGGCTGACAATTCTGCTGGCTGGCGCCTCCCACACTCGACCGACGCAGCTGGAAGCTCTTATCTCTCCTCCTGGAGGCTTTCACAGCTTTTTGCCGGCGGCGTGTCTCGAACTTATCAAGTTCACTGGTCTTTGAAGGCAGCAGCTCTCCCAACTGAGCCAGACTGTTCTGGGAAGAGTAATGAGCAGAGAGAGGGAATGTATTGGATTGAAGCAAAGCTTCAGATTTACAAGTTCACCTTTGCAGTTGAACCACAGATGCAGAAATCAGATTTATTGGGTTGAGACCCAGCTGATGTTTGCTTTAGTGCCCAGAATGTTTACAAAAGTGGGGTCAGGAAGGAATTTCTCCCCGATTGGATTAGCTAGGACTGCCCATGTGTCAGTGTTTGTTTGAATATGTTTTGCTTTATCCTCCTGGATCATGAGGCTCACCTGTTTAAGCCATCTGGAACTGTTTGGGAGATGCTTTTGTTCAGATGTGCCTTGTTCATTCACATCATCCATTGTTGGACCATGTGAAAGGAAGGGAACAATCTGTGCCTTGGGGTCGGCAAGGAGCTGGGCTTGTCTCCCTTGTGAACATAAAAGCTGCTTTCTACCGAGTTGGACCTTTAGCCCCTGTAGCCCCATATTGTATACTCTGACTTGTGGCAGCTTTCCCATTTTTCTGACAGTCAGAGGCTTGTGCCAGCCAGCCTTGTTATCGAAGATGCTGGGGAGTCAGGCCAAGACCTTCAGTGTGCAAGGCATGGACTCTACCACAGAGCGACAGTTTGCCTGGCTAAAAGAAGCTGTAGATTTTGCTCACGAACATATCAAGCTGCCACATATACTGGCTCAGGCCACTAGCCCAGGACTGTCTTATCGGACTGACAGCAGTGCTCCAAAGTCTCAGGTAAAGCAAGATTTTCCCCGGCCCTGGCAAGCTGAGGTCATTTTAAAAACTGGAGTTGCTGCCCAGAACTGAACGTGGGATCTGTTGCGTGCAAAACAACTGTTCCACCACTATCTTATGGGTCCGACCAAGAGAAGCCTGCACACAGCAGAGGAAATCAGGAGTGCAGATGCCAAGGCAGGAGCCAGTTTGTTGTGAGTTAGTCCTAACCTGTACAGAGCAAACCTATTAAAGCCCAAAAGCTGCCTACCGTAGTTAGCCCTTCTTGTGTTCTGAGCCACAGAGGCCCTCAAACCTGATGACCGCTGATTTGAGCAGTGCTCCTTAAAGATGGGGTGTTTGCAACTCTTGCAGCCCACTTGTGTCATTATAAGAACATAAGAACATAAGAAGAGCCCTGCTGGATCAGGCCAAAAGCCCATCTAGTCCAGCTTCCTGTATCACACAGTGGCCCCACCAGATGCCTCAGGGAACACACAGCCAACAAGATAACCTGTTTCCCCTTGACACTCCCTTGCACCTGGCACAGAGAAAACCCACTTCCAAAACCAGGAGGTTGCTTATGGCTTGTAACCTGTGATGGTCTTTTCCTCCATGAATCTGTCCAAACCCCTTTTAAAGGCATCTAGGCCAGGTGCCATCACCACATCCTGTGGCAAGGAGTTCCACAGATGAATTACACGCTGGGTAAAGAAATATTTTCTTTTGTCTGTTCTAACTCTCCCTCCACTCAATTTTAGTGCATGTCCCCTGGTTCTGGTGTTGTGCGAGAGGGAGAAGAATTTCCCTCTATCCATTCTCTCCATCCCATGCATAATTTTATAAGTCTCAATCATGTCCCCCCTCAGGCGCCTTTTTTCTAGGCTGAAAAGCCCCAGACGCTGTAGCCTTTCCTCATAAGGGAGGTGCTCCAGCCCACGAATCATTCTGGTCACTCTTTTCTGCACCTTTTCCAATTCAACTATATCCTTTTTGAGGTGTGGTGACCAGAACTGGACACAATACTCCAGATGTGGCCTTACCATCGATTTGTACAGAGGCATAATGATATTGGCCGTTTTATTCTCAATCCCTTTTTAAATGATCCTGAGCATGGAACTGGCCTTCTTCACAGCCGCCGCACACTGGGTCGACACTTTCATCGACCTGTCCACCAGCACCCCAAGATCTCTCTCTTGATCCGTCACAGACAACTCAGAACCCATTAGCGTATATGTGAAATTTTGGTTTCTTGCCCCAATGTGCATCACTTTGCACTTACTTACATTGAAGCGCATCTGCCATTTTGCTGCCCATTCTCCCAGTTTGGAGAGATCCTTCTGGAGCTCTTCACAATCCCTGCTGGTCTTCACCACCCAGAAATTGACCACTGTGGTCATTGACCACTGGGGCATGTGCTGAAGAGATACGATGCAGATCAGGACATGCAAGATTTGGGAAGGGAGGGCTAGGACTGCATTCAAGACTGGCTGCCAATATTTGCCAATATTTGAATGTTTGAAGGCATGTCGATTCCTATATTTTCAACAACCCCAATTTACAGCCCTATCCTATGAATGTTTACTGCTCAATGCTGAATGTGTGGGACCTACTTCGTTCTTTAAAAAAAGAGGGGTTGCCTTTCTACCAAGAATCGGTACTCAAGGTAGCTGGAAGAAAGAATAACTCAAGCAACAATCTAAAATACGGTATCAACAAAAGAGACTATCACCAGATATAATTATACTATATCAACACATCTGTAAACAGGTAAAAAGTAGTTTGGAGCAAAAGGAGAGCCAGTTCAAACAAAACAACATACTACACACAATAAGAACCACGCAAAACAGATTTACACAAAAACACAATCAATAAAAGCAGCCTAAAATAGCCTTGGACAGTTCTAATTTTTAGGTTCATTTGAACTGCACCCTTCAACTGTCATGTTTAAAACTGAGAATGCAATGGCCAGCACCTTTTGTCTTCTCTTGCTTTAAGACTGCAAAGTTCTTCTTAAAGGCTGGAGGATCAGAGGCAACTTGGCTCTTGCAATGCTTATCTGAATACAACCGGTGGTTGGCTACTGAGTTTTTAGCCAGACAGAAGGGAAGAGAGAGAGAGAGAGAGAGAGAGTACAATATGTAGAAAACACAGTGGAGAGTTATCTGGCATCTTGTTGGCAAACATAGTTATTGAGGCAGGAGCTTTTGCGCACCAGAGATGTGTGAAATATTATCTTCAGCAAAAATATGCACATGGAGAAAAATCATAACAGTGGCCCCAAAATGGCCAAAGAGACTGACAGCGCAATCCTATCCAACTTACACCACCGGTGTAACCAGTGGTGCAGCGAGACTGGGAGGCCCCAGGACAGAAAGGGGATTCAAGTCCCCTCCAAAGGGGGATTCAAAGGGGATTTAAATCTCCCCTCCCCTCCAAAGCCTCCCACCCTGCGTTCCCCCTTTGGTTACACCAGTGGTGTAAGTTGGATAGGTTTGCACTGTCATTCTCATACATTACTCCAAGGTGGTTTTTCCTCCCCCCTCGCTCTCCTTCTGTGTGTGATAGATCTGTCAGTTGAGGTGCATTCGATGACAGTGGACCCTGATCCATGAGACTGTGCCACAATGAATCTGATTGTCTTTCAAGTGCTGCAAGGAGCCTCTTCCTTGTTTCGCCTGCAACAGACACAACTTCTCTGTCTGGCAACTTCTATAGCAGATGTAGGAAGACAGCCTTAAACTCATTCCTGTAATCTGATAAATGGGTAATCCCACAGATGGAATTGCCATCTTGGTCAGGTCAACAGATAAGCTGAAGAAGGCATTTCTCACCAAGGCAGACACTTGCGGACAGAACAGGAGACCGGAGTGGAAGTGGGCAACCCTGCCATACGTAGCTGCTAACGCTCAAAAGTGCAGCCTTGTCTCATCCACCTTGCAGCTTCACGGGCTGGTTGTGTGCACTTACCACACACAAACACACACCTTCCCTAGAGCAGCTTCCATGCGCTCCCACTTCCATAAACATATGAACCGTAGCAGCTAGAGTGATGCGAGAACATCTCGATTTGCCATGCAAGGGGGCAGTTTTCACCGAACGTATTGCATGTCCACTTGATGGGTTTTTGGAACCAGGTGAGAGGCATGAAAATGGTGCCTTGGAAATGCCACCTTTGGAAATGCAACTCCTCTTTCAAAGGTTTTCATGCGAGTCAGACTCTGAATCAGTCAGACAACAGCAAACATGTAAAACGGTCACCTTTCAAAGGGAAGAAAAAGCAGGCAGAAAGAACTGGTCAGCACTGCAGAGCACCTGCTTGGCACACAAAAGGTCCCAGGTTCAGTCCCTGGCAAAGGCTCCAGACTCCAGGTCGGGTTGGGAAAGGCCCTTCCTGAGGTCCTGTAAAGCTGCTGTTACATGTCAGAGGAGACAATACTGTACTGACCTAGAGGGTCTCATTTGGCAATGACAGTTTCATATGCTCCTAGTCCACCAGGGCCTATAGCAACTAGGGGGCCACTCCAATTGGCACCCTATATAGCCCTTGATTTCACAAGCCTTATACACCTTAGCAGGGGAGGGAGGTCATACCTAGGGGGCAGGTAAAGCCCCTGCCTTGCATGCAGAAGGGCTCAGGCTCAGGCTGTGGCAGCATCTCTGGTTAAGCAGTAGGAAGACCCTTCTGTGCCTGAAATGCTGAGCTAGGACGACGAAGGGTCTGACTCTGTAAAAAGCAGCTTCCTATATTCAGAAGCAAGAAATTAAATCAATGAAATGGAAAGAACCAAAAATAACCATCATATTCCAGAACTAAAGAGGCCAAAGCCCTTTCAGAAGAGGGTCACCAATGTAGGTGAAGGACACACATTTCCTGGGGCAGGGAATTCAAGCATTTCCCTACAATTGGATGAAGATAGAATGAGTGTGGAACTCATTGCCACAAGATAAGGAGGAGGAAATGAGTAAGAATTCCTGTCTGAGTTACTAAAGATTCAAACATGGGTGGAAAGCAATGCATTGATTGAGGGCTCACCTCTCCCTGGGATGGAATGAAGAAAAAGAAAAACCACATTTCTTCTTTTTTCTTTCTTTCTAGAAATGGTCTAACTTTATGTTGGAATTCCCTTAGGGGGGTAGCTATTCGTAGCTCCGTTCCCCTCTCCCTTACTCTGGTTTACTCCCCGCCCACGTGGCAGACTCGCTTAGCTTTACTTGGCTAGATAAAACATATGAGGCACAGGCAGATTGAAGTTGCAAAAAGAAGAAGAGTTTTACTTACAGTTTCATATGTACAGCAGCATCTGATTTACATCAGAGGTACATCCTAGACTTAAGATAGAACCCCCCTAGAGCTGGGGCTCCCTGCATGAGGTGTGCAGCAAGATGGCCACTGGGCTCCAGAGGAGCTTGGCATCATCTCGCCTGGTCTAGCATCAAGATAGAAGAGAAGTGAAGGGTGAAGAAGGAGGAAACTGGGTCTGGGGCCACACCCCTTCCTTAAGACAATGAGGGGTCAAAGACAAGAGGGTCTACTTAGGTACTTAGGTGATCAACCAACACACACACCCCCTCCAGTGTCCAGCATACAGAAGTTGCCCAATTTCCCAACACTTTATGCCACTAAACAAGATGTAGCCAATACAGTGCATAACACACTGATTTGTAGTGAACCTAGAGTTGACCCAGATGGCAACTGGCAAGGTCTCCATCTCCATCTTCCTCCTGGTCAGCACCTGAAACGCCGTCGCCACGGAACTCTCCTCCAGCATCACGTGCTACATTCCCAGTCCCAAACCCTTGCCTGCAAGTGATTATGCCAATTAAATAAGAGTAACTACAATTTGCATTTTAGCAGCAACAATTGGGTCTCCCACCCAGGGCTGCACTGCACCACCTAGATTTTTGGGGGGAGGGAGTTTGGGTTTTGAATTTGTGACATGACCTGGATTCCCTCTAGGGTCTGCTCGGTGCATGGACCCCTTTTACAGGTGTGTGGCATCGTGACGATGACTTCATCTCCAGGTTGCTGAGCTCTGCGCTGTTTGAAGGTCATTTGGGAGGTGCGCGACCATGCCACTGTGCACCTTAGTGGGAACAGTGGACATGACAGCCTCTGTTTAGAGAATGAGAACTTGTTGTAAGAACGGGAGCAATTGTAGTTGATGCACTCCTTCCCCCAAGAGTGCAGTGGGGAGACAATCTAGAGAAAACGTGAAAACATATACATTCACATTCTCTGCCCTGTGTGAATTCTTTCTTGCAGTGATCATTTCCAGAGGCTTTTGGCATACTCTTTAAATCAATACATTCCTTCCCCATTCCATAGTTTCTAAATCATCTATTCCTTCCCATCAAATGTCCTTATTTCTTGTGTGTGTGATTCATTTTTATTTTTCTCTACATGTTTGGCCCCAGGACCCAGACCTATTCTCCCAATTCCTAGCTCAATCCAAACATCCTAGGTGGTCATTCCTCATCTCTGTGCCTGTCTTACAGCAGCACAATCCCTTGCATAGACATAGATAGACAATCCCTTGCATAGACTCAGAAGTAAGTCTCACTGACTTCAATGGGACTTAGTACCTGGGAATAAATGTGTATACGATTGCAGCCTGAGTTTTTCTTTGACTCAACACTTAAAACTCCAGTATACAGAAGTATTAAGTATTAAGATCTGGTAAGCCAACTTCCCTGCTAACTGGGCAAGAGGCACTTTTTCAATTGGTGCTCCTCTTATATTTAGCAGGGGGAGAGTAACTGCCCCATTTCACCCCAGCACAGTGTCTTTTCTTGTGGCTGTTTGCTGGTGGTGTTCTGCATCTTTTTTAGATTGTGAGCCCTTTTGGGACAGGGAGCCAGTTAATCATTTGATTTTGTCTGTAAACCGCTTTGTGAACTTTTTGTTGAAAAGCGGTATATAAATACTGTTAACAATAATAATAATATTACATTTTCTTGGGAACTTCTGTATTTTTTTTCTTCGGTTTTGCTGGGAACGTTCTTGGGTTCAGCTCTTTATTTTCCTGTGACTTTGATGTAAATTGGGAAGAAGACAAACAAAAAAAAGACTAATATTTTTTGGGGAGGTTAACTCCTGAAGCTTTGCATCTGTCTTTTGAAATTTTGCAGGGATCTTAGTTAGGGGTGTTGTACGCGCGCGCACACACACACACACACACACACGACACAACCAGCACAAATGGTTAAAAAATATTAATGTTCAATTGCCCCTAAAATGAAAACCCCAGTACAGTATTTATTTGGATGAAATTTCACAAGGTTAGACCCCTCATGATGAAAACTCCTCTCCCTGCAAATTTCATTCACTTCTGAAAAGAAATAGTTACAGAATTGTACATTTCCCATTGAAAGCCATGGGAAAATTTAAAAAATCAATAAAAACTGAAACAAAACACACAAACCATCAGACACAGATTGAAGGAAATTGTTGAAATGATCCAACAAAACAAATCAGATCACCAAGTGGAGCAACAAAATGAAATCTGAAATGAGAATTCAGTACCCAAGGAGGTGGAAAGTGCTGTATATCCCCCTCTCACATTAAAATCAAAAGCTCAGAGGTAGTTTAGTGAGGTACAACTACACCGGTTTTGGTTTGAGGGAAAGCCAGCAGCAAGTCTCTCAGCTTCTGCCATAATAGCTTCGGCCAAGGTCACTACCCTTTGTCCTCAGCTGTTTCCATCTGTGAAATGGTCATAACGGAGGTCTGCTTTTAAGGATGATCACAATGAAGACTTCAGAAAAAAATATGGTGAAAACTGCTATTATTACGAATATGTCATTTTTAAACTACAAAAAAAGTTCACACAAATTGGTTATGCAGCAAAATAAATGAGAAAACAAAAAGAAAGAATTAATTAAAAAGAAATCCAGAAAATTGCAAAAAGAGGGAAGGAATTAAAAAAAGGAATGCATGCTAGGGAAGGAAAAGTCAGAATGGAGGAAAGGGGGAAAGAGAAAAAATGAAAGGAGAATGAAAGAGAAATGAAGGAAGGGGCAGAAGGAAAGAGAGCAACAGAAAGGCACACAGACAGGGCCAAGCGGCAGTAGCAAGCGCCTCGCAAGCGGCTCTCCTCTTCCTCCTCCCCCGCGTCCAGCCTCGTGTCAGCGACGTTCACACGTGACGCGCCCTCCCCCCCCCCCCTTCTCTGCCCGACGCAGCAACAGCAGCCGCAGCCGCAGCGGCTCGCGGTCACTAGCTCGTCTGTCCGCCCGTCCCCCGGATGGCTGTTCGGCGTCGCTCCGTGCCAGGCTGAGCCAGAGTCCTGCGGGGAGCCAGCCAGCCAGCCGCGGCACCCTTGGTTGGCGGCATCCTCTGCCTCCTCGCCGGAGCCAGGTAAGGAGCAGGAGGCGGCAGGCAGAGCCGGGCCGGCCGGGCCCCGCAGGCGGGCAGGGCAGGGCGCCTCCGCTCCAACGTGCAGCCGCCGGACACGTGTCTGTCTTGCGCGCAAGGAAGCTCTTTTCCGTGGCCGTCAGCGCAAGGAAAGAGAGAGGCGGGCGGAGGCTCCGCGCGAGCACCCGGGGTCGGCGTGCTGCCCTTGCTGCTGCAGGGCAGGTGTGCGGAGCTTTCTCGTAGGGTGCAGAGAGAGGGGTGTGCCAATGCCAAGCGACTAGCGAGGGCTGCGCAGGGCAGCCGTGTGGTCCCCACATCCATCTAGCCATCCAGGCTCTGAGCCAGAGAGGAAAGAGGAACTGCTGCTGTTTAGACCCCCACACCTCACACACACACCAGGCACCTCTCCTTTCCAGGGAGAGGGGAATATTCATGTGTATTTTAGACATTTCTGACTCTCTGGGATCCAGAGATGAGAAAATCTCTCTTTCTCTCCCCCCCTGCCTTTGGTGGGGGGAGGGATGACGTGTGTGATGCAGGGAAGGGGGGGGCTGCTGCTGCTGTGTGCCATTGATGATGGCAAAGGAGGCTGTGCTGCTAATTCCCAAAAAGAGTCTCCGTAACCTGTCTCTCCTCCCCTGCTTTCCTCTACACACTAAGAAATTTCCTAATCAGAGGGTTGGCGAGCTAATGAGCAACTAAGCTGCTATTAGCGGAATTGGATTCAATAGGTAGCCTGACAATCAAGGTGTCTTTGTTCCAGGAGGAGGAAAAAGCCCATGATGCCCCAATGGAGGAGCATTGCTGTTCATGTGTGCATGGATCAAAGTGAAGAACAGGTCTGTCTAAGCAGCCAACACTCTGCTTTCCACAGTGGCCCCCCACATTCTTCTAGGAAACCTACAAGCAGGGCATGATGGCAATAGCTAGGCTTACCAGATCTCCAACTGGGACAGAGTGCCATACCTTTAGGAGAAGGAATGTGGGTAGGTGTAGCTTGTTAAGTCCTAGAGCACAATCCTAGGCATGTCTACTCAGAAGCAAGCCCCATTGTGTTCAGTGGGGCTTGCTTCTGAGTAGACATGCCTAGGATTGTGCTCTAAGGTTTAACAAGCCTAGGATTGTGCTCTAAGGTTTAACAAGCTACACTTGCCCACATTCCTTCTCCTAAAGGTCTAGCACTCTGTCCCGGTTGGAGATCTGGTAAGCCTAGAATCTAGATATATAGTACCTGGGGCGGGAGGGGAAGTCTCAACAAATCCGCAAATGAAGGCAGTCTGTAGTTGGAGTTTGGAAAATCCGTTATGCCATGGAATAGTAGCTGGTTGAGTAACCAGAAACTGAGGGTAGGAATAGGCAGAGTGAATAGTTTTCACCATGGGGTGACTGCCATAAGCTCTAATGGTTTATACTGGAAGCAGCATGACTGAATGTATGTTCAGTGCCGGGCTTCATTTACTTGTGCAAACCTGAGCAATCAATAAAATCAAATTGTAAGAAGCAGAACAAAAGATTACAGGGCTAAGGAAGACAGCAGCCCTAGACCTTGGAGCCAGGATCAGGACCCGATGCCAGTCACAGTGGAAGGTTTTCCACTGATTGACTTTTGCCCTGACTCAGTGCAAAGCAACCACAGTAGAAGAGGCCCGTTGGGTGGCCAGGGACAGGCTTCGGGTCCTAGAGTGCCTGATAAGAAGAGCCTGGTTGCAGAATCAGGTCTTCAAGGTCCATCTAGTCCAGCATCCTGTTTCCCACAGCAGCAAGCTGGACAGCCCCAGTAGGAACCCTGCAGCAGGGCATGAAGGCAACAGCTCTCCCTTGTTGTCAGTCCCCAGCAACTGTATTCAGGGACAGACTGCCTCAGATCATGGGGGGGGGGGGGGGAAACCACACAGCCATCATCATGACGAACCTCTATAGATAGACCTCTGTAGATTTGTCTAGTCCCCTTTTAAAGTTGTCAGTACATCTTGTATGGAACTCACTGCAACATTAATTGCATGTTGTGTGGAGGACGACTCCTTTTTTGTCTGTTCTAAATGTGCTGCTCACCAGTTTCATGGGTTGACCCTTCGTTCCAGTTTTCTCAAGGATAAGTTGTGTAAGCATCTATACAATAATAAGCATCATTGTATAAGTGTCAATCATGCCTCCCATTTCCCCCCTACACTTAAAAGCCCCCAATACTTCAGACTTTCCATGCAGAGAAGGTGCTTCCTCTGACCCTCTTGATCATTTTTGGTCTGCACCTTCTTGACATCCTTTTGGAGACGGGGCAACCAGAACAATTAAATGAAAAAGCACCAGCTCCTGTACAGACCCTTGATGTTTTCCACTGCTAACTTCCCTCCATAGTGAAAACTATCAATTTATTCCTCCTTTATTTTCAACTGAGTGGCCCCAGGGAGGTTGCTGATATTGAAAGATGCTGGTCAGGTGGGCCTTGACAAACAGGCTTTGAAGGATACTGTCAAACACTCAATAGTAATATCTAAATAAGGCAGAGGTTCATGACGCCCCAGTCGGGAACAATGGGTCGCTACTCCCTTAAGGGGAGTGTTGACCTGCGGTGACGGCGCTTCTGGGATTGCGCTGCCGCTGGGGGAAAAAGTGGGTTTTTTGCCCTACCTGGGGGTCTTGTCAGCCCTCCGGGGGGCACGGGGAACCTGTGGACCCCTTTGCAAGCCTTCCCGCACCTCAAAATGGCTCCAGATCGCGATTGTGACCCACTTCCAACCAGAAGTGGGTCACGATCACGATCTGGAGCCGTTTTGAGGTGTGAGAAGGCCTGCAGAGGGGTCCACAGGCTTCCCGTGCCACCCGGAGGGCCGATAATAAGACCCCCAGGTAGGGCAATAAAATCACTTTTTCCCCCTGGCGGCGATGGCGGCAGCAGCACAATCCTGGGAGTGCTGTTGCTGCTGTTGCCCCCCCCCCCCCCACAATGACTTACAGCAGCGCAAACTCTAGATGAGAGTTTGGGAACCGCTGAAATAAGGGGTTGACCAAACAGAACATTAAAATTTTTAATGCTAAGCTTTTTAGCTTCCACTTTCATCTGTAAAACAGTTGTTGAGTCAGGCAAAGGTGGTGACGGTTTGGAGAATGCTGAACAGAGTAACTCATGCTAGAGAATTAAAGAGAGATATGCAGACTAAAGCTGTGATCCTGTACTCACTTAACCCGCCTAACCTGTTAAACTAAGTGGGACCTACTTCTGAGTGCACTTGCATAGGATTGCCTGTCCTGAAGAAGACTATGGGGTTTGGGGGTCTTTCATATCAAGACATTTTCTCTTATTTTCATTACTCTAGGATTTGGTGCTTTTTCAGTAGAAAATATCTCTAAATAAGAGAGTTCACAAGGTTGAGCAACAGGTTGCTTGAGCTTTTTTGTCATTATTGCTGACTTCTGACTTCGGAAATGTGTGTGTGAAGGTCCATTCTTGTTTGGCCAACTTGCTGAGTGTGGCCTGCAGCGCGCTTGCATTTGAGAACACAAACTACATGGGTGGACTTGCAGTTGCTGTTTTGCTTGGTAAAATTTTTACCAAACATTGTGCTTTTGAAGGTGACCTTTACCCGAAGGTAAGCGCATGTGATGCAGTGGCTGGATTCGTGGTGATGTGTTCCTGATAGGTGGTTATTTTCAACTGCCACTAGTAACCTCCATAGATTAGGAGGCTGGCAGAAGGCAATGCTGACGGTTTTTAGCAAGGTCTGGTTGGTGACTTGACCACCAAGGGGTAGCTGCTCTTCTTGATTACTAGGTAATAATTAGGAGATGCTAGGTGGAAGTAGTCAAGGGTTGCTGTGCAATTAATCTATACAATATATCTGCACAGGGCCACCCTATCAGTAAGGCAGAGTGAGACGGTCACCTAAGGCGGTGGAATGGCAGGGGGTACCTACCACTCTGCTACCCACCTCTACTGCTTCAGCACCTCTGGCTCCCTGGATTTGAAAAAGAAGAGGGGGACGGAGCGGAAGAGGAAGTGTGGAGGGAGTGGTGGGCAGGACGGTGGCCACCACTCTCCTCCCTACGTTTCTTCTACCCCATTCCCCTCTTCATTTTTCAAATCCAGGAAGCGGAAGATGGAGGAGGAGCAGAGGCAGCTGCCATGCTGCTGGGTAATTTTTTTTTTTGGCATTTGGCAAGCCACCTCAGGCTCTGGGACGTCTTAGTCCTTTTAAACAAATCCTTTTTTTTTTTTTAACATGGTGTGGGTATTTGATCATGTTGTACAAGTGTGGAAAATTTGGTAATGTACGTCGCCTCCATTTCTTCCGTCCCAGAAAGAAAATATTTGCTTCTCATTTTTACTTCTTGCTTACTTCCTATTGTCTCCTCAGGTGCTAATACTAAGTTATGTCAACAGGTCCCTCTGGGGGAAAACACTTTAACAAGCACCTAGAGATTCTCGCTTCTCAAAAGCCGACCTTTGGGACGTTTGTAATGTCTCTCCTGAACTTTCGCAACCAAGATTAAACTCTTTTCAATAATTAATGGGTGCATTTCTGAATGGTCTCCAAGATATCTTGTCCAGGGCTCAGAAGAGAGTAAACACTTGCATGTGTAGTAATGTGATCCGCCAGAGATGTAATTTGGTTCATTGTCGTGCCTGTTGTGTCGCACTGCTGTTTGTCTCGTGTTGTGTCTTCTGGGTCACTTGGGAGGTAGTTGATCAGAGTTTGTCTCTCAGGGGAGCTGTTAGTTACACAAGCGCAAAACAAAACAGATCTGGATAGCATTGGTATCTCCATCCCAGTAAGCCATGGGTGTCTGTGGATGAGGAAGAAATAAGTGTGTTTGTGCGCATTGCCGGCTTCATTTACACAAATGCCTTCCTGATGGTCTCTAGTTAAGCTAACCCTGGATGTGTCCTAAGGCTGTATAGTTCCCACATCATGAGTGGCAGTTCTATGTTCGAACCAGTTTGGTTATTATGGCTAGAAATGATTGGCAGAGGGGTTGGTCTGCACCAGGAAAGTTGAACGGAAAAGGCAGTGTAGAGAGATCAGGAAAGCGGCACAAGACAAAGCAGTTGTGGAGAGGTTCGTTCACCTCCACACAAGGACAACATCCTGGAGAGGGGGGAACAGCAGTGTCTTGGCATCCTGGTTCCACCAGCAACCCTCCCTGCAACTGTTTATGGAGGAAGAAGAGCCGGGAGGCCCTCCACATCCCTGCAGGATGGAGCATTGCAAGAGACAGACCCCTCCAACCCCAGGCGCTACGTGGAAACGAGGCCTGGATTCAGCGTTTGTGAAGCTGGAAGTGGCAAGGGAGGGAAGGGGGGGCCTCCCCACAAGATCGTCCCTGGACACTCCGTGGGTCTGCGCATGCGCAAACTCCGGAAACCGCTGCTGGGGGGCGGTACGGAGTCCGCGCCCGGGCACAGGAGGAAGATCGCCGATGAAACGTCCTGGAACGCCCCATATTACACAGAAAGCATACATACACTTTATGTGTATGCATACATACATCCCGCGAAAGCATACATACACTTTAACGCATATGTTTTAACACTTTGAATCGCCCCAAAACAGAAAAAAAACCCAAAAATGTCAAAAATAGGTTTCGAAAACGAAACCTAAAAATTTTGACAGTTTTATTGGGGGGCTCTGGGGGGGCCACGTCAGGGGGTGCCTGGCGACGCCTCTGCTGACTCCTGAGGTGGCATGTCAGATGCTGCCCTTCTTATCCATTAATGTGCCAGCCTCTGCTTCTCCTACCCTATCATGGTTTAGTTCATCACTCTCCTCTCCTCCACATTTCCTCTTCCTCTCTGTCCCTCTCCTTCCAATCCAGGGAGTAGAAGGAGGAGCAGTGCAGGCAAGTAGGCAGACCGAGATGGGCAGGCACCCCCTCACCAATGCTGCCTGAAGCAACCACTTCAGTTGGCCACATAAATGGATCGGCCCTGTTCTCATCCCATCTCTAGAGACTTTGTTTTCAGTATTAAGGGAAAAAGCCACCCTGTTCTTTGCTTCCCCTACCTCCAAATCATCTCCAGACTTAAATAGGAAACTCTCTCTTCCAGGGCTTGCCTTTTGACCTTGGAGGACCCCCATCACTATACTCTGGATCCATCATCCTTCTCTAGGGGCATCTGGGGTGCCATAGGTACAGACTGGTTTACACAGAGCTGTGTCCAGAATGGTTTTCTTTCAGGGTATGAACTCAATTCCATTGGCCAGATGTTATCCCCTTCTGTAACGAACGTTGCAGTCCAATACACACGTCCCTAGGAATAAGTCCCATTGAATACGATGGAGTTGCTTCTGAGTAGACATGCCTAGGATTGCGCTGTGAGAGTGTTCACTGACAGCTGTTGTTATAATTGCATCTCCCTCCCCAACTTTCTCTCTCTGTTTCTCGTGCACAATTTTAGCAGTTAGATTATGATTCCCTCTTCCCAGAACTGTCCTAGACACCAGTTCCCACTGCAGCTAACTCCACTCCACGGGAAGCCCCTGGAATCGGTCATACAGGCCCTCCAGCCCAGGTGCTAAATCCTGACGTGCAGCTCCTACATCTCTGTCACACACTGACCGGTTCCGTCCCCTACGCAGGATCTCTCCCCCTGCAGCCTGGCCTTGGTTGGAGACCGTCACAGCCTCTCCTTCACCGCCCCAGGTGGACTTTCTGTAATAGGATCAGCGCGTTCTATTTCGGGATGCAACTGCAAGGCGGCCATATGGCCATCCTGGCCTAACCAGCACAACAGCTTCTGTGGAGCCTGATGCAAAGTCGTGGCATTTGGGCATTCTGCCTGCCTGCCTGCCTGCTTGCCGCCAGTCCCCAGTTTTGCAGCTTCCAGGGTTCAGATCCAGACCACGGTTCAGTTGTTTCTTCATGCCTTCTGGCCTGTCTCCTTCCTTTACCTTTCTTACTCCTTACTCAGTTTCAGTCACCTAGCCCCACTGATACTGGAAAATGCAAGGCACCCAGCTACAGGCTCCTCTCACATGGTGTCCTGTCCTTGGAGTCTGAGCTCTCCCAGCCAAACACATCATCACCTGGTTTCTGCAAGTCCGTCCAGTAAAGCCAGCAACACAGAGACCAAGCACAATGGAGGAGGGGCTGCCAGGTGTGTGCGTGAGTTGGGACATAGGAAATATTTTCTTTTTGTCTGTTCTAACTCTCCCTCCACTCAATTTTAGTGCATGTCCCCCTGGTTCTGGTGTTGTGCGAGAGAGAGAAGAATGTCTCTCTATCCACTCTCTCCATCCCATGCATAATTTTATACGTCTCAATCATGTCCCCCTCAGGCGCCTTTTTTCTAGACTGAAAAGTCCCAAACGCTGTAGCCTTTCCTCATAAGGGAGGTGCTCCAGCCCACGAATCATTCTGGTCGCTCTTTTCTGCACCTTTTCCAATTCAGCTATATCCTTTTTGAGGTGTGGTGACCAGAACTGGACATAATACTCCAGATGTGGCCTTACCATTGATTTGTACAAAGGCATAATGATTTTGGCCGTTTTATTCTCAATCCCTTTTTTAATGATCCCGAGCATGGAATTGGCCTTCTTCACAGCCGCCGCACACTGGGTCGACACTTTCATCGACCTGTCCACCAGCACCCCAAGATCTCTCTCTTGATCCGTCACAGACAACTCAGAACCCATTAGCGTATATGTGAAATTTTGGTTTCTTGCCCCAATGTGCATCACTTTGCACTTACTTACATTGAAGCCCATCTGCCATTTTGCTGCCCATTCTCCCAGTTTGGAGAGATCCTTCTGGAGCTCTTCACAATCCCTGCTGGTCTTCACCACCCGGAAAAGTTTAGTGTCATCCGCAAACTTGGCCACCTCACTGCCTATCCCCAACTCCAGGTCATTTATGAATAAGTTGAAAAGCACCGGTCCCAAGACCGATCCTTGGGGCACACCGCTTTCCACCTCTCGCCATTGCAAAAATTGCCCATTGACTCCCACTTGCTGTCTCCTGGTCTTCAGGCAGTTCCTAATCCATAAGAGGACCTGCCCTCTTATTCCCTGACTGGAGTTTTCTCAGGAGCCTTTCATGAGGGACCATGTCAAACGTGTGAAGATTGTGGGGTGAAATGGAGCAGCTACAGGCTGGTTCTGGTGTTTGTGCATGGCTTGTGGGGTGAGTCATTGATCAGCTTAACGGGGAAAAAGGGAAGAACATGGTGAAAGTAGGGGAGGAGGCACATTCCTTAGCTCAGTGGTGGCCAACCTTTCAACATGAATGCTGGCCCTTTAAATGGTTGTATAGATGAGGGCATTTCAGCAGGTGCTGCTGTTTTAGCAGCACCATCAGCACTTGCAGCTGCCAAGATTATGTCTTCTGCACAACTCTTAAGAACACAGAGACCCTAATGGTGAAAGGTTGGCCACCCCTGCCTTAGCTGGACATTGCTCACTCTGAGTTGACTCTCTTTGTAGGTATACCACAGTTGTGAGATTGCAGGCAGAGCTCGCTAACAGGATCAAGAGAGTTTGGTGTGGGAGTTATATAGCAGGGAAGTGTGCGGGGGAGGGCTGCTGAAGTGTCTGTAGCTCCCAACAACATGGGCAGCACAGCGATGGAGGTACAGGAGGGGCACCCTTATCCAAGGATCCGATATCCACGGATTCACTTATCTATGAATCCAGGTTCTGTGCCCCTGATGCCCATTACCTTCTTCTGTAGCACTGGTGCCAAGCAAACACAGGTGGTCTTTAAACAAAACACTATACGTAGCAGTGTGCTGCTTATAGCATTGTGTCTGAACGCTTATAGCAAGAAGCCTCAGTGCTTGAGAAGCTCCAACCATAACATAAGCATGCTGCTGCTTATAGTGTTTTGTTTAAGGAAGACCTGCATTTGCTTGGCACCAGTGCTGCACAGAGGAAGGTAAGGGGTGCAGGGGTAGCGTTTGCTCTTTTCCGCGGTTTCATTTAACCGCAGAAAGAGCAGGAACCTATCTCTCATGGATATGGGGGTTCGCCTGTATAGTGATGACCTGCTGGGCAGAAATGACGGAAGCCCTCCCGGAGCAAGGACGGGGCCTGCGTGACGTCACGTTGACGCCCCCCCCCCGGTTTTGGTCTCATTTCGGAGCCAAACGGGCTCCAGGGAGGGAGGGAGGGCCAAAACGAAGACGGCCGAAGCGGAGGGTAAGTACGTGCTCCGCGCACATTCCGCCTCTGCTGCTGGGTATGGGCCATGTTTGTTTTCCTATTGGAGGCGGGTACGGACTACACAAGCTGGTCTCCCAGCTGGAAAAGGCATGAGGCACACCTTTCTATGCTGAGACTCATTAGGGAGGACAAAGAGCCGCTGTCTAAGACTGGAGAAGGAAGGGGAACAGAAGGAGGGGGTGGTCTGCCGAGGAATAAGAAGTTTCCTCGAAAGGTGTGAGTGTATGCAAGCATGTGGCACAGAGGAACAGGATTCGGGTGACATTCTGTGCCCCTGGAGCTGAGCAACTGATGCCAGGCTATCACTATGGAGGAAGATTTGTGCTCTTCTGGACAAGAGTGGGCCCCCCCAAGCTCTGTGGACCAGGGAGAAGCCCAATCCTATCCAACTTTCCAGTGCTGATGCAGCTGTGCCAATGGGGCGTCTGCTGCATCCTGCGGTGGGGGAGCAGTCACAGAGGCCTCTTCAAGGCAAGGGAATGCTTGTTCCCTTACCTCGGGGCTGCATTGGTGCCTGGAAAATTGGATAGGGTTGGGCCCTCAGTTACCTATGGGTGAAAGGAACCCTGGAGGAGACTGGTGGGGGAGTCCATCCCCCCACTGGGATGGTGGTGGGGGACAAATATATATTAAATATTTGTATATTTAAGGGAGAGGGAAAGGCGCAGCATTGTGCACAGGCCCAGCCCACCCATGAGGCCAACTAAAGCAGCCGCCTCAGGCAGCAGAATGGTGGGGGGGGGGCGCCCATCTCTGCCCGCCTACTTGCCTGTCCTGCTCCTCCTCCTTTCACTCCCTGGATTGGAAAAGGAAGAGAGGGACCGAGAGGAAGAGGGCATATGGACGGGAGGAGAGTGCTGAGCGAGAACATTGGAGAGTGGAAGGAGCAGAGGCTGGACGCGTGTCCGGGGAAGCCTGGGAATGGGCACTGGATATCGGCGCAACCTAGCACCGATATCCCCACCCCTTCACAGGCCGGGCTGGCCAGTGGCCCCTTCCCTCGCCACCCCAGCCCGCCTTCCCCATGCCCCTGCACCGACTGGCACGGCCCTTACCTGCATCGGCCGGCGCAGGTCCTGGTAGGTGGCAGAGTAAGTGGTGCCAGCCTCTGCACCGGCGCTGCTTACTCCAGAGGAACCACAAAAGGCACTTTTATGGCACTTTTGCAACTGGATCGGACTGTAAGAGAGAGAGAGCAAAACAACTTTGGTTTAATTCCAGCAGAGTCAGAGGCACCTGTGAGAAGATCCAGAGATTCTGCACAAAATGAAAAGAGGGGCAAAATCCGCCCTGGAAATTGGGGGCACAGGTTGACCTGGAGGGGCAGGAAGTAGAATAGCAGTTTGTTCTTCAGTCTCTAGGAGGAATTAAACCTTGTTGGGCACTCTCAGGCTGAGTCTCTTGGCAAGGGAGCCGGCAGAGGGAACTGGCCCAGTGACCTTTTGCCATTTGCCCCACTTGGCTGCTGACGCTCATTGTTGCGTATTGGAGCCGGTCCAAGACCAGTCAAGATGAATGAAGCCGCAGTGGTGCTCCTGACAGGTTGCCGGGTGTTTTCATTTAGCAAATCTGAACGAAGCTCAGCTTGCATGGCTTGTCCTGTCCTAATTGACAATGACGTTGCTCAGGAACCTCACTGGAAAACAACCATCACTACGTTGGCAATTGTTTAGTCTGCAAAATTCAGGCTAAATGGTAGGAAGTTTGGGACAAATCTCACAGCCACCTGTCAAAGATGACCTGTGAGTTGCCAGTGCAACACCCTTGATGTATCTGGCACTGCCACAGAAAAACAAGAGGATTAAAGGGGAAGGAGGGAGGGAGGGAGAGAGAGAGAGAGAGAGGGGGGGGGGCCTTTCCTGGCTCCTACTGCCCAGAACTGTAACACAAAGGTGAGTGACAACAAATTAGAACTCTGGCCTTAAAATGTCCAGTTAAATTCATTTAAATTCCTGCTGTGTTCCAGGAAACGGAAGGCCCTTAGCATAATATTATTACAGCACACATCTTGTAAGCAAAAAGTACCAGATTCATCACCAACTTAAAAGGATTCCAGGTAGTAGAGCCATTACCGGTCAGAGTCAACTGTACAGACCAGAGGTCAGACTCAACACAAGGAAGCTTCTTGTGCGCAAATAGAAACAATTTGTGTCCATTGTATTATTAGTATAAGTATTAGTATTACAGTTGTAATACTAGTATTGTAAGTATTAGTTGTAAGTATTAGTATTACGGTTGAGTATTACATTTGTATTACATTTGAAAATGCACTCAGGAGTGACTAGGGGGTAGAGCACTTGCTTGGCATGCAGAAGGTCCCAGGGTCAGTTCACAACCTCTGCAGATGGGTACAGAGAGATCGTTCTCTGCTGAGACTCTGGACCGCCACTGCTGGTCCAAGGTGACAGTCGTGGCCTAGATGCTATCAACTGAGCAGCTGATGCTATCGGACAACTTCATGTGTCCCTACATTAAGCACGTTCCGCGCTCTCCCCTTCTTCCTGGGACATTTGGAAATGCCTTTGCAGCCTGTGACGTGTGATCAGGAGCTGCTCCCTTTTCCTGCTGCCTGTGGCTGCCAGCAAGCTACTTGCTGCAGTGGCACGGGGGTGGAAGCCAGGCATCTTCATTCACGGCCTGCATCATTCTGCCTCTGACTGGAGAATGCTCCAGGCGAGGAGACCTCGGCATGCTGAGCTGACTCAGCCTGAAGAACTTGGAAATGACACGAGAGTGTCGCGGGGGCGGAAGGCAGACGGGGTTTCTGGGGAGGAGGCCGAAGGAGAAACGTGCAGAAAACGTGACTGGGAAGCTGCACGAACCAGGCTCTGAGGCTGATTGTTGCTCAGGCAAAGATCCAGCCCTGGCCCAGAGGCATTTAGCATCATCAGGCCAGTCCAGGAAGATCCAACTGACACCCCAAGGTGCAGGGATGTGTGTGTGTGTGTCCATGCTAGGAACGAAGTTCCCCAAAAAGATGCAAAGCTTTTACCCCCTCTTTTGTTCCAAATGGAAGAGATCATGTTAGCAACATCCCGGTTGTTTCCCTCGTAAGCATATTTCGCCCATGTGCCACTTCAACCGTGTTTTAGCTTTTCTTCTGCTGTTGGAGTGTCTATGAATGTGAAAGGCAGAAAGGCGGTTTTAAATGCATGGGTTATGGATTGATGGCCCTGCAGGATGCTGGAGGTACAATCCCGTTCCAGCCTCCCTGCATTCTGTGTTAATTGATCTGTTTGGTCAGAAATGCCACCCATCATTTTTTTCATGGAGCTGGACACCTTTCAGAATGACTTTTTTTTTTCCACATTTCAGCCTCCCTGGTGAGGGTGGTGTCTCTTTGGTGCCTTATTAGCAGGTGTGGCTCTAATGCCCAATTCTTCCTCCTTTTCCATGATTGTGGGCAACTGCAGCAGGGTCACAGCCTTCATGCCCTTTGATGAAACTGACCAGGTCAATGTGCATAATAAGGATTGAGTTAAAACACCACCACCAAGGAGGCATCGGTGAAACTGGCAAGGCTTTCCCTGAGATCGTGTATGTTTCACCTGAGCAGCAGTGGTACATCTGATAAGGCTTCCTGCAGTCTTGTTAGTTTTCCCAGAGAGAGGTGAAGAAAATGGCAGTGGGGTGGGCAGGAAGGTAGTGCAGAATGTGGGGAGGTGGGTTTATACAGTACTCCCCCCATATCCACTGGGGATATGTTCCAGGCCCCTCCGTGGATGCTTGAAACCGTGGATAAGAGTGAACACCCTCTCCATGGTTTCCTGAGGGCCCCCCCACCCTGCCTTCCCTGCAGGCAGGCATGCTTGCCCCCCCAGCTCTTATTTTTCTTTCAGCAAGCTTTGTTTCTTCCTTAAAACAAACAGAGAAGCAGCCTCCATTGCAGGCAAGTAGAATGAGACTAAGTCCTAGAGAGGCTCTGCAAGGTTTCTGTTAACCTTGCAGAGCCTCTCTAGGACTTAGTCTTGTTCTACTTGCCTGCAATAAGCAGCCAGAGGCTGCTTCTCCTGTTTGTTTAAGGAAGAAACGAAGCTTACTGGGGGAAAAGTAAAAGCCTGGGGGGGGGGGGTCCCCGCGATCCGTGGATAACTGAAACCGTGGATAGCGAATCTGTGGATATGGGGGCCCACTTGTACAATTTCAGTCTGTGACCAACCATGTTCTGATGGGATTGCATCTAAATTTCATTGCAGAACAACGTAGATCAGCTTTTGGAATAGGCGGGGAGTAATAGTTTTGCCCTAAACTATTTAACAGGTGGTAAAGCAGGACAGAATCTTGAAATACATGCTTATTGTCAGTCTCTGCAAGAATCGAGCATTTGTAATAGAAGAGAGTAGTACAGCCATGCTATCCAGGACTCAGTTAAGTAGCAAACTTGATTAATCTGATTCTTTGCCCACTGCTTTAAGTATAAATAGAGATGCCTCCATGCTGCCGCTCCATTCTCCCTCACTTCCTTTACTAGAGCCATATAGGAATAGAACGTCCTTACCTTAACTTACCTATCTTCCATCCATTATCATGGGTAATGGTACTCAGTATTGAAATGTGTTTCCTGTAGCGCTACCTGAAATCAGTCGGAACGCAAATAATTCAGAAGTGGTTGGATGGGAACTCAACCATGATGTCATTAATTGACTGCACACACACGGGGGGAGAGAGAGAGAGAGAGAGAGAGAGCTAAACTGCCTCCTGTGGCAATGAGTTCCAGCAGTTGCTCAGTTCTGTGGCACCCAGATTTAAGCTGGAGTGCCTACGTTATTCTGTCATGAATGACTAAAAATTGCTCTCAGTTCTGCAATGCGGATTTTCTCCCTGTTGCCAAGGCTTTCCGTTTTCACTTAAATTACTAACCACCTCCAGCAAATTCTCTTTCTCTTCTCCTGCCCCAGGAGGAAAAAAAACTGTTAATGAATGAAAAATGCATCTCTGTTCTCCTGCAACTTCTTGCCATTGTTTTCATCATAGTCAGCTTCAACAGTGAAAACAGCTGATGTGCCGGTTTGTCTTTGGCCACACCTCTCTTGATTAGTCAATGTTGCTTCTTTAGCAAGGAAATCTAAAATCTCTTTCCCCACCCCAGATGCTCCCTTTGCAATTGGAGCAGTGGTGTGCTGGTGTCAGCAGAAGGGCCTGCGGTTCTGTCGTCTTCTCTCTCTCTCTCTCCCTCCCTCCCCTTCCCAGACCCAGACAATCAATCCTTTCCCCCGCCGCCTGGTGGGGAACCTACCTTCCCTGGCAAGCGCTCCAATGGATCTGAGGTGAGTAGAGTGGTACCGGCCTCAGCACCAGCGCTGCCTACTCGCCGGGTGCCGCAAACATGCTTTGCGGCATGCTTGCAACACCCTAGACCCCGAGCAGCACTCCGCCAGTCTATATTCTAGACAGGATTATGCCGTTAATCAATTAATTCTTTCTGTTTCTCAGTGCCTCAGTGTAAATGAAGCTGTGCCAAGCTTTAAATGAAGGACTTACAAAGGAGTACACAACACAAAGTCCTGCCTCTAGTTGAGCCCTGACCCAGGGTCAGTGCTTGAGACTGCAATCCTATCCACACTAACCTGGGAGTAAGACTTCTGATGCTAGAGGAAGTTCCTGTTAATGTCTGAGCCTCTCTAACAATGAGGCTGCCGGCTCTACTCAGTCACAAGCTGTGCATTTGGTTTAAACTGAACAAGGCCTGCGCTTGCAGAGAAGGAGCCAGCCCATTTTCGGTGGGGAGCGGGACCCCTTACGCCCTCCCCTTTTGATGTGATCTAATCATCAAACCTTTGTTCTTTGATCAAAGGACTTTTGATCTTTGATCAAAGATCAAAGGTTTTTTTCCGGGAGTTTTCTTTTTCCTTTTAAGGGAGCTGGGCTGGGGCATTCTCGGAGGGGCGCGGGGGCATGTGTGTGCTTTGCATGTACTTACCTTGTCTCTGTGGAGTGCAGGCAGCATTTTCGGGGCGCTCGCAAGTACATGCAAAGCACACACATGCTCCGAAAATGCCCACAGCGCCCTTACAACTTAAAAAAAAACCCGGTAAGGTAAAAAAAAAAAAAGCAAATAACCCTGAAACCTAAGGAGGCCTGCGCCCCCAAACGGCCTCCAGTGCCCCTACGCCCGGGGGCGCCTGGGGAGAAGGCAGGATAACTGAGGGGAGCAGTGCCTACTGGCTAGTAAACATACATTCCTTCCTGCCCCCTACTTTCTCTTTACTGGATGTGCAGCTGAACTGGGGAGAATGCCTGACTCAGAGCAGAGCTTGATCAACTGGATACAGTAACCAGTAACAAGGAGTATTATGTTGCTAACTGATGAAGTTTGCAAGCTGGCTTGGAGTGAGCAAAGCAAACAGAGCAAAATAAACATTAATTCCCTGATGTTCTAGCTAGGATTACAGTCCCTATCGCTAGCTACTTACATTGTCCCAGGAATCCTCAGTGCCTGCACTCGCTGGAAAGTAAGTAGGTACCTGCTGTCTCCTAGCACTAAGGTACCCACAGCCAACCAGCAGAAGAACACACCTGGGTTTCTCTGTCCTTGAGCTTTTCAGTCATCAAGTTACCTGATTGGAGACATGGAACCCACCAGTCCACTCCATCACACCCCTTTATCTAGACAGACAGGTTTGGCTGCCCACTGGCAGAAGCCTGCCAATCCTGGAGGAGGAGTAGGTATTCCAGACAGGAAGAAGGACACCAGTCCACACATAGCTGGGGGACAATGGAGTTTCAAACAAAGAATGCTGTAAGAGGATTTTCCAACAGCTCTAAGACTGCTGAACCTGCACCGGAGCTTCTGGGGAGTTAGAAGTGTTCAAAACCTAAGGAAAAATAGTCAAAAAAACCCAGGGCATTCATCACAGTTTCATAATCATAGTTGACAGCTGTTGATAGACCTCTTCTCTAGACATTTGTCTAATCCCCTTTTAAAACTGTCTAAGCCGGTGGCCGTCACCGCACCATGAGGCAGCATGTTTCACATTGTGTGAATAAGTATTTTCTGTTGTCTCTCCTATATCTTGTAGTGCCCATCAGTTTCACTCCCAAGTTCTAATCTTATGAAGGGGGCGTCCTCAGTGTCTGTCCCTTTGCCTGATCCTTGATTATTACCCTCTGTCTTTTTCTCCTTCTCCTCCCCAGGTGCAGTAGCTGCCTCCCCTGATCTCATTCAAGATGCCAGAGCAAAGTAATGACTACCGTGTGGTGGTCTTTGGTGCTGGAGGGGTGGGCAAGAGCTCGTTAGTGCTGCGTTTTGTAAAAGGCACATTCCGCGACACGTACATTCCCACCATTGAGGACACCTATCGGCAGGTCATCAGCTGTGACAAGAGCGTTTGCACCCTGCAGATCACTGACACCACTGGCAGCCACCAGTTCCCCGCCATGCAGCGCCTCTCCATCTCCAAAGGCCATGCCTTCATCTTGGTCTTCTCCATTACCAGCAAGCAGTCCCTGGAGGAGCTGAAGCCCATCTACCAGCAGATAGTGCAGATCAAAGGCAGTGTAGAGAGCATCCCCATTATGCTAGTGGGCAACAAGTGTGACGAGACCCAGCGGGAGGTGGAGACCAAAGAGGGTGAGGCCATGGCCAAGGAGTGGAAGTGTGCCTTCATGGAGACCTCGGCCAAGATGAACTACAATGTCAAGGAGCTCTTCCAGGAGCTCCTCAACCTGGAGAAGAGAAGGAACATGAGCCTCAACATTGACGGCAAGCGGTCCAACAAGCAGAAGAGGACAGACAAAATCAAGGGCAAGTGCAGCCTGATGTGAAACGCCTCCTTCTCCATCCTCCTCTTCGCCTTCATTGTTGACATCCACACTTGGTAACCTTTTCACCAATTCCTCCGTCGCCTCTCTTTCTCCCTCTTGGCATCTTAGCACTGCTACAAGACCAGTAGGGATGCTGTAAGGCTTCAGAGTCCTGTGCCACTGACTCTTCATCTTTGGCTCCCTCCATCAGGCAAGTGGGCAACACAGTATCATGTAGGTGGGGCCGGACTGCTGGGTCCTCCTTGCAGTTGGAGATAAAACTCTGTCCCGCCTCCCCTGCTTATTACTTTTTCATTCTCCCAGTGGAGGACACAACAGAACACTGAAGGCATGTTGTGGTGGGCAGGGAGGTAGTGGCACCATTGGGAGGGCAATGCTGCTCTTGCAACCTGGCATGCAGGCTGAACGGTGGAGCCTGCCCTCCCGCACCCCCTCCCTGCGTGCACATGTGCGCGTACGCACGCACACAACACACTTAGAGGACTGAATCTCCCATGTTGAACTCCAGAGGTTGGGAACAGAGAGGTGTTTTCAGCACACAGGAATTCACAGGCCGAGCCACACATGGGGCAAAATATTCTTCTCAAACTCTGTTCCTTCCGGGGGGGGGGGGTGCTTTCAGCCCCCTGACCTTCTGCCTACGGGCTGCACAAAGAGAGAAATGCACAAATCCCAGATGGGCAGGCTTCCCCTCCCCCCCCCCATCATCAGTTAATATTGTTGCTTAAAAGGATGTTCAAAGAGCAGCACAGCATCAAAACCCTTCGGTCATTGCAACCCTGCTGGGAACAGGAAGCTCTCTCAGGGTGCCTGCAGCACAACAAGCTCTGAGGAACTCCTTGTGGTTGTCAACCAGTGAAATCATCATCACGCAGCTGGGCCCTGCGGTGTCGAGTTTGGAGAAGAGTTCTGGAGGGGGGTACGACGCCTGGACTCATCAAGGAATGGCAGGAAATGGAGGCCTTCTGGTTGCTCCAGCTCCCCAGAAGTGATTGGGAAGAAGAACTTTGGTGTATGTACACCTCTGGAAGCAGAGAGAGTCTCTTCCCCTTCTGCACCCCAAAATCTCCCAGGCAGGAGCGCAAGAGCAAGGGAGGAATTGAACCCCAGCACCTGATTCAGGAAGATCATAAAAAGTGGCCTCTTCTGCCTCCCACCGTTCTTTTGGGTGAGATGCCAGACTTTGAACATTGCAACCCGTAAAGACATTTCAAATATTTTATTGAGTTAGGTTTTCTTTTTAATTTACTGGTTTTATTTTTAAAGCAACTTAAAAATGGGAAAAAAAACAAAACACACATTCCTATCCAGCCAGTGAGGGACAAAGTGAGTATTAAGTTTGAGGTTGTCAAGAAAGGAACTAGTGCTTATTTATTTTTATTTATGTATGTATTTTTGGGGGGGGGGGGCAGAAGAGAAGACAAAATGAAGCAACTCTGAGCCAGCCCTTGGTTAGAAATGACAGTGCTTTTGATTTGATTGTTTGAATGTACCGGTATATCCTGCTCTATCCATGGGGCTCGATGTGAGGTATAAATCCAGATGCCTGTGGTGTTTAAAAGAGATGAGGGGAGAATTGATTCCATAGTAGATCAGCAGCAGCAGCAGCAATAGAACGCCTCTGCCTCTACACGCCAAGCACCGTCCCAAGATGAGCTCTCCTGTGCACCATGGGCAGGCTTCACAACAGAGAGTTGTGATGGCAGATAATCCACAGAGAAGATAATAAATCACATGTCTATCCCTCCTCCTCCTCCTTCAGGAGCCTTCGGCTGGCATTATTCTCCCATGTTATCCCTCACAATAACCCTGCAAGGTAGACTAGGCTGAAAGCCACTCTCCCTAAGCCGACACTCCAGTTGGTGGGAGAGTCATGTAAGGTGTCCTCCTTTCTAGTGCAAACCCATTGTGGAATCTGAGCCTTCCTCCGATGCCAATGTTCTCAGGGCAGGGTGATGGGGGGGCTTCCTCCCCCCGCACTCCAAACATGCCCCTGGGCTGGCTACAGTAGGAAATTAAGCTGAGGTGGTTTGAAATGGCCTAAGGAAGAGATGACTATGGTGAAAGAAAGAGGGTATTGGTGAGGGTGGGAGGAGGGGTCCCCTGATGGAGGGGACTGGAAGGGGAGATTTTTTGCACAGGGAGAGGCAGACTTTTGAAAGTCTTGGGTCTTCTTGCCCTGTAGTCTGGGTGAGAAGTTCCAGATGGGAGGTCAGAACCAGCCCCTCACACTAGTTTCTCTGTTGGTCGGAGTGCACCTTAGTCTGGGAAGCCTAAGCTCCTGGGGAGGGGAGAGGGGTTGGATTAAATATTTTGCAGTTCCTTACAGACAGAATTCTACATGGTGCACAATTTAGGACCTGTCATTTTTTAAAAAAGATAATCCAGCACAAGTGCCCAGGCCTCATGGAATGTGCAGGCAAAGTGTGCCAAAGACTCTGGCACTGGGGGGTGGGGTATCTGTGCCTTTCATCTGTCTCTTAGCCACCTGTTCCTTTTGCCTCCTTCATCTGTACTGTGCTTTCATTCTGTCTGTCACATCATGGATTTCTGGAGGGTGTTGTTTTTTGTTTTGCCTAGACCCATTCATCACAAGCTGTACAACTAATGGGCCCAGAAGGAGAGTTCAAAGATGGAGTCGCTCGGCTTCACGCAAAGCTTAGTCAAATTTGAATTTCCCCTGGGCAGAGTTTGGAAGAAAAATTGGTTTGGTTTTCTTTCCATTTAACAATATTGTGCAGTGGTGGAGTAATCCTGGTAATCCTTGAGAAGGTGAATATTTGGATTTTGGGTGGCTTTTCCCCCCCCCCCCCCGCTGAATTCCAGCTTGGGTAAATGTGGAGAATGGGGGTCAGTGATAGTATTTTTCAGAGGAGATTGAGCTGTCCTTTGCTGAGACAAAACAGACAGCTCACCCTTTAATGAGCTTTGTTTGCCACTGCTTCTCTCTTGAAGAAAAGGTGGGCTATACACTGACAAACACAAGGAAGGCTGGTTTTTTTGTTTGCTTGTTTTTACTTATCCAATGTCTAGCACTGTGGATTTCCCAGCAGCCCCAGGAGCTGGGAAACATGGGAGCCCCTCTCAATGCCACTCACTCACCTGCCCCAATAAATGAGGACATTGCCCCCTCTTGCTTGTCAAAGCACAATGCCTCCAGCTCCTAATGGAGCTGCCTGATCTTAGCACAATGGCAGTTGGGAGGGGGTCAGATGGGGCGAGACTAGATCTCATGGATGTAACTTACAAGAAGGCAGATTTTAGTTGAATATTAAGAGAAACTGCTTAACTGCTCAGAGCAGAGGATGCACCTGGATAGATAGGAGGCATCATCTCAGAAGCGACATTTCCCTTCCTCTCTCCCACACAAGAGGGAATGCTTCTTTTAAGAATGCTTCTTCTTCATGCATCATCCTGCAGTGCCAGCTGGTGATGTTACAGAAGCAGCATTCCCCCCTTCTCTCGCACACAAGAGGGAATGCCTCTCACTTGCCATCTGCGGTTGTTATAAGTACTCATTAAAAATAATTAACCTTTTAACAAAATCTGCTGACCGTTTCATCTAGGCGGGCACCATTTTGGACCATCTGTTGTTTAATTGTGTTGAATCGATTCATCTAATTGATAAACAGCACATTCCTATGCATGTTTCCTTGGAAGTCAGTTCCACTGTGTCCAATGGGGCTTAGGCCCCAGTGAGTGTGTTTACAATTGCCACCTGTATGTGGCCGCCTTATTAAACATGCATTGCAAGGATAGGGAAACCTTACCTATACACAAGTACCCACACCTAGACACATGATCATGCCCTTTTTTTTTCTTTTTTCTTTTTTTTTGCTGTATTTGGTCTGCAATTCTCAGCTGCCCTGTTAGTAAGGCACACATTCCCCCCTCAGTCCTTCTCCACTAAAACCTCTGGAGACCCTGAATTTCTCAGAAGATGTGGGGTGGGGGTGCCCACCCTAGAGGCTAAGTGCAATCAGCAGAGGTTAAAAAATGCAGTTATTATGGCTGCTGAGACACTCAGATGAACAGCAGGCACAGGAGTTGCAGCCTGCCCTGAGCATCTGTCAGTTAGTACGGGGAACAACAGAATGGGTGGGTAAAGCAATTTCCTGCGTGAGCGGTTTCTCCCACCCCCACCCCCCACCCTAGTGGTGGTGCCTGGGCATAGTACAAGATTCTATATTGGATGCAGCATCCTGATCATCTTAGCTTTGATTTATTGATTTATTTTAATTTTTTTAGTACATAGCCCTTTGGGTTGCAAAGGTAGGCTTGGAAGTGTGTGAGCCCTGCCTGCTGTGGCCGGGGGGGGGGGAGGGTTTTCTGCAGGGGGGAGGCAGGAAGTAGCTCCTTGTCCCACCTTGTCACTGACAGAAGCAACATCAGCATGTATAAAATATGATTAATTGGCACAATTTGTACCCGCTATATTTATAAGGCACTGGAGTTGGCTCGGTTGCCCGATTCAGCTCTACTCAGCACAGGATGTGGGTGACCTTGACACAGAGTGTGCAGGGCCCCCTCCCTCGTTTTGTGTGTGGTGCTGCCCTCAGACCAGCCTGCACAAGCTCTGTAACACCTTGCTCAATCTGGAGCTGGCCATGCAGGACCAGCACAAGAGGGGTGGGACAGCAGTAACATTTCCCTCCGCTCGACACTTGTTTAACCAATTCATTCTTTTGAAGTGGAATCCATGTGCTTTCTGGTTCTCCGCCAGCCGCCACCTTGTTAGCTCTTGGGGGAGAAAGAGCGTTGGGCCCAGACTCCAATCGTGTTCTGCAATACCAGAAGTTTGTTGCTGGTGAGAGACAAGGAGCCTCTCTAAGCAGTGAGGAGGCTCAGTAACAAGAGTGGAAGTTGCAATTAATGTATTTATTTGCTGTGGTTGACACATTCTCTATATAAGATCCAACCAGTCTGAGCGAGGGCATGGGAGACCTCCTCGTCATCTTCCCAGCTATAAGATCACATGTCTTGAATAATGAATGGTGCTTCTAAAACTCCTATCGAAGGCAACCGTTGCATTGTAAATAAAACCGTCCTTATTCAATTTCCTCTCAATGCCAGCATGACAATATTAGCTACTGTGCATAACTGGCTTTTTAAAGAGAAAAATAATAGTAATAATACTATAATAACAATAATGTAATAATAAAATGGAAACAAACCAATGGTACAATGTAGCCTTTATTCTAGAAATAGTCTTCCTTGAATGAATGAATGGATGAATAAAACTGGATTTATCCCATCCCCTTCCCCTGGTTGGTGTGATTCTTCAGTTTAGCACAGACCACAGAGTGGGAAGAAATCCACCCAATCATTTAGTCCAGGCTCCTGCCCTGATAAGGGAGGCCCCAACCATCTCCACCAGCCTCTCCCGAGGATGGAGCTGTCCAGAAGAAACCTGTTCCATAGCTGACCTGCCTCTCCCTGCAATTTGGAACCACAGCGCCTTTGGCTGTTTTCTCTCTTGAGATCCTTTACAATGATTGAAAACGGCTAGAATCTTAGACTATTGCTGCTGCTGGCTATTGCGTATGTCCTTCAGCATTTCATGATCACCTGAAACCAACTTACACAGATTTACTAATATCTATTCTGACTGGCAGCAGTCCTCTAAGATCTGAGATCATTTACATTGAAGATGCTGCTTGGGCTAGAACCTGCAACTTTCTGCATGCAAAACATGTGGTCTGCCCCACCTGCTATGGACTCTACATTTGAGCTGCCTTCTGTTGAATTTGTCCATCTAGACCAGTGATTCCCAAGCAGTGGTCCGTGGACCACAGGTGGTCCGTGAGACCTCTGGTCGTTCGGGGGGGGGGTTGACACAAGCGCTGCCCAAGTCTTCGGCCCCCACTGCAGTTCCACCAATGATGCTTGGAGCTGGAAAGGGCCCACTCACGGACTGTTGTAATTCCAGCAATCTGGAAGCAATCAGCAGTGACGCAATGACATGTGGCATCATTGTGTCACCACTGAACTACTTCCGGGTTGCCAAGGTGGTCTGCGGCGTCTCAGCTTGTCGCCGTAGTGGGATCCTGCGGGAACCTCCCGACCGTTGGGAACCACTGATCTAGACCTATGTTTGCTCTGACTGGCAGCAGCTCTTTAGGGTCTCTGGTAGACTCCCAGCCATGTGACCCAACATCTTTTCAATTGGTGATACTGTCAGGGCTTGACTGCAGGATCGTGGCTGAGCCTGCAGCTGTGGTCCCCACCTCAAAGACGTCTTTTCAGAGCCCTCTGATCATCGTTATAGCTCTCCCCATGAATCCTCTCCAGTTTGTCTCCGTCCTCCTTGATCTGCAACACCTGGAATGGAACATGCTGCATCCGGTGAGATTCTGCAATGGATGAGCAGAGCATCATGAAGATGCAACCAAGCTTCAAAATGCTGGTTTGGTTTTTTTTTTTTTTTAATGCAGCTGAAACAAGGACCAGAAGAGTTTGGAATATCACAGGGTTCCAGTTGCTGGCCCTTTCTTAGCTGCTAAGTAATGCGGTAACAATAGGTAGCTCACAGTGATGATCCGCAATAAAGGAGCAGGAAGAGGTTAGGAAAAATTGGCAGGTGGAAAAGGGTTAGGCACGCCAGCTGCTTTCCATCTAAAATACACCCTCTAGAAGTGATTTTTCTTGTTGAAAAAAAGAAAGAAAAACACTTGAGATTTTTCAATACATGCCTTTGCATATAATGTGGCGCTCTGGCAGTGATGGGTCTTTCCAAGTCCTAGTTCTGACCTCTGGGCCCTCCTCAGCCATAGACAGGTGGCATCTTCTATAGAATCAGGCCCTTGGTCCATCTCACACAGTAATGTCAACTCTGACTGGCCGCAGTTCTTCTGGGTCTGCTGACTGAGTTGTCTACCTGAAGAGGCCAGGGATTCAAACTGGAACCTTCGTGAACACATTAAAAGCTGAATCGGACCGCAGGCGTCTCGCTTCATCGCGTCCCGGAGTAGATTCTGATTGGCCCGAGGCATTGCTCTGCGTCCCGCCCCCACAACACCGAACGTGGCCTCTCGTTGGCCGAAAGTTGTTCTGGTATGTTCCAAGTTTAATAAATCGAGCTTCGGCCAATTGGAGGCTGCATTTGGTGTTGTGGGGGCGGGACGCAGAGCAATGCCTCGGGCCAATCAGAATCTACTCCGAAGCAAGTAGAAGCAAGACACCTGCAGTGTGAGGCCAGCTTAAGTTGCCATCCATTGAGTCACCACTGGTCCATCTAGCAAAGGACTGTCTCAGCCATCCAGCAGTGGCATCCCAAGGACTCAGCGAGGGTCTCTTTTCTAGCTTTGTTACCTGAGATTCTTATGAACGGGATGCTGGTGACAGAACCCATGGAGCTTCTATGAAATCTCTCTCTCTCTCTCTCTCTCTCTCTCTCTCTCTCTCTCTCTCTCTCTCTCTCTCTCTCTCTCTCTCTGAACTTGGGCTGTGGTGATGAGTGCATCAAATCAGGATGATGATGTCGCTTTCCTTGTGAGAGTTGTGGCAGATACATCGTCCAATCTAGTGTGTGTGAAGTGGTACAAAATGTGTTGGGGTGCTAAAATTAATGTAGTACACTATATAGATCTATGTGTGTGTGTGAGAGAGAGAGTCAGACAGAATAAGAGCAAGACAGCACATGAGTGAGCACAAAAAGAGAGCTGTGTCAGTTTGTGTTGTCTGTTTTGCCGTTATGTGTTATGCTTCTTATATTTTTATGGTTTGTTTTTAAGATTGTTCTAATATTATATTCTTGTCCTCATAAGCTGCCTTCAGGGCCTGATTAGTATTGGTAGGAATGAACACATTTATCAATGCTTGCCTGGGATTCATGTATGCATGAAAGGGTGTGTGCGTGCGTACACACGCACATGCAGCTGGATGTCTGCATTGTGTTAATGCATAGTTGTGTTTCTATGACGTGTGTGTGTGTGTGTGTGTGTGTGTGTGTGTGTGTGTGTGTCTGTCTGTCTGTCTGTCTGTCTGTCTGTCTGTCTGTCTGTCTGTCTGTTTCTCCCTTGGTAGCTTTTCTCTCCCCTTTCTTTGTCACTTTCTCCACCCTGAATCAGAAATGGTGACACCCCCCCCCCCTTAGGCCTTAGGTTGGTAAATCTCAAAATGCGTCATTCAGAAGGTTGCTGTGGAAACCATCTGCTCCCTTGGCGTTTAGAAGCTGGATGCTTTGGGAACAGGGAGATGGTGGTGGGAGGGAGTGAAAGGAGGACACAGACCAATGTTGGGTATGCCGCCATATATGCACCAAAGCCTTTCTCCTTGGCTGAAAAATGCACCTCCCACCACCCACAAAGCGGGATGCTTATGTTGTGAAGGCTTCCTCACTGGCAATGACACCCAGCCTTGTTGTTATTCACCATGCACACTAAACAGAGGGGGTGGTGCTTGTCAATCTCAGAGCATACAAATGTAGAGCTACACAGATCTCTTCAATACAGTGTAACTTGAACACTTGCAAAGTTCCTGCAGTCCCAAGATTTTGATCTGATAAAGGGTGTCATCTCCCCTTCATTCCTGTTCTCTGGCATCAGGGTAGGCTACAGCTACGCCTGCCAGCAGCCACACATGCTCACTAAGAAGATGCGAAGATATCTGCACATCAAATATCCCACAAATATAGGCAAACTCCGCTGCCATCTGAATTCAACTGAAAGAAAAACAAAATAGTGGGCAAAACACAACAAAGCTTTTAAAACTCACATGGTAGTGACAGTCCAGGTAATTCTGGAAACAAAAAGATTTCCCCAATGCATATAAAGCTCTATTATAATGAGTAGGACCCTTGGTCCATCTTGCTCAGGGCCAAACTATGTGCACCAATAAATATGCGTGTTTGCCCATCCACTCTAAACAAATACTGTATTGTGGGGGAGGGGGGAGGGGCAATGGCCCAAACCTGCTGCAAGGGGTAGAAGGGCTTTAGCACTTAGGCCCCCACCACAGTTACAATTGTGATCATGCTGCCCCCCCCCACTATTAATCTATATATAAAAAGATGTGCCTTTTTTTAATCCTTTGCTCTTTTTTTTACTGAGGACCTCCATCATATATCCGGATTGTTGTTAAGCGATCCATCATTAAGAGGGGGACACCTGTATATGGAGCCAGGATGGTGTAGTGGTTTGGGAGTCGGACTTAGACCTGGAAGATCCAGGTTCAAATCCCCGCTCAGCCATGAAGCTTCCTGGGTGACCTTGGGCCAGTCATTATCTCTCAGCCCCACCTACCTCACAGGGTTGTTGTGAGGACAAAAAGGAGGGGGAGGAAATATGTACACCACTCTGAGCTCCTTGGAGGAAGGGCGGTATAAAAATGTGAAAAATAAATAAAATAAAATAAATATAAAAGCAAATGTCCTGACTGACTCATCACTGCCCAGCCCAAACCCCTGGACCTAGAAACATGAAATTCTGGGAGTATATTCCTTCCGTAACATAAGCACCCACTAAGAAGGGTTTTTTTAAAAAAAGAAATTCCACCCCTAAGGGGGTAAAAAGGGGTACAATGCATTTTCCTCAATATCTCTTAGGCCTGATGAGATATCGACTTGGTTTTGGCGTACAAAGGTTACCCATACAAATGCTTAAAAATGTATTTCAGGATTTTGCCCTAATCGACCCAGAAAGGGGTGAATACTGATTTGGGGGTCAATTATAGAACCCTTCTTATCTCCCGTGTTAGTGGAGTTCTAACATGCTTTTTGGGCATATGGGTGTTTTTTTAAACCTTTAGAAACTGTTTTAATGTGTGTGTTTTTGTTAAAAATTATCCCTAAAGGGGTAAAAAGGGGGTAAAAGTTAAAAAAGCATGTTTTTTATTTGATAGAAGAGGACGCTTATTTGTTCTTAGGACTACTTCATGATTCAGTTATTACCTGTGAAAACCCCTAAATTAACATGCTAGACAGAGGCTTGGATAAAAGATCACTTTATTAAATTCTAATAAACATATAAAATCTGCAGCAGGGAAAAAACTATAACATCCCCCAGCGTGCAGGCACTAGGTGTGTGTGTGTGGGGGGAAACAATGCTGCCTGTATACCCCCCCCTGCTACCCATTTTTTTCCTCAGGTATTTCTTGTTTCCCCCAGACTTTATGATCTTTAACTTTCCTTACAACTCCCAACTGTCACTTTTCATTGTAGCGAGAACCTTCCTTCTTTCTGAATCAGTTCTCTTCAGAACTGTTAGTAATATTCCACACAATTACATTGCTTATCTGTGATTGAAAATGTATGTAATTAGTTTGTGTTAAATTTGGCGCCAACTCCCAAAACTTTAAATTCATATATTTAGGAAAGGATTATTTTACACTTTTTAGTGCATTTTGCCGCCTCCCCCTCTCTTAATTTTTTTCCTTTTCCAGTCAGTAAGGCCATTGAGTTCTTAAATGTTAATGGGGAGATGGTGCCTCACACTATTGTCCCCTTCACAGGAGACGGAGCCTGCCTGTTCCGGTCCCTCTCCTATCTCAGGTACGACACTCACTCAATGGCTAGGGAGGTGCATGAGCTAATCATGAGGCAGGTGGTGGGCAACTGGGAGGAGTTCTCCATCACGTTCCATGACAGCGAGGGTAAAAACTACTTCTCTGTTTTATTTCTTCATCAAATGTTATATTTCGAATTTCACTTCATCATTGCTCTGCATCAACATACTTCGCTTTATTCAAACTACCGTACACATACTTTTTCTATAAATTTCAAATTCTATTTACAAATGTCTAAAAATATAATGGGAGTTATCACATTGAAGGGAATTTCAACCTGAACATGAATATGGTGTGGATCGTGTCATTCGATGGAACCATGACTTTTAATAATTGCAGGGTGTTGCCTGACATGGGGTAGTCGTGCTACGTTTAAATGGTCCATTGCAATCAAAGAAACGTTTATGGGAGTCAAAATGAATTTATAGTACAGGTGGGCCCCCATATCCGCTGGGGATATGTTCCAGGCCCCTCAGTGGATACTTGAAACCGTGGATAAGAGCGAACACCCCCTCCATGATTTCCTGAGGGCCCCCCACCCTGCCTCCCCTGCAGGCAGGCATGCTTGCCCCCCCCCCCAGCTCTTATTTTTCTTTCAGCAAGTTTTGTTTCTTCCTTAAAACAAACAGAGAAGCAGCCTCCATTGCAGGCAAGTAGAACGAGACGAAGTCCTAGAGAGGCTCTGCAAGGTTTCTGTTAACCTTGCAGAGCCTCTCTAGGACTTAGGCTCGTTCTACTTGCCTGTAATAAGCTGCTTCTCCTGTTTCTTTAAGGAAGAAATGAAGCTTACTGGGAAAAAAGTAAAAGCCTTGGGGGGGTCCCCACGATCCGTGGATAACTGAAACTGTGGATAGCGAATCAGTGGATATGGAGGCCCACCTGTACTTACTGGTACATCCCGTAACGAAGCGTAGTGTAGCGTAGTGAAAGTCTAAAGAAGTGTTTTGTTTTCTATAAATAGTACCGGGGGGTGGAGGGGAATTATTGCGATTAATTCGACTAAGTTGAATTATTGCGACTTAGTGGAAGCTAAGTGCTCAAAACCCTACCAGTCTGCTTGTTTAAAAGCAAAATATAGAAGGCCAAACATACATACTCATCAGCACATGTAATTTGGCCCTAAATATTGACACAGGTGGGCAGTGGGTCTTCAGGGGTCTTTTCCAGCCCTACCTGGACATGCCGCCACAGATTGAATTTGTGCAGGTGCTCTACAGCCCCAGATCATTCAGTCTAATTTAGTTTAATGTAATCTACAGCAGAAGGTAGTTACGGATTTTCCATTGTGCCTCTGCATTACCACAGATTTATCTTTATTTGGGGCACTCATATGAGTTTCTGCACATGTTAAAAAAAATTCCTGCACCGCGTTCCATGCAGGCCCTTTTCCATTTAGGACTTCGCAGGAAACCCTCACACCGATAGTTATGTATGTGCGACAATAACATACATGAAAAAGAGCTGAAACTTTCATGACCCGCAACAATTTTCAAAGAAGTAAAGACGGGAAAACTGGTCATGTTGATAAGTTCTTTATACTGAAAAAAGTTTAAAAAACTGAAAGATTAAAACCATACAATAGAACAGCAGTTCTCAACCTGTGGTTCATCACAGGTTGGGGGTACGCAAAGCGCTGCCCGTTATCAGCTGCTGCGATCAGCAGCTGATGACGGGCAGCTGTAGCCATTTTTTCTAGATTGCACGCGAGCGCTGCAACCCGGGAAAAATGGTTACAGCCCTCCCGATGTCCCCAGTAGCTGCCCTTACTTTGTCTCCCAGCCGTCGCAATCTTGAAACTCGCAAAAATCTTGCAAGATTCAAGATCGCAGCAGCCCAATCTCGTAAGGGCACATGAGGCAGTCTTATGCCTCATATGCCCTTATGATATTTGGCTGCCGCCATCTTGAATCTCATGAGATTTTCACGAGCTTCAAGATGGCGACGGCCGGGAAACAAGGTAAGGGCAGCTACTAGGGACATCGGAAGGCCCGTTTTCCCGGGCTGCAGTGCTGGCGGGTCCTCCCACCCGTGTCGCAACCTGGAGGGAAAAGCTACAGCCCTGCCGAATTGGGCTGTAGCTTTTCCCTCTGGGCTGTGGCGTGGGCGGGAGGACCTGCCCGCCTGTGCCACAGCCCGGGATAATTTCAGGTTTTTTGGGGTATGCGGGGGGGTTACACGGCAGGCATTTGGGGGTACGCGGGGGGTTTAAGACTGGGGGTATGCGAAGGACCAGAGGCCTGCCTAGGGGGTACGCGGGCCTCCCAACATTGAGAAACCCTGCAATAGAACACAGAACTACTACGTTTCAGTCAAATCTTTGAGCATCCTCAGGCATTACAAAGAAAACAAAGCCCTTCTAGTAGCTGTGAATATGTTACAAACACAGAGCAAAAGATCTCATTAAAAAGGACAACAAATCTACTTCCTCTTCCACCCAGGTGCTTCTAATTTGAGAAAAAAGAAGGGATCCAGAAGCAACACTAAATGGAATAAAGGGAATAACATACATGTTCTTTGCACTGACCCTTACTTACCACTAGGCCCTTCCTAAGCATACGAAACTGTGTTATACTGAGCCCATCTTGTGCAGAATTGTCTCCTCTAACTGGCAGTGGCTCTCCGAGGTCAGAGGCAGAGAGAACGAACTGCCTTGCTTTAGATTGTTTTTATTGAAAACTGAATTTGGGACCTTCTCTTTGCCTAGCATGTGCAGGGCTGACTTTAGTTTTCAGTAGGTTGTTATTTTTTTACTAGAGCTCTTGTAATCCATTGGTATTCTTTAATGTACAAAACAAGAGTTGGACTCTCTTCACAGTGAAGCCTAAATAAACAACTGTTTGGTGATCCTGAATACACAGTTGCTTGTTTAAGCACAAGAAGCAACATTTCAAATCGCTCTATCCTGAAAAAAATAAGAGACCCCTTTCAATCAGAGATACAAAAGAATAGGATATCCTAACAATGGCTAAGAAATCAGTGCAGTGGGAAACCAAGTCAAAACTGAGATAACCGCTCAAGTTTTCTTGAGAGATGGTATCCATTCCTAGACTTGAGGATACTTCTTTTTTGTAAATACTCATTGAAATTCCGCTACATACTTCTTTCCGGAAACACTGCACAGCAATGTTTAGTCCAATTTGTCTATATTCAATTCTCCTCTACCTCACATGGTTAGACTTTGGTCATGATGATGCACTTTGCCATGATGTATCAGAAATGACAACATATAGAAACTGGGAGGGGGGATTTCAATCTTCTGGGGCATTCTGCTACAATCCAAGAGAAGAATTTCAGAGGAAGAGCAGGTGGAGAAACGTTTATTAGAAAAAATTAATTAGAATGTATAATACAACCTAACACCATCCCAGAGGGATGGCTGAATCAGGATGGTGATTGCTTTTTTAAAAATTACATTCCAGAGTAAATTAACTTAGCATTGCCACACGAGGAAGTTATCGCTGATTCTGAATTGTCACCATGCTTATCTTTCTTGTATATTTTAAAGCATGTGTTCAGATCAGATTTAATTTCCTCTTGCAATTCATTCTGCTGCTAAAAAAAGTCTATACCAGTGTCTGTACCTGTCTCCTTATGATTTCACTTCATGCATTTGATGAAGTGAACTGAAGTCCACAAAAGTATTGAAATAAATTTGTTAGTCTTTAAGGTGACACAAGACTCCTTGTTTTTATTGCTACTGACTAATTCAGCAGAGAGAGAGAGAGAGAGAGAGAGAGAGAGAGAGAGAGAGAGAGAGAGAGAGAGAGAGAGAGAGAACATGTGTCTGATATGATGCACAGAGTCCAGCTTTCCTTGCAAGAATTTCACCAAGATGGTCCCCTGGAAATTGACCCATTTTCTAGGATGGAGTCCAGCCTACCTTCTGCTCACCTCACCATATGAATTGCCTCACTGTAGTCTGCAGCCTAACAGACAAGAAGGAATGGATCTGTGCATATGTGTGTGGTGGTGATTTTGATTGCCCAGTTTCCATAGACGAGAGCTTTGCAGTGGGTGCTTCAGCTTTAACTGGCCACCAGGGGGTGCACAGCACCTAAAAGCAAAGTTGGACTTGCTGTAGTAGAGGGTCACCTTTAAGAATGGGAGGATTACCTTCTGGATGGTTTCTCCAGCAGGCACTATAATAGAAACTATTTGGAGGACAGGGAGGCTCTTTCCAATCCTGCACTTCTCACAAACGTCAGAAGAGCTTGGCTGCAGCAGGGACCATCTAGTCCTTTATATTCTTTCCCACAGAGGCCAACCAGATGCCTCTGGGAAGCTCACAGCCAGTACATAAGGGTCACAAGCCCCCCCCACACACACACACAACAGTGTGTCTCCCCCCAGGAGCTAGCATTCAGAGACAGACTGCTTCTGAACTTGGAGCTCAACTAATATGGCCAACAGCTGTTGATAGACCTTTCCGACATGCATTGTTTCATCCACTTTTGATAAAAACATACGAGCTCCTCTGCAGGATCAGACTAAGGTGGGTCTTTCCTGCGTCTTGTTTCCAGCAGGGGCCAGACAGATGCCCCAGTGGGGTGCACAACAAGCAGAGCATGAAGGCAATAGCTCACCCCCGTTGTGTGACCTTCCGCAATTTTTTGTCTAAGGAAGCTGACATATAGAGTCAGACCTTTGGTCCTTCTAGCTCCGTGTTGTCTGACAGCGGCTCCCCAGTGTTTCCCCAGGAAAGAGTCTTTCCCAGCCTTATCTGGAAATGCTGCTGAGGATTGAAGCTGGGGCCTTCTGCATGCAAACAGTTATGGCCCTTTCATGCCTCATCACGGACTCTAGCAGCAAGCACTGCTACTGTCAGTTAAGAGACTCAAGTCGTTAAGCTGCAGTTCAGATTTTCCTTTGCCATTTGGTCATTTCCAGGATCCGAGGCTCTTGACCTGCAATGCTTGATCTACTGACCTGGCTTGGTCTCTTTCGTCTGTCAGAGAGGGATTAACTGGAGCCTTCATTATTTCCCTCCAGTTGTCCCCAAATGTCATATCTCTGGGCCCAGGACAAACGTCTAACATGGCACTCCACGGTTCCTTCTCTGTTTTGAAAAATAGGAGGCTTGATCCGTTATCTTCTTGGCATCCCTGTGGTCTTGTTAAGCTCTTTATTGTTCCACCTGTTTGATTTGCATTTATTACCAGGCAGCACAGTTTTGGCATGTATGTGTATTAATGATCTTGTGTGACAAACGCCTTTTGGATACTGTTCCCGTTACCCTGGACTCTTGGATCAGTTCTGCTATGCACTCTAGAGATCTATCCCATTTGCTCCCATACATTCTAGGGTCTGAAAATCCTATCAGCAGCACCCCTCCCTCTGCCCTGGCACCACGATGGCCCTGATTACGGTTCCTTCCTCCTGCTGCCAATTGGATGCCACACCCTATTGGCACCTCCTGTCTGTGCATAGGGAAAGCCAGTAGCTTGTAGTTATCGAGAGGGCACATCACATTGGGAGGGAGGTGCATGTTCTCATCTCTCATCATCAAGTTCTAGAATTTTCTGCAAAGCCCCCCCCCCAGGAGGGCCTGGGTCAGCAATCTAACGCTAGTGCTTGTTGTATTCTTGTGACTGGCTCCAGTAAATATCACAAGATCTGAGCCCCTCCCCCTTTATAGAGACGGGAAAACAACTAGCATGCATAATGTCAAGCAGGTTCTACAATGTTGCCTCCATGTTTTCCCCATGGGGAGGGGTTTGCAACCCAAGTTGGGCCCTGCTGGATTTTCAGGCCCAGGTGAAGAGTCCCCTAATTTTCCTCCCCCTGGGCTTCCTTGCCTTGTCCAGGGCCTCTGAGAGGGGGGTTAAGGGGGTAATTTGTACCCGGGCCCAGGGCAAAAAATCGGTCAAAAGGGGGGCCCTGGAGCAAAAAAGGGGGGCCCAGGAGCCAAATTCATATGTAGGGAAGGGGCCCAAAAGAAACTTTGTACCCCCTGATAAAATTCCTCTGAGTGGCCCTGGCCTGGTCTGTTCCCTCTGGTAGTTGTTTCCTCCGTGACTGGCCCTGCTTCTGTCCTGTGCATACAATATTTGGCCGCTAAAGCCTAACTCTCCCATGTCACGTAAAACATCTGCAAGATTTGTGTGTGTGTGGGCTTGAGCCGGGGCTTCCAGCAGTCAGGGTCCCACCTTTCTGTACCACAGAGTGCTTTGGTCCCACTGCCACCTGCAGGATGGCCCAAGATCTCATGGCATTTATTTATTCATTCATTCATTCATTTATTTACAGTATTTTTACCCCGCCTTTCTCCCCGAAGGGACCCAAGGCGGCTTACAACAAAAAAAGAAAATACAATACAAAAAATACAATACAAAAGTCACATTTTAAGACAGTAAAAAACAGTTAATCTGCGGTGGTGTGCCAAATGCTGCCCCCCTTACCTGATGATGTGCCAGCCAGATGATTATTGAAGCCCTCCCATGTGCACACGCCTACTTCCTGCTCAGGGGAAGAGTTCTGATTTAGCAGAGGCACCAAAATAGGAGATACCTTTGTGAACTGTGGCTACCACAGGGCAGACTGTTTGGAATCAAGAGGCACTGGAGCAATTACAAGCGACCAGCATGACGACTAGTGATGACGAACGCAGCTCTCAACTACAGTATGTATCTGTGTGTGTGTGTGTGTGTGTGTGTGTGTGTGTGTGTGTGTGTGTGTCTGTCTGTCTGTCTGTCTGTCTGTCTGTCTGTCTGTCTGTCTGTCTGTCCTAGTTCGGATATATCCCCAGTGTTCTTTACTTACTGCTGCTCACCTCAGGAACAGCACCACAAATTGGTTCTCAGGAGCCTCGACAAGATACCCTTCACCCTTGGTGACTGACCAGGTTTGCCAGGTCAGATGAATCCCAAAACTGGTCTCTTTTTTTGCTGGCTCCGATTACCGTATTGGTCTGAGTATAAGATTCACTTTTTTCTCCTAATTTAAGTTTTTAAACTAGGGGTGCGTCTTATAATCAGGCTGTTGTAATTTAATGCCAGTGATTTAATTAATTATTTTTAATAGCACCAAGCTTTAAATGTGCGTCTTATAATCAGGTGCGTCTTATACTCGGGACAATACGGTAGTTATATTAATGTGCTTCCAATTAATAGTTTCTATACATGTTTTGTATACATGTTACTATTAGTTGCCTTGTGAGCTTAGTCAAAGATGGAATAAAAATGGAAAACTAAATCCGGAAAAATAAATCTGGAGAATTGGAGCCCAGTGGTGTTGCAAGACTGCTGCCAACCCTTGAAAAATGGGGAAGTGGGAATCTGGTACCAGGGCAGATAGTCCCAAAATGGCCTGAGATTAACTTTTTCTGCCTGTCTACGTGAGAAAATAGCAAAGATCTGGAGGAACAAGGTCATTTTTGGCAAACTGGCAACCCTAGACCACAATAACCACAAGAACTGATTCTCTTTATGCAATGCTCAGGAGAGGAGACTGAGAACAGGTGGTTCTGCATCTCTTCTAAGAACTCAAAGCATCTCTCCTTGGAGGTTGTAATTGACGCACCCCTTTTGCTTTTGCCGTAGATTATCTTACTGAGTTCTTGCAAAGTCTCCCTATTTTGAAGTTGCAGCTGCTCAGTTCTTGCAGTGTTTTTAATAACCATACGAGTGCTGAGCTAGAGCATTGAAGAGTGGGAGGAGCAGAGACTGGAACATCGGGTAAAGGGGAGAAGCATTTGGCACACCGCCTCAGGTGTTAGGAGATCTTGGCGAGCCAATAACCCAAAAGAAATAACAGGTAAGTGCTCTGGTGCAGAGTCAAAATCATCATCCTATTTTCCTCCAGTAGTGAACTTGAGTTCCTCAGGTGCCTACCAGTTTGGAAGGGAAACAGGCTTGTCAAAAAATAAAATTGTGGTTTCTGCATACTTAGAGGGCTCCCTAGGTGTGCAGGAGCAGCACCTAAGGTTGTAACTCCATACTGTATCTGAAAAACTCCAAAAATAGCCCAACGAGGACCTATAAAATATTGACATAACCATTTGCGGGTGTCAGTTGAAAGAAAATGAATAAGAGGTGGGAAGAGTGAATTGGCCCAGTCTTCTGCACTGTGCTAGGCAAAGTGGGCAGAATCTGCACAAGGGCTCTTCACCAGTGCAACGCTGCAAGCAATGACACAATAAGCACCTGAAAAGGGTATATGGGTGCACTGGCAAAGTCCTTTAAAGTGCTGTTTATGTCACAAAAGTACATGGTTAGCATACTGTAGGAGTCAGACTTAGAACAAGAGCCAGGATGGTGTAGTGGTTTGGGAGTCGGACTTAGACCTGGAAGATCCAGGTTCAAATCCCTGCTCAGCCACGAAGCTTCCTGGGTGACCTTGGGCCAGTCACTATCTCTCAGCCCCACCTACCTCACAGGGTTGTTGTGAGTACAAAAAGGAGGGGAGGAAATATGTACACCACTCTGAGCTCCTTGGAGGAAGGGCGGTATAAAAATGTGAAAAATAAAAATAAAATATCTATGCCAACCTCTCTATTTCATTGTATTCTCCTCTGAAGAATATTAAAAGCTGGCCAATTCCCAAGGGAATCTGTCTTTTTTCTTCCTTCCTTTGCCCATGGATCATTAATAATGACAACTTCCAAGGATACAGTAGGTGTGCCTGGTTGTTAACAGCAACCTGTTACAGCAAAAGCAATGAAGAGTATTGCGACACATTAAGAGTACACGCTTATGCAAAAGAATGTCCTGTTAAGCTCAGTGGAATGTACTCCTATGTGGCTATGCCCATAGAAGATTGCATTGGGTTGTTGTTTTGTTTTAGTTTTCTTTGGCCTCCAATCCCTTCTATCTGTGTTTTTAAAAAGCCATGTACTGTATATGGAAGGCCAGCGGGTGGCGCAGTGGGTTAAACCGCTGGATCATAAGCTGTCGATCGAAAGATCGGCAGTTCGATTCCCGCAACGGGGTAAGCGCTCGTTGCTTGGCCAGCTCCTGCCAACCTAGCAGTTCCAAAGCATGTTAATGCGAGTAGATAAATAGGTACCGCTTGCGGGAAGGTAAACAGCGCTCCGCGTTCCAGCTGCATGCTACGCGCTGCGGCAAGGAGAGTCATGCCGGCCACATGACCACGGAGGCGTCTTTGGCCAACGCTGGCTCTTCGGCTTTGAAATGGGGATGAGCACACCACACCCTAGAGTCGGACACGACTGGACTTAATTGTCAGGGGTCACCTTTACCTTTACTGTATATGTGGTTATTGCGCTAGAAGGTGGATGTCCTCTTTCCTAATCCAACAAATTAACTTGTGTGCTCCCTGAGGCATCTGGTGGGGCCACTGAGTGATACAGGAAGCTGGACTAGTTGATCCAGCAGGGCTCTTCTTATGTTCTTAGATCCCCTTCACTGGAACAGGACAGTGGCGTTCCTGTCCATCCGGGCATCCATGGACAGCACCCACCAAGTGCGTAGATGTGGAAGTAATTGGTCGTGACATGATGATGTCATCACGTTGCCACCAATTACTTCCGGCTCACTGACCCAGAAGTAATTGGCAGTGATATGACCGCCAATTACTTTCAGCTCAGCAGCCATTCCAACTCAGCCTGTGCAGCTCCAAGCCAAGTTGCCGAGTCAGAGTGGCAGAAAGCAGTGGGCAAGGGTGACACGCCCCCTGGGGGTTGTCAACCTTGCTCGGCCACTTTCTGCCACTTGGACTCAGCGACTCGACTCGGAGCAGAGCAAGCCAAGTAAGAGCTGCAGAAAGTGGCAAGCAAGGGTGATACGCCCCTCCGGGAGGGGTGTCAGCCTTGCTTGGCCACTTTCTGCCACTCCGATTTGGCATAAGAACATAAGAACATAAGAAGAGCCCTGCTGGATCAGGCCAAAGGCCCATCTAGTCCAGCTTCCTGTATCACACAGTGGCCCCACCAGATGCCTCAGGGAGCACACAAGACCACAAGAGACCTGTGTCCAGTTGCCACTCCCTTGCACCTTGCACAGAGAAAACCTACTCCAACTTGGCAACTTGGCTTAGAGCTGAGAGAGGCCAAGAAAGAGCAGAAAGAGACTGAGACTGGGCGGGGTGCTGCGGAGGGCTTCTCCACTGTGTCACCCCTCAAATGTGTGTGCACCCCCTGCACCCTCGTAGTGATGCCAGTGGTTCAGGATGGTAGTTTTGGTTAACAAGATAAGCAGGGGATCTATCTCCCATATCCAAGTAAAAGCTAACTGAGCTGAGAGGTCATGTTTTAATCAACAATACCCCTCCCCCTTTAATTTTTACAATTAAGAAGACAAGATCAACAATTGACATCTCAAAGTTTGAGCCTGGCTTTTGACACTTTCAGCATGTTGGACTCTGTAGTAGGATTCTTCTTTAATTTTTATTATGAGAAGGATTTTGTTGTTGCAAAATCTTTAATCAGGCTTTGACAAAGGAATAAATGTCAATAAATGACAACGCAAAGATATATTAATTTCTAGCGGAAGCGGAAAATGGTCAAATGAGTCTGGAGTGTTTTATTTACTACTTGCGTGCACTGGGCCAGTGCAAGTCGTCACAAAAGTGCCGTAAAGCGCTTTGCAATAGCATAGGAGGAGGAGGAGGAGGAGCCTGTATCGCATGTGCCTCCAGATGGAGGAGTGCAGACCAGAGAAGGTAAGTTGTGCACCGAGCGACACAAGGGTGTAATGGGGCGGGGCGGGGGAGGGCGGGGAGTGAATGTTACGGGGCTGGGAGGGGGAAGGATCAGCGGTGCTGGTGCACACTGGATCCTATCCCCCTTCCCTGACCCGTTTTCCCTACACGAGTCCTCTTGGACTTGTGCCAGCGATTTACCTGGCACAGGTCCTAATAGATCGTGGCAAGGGAGCAAATGTCCCCTTACCTACCCCAAGGAGACCTCCAGTCTGCTAATTTCTGTGCAGGATGCAGCAAAGGCTGCACTGGGTGTGCAGAAGTTTCTAGGTTCCGTTCCTGATATCTCCAGAAAAGGCAGAGAACAATTCCTATCTGAAATTCTGGAGAGTCACTACCAGTCACTGTTGACAATACTGAGCTCAATTGGTCTGTGATCTGACACTGTAAAAGGCAGCTTCCTATGATTTCAGGCTGCAATTTTATCCATGATTACCATAGTTGGGAGTAAACTTACTGGGCCTCCTGAAGAACCTGTGTTTAGGAATGGCTTACAGGTGCCTCTCCCTTTCAAACAATTGGACTTAAAAGTGAGACTTGTGAGGACATGATAGTATCCCTAAACTGGGGCTTTTGGATTTTTTCTTATGGACTAACATAGCTACCTGCATTTTTTATGGACTTGCTATAGAGTAGACCTCTAATTTAGTAGTTCCTGGTTTTGAGTACATTAATGGCCTCTCTATCCTTTCTGCCCCCAGTGCAAGGGAAAGGGGATTTAAAACCCCTTACCCCTGCATAAGCCTCCTTCCCCTCAATGGGTCTCCTTAGACCTGTGCCAGCTCTTGCACCAGCTAAAGAGCTGGCACAGGTCTAAGGAGACCCATTGCGGGGAAGGAGGCTTACATAGGGGTAAGGGGTTTTAAATCCCCTTTCCCTTCCAAAGCCTCTCCCCCCCTGCTGGATACAGCGTGTGCCTTTTTGGCACGGTTGCACTGGGGGCAGAAAGGATAGGCCATTAGTCCAAGGAGAGAAAGGAGGAGGTGAGGCTGCAGAAAAGGAGGATAGGATCCAACCTGCACTGTTGCTGTCGGATCCACCCCATCCTGCACCCTCCCCCCTGTTCCTCCCCATCTCCTCCTGATTTTACCCCTCCTTGCTCCCATTCCACTCTCCTCCCACCCCTCCCACCTCCTGCACTAGTTTACCTGCTCCGGCGGGCAGCCAGAGTTGGGAAGATAGTGCCTGGGAAGGCTCCAGCCTTCTTGCTGGCACTCCGGCAACACCACTGGCGCCGCTGCAGGGGGGCGGAGCTCTAAGTTCCGCCGAGGTGCGTTGCTTTCACCGCCTTGAATGGTTCCGAAGGTGAAGGGGCGGGGCTGCTTCGTGCTCCGGTATAATGGAGGGTCGGAGCCTCGGCGGAACTTAGAGCTCCGCCCCCCTGCAGCTACACCAGTGGGCAGCACGCCCTGCCAGAGTGTACCTTATGGCTGCCTTACGGCAGCCAGTGCTAGCAGAACATTAGTTCCGCCAGGGGTACAGCCCATTAGGATTGGGCTGATACTGAACTTAGCATCAGCTTGCAATTGATCATGCCTCTGGAGTTTATTTTATTTCATTTTGAAGCCTGTACTTGTTAACTTCATAGTGCAACATCAGGGGTCAGTCAGGATGGGTTGGGCAGGTTGGCTCACCCGGCCAATTAGTTCCTGAGCCCTCAATACCGGCTGCAGTGGTAGCACCTAATGTACCATCACGGGGGAGTGCTGTGCATGGTTTTGCTCCAGCACTCTGGCATCAGCACTGGTAATTTTTGTTCAGAGAAGCAAATGGCCTTTGCAGCATATTTGACACAGAGAATATCACAAAGTCTCCCTGGCAGGCAATCTTTCTTGACATTGATTGCAATGAATGGTCTTCAGGAGATAGCTGCAAAATACAGTGGGAATGGAGTGGTGGTAGGGGGAATGTTTAAATACAAATGATTTTCTCTTGAACAGCAGCGTAGTGGGGGGGGCGGTGGCACGGTAAGTGCTGCAAAGCGTTACACGGAGGTGCAAAGTGGGCCCTCCCACTCGCCATCAGAGCCAGTTTGGCACCAAAGATGCTGCCTTTGCGGCCAGACTTGCTCCGAAGGTGAGTGGGAGGGGCCACTTTGCACCTCCGTTTAACGCCGTGCAGCACTTACTGCGCCACCACCACCCCTCTGGCTACGCTACTGCTCCTGAATGAGCTTGGGGTGGAGTTTCATTGCACTGATTTCATTTCACCTTTTCAGAGTGATGAAGTAAACCTTTAATTAATCAGTCACTTCACGCTCTTCACAGGCTGCAGGGATTAAATTAGATTGTAAACATGAGGGAAGGGCAAATGGCATTGTGAATTTCTGCATATGTATTAGGAACAGATAAACTGTAATAACACTGTATTATATCATGCAAATATGGTCTCATTATATATTGACATCATACAGCCATGATACAAATGACGTTAATATAAGGTATAATTAATTATATTTCCTAATTATATGTGGCTATTTTTAATGTGGTTTTACAAAAGCTCATATTCATTGTATTATACTATAGTTAGCCACCTTGAACACATTCTTAGTAAAGGATATAAATGCTATATTTTGTGATGCAATTATGTTCTAGGTATAATATTCTATTAATGATTTTATATGGATGCATATGTGTGTTTAGTGTCGATAGTTATACATTAATATACTTCATACATATACATTCAATGTAAAATATGTACTGTATACCTTTTATAAATAGGTACTTTTAGTTATATATATTGTGTGTGCATATACACAAATAAATTGGGAAATTATATACATTATATATATTACAGATATACGTAACTTATAGATAAAACCTATTAATATAACTAATAATTTTTTTTAATAATTCGATCATCATAATTTTGATTAAACGCCTCTCCCGCGGCTTCCCTCGCTGGAGGGACTTACGAATACAGTAATACAAATCGGCTTATGCATAGTTAAAACCTGATATTTGCATATAGCCTGACCCCGCCCCCTCCTCCTCTTCCTCTCTCGTCCTGATTGGCTGCCTTCCCCGCCTCCTCTCCCTCCCTTTCGAATACGGGGGTCCGTGCGCAACCTAGCACTGCTGAGATCTGAGTCCGCCTCCCTACCGGGGTCGCCTCTTACTGATTGGCCAACAGGGACTGTCGGTCAGTCCCTGACGGAGTGGGGCTGCCCTGCCCGGATCGGGGCTTGGCAGCTGGTTCGGTTGCGCGGCGGTAGCAGGGAAGAAGCTTTGAGGAGGCGGCTGGACAGGAAGGAGGTGGAGGGTAAGAGGCGAGGGGGAGAGAGAGGTAGGAGAGGGATCCCCAGCAATCTCCTACCCCGCAGCGTTATGTGGTTGTCCTTGAAGCGGGGTGAGGAGAGCAATGTGGGGGGGGGGATTGTAACGTGAGACAGCTCTGGGGGATGGACTGGATAACTATCCCCCAATCAAAGAACATTCCTCCAAGCAGAGGGAAAAAGGGGACGGACTTGAAGGGGTACAGAGGGGTGGGGTTTGTGATTTTGGAGGCGTGGCTCTTGTACCATGCATCAACTGGGCTATGGAACTCCCTGCCACAAGATGTATGTGATGATGGTAACCACTTGGGCTGTGGTGGCTTGTGTTTCAAAGGAGAGCAGGGGCGGTGGTTTGGTGCAACTGTTATAGAGAGGAGGCCTATTAGGGTAGCTAGTCTACTTATAGGTATATACTTACAGGTATATTACTATGGAAGTTCCATCTTTGAGTGTCAGATGCTGGTGAGCTTTGGAAATGGGACCTGTTGCCTTATAATAAAGGGTTATATAAAGGCATGGAGGATACGTCTATCCACAGCCATTATATGTAAGTTGAACCTTTGTAATCGGAGACAGTCTATCTCTGAATAGCACTTGCTGGTGGGCAAATAATGGGATACCCTGTTAGGCTATCCAGCGGGGCATCTGGTTGACAGTTGTAAATGGGGTGCTGAGCTAGATGGACTCACCTCAATCTGGTTCAGCACTGAATCAGCAGGACATTTCTTATGTCCCTGGTGAAGATAACTAAATGGATCTTCCATGTCCAAAGGCAGTATACCTTTGAGTACTAGATGCTGGAAACATACAAAGGAAGAAGACTCTGCTTGTAGGCTTCCTGGAGGCATCTGATTAGACATTGCTAGACAAGATGGACTCATCTAGGATTAAAAAGGAATTAGACAAATTCATAGAGGAGAGGAGGTTTATCAGTGGCTATGAGCTACCATCCCTAAATGGAATTTCCATGTACAGATGCAATCTACTTCTGAATACTAGTTGCTGAGGAGAGATCTGTTGCCTTCATGCCCTGCTTCTTGGAAGCTGTTGGTTGGCTTCTGCGGGAGACTGAATGGCAAACTAAATAGGCCTTTGGCCTGATGTTGCAGGTCAGTTCTTATCATTAGAACACAGGTTTAATGTACGAGGAGGGGTCTATTAGCATCTATCAAATATGATAGCTAAGAATGGAACTACTGTGTTCAGAGGCAGACTGTCTGAAGACCAGATGCTTAGGACAGTCAGTGGTCATCTCATCACATCATGGTTATCACCTTCATGCCCTGCCTCCAAGCTTCCCAGTGGGGCATCTGTCTGGCTAATCCTTCCAGCAGTCTTGTAAGTTAGGACATGATGCAGGTAAGACTTAATTGCAAAAGTAATTGTACTTGGGGTGATCGTAGGCTCATTGGGGAAGAGGCTTGTCCTGTGATTCTTTGTAAAATGCCATTGCATTGATAAAGATACAGTACATAATCAGGAGGAGTACAGGGTATAGGATGTGAAGAAGGCTTGCAGAATGGAGATGCGAAGTAACAAAAATTAACAGTTCAATCTGTAGTATCAGTTGTGTGGTGGTGGGGAGGTTATGTGTGAAGAAGAATCATCGTATATGTGTGAGGATTGCTGATCAGTGAGGAGCAGAGGAGCATGTCTGAAAGGGGAGACTGTGTGTAGGGGGAGGGTTTAGGATGACCATCAACTTCATATCTGAGCCATAAAGTGGAACGTGGGAGAAACAACTCGGGGATTTGGGGATTATTGCTGTTTGGGGTGGTTGATGGGGTGTGGAGGGTTTGCTTTCCTCGATGAGCTGTCCATCCCCCTTGCAGGGTAGGCATGGGGTGTAATATAGTGGGGAAAAATCCCGTCTATATTGGTCAGATATCCTTATTTAGAAGATTTATATCTCCGTTTTGCTCTTAGACATTCTTAGTGGCTCATGATGAATAATGAAAAATGTAATTTCTGGTGTCAGTTCAGAGTTAGTTCTTTTGCCGGATGCTCCATTTACAGTGCAATCCTATGCATGTCTACTCAGAAGTAAGCCCCCTTGAGTTCAGAGGGGCTTACTCCAGGTGATGCTGTATACTACCGGTAGGATTGCAGCCTTAGTATCAATCGGATTCTTGGTTTTACTTCTGTGAGATTGGAATGTTTTACATGTATATGTACATTTTTAAATGTTGTGCATGCCTTTTTTTTTTTTAGCCACATGTGTGATGCTAGTGGCAGCTCTCCCAACTGTGCACAGGTGGTGGATACATGAAGCGGCTTTTTGGAAATAAGTTATTTAGACATTTTTGCTGCGCAGAGAGAGAGAGAGAGAGAGAGAGACTTCCCTCCGAGAAAGGAAGTGGAAGGACAAAGAGATCTGGAAATGGTATAGGAAAAAGTTCTAATATTTATTTGGGGGTAGGAAGAAGTACATGAGATTTAGGAGCTTTCTTTTTGGAGCCAGTTGGGATTGGTTTCTTGTGGACATGTGGGATTATAATTGAACGAAAGGGATTACGAAAATGATGTTCAAATGAGAGGGGAGTAGTTCACTGGAGTTGCGTGTGCAACAGTTCGATTTGGGATTCCAAATTGGTCATGATTGCGCTTAGATGGCTCTTGGAGACACAGAAAACATGTTGATCTCTGTGCCATTTATATGTTCCGCAGTCCATTGGTAAAGGATGGTAGTAAGGCAGGGTAGAACTTGCTGGAATAGTTAGGTTCATGACGAAATGTGTGTTTCTAATAAATAAAGGATTTTGGTGTTAGATTATCAGACGTGCAAATAGACTAATATTTTTCATTCCACAGTCTTGTAGTAACCAACTTGGTGGTGTTTGAATCTGTAATTAGATAGAATTCTAGGGTAGTATGAAAAACACCATAACATTTCTTATGCCATCCATAGTACAGGTGGACCCCCATATCCGCTGGGGATATGTTCCAGGCCCCTCCGTGGATACTTGAAACCGTGGATAAGAGCGAACACCCCCTCCATGGTTTCCTGAGGGAGGCCCCCCCTGCCTCCCCTGCAGGCAGGCATGCTTGCCCCCCCCGCTCTTATTTTTCTTTCAGCAAGCTTTCTTTCTTCCTTAAAACAAACAGAGAAGCAGCCTCCATTGCAGGCAAGTAGAACGAGACGAAGTCCTAGAGAGGCTCGGCAAGGTTTCTGTTAACCTTGCAGAGCCTCTCTAGTACTTAGTCTCGTTCTACTTGCCTGTAATAAGCAGCCAGAGGCTGCTTCTCCTGTTTCTTTAAGGAAGAAACGAAGCTTACTGGGGAAAAAAGTAAAAGCCTGGGGGGGTCCCCACGATCCGTGGATAACTGAAATCGTGGATAGCGAATCAGTGGATATGGGGGCCCACCTGTACTTGAGCCACGGACAATGTCTCTTCTTTCCAGCCCCAGGAGTTCTAAAGTGTTACCAGTTTTACAATTTTTCATAGGAAGTTGAGCTAAATATAGTCTGTTTCTTTTAGCATCCATTGTTTCTCTTTCAAGGATGTGTTTAGCACTTGGCTTCAAAATATTGTGTTGAAATATTGACTCCTTGATATATCAAAGGGCAGGAAAGTTATCCTTAGCAAGCCAGGACTTGGAGATTGATTTTTTTCTTTAGATTTGAAACTTGACGCTTGTTCTCAAGGTTCAAGAAATAACATATTCTCTCGCATTCAGTAGGATTTAAATTCAATTTAAATGTGGTCCAGGAGGCGGGTTTTGAACAAAAGTCCAAGTTCACTCCCTGTAGATTGCCTGCAGGATGTAAATCTCTTCTGTCTTGCATCTATAAGATGACAATTGTAGTTCTCTATCCATGGAGTTATCATGGGGATAAAGGAGATGAGGAATAGAGATCATTGCAAAATTAGTGTAGGTTTTGTGAGAGAAGTAAGAAAAGTGTGGCTGAGGGGGCCCTTCTCCCCGCCTCCTCTGAGACTAGAGGCTGGCGTTTGTGCTCTTGCTGGGAGGGGGGAGTTGGTGTTGAGGGAATGGCCCATCTTTCTACCAAAAACTCCATCTTTTTTGTATTTTCGTTACAACCCTAAGAGGTAATTGTGTGGTGATTGAGTACCTTGTGCAAGACCACCCTAGTGAGATTCCCACCAAAGTCTGTGTCTGAAGGCAGCACCCTCTGTGACTGGTATAGTGATGGAAAGTGAGAGGAGAGAGTGATGCTGCACAGAAGAAGGGATTCCAGTGGATCTTTGCTTACTCTGCTGGAGGACAGCATGTTGTCTGAATGTCTAGCATGACCCTGGTCTAGGGTGCAGCATCTGTGAGCCTAATGCTCTGAAAACTCAAGGAAGGAACCTACTATAGGTCATCTCAGCATCTGAACTGGGAGCCTCTGTGACATGTAGACTTGTCTTCCTCTCTTTGGAAATGGTCTTCTCTGCAAGGGGGCTTGGATTCAAAAGAGAAGAGCCGAGGCTTCTGTGGCTTGAGCCATGGTGGAGCAGGAGGAATTTCAGGGGATGCAGCTTTCCACCCCTCTTCATGATGAGCCATATCTCCTATCTACCTGTTCTTGTGTCAGCAATTTCTGACTGTGTCTTTTTACCATAAAAACTATTGAGTGATATAGAAATCGTAGTTGGTTAACCTTTGTTTAATTCATTTGTGTTGAAGTCTACACACATTTGCATCTGCTAAAACCATAGTGTTGAAGAAAAAAAAAGTGCTTTCCTTGTTTTGAGATGGTGGATATGTGTTTCGTGTATGTGAAAGAAAGATGGCACCTGTCGAATATGTGGCTATCATCATGCAGACCAGCAAATGTTCACACTAGAAGAGGCATGCCTTACTGTGTGAGAGTGATGGGGGAATACCTCTTCCAATACGGTGCTTACTATCTGCAGTTTTTATAAGAACCTGCATTTTAAATAATTGAAGCTTTAAAAATATGTTGCCTGATTAATCCGGTATGCCTTTTAGTCAGTTTTAAAAGGTTTTTAATTGATTGAGCTTAACACATTAATCGATTTCACTGTTACAATCTTAAAAACCATATAAAGTAGTAAAAATAAAACTGAACATAATACGATATAGAATGCAGGCAGTAGAAACATAACTACAAAGCTATTCCAGCCAATAGATCTTTATTGTTATTAAAAGCTCAGGCAGACTGGAAGGACTCTGCCTGGCATCTTAAAGAAAGCCGTAAACTAAAGACAGTCTGCAGAGGGAATTGCCACCCTAGAAAAGGCCCCCTCTGGTAGCTGAATCTCTGGTGGCAGGTCACACCCAACAGTTCCAGTTCCTGCTTCCTGTTCTTTGGCTGAGCCTCTCTAGCACTCAGACGACTTCAGCAGTATAAGCAGCATGCTGCTTATAGCGTTTGTTTAAAGGACACAGACCAGCTTCAATCTAAGGTAAAATAATGGCCGATGGAGCGCGTGGGGTGGGGGGCCTCCCGCTATCCGCAGGTAAGTGAATCCATGCATAGCGGATCCGCAGATATGGGCCTCCCTGTAGTTACTTTGTCTTTCTGCTCGGAGCATTGAGGGTGATTGTTCAAAACTTCAACACAAGTGAGCAAAAACAATAAAGGTGGAAGGCAACCGCACAGATTAACAGCACTGAAAAGCAGAGAGAATTAGAAGGTGCCTGAAGTTCTCTGATTTTGTGAGGTGGCCGGCTAGGGAGGTAGATTCCAGAGTTGCGCCATTGTGAAGGCTGTCCTGGCCCGGAAGGCCCCACAAGGATTCACTGTATCTTAATCAAGACTAAATCTGACACTCTGCTGTCTGTCTGACACATCAGCTTTATTCTCTGAATCACTAACGCAGTGACTCCCAAACTGGGGTGTTGTGATGCCCCAGTCTGGAAGAATAGGTCTCTACCTTAAAGGAAGTGGCGACCTTTGGTGGCAGCAATAGTGCTCCCGGGATTGCGCCGCCACCACCAAGAAAAATAAGGGGGGGTCTCCGCTCACCTGGGAGTCGCGCTGGACATCCAGAGGGTGCGGGCAGCCCATGCCCCCCTCTGCAGGCCTCCCTGCGCCTCGGAACGGCTCCTTGGAGCACTTCTGGTTTTGCAGTGGTGGTACAATCCCAAAAACGCTGTTGCTGCTGTCTGGGGTGGGTGGGTTTGGGAACCCAAGGGTGTGCCAAGTCCTTAAATACTATATGCAGCATAAATGGGCTAACCCAAGGCTCTAACCTGTCTCTTGGTCACATAAACAGGATGGTTTTGCGTGTTTCTGGAGAGGCTGCATTAATTTGCATTTTTCTTTCTTTTGAACCTAATCAGCCTTGCCTATTTTCATTATCAATAGAGCAGTTTAGAATGGAGATATCTATTCATATCTTCATATCTGTTCTTGAATGGATGGGAAAAGTCCATTCTGCACCACTGATTTAACTGCTCTGACCTTCAGGCACTCCAGGTGATGAAAATATGTTTTGGATGGGATGGGACTGGGACTAACTAATTAGTGTTCAATGACCTCAGGGTGATCTTGTGGCTATGATTTCTCAGTCATTCTTTCTCTGAGTTCCAAGCCTGATTGTACAGTGCTGCCAAAAGTGACTTTGCTCAGAGAGCTTTAGGATTTACATTATTTTCTACTCATAGTTGTGTGGGTGCAATAACACAATCTGCCTGCTGTTCAGAAATGAAGTACCTGATTGGAGTTGTTTGACAGAGCAGCATGTGAGATGGTTTCTGTAGTATCTTGGAAAAAATTCCACTTTATTCCAAAACGCATCTGAGGGAGTCATCATCAAAATATTTGCGAGTGAGAACAGGTTGCAAATGGTTTGAGAAAATTCTAATTTATTGCCTTTTTACAAACACCTTCTTGGCTTTTTCAGTTTGAAAGGGAACAGGAAAAACTTTGTGCATTGAGATGCTAACCAGAAAAATTGAGTTTAAGGTTTTTGCCTTCCGGTTTAACATGTATTTATTATCCAGGTTTAGGGTAGGCAAAATACAACAGGAAAAGTTAAGGTTTGTGCTGTCCAAGTTAGCTTACAGAGAGAGGCACATTGTCTTTGGGGCATTACATGTTTGCTTAATGGCACGAAGCAACTTATTAGCACTGAGCTTTCAGTGGGGAGAGTGGGTTAGAGAATGGGGAGAGCGCGAAAATTAGTCTCTGTGAAGACCCCCCCCCCCCTCAATTTGATGATAAGTTGGAGCGGGTCCTGTAAAATGGAGCAAACATTTTTGCTTATTCAGGGTGAGGATAGGAAGCGGTGCCCTTGTTCTGATTTGACTTTGGGATATTGTCGCGTAGCCAAATCTGACTCCATAGTACCATAATGTCATATAGGGTACATGATCTTTGACTACATCACATAGGCATCAGGAAGAATAACCCTGTTTTTTATTTTTTTGTTTTATTGTATGCGCGCGCGCGCACACACACACACACACACACACACACACAGAACAGTGCAGAAAAGGTGAAATTATAAGTCAGTGTCTTTCGGAGAACACGTAGATTCCTCCTTCATTCCCTTCTTTTGCTCCAAAATGTTCACCATGATAATTCGACTCCTTTCCACAATTTAGGGTTCTCTCTCATTTGAGCTGGAGAAGTAAAAATGGTGGGAAATTGGCTCGCCCAGCGTGGTGTGTACTGTTTGGAAGAAATACCAGTCTTGCTTTTTTTTTGTTTTTTTAAGTGAATGTGCCCAAAGCCATCCTTTCTCCTTTCATCCTAAGCAAATTGTGGAGTACTTGCCAGTGAACAGAAATGCTTTGGTGTTTTCTGACTTGCTCTGGCCTTTCTGATAAATCTGGAGCAGGGAGGCTATAGTAGCCCCTCTTGCTTCCATTAGGAAGAACAAAAGCCATTTCTTCTGTGTTCTTTCTACTTGTTTTTAGATGACTTGACATCTATAGAGCAAATCTCTCTTACTTTGGATGGCTGAAGCCTAGAAGGCGGTTTGTCCATTTCCTCATGTTGCTCTCTCCAGGCATAACTCCTTTTAAAGCATATGGGCTTTTTTCTTCCATGTTCACTAATCTATGCTGCTGTATATTTGAAACTGAACTTGGTTTGAAGTTGGTCAAAAGCCTCTTTGTATGCATTTTCATGAAATAAACTCTCCCCCTCTCAGCAGTTGAATGACTGGTGCTTCTTGCAATGTCTCCCCTTTCAGAAAAGGTTTGATGGGTGGCAGATGAGAACTGTTATGTTGACTGAAGAGCGCTGTTTGTTTCCATGCACAGATTCATTAACTTTTGAAATCTGATGTTTTTCCATTAAAAAATAATAATAATTCAGATTATAAAGAACTTAGGGCGCAATCCAAACCTACTTAGGCTGCCATTGTAACCAGCGGCCCAGCGAAAATGGGAGGCCCCAGAACGGAAAAGGGATTCAAATCCCCTTTGAATTCCCCTTTTGGAGGGGATTTGAATCCCCTTTCTGTTCTGGGGCCTCCCATTTTTGCTGGGCCGCTGGTTACAACAGTGGCCTAAGTAGGTTTGGATTGCGCCCTTAACTTTTTAAGCCAGTGGTTCTCAAAGTTGTCCCCATGAGTAGGGGAAGCTGTAAGTTCTTGCGGGGGCAGGCTGGCGGTGGTGCTCCCAGAATTGCGCTGCGGGTTTTTTTTGTTAAACTTACCGGTGGGCGCACTCCAGAGGGCTGATGTGACCCCTTGTAAGTTAAAAAAAAACCCATTTTTCCCCTGTGGAGGTGAGACGTCACCATGCCATGCCCCTTAAGGGGGTTGCAAATGTTTCCAGTTTTCATTGTAGGTTGCAACCCACCAGTTTGAGAACCACTGTTCTAAGGAATTTTGAGCATTCTCTTTTTACTGTGTTGGTGCTACCAGGGCCGGCATCAAGATCTGATAATCTGGGACAGAAGCTGAGGGTCCAGCACTGAGTGGCTCCTCCCGCTCTGACATCTGACTTTGGGGAGGATTGAGCCTCCCCAGTGTGGCTGGGTGGGACCCCCTCCTTTAACTTTTCAGCAGGTGTGGATTGTGGGTGGTGGATTTTTTTCACCAGCAGCAGAAGCAACAGCCATTATTCTGGCCATCAGACATCCACAATGCCGATTTTAGTTGATGTTACTTAGGCCTTGTTGAGGAGCAAATGTGGCAGGTGGCTGCCCACTGCAGTGCTAAGGTTTCTGCAATGGAGCCAGCTTAGAAATAACAGCAGTGTTTTAGCAGTGTTTGCTGCCCACCAAGACTCTATGTAGCGTCGCATACAGTTTGCCACCCGTAAACAGCACAGTTGCTAAGGTAAGCAGAAGAGGGCTATACCATCCAGAAGAGGGCTATCCCATCCGTTCAAACCTGGAATTGGTTGTGGGTTGTGCAGAGCAGAGCCGGGAAGTACACCATCGTGCTTAAGAGTGTTGAGAGTGGCTTGAGGAAGGGGTTGCGTTCTTCCACTGCCCCCTCTGACCAAGTACTGTAGGGTTTTTAAACAGTGTTTTTAAACAGGTTTTCAAACTTGCCAGGTGTATTTTGACCAGAGGGGAAAGTGGAATAAATCTACCTGTACCACAGGGAGGCACCCTTCTTTTAAGCAATTGATTGATTGTAGGTCTTCAACCTGAGCAGTAGCATGGGTTTAAAAAAAAAAAACCCACAGAATGGCTTAAGAAGAGATCCTTTTGCCTACTCTTGTCTCATAAAGTGAGTGGAACATGTGAGTATTGAGGGACATAGTTCATGTTTCCTACAGCCCAATCCTTTCCTACGCTCGGCTCAGCGATCTAGCTATGCTGGCGCTGGCAATGCTGGATCCTGAGCAGAGAAGGCGGGATTGGAAGTCTCCTCGAGGTAAGGGAACTTTTGTTTCCAGTCCCCGCGATGGGTTCCCACAGATCTGTGCCTGACATTTTGGCGACGCAAATCAAGGCTGCCTGTGTCGGGAGAAATGGGCCTGACAGGGGGATAGGATACGGCGTACACCACTGCCGCCAATCCTGCCCCCTCCCAGGCCTGATCCGCCCTGCCCCACCCCAGAACGTCCCCAGAACGCCCTGCCCCTGTGCTGTATGGCCCAGCCGCAGCTTACCTGGGTCAGGATCCGACCTGCAGAGGCCAGCACAGGCTTCTGCCCCAGCCTGGGGCCGGGTCAATTGCCTTACGGATAGGATTCTGTCGCTGGTTTCACTATTGTAACTGAACCTTTGTTGCATTCAGAAAAGTATTTATTCCCTGCTTAACCTGTTTAATAGAATGTTCTTTGGGATTTCAGACTAAATGCATTTCTTTGAGAAAAAGCTGTTCTGTTGGAGACAGGGCAATCTTCCAAAGACGAGTCAGTCTCTCTCTCTCTCCCTCCCTCCCCCAACTGGTTTATAAGAAGGAATCCAGAGTGTGTCTAGAACAAAATGTTGGCAGGCCCTTTTCCACTGGAACCTGCCCATGGTCAGAGCTCTTGGTGTGCTGTTCTACCCACACCTCTGTATATGGTTCCACAAATTTTAGCTGGCCTAGATAGTCAAGCCAGGATTTTCATCACCAGGACTCTTTCCCCTTTCCTTTAGTGCAATCCTTGGAACTTACTTGGAATTTATAGCTTAAGGGCGCAATCCTGTGTAAGAGCACTAATGCCAGTGTAACTTGCTGTACGCCGACGGATGCAGGACGGACACCAGTGTAACCCCTCTTGGATGCCTCACATGCACAGTTATGATGCAGAATGGCACAACTTTGCCAGCGCAGGGGGCATTTCAGGGGCGTCTGAATGCCCTCAGAATGCCCCCTGCGCCGGCGGAGTTGCATTGGTGTCCGTTCCGTGTCCAAACTGCACATGTGAGGCATCCAAGTGGGGTTACGCTGGTGTCCATCCTGCATCCGTCGGTGTATAGCAAGTTACACTGGCATTAGTGCTCTTACACCAGGGGATCTACTGTTACACTGGTGCAAGAGTTACACAGGATTGCGGAATTAGTGACCAACTAGCCTAGATTAAGTGCTAACTTCATTTCATTCATGGAATTTGCGGAAAGAGCTGCCCTTTGTCTCGATACACCAGCATCATCTGGTTAAGTGACTTTACAGGATTTTCAGCTACCAACGTCCTAATCCAACTTTCCAGCCGTGATGCAGCTGTGCCAACAGGGCATGTGCTGCATCTTGTGGTGCTGGTGGCAGTCATGGAAGCCTCCTCAAGGTAAGGGAACATTTGTTCCCTTACTTTGGGGCTGCATTGCGGTTGCATCGGCGCTGGAAATTTGGATAGGATTGGGTCCCAGAATGGGAGCTGGGCATTAGAGGATATTTGTGGAGGTGCCTTGAAACCTTCATTACTGTCTTTGAAGCACCAGGCTAAGCTCACCCTGTTTACCCAAGTTTTTAACATGAATTAATACTGTATTACCAAAAGGCCACTTGTCTGTACTGCTGGATTGTTATATTGCTTTCGGGGTTATTGATTGTTTGTTGTTTTGCATTTTAACTTGAATTATTATTTTAATGGAATGTGAGAGAATAGAGTTCTAAAAGTAAATATACTGGAAGCACCTATAATTTTGGGGGGGAAGGATGGGCAGGGTGGGCTTTTTAAATGAAACTACCGGTATATGGCTTGAAAATATTGGTAGCTCTCTGGCTTCATAAGAGGAAGGGTTTGGCTCTATGCATTTCAGATGATTCAGTGTTGCTGAGCCTGTGTACTTCCCCTTCCCCATCTCCTCGCAGACCCAAGGGAGAAACCCTGGTTAGTGAAATCATAGCTCTACATGGCATCTGAACCCAGCGGGTGGCGCAGCGGGTTAAACCGCTGAACCATAAGCTGTCGATCGAAAGGTCGGCAGTTCGATTCCCGCGACGGGGTGAGCGCTCGTTGCTTGGCCAGCTCCTGCCAACCTAGCAGTTCCAAAGCATGTCAATGCGAGTAGATAAATAGGTACCGCTTGCGGGAAGGTAAACAGCGCTCCGTGTTCCAGCCGCATGCTACGCGCTGCGGCAAGGAGAGTCATGCCGGCCACATGACCACGGAGGCGTCTTTGGACAACGCTGGCTCTTTGGCTTTGAAATGGAGATGAGCACCACACCCTAGAGTCGGACACGACTGGACTTAATTGTCAGGGGAATACCTTTACCTTTTTACATGGCATCTGAACCCAGGTTTTTAAAGCAGGATATAAAAATAGGATCCAATCATGGCTTGTAAACTGAACTCAAAGCATAACTTCTGTGTTCAGGTGACATGTGGAGCTGTCATTTAACCAGGTTTCTTGCGTTGTAACTCTGTAACGGGGAAAGGAGAAGAGGGATGCACAGGCTTGGCGGTCCTCTTCCTCTGTGTTTCTGATGCAACAAACTATAGTGTAAAGCCACTGCGTAACGCATCCCTTTGTGAGGTTAGTCGTATGACAATGCTTTTATAAATGGATCAGATTCTTAGGATGTAAACTTCCTGTCCAGTCAGTGTGGCCCAGCGGAGGCTAGAAGACAGCAAGCGAGGCTTTTGTCTTCTGTGGACGGGCAGAACATTTGGCTTGTGAGATCTGGGCAGCCTTTCTGCACCGCTGAATCAATTCTGGATGGTTGGAAGGCAGAATTTCCCGGAGGAGCCCGAAATGTGGATTTCTGCCTTCAGAATTTTGGCTGTAGGTACTAGTGCATGTATAAAGGTGCTTGAATCTCTATGACCCTCAAAATGAAGGTGTCTCCACACAAGGGCTGAAATTTGGTACGTGCATTGTCTGGTGCATTCGGATTGATAGAAGATTCTCAAAGCAGGATTTTTTTTTCCCATTTAGCAACAGAAACTCAGTATGCAAAGTGTGCTTCCTTGGTACTGACCAGCACAGAAGAGCCACATCTTAGCTGTCCTCTATTACATCAGCACCATGAGAGAGCTGTTTACTTTCCAGGGGGCTCAGCACACTGCACTCCTCCTGTCATGTTTCAGAGACCTCAGATTTGTGGCAGGGGAGAAGAGAGGGATTTGCACGGGCAGCCAGGAGGAACATATCTGTGTAAGTCGTAGCATAAGAATATGGATGTGAGGCTGCTGTTTATACTGTAGTATACAGTGGGCCCTCGCTATCCGCAGTGGATCCGTTCCAGACCCCCCCGCGCACAGATAACGAGGATCTGTGGATACTGGAGTCTACCTTCAAAACACTGTAAAAAAGAAGAAAAAAGCCCCCCAATCCCCGTTTGTACCTTGGTGCGGTGAAATCGCACCATTTTCAAGCCTCCCCAGGCTTCTGCAATCTTAATGACCCACTTCCGGGTCGCGCAAATGCTCTTCTCTCCTCCCAGGCTCGCCCCAGTATACATCCTGGAAGAAGGGAAGAGCCTTTACGCAACCCGGAAGTTGGTCATTAAGATTGCAGAAGCCCTGGGGAGGCTTGAAAATGGTGCGATTTCACCGCACAAAGGTACAAATGGGGATTGGGGGGCTTTTTTCTTCCTTTTTACAGTGTTTTGAAGGTGGGACCTGCGGTAAGTCAAATCCATGGAGGAATAGAAGAACTTGTAATACAACTAGGCAATGGTGGGAGGCCCATGATTATCGTTGAGGAGGAATTTTGTCTCTACCTCGAAAGATTCTTCTTGAACCCATGCTGGCAGTCTGCATCTGCCTTAGCAGAGGAAAGCTTAGAACCATAAAGGATAGGGACATTCAAAAACGATTTTAGATTTTTAGATAGGAACATTATTGTCCTCTGCAATAAAAACTAGCAGGACAGTTCAGTGCCTCATCGGATCCAAACCCTTGTAGGATGCTCAAAGCTGCGTGCTCGCTAGGGGATTCCCATAGCTTCTCCTGCACTCTTAGAGCTGTGCAGTTGCACTGCTGGGCATGGGGAGGAGAGACAAGTGGCCCCTAAGGATTTTTGGGGGAGTTTGATGGGTCTAGCGGCTTTTTGCAGTTCAATTTGTAGATGGCATTGAACAAGTTCTGATTAGTAACAGATACATGGCATGACTGCGGCCATATAGAAAATAGATGGCCCCAACCGAGAGATATTGCATAAGTGTGAGTTTGTTTATTTTACTTTAAAAACATTTCATAGAATCGGAAGGGACCTACAAGATCGAGTCCTGCCCCCTGCCATTGCTGGCTGTCAACAACCAACCTCGCCTTTCTCCTGTTGTCAGGATGCCCAAAGCGTCTCACAACAATACAATTAAAATACAATATAACAATAAAAACTGGTAGTGATTAAAATGCACAATAGTAGCAAGCAAACGATAAAAGGCAATACAGAAGCAGCCGAAGTGATTAACCCCCCCCCCCCATAAAAAGCAGTAACCAATAATACAAAAATAAAACCCAACAGAGATGATAAAGCAACAAAACTAAATTGAGCAGAGGCACACGTGCGGGGCTGTGCCCCTCATCCATTCGTAGCCACGGTTCTGGAGGCAGCTAGAAGGGTTCTCCGTTTTGCTTTTGGAAGTCCAGATTGAGCAGCAGCTCTGTTCTCTGGCTGTCTGCTGCGGCTGGCTGCCTGCAGAATTCCTAAGCAGGTGAACTGGAGCCTTGCCAGGCTCTGCACGGGGCGCACCTGTTTGGAGAAGTTGGTGCCGAGAAGTAATTATTTTAGACTAGCTCCGTAGGGCATAAGCAGCGCAGGAGGCTGATCGAGAGACAAGCCTTTTCCTGCCCCAGACAGAAGTAAGCAGGACGTCTTGTGCTTGTGACTTTTCAGGAGCAGCAACAGCAGATCATGTTACGTAGATCTAAACTCCTTTGAGAAACAGGAGGACGGCAGGAGCCTCTGGAGACAGAAACAACTGCAGAAATGCTGTGGCACGAAGAGGTCCACATGCTCGAAGTTAATTACGCGGTAGAAATTGTCCTGAGGAGCCTCGGCATAAAGGTGGCAGTTCCTGTGTATGGATAACATGTTGGCTCTGTTGGGTTTTAGACCTGAGTTCTAATCTCCGTTCAGCCATCGACACTCTCTTCAGATGTTGTGTGCCAATGGATGATAAGTAAAGAACGTAGCACTGACATTCATACACAGAGGGAGCTGTGTGCTTTGGTGCTTATTCTCTTTTAACATAAGTGATGAAGACCTGGGGGAGGTTCTCGGGTACACCCCACCCCACATTTCACTTGTTGTCCCCACACCCCACTTTTCAGTGTTTGCTTCTTCTTTTAAATGTACAGCTAGAACTAGGGGACATCCACTCAAATTGAGTGGAAGGGAGTATTAAAACAGACAAAAGAGAATATTTCTTTACCCAGCGTGTAATTGGTTTGTGGAACTCCTTGCCACAGGATGTGGTGATGGCACCTGGCCTGGATGCCTTTAAAAGGGGATTGGACAGATTTATGGAGGAAATGTCAATCGCAGCTTACAAGCCATGATGGGGATAATAAGCAACCTCCTGGTTGGAGGAGTAGGTTTTCTCTGTGCCAGGTACAAGGGAGCGGCGACAGGATACAGGTCTCTTGTTGTCTTGTGTGCTCCCTGAGGCATCTGGTGGCGCCACTGTGTGATACAGGAAGCTGGACTAGATGGGCTTTTGGCCTGATCCAGCAGGGCTCTTCTTATGTTCTTATGTACAGCTCCCAGTTCCTACCTCTCTGGCTCTGTGACTGATCCAGTGTGCATATTCCCATTGCAGTGCGGCAGCTGCTTCCCCTTTCCCTCCCCCAACGCCATGGTCAAGCTCCACATTGTGTTGCTGACATATGGATGCTCAGATCACGTGGCTGTTTCTTGCACCACTGTCCCTGCTCTGCTGTGCCTGCAAATCAAATGAATGATTTTTTTTTTTAAAGCAGCTCTTCTCTCACTCTTTTTATAGGAAGTTAGACAGGGAAAGCTTGTTCCTCTGCAGACTGGGAATTTATGTACTTTCCAAGGTTTCTCTGGAGCTGCTGGCCCTTACTAAATAAAAGCTTCTCTTGTAAGTGCAGAGTTCAGAGAACGCAACATTTCACTGAGAGGAGAAGGGAGAAAATGACTTGTGATCTGCCACTTACACACTCAGTCCTGTTGTTGACCTGCATTTGTGGGAAAATTCTGCTTATTTTGCAAAATTAGATTTGCCGAGATCCATTGCTAATCTTCTTTCTCGATATTAGCTTTCTTAGTCTATAATCTGATGTTGCCGGCTTATTTTATTAAGGGGTGGGCAGACATCCGCCACAGCATCAACATAATTGCAAAGCTTCTTTTCCCCCCCAGCTTTGATCAATGCCTGATGCTCCTGCTGGCCTTTTTCCTTTGGGGATTATGGAACTTAATCTAGTTTTCATGGTCAATGTAGTTTCTCTTTTTTTGTGTCTCCCTTGCTATCAGTTATTCCTGTGAGATGCTGCCAGAAATCGTGGAGGAAGGTGCTTGCAAAAGTTGCCCTGGATCTGGGGGTTGACCCTCAAAACCTCTCCCCACCCCATAACTTTAGTACCTGCAAACTCAGAGAAAAAGGGCCAAATCCTATCCAACTTTCCAGCACCAATGCAGGCACAATGCAGCCCTGAGGAGGCCTCTGTGACTGCCCCCCCCCCCACTGCAGGGTGCAGTGCACACCTTGTTGGCATGGCTGCATCAGTGCTAGAAAGTTGGATAGGATTGGGCCCAAAATGGTTGAGGTGCAGCTTGTTATCCTGTGCAAGAGGCCCGGCCCAACTCCTATTCGGTTCTCAGAGGGACTTGGATACAGGAGAATTGTTGGGAATTGATGTTTTGAGTGGCTCAGCATGATGGTGGGGAAGCTGACGGTCACAAAGTTGGTACAGTATTTATTATCCCTAATCTGCCTTCTCTCTTGGCCCTGGTGCATCATTGCTGGAGGACCACCAGAGTTGCATACAAGGCCTTCAAGGAAAGCAGAAGCTTCTTCATAAGGAAGGGAATTAACTTGAATTAATGTGAATCCCCCAAGCCCAATTAGCATGTCTGCACAGAGGCGGATCTAGGGCGGAGCCAGTGGAGCACCCGCTCTGGGCGCCATCGCCCGAACGGCGCCCCGCCCGGCGACCCGCCCGCGTGTCCGAGTCGGACTCGGAGACTCGAGTCCGACCGGCTCCAGAGAGCCGGCTGGGGACGTCTTCCCCGGCCGGCTGCCCGGGGCCTTCTGGAAGGCCCACGCACGAGAACGGTATTTATACCGTTCTTTTTGCGCATGCTCAGACTGTTACTGAGGGAAAAAGGCTGCCCTTTTTCCCTCAGTAACAGTCTGAGCATGCGCAAAAAGAACGGTATAAATACCGTTCTCGTGCGCGGGCCTTCCAGAAGGCCCCGGGCAGCCGGCCGGGGAAGACGTCCCCAGCCGGCTCTCCCGATTGAGGGAGGGGGTCCCGGAGCGCGCCGCCGCCTCTTCCCGGAGCGCGCCTCCTCCTCCTCCCGGAACGCGACGCCCCCCCCCCCCTCCAGAGCGCTGACATTCATACACAGAGGGAGCTGTGTGCTTTTGGTGCTTATTCTCTTTTAACATAAGTGATGAAGACCTGGGGGAGGTTCTCGGGTACACCCCACCCCACATTTCACTTCTTGTCCCCACACCCCACTTTTCAGTGTTTGCTTCTTCTTTTAAATGTACAGCTAGAACTAGGGGACATCCACTCAAATTGAGTGGAGGGAGTATTAAAACAGACAAAAGAGAATATTTCTTTACCCAGCGTGTAATTGGTTTGTGGAACTCCTTGCCACAGGATGTGGTGATGGCACCTGGCCTGGATGCCTTTAAAAGGGGATTGGACAGATTTATGGAGGAAATGTCCATCACAGCTTACAAGCCATGATGGGGATAATAAGCAACCTCCTGGTTGGAGGAGTAGGTTTTCTCTGTGCCAGGTACAAGGGAGCGGCGACAGGATACAGGTCTCTTGTTGTCTTCTGTGCTCCCTGAGGCATCTGGTAGCGCCACTGTGTGATACAGGAAGCTGGACTAGATGGGCTCCGGAGCGCGCCGCGGCAGAGCCGCGACGATATTTCCCTAATAGGGGCGCCGCCACCCCCCCCCGTTGCTCCGGGCGCCAACGGGGGTAGTGACGCCTCTGTGTCTGCATGTTCAGGAAATGCATGAATTACTATAGAACAGAGATTCTCAACCTGTGGTACGCGTACCCCTGGGGGTATGCGAACCAAGGGGCAGGGGTACGCGGCTTGCTGTATTTTACCAGCTGTAATCAGCTGTGTGTGGGCATATTAAACTCCCGACTCACAGCTGACTTACAGCTGATAAGGCACAGACTCGCAACTCCCATATAAAAAAAACATCTGCCAAATCTCTATATAAACCCCTTTCTAGCATTTACATCCAAGTTAGGGTAAGTTATCAGACTAAATAGTCCCTAATTTATTACTAAAAAGAAACTTCATTGACAGTGAACATAAGAGATTCTTGTGCAACAAAACCACCCCTTCTCTCCCCCCAGACTGTGTTCCCAAGTGGAATGCAAATTAAGTGCTTTCCTACTGGCTGGTTCAATTTATATTCTGGGTTTTAGAATACATTGTTTCTTCCATTTAAAGAAGGCAGCTCTTTTGGCAGATCGAGGTGGTTCTCTGCCTTCTTAAGGAAGCTAAGAAGGAATTGCCTTGGTTTGTTTTTGGATGGGAGACCTGTGGTGATATTTTCTTTAAAAATAAAAAAGGGTGGCAAAAATTGAAAAAAAGGTTGCTAACAGTGTAAGATGAGTAATTTTAATGATTAAATTTTACATTTTAACAATTAATTAATTAATTAACTAATGCTAATTAATTAATTGGCACAGGGGGTACTTCAAAAATTTTGACCGTGCCAGGGGGTACACTTGGTGAAAAAGGTTGAGAACCCCTGCTATAGAAGAAACTTGATGGGTTTTAAATCACCTGGATGTTAATCAGTCTACCCTTAAGCAGGCTTACAGTCCCTCCCAAGTGTAATCAGACAGTGCAAATGAAGGCAAGATGGAAAAGGGGATAATCGATTGCTCCTCCATGCCAAAAATATTTCCCTGTACATAGAAACTAGCACAGAAAACAAAGACATGTTGCAGAGAACGGTGTGAGCCTGGCCTTCGCTCTGATACCCTAGCAGCTTGTTCTTATGTGTGAGCTTCTGTTTGTTGCTGTGAAAGAGTATTCAGGCATGGGGACCCTCATCTGCAGTGTAAAATGGTAGAGCTCAGACAGTGGCTTACCACCTCAGTGAGAACTAGGCCCTTCTTTCAAGAAGTGGGGTCTGGATACCTTTCTAAAGAAAGAGAAGCAAGAAGAATGTAGCAGACTGTCTGAAAAGGATAGGATAGTTGTCTGTGGCACAGGCAGGATTGTTGTCCATGCCACAGACTTCTTAGGCCCAAACCAAACGTGCACTTATTTCGTGGGAAAATGCACCTGCAAGTCACATCGGTAAATTTTGACTTGTGGGATTTCCTTCCACACATTCAGTACAATCCAGGGCTTTGTGGTACAAGCCATGCCAGTCCCTCCTCCCACGCTGCCAATCATCCCTTGACAGACTTCCCGGGTCTGCCGAAATCCCAGCAGCAGGACTTGCCTGCCAGAGGGGCAGGAGTTTCCCCCTGCTTTGCCCTTCTCAGGGCAGGATACTTCCTGGTTCGGGCATATGCCCCAAGTGTCTCCAACCTACGTACTAGTTCTGTTCCAGAGATCTGTGCGGAGGTCAGAACGTATGTACCTTGAACTCTTGCTGGCCGAGTGCTATTGTGCCTGTGCAAAAGCACCACAAAGCATTGGCGTTGCTCCGGGGGGGGGGGCTGAGCTCTAAGTTCCGCCGCGGTCCGACCCTCCATTACTCGGGTGCACGAGGCAGCCCCGCCCCCTCACAAGGCACTGCTGCCCTCCCTAACCGCACAGTGATGTCACGCCCTCAGGGAGTGGGGCTTGTGACATTACGTGGCGGTGTCATGTCAGCGGCCCCCCCCCGTGGGGGGTGTAGCTACGCTCCTGTCAGTTCTCTTCATATGTGAATTCGCTTATCTGCAAGAGGCAGAATTGCCACTTATCTCTCCGGATCTGCGATCTCATGAGGGCCATTGTTCTCATGGGTGTATACTTAGTGGGTTTTTTGCAGATCTCCACATTTCTCTGGGAGCAAATTTCCCTGCCTTGCTGCATTTACTGTAAAAGATAATCTCTCTCTTCTGGAGTTGGGGTGTGTGTGTGTGTGTGTGTGTTGAATTCTATTTGCAACACATTGGGAACTGTTTGTGCTCTCTCTGGGCTTCCAATACCTTTTTATTTTTGCATAATGTTGTTAGGAAGGAATAATAATTAATTTGCTAGAGTTAGGAATTGTTCCATAACAAAGAGCCAGTGTGGTATATTGGATGCTGCCCCCGTTATCACCCAGCCCATAGACCAAGGTAAGATTCAGGTTCACAAAGTTCATATAGTGTATGGCGAAGAGGGTTCCCTGGAACCTAACCCCATTTTCCCCATAGGCTCAATGATTCGGTATCCGCTAATTACGAAGCCGAAGAACCAGCGCTGTCCGAAGACACTTCCGTGGTCATGTGTGGCCAGCGTGACTCTCCTTGCCGCAGCGCGTACCGTGTGCCTGGTCACGGAATGCTGTTAACTTCCTGCAAGCGGTACCTATTTAATTCAAGGAAGGAGGTGCGCATTAACATGCTTTCGAACTGCTAGGTTGGCAGAAGCTGCGCCGAGCGGCGAGAGCTCACCCCGTCATGTGGATTCGAACTGATCTTACTCCTGATTGGCTGCTGCCCTCCCTAACCGCACATCACACTCCTGGGAGCCCCTGTCACAGAGACGGTCCAAGCTCTCTGTGAGCTTCTCGCTCATCTCCTGGTTTGCTTGAAAATGCTCTCAGGAGAACTCCAGCTGCTTCCACTTCTGCCAATTCATTGGATGCAGCATCCTCTCTGCTGCGGTCATCTGGAGCCTCTGTTGCTTGACCTCTACAAAGGAGAGAACGACTTTGAGTAGCTAATTGTGTGGTGCCTGCCAGGTCCTTGCTGTGACTGGTGCCGGCATTCCCCCCCCCACACACAATGCAAGACGTTGGTTTTGGTGGCACTTGCTAGATGCCCCAAAGCCCCCCCCTGCAGCTCTCCCCGATCCTCCCCACTCTCCCCCCGTTCTCTTGAACCCATTGTCCATATGGGATAGGGAGCATTCACCTGTATCCTCCGTCACCTGTTTTGGAAGGCTTGTCGAAAAGCGGCGGCCTGAGCGCATTGCCCACAGCATTGTAGGACTTACACAGATGGCCCAGGTGCAGGCAGCCGGTTGAGAACCACTTCTTCCTCACCATCCGGTTCAACTCAGCTCCTCTACTGCACCACCCCATAGCTGCTGAGGCGAGAAACAACCACCCCTTGGTCCATGCAGAGGAACTGATCCAGGGCATTGAAGAAGAACGTGGTTGTCCTGGAGTGCCTGGAACATCTGTTGCCCTTCTTGATCAGGTTGTAGTTCCTCTGAAGTTCCTTGGCTTTGCTCCTGCATGCTTCCAGGTCCCTGTGGTAGCCCATGTCCTTCAGCTTCTCCGAAATGCATCGGAACTGCTCCATATTTCGGAAACTTTTGTTGAGGGCTTCTGGGACCGCGTCCTCCTGCCAAATGTCGATAGACACCATGAACTCCTCCACAGTCCACGAAGAGCTCCTTGGACAGCAAGGAAGCATCTCACTGCTGAGAGGAGTCGCCTTAGCCATGGAAATATCACGTCCCTCCATCATGAGCAAAATCAGTGTTTTGAGATCGATGGCAAAGGCCAAAGTTCTCAGATCCGCAGTTCCAACTAGGCCCGCTTTTGCACCTTTCCTCCTACTCGCTACAAGCAAGGTGGCAGAGATGGCTGCCTTTTAAAGCCAGGAGCAGCAAGAGTAGGGGCTGTGGTGAAGGAGAGCTCCCCAGGACCACTGTCCTAGGGCTCTGTCTTGCCTGCCAAACTCACGAATATTGAGATCCATGTGGTTTTGCAATCACACATTTGAAAACCCACGTGGAAAAATCCAAACTCATGGATCAGGAGGCTGATGAGTGGGAAAGAGATGCTTGGCTATTCTGTGGTATGAAACCCATGAGATAAGGAAACCCACGTGAGTATTGCTTCCTAATGTGCACTTATTCTGTGGAAGATGCCCATTACCCTGTGGATTTCTGTTCATTTGGCTTGGGCCGTACACAGGTTGAGGATGCAAATGGGTGGCAGCCATATTTCTACTGGAGCCAGGATGGTGTAGTGGTTTGGGAGTCGGACTTAGACCTGGAAGATCCAGGTTCAAATCCCCGCTCAGCCACGAAGCTTCCTGGGTGACCTTCGGCCAGTCACTATCTCTCAGCCCCACCTACCTCACAGGGTTGTTGTGAGGACAAAAAGGAGGGGAGGAAATATGTGCACCACTCTGAGCTCCTTGGAGGAAGGGTGGTATAAAAATGTGAATAAATAAATAAATACATAAATTTTTCCCCTTGATGCATGAAGCAGGCCTGCCCTCGCCCTTCCCCCCTGCAGGCCCTTGTGAGCGTAGGGCTTCCACCTATGTGGGAAGTGATCCTTTGGATATTTCTTTCTGAGCAACTTTTGCCCCTGCAGTGGAAATACGGAAATGAGTGCCAGCAAGAAAGAGTCAACATCCTGTACTCTTCTTGCCACAATTGCTAATGATTACTGTATTTGGATCTCCTTGGTTTTTCTCCCTACACGTTTTGAAAATGCATTGCTGCTTCACGTACCTTCTGGCTGCCTCTCAAGGAGGCGGCTGAACCTTTTTTGCTTTTAGTAATCAACGAGGAACGCAGAAGCGGCTGTGATCTTGCAGCGCCTGCGTTTTCCTGAACAGTTGCCATGAAGACAGGCTACAGAACCATAAATAAAGGTACGCTTAAGCTGCATCGGTTGGAGGCTCTTGGCCAAGGGGGATTTGGAGAGGTGCCGTTGATTTAAGCAAGGCCTGTGATGACAAAACCTTGGTCCTTGTTCTGACTAACCTGGGTTCCATGCTGACAAGGGACAGACCTCTTAAATATCACCTAGCATCCCTACAAGTGAGGTCTCTGGGGCTGGGAACATAAGGAATATCAAAACCCTGGAAATGGTTATTGTTTGCTCACTCACTCATCTGGGCACTTGGGGGGAGGGAGGAGGTTCTCCCTTTTAAAACCCTGCTGGGAAGGGGAAAGAGCCCCCCATGTAGCCCAGAAAGAGTTCAGAGAGGTGGACCTGGATTTCTCCGCTTTGCCAGTCCTCCTTGGCAACACTAACCCCTGTGCCTCTGAGCGGGCACAGATGCTGCCCCAACCAGGTAGATTGGGGGGGGGGGAGAGGCATGTCCAATCCCAGTAGCCCTGCCCCAAACGCCAGCCTTGTGAGCCTTGCTGAGCCTGGAATCTGGTTATAGTGACTGTGGTCCAGCCTGGCTCCAAGATTGCTTAGCTGCCTTTCTCCTGGAGCAGATTTGGCTGCCTTGTCCACATCCTTGCCTCTCCACCACGTGGGAGTGTGTCGTCTCTAAGCCCAGACATGGGGGTGGAGGAGCAGCTGGACTTGTCAGAGCTGTACATGTCTCCATGGGTGACCTCTCTCACCCCAGTGTGTCTGTGATGGGGAAATTGTCCTCTGGCAAAGTGGCAGCCCTTCAAGCAGGAAGGGCTATGAGCTATGGACAAGCTAGCAGCCAGTGTGGCCGTTGCCTTGTTTCCTGGTCTTTTGACAGTAGCATGACAAGAAGTGGGGGAAATGGATCCTTTCCTGTCACTTTACTGTCCTCTGGGGGAAAAGCTTTTCCAGATTTATCTCTTTGGGTCAGGCTGAAGTTAAAGGCACATGATCAGCGTCGGGAAAAGAGGAGGCAACCCTCCTGGTCCACCTGCAGCTTGTAGGCTCTGTATAGGGTGGGTTGCCACTCTGCACCCCTTAGAAAGTCCCTGGTACAACAGGGAAGCCTCGAATGGCAGCAGCTTTTCCAGCCTAGAAGTGCAGTTATGAGAAAAGTTTTGCAAGTTGTGAAGCTTCTAAAGGCACAGGAGCCCTACTATGGAAAATGTTGGCAACTCAAGCTTTGTCTGAAGTGTGTCCTTAGGGTCCCTCTCCCCCCCCCCCCACCTTCCTTTCTTCAACTCCATATGTCCAGCAACCGTGGCTTTTTCCAGTTTCTGGTCTTGTTTCATTTAGCCCCTCTGCTCCTCAGCCAGCATTGTTCCCTTCCCCAAACCATGGAAAATTTTTGGTGGTCCTTAGGCCCTGTGTCATCTCTTTCTACAGCACAGCCCCTATATCCGTGATGGCGCACCTATGACACACGTGTCACAGGTGACATGCAAGGTCATTTTGGGTGACATGCCAGCGTTTCCCCCAGGGCCCCGACACACCTTACATTTTCGCAAAAGTTCTACAGGCTTGTCTTGAACATTTAGGGCAGGGATTTTGGCAGACCTCTTTCAAATTATTATCTAGTAAAACTCAGCAACAAAAAAGTCACTAATTGATGTTAAATAAAATGCAATGTGTTCTATAGTTTTCAGTTCAGTTCAATTCAAAATTACTATTAAAAGTAGCAATAGTCAAAGCGCTATTAAAAGTTCGGGGGGGGGGGCACACACCAGCAGAGTCAAGTTAGGCATTTTCAAAAATTCAAGCCCGAATGGTTCGCCATCACTGCCCTATATTTAGGCTTACCTTCGTCCCGGAATAAAGCCTGGCTTCGGCCTAGAGCGGACCCGAGCCGCTCCCAAGTGTGCACTGCGGTTGCCCAATGGGCTTCCGGCACTTCCGGTTGACGACGCGACCAAAGCCGGAACCCCATTGGCCTGCCGCGGTAAACATAGTTGTAAACATAGTTCATCAGGCTGTAGTTTTCAAACTCTTGTGCATACATGTTTGCAAATACTGTGGCTTGTGGGGAGAGGGAGAGAGTGGGGGCTTGCTGGTGCAGTTGGGTAAGTGCGCTTGACTGGAAGGTGCTCTTGGCTAGCAGAGGTGCTGGGGTGAAAAAATCATGAACTAAGCCAGCTATTACGAATCCTCTGGCTCACATCTCCTGCCTCCTACAGTTGCCTCTGTGCTTTGTCACTGCAGCCACCAAGAGCATCCTGTCTCCTCTTGCTACGATGTGCTTTAGATTCCCTTTGGCAGAACGAACTGTGTTGTTCATGTCTGGGCGCCCCCGGGGTCCCCGGACTCACCTCCGGGGCCAGCGAGGATGGTGAGCGGCCCAGCTGTCGCCCGCCGAGCGGGCTCCGGGGACCCCAACAGGACAGCGGCAAGCCCAGTGATGGCGCGGCCACACCGGCATCTCCCGGCCGGCGTCCACACTCTTTAGGGCTCCCGGAGGACTCAGCGACAAGCCTCCCGGCCCCGCCTACAGGCGGGAGGCCCTTGCTGAGCCCTCCAATGACAAAGGGGCACGCTCGGCCCAACGCCTGCCGATGCAACCCCAGAGAACAGAGGAGCAGCGATCCCATAGGCACACCCCACCCGCCAATCAGCCAGGGGGCGGGACTACCGGGGGGAGGGAGGTATATAAGCAAGCCCGGGCCGATGATGAGTAGTCGGCTGCGAGGCTCGAGGAAGACCATGTCTTCCCTCCGAGCCTGAGACCAGCCAGCTCACGGGAGAGGCGGACACCGGGTTAAATGAATCCTGCCCTCCAGCGCTTCTGAGGCTATTCCAGCCTTCACTCTACTGAGCCACCCCTCACCCCAGGCCTGCGGGGGCAGGCATCTCTGGACCCGCTGGAAGGTCTCGGACCAGGGACGCCCGGGGATTCCCCCGAAGAGGGGTACCTACCCCTAAGCACCCCGCCACCAGACTCCCCACCAGGGGTCCACTTACAGTTCAGTTTGACTCATCTCAGAGTTCATTGGGCTCATTTGACTTTGGGGCTAGTCAACCTCTTTGGGTGTGGAGTAAACAGGGAGGCAGTTTTGCTGGGACTTCAGGACGGAACCTGGCTGGAGTAAGATTACAGACCAAGAGATAGGTGATAGGTGAGCTCAGTGATAGGTTCTCTCCCCTCCCTGGCGCCAGGGCCTCTGAGAGAGGGGTTAAGGGGGTACAATTGTACCCGGGCCCAGGGTCAAAAATGTGTCAAAAAGGGGCCCCAGGAGCCAAATTCACATGAAGGGAAGGGGCCCAAAAGAAACTTTATACCCCCTGATAAAATTCCTCTGAGTGGCCCTGGGGAGCTGAGAGAAGGGAGGCTGCCACTGCCACATCCTGATGCAAGGCTAACCCACTAGGAGGCATTGGGGAGGTGCTCAGGCTTCTCCAGGCAAAAGGTCTGAGCCTTTCTAGGGGAGCCTGCCTGTCCCATGGTGACTGTTACTGAAAGATACAGAGCCCGTAACTGTGCACTCACAGGGAACTGATCCTTGATTTGAAAGACTTTGGCTGACCTTTCTTCCCCTTGTGCTTGCTAGAAGCATCCCAACACAGCAGTCTTCAGTTTGTCAAGAGCAGGTCTTCCACCTGAGCCCCTCACCTGCTGCGGTACATGGGACCCATCCTCATGAACCCAACGGGTAAAAAGAGTAAAGTGGCTACTTCCCACCCAGTAGTGACCAATCACTGTGTGCTGCCCCTATGGTGTTCCGCCATCTTTCCTTCCAGACCAATTGGAAGGTGAGGAGGGGCAAAGAGTGGCATGGCAACACTGTGCACTCAATTTTGAAAAGTGGAGGGAAATAAAGAGCAAGAGTTCTGCAGCAGGGGTGAGCAGACAGATGGGTGGGAGTCTGGAAGGGCTCTTGAAGGTTGGGAGAGTTCGCCAAATCCACCTTTCCAAAGCCAGAGTCTCTGGAAGGGATGACCTCATCTAGGACCCCTAGCTCTGGCTACTGTTAAAACTGTGCAGGCCTCAGTCTCAAAATTAAAATTGTGGCACTACTTGTGAGTGCCCCCCACCCCGTTAGAAGTGAAATGGGCTTCTAACCAAAGTTAGGGCCTTTTTGGTCGTGGCACCATGACTGTGCCATGCCCCTCCCCCTGGCCATTTGCTCAGTGCCTTGATGGCTTCTGGGTTCCAGGTAGATGTGCTACTATTTGTCAAGTGGTTGATGGAGTGTTGGAGTTTTGGGGTGTGATCTCTTACTGATCTGTTAAGCTTCTGGTGTTTGCTGCTGCTGTGGTTTAGTCCAGGGGTTCTCATCCTGTGGTATGGGTACCCCTAGGGGTACGTGGACCTCTTGCTGGGGGTACGCCTCTTGCTGGGGGTATGCCCTTATCTGCCCCATCAGCAGCTAATTGTTAATTAACATGGATTTTAAATTGTAATTATTTTTGGAGCCCTGCTGTCTCTCCAATTTTGGATTTGGGCTTATTTTTGTACTTTGGAAAATGTACTTTGGTGGGGTGGGGGAGGGAGGAGCTGATTTTGGGAAGTGTGACATGGAGAAAAAAAGAGATCCTTGCATCTCTCTCTCTCTCTCACTCGCACTCACAGAGTTAAATAAGACATTTTTTCACATTTGAAATTGTGTTAGTACTTTTTATTTAATGATTAATCACCTAATTAATGAATTAATCCAATTAATTAGCAGTTAATTAGCAGGGGTATTTCAGAAAATTGGACCGTGATAGGGGGTACCCGGGCCTCCAAAGGTTGAGAACCCCTGGTTTAGTCTTTTAAAGTTATTCCTCTGGCTTTTTACTGCTCTTGCTTCTGCTTTAGTTTTATTGTTTTTATTTCTTGTACAGATTGTACACACTTGTTTGTAAGCTGACTCAGGAACTATGGTTGAGAGGCAGTACATACAGTATTTGAAATACTGTAATAAGCTAGTTCTGATTTGAATACCAAGTGACCACAGCAGACCCTACAGTGACGTGGCCCAGTGTGCATGTTTTCCAAAGCAAAGTATGGAACAGCCATTAACAATGAGTGGATGGTACTCTGCTTCTCTGAAGTGTCGTGTCCGTCCGTCCCCCCACCTTTTATTTCTCTGCTAGTGTAATTGATTGCTGAAGTCAGATGAAAGCATGGATTTTTTTCTAACAGTTTCTGTTTTTCCCCCTCCCCACCCCTTTCTCTGGTCTTAGGAAACAAACCTTCAGCCACATTGTCAAAGAGAGCAGCGTTCTTGGTGCTGAAAAGAAGGTGCTTTGCCAGCCAGCCACCTTGCAGGTAAGCCTGGATGAGTGCTGCATGCATCCTTCTCCGGTGAGGTGGCACCCCTGGCAACTGCTGGAATGACTCTGGTTCCCTGGGCATCCTGCTTGAGGACAGTGGGCATGGAGACACTGAGAGAGTCCTGCGAGAGCCTGACCCTGAGGGATGATGAAACTGATCCGTGTTCTGAGGGGGGACATCACTGTTTGGGGGCCACAGGAGACTTGGCAGTTTTTCTAGGCTGGTGGAGGGGGAACATGCATGCTTGCTGTGTGGACTTTTAGAACTCTCTTGGTGGATACGGAAGCTACCTTATCTTGCCTTCAGGATGTAAACACAACTTTTGATGTACGTTTCCACCAGCAGACCTGGCATGATGTTTTTCTCTCCCCCCCCCCCGCTCCAACTGGACTAATTAAAGTGACTTTAAGTCCCAACACCATCCTCTAACATCTGACAGAGAGAGGCATTGTTGTTCCTACATGTTGTTCCTTCTGCTGTTCCATTGAGAGCACGTTGACCTTGTCTTGCAGAACATGAGCCAGCTTTTTGGGGGGTGGGAAGTAGCAGCTACCATCCTCCTGTCCTCTCCTATGTGCTCTCTCTCTCGCTCTCTCTCTCGCTCTCTCTCCTCCACCCCCAACTTTGACTATCAACCTTTTACAGTTTCTTCACCAACTTTTATTTTGTGTAGTGGGTAGGGCATTTGCTTCACCTGTCACCAAGGGATGTGTTGTCTGAAAGGGGTGGTGGAGTGGGGAAATCAATCTCTCTTTTATGTATATGTGGGAACATGAAGGTGGTGTCAGGATCTTGCTAAGAACGAAGTACTGTAATTGTATGCAAAATGGAAAAGGCTAGTTGGCTTGCACATCCAGCAAGAACGTCCATAGGCTATCAGTGTTGGCTTTCCAGAGAGTTTCTCTCTGGAGGTGGTGGTGGGGAGTTTGCTGTGTTGTTACTATGTGCTGTGGAGCAGGTAAGAGCTGCTGCCACACGCCAAATCCCATCCTCCTTCCGAGACCTTTTTTCTTGCATGGAGCTTCACGGTTCTGTGCCAGCGATTGAGTTGGTGCATCTCGTGAGTAGCCCCATTGTGCAGGCTTTACCCAGGGTAATGGGAAATATGTCCTCCTTATACCAAGGAGGCCTCCAACCTGCTCCTAGCCAGTGCTGGATTGGCGCCAGATAGGATTGGGCTGCCCATCCCATTGAATGCAGTGGAACTTCCTTCTGAGTAGACATGCCTAGTGTTGTGCTGCATGGCTAGGAAGTCACATGCCAGGTTTTGGTTTATTTGCAATGCTTGTCTTTTACCTGCTTGCCATTGCATTATAAGGACTGTACCTAAGCCCTCCAACACCGGTCCCTTTGCATATGCTTACTTGTAATGACCTTTTTTGGCTGCTACCCCCGTTTCAATAAACTTCCCTCTTATTTTGATCTTCAACCTGCCTGGCTGTCTCAGTAGAGAGTGTGTTGCCCGTCTTCCATGACTACTAGCCCTCCACTGCTGCATCCGTTTTGAGGACCTCCTGAGACTCTGGGCCTCCCGCCTTGGAACTGGGAGGGAGGAACTCCAAGGCGCTCTTCTCTGTCTGGTTTTAGCCTTGGTGGTGGCAACATTACTAATAAGAGTGAGTTGAGGGGAGGCAGGAGGGTGCTGAGTACAGGGCCTCTTCTCCTTGACCATCTCATGTAGTGCCAGTATATTGTGGGAGAGTTTTGTGCCCTAATTAAGAAAGACACTACGGCTGCAACCTATGCACACTTATATGGGAGTAAATTTCCCTATGCATAGGTAGTTTTGCACACCCACTATAGCAGATTGGCATTGCTGGATTGTAGCGATTGCTTCCGTTTTCCATGGTTCATTCACTTTTTGCTTGGAATTCAGTAAAGGCATTCCTGTGAATGCTGGCAAACCATCTCCCTGGAAATGCTGGTTTCTTCATAGATGCTGCGTCTCTGCCACCCTCTTCCTGCAAAACGTCTCTTTTCCCAATTTAGTGGTAATCAGAGAGAACTAAGCCTAGGATTTGTAAATGTCACTGGTGTTACTTTAAAAAATCCTGCCAGAGGGGCACTCTGGGTGGCTGCAGAACCCATTGCGCAGCATTGCTCATCCTTCTTGAGAGGCAAAGAAACATTTCTTGGGTTTAGAAGCAACCAGAGTGGTTCTTCAAGCTGGAAACCCATATATTTCCACCTGGAAGAAAGGCAGGAGCAAAAGCTCTCTTGCTTGTCCCAGATTACCCCCTACACTACAGCCTCTGGAGTCTGGACTGGGCCAAGAGTGAGCTCTGCCAGCCACCTGAATTGCCACTTGTCTCATCTTGGCAGTGCTTCACATCTAAGCTCTTTTTCTTCGGAGTAAGCCCCGTTGACTTCAGAGCTGCTTACTTCTGAGTAAATGTGGGTAGCAGATTGTGCTGTTAGAGTGTTGTGGTCCTGTCCCATTCCCTGCTTGCCCAGTAGAGGCTTCCAAAGACAGAGTCTCTGTGTCCTCAAGTAACAAAATTGGTGCCTTGCTTAACCTGTGTGGCACTTGACGCTGCTGTCTTCATGCTTCAAAGCTGTGCCTGTGGCTGCTAGTTGAGAGTCTTGTTAGCGTGTAAGAGGCAGCATCAAGCCCTAAGGTGGGGGGTGAGTGTGTGTGTCTGAACCACTTGTTAGGCAGTCGTGAGGCTCGAGATGGACCCTGGACTGTCTGTGGTCATTTCTTACTGTCTTTTTAGAGGCAGTGTGTGCACTGGGCCCTCAGACTGCAATTCTGAGACACTAGGTATGCCCCATTAAAAGCCACCGGGGCCAGTGTTCTCGTTATCCACGGTGTTTGTACAGGTGGCATGCAAAATGTGTTTCGTTTAGTGGTTAAGATAAGCAGTTTGGTTGCAGTGCCCTGCTTTGTAAGATTTTTCCAGTATGGTCCTTTTCTGTTGAAGGAGTGGCCCATCTATATCCGAATGCCGCATGAAGTCAGTGGTGTAGCTAGAGAGGGGCCTGGGTGACCCCAGGCCAGGCTTCTGGGGGTGTGTGGGTGTGACGCCACTAGTGGCCAAAATATATAACCTTGGTTATATCATTTGATGCGTATTCCATTGCAGAATGTAATGGAACAAACCATATCGAATTATCTATGTACTATCAAACATTAGACAGAACTGGAGCTGGAAAACACAATTGCCTTATTTCATGTCATGACTATTACTTAAATTGTATGGGGGTGTCAAATATTTATGGGCCCCGGGTGTCAAATGACCTAGCCACACCTCTGCTGGTAGTTTTTAGAGAGTTATTCTTTTTTCTTCCTTCTTCCTCCCTCTACCCCAATTGTCTTTTTTTCTAGAGCCCTTCTTGAACACATGGAGCTGCCTTACATGGACTCGGATCCTTGGTTGATCTAGCTCAGTGTTGTGTACACTGGCTGGCAGTGGTTCTGCAGGGTTTCAGACAGAGAAGGGTCTTTCCCAGGCTGACTTGGAGATGCCAGTAGGGATTGAACTTGGGACCTTTTGCATATAGGTGCTCTGTGGCCCCATCTCTCATAATTTTGAAATACACATTAGTAGTAAACTGCCCCAAAGTCAACCCAACTCTAGCTTTTGCATCAAACTGGAGCATGTGCATTTGGTGAGAGCTTCATGTGTCTTGCTATAGCATAAATTACCAATACCAGTTTCTCTTGGATGGAAATCCTTATTGGTCTGAAGGCATGTGAAGAAGATAACACAGGATGCCAAAAGTATGAAAAAAGAATATGTTGCATAACACTTTACGTTAAAAAACACACACATACAACGCTCTAAATTCAAACCATAATATGATGTGAAACTAAATGTTCAGTGGTGAGCGCACAAACACACTTGCTATTGAAAGAAACATACAAGTGGATGTGCAACATTGTTGATATTTGGAACAAGCAAGTGAACATACAACACTGATAATACCGTATTTTTCGCTCCATAAGATGCACTTCCCCCCCAAAAAATAGGGGGGAAGCATGCGTCTTATGGAGCCAAGATTAAAAAAAAAAGTTAAATACACTTACCGGGGCTTCGGGGAGGCCTGCACGACCCTCTGCAGACCTCCCCGATCTTCGTTTCGGCGCTAAATGGCCATTTTTGGCCATTTCCGGTTTTCCAAAAACCGGAAATGGCCATTTAGCGCCAAAACAAGGATCGGGGAGGCCTGCAGGGGGTCACGCAGGCCTCCCAGAAGCCACCAGAAGCCCCGGTAAGTGAAAACTTTCCCCCCTATTTTTAGCTCCATAGGATGCATGCGTCCTATGGTGCGATGAGTTCTATGGAGCGAAAAATACGATATTTGACAAGAGTACAAATGATATCTTGTTTTGAAACCAGCTTTATCAAAAGTACATATTCCTGCAACATTGCTGCCTTTTCGGAGGCAGTCAGATCCATGGATCCTGTTCAATGTGAAATCAATCTCACTGTTGAGACGATCTTAAAACCATAGTATGACCCTTTCCAGTCTCTATTATACCGTGGAACCAAAGTAAATGAGCATTTAAAATTTAAACTCAGCGTTTTAAAATAAATTTATTCAAGTCAATAACTTGCAGCAGTGTTCCACAATTGTTGGCTGATGCTGTGTGCCAAGCCACAGTTGTGATTGCATCCACAAAGCAGCCCCCTCCTGCTCTGGAGCAGAAGAGGGAAGTGCTTTGCATGACCAAAGCTCATTCCTCACCCTTGCTGGAGTGCGCCAGCCCACTTGCCAGGGTTAGAGTGGCAACTGAGATGCTGGAAGCCAAACTTGACAATTTACTGAAAACAACAACATGTGGAAGGGAAGTTCTGAGTAAGACTGTGGGGTTCTTGCATTAATTTCCAAAGACATGAAACGGTCTTGGTATGTCTTCTATAAATATAATACAAATCCTTCAGCATAGCTAAATGGCTTGATGCTAGCTGGAATTTATATGCTAGTGACAACCAGCTTGTAAAGGCATACACCAATTAAAAAGAAAGATAGATAAAAACACAGACATCTCTCTCCATGCACACACACGAATAACTACAGTGAAAACAAAAAGGGAAAGGAGACAACGCTGGTAAGATCTTGTTACAAATACTAAAACATCCAATTTATCCTTAAGTTCTGATGGTGAAAGAGATTGCAAGGTTGTTATTTAAAAGGCTTTCCAGATGGAAAGCACCATCATTGGATCGTGACCTTTCTGGGAACTGGCACCAATTTGATCCAAAGCAAAAGAATACAAACAACTGCGTTTCAGTGGGTGCATGTCCGACTCCTTAAAAAAATGTGCGTCCAGAACTTGGGTTCAGATCTTCCTCTTGTGTTCCAAAAGCTTTATATAAAGCTTTAAAGCTCTTGCGGCTTATACAGACACAGAGGCACACTACGTATAGCATAAATTACATGAGTCGAATTATGGTTAGTAAAGCACCTTGGTGTATAGATTTTCTCAACCATTGAATTAAGGAACGTTTCACCTGTAATGCCCGAGGGCAACATGGGCAGTCTCCATGTTTGATGTGCCTCTTGCTTTTAGATGCTATACAGAGAATATCTGAATGATCCAGCATATCAGCTAAGTTAGCCATTGTGTTATTCTTTATACATCCCACACCCCAGAATGTCCTCAGTGATGTGCCAGTGTTTGTGTTTTCCATCTAATCTCTAATGGCATAGGAATGGCTCCTCTAATGCTTTTTTCTAGATTAGTGTTCGGAGACAGATGCAGCTAAAATGGGACCATCCACAGACATAAGGGAGATACCTTGAATGTAGATTGTTACGAACAGGTTGGTAGAGTTTCAAAAATTCAAAACATAAAAATATAAACTAGGAGGCCAAAGAGCCCCAGTTAAAGAGACTGCATATATGTGACTCTTCCTTTACTGCGTGGATTCCATTTGTAGCCACAGAATTCTAAGGGTTAAAAAAGCAAGTGTGCATTCCTAGACAGTCAACAGTCTCCAAATAAATTAACGCTATCACCACTAAAGCAGGGAGCTCGGACTCTGGAGCTCAAGGGAGGCACTGCTGGGGCGGGTTAAGGTTCTAGACAAGGAGAAAACAGTGGCCACATTTTGCTCCAAGTGCTCCTTCCTAGAATCTCCTTCAGTCCACAGGAAAAAAAAATTAAGGATGGGGGCAGAAGAAACCAAAGCTAATAAAAAAAATGATGGGATAGACTCCAGAAGCAAGTTTGGAAGGCACAGCTCCTTGGGTGAAAGAGGAGAAACACATACCATACTAACTTGCTCAACAAGTGCGTGGGGGGGGGGGGGGGAGAGAGATAACGGCTTCATTACACATATCTCAGATATGATGGGATTGGGCCAGATTGGGGAGAAGGAAAGAGGGGAAGAATAGAACTGTGCTGCCCATGTTGGAAACACAAAGGTACATTAAGGGAATATTATTAATTTATATACTGTACTGTTTTTCAACAAAAGTTCACAAAGCGGTTTACAGACAAACCAAATAATTAAATAGCTCCCTGTCACAGAAGGGCTCACAATATAAAAAGATGGAAAACACCAGCAAACAGCCACTAGAAAAGACACCTTACTGGAGTGAAGAGGGACAGTTACTCTCCCCCTGCTAAATATAAGAGGATGGCCTCTTTGCCCAGTTAGCAATGCTTGCTTTCAGTCACCAAGCCTCAGAAAAAAACAAACAATACTTTTGTTAAAAGAGCAAGTTCTACAGAAAGCTTCTATTCAGGCCCTAATTCTGCAATAAATAACTGAACTATAGTTAAGGAGTGACTTAGAATAGTCTTAGGGAATGTGGCATAAACCAGCTCCCTCTATGGGCTCTTTTCCATATTGCTACATTATACAGGGAACAGAAAGTCAGAATTAGCACTGGCTGCTCAATGCTTACTATTCCAACACGGTGCCTGCAACCTGACAGTGAGGTCCATGTAGTACAATCCTCCTTACTCCCAGGAGGTTATGCACTTGATAAAATGTGCTTTAACCAAGACATCCTATTGTTGCAAGCAAATGTTCAGACTAAATACAGTATTTTGGGGCTGCTGGTACATGGCAACATGTTGTTGTGGCCCCTCTTGTAAATGACTAAATTCAAGAGATCAGTGTAATCGAATGACCGTTCTCCCCTCCCCCTATAATTTATCTGCCAATAAGGTAGAGCTAGAGACCTGATCAGCATGAAATCTCAATTGTTGTACTGTATAACTCTCACAGGAAATCCCTTCTCTTGAAGTGACCTACAAGATCACTTTACAGTTCCTTTTTAAACAAACTGTCTAAAAGACAAATTGTCCTGTATCTTTGTATCCAAGGCACTTTTATGAAGTATAAAATTCCAGTCAATAGGTTTAGAATATTATGGGACAAACTTCAATCTGCTGAGTAAACATAACATCCCAAAATAGAGTATGTGTCAAGTCAGGTACATTTTAATCTGATAATTATGTTGACCTAACTAAGGAACTCCCTGAAAGCAAAATAAATGTATCTTACTAATATGTCTATAACGTTAAAAATGTTTGAAAATGAATGGTACCATTCAAAATTAGAACCTGTTCCAACATGGCCACATACAATTTGGCAACATTGGGTGCAACTGGACCACCCAATAAAAATGTAAAGGTCCCCCTTGCTCAAAAGCTAGTAGTTACCAACTCTAAGGGGCGGTGCTCATCTCAGTTTCAAAGCCGAAGAGCCAGAGATGCTTCCGTGGTCATGTGGCTTATGACATGACTTAACGCCAAGGCGCATGGAATGCTGTTACCTTCCCACCAAGGCGGTACCTATTAATCTACTTGCAATTTCTTGCTTTTGAACTGCTAGGTTGGCAGGAGCTGGAGCTGAAGTCGGTAGCTCACACTGTCACTTGGGTCTCTGTCCTGCCTACCTCCTGGTCTACAGTTCTGCGTCTTAACCACTAAACCACCACAGCTCCTCCAGTCCACCCAATATCACCCCTTAAACTTAGGATTTATTTTTAAATGTTTCTATCCGGTCTTTTTTTTTACTCCAGTGAGAAAGCCAAGAGCAGCTAACAACGACATCAACATAAACAAAATATAGGATAGTTGATCAAATAGAAATATTTTCTCTCTACAATGAGAACCAGAAGATCCAACAAAAAATGTGTTGGCTTATCAAAAATATCAGTTTATTGTGAGTAGATGTCACTTGATCTGGTATCTTCATGTGGCATGGATGTGTACAAAGAATTAAAATCCACGGTTGCCAAACCATGGTTGATATCAGTAACCAACCCATCTCTGTGTTGTACGAGATGCTTGGTATCTTGGAACCGAGATGAGCGGTCTACTTGGGGGAGGAAACCTGAGTTTTGAGAAAAATGTTTTACAGGAACTCTAGGAAAAATGCAATTGTATAGGTACCAATATAATCTAATGGCTTCCTGAATGGTTATTTTGATAGTGAAAGATTTCTTTAGTAGTGTCATAGGCAAGAAGAATATAGAACACTTCATTGTGAATGGACTTCTTGACAACAGTCTACCTCTACCTTGTCCAAAATTATAATAGCACCACACTTTCTCACAGAAGCACCACACTTGTCTGGTGGTTTGATGATAATACTTGAATTCCTAGACAGGGCATCGAAAACCAATTTCTGTGAATAGGATTGTGCCAACTTTTATTAGATTCTTGTTCCACAGATTGAATGTTCCTCAATGCCCTTTCTCAATCACTTTAACACTGTGATTATGTATGACAGGAAAATATCAGGACTTGGGGGTGAAAGGACTTTAAGTGCCTCATTAGAATCCCCAAGTGCTTTTCTCAGTTTCATTAACCTAGTTAATTTGAAAATGTCAACCTGAGTCTTTAAAACATTATACTGGGGTGCAACAAAAGGCAAACTTCTATTTAAAGCAGACATTTCCTCTTCATTCATAAAGGACAAATTAACTCTCAACGTTATTTTCTTCAATGATCAGTCTGAACTGGATTCTTCCTTCTGCAAGTGGACTGCCCTGGGAGAGAAGTGTACTCTAAAAAATACCTGTCACTCCTCTGTCAAGTATTGGAGGAATTCTCCCCACCGCAGTTCATCACTATATTCATGTTATGGAAAAGGAGGCAATTCCTGCAATCAAACCATTTCTCTTGGTTGTGATTTATTATTTTTTAGATAGGGATACATTGTCTCATTTGCATAATTCAAGTCATCCCTCTTAAATGTCTAGATTCTAAGAGTCTTAGAATCCTTTGTTATAAACATCCAGCTCACACTGAATATTTTCAAGTTGTTAATGTGGTATCATATCCTATTCTGACAGTGCAATTGTAGGCATGTCTACTAAGAAGTAAGTCCCATTGTATTCAATGGGGCTTACTCCCAGGAAAGTGTACAAGACTGCAAGCCTTCCAAAATGTCTGACTTGTCCAGTTCCTTCTTGAACTGGTCAAACAACAACTCCTGTTCAAGGTAAATAAACCAGGATGCTTTTTAACCCATCATCTAGGAATTCTCTCTGCCTTGCAATACAAGTGGGGAACCATGTCATTCAATACAGATACATTTTTTTTCTTCAGAACTTCCCATTCTTGCCAACCACTGCTCTCCTTGCTACCACCATCTTCATTAAAAAGAGATCTACCAGATGAAATCCTGGTTCCATCATTACCTTCAAAAGTGAGCAATTTCCACTTTGCCATATCCCCAGCCGACAGCATGCAAAAACAAAAGGGGAGGGCCCCTCGAAACCACAACAAAGGAGAAAGTAACATATGAAAAAGGAATACAAACTCTGGAATCCCAGGCTGAAACTGAGTAGGTTTGGTCTGGCCGGTGCAGAAGACTAACTGGGAATCCCATGTACACCTTGAGTTTCAGCATGGAATACAAGCAGGACATAAATCATATCCACCAGGCTGTGTTCTTTGAAGAAAGGGTGGGATATACATGTAACAGACTATCAAACTAGGTCCCCCTCAAACAGTACTGCTGTGTATATATTTTGGGAAAGACGACTACTGGGGACCCTCATTCTCCAGAAGGATTTTTTTTCCATCCCACCTGCCTATTAACCCTCTTTTCTCCAATAATTCTTGTAAGATGGAACACATGCAAACAGAAACTGAAGTGTGTGGATAAGCCTCAGTGCTGGGGGCTGTTTCAGTAAATACCAGCAGCTACCCAAACGTCTTTCCTCATAATTCTCCCATGAAACAAGCTGTCAGACCAGTTTCTTGGCTCTTACCTGAATTCCCTTCAGCACAGAAAGCTAACTTTCTGTTGAAAATGTGTGTCCCCTCTAGAGTTGACACAGTTAGTTTTTTTAAAAATCAGTGACAGGATTTTGCACCATAAAGGATCAAGGCAAGGAATGATGAAATGCAAATGACATACCATGACGATGATGCCCCTTGGTTTAGTCAAGAGGCAAACCTGGCTTCTGTCCTCTCCCAAACTTTGGCCTTCATCTGATCACTGGGAAGATAACTACTCCTAGGCTGAGCTGATTCTGAAGACATCCACGTGTGGGTGGGTCTATGAAGGTTTGCACTGGCTTGCTCAGGTGGAGGCTATTTTAAAAAGGATCTCTATTAATACACAGGTCCCAGGTGTTTGTGATCATGCTCTACTTGGAGCTACATGGTAAGGAGTTTACCACAAGAGGGCAGCCTGGATCCATGCAACATGTGCAGTTTCCATGCAACATGTGCAGTTTCTAGCAACAGCCGCTGCTGAGTCTGTCCCAAGAAATCTGTCGCTATTCTCTGTTGCCAGGTGCACATTCAAAGGCCATCCTTCCCTCCCACCTTCACAGTTCCAGATGATTTGCTGTCTGACCTTGTTTCAAATAATAAACATATGTAACTCTGGAGCCAATGTAAAGAACTTTCTGGAGTGAGGTATCACTCACTGGTAAGGGGTATGCTTTGCATGCAGAATGTGCCAGATTCAGTGACCCCCAGAATCTCAAGGAAGAACTGGGAAGGACCCCTTTGACAGGCAGCAGCTCTCTAATGTTCCAGGCAATGTAGACAAGGCTGAGCTTAATGGACCAAAGGTCTGCCTCTGTAGAAGGCTGCTTCCTTGGCACCAAGGAGTGGTAGCAGCAGATAAGTCATAAGTATTTCATAAAGGTAAAGGTATCCCCTGACAATTAAGTCCAGTCGTGTCCGACTCTAGGGTGTGGTGCTCATCTCCATTTCAAAGCTGAAGAGCCAGCGTTGTCCGAAGACGCCTCCGTGGTCATGTGGCCGGCATGACTCTCCTTGCCACAGCGCCTAGCATGCGGCTGGAACACGGAGCGCTGTTTACCTTCCCGCAAGTGGTACCTATTTATCTACTCGCATTGACATGCTTTGGAACTGCTAGATTGGCAGGAGCTGGCCAAGCAACGAGCGCTCACCCTGTCGCGGGAATCGAACTGCCGACCTTTCGATCGACAGCTTATGGTTCAGCGGTTTAACCCGCTGCGCCACCCGCATACCCTTTCTTTAAAAGCATGAGACTAAACCATTACACTGTACTTGGAGAGGCCTGAATTCAAATTTTTGTGTAAGCCTAGACTTTCTGGATATAGCTTTGGGCTCTCATCCTCAGTTTCCCACCTGTAAAATGGGATGAATGGTAACTTGTCTCTTTCTCTCAAAATGTTTTTTTTTCTAATCCCACCTTTCCTACAAGGAGCTCAGGGTGACATACATGGACTCTGCCCCCCACCCCACCCCGCCTTTGTCTCTTGCAACAACCTTGGGAGGTGGGTTGGGATGGGATGGCCCAAGGCAACATGACTAAGAGTGACTAGCCAGGAGGCTTTGTGTCTGAGTGGCGATTTGCACCCTGTTCTTTTTCGCCTAAGTTTAATGCTCCAGCTGCTGCACCTGGCTATCGGGGTTGATAATGAGGCAAACAAAAGGGACTATTGAACGTTATATGAAGCCTTGCTATGAATGTCTGTTGGTTTCTTGATCTGGTAGCACCAAAACTCAGTGTGCACCAGTGTTACTTATGAGGGTGTTGTGTCATCCCAGTCCTTAATTGCCCTTTAAAGCAGCCCTGTGAAGTTCATTGGTGAGGTCTTCAGTCGCCATCTGCAGTTCGGCAAGTGGCCAAAGAGTTGGCGGACAATTTGCAATCAGTATGTAAAATGTAAATCTTTACTGCTTCCACCCCCTGTTTCAGATAGCAAGCAGATACTGTCCTATCAGTTCTGTAAACCTGCCTTGTGATTTTATTCTGAGTCCTGTACCTTTTTAATTAGGGTGAGCGCCAGTTAATGGAATGTTGATCCCATGGGGTGGGGGATGTGCAGAAATTGTTCTCTCTCTCTCTCTCTCTCTCTCTCTCTCTCTCTCTCTCTCTCTCTCTCTCTCTCTCTCTCTGTTCTTGCTCATTGCAAAGAGATGTTGCTGATGGTTCACTGGGTGTCATATGGGACCTGTCATGCAGCTGATATCCCATGATGCTTTGGGAAAGCTGCCTAGGGAAGACATGGCTGGCAGTGCTCCTTGACTATCACTGTCGCTCCAGAGGAGGAGCTAGGATCCGGTGCACCCGATGCCTATGAAATTTTTGCACCCCCTCAAGTCCCAACAAACTCATTATGTATAATATTAACTATGATAACTAATAATTAATAAATATTAATTCATAATAATCCCAAAATATTCACAGAAATGTAACATATCATCCCCCCCAGACCGTTACAGTACAGTACACATCCTAATAAAAATGGGTCCCCCCTATGGGGGAGAAAGGTGGGATATTAATTCAATAAATAATTGAATAAATAATAAATAATAATTTATTATTATTAAGTGGCACCCCTGTGGCACCCCCCCCCCCGAGGCCTGGCACCTGGGGCCCTGGACCCCCCTTAGCTGCGCCACTGTACAGTGGCGTCATCAGCGGTGGGGGCCTTGGGGCAGTGGGCCCCCGGGCAGCGGGATCGGGCCCCAGGCAGCAGGTGGGCAGGGGGGTGTAACGGTGGACGGCGGCAGCGCGGATCATCCCGTTCGCCAGGGCGAGCGAACGAGCCGTTGTTGTGTTTGGCCCTCCCGCCTGGCCTGCGCCTCTAAGTGAGCGATAATGGTTGCTGCCGTTACGTCACTTCCGGCGTGGTGGGGCGGTCATAGGAACGCTTCTGCTGTTGCAAAAGTGTCGTAAAGCACTTTGTGACAGCACAGAGGCCTGGTGCACCATTGAGAAGGCCAGAACCTTCCAATGTGTGCCAGCACAGTGGAGGACACCCACCGAAGCAGGTAAGCTCAGCGCTGTGCAGCGCAGGGGTCGGGAGAGGGCGGTGACGGGGCAGGGGGAAGGTGGACTGGACCCAGGAGGGGGTAGGATTAGTGGCGCTGGCCTGCATCGTATCCTATTCCCCTTCCTGGGCCTGATCCACCGACACAGATCAACACAGACTTGTGCCAGCTATTTAGCTCACGCAGGTTCGAGTTGACCCATGGCACCGGCTGGGGCATTCCCTGCGGCAAGGGGATGAATGTCCCCTTACCCCGAGGAGACCTCCCACCTGCTAAATTGCCCCATGGGATGCAGAGCTTCGCTGCATTGGCGAAGCTCTGCATCCCATGGGGCAATTTACCCCATGGGGGCAATTTACCCATGGGGCAATTTACCCCTTACCCCGAGGAGACCTCCCACCTGCTAAATTGCCCCATGGGATGCAGAGCTTCGCTGCATTGGAGCTTCGCTGCATTGGGAATTTTGGTAGGATTGGACTGCCCAATGCATCACCTGATTGGACATGGGGTAGGAAAGGTTGGTTTGGACAGACTTAAGACTTTGACAGCGCAATCCTGTGCAACCTATCACTGGCGTCGACAGGGGGAAGCGCGGGGGGGCGGACCGCCGGGGGGCGTCGCGCATATAGGGGTGACGCGCGATTCCCCCCCCCCACTTACAGTTTTTAGTTGGAGGTGTCCGTTTGGCTCCAAAATGAGCCGAAAACGGAGCAGGGAGGGAGGGTGCTCTGCTCCTGCGCGTGACGTCACGCGCGGGGGCGGAGCCTCCCCCTTAAGGGCAACGCGCGCCCCCGCTCTGGGGTGACGCGCGTCGTAGCGACGCGACTGCACAGGATTATAACAGTAGATGCACTGGTGTAAGTGCACTTATGCCAGTGTAATTGCACTTACACCAGTGCATCTGCTGTTACACAGGATTGTGCTGTGAGTCTGCAAAAGAAGATGTAGAAAGAGAGACCACAGTTCAGTGGTGGAGCACCTGCTTTGCCTGCAGAGTTCCAGGTTCAGTCCCAGCATCTCCAGGTAGGAGTGGGGCAGACCCTTCTCAACCCGAAACCCTGAGGAGTCACTGTTAGACAGTACTGAACTAGAAGGACCAAGAGCCTGAGCTTGCCTTGGACATATGTATCTTTTTTTTCAGAGAGAGAAAGAGAGAGAGAGTTTGTGTGTGTGTGTGTGTGTGTGTGTGTGTGTGTGTGTGTGTGAGAGAGAGAGAGAGAGAGAGCGAGCGAGAGAGAGAGAGAGAGAGAGAGAGAGAGAGAGAGAGAGAGAGAGAGAGCCTGTTTGCCTTTCATCTTCATCTGGAACTATTTGTCTTGTCCTTCACTCTGTAATATAAGTACAGTACAGTACTGTATTAGTTTCCAATTTTGGCACATTTGCATTGTGAGAGCTTTGCATTTCTGGCTGAGGTAAATTTCATGCCTTGTTAGCTCAGCCCCGCAATGAGAAGCATGTGCTACCTGCACTGTTAGGTAACTGTCTCCACCTGCCCGGTCGTGTTTTTCCTTCCTGGCACTGCCATTGTTGTTCCACAGGACTCTGCCCATGTGCTGAGAGAACCACTTGACGCCTCATGCCAGGTCTCCCTGCTTTCAGAATCTAGATGGCTGGGTACTAGGGACAGCAGGGCCTTCTCTGGTGGCGCCCCAATTGTGGAACACTCTGCCCAGACCTAGATCAGGTCTTCTTGCTGGTAATGGTACCCTTCTTTGGAATGCCTTCCCTCGGTCCATGTGCCTGGCACCTACTCCCAGGGGTTTTCATAGTCTGTCATTGGTCTCATCTTCTTGCTCCTGGGTTATTCTTTTGTTTGTTGCTTTTATGAATTGTAAAACATCTCAAAAAGTTTCTTGATGAGGCAGGGTGTGAATAATGTAAATAAATAACATAGACTTGCTGAATTATTTTAACTTCTGCCTTCTGAGGATGCCACGGATGTTGTTGGTGAAACGTTAAAGAGCTGTGATATTTTGATGTTTTAACATTTCAATATTTAATTAAACGATCACATTTCTTCCCGGCATGACTAAAGTTTTTAACTCAGTGATTTGTTCTCGTCGCGAAAATCTAAGAACTTATTTATTTTAACTTCAGTTTATTGCAGCAAGTTTGTATATTTTGGGTTGAATTTTATTTTATATATTTAATTTTGAAATGCCTACCCTCAATTTGTCCCTTTAGACAGAGTGCTTAAGACAGCTTATGGTAGCAAATAAACATGAACATTACAATAAAAATCTCTTTAAAAAACGAAAGCAACAGGAAAATAAAAACAGAATATAATAAATAGTAAACAAAAATTGAAAATGCCATAACAATCCAGAAGGGGAGAAAAGAATTGTACTGATCTGCCTCAGTGAAAGGAGCCTTTATTATTATTATTATTATTATTATTATTATTATTATTATTATTATTATTATTATCATCATCATCATCATCATCATCATCATCATCATCATCAGTATTTATATACCACTTTTCAACAAAAAGTTCACAAAGTGGTTTACAGACAAAATCAAATGATTAAATGGCTCCCTGTCCCAAAAGGGCTCACAATCTAAAAAGATGCAGAACACCACCAGCAAACAGCCACCGGAAAAGACACTGTGCTGGGGTGAAAGGGGGGCAGTTACTCTCCCCCTGCTAAATATAAGAGGAGCACCAATTGAAAAAGTGCCTCTTAAATTCTAGAGCTGTATTGGATTTTAATTTGGTTTTAATGTGTATTTTTGTGTTGTTTAACCTGAAGTCAGATGCCTCGAAGGGCAAATCTTGGATTTGGTGGAAAAAATGTAAATACATGAATTATCTGCATGCTGCTGCTGCCAAAGGAGATCAGGATGAAGGAGGATGGAGGCCAGGAACCGCAGCTGAAGGAGATGGGGCCATAGCTCAGTAGCAGAGTCCTTCAGAATTTGGGCACGCCCTGCTGACTCCCAATTGGGCCTGTGACCTTGTGGCCCAGAAGAAAGTTGGCAAGTGAGCCACACACTGGCATACTTCTTGGCAGTGTGAACCTACCTTGCGCCATGGCAGCATCTTTGCGAATGGTGTCATGTGCTGCTACCTGCCTGACTCAGCTAATTAAGCCTTCTGTAATGGATTCCTTTGTTGGAACAGTATGCAACAGGGTGCCTGCCACATTCCTGCAGGATGAGCCTATGTTCTGTGTCTGTTCTGATGGCTCTCCAGAGAGGCCTGGTCTTGGCTTGTCCCTTTTGCCCTGGATCCCAACTCGTGCACCTGTTGCTTTGCAATGAGGAGGAGGCTTCTAGGAAGCGCAAGAGGGACTGGAGGACTGTAGCTGCTTCGCATAATTTGACTATAATTTCTCGGCGTGAACTTGATGCCCTCTTAATGGTCACAGCCGATGACCGGTCTTCTGTAAGAAGCAGCTCAGTAATGCTCCCTCAGCCCAGAATACTCAGTTGGTAAATGGCCTCTTGGAATCCTGTGACAGGTTTTTACATAATGCTCTGTAAAAAGCTATGTATGTGTGGAGCAGTGAGGGGGAGAAGGTATCATCTGCAAAGTATTCTTGCAAAAAGGTTTTCATGCACAAAGGATTCATGCTCCAAAATTGAGGCTTGTGGTATGGATGCGTATGTACACATTTTCGTGTAGTTGCATCTGTGCGGGAGAGGCTGACGTGCATCTTCCTTTCCTCTTCTTATTCCAGACTGTCGCTTCTGCAGCTTCTGCATAATTTTGCTGTTTATATAACAGAGAGGAATGGAGGCTGAGAACACCCCAAATTGTCTAGCTCAGGAGTGTCAAACAAGGCCGGTAGGCCAGATATGACCCCCCAAAAAACTCTTTATCTGGGCCCTGTGATAATTGGGCTCCCCCAGCACCACCATCAGCTGCTCTCAGCTGCTGAGCTGTGAAGTTGGTAGAAGCGGCACTGCTGAAAGGGCAGCGCTGGGATATCCCACTTATCATGTAAGCATCACTGCTGGAAGGGCGGTGCTGGGATATCCCACTTATTATGTAGGCATCACTGCTGGAAGGGCTCTCCCAGCACCACCATCAGTTGCTCTCAGCTGCTGAGCTGTGAAGTTGGTAGAAGCGGCACTGCTGAAAGGGCAGCGCTGGGATATCCCACTTATCATGTAAGCATCACTGCTGGAAGGGCAGCGCTGGGATATCCCACTTATTATGTAGGCATCACTGCTGGAAGGGTGGCCCGCATGATAATTGGGTTCTCCTGGCACCGCCCTTTCAGCAACACTACTTCTTTCAAGCTGCTGGGAAGAAGAGATGGACGGAGGCTGCAGAAGGCAAGGAATGATACAGAGGGAGAGGCAGACCAAGAGGGGTGAGAAAGGGAGAAGCTGCTGAGGCGCTGAGAGAGCCCAGTTATCATGCAGGCCGCCCTTTCAGCAGTGCCGCTTCTGTTCAGGCGTCACTTTGCAGAGCACCTTTCGGCTGCTGAGCTGCGAAATGAGGCCTCGACAGAAACGGTGATGCTGAAAGGTGGCCCGTGTGATAATCGGGCTCTTCCATATCTTGAAAATATGATCCAGGTGTGCATATTTTCTCTTCTGTCATTTGCGGCTGATGAGTTCCTAAGAGAGAAAAAAAGTGTTTATTTCTGGTTATCACCTTGCTGATGTCGGTTCCTGCTTAATGACATCACTTCCAGCCCTCAGCATTCGGCCCACTGTATGAAACGAGTTTGACACCCCTGGGCTAGCTCCTTCACACAAATCAACCCCCCCCCCTGGCTTGAGCTGAATTGGCAGGCGGGTCTCTCTCCTTCACTGAAACCTATGTGGCTGACTGGGCAGCGGGCTGTGAACTCTCTGTTCGCCAGTCTGCAAGAAGCAAGATGTCTCGTGTTAGCAGCGAATAGCCAGCCAGCGGAGTTGTGTGACCTCATTCCACTGGGTGCATCCTATGTTCCCAAAGGGGCCTGGCTGCCCACAACTGCTTGTTTACCTCTGAACGGAACTGATCTAAGCAGAGGGTTCTTCATTCAGAAAGGTCAATTGGGCGATTCTTGAAATTGGGTGGTATGAGGGGAAAGACCGAGCCTACTAGCAACCTGGGACTGTGGCTCTTGTTCGGCTGTAGACCTTTTCAGCAGCCGAACCCAGCCTGGCAAGTCCCTCTGTTCTGCCCTCTTGTTTTTCCTTTCTCTTTCCTTCCCTGCAACGGCACACATTGAGGGATGCCTCAGTCACATTGCTCCCTTGCTGACGTTTTTTCACAGCTTGCTGGAAAGCAGCACTGCCTGTGTGTGTCAGTGGAGCTTCGAGGTCGCCCTCCTTTCTGGAACAAGCCGGCCCCCCTTGTGGCATTCCACAGCCTCTAAGCAAAAGAGCTCATTCCTGTCAAAGCAAAACACTGACTGGAATGTTCAGAAAAGGGACAGATAAGAAACGAAACCAAATGGAGGTTATTCTGGATGCGTCCAAGTGCTGCTTGCTCTTTCACTCTTAAATGTTTTTTTCTTCCCCTGATCGTTGGTTTGTTGCTCAGATGGGCCAGTGAAGAAGCCCAACACCCATCACACATGTCGTTAATTGAGCTCAGGAATTACCGTATTGTTGGAATTACACTGCCTTGGGTTCCATGACGGCAGAAAGGCAGGATAGGAATGTGAGAAATTAACTTAAACTTTGCTTCCTGAGAAACAGACTTCTGCATTATCTGAACCCCACCAAGCTGGTAAGCGGAAGTGATGGTGCTGCTGATGTAAAGGGGCTGTGTCTTGCATAACAGCATGTTCTTTGGAGTTGCACCAGGGCCACTTCCTTGGCTGGTGAGGAAGACTCAGCGGCAGAAGCGAAACAAGGGTGGAGCGAAGGCAAGTAGTTCTGCAAGACTCTGTTACACTGGAGTCAGCGGCCCCTCCCCCTTGCTGTTGGAGCCATTCCAGCAGCAACAGGGGAGTGTCCTGTGTGTTGCCTTTGCTGCCAGAATGGCTCCAACAGCAAGGGGGAGGGGCCGCTGACTCCAGTGTAACGGAGTCTTGCAGAACTACTTGCCTTCGCTCCACCCTTGTTTCGCCTCTGCTCAGCGGGATGGCTGAAGGTTTGTTTGAAACAGCTGTCCCTCTTGCAGTGTCAGTTCTAAAGAAAGCCCTTGCCTGCAGGCTTCATTATCCCAGAGGGCCTCCTGCTATCCTGCAGTGCTCCTTCTGCCCTCCCTTCAGGCCCCCTCTCCAAGAACTACCAGTTTCTTTAGCAAAACTGTCTCCCCCCCCTTCCATGCCCTTCTGCTACCACACACCTCTGTCCTCCCCTGTCCCTATTTTGACACCGTTTGTTCCACCCTTTCCTGGCCCACCTAATGTAGGTTGTGAGCACCCTGTGCAGCGACTGTGTCTCCTGCATGCTCTGAACAGCCTCTAGCACACTGCTGACGTTACAATGTTCAGCAGTAGTAATATTCTTGGAAAGGAGTCATCTAGAACAATTGCAGCATCGGTGGCGCTAACCCTAGAAGTCTTCCTGCTAAGCTTTTTGGTGCTGAAAGCAAAGTACCTAGCGCAAGACTTCTGTTGTGATGTGCATGTGATGTTAAAGAGTCCCCTCACTTCAGTACGTGTTCGTTACAATTTAAAGGTAAAATCTGTGAAGTTGAACACCATGACTGTGGATTCATGCTTGTTAGCCTGAAGATTTCGGAGTCGTCTCGGAAGTAGTACGTGAGAAGAGCCTCGCTGGATTGGGCTGACGGCACTGTGTTCCCGACAGTGGCCAGCTGGGTGCCTCTGGGAAGCCCATAAGCAGGGCATGAAAGCAATAGCTTTCCCCAGTTGGTAGGCTGGCATCTTGTAATCAGAGGCATATGGCCCTGAGCTCCATGTAGCCATCATGACTAACAGCCATTGGTAGACCTATCTTGAATGAACCTGTCTGATTTCTTTTAAAACTGTGTCTGAGCTGGTGGCCATCACCCCATCTTGTGGCAGTGAATTTGATGCATTAGAATAGATGATGTGTGAATTTCATTGGGTGACAAAAAAAATTCTAGTGTTAGGGGAGGGAATATCCATTTCCTCCCCACAAGCATGCATTTTTTTTAAATAAAACTCTATCATGTCCTTGCTTTGTCTTTTTTTCTAAAGAACCTCAAAAACTTTGGCCTCTCCTTGTAAGGAAGGGATCAGGCTGTCCAACTCCCTGGTCGTTGTTGGTTGCCCTTTTCTGCATCTCGTCTGGCTCTATAGTCTCTTTTTTGAGATAGCACAATCAGAACTGTGCACCATGTTCCCAATGTGGCTGTCCCACATAAATTTATATCAGGGCTTGATGAAACTGGCTGTCTTGTTTTCAGTCAAACTTGTTGACCTGACATCCGAAACCCTCCTTTGCTTATTACTTGTTCTGGCATAAGAACTGAGCTTGGCTCTTCTTAGCACCCCTTGGCAGATGAGCTCAGAGTCAGAGAGCTGAATATCCAGCTACAGTCGGGATGATTGTGGCCAGTCATATTTGGAGCTTGGCATTTGTCACCCCAGACTGAACTCCTGAAGCATCTGAGCACATATTTTGAATGGCTGGCAGCACTGGCTCTTGAACCTGAAGGTACTGGGTCATTTTTTCCCCTTGCTGTGCCTGGGTGTAAAATTCCCGGCTGTGGTACTGATGGCCTAAATGGCATCAGTTGAATGGCATATGTACTTGCAGAATTTTGCTCATGCACATCTGAAGCCACCTGCCTTCTACTGAGTCAGGGTAGAGTATTGGTCCCTTAGCCGGGTATTGTCTCCTCTGACTGGCAGCGGCTCTCCAGAGTCTCTATCAGGACAAGGTGTTTCCCATCACTTGCTACTTATGTGCTTTTTAGCTGGAGATACTGTAGGTTGACCCTGGTACCTTCTGCATGCAGGGATCCTCGCAGGGCAGCCATCAGCGAGCCTGTGCAGTGGCAGCACGATCTATGGGCAAAGTAATTTTTCGTGAACACGTGAAGCTGCTTTCATAGAATCACAGAATGTTAGAGTTAGAAGTGATGCCAGAGGTCATCTAGTCCAACCTCCTCAGGGCAGGCAACTGGTACAGCATCCCAGACAGATGGCCATCCAGCCTCTCCTTTAAAACCTCCAAGGAGGGAGAACCCACAACTGCAGGAGGTAGACTGTTCCAGTGCTGGACTGCTGTTACGGTTAGGAAATTCTTCCACATGTCTAGGATCAGGGTGCAATCCTGACTAAGGATCCGGCCAGCGGCCCAGGTCTGCCCGCCAGATCCTGTGCACGGGCTGCCCGTCAACCGGCGGGCCGGAGGTCTACTCGAGGAAGGGGATGCTCGTCCTCTTCCCCGAGTGTAAACCCGGGCCAGCTCTATTAGCCTCCTCAGATTTCTGCCAGCTAAATAGCTGGCGGAAATAGAGAAGGCTGTGTAATGGTGTAGCCGGCCTGGGGATATGGCCGACGCCATCCCCCACTCCCTCCTGGGCCGGCTAGGCCAATTGCCCCCCTCCCTCGCCCAGCCGGACCGCCCACACGGCCGGCGACGGAGCGCTTACCTTCCACCGCCGTCTGCGTGGAGATCCGGCACCGGAGTGAGGGAGGCTGGCCTTGCTCCGGCCTCCCTTACGCCCAAATCGTCACGAACATGCTTTACGGCATGTTTGTGACAACGTCCGCCGACGGAACACTTGTTCCGGTGACGGAACTATTTCCAGGATTGCGCTGTAAATCTGCTTCCCTATAGTTTCACCCACTGGTTGTAGTCCTGCCCTCAGGAACCACAGTGAGCAAGTTCTCCCCTTCTTCTGTGTGAAGCCCTTCACATACTTGAAGGTGGCTGTCATACCTCCTCTTAGTCTTTCTTTTTAAAGCTTTTGTAACCTTCCTCACAGGGCTTGGCTCCTGAACCCTTTTTGCCATCCTCTGAACCCACTCCAGCTTATCAATTTTCTTCTTAAAATGTGGTGCCCCAAACTGGATACAGTATTCAATGTAAGGTCTGACTAATGCAGAACAGAGTGCAACTATTACTTATTATGATCTGGACTGCAGCTGCATCACACTTGTGGTCCACAGACAGCCCAATCCTATGGGCTCTGACTGCCAGTGGAAGGCGTTTTTCAGCTGCCAGAGACTCCTGAAAAGCAGTCATAAAGTGCCTCCTGGCAGCATGCTGAGTGGGGCACTGCTGGGATGCCAGTGGGAAGGCCAGAGTCTTTCTGCCCACATCGTCGTCGACTCTCCGCTGCCCACCAGAGCAAGCAAGACAGCGGGAAAGGCGGGGAGAGGGCATGGCGGGGGGGGGGGGGAGACTGTGGGAGGGAGGGATTTGGTTGCGATGGTGCACACTAGATCCTATCCCCCATTTTCGCTGCCTCTCCGCCCCCTTTCCTTGGACTTGCACTAGCGCAAATCGCTAGCGCAGGTCCAAAGAGACCCATTGCAGGTCAGGAGGCTTTCGCAGGGGTAAGAGGATTTTAAATCCCCATGGATTTGGAGCATCCCCACTGGAGCATCCCCGTTGCCTTCCAGTTGGTAATGGCCAGCCTACATGACCAAAGGTGGAGGTGTTGCTCCAGCAAGTGATCAGGGTGCCAAGCAGGGCCCAAATGCTGCTTTCCCCCCACCCCCTATCTCCTATTTCAAGTCATGAAGGGAATTCTAACCATCTGTCTAGTTTAAAATCCTGCAGGGAGGATAAATGGATCCAGGGCTGCTGGCTTTTCCAAAGACCATATGGCTCACCGTGACAGGAAATGTCCTGCAGTAGTGAAGTGTAGGGAGGGAGGAGAGAGACGGGAGAATCAACATCATTCTCTTTTGACAGGCAGCAGATTCAGGACAGGCCTGAGCAGAAGCGTCGCTCCGGTAGGGGCGGGGCTGTAAGTATCGCTGCGGTTACAGTCGCTTTACCGAGCGAGGAGGAGGCAGCCCCGCCCCCTCACTGTCTGAGCCATTCGCCTACGGAGAAAGCAGCAGGCAAGAGACCCTGCCTGCCGCTTTCTCCGTAGGGGACTGGCTCGGACAGTGAGGGGGCGGGGCTGCCTCCTCCTCGCTCGGTAAAGCGACTGTAACCGCAGCGATACTTACAGCCCCGCCCCTACCGGAGCGACGCCTCTGGGCCTGAGGGTGGGAGGACTTCTCCACAGCCAGTGCGTACTTAATTTATGGAATTGTCTGCCACCCTGATGCGGTAATGACTACTGGCTTAGATGGCTTCAATAGGGGATTAGACAAATTCGTGGAGGTCAATGAGAGGTCTATCAGTGGCTATTAGGCGTACCAATTACATGGAACACCATCTTCAGAGGCAGTCTACCTGTGAATGCCATCTGCAAAAGGGCAACAGCAGGAAAGGGCTGTGGCCCTCATGTGCTGCCTGTGAACTTCCCATTTGGGTATCTGGCTGTGGCCACTGCTGGAAACAAGGACCTACTGGGTTTTTAGTCTGCTCCAGCCAGGCTTTTCAATATTCTTGTGTACATAGGTCAATCATGGCTGTTGGCTAAGAACCTCCAAGTTCAGAGGCAGTCTACCTCTGAATTCCAGTTGCTGGGGGACATATAGTGGGTAAAGGCGGTAGCCTTCATGCCCTGCTTGTGGGCTTTTCACACATGCAGTATCTGGTTGGCCACTGTGGATGAGGATGCTGGAGTAGCTTAGAGGGGGTCCAGCAGGGCTTTTCCAATGTTCTTGTGGATTTTCTTCTCTGTCATAAATATTCTCTGTCATTCCTAGATCTAGCCTGTTTTCTGTCTAGCACTGTGGCGTTGTGGCCAAACCTTTGGTGTATCTTGTTAATCTCTTTTGTGTAGTTGGAAGAGGGAAGTGGACTGGCTGTGGCTCAGAGGTAGAGCACTTGTTTTGCAAGCAGAAGGTCCCAGGTTCAATCCTCAACGTATTTCTCTGCCAATGTATGGCAGAGAAATACGAGTTCCTGTCTGAAACCCTGGGGAGCTGCTTCCGTGTGATGGTAATGACCTAAATGGAGTAGTGGCCTGGTTCAGTATAAGGCAGACTTTTGCAGTCCTTCAACCACCTGAATTTGAGGTGAAAAATGGATTCTGTATCATATCATTTATTAGCTCAGTAATATTCATTAGCTTATAATAAATAAGCTCATTTATTAGCTAATTAGCTTCAGTAGAGAAGAAGCAAGCAACTGACACTTTGCAGAACAATATTTTTGTGCGGGGTGTGTGTGCGTTTTAAACGCAGTGGGAAACTAGCTGGCTTGAATTTCAGCACAGCTAGATTCTTGGAATGGCTCCACCTCAAGTCGTTCTGTGTCTTTGCTTGCCATGCAGTAAACCGGATGACTGAAAGACGGTTGAGCAATGATGCCTTACTGGAAAGCAGGACATTGTAATTGAAGGAGCTGGGAGACAGAGCCTGGTGGGCAGATTCGTGTTAACAAGGCTTTGAATGCTTCCATCTCCTTATTAATCAGGTTTCTTTTAAACCTGGCACTTTATGAACTTTGCACCCTGTCTGGATGTGCATAAAATATGGCTTTTCGTTAATTAGGAGTCTAAATTGCTTTACCGAGACTTGGTGTGGATGAGGCAGCCAGACCAATGCTAGTGAAAAGCCTGTGTATGGTTGACCTCTGCAGGAGGCAATGTGGGAAGACTCTGTTTTGCAAAGAAATCACAGCCCCTCCTCACTCCCAGGCTGGCATGCTTGGTTTTTTCTCGAAAGTGCACATGTGTGGTGCCCCTCCCTCCTCTGTTTTTAGATGCTGGCATGAGATGTGAAAACATTTCTGCAGATCAGAGCAGTAAGGAGGGAAACATCAGAAGAGCCGAGCTGGATCAGACCCAAGTGGATCCATCCTTTCTCCTACAGTATTTTATTTATTTATTTTATTTTAAAAAATTATACCCCGCCTTACCCTATGCCGAAGGCAAATGCCCAAGGTGGCTTACAACAAAAATTAAAATACATAATTTAAAATAATACATAAAATGAGTTTAAACAATACAGAACTAAATTTAAAAACAATAAAATCCACTGGGGGGGTGGTGACAGTATGGAGCAGAGAAGCAGCATGGCAGAGCATCTTGAGACACAGGAGGCAGACCAAAACCCATCACCCAAACGCTAGACGAAACAAAAACGTTTTGAGCACTCGCCGAAAAGTCATGAGGGAGGGGGTGGTTCTCAGATCCCCTGGCAGGGAGTTCCACAGTTGTGACGCCACAGCAGAGAAGGCTCGCCCACGTGTTGCCACTCCCCTAACTTGTGATAGAGGTGGTACCCGCAGGAGAGCCCCCTCAGATGACCTAAGAGAGCGGGCCAGAATGTATGGGAGAAGGTGGTCCCTCAAATATTCTGGACCCAAACCATGAAGGGCTTTAAAGGTCATTACCAGCACCTTGAATTGGGCCCGGAAACGAATGGGCAACCAGTGCAGCCGCTGTAGCAGCGGTTCAACAGAGTCAAACCGCCTAGCTCCAGCAACCACCCAGGCCGCCAGTCAGATGCCTCTGGGAAGCCGACAAGCGGGCCCTGAAGGCAATAGTCTGCTTGCACGGTTGCCCTTCCAGGATCTGGTGTTCAGAGGCAGCGTATTGCTGAACGTGCGGTTCCATATGGCTATGATGACTAATAGCCTATGTTAGATTCCTCCTCCTCCTCCTCCTCCTCCATGAATTTGTCTAACCCTCTTTTAAGGCCATCTAAGCCAGTGGCCATCACTATACCGGGAGGCAGTGAATTGCAGTGGGTTCATGACTATGTCTCCTTTGGCTTCCTTGAATCTCCCGAGTGGACTTAAGTTCTAGTGTAGAAAGAGAACCTTCTTTAGCTCCACACTATACATTGATAAACCTCTATCATATTCCTCCCCCCCAGAGGCGAAACAAGGGTGGAGCGAAGGCAAGTAGTTTTGCAAGACTCCGTTACACTGGAGTCAGCGGCCCCTCCCCCTTGCTGTTGGAGCCATTCCAGCAGCAACAGGGGAGTGTCCTGCGTGTTGCCTTTGCTGCCAGAATGGCTCCAACAGCAAGGGGGAGGGGCCGCTGACTCCAGTGTAACGGAGTCTTGCAGAACTACTTGCCTTCGCTCCACCCTTGTTTCGCCTCTGCTCCCCCCCCCCCAACCTCCAGAGGCGTCGCTGGAGTGCTGGTGGTACTCGGACTGCCGGCGCACCGGAACCCCGCTCCGATGTGGCACTTTTGCTCCCGAGACGCATGATGTCATCGCCAGTCACTTCTGGTGGTATGCAGCAGGAAGCTCGGCTGGAAAGGGGTTGAGAACCCCTGAAGGAAAGCATGATCTCCTGACCGTGAATAGGTTGGTGTTGCTCATGTATTTGTTGAGGTGTTTTTAAGCATGTCTATGTTAGAGCCAGTGTAATCTGTGGAACTGAGATATGGGAGATTGAGGTGCGTCTATGAAGTTTTTGGCTGATTAACACCCCACCCCCCCTTTCCAGGACAAGTTTGTTCAAGCGGCAGAATAGAGTGTTGAATGTCCAAGGTCGATGCCCTGTTTCTGTCTGCTGCTTTTTTTCTTCTCCCACTGCTAATCACGGGTGAAAGGTGCAGGAAGACCCTCCCTCTCCATTTTCCAGGCTCCAGGCTGGAAATTTCCATGTGGAAAAATCCATGAGCTGATTGCAGTTATGGGCCAGCTTGTGTTGCCCTTCCATTGCTTCCATCCTGCCTCTGTTGTTTGAGACCCTGAACGGCTTTATGCATTTTTTGCATGGCGAGGCATGTCATCTTCAGGCTGCAAAACAAAATGACTCCCAACCAATCCAAAGTCTTGTAAGCATAGAAAGGAGTCTTGAAAAGCAGAAGTTTCCATGGGCCAAAGCTCAGGTCATTAGCTTCATTTGGCAGACAGCTATATGTATGTACAGTATATATACATGGAGATGGGGGGGGGGGGGAAATGTCAACAGTGGAGCCAAAAGGCCCTGAAATACAAGAGGTTCAGCCTCGGATAATTTAAATGTGAAGCTCAAAGGAACACAAAAAGAGGGCAGTGACCCCATTGATGATATTTCTTGTTTTGATTTTTTTAATGCTAACTGAACTGCTTGCTGGGAGAGAAAATGCTGGTCTTTATGGTGTCCGAGTCTGATGTATGCTTGTACCATTCTAGGTTGCATATACCAGGGGTGGCCAAACTTTGGCTCCTGAGCCACAAAAAAAGGCCCCTGCAAAAAACGGCCTAAAAGAGGCCTTAAAAAGCCTCTGGGGGGGGGGGTTGCCGGTGTGGTGAGTGTGGTTGGACGAAGAAGACGCACCACCGAACTTGAAGAAGAGAGGACGCCGTGGCCACACTTTACCCCAGGCGCACCTTGCTTCTGGTCATCTTCCCACATGCACACTGGAACGTACTTCTCGCATGCGCACTGGCCTCAGAAATCCACGCACGCATGAAGTATGTGGATGTATGAGGCCAGTGTGCATGCGAGAAGTATGTTCCAGTGCGCATGCTGGGAAGACGACCAGAAGAAGCAAGGTGTGTGTGGGGCAAAGCGCGGCCGCGGCATCCTCTCTTCTTCAAGTTCACCACACTGGCACCCCCCCCCAAATCGCCCTAAAAACCACGGCAAAAAAAGCACCCCGCATGGTTTTTAGGCTGCTTTTAGGCCGTTTGCAAGGGGTGCAAAAGGCCTAAAAACAGCAGCAAAAGCCACGGGGTATGTGTGCTTTTTTGACCATAGAGTGTGAATCTGGTGGATTTTTTTTCATACACACCCTGAGTGTCGCCCCTGACACCCGGGGTCCCACCGTCCCCCCCCAACGACGCCTCTGCATCTGACTAGGATTGGGCTGTAAATGAAGAAGGCAACCCTGAACAGACTTTATGGCTTCAACCAGCAATTCCAACCTTGTGACAAAGTAAATGGATTATTAGAAAGGGATTGAAAGTAAGAGCTAAGATTGCAAAGTCCTGATATAAATCTGCTTTTGGAATACTGTGTGCCGTTCTGGTTGGTCCATCTGAGAAAGACTATTGCAAGAGCTGGGAAAGGTGTAGAAAAGGGCAGTCAAATGTGATTGGCTGGTGTACCTCCTAAAAGAAATTACTAAAGCCTTTGGGGCTGTTTTTAATTTAGGAAAAAAAGATGACCAAGTGGGGACATGATACAGGTTTATAGAATTATGACTAGTCCAAAGATTGTGAAGATAATTTTCCTCAGACTAGAATTTGAGGTCTCCTGATGAAAATGGATGGGGAGAGGGGTCTAGCTCAGTTGGTAGAGCCGCCGCCTTGCAAAGCCTGAAGATTGGCAAATGGCAAGTTCGAGCCACGCTGCCGACAAAAAGCTATGAAAAGCCTCCATGAGGAGAGATAAGAGCTCCCAGCTGCATCGGTCGAGTATGGGAGGCTACGGCCAGTGAAAAAAAGCCAGACTGCAAAAGGATACCACCTGGACTGTAGTGTTCATGAAAGATTGGACCTTTATATATTGTAAAAAATAAGGGGGGTTAGGAAAGCCTGCTCGTGTATTAAAGTTAGTGGAGAAATCCAATGACCAAGAAAGACGGTTTATAAATACTGTATATTATTATATATTATCTAGAACAGACAAAACCCCCTTCTCCTTCATCCAATGCAGAAATAATTTGTGGAACTTGCTCCCACAAGAAGTTGTGTTAGAGGCTTTAAAGGGGGGGGGGGTAGACAAATTCATAGAGGTCTATCGATGACTATTACTAGCCATGAAAGCTAAGAAGCTTAGCTAAGACTTGGAGGCAGCTTTTGCGACCCCAGTTCCAACTAGAACAGATCTTTACTGATATTTATACCCTGCTTTTCTGTTGAAAATCATCTCCAAGTGTCTAATAAGGAAATTGACATTCTCCACTGGAGTTGGGACAAAGTAGAGGAGGACGGGGTCATCTGCTGAACCTCCATGTAGAGTCAGGGTGAATGTTTTTTGTCTACTAAGTGCTTTTTAATGTGTTTATTATTTGTATTTTGATCAAGTTAAAAAGCAGGATAAATATTTGAAACAAAGAAATACCAGTTGCTGCTGTCTTCATGCCCCACATGCGGGCTTCCTAAAGGCATCTGATTGGTCCCTGTTGGAAACAGGATGCTGTACTAGATACACGGTACAGCCACCTTGGTCTGATCTAGATGCTGCTTCTCCTGCATTCTCCTGAATGTTGGTGACATTCTGTGGCTTCCCCCAGGACCATTCAGTGATTCTTGGTGAGGGTTTCCCCAAGACATCCCTCCTCCTATTGGGTGAGACTTGATCATTTTGTACTCACAGTACAGAACGTACTGAAACAATGGCCAGGACCAATTAAAGGTACAGATGAAAGGCACATTAAAAGTGATTTCAGTCTTTGCATATCTACCTGATGCAGCTCCTTCCCGGGCTGACTAATAGGCATCCTTTGCTGCTGAGAGATTGTACGTCCTGTGATCTTCCTTACATAACAGGGCACCTTACCTCTCTGGGATGCTGCCTCCTAATTGCCCTGTAATTTGCTTGGAAGGTGCGATGATGATGATGGTGATGATGGTGATGATGATGGTCTCATTATGTAATTGCAAAATCTCCCTGCCTTAGGACCAACTTTCCAGTTGTAATACATTTTCCTCCATGCGTTCCCTTTGTTATCAAACCGGAATGTGGTTTCTGCAGGGGTGATTTAATTCTTGCTAATAACTTAGTAATAGTTTCCACAGTTCTATACTTCAAACACACACACACACACACACACACCTGACCAGAACAATTTTGCAATTGCATAAGCTTTCTCTTCTAGCCAGATTCTAGAGAGGGAGCTGACAGCAAAACACACACCTGAGGGTCTTGCGGCATCTGAAAGAAGTATGCACAATTAACAGATTAATTGTGGCAGAAGCTTTGTGGACTAGAGCCAACTTCACAAGATGCTTGAAGGGTTATCCTCAGTTGGGAGATTTGCACAGGGCTGTAAAGGAGGAAAAACCCAGCAGTAGTGAGGTCTAGAGAGGCAAAAGGACCAGCCTGTGGCATTTTCATAGAGAACAAACATATATAAGAGAAAGCAAAGTGACTACTCACTGCAGGTGGAATTGGTGACAACCCCCTCTTCCTAGCTTTGCTTGTGAGTAGACCAAGGATTCCACATTTTCATGCTCAATTGTGTATGTTTAACCAGAGGGTTGTGGCTACTCCACTTGGGACCCAATCCTCTCTGGGCCTTGTGCTGCCGGAACATGTGTTCTGACAGTGCAAGGCTCTTTATGGTGGCACAAAAGCTGGGCCGCGGTTTCATGCTTTTGGGCCGCTGCCACAGATGGGCATTGGTGCAGCACGCGCAGCAGCAGCTCCCAAATATTCTGCTGCTCCCACTAAAGGCCGAGACTGACCAGGCGCGTCCTGCGTCCGGTGCGTCCGATGTGTTGCCTGAGCAACCGACGTGCCGCTAGGAACCCCTGGTCCACCAGCAAAAGTAGCATGGAGAAAGGGAAGACGTTCTGCCCCACCCCTTCTCTCTTTTTGGCCAATCAGAATCGAGTCTCTTCAGACTCGATTCTGATTGGTTCCCGCGCTGCTCCACGTCCCACCCCCAGGGTTCCGGAAATGGGCTCCGATTGGCTCTGACACGAACGTGATGCGAAAAACGGGGCCAAAACTTCTGCATCAGCCAGGGGAGGCGTCAACGCCCCTCCCGGTGACTCCTGGCAGGCAGCCGGCAGGATGTCACACGGCAAGAAATTGGCCGCTGCCAGACGCACTGAACGTGAAACGTGCCTGGTGTGTCTCGGGCTTAAGTTGGCGGTGGGGGCGAGGAGGAGGGAGGGCAAGGGGTGGTTTGGGGGTGGATCTTGGCGTCAGCAACTTGCGTCAGGATCCTATCCTCTCTTTTTATAGCTGTCCCGCCCCTTTGCTCTCCTTGGACTTACATCAGCTATATAGTTGGCATAGGTTTGAGGAGGCCTACAGAGACGTAAGGGAAAAATATTTTTCCTTACCTCTCCGAGGCCTCCTGATCACCCCACCACCACCACTAGATGCAGCATGTGCCCCGTTGGTGCAGCTGCATTGTCACCAGTGGTGGGGATAGGATTGGGCTGTTAGAATCATAGAGTTGGAAGGGGCCTTCAAGGCCATCTAGAAGCAGAAAAATCTTCTCTAGACTCAAGCATCTCCAAAACGGGGCTGTCAAGCCTCTGCTTGAATACTTCCAGCGAGGGAGAACCCACCATTTCCCTCGGTAATTGGTTCCATCGTTGAGCTGCTCTTACTATTATGAATTTCTTCCTGATATCCAACCCAAATACCTGCAACTTAAGCCCTTCGTATTTTTCAATTTTTATACCTTTTCTCCATAAAATCCAACACACTGCACAAAGATAAAACCACATACAGTGCAGATCTTCTGGATTCTGGGAGGAATGATGTGAGCACCTCAAAGGCTGTGTTGTCTATTTTGACTGAGCTGTGATCTCACAGCTTTCTGGGTTTGTAAAACCTTTTGCTTTTGTAAAACCATGAAGAGAGGCGACTGTTTATTGAAACAGCCTATCAACCATTTGTTAAGCCATGCAGAAGATACTCTCTCTCTCTCTCTCTCTCTCTCTCTCTCTCTCTCTCTCTCTCTCTCTCTCTCTCTCTCTGTGTGTGTGTGTGTGTGTGTGTGTGTGTGTGTGAGAGAGAGAGAGAGAGAGAGAGAGAGAGAGAGAGAGAGAGAGAGAGAGAGAGAGAGCCTTTGGCAATGGCTCTCCGGAATGATTTGTTTATATTTGTTTATTTATTTAAAAGATTTATATCTCGCTTTATCCAAAGACTCCCTCTTCCCTGCACATTGGACCCCATGTCAGAACTGAGGAAAAGTGCTTCAGCCTCAAGCAGCCTACTAAGGTTTGGTGAATTGATTTCCTATAGGTGGATTGTAGAAACAAGCCATATCTTGCCTGTTGCCAAATCATGGTGCTTCTCCCTGTACAAATCTATCCCTTCCTCTCTGTCCCCTCAGCGAAAACACTAGTTCATGCCCATAACCCTTAACCCATGCAACCTTCCCCCTCTCTTCTTCCATTGGCTCACCCCTATTCAGCATTCTGCCATCAAAATCATTGACCTGTCACTCCGATCATGTCCCGCCTCTCCGTCAATGTCTGCACTGGCTTCCTGTCCGCTCTCAGGTCCAGCACAACCTCCCTGTCCTTACTTTCAACCTCCCCCCCCTTCATGGCGTCTGCTCTCATGTTCCACTACACTCCTGTGCAAGATCTTTGCTCTTCCGACTCCACTACCGACTCCACTACCCTCAGCTGCCCAAAGGTTTCCTGCTCCCTTATGCATGCAACTCCCTCCCCGGTCACCTGTATCTCCCACCTCAAAACGACCTTTTCCATGAAACGTTGGGCACTACCCCTTAGTCCCTCTGCCTTAATGCAACTAAGCCTAACAGCCCAACCAATCCTGTTCTGGAGACTTCTGCTGTCGTAAAATGGCTGCCGACAGCATGCAGCGCTCCATCGGTGGCCATTTTGGGAGTGCTCCCGCAAGAGGCGGCAGTGCTCCTGGGATGTTGCCAGACCTTCCTAGACCTGCCGGAATAAGTAAGACAGTAGCAGGTTGAGGAGGGGGCAAAATGGGGTGCGGAAGGGGAAATGGGGGAGGGGAGGCTGTGGGAGGGGGTGGAACCGGCAGCGATGGCACAGACCGGATCCTGTTCTCCCTTTCTGCAGCCTTTTCACCTCCTTTCTCTACTCGAGCCTGCGCCAGCTACAGAGCTGGCACAGGTCCGAGGAGACCCATTGTGGAGCAGGAGGCTTATGGAGGGATAAGGGGATTTAAATTCCCTTTTCCCTCCGAAGCCTCCCAATGCAAACCCCCTCCCCCCGCTAGATACAACGCGTACCTTTTTGTCATGGCTGCACCAGCAGGTGTGTGTGTGTGGGGGGGGGGAAGGATAAGATTGGGCTCTAAATGTATGTTCATGAACTAATTGCATGTACTTCCCCATATTCCCTGGCACCATTCCCCTCCCCTTCCTCTGTGTCTCTTTTAGATTGTGAGCCTTTCCAGGCAGGGACCTTCTCTTCTGTTGTAAAGCATCATGCATGTTAATCCTGTGAGCATTGTGGGGCTAGTTGCTCTTGGGACAAATGGGTTTTCTCTCACGAAAGGGAGCTGGAGCCAGAGAGGACATCCAAGGAGACAATAACCTCATTTGGAGCTATCTGCATAGGAACTGATGGCTTCTTCCAGACCTTAATCCCACCAGCAAAAGGTGTGTGTGTGTGTTGCTGAAGCTATACTGAAGGATCCTCTGTCTGCTTTTGTCGTGGTGTTGTCGTCGTTTTTTTAACATTCTGCAGTGTTTTGTTTGACAAAACGCAAACTATAAAAAAATGGCTTTAAAACTTTTCTGGGTTTTGGGTTTTTTTTTTAACAAGGAGAAAATAAAATGTTTTTGCTTCCTCTTTTCCTCTGAAACGTCACAACTGTAGCTAGATCTTATCTTGGGAGGAGGTTGATTGGAGAAGTACCTTTAATGTGTCCGAGGGGCACACAGAGCGGCAGGAAAGTCACCACCAGCACTGCCTTTCATCCTCACTCGCTTGTGAAGCCCGTTCTGTGAGCTGCAACAGCCAAACACCAGATGGCACTGTGGCGCTGCCGAGTCAATCCAACTGGAGACTCAGCAAGTACCGTAATGCCTATTGTTGAACAAATGATGTTTTACCTGGGACAGGTAGCTTTTTGGTTCCAAAGAATCAGAGAAGCAAAGTGGATGCAAAAAGATCTTCTGTTGGACCAATATTCGTCTAAGAATTGCCAGGGAGAGGGAGCTGATCTTTAGTACTGTAGCTGCTGCTATTTGAGTAACAATGTTACTTTGAACCACATACTGTACTTTCATATACACTATTTATAGTGCAATCCTGTCTAGGGCAGGACCTGTGGAACTATCGTTCCGCTGGCACCAGGTGTTTGCATACTTGCTGCACGTTTCCGACACCGGGAGAGTAAGCTGCACCAAATGCTGAGAGGCCAGCACCACTCACTCTGACCTGGACCCAGGCCGCCACCGGTCGCAGGTAAGGACTGCACCGGGCGGTGGGAGGGGGCATGGGGAGGGCGGAATAGGGGGATTGGGTGGCTGGGCCGGGTGGCTGGGCCAGGGAAGGGGGAGGGATCTTCGGTGGCGCACTACACCAAATCCTATCCCCCTTCCCAGGCCTGGCTGGCATTACACGGGCCTCATGGATTTGTGCTGGCCATTTTGCTGGCACACATCCAAGGAGACCCATTGAGATGGCTGGGCTGTTACTCGGGGTAAAGGGATGAACGCCCCTTTACCCCAAGGTGGCCTCTGCCGGCGCTGGCCAGATCCTGGATAGGATCAAGAGCAGTGGGCTTTTGCATGTTGTGGCGTTCCTAGACAGGATTAGGCTGTTATTTAATTAAGTGTATGTGCTACTTTTCAGCCCAAGGGCCCCCGAAGTGGTGTTACAATCATATTAAAAAATGTTTAAAACACAACACAACATGACATCATCAAAACAGGCAGCAATGACATCATAAATTCACAAAGCCATAACATCAACTTGGGGGGGGGAGACCTTAATCTTACTTTTTAAAGGCTCATCTAAACAAAAAGGTATTGACTAGCCTTTGAAAGGTTAAGGAGGAGGCACCCAGCACACCTCCTAAGGGAGGGAGTTCTAGAATCTGGTCACCACAACCGAGCAGACCCTGTTGTACGTGTCAGCCAAGTGCGTTCCTGCTGGCAACGAGATGTGAAGCAGTGTCTACCCTGCAGACCTCCATAGGTGAGCAAGAACTGGTGGACCTTTAAACTTTGAGTTTTTGCGGGGGTAGGGCAGTGATGTCAGCTTCCCGAGGCGATTGAAGCCCATTTTTGGCAAAACCAGGAAGTAAAACGGAAGTGGGCTTCAATCACCTCAGGGAGCTGATCTGAGGCTTCGGGAGGCCTGTGGGGGTGTCTGCAGCCCACCTGCACCTTCCGGAGGGCAGTGCGACCCCCAGTAAGTAAAAATGACCCCCTTTGTCCCAGTGGTGGCGGCGGGAGGTTGCTGACACTGCACGTCGCCACCCCCCTTAAGGGGGTAGGAACTTGCCCCTTCTTGGAGTGGTGGGCCACAACCCACCACTTTGAGAACCCCTGCCATAGGCTGCCACCCCAGAAAAGGCCCCACCATATATCTAAAAGGGATGGTGCCCACAGCAGAGCCGGAGGGGGTGACCTCATGGGAGAAGGCAGACTCGTATGGGGAGATGTGATCCTTCAATTATCTAGGTCCCAAAGTAAATGACAACCATTTATAGGTCATCACCAACACTTGGAATTGTGCCCTGAAAAGTACAGGCCACCAACGCAAATGTATTAGGAGTTGAGCATTGGACTTTACGAGATACGATCAAAATCATGCAAGAAAGTCCTGCTAAGCAGCTGTGCTTCCAAAGAAGTTGGGATTGGAAGCAGCAGGCCGAATTGGCTGGCTGGTTTTACATCTCAGGGCCGCTCAAAAACAAGGAGGCAATTCTCAAGCCTTCCTTCTTTGCAGCAGCTTGGAACTAATCAGTCTACTTTTGAAATCTATTTACAGAGTCATAAAGCCTTTAGGGGCAAGGAGTATTTCTTGGAAAGAGCAATCGAGAGGCCTTGGGAGGATGTGCCCAAGATTCCGAGGAAACCAGATGCTCTGTTCTTTATTTGTGAGGGCTCCACATAAATAATGTTTGTAAATACAGTACTGTCCTAGGTTGGCCATGAGGTGGCAGTAACAGCCTGTTCCATTCCTTTCTTGTGTTGTTTCTGGCCCAGGGATTCCACACTCCTGGGGCCTGATCACCACAGTCTAGACTGGCTGGCAGAATTAATTCTGCCTTGCCTACGCCCTGCTTAGCTAAGCACCTGCCATGCAGATTCTCATCCCTGGCCAGCCTTGCTCATTTCCCCCTCCCCTCCCTCAAAAAAAGGGATTTGCCACTCTCCAAGTTTAGACACCATAAACATCTCTCTGTTGCGTCGTGTGACTTTGGAAGACATGGTTTGAGCAAACAACCTGCAAAATGAAATTGTCAAGATGCAATAGTTAACATCAAGGGGTAGTGGAGTTGGAATGGTTTTATAATTTTGCGGTCTTAGAAATCAAACAACTAAGAGCCTTGTGGCACCTGAAGTTGTGGCCAAAGTTTGAAGTGGCAAGCTTTTTATTTTGCCAGAATAAAACAGGTGGCTTTTTATTGCTGCAAGAACACAGCAGCTCTTTTGGAAGCCCTGGTCAGCTTTGCCTTAGATGGAGGTCAGTCACCACTACAATTTTCATGCATAAGTGCCTATGGGTAATGTTAAAGGGACTGACAAGTGTTTTGTTGTCTTTGCCTTTGATATGTGGCAGGCTGATAGGGAAATTAGGTCTTCTGGCTGCTTGGAAGCTTGAGATTTGCCTCTCCAGTGTTGCAATATGAGCCTTTTGGCATCTACACTTGCTTATAAGTTCCGTTTTAGTTGTCTAGGTACAAGTCTGCATGTGCTTTTTTGTTTTCGTAGTGGATTTATATCCTGCTTTTTCATTATTACTAATGGTCAGGGTGGTTTACAAGAATAAAATGAATGTAAGAAAGAAAAACCATAATCAAAATATAAAGCAGCATAAAAATCTTTCATAAAAGCCAAGACAAGAGAGAATTGTAAGAATTGTAAATCATACTAGCTTGTAACAGTGAACACAGTTATCCAACAATATCAAACCATCAAAATGCTTTTGCTAAATAAGGGCATGGGAACAACAAAGGGGCAAGACCTGTCTTATTGGGTGCCACTACAGAGAAGACCTCTTGTTTTTGCCAACTGTAATTCAATTGGTGGGGTTCCACCTGAAGGGTTTCCTCACTTCACCCCAGAGGACAAGCAGGACTATATGGGAGAGGGCCATAGCTCAGTGGTATAGCACATGCTTTGCATGCAGGAGGTCCCAAGTTTATTTATTTATTTTATTTATTTTTCACATTTTTATACCACCCTTCCTCCAAGGAGCTCAGGGTGGTGTACATAGTTCCTCCCCTCCTTTTTGTCTTCACAACAACCCTGTGAGGTAGGTGAGGCTGAGAGATAGTGACTGGCCCAAGGTCACCCAGGAAGCTTCATGGCTGAGCAGGGATTTGAACCTGGATCTTCCAGGTCTGAGTCCAACTCCCAAACCACTACACCATCCTGGCTCCTCTCTCTAGGGTAGGGCAGAGAAAAAATTGTGTGTCATTGTTAACAATACCAAGCTAGGTGGACCAATGATCTAGCTCAGTAGAAACCAGATTATTATGTACCTAGGGTCCTTTAGGGATCATGATCCTAAATGTGTGCTCATGAAAATACTCATGGATGCTGGAAGAACAGAAGAATGATTGCGGAACTTAATGGATTCTCATATGGACTTGGACCCAGAACAGGCTGCTTTCTCCAAGCTTAGCACTGCCTGGCTTTCTCAGGATGCTGAAGCGTGCCTACCAATTAGAGGTCTGCAAGCAAAGCATCGCAGGTCCTCTTGCACCCATTACCAAGTCACCTCAGCCCCCTATGATATTGGCAGTGGGATGGGTGAAGCAAGCCCTGTGTGTTTAATTCTAGCTGGCTTTTGCAGGCTGTCGAAGAGTCTCTGTTAAGCCACCTGTTTGCTTCTGCTCTGCTTCTAAGAGTTGCCTGTTTGCCGCGCACGGGACAACTGAAGACTGCTCAAACTGTTGTGCTTTGGGTTCCAAGCCATGTTACGTGGTTTGTTTCTGGGAGGGAGGGACAGCGCCTCTGGGCTGTAGCTTTGGCTTTTTCAGTTCTCTCTTGCTGCAGTGGCCCCCTGCAATTCTGTGGGTCACGCCCTTCCTCCACCAGTCAGCCCAGCCCATGGCTGCTGCTCGGCAAGGTGCAAAGCCTAATACCTCCTGGCATTTCGCAGCTGGGAAACTTCCTGTAAACAATATTTGCTTTGCTTATTAGGCATGTGGCTTCTTCAGGAATGGGAACCAGCCCTGCTGCCCTGCAGGATGTGAAGGGTGAATAAACAAGCCAGGATCTTTGCCCTGATAAGAGCCGACAGGACTTTACTATTACGCACCTCTTTTCTTCTGCGACCCTCTTGTGTCTTGCACTTCTCCTTTGGTGGTTGCAACGTGTCTTGCTTTGTGCATGGGTGTGCCAGAGTTTATGGGGGGGGGGGGTTTCCTATGTAGTTGCACTGAATGGAATTCTACATGGCAGCACTTCACAACAGAAGCCTCTCATGTTACATGGGGCTTCTGTTGTGAAGTGCTTTGCAGATAGTAGTTCAGTGCTCTCTGCAGCAGCCATGCAGTGTAGGTCACTATTGCCCCTATTAGACAGTAAGGGAGCTAAGGCAGGCACTGATCTGCCTAAGGGCATGTCAGGAAAGGGCGGTAGTTCAGTGGTAGAGCACCTGCTTGGCATGCAGAAGGCTCCAGATTCAATTCCTGGCAGCATCTTCCGGTAAGGCTGGGAAAGACTAATCCTTGTAGGTAATGCTGAATTAAATGGACCAATAGTCTGAGTCAGTAGAAGGCAGTTTCATATGTTCATCCAGTAAATTGCAGCCCAAATCCTGTGATCAAGTCTTGTGGCACAGCTAGCCACCTGTTCTTTTGGGGGGGATCTCCCCTATAGGCTTCTGTTTATCTTCTTGATTGCAAAGTTGCTCTTTTTCCCACTGGATATTTCAATTTCCTTGTATGTAGGATTACAAATATCTAATTTCTGGGCTCAACATCTTATTAACAAATGTGAGTTGATTATATGAATTTTAGTCTAGCTTGTTTATTTATTTAAAATATTTATATCCTGCGTTTCCAGAGCTGAAGGCAGCTAACAAAATTCTTAATCAATAAAACACCAATAATCACAAAATACATAACAATAAACAGTACGTAACAATTAATCAATGCAATTTCAAAACCATCAGTGCACACTCCGTCAGTCACCATAGCAGCATAGGGCAGAATGTAAATTAATGTATGGGGGCGGATGTATGTATGTAGTAGAATGTAGGGCAGACTGTAGTAGGGAGGGGGCGGACTGGGTGCCGAGTGGGGGAGGCCATTAGGTCAGTCCTTTGGCCAGGAGGCATTTGGCGCAAGACGTTTCCTTTGCAGGTGTCTCCCCTTTTAACTAGCATCGCCCCCCAGATCTCAACGCGCATGGCTGAGCCTGGCCTTTCCCTGCTCCAATCCTCCTGCATGCTGGCTGGCTTGACCTTTTGCAGTTGCTGCGGCCTTGCTGTGGCTTTTTCTTGTCCATCAGGCAACAGCACTCACGAAAGCTCACTTGCCTGCCCACCCTTCAAAGCTCTTTTGTGCTCCTACTCTTTTCTTCATCAGGAAATGTTTTTTAAACAAGCTGTTGCCTTTGCACCAAAAATGAGAGCAGTTGTTCTGCAAAGCCCTAGATTTGTTGCTTTTGTTATTATTGCTCCCATGAAATAGCCTGGGAGACAAGCCTGGGATCAACAGTAGTGTAGCGGCTCAGAGCCGGAGCTGCTGCCCGGGACTCTATTTATTTATTTGCATTTATTTCCTGCCCTGTGTGGCTCACAGTATTATAAAATATAGTAAAATAATCAAATCTGTTTGCAAGGAGCAGCGGTCTTCAGTCCAAACGTCTGGTGAAACAAGTGAATTTTTAGAAGCTTTTTGAAAGAGAGGAGAGAAGGGGCTTATTGCATTTTCCTGGTACAGCTTTCTAAGTGTGGAGAGCCACCACAAAGAAGGCCCTTTCCCATGTGCACGCCAATAGTATCTCCTCAGGAGGCGGCACGTGGAGCAAGCCTTCTTCCAAAAACTTAATGGGTGAGTAATTTAATAAGACAGCAGACAGTCCTTGCGGTATATTATTATTTTATTATTAAGAATATTTTTATACCGCTTTTCAACAATAGTGAGGCTATGCTGCGTAGGGCTTTAAAGGTAAGAACCAGCACCTTGAATTGGACTTGGAAACCACTGGGTAGTTCCTGAGGATGGGCATCACCTGCTCTCTTCTCACATGGTTCCCTTTAGCAATCCGGCTGCAGCATTTTGCACCAGTGACTGTTTCCGGATACTCTTCGAGGCAGTTGCCTTGCAGTAGTCTAAACAAGAGGCGACCAAAGCATGACTCACTGTGGTCAGATCTGCTTTCTCACAGAAGGGTTGTACTGGTGCACCAGATGAAAATGGGCAAAGGTACTCCTGGCTACCATCACCATTTGCCTGTCAATCCAGGAGCACCTCCAAGCTGTGCCACTGCTCTTTCAGAGGGAATGCAACCCCATCAAGAACAGGTTTAAATCTTCCTTCGAGGACCAGCTCCTCTACTGACCAACAGCATCTCTGTTTTGTTTGAATTGAACTTCAGCTTGGTTGTCCACATCCAGCCCATCACCGTCTCCAGACCCCAGTTCAGAACTCCCTGGATTCAGATGACGTACAGAGGTAGAGCTGTATGTGATTGACATACTGGGTGACTCCTCAACCCAAACCTCTAAACGACCTCCCCTAGTGATTTCATGTAGTTGTTAAACAACATAAGGGACAAGATTGAACCTCTGAGGGACCCCAAAAGCCACCAATCAAGGGGCCAAGTAACACTCTCCTAGCACTACCTTCTGGATCCTCCTCCCCACAAGATAAGACTGGAGCCAACATACACTGTGCTGCACAGTCCCACTCTTGTAAGGTACAGGTCGGCCCCCATATCCACTGATTCGCTATCCACGGTTTCAGTTATCCACGGATCGTGGGGACCCCCCAGGCTTTTTCTTTTTTCCCAGTAAGCTTCGTTTCTTAAAGAAACAGGAGAAGCAGCCTCTGGCTGCTTATTACAGGCAAGTAGAACGAGACTAAGTACTAGAGAGGCTCTGCAAGGTTAACAGAAACCTTGCAGAGCCTCTCTAGGACTTAGTCTCGTTCTTCCTGCCTGCGATAGAGGCTGCTTCTCTGTTTGTTTTAAGGAAGAAACAAAGCTTGCTGAAAGAAAAATAAGAGCGGGGGGGGGGGGAAGCATGCCTGCCTGCAGGGGAGGCAGGGTGGGGGGCCCTCAGGAAACCATGGAAGGGGTGTTCGTTCTTATCCACGGTTTCAAGTATCCACGGAGGGGCCTAGAACATATCCCCAGCGGATATGGGGGCCCACCTGTAGTCAGAAGGATACCATGGTCGACAGCATTGAAAGCTCCAGAGAGGTCCAACAGAACCCCCTTTCGGTTACTGGTGTAGATCAGGCAGTTTTCAGTCCCAAACGGAAGCCAGACTTAAATGGGTCTAGATAATCCACTTCATCCAAGACCCTTTGAAGCTGAATCAACACCATGCGCTCAGTCACCATGCCAAAAAGAGATTTGAAACTGGCTCGTAGTCGTCGTAACGTGAAGGGTTCCAACAAAAAAAATCCCCTTTTGCCTCCGAAACCTCCCAATCCACACACACACACACACACACACACACACACAGCATGCCCATTTTTGGTGCAACTGCACCAGCTGCGGGGGGGAGGGGGAAGATAGGATTAGATTATTAATTAGCGAAGAAGTACAAGGATCAAGAGTGGTGGTAGATCTACTCCATAGGATCTTGTCATCATTGTCCTTAGAGTCCACATGCTGAAAAGACTCCGAAACCGAAACAGACCATTGCAAGTGATGACTTGGGGGTCTCCTGACTGGTGGGCTCAGGCCCACGTAGAGGCTGAGACCTGGTCCAAGGCTTGGTTCTTCTGCCCTGACTCCCCCCCCCCCCCCCGGCCTCCTCTGAGTTGAACTCTAAGCTCAGGTCATGACAATGTCCAGAGATGAGTGGGTGGGAAAGATGCCCTTTGTCTCGTTTGCCAGTCTCTCCAGAGCTGTAATTCTCTGTTCTCAATTGATTCCACAGGGCAAGGAGGTAGATGTTCGTTTTGTCAGAGGAAATCTCCCTTCAAATGCCTTTTCTCCAGGCTATGCAAGTGACGAGGAAGAATAATAGTTCTTCCTGGGGTGGTTGTAACATCAATGTTAGCTGCTTGTACAGTATATACTGTACTGCTTTCCTTCCCATGTGGTTAAACGGAGACACACTTCAGCCACCCCTCTTATGAAACTCCTGGCATCAGGGAGGGCGGCTGTCTGGGTCTGTGCTGCAAGCCACCCAAACAGAAGAGGAAAACCTGTTCGGCGCCTGTTCTGTAAAGTTGCTGAAAGTGTTTCAGTAGCAGGGCAGTATCCCAGCTGTTTGCTCTTCTGGGCCCTTTTGGAAGGGCTCAGGGTGCAAAGGTGCCCTGTCTCCCTGTATTGATGAGGAGCAAGGTGTGCCCTTTTGATCTGCTCTAGCCTCCAACCCTCTTCCCCCCGCCATGTCTGAGAAGGGGCTAATTTTCCAGTTGCAGATTCCCCCTCACGCAGAGTGGGTGTGCTTGACTCGGTCCTTAAGGAGGTGGAATTCTGTCAGTGCTCCTTTTTCTCCGCCCTCACCAGAGGAATCTGTTGTTTGTGCTTCTGAACCGGTGTGTTTTTAACTTCCAGAAATGGTTTGAAAATACATTTCTCCACTCCCCAGGCGTGTTATGTTATGTTCCATCCCAACTCCCCCCCCCCCTTGGCACTTACGTCTCATGACTTCTTGCTAAAAATGGAGCTTGGCACTGTCAGCACGGTGGTTGCCATAGTGTTTTGGGTGTGGGTTTAACTTGGAAGCCCAAAATACCATCTGATTCAGAGTGGCGGCGGTTGGCGTTGGCGTTTGCTCATTACACAAAGTGTTATTTCATTCTCTCAAGGTCTGAAGGGGCGACACGATGGGGTGGGGGGCAAGGAGAGCCTCTGTGATGTTGTTATATTTTTGTTTTGCTGACTACTTTGGCTGGAGGAATCACCCTGTTTTTGGGACTTGCCCTTCTGCAGGGAGTGTTCCCTTCTTGGTTGCTGAGTGATGGCACAACTTGGCCAGTTTTGATTCAGCTTTACCAGCTGCAGGGAGGGGCTGTTGGGGGGGGCAAGGGCCCTGTGGATGGGTACCTGGCAAGAGTCAGGGGAATGCCTGAAGCAGCTGTTTGGGTTCCCTATGTCGTGGGCATGGACGTGGGGGTGCCCCCTTCAGCAGCACTCTCACCCTGTGTAGAGCCTTCATTGTCCACAGGCTCGGTGTGGCTTTCTGAGTTCAACTAAGTTCATTAGGAGCAGCTCCTTTTCCAGTGCAGAGCTATTTCAGGACATTGTGTTCCTTCCAGCTTTCTTGAAGGTTTCCCTAACAGCCACCTTCTAGCATCCCCACCCCACCCCGTCAGTGGTCAGTGCATTGGAAGAAAGAATTTCTTAGAAACATTCAAGTCAAAAATCGTCAGCGGAGACTGGTTCCTTTTTTAATGCTGCATGGACTTAATTTCTGGGGCCAGCAATGTCGAGGCTTGTGTGGCTCTGGAAACAGCTCCATCTCCTCCTCCCACCATGCCTGGGCAGCTGACTATCCCTGGTTTTTTTTTTAAGTTCACATAAAACATTTTTCTCCTGCCTTCTCACACGATGCACCGAAAGCAGCTCACGCAACAAACCAATAATAACAAACAAAAAGGCAAGCTAACCCCAATCAAAACACGTAGAGACCGGCAATGGTAAAAATCCAGCCCTAATAATAGAAGATTAAGCTAGTCTTCTCCCAGTGCCTGGCAGACAGAAGTAGAGACGCCAAGCGGATCCCTCAGGGAGGGTGTTCCACAGCTGGGGGGCACCACCACATCAAAGGCCCCATCTCCCGTTGCCACCTGCTTAATCTCTGAAGGGGGCGGGCTTTCATAGTAGGACCTCTGCAGAAGATCCAAGAGGCCGATTCACACAGGAGAAGAAGGGCCTCCAGATTCCCCGTACCCACCTTGGCTCTGTGTATGTGTGTTTGTGTGTATTTAGGCCTTTCTATGACAAACCATGCTCAAGGCAGCTTTCAAGTAAAACTACTGCAGCAGACAGAGGTGAAACAAGGGTGGAGCGAAGGCAAGTAGTTCTGCAAGTCTCCGTTACACTGGAGTCAGTGGCCCCTCCCCCTTGCTGTTGGAGCCATTCTGGCAGCAAAGGCAACACGCAGGACACTCCCCTGTTGCTGCTGGAATGGCTCCAACAGCAAGGGGGAGGGGCCGCTGACTCCAGTGTAACGGAGTCTTGCAGAACTACTTGCCTTCGCTCCACCCTTGTTTCGCCTCTGGCAGCAGATACAAGTGAAAGAAAAGTCTCCAGGAGTATCAAGAAAGCTGCATACGAGGGTCTCATGCCAATGCTGCTTCAACCAGTGATGCAGGCAGGTTCTTCCGTTCTGGCTCTGTAATGGGCCCTGAATCTGATCCCCCTGACACTGCTGTGGGAAGCAGCATGCATGCGTCAATTCACGTGCAGCCCTTAGCCACAGTTCTTTCTAACAGAGTGAGGGGAAGCAGGCTCCCGGCACTGGCTCCTTCTCTGTTGGATGGATGGGACCAAGCTGCGCTTCCTCTTGTCTCGATGTTCTTCCTGGGACACCACCTCCCAGCAGCCCCAAGAGGCATGAGACTCTTCCTGATGACAGAGGGTATGGTCCGATTAGAGTGGGCCCGGAAAAAGGCTCAGCCAAAGACGTCGTCTAGTTCTGTGGATGAATAGTAGGGGCTTAGAGTTGCTCATAAGTGCTGGGAAGCTCACTCACTGTTTGACTTGGCAACAGTTGGGCCATTGGGAGGTACTGAAATGTTCAGCTGTGCAGTAGAGACCTGGCTTTGTTGATCCCAGATACTTAGTTCACACAGTGTGAACTTTTCCAGCTTGTTCCTCACTCCTGGTGCTTCATAAAACCAAAGCGGTTATCTTACCACCCATAATTCTGGCCTTGGGGGGGTTGCACCCAAAGCAGCGCTGCCATGGTGAGTTAACACCACTGCTGAAACCAAAGGTCTTGCTGTGCAGGTGCTAGTCTCCTCCCATGAGATGGCGGTGATCTTCTGAACTATACTATGGCCAAGGGTGTGCAGAGATCTTGAAATGCTTTGGCCTGGGCTCCGATGGCTAAACGTATGAACATATGCAGCTGCCTTGTCCTGATCAAGACCACTCCTTCATCTCTCTGTATTAAACTGACTTCAGGATTTCAGACTGAGAAGGATCTTTCCCAACCCTTCCCAGAGATGCTGCCAGGGGACCTTAAGAATATAAGAACATAAGAAGAGCCCCGCTGGATCAGGCCAAAGGCCTATCTAGTCCAGCTCCCTGTATCCTCAGGGAGCACACAGCCAACAGGGAGCACACAGCCAACAAGATAACCTGTTTCCTGTTGTCACTCCCTTGCGCCTGGCACAGAGAAAACATAAAGCCAGGAGGTTGCTTATGGCTTGTAACCTGTGGTGGTCTTTTCCTCCATGAATCTATCCAATCCCCTTTTAAAGGCATCTAGGCCAGGTGCCATCACCACATCCTGCAAAGCAGCTGTTCTCCCAGTGTCTGTTTGCTGGTGTATCTTCTGCATCTTTTTAAAGATTGTGAGCCTTTTTGAGACAGGGAACCACTTCTTGATTGATTTAGCAGTGTTAACTGCTTTATGAACATTTTTGTTGAAAAGCGTCATATATTCTTAATGTCACCATTGAGATACAGTCTTTTTCCAGTCACTGAAAAGCTACGATAACCCCTAGGCGTTATAATAATTATAATATGTAATACGCTGGGAATGTAAGCCATGCTGTGGTGATAGGGCTGGGAACTCTTTAATCTTGACAGCTATTCCAGCAGTAGGCAGGGCTTTCGGGAGGGTCTCCCAAGCTAGGCAGGACAAAGGGGAGAGAGCAGAACAATCCCACCCACCCCATATGCAGAAGGGTGCAGATGGTAGAGATGACAAGTGCCTCTTGTGAGGGTGAGCTGGAATCTGATCATTATTTTTATTTATTTTTGTGCTGTTTTTACAGCAGAGACCTTCAAAGCAGCATGCCATGTAAGATTTTTTTAAAAATCAGTGTAAACCCCATTCCATCAAAAAAAGGCTGAAGCTAGAAATTGATATACAGTACATAGGAAAAACGAACAACACCCAGGCCTCAAAACACCAAGTAAGCAGCAGCATAAGATCAAACACAGCAAACTAGCAGAGAATGAAAATGCTCCAGCCCAAATGCTTGCTGAAAAAGAACCATTTGAATTGATTGCTGGAAGACCTGTACATTGGTGACCAAGTGGGTGTCCCAAGGGATAGCATTCCAGTTAAAGCTCTCAGTGAGTGGGAATAGGATTGGAGGAGCTGGCTGAAGCGCCTTGGTGAGCGGCGAGCCAGAGGGGGGAAGCAGGCAGTAAACGGGGTATGGGGCACTCCTCATCAGTGTCCCCCCCCCGCTTGCCACTTGATGTGAGCATTTCAACTAACTTCATGAATGGGCCAGCCCTGGGTCTGACTTGGTTAAAGACAGCTTTATGTGTTCATCATCACACACCATCACAGAAGCCATAAAGAGGTGAAATCTGTACAGAATGAAGAGACGGCACCAGTTGCATGGCCTGCTTTTTTAGGGAGATGCTTTCTCTGCGTGTGGTTTTATGTGCCAAAGCATTTCTTGATGTCCCAAGCACTCTGAAGCCCTTCCTGATCAAACTTTGTAAGCCCCTGAACCGGAAAGGCAGATGGAACAGAGTTGCTGAACAGCTCTTGCTTGCTAGGAGGAAAGGGCGGTCTTTAACTCCTGCTGCTGCACAGTTTGTTTTCTTCCTGTATGTGCAAAAGGTGCTTTGCTGCAACCTTTCTGCTGCCCTTTTGCCTCTCTATCTCTACACAATCAGCCACCTACAAGTCCACGCGCTAGAATCGCACATCTTTTGAGTCAAAATGGGAAAAAAAAAACAGGTGCTCGTGGGCGGGGAACATCATAGAAAAGGGCAACCAAAATGATCAGGGGAGCTGGAGCACCTTCCCTGCAAGGAGAGAGAGAGGCCAAAGCATTTGGAATAGAGAAAAGGCAACTTAAGGATGTTTATGTGACAGAGGCTTATAAAAGGAACGATGCATAGTATAGAGTAGGCCTCTCTCATAATATTAGAATTCAGAGTCCCCCAGTCAAACTGACTAGCAGGAGACTGAGGATGAACAAGGCAGGACTTCTTCACGCAGTGCATAATGAATCTCTGAAATTTGCTACCGCAATATGTGATGATAACAAGTGCTACCCTAGACAGTATTAAAAGGGGTCTACACAAATTCCTGGGGGTGGATGGGTCTGTAAATGGCTGTTAGAATAACTAAATGGAACTTCCAGCTTTAGAGGCAGTCTATAACTCTGAATACCAGTGGTGGGGGGAGGGGATAATGGGGGGTGGCTGTTGCTTTCATGCCATGCCTGTGGGTTTTCCAGAGGCCTCTTGTTGGCTACAGTGGGAAGCAGGGATGCTGGACTAGCAGCCTGACACACCTGTAGGGCTAATCCAGTAGGGCTGCTGTAGTATTGCAGCATTCCAAGGTTGGTTATAATAATTAACCTACCAGAGCCATGGGTGTCCCGTTTTCCCTGATTTCTCCCCCTTCTCTGCTTTGTCTCCAGTGCCAGACAAAGGGAGTTTTGCTAAGGGCTGAACGGAACCTGCTTCTTCTCCCCCATCGGGGGCACTTTGCTCATTCAGCCTTAAGCTAGCAGCATTTGGCCACATCAACAGAGATGAAACTGAGCAGGAGGAGGAGCTGGACTAGACTAGACCCTGCTCCATTTCCAGCTGTTACCCTTTGCTGGGGGTGGGGGCCAGGTTGCTGTCTGCAGGACAGAGGCTGGAAGAGTCCAGCAGACCCTTTTGACCTCCAGCGCTGGTTTTGGAAGGCCTGGCTGTCCTCCTCCTTAGAGAGCACCAGTTTGTTTTGTTCCTCCTTGCTTGCCCTGAGAGCTCTGCATTCACCGAGCACTTATCTAATTTTTTCCAGAGCAAACAAACCTCACACACATACAGTGTGTCTGTACTGTCCGTGCTGAGCACACCCAGTAATACTGGCTTGCCAGAGGAGCCTTGCCTGTGTGTGTGTTGGTGTGTGTGTGTGTGTGTGTGTGTGTGTGTGTGTGAGAGAGAGAGAGAGAGAGAGGGAGAGAGAGAGAGACTGTGACTGCTGAAAGAAACTGTTTGATCTTTTCATCTCGTCTGCCCTGCTGGTGCCGTTCTTTTCCCTTCATCAGCATCGAATGGGCAGAAGGGAGAAGACTTGAAAAGAGCAGCATGTGAGAAATGCCTGCCTGCTCCTTAGGAGGTGTCTTAATGGGGTGCCCCTCCTTCCCTTTCTTTGGTCTTCTTCTGTCCTTATACAGATGCCAGCTTTGCTCTGTTCCTAAACCTGTGGAAGACCATGCATGCTAGTGTTCCTAAAACTGAGATTATTTATTATAATGGACTGAGGGCCTGACTTGGTAGAAGGCATTTTCATAGGTTCATGTGCTGCTTCTGTGGCAGGAGGGGGATCCGTTCGTGGGAGAACTGGGTGTGGGGCAGAGGGAGAGAAGGAGGTGGCCGGTCTTGGCCAGATAGGGTTGGAGGAGCGAGATAGCTGTGTTTCATGTGGGGAGGAGGTAGGTAGAGGAGGTAGACCGTGGAAGTTCTTTTGGGATACAAATGTGTTCTCCTCATAGCACTTGGGCATATTACAAATCAGAAGTGCTTCTTGACAATAACAGAACGTAACTAAAGCAAAACTAAAAGTACTGCTCTGCTATTACAACTGCTGCTACGACCTGGAAGAATACTCTTGGAACATCCTGTATTTCTTCGATTCTAAGACGCATGTTTTTTCCCAATTAAACATTTTTAAAAAATGGGGTGCGTCTTAGAATCGAAGGTCTCCAAAAAGCACCCCAAAATGCTATCTTCTTACCGGGGCTTGGGGGAGCTTCAGGGAGGCCTGCGTGACCCTCTGCAGGCCTCCCCAATCTTCAGTTTGGCGAAAAACGGCGATTTCCGGGCATTTCCAGTTTTCACGAGAACCGGAAATGGCCCAAAATCACTGTTTTTCGCCGAATTGAAGATTCGCAGAGGGTCACGCAGGCCTCCCTGAAGCTCCCCCAAGCCCAGGTAACAAAGGAAATGGCACTTTCTGGTGGGGCCAGAAATTCTAAGCAAAGACACTCAGTCATCGTCAGCTGCAGCGCTGGACATGCTGGGGAGAGTTGGTGCTGAGCAGGTAGATTCAATGAAGGGAGGTGAGTCTTACAATCGATGGATTTTTTTTCCCCTGCTGGTGGTACTGAAAGTAAAAGTGCGCCTTAGAATCGATGGCGCCTTAGACTCGAAGAAATACGGTAGGTCAGTTCTTCTCAAGAGTTCTCCACGAAAGCTCATAAACACTCAGCCAATGCCAAATTGAGCTAGAAGGGGTTCCCCCATAATTCCTGACAGCATGGGATAATGGAACAGACAGTTAGTTGTGGCTAATTAGTGGATGTGGCACAAAAGCTTGTCTTAGAGCAGGGGTGGCCCACCTTCCACCATGAGGGCCTCTGCCTTCTTAAGAGTTGTGTAGAAGGCAGAATCTTGGCAGCTGCAAGTGCTGATGGTGCTGCTAAAGCAGCTGCACCTGCTGAAATGCCCGCACTGATACAACCATTAAAGGGCCAGGAACATTCATGTTGAAAGGTTGGCCACTTAGAGGGTGGAGCTGGTGTCTGTTCACTCACTGGCCTGTGCCTCTACAGGACCCTTTGAAATCTCGGCGGTGTCCAGACTGGAAGACCATTCCGCTGTAACCAGCAGGTTTTGAAAGAACGTGTGAGTGATGTGGATGCTCTCTGCAGTGTACTTGATGGGTTGATGTGTCTGTCTCAGTCTTTTCTTGTCATTCCAGCTCTTTCCACTTCCATGCTGCACACTTTTTTTGTAGTTGGGCCAAGAGCCAGCAGTTTGTATCCTTCTCAAGCATTGAGCATTTTCCGTGCACAGTGAGGGATGTTCTACATGGGCTCCCGCAAGGACGCTGACGGCTATTCCTCCTGCACACCTTCTTTCATCCTCTTAACTTTGATTCGTCACACAAAACATGACGCTGGAGAAACTGCAGCATGTGGTTGTAGCCTGCTGATGTGCTCTGTGCTGTGTTCCAGATGGGTGGCTGCTCCCCAGTCCCCTCAGGCCACAAAAGACAGTGACTTTTGTCCTTCGTCACAATGCTGTCTATTCTAGCACCCAGAACATGTGTTGTGCCAGAAATAGACAAATTGTACACTTCATCTCCTTCAAACGAGGTCAGAAAGCTTTGTTTTTCTGAAGGACAGAGGGAATCCAATCCCTGCCATTCTTGGTCCAAATACATTCCAGAGCAGTAGATCTTCTAATGCAACCACCCACATGGGAAGCATCTTTCCTTGGGAGGGGGGTACATACTGTCATCCTGCTCTCTCCTCTCCCCCCACCCCCATCTCTCTTCCTTACAACCACAGAGGGCAGTGTGTAGTATTCATTGCCATGGAAACGCAGTTACTCTGATGATGGGGGAAAAACCCTGCACTAGTCACACACTTATGTAGATTCTTGTTCTTTTACCAGTTATGTAAGTGGAACTGCCATCTAATTGAAGAAATCGTGGTTGACTGAGTTTTATCCTGTAAATATGTATACACTCGCAGATGAGGACAAAATAATTCTAGAGGAAAAAGCATATTTTGTATTGAACTGATGCCCATGTGTCACAGCAAGACATGCACTCCTGTCTGTGTGAGAGAGTTGGGAATGCCTCTTCTAAGATGGCATCAGCCACCGTCTGGCACTGCATCTAGCTGCATTCTACTGCATCTAGCAGTAGAATACATGCGCTGCATGCAGAAGGCCAGGCAGTGTAGTTAATACTGAACTAGATGGAAGGATCTGACTTAAGAGATGGCAACTTCATACGTTCATGTGTGTGTGACATCAAGCCTCATCTTAAAGAGCTATTCTGTCCTGTATGTGAGAGAAGGGGGAATGCCTCTTCTAAGATGGCACTTGCAATTTGCAGATAATTCAGAAACTTAAATATTTATTATAATTTCCCCAGGACCCCTAGTCTTAACCATAGGCCTAGAAAGACCCTTTTCTTTCCTACCCCCACCAGCTCTAAAGTGTTTTTCTCCCTGGTGAAGACATGGCCATATAATGGTTGTCTTGCTGTGTCTGGTGAATGGGCTGGAATGGTGCTGAGTGGTATGGAGGCAGAGAGGCACTCCTATCCATGTTTACTCAGAAATAAATTCTATTGTGGTCATTGAGACTTTATGGCGTGACAGCCTCTCTGCCGGTCTGTGGAACGCTGCTGCCGGTGCAAGGGCCAGGAGGTCACGCACTGCCACCAGTGCCCAGCAGATCGGCCACTGGTGGGGTTCTGCCAGTGGTGGGGGTGGGATGAGGACAAATGGGGGCAGGGCAGGGTGGATCTCAGCGGCACTGGTGTTCGCCATATGCAAACCCCCATCCCGGACCTAACACTCCCAGCAGGTTCCTCAGATCTATGCCAGCAAAAGAGACCAGTCTGGAGACTGACACAAAGGAAAGTGTTTTTCTTGGTTTACCTTTCCCAGCCAGACTGGTCCCCAGCTGGCCCATATAGGATGCAACGGACGCTGTGTCAGCAGCAGCCCTGCACCCTTCTCATCAGCGCAGGACAGGATTGTGCCGTTAGAAAGTGTGCATAGGATTGCAGTGTGAAACATCTCGCTGTGGCATAGGCATGATTTTTTTTAAAAAAGTTAATTATATGGGTGTTTGTAGTTGTGGGACTCCCAGACTGTACTTCGTCGTCGTCGTCGTCGTAGTAGTGATGATAAGTGTTTGTATAGTGTTTTCTGAGTTTGCAAAACACTTTAGATGCATTATCTTGATCTTGTCTGAGCAAAAACCCTGTAAGTAAGCAAGTTGTTATCCCCCTGTTGCTGAGAGGGAGTGACTTACTTCCCCAAGGCTCCCCAGTGAGAATTCGTGGCAGAGGCAAGACTGGAACCAGGAAAGTCCTGCTTCACAGCTCACGTTTGTAGCCACTGCAGTACTCCAGCAGTTTAGAGATTGACCAAGAGTCTGACCTCTTAAGAGTCAGTCTGGCAGGAAAGGCTGTCCCTCCCACAATGCTATATAGAAGAAAAGACTCTGTGTTCTTTTTTTGTTGTGCTTTGCCTGTGCAACCAACAAATAATTTGCCTTATTCCTAGTTGTGCTGCTTCTCACTTAAAAATCCTCCTTTATGATGAGTCACTGTGAATTGGCTTGAAGGGCTTCTAGTTCAGGGGCAAGCTGGTCAGCTTTGGGGGAGTGGGTTTCACACTTTGTGCAGGGCAGGGGGTGCTCCTCCTCCTCCTTTAGTTCTCCTCCTGGACCCTGCGGCACACGCTGAGCCTGGAGTGAGCACAGCTGGGCTTCCCCACAGAGGCAGACCAGGGCTGGTCAAGGCCTGAGAGAAGATCATTTTGCCCCTCAGAGCAGCGAGGGTTGGAGAGATCCAGTGCCCGGAGGTGGGCAAGTGTGGAAGTTCCCTGGTCATGCCAGGTTGTGGAGCACTGGGGCCTGCCTGAACTCAGGGTATGGGGTAATACTTGGAATCTTTGTTAAGGAGCCAGTTGGGCGCAGTGGAGAAAGACAGTGTGGACAATCCAGTGGATGACCAGGAGGAACTACAGTGCAGTGCTCAAGGGTGTCCCATGCCCTGCATGATCCTCCTGGGCTGCCACACCTGTTGTGGGAAGAGCAGAAAGCTTCTTAATTGGAGAAGCGGATCCTCCAACCCTGAACTCCCCAGGGGTTAGATCTGGACGCATGCGCTGCACCGGAAATGCCAAGAGCCATTGGGGGCAATTTTGTGGAGAGGGGGAGGAAGGCCAGGCACTGGTCTGGGCAGATTTCTCTGCCTTGCAAAATTTCTTTCCTGCTTGGAGGCTGCGGTGGTTGCTGGCCCTTCGGCCAACTTCAGCCACCTGACAGTCCAGTGGTTCAGTCCAGGAATGTTGTGTAGGGTTGTGTAGGTGTCCTTTTTATCATTCTGCTCGAGGGGGCTGGGGGCCCTAGTGACGGTGTCTGCATGAGCTGCTTTTTAACCGACTCTCTGCTCTAATCTCCACTCTGTCACTGGCCCAGCCAGTAGTTCTTAGTATCACTCTGGCTTTCCCGCAATTGTTGTGGGGAAAATCCCTCCTGTTTTATGCTCTCATTCATATTGTGTGCGCGCACCTACTTGAGGGACCAGACTAGCATATGGGTCTGTGACCACTGCAAGGAGTGTGGCTTTGGTATCCAGATGGGTTTGTGGGCCTGCAGTGTAAAGGGTGTGATGAGGAAGTGGTGGTCCCTTCTAGCTCTGTCCCAGGGTGCCTGAACCTCCTCCTCTGGGCTCCCTGATCAGACCTTTCCTGGTTCCATATCTTGCATGCGACACTGCCAATGAGTTTCCATTTTTTTCTCCACCACCACGTGAGCTGATTGCCTCCTTCGGCTTGCTGGACCACTGGCTTTGTAGCTTTCTGACACGTAGCACAGGCCCCTCTGAGAGCCATCCATTCGCAGCGCTGCATCCTGATAATTCAGGAAGGAATGGGAAGCAGTCCAAAGTGGTGAAACTGTGTGAGCAACTATCTAATGTTGGGGAAGAGAGATGAACGGGAGACTTTCATCTTGGAAACGCCTTCACAGTTTTTGTCTCGTACTGGCTTCTTACTCTTCTGACCTTTACAGAGAAGCCAAGTTCCTGCGCCAGTCTTCTTCCTCGGTCTTCCACGGTTATTCGGCTTTAATAGGTGTGAAGGTCAGGACTCAAGAGGAATGCTTTATATCTCCAACTATCCTGGACAGAAGCATTCCCTTAAACTAAGCCTTCCTTTGGGAGGACTGATTTTAGAATGGATAGTGGGAGCAAAGAGAAGACTGTGCTTCCTCAACCAGGCTTCCTTGACCAATGACCTTTCTGAATATTGCCATTTGCTTGATGGCACAAGAGTTAAGGAACTGGCCCGAAACTGCTTACGGCTGATCTCTTCCCTCTTTTAAAAACCAGTGACATTTACCAGGCACTTTATTGGCAGAACTGATTAAGAACCTGATAAGATGGAGATATGTTTCTCTCTCTCTCTCTCTCTCTCTCTCTCTCTCTCTCTCTCTCTCTCTCTCTCAGTTGTCTTCGTTCCACAAACTTGCTAATCCCCCCCCCCCACATACACACACGAAATGGAGAGAGGATGGTTCTATCATCTTCCATTTGTGGCCCACAGGTTCTGACTCATATGCTCTTTGAGAAAAGCAGGCAGCCGAAGAAGGCAAACAAGCCCCCTTGGATCACACAGCACTTTTCGAAAGGACCTTTGTAAGTGGGGGCAGGATGGATGGGGGATATTCATCCTGGCTTTTTAGATAAGCAGAAAGCTCAGCTTGGATAGGAAATCACAAAGACAAAGGTTTTCCTAGTGTGCAAAATCCAGTATCAAGAGTGGCAGTGAGTTCCCAAGGAGGAAAAACAGTCTCTCTTTTTGCAGTGCCAAGGATCTTCCAGTTTTTCTCTCCCTCCTGCCCACCTCAGCACTCAGCAGAAGCAGCCCCCTTGTAACCTTCCCTTGTTTTCCATTTCTTCTCATCTCCCGTTGTAGAGGAAAAAGAGCACAAGGTAAACTAAGGCTGCATACAGACATACCTTCAAGAGGAGCTGGGGCAGGGTTTTCATCTGCAGGCCGGGCCCTGCCTCCCCTCACTTTTGCTCCTCTGAGTTGAAAGCATGTCCCTCTCCACTGCTTTGGGTGGGCTGTGTGCCTTCCTTTGGGTGCCTGGCATGTTTATCTGTGTTACAGACTTGTTAAAGCATTGTTTTTTCTGTAGTTAGTACTGTATACTTCTTATTATTCTGCTTGTCAGCTGCCAAGACTCCCAGACTCCTTACATAAAAAATTAAACTTCGCAATTACACAATGTGAATAACTATACAAAATAGCGGGTCCGATTTAAAAGGGGGGAAAAGCTCCAATGTTATAACTACTCCTGGGTGAGTGAAAACGTCTTCATTTATTACTGAACGGTGATCAAGTTGTGTACCAGGTAAGCCTTCCTGAACTTCAAAGCCACAACTGGGATGGCCCTCTCTCTCTCTCTCTCTCACACACACACACACGCACACACACTGGTTGTAATGATTAGGCAGCTCATGTGGGAGAAGGTGGTCCTTGAGATACTCAAGTCTCAAGCCAGTTAGGGCTTTAAAGGTTAAAACCGGCAGTATGAATTGTGCTGCTCAGAAACATATAGTAGTGAATCTAATTGAAAAGCCAAGTGAGAGGAGGCATATGAAATGTCTGATTAAATGCATGCCTCTATATCTTGGAGGAATGTGCACCCTGACCACGAAGGGCTCAGCATTTGAGATGAAGGGAGACTTTGGGGTGAAACTTGGTGCTAACTGGACTTGGTGGGTCAGCACTGGCGTCGCTCGAGGTGGGGCGGAAAGCTAAGTTCTGCAGCTTTCCACCCCACCGTTACTCTCCGGTACGAGGCGCCCCGCCCCCTCGTCGTAGGAGCCCGTCAGCGGAGAGAAAGCAAGGCGCAGTCTCCTGCGCGTTGCTTTCTCTCCGCTGACCTGACGGGAGAGAAGGCACCAGTGGAACGGTTTTATTTCAGGTTAGAAAGTGACATTCTGGCCTACTTTCATTAAGAGGAGGGGTAGGTATGTTCCCAGTCTTGGAGGTGAGGTTTATTGATGGCTCTTGGCCACAGGAGCGGAATGCACCCTCTATCCCTTGCCGGCTTCCAACAGCAGAGGGAGAGGGCTGGTGCCTTCGTGCCTTGCTTGTTGGCTTCCCCTTGAGGGCATCTGGCGAGGTCATTGGTACTGTATTCTTAGCATGTGAATAGCTGATTAAAAGCTTAATGCTCCTCAGGAGATGGCACCAACGTCCAGGGACAGCCTTTTAGCCTGGGGGGGCTCGGTAGGCTGGATGCCTGTAAGCTGCAGGAACCACCTGCGGCGATTGTAGGAATCTGTAGGATTGGAACTGGAAGTATTTTCAAAACAAAAGGCATGCCACCTTGTTTCTTCTCAGCCTCCTCTCCCCCTCTCCAAGTATTTGACAGGTTCAGCTGATTTTTCCTGTTTTACTGGCTAGCTCTTGGTGGTAAGAATACTCCTGTTTGCCTTTGAACAGCTGCAGCTTGCAGAGGAATGCTGGGCATGCTGAAGGGTTTTTTTTTTTTTGTAACAATCTGGGGGGCGGTGAACTTTGCTTCAGTTGGCCAGCACCAGTTGCATGGCAGGGGAGGGGGAGGGTGTGCTTCATCTTGCATTTTCTGGGATCTTCAGCAGGCAGGCATGCTCCCCCCCCCCACTTTTTTAGGAACTCTTGGCTCAGGTGCTGAGAAGACCTGGCTGCCTAAGAAAGCTGTCTCCGCTCTTGCAACACACCTTGTCTTTCAGCTGCTCTCTGTCTGCTGGGAATAAGGCTGGAGTTGGCACTTCTCTGGGCCCGGATGAGTCGGATCACGCTTCCTGGACTCGCAGCCGCCTTGAAGCTGGCAGCCGTTGACCTTCTCTGGGAGGGAGCCACTTTGCTTTGCTTCGCTTTTTTGGGGTGGGATGAGACGGGGCAAAGGACTGGAGACTGCTTCTCATGGCTCAGTCACTTCCCATTTCAAAGGAACAAACGAGATATTTTAGCAGGTGGGATCAAGACAAACACCGGACATTTCGGCCCTGCCCAAGGGCCAACGCTTAGGCTTACCAGATCTCCAACCGGGACAGAGCGCTAGACCTTTAGGAGAAGGAATGAGGGCAGGTGTAGCTTGTTAAACCCTTAGAGGATGGTGTAGTGCTTTGGGAGTCGGACCTAGACCTGGAAGATCCAGGTTCAAATCCCCGCTCAGCCACGAAGCTTCCCGGGTGACCTTGAGCCAGTCACTATCTCTCAGCCCCACTTACCTCACAGGGTTGTTGTGAAGACAAAAGGAGGAGAGGAAATATGTACACCACTCTGAGCTCCTTGGAGGATGGGCGGTATAAGAATGTGATAAATAAATAAATAAATAAATTAGAGCACAATCCTAGGCATGTCTACTCAGAAGCAAGCCCCATTGTGTGGCTTGCTTCTGAGTAGATCTGCCTAGGATTGTGCTGAGGCTTCAGCCTATCCTCTGCCCTTGAGTGCTGCTGGTGGTACATCTACCAACCGCTTCTAGATGTTAATAGGAGGGCGCCTGCCAGCCAGGAGCACAGCCTCACCAGCCACAGTCCACGCAAAAACCTTTCACCCTCCTTCTCATCCCCTTCCTGCCCCTGGTGAGTCTGCCACAGCGGCTCCTGGGGCTATTGAAACAAGACTCCTGCTTATACTTTCCTTGAGGCCTGTTTTCTTGGATGACGTACTTGGACCTTTTGCCTCAGCTGTCTGAGATTTTAATCTCAGAAATCAAGAGATGCTGCTTGCTCTGCTTGGTATCTGTCTCGGGTAGTGTCAACAGGAGGGTTTCCTGGAGTGTGACTTTCCTGAGGGCTCTCAGATTCTCTGGTTTGAAATGGAGATAACGTTTCTGCAACGTTTGAAGGCACGGAAAAAAATAGAAAGTACTGTACAAGACTGATTTACATACCACAAATGTTATTTTATTTTAAAAATGTGAAATGCACAAGTAGTGTGAAGTGAGCCTAGAGATTTCCTTTCAGGCACAAAGGTTTGCAGAAATGCCCCATTTCTTACCTTGCAATTGCTGGGTCACGTCATCTTTCTTGATTGCCACACTGCGCTTATGACATGCTGAACACCTGTAAATGTCCTTCCGGAATCAGGCGGAGTAAGTCCTTCCCGTGAAGGCGGTGTGCAGAGCAGAAGGGAAGCCTTTTCCTCCCATGACTTATGTGCAGGGAAACTGGGGCATGTTCCTAATATGTGGTGGTATTTTCTCAACATTTAAGTGTTGGTGACAAAACTCAAGTGTGGCATAGGCTTACCAGATCTCCAACCGGGACAGAGCGCTAGACCTTTAGGAGAAGGAATGTGGGCAGGTGTAGCTTGTTAACACAATGGGGCTTGCTTCTGAGTAGACATGCCTAGGATTGTGCTCTAAGGTGTAACAAGCTACACCTGCCCACATTCCTTCTCCTAAAGGTCTAGCACTCTGGCCCGGTTGGAGATCTGGTAAGCCTAGGGACAGGGGTCAGGATGGAAGAGGATCACCGGTGCCTCCACTTCCACTATTTTTCACTCACCTTGCAAAGCAAGTGTGAGTACCAACCCCAGAACCATGTAACAGCAATGCTGAGTAGGGGAAGAAAAGTTCCCAGAGCAATTGTGACAGGTTATTTGCTGCTCGCATTTAACATCCTTGCCACCGCCGCCCCCTCCCTTCTGCTCATTAATCCGTGCTTTGTTTTTTGTCCTTGCATCTTTCTCTCAGTTCCTTGGATATTTTACAGCTTTGTATTTTTATTGTTTTACCTGTCTGGTTTCAGTTCATTTGGAGCGAGTAGGTTGCCATGAGTCCCAGATTATTACCCATGTTCTGCTACTGTTTGATTTTAAATTGATGCCCTGGATTTTGGCGTACTCTGTTAATCTGGGAGCAAAGTTTTCCCAAGGCAACCTTCTTCTGTCTGAGCTTTGAGTGTTGGCCGCAAAAAGTTCCTTTCCCCAGTCCAGTCCCAGCTTACCCAGAAAAAAGGGTGAAGCAGGGAGGTGGGTTACCATTGCTAACTGGTAGGCACTGCCCTTCTTCTTTCCCCCTCTGTGTTCTTTCATTTTTCAGTGACTAATCCACTTGACCTCTATCTTATCCTGTGTCATTTCTCCTAGCTAACTGTGTAAGGGTAGGAAGTGATACTTCAAACAAGGCTTGCGCTGTTCTTCTCTCCCAGGTAACGAAACTTGACATAGGGGTAACTCCTCCTTTTAAAGTCGGAATTGGATCAGGGGGGGACTTGGAAGTGGAACTTTGAATAAGCACCATAGTGCTCTGTGTGTGTGTGTGTGTGTGTGTGTGTGTGTGTGCGTGTGTGTGCGTGTGCGCGCGCGCAATATTGTGTTTATTTCCAAACACCTTCTAATTAATAGATCATCGTTCTTTTGCAAAAGTTTTGTGAGCAGGGGGTCTGAGATTGGGACATGATGATCACAATTCCCAAGTAAGTTTGTGGCGGAACTGAATCCCTACGGCTCATGGTCATGGGAACAGTTTTTTTAACCTTGCAACTGCAGGAATAGATTTTACTTGTGTCAAAAATATGTGGATTTATTTTATTTTATTTTATTTTTTTGCATTTTTATACCGCCCTTCCTCCAAGGAGCTCAGAGTGGTGTACATATTTCCTCCCTTCCTTTTTGTCCTCACAACAACCCTGTGAGGTAGGTGGGGCTGAGAGATAGTGACTGGCCCAAGGTCACCCAGGACGTTTCGTGGCTGAGCGGGGATTTGAAACTGGATCTTCCAGGTCTAAGTCCGACTCCCAAACCACTACACCTGGATCCACACAGAATGCTGTTTGGCTAAAGAGCCTGGGGAGGAATGTCCTTTGACTTCTACTCTGCACGAGTTGCAATCCAGCATTGTCAGGTTCTGTGCAGTTTGAACCAAGAGCTGGACTGCTAGACACTCAGGTCCCAATCCTATCCAACTTTCCAGCGCTGATGCAGCCATGCCAAAGGGGTGTGCATCCTGCGGTGGGTGGGGGGAGCAATCACGGAAGCCTCCTCAAGGTAAGGGAATGTTTGTTCCCTTACCTTGGGGCTGCATTGTGGCTGCATCGCCACTGGAAAGTTAGATAGGATTGGTCCCTCACTCTCTTCGCCACCAGCAAAGGGAACTCCAGTCAGTTCAAGCCATGTTACAGAAAAACCATGTTCTCGCCCCTTCAGTGCAACACAACAGCCACCTCTCCAAATCCAATGCAGGTAAACTTATTCTTCTTCCTCAAGTGCATGCAAATCGGGCAGCAGTCATTCCTGCTGGTTTCCCTAAGGTTGCAAGAGGGTTGGTGTCTTATGCCTTTGATTGCCCCTTTTTGTGCTCACGCCATGTTGCTCTGGGTGCGGATGTGCTCAAGTGGAGCCCATAGTGAGGGAAACAGGAGCCCCTCTTCTTTCAAAATGCTTTATAACAATTGCCCATATCAAGAAACGATGGCTGAGCTGTTTTAACACGCTGGGATGTTGTTGCTTAATCTTCTTGACCAAATACCACTGAAAGCCATAATTTTACTGACCGACAGCACTGATGTGTTGTGTTGAGCTGCCATTCGTTCAGGACAGATAAAATGTTCGTACTCTGCTTGCCAGCCTGGATTTCACCTGAAAGGTGGGTGAACTTGCACACGTTCTTGGGTATGACAGTGCATCTTGTGTCCTCTGGAAGGAGGAAGTGGGGCATTCGTCACCCTTGGGATGTCCCTCCCTCCTGGAAGGCAGGGTCGGCTTGGAGCGACCTTGTGTTTTCCAGGTTCAGAAATAGCAAAGCAGCAAGTGTCTGCGTGTCTGCGTGTGTGTGATTCACTTCTGTCCTTTTCATGCAAGTGAGAGTTATGCTTTTGCTCCTCCTCTGCTTCACAGAGCTGAGTTCACTGTGTGGGCAGCAGCACGTTGGAGGGTTCCCCCAGCCACAGCTGATGCAGCCTGCTGACGTGGTTTCCTCCTGCATCAAAGCAACTGTTGCCTAGGCGCTCTCTCTCTCTCTCTCTCTCTCTCTTGCTCGCTCATATTTTTGCTTCTTGAACATTCGAGTACAGAGCCAGAAAAAAGGGGTTGAAAGAAATCCTTCTTTGAAGGAGAGACTCTGCTGAAAGACCTCTCCAAAGGCCACTTCTTCCTTTCTTGTGGAAAGGCCAAGACGCAATATCCCCCAAAATTGGAGTACTTTCCAACCATGTACGAAGCTGTTCTTAACGTGCACACACCTCCTCCTGTTTGTCTTGTGCTTCCTCACAACCTCCTGTGAGGCAGGTCATCATTATTCCCATGGCCTGAAACTGAGATGGAGGACACCAAGGTTTCCCCCAGGCAATACTTTGTGGCTCTGGATTAGTGCTGTCCAGCACCCTGTTGCCAAAATCATCCACTCTCATTGCATGATGCTGCCCCTCAGGTCCCTCCCCAGGCTTCCTGCCTGCTCCCAGATCCAACACAAGCTCATTGTCCTTACCTTCCAAGCCCTCCGTGGCCTTCCTCCTCCCTACCTCTCCAATCTGGTATCCTGCCTGTGACATTCACTCTTCCAGCCCCATCATTTCTCCCTAGCTGCCCCTTATTCCTGGAACTACCTCCTGGAACACCTGTGTGATGCCTTCTGTCTTAACTTCCTTCAGATCCCCCTGTGAAGTTGTTGGTACAATCCTGTGGTCCTCATCCCCTACTGAAATGAAGTGTACATCCGGGTAACTCAACACAGATTCTGTCCCTGTTTACCTTCCCTCACCTGTCTGTGCTGCATTTTACAGTGTCACTCTTGGGGGCAAGGACCTATTTTGTTGCTTTGTAAAGCCCATCTGTGTATGATGCTGTGTAAATGTAATAATAAGGTAGAACTTGGTCAGGTCAGTGAAGTCAGGTCAGTGACTACTTTGTCCATGAAATTGTGGCATGTGCATCAAGGAATTGAGTCCTAAGGGTCAAACTATATGCTACTAGCAGCTACTTTAAGCAATCACTTTTTTAATGTTAAATAGCAGTTGATCAGGTCCCCATGAATCAGGACCATGGGGTTTACTTTCCTCCCTACCATGGTCCCGATCTCTCTCTCTCTCTCTCTCTCTCTCACACACACACACACACACACACACACACACACACACACACACACACACACACACACACACACACACACACACACTTGCCAAGGGAAAAAGCTCCCATTGGTGCCAAATGTCATTGATAGGCGAAGTAGTTTTGCCCCTTGTTTTCTAAGACTTCCCTTTCTGTGTTTGCTAAGCCATTCTCTGTGAAATTCTGGGAGGGTAGGTCCCTCTTCCATCTCCCTTAGTGGCTGGAAATCCAGCTCCCCCCCCCCTTCTCAGTGTGCCCTGCTGTCCATCACACCCCCTGCCTGCCATCTTCTGTCATGCATTTATTCTGCAAGTTTAGCCATTGCTGTGGGGTTGCAAGGCAGCTGACTTCTTGTTTATCATGTCACCTACTATAGGAAACACATTTCCAGGATAAAATTGTCGATAAATCACTCCAAACTTGGAAATGGTTCTCACGGTGCAGTACATGAGCCGTCTTTGCTTTGTGCCAGCTGATGGAAGGAATCTGCTTTTGGAGGAGAGACTCTTCCCCCTTGTTTTTGAGAGTAAAAAAAAAACCCGAGACTGCTGTTTGATAGAGCGGCTGGAGACGGCACCTTCCTTTCTGGCTCCACCGGCTGTTTGGGGGTTGTCTCTCTTTTTTCTCTCTCTCAGTCTCTGCTGTTTGTTCAGCACATTTCGAAAGAAGGCTGTAATTATGCCTTCAAAGCAATATAAAGTTCGTGAGAAAAAGCCGGACTGTCTATATCTTGTCGTTGTCTTTTTAAATTGATATATATATATATATATATATATATATATATAATCAACAGGTGTCAATGATATGTATTCCAACAGCTGTAAACAAGAAATTGGATCCACTGTTGGTATTAAGTTACCTGGCATCCACAGTCATGTGTTTAATTCTCACGATTTCTCCATTTCGACTTGTTCTCTTAGCTGCGGAAGGTTCTGCCATTGATTAAGAATCCTGTTTGGGATTTTGAAACCTGTGGTGCCCCCTCCATGCATTTAGCATTGTTGAATGCACCAGAAGACCTCTGGCTGTTGCAGCACAGAGCATGTCCTGCAAGGGCCCTGTGCAAGTGGACATTGTATGTGGCAGAACTGTGTGGCATTATTTTGCTTTTTGAAAAGCAGTTAGGAGCCCTTAATGCTGCTATGATTGTGGGCGATGCCTGAGGGAAAAGGTGTACCGATCAAGGAGGGCCCCTAGTTCATGAACAGAAAGCTCCATCATAGCCCTTCCTTGCTGTGCCTCACCCTATGCAGAAGCCCAAATGAGGGTGCATAATTCATACAGAAGACAGAATCCAGCTTTTTCTTGGCACAGACTTTGGTTATCTTTGTGCAACAACATGCCAATAGTTTTGAGTTATATAAAAGAGCACACAGCCCACCTTCAAACTGTGGAAGCTAACAAGGGTATTGCATTTTGTATTTGCTGTATCCTCCCTTCTCCCCCCCCCCATGTGTTAGATAAGTGCAGGGGCAGCGTGACTCGGAATGTCGCCTGATGCCGTCTCGGGTCTGCCGCCTCTGCGCTACAACCACCCCCACCCCGCAAATCCTTACCATGCTCCTTACCCACTGCCGAGAAACCCAGAAGTCCCACACTTCGGGGTTTCATGGCAGTGTGCAAGGAGCAGGATAAGGAGGGGAATGATCTGTTTCTCGCTTAAGTGAGCAGGAAGCAGATCATTTCGGCTTGCATTGGCAGCAGGATGGAGGGAGGTGACGGTGGCAGATTCGGGGTGAAAAGCCCCCTAGGTCCACTGCCTCCTCGGACCTCTTGCAATCTGCCACTGATGCATGGATGGGCTTGCATTGGGTAAGTGGCAAACAAGAGCAAGCTGCAGAAAATATTGGGCAGGAAAGAGTGTTTTCTGGGGTGGGGGAATCCTCCTCACTAGGCACCAGTATTACGAACTTCCTTCAGAACATCACAGGAATTGGTGGCAGCTGATGAAATGGAGAGAGTGGAATCTAGTGCCACAAAGTGCTGACACCTCTCCAGGAGTGCAGTAGCGTCTCTGGGTGCACGTCACCCTGGGGCCGGAGGTTGCTATGTCACCCTGCCGCCACGTCACCCCCTGAGGTCACCCGGTACGAGCCGAGAGAGGGTGAAGACGCGTCTTCTTCGCCCGCTGGCTCGGCTGCTTCTGACTAGGCCAAAAGCGGCATTCTTCACGCATGCGCACAACGCCGTTTGAAGCCTCTTGCCCTCAGCGACGTTGTGTGCATGTGCAAAAATGCCGCTTTTGGCCAAAGAGATGAACGCTGCAAACTGATTTGAACTGCTGAAAAAGGTAATGATGACCTCTTTGAAGGGGATTTGGCACATTCACAGAGAAGAGTTTTATCAGTGGCCATTAGGAATGAGAGCTAAATGGAACCTTCAAGTTCAGAGGCAGTCTATCTCTAAATACCAAATGCTTATGGGGACAGACAACAAGAGGGAGCTGCTGCCTTGCTTGTGGGCTTTGTCTTGGGGTATTTGGCTGCCCTCTGTTGGAAGCAAAATGCTGAGCTAGATGGACCCACTGTGGCTCCTCTAAGAGGAGGACTCTTATATTCTATCTTATCTCACCAGCATGCAGTGGGTCTGGAGGACAGGTGGCAATGCACCTTGTAGGCAAGGCAAACAAATGAGAAAAAAAAATCTCAAATGCCTAATGGTTCTTTAGGGAAGGTCTCCAAGCTGGTTGGATCCTTTTCTGGTGGTTGTTGCTCTTAGCAAGAAGGGAAATGTGGCTGTACATGGACTTGTGTTGGGTATTTCTTATCCTGCAGAGTAGTGTGATAATGCTAGAATGCCCTAGGCCTAGGACACAGTTTGTATAGAATGGTTTTGAGTGTCGAATGGTTAAATTCCACAAGTTCTACTCTGAGAAACCCCCCTTTTTCCTAGCTTATCGAACATCATGAGGTCTGGAATTCCAGTGATTCTGTTCCAACATTCCGTGCTGCTGCCATTTGAATTGTTGTCCTAGGTGAATTGGGGATTGTGGTTTTCCAGGGCTGCATATTTGTCCTCTATACACAGTTCTGTGTTTTTCCAGTATTTTTATAAGCCGTTTGTATCCTACCTACCCCATCCTGTACAATCATATATTGGTAAGAGGTGTAATAAGGAAGACACACTTATATCATGTGCAAAGTTAAAATAAAAGCCCTTGCAGTGTTTGGTAGTTAAGCAGCTCTATACAAAAGGGCAGGAGGTAAAGTGACTTAGTACTTCTACAAGCACAGTGTGCTATTATTTTTTATTATTAAAATACAGTAGGGCCCTGGTATCTGCAGGGAATAGGTTCCGGGGGCCCCGCAGATAGGGGGGGACACTATCCCTGCGGGGGCTCCCGCAGTCGCCCCCCCCCGTGCACCCATTACCTTTTTTTTATAGAGCTGGTGCCAAGCCCCTGAGTTTCTTGCTTAACCAAAACGCTATAAGCAGCATACTTCCTGCTTCCTGTTAACGGAGCCTCTTTAGCTGCCTGCAGGCTGCTTGCCTGCTTCATCGCGATAAGCAGCATGCTGCTTATAGTGTTTTGGTTAAGCAAGAAACGCAGGGGCTTGGCGCCAGCTCTATAAAGAAAATGAAAGGAGCCAGGATGGTGTAGTGGTTCAGGAGTTGGACTTAGACCTGGAAGATCCAAGTTCAAATCCCTGCTCAGCCACGAAGCTTCCTGGGTGACCTTGGGCCAATCATTATCTCTCAGCCTCACCTACCTCACAGGGTTGTTGTGAGGACAAAAAGGAAGGGAGGAAATATGTACACCACTCTGAGCTCCTTGGAGGAAGGGCGGTATAAAAATGTGCAAAATAAAATAAATAAAATAAAATAATGGGGAGGCCCTGCACGGGAGGCCCAGCCAACTGTGGATCAGCGAATGCAAAGATAGCGGATTCGCAGGTATGCCCCCCCCCCTGTATTTATAACCTGCTTTTCTTAACGTGTGCATGTTAAGAACAGTTTCATGAATGCAACAGGTTGCAAGCCTAGTAAAAATGATCTCCCCTGTGCCTCCCCTTGCACAGCTCCACCACCCAGGTTTGGATCCAGCTGCCTGTAGCTTGCACAGTGCAGCAGGCAGAAGATAGTCAAGTCTCCTCCTTGCTCAGTCAGGTTGAGAGCCACAGGCCGTTCCACCCCCTTTAAAAGAATAACACTTTTAAAACATTAGCAGGGTTCAGGACGGCACATGTGCAGGGGCATTTTGCCTCCAAGAGTGTGATGCATTGATTTGTCCAAGGGCATCTGAGGTCTGAGCCCCTCCCCCCAGAAAGCCACTGCCGTACAAGGCTGGTTGAGCTCATTTCCGTGCTCTCCTCCTGTCCTCTCTCCCTCCTCCCCTGCTCTGTGGATAAATAAATAGGAGTCATTCTTTCTCCCTTTTGTTGTGAAGCTTTGCAGCCTCAGGAATGTGAGAGGGCCGATGACGGCCGTGCAGAGAAATGAGAGGCATGCGGAACATGAAGTCTACTTTTGCAGAAGCGCCACTGGGGTTGGAGTGGTGTCTGGCTCTCTCTCCTGTCATGTGCCTTCCTGCCCCGGATTATCTTCTCTCCACCTTTGCTCAGCCATTACAAGCCTTTTTGGGTCACAATTTCTTTTTTCTCAAAGGAGTGTTTTGGCCCATTGCACCCTGCCAAAAATCAGACTACGAGAAAGATTCTATTCTGGATTGGGAATTTCCCAGTTCAAACAGCGTCTCAGATATTGTTCTCACTAGTAAGTGGCTTCAGGCAAGCCCCTTTATTCTCAGCCCCCCAATCTGCAATATAAGGGTGACTATTCTGGCCAGCCTAAAAGGGTAGTTGTAAGGAATGCAGCAAGATAGTGCATGCAGAGTACCACAGACACATGACATGCGGTGTCTGTGATGATTCTCGGCTAGGGACTACTAAGCTAATGTTGCAGGAAGCAAATGTTGTTACCACTGCTGTCGACTTGGTCAGTGGCCTTGGGCAAGCCACTCTCAGTCCTTACATCTTCAGTTTAGGGTTGATGATAGTACTAGCCTAGCATATATGCATATCAGTGGGGGGTCCTTGCAGCTTTTGGGGGGGCTGTGACAAAAGATCTGCAAGGCCCCCCTCCCCCGATATTCTCCATGTTTTGGAAAGTGTGTGCTCGTGGCAGCTACACACACACACACACACACACACACACACACACACACACACACACACACACACACACACACACACGGTGCCTAGGAACCATGCAGCAGACAGTTGCGAGTCCTCCACATGCCACCACCCTCAATGACAGAGGCAGCAGCAGAGGACTTTTAACCGTTCACTGCCTGGCTCCTCATTAGTGTCCATCTGGGAAATCTATCACTGATGCCTGGCTGGGAGTGCTAACTGGGCAGTGAATGGGTGGCAATCCTCCTCCACCCCTGCTACTTTAGTTATAGGTGGTGCTGCCAAGGAGGAGTCACATCCACTGCTGCCAACTGCTCCCCACTGTCTCCTGGCAAGCCTCCCCATTAGGCCCTGGCTGGTTTATTTATTTTCACATGTTTATACCACCCTTCCTCCATGGAGCTCCGGGTGCTGTACACAGTTCCTCTCCTCCTTTTCTCCTCACAACAACCCTGTGAGGTAGGTGGGGCTGAGAGATAGTGACTGGCCCAAGGTCACCCAGGAAGCTTCATGGCTGAGCGGAGATTTGAACCTGGATCTTCCAGGTCTAAGTCCAACTCCTGAACCACTACACCATCCTGGCTCCAGATGATGGTGGGGCAGTAATGGCAGCAGGCCCTCACTGGCCCTCACCGTCTCCGTACATAGTTGTGGGCCTTTACTTTGCATGGGCCCCACCAGGCCCCACCTGCAGAAAACAATCGCACCTGTTTTCAGGGTTGTTGCTTGAACAGCAAGACCATGTACAGTAAGTCCTATCGACAACTTTAAGTGAGGACTTGCTATACATGAATCACTTTGAGAACAATAAAATTCTATGTCAGTGCTAATTCTCTTAATGTTCAGCAGTCCCAGGTTCTTTGACTTCTTGGGTCCCCCCCCAAGTGCCGTCATGGAGCTACTTCCCACAACTCTCGATTTTCAACCTTTTTCATCTCACGGCACACTGACAAGGCGCTAAAGTTGTCCTGGTTCACCATCAGTTTTTGACACTTGGCAAGGTACACCATGCTGCCAGTATGGTGTGCCTTCATCCCCCAATAGCCCTACATCCCCCAATGGTTCACATCCCCCAATGGCCCTACAAATAAACAACCCTCCCCCAAACTCCCGCAGCACATCTGCGGACCATTGCCAAAGCACACTACTTGAAAATTGCTGCTCTAATATGTGCCAGAAAAGTTTTCAGCCTCTTCTTGGCAGGCAGCCAGCCATCTTTATTTATTTGGAATATAGATAACCTACATTTAAAAAGCCTTCAGGGCAATAGCCAAATGTCCCCTTTAGTTTAAGGCTAAGTTGAGATGGCAGGCATTGCTGATGATGAGAATGTATAACTGCATGTCTGTCCTGCTTCTTGATTTGAATTCTGCTTCTGAAAGAGGGGAAAATTGAAGCTCCCTCCATATTCAGAGGCAGTCTACCTCAGAATACCAGCTGCTGAGAAGGGCCAATTACAGGGGGAGGGCTTTTGTCTTCATGCCCTGCTAATGGGCTTCCTGGAAGCATCTGGTTGACCACTGTGGGAAATAAGATGCTGGACTAGGTGAACCTACCAGGGACATGGGATCAGGGGAGGCAGAACTGCCCCTGTCGTAATCCACAGAAAATACCAGATTTCTAAATGGGATAAATCAGATGCCAAAGCTAAAAATAGCATAATTAAGACTTTCACTAATGAACAGCTAGTCCATCAGATCTCTGCAATTTGAAGTTGAGGACAAAAGATGACTGTGAAAAGCATTTTATCAAAGCTGACTTCGATTTTTGATAAAGTTAACTGGTTTTGCACTTGATGAACATCAAAAGATTAGCTTTCTTCTTGGCTTGTTGTGCAAATCAACATTCTCTGCATTTATCAGCATAATATCAGCTCAGAGAAATAGTAATTATAGAGAAGTGATATCTAGTTTACAAATGGAATGGACAGAAACAGGAAAGTCACAAAGCTCAGTCTGAGTCCAGTTTCACAGCCAGAAAGCAGCACCGCCAGCCAGCCAGTAATTACCCTAACAAAAGAAAGGAACTGACCTGCTGTACATATGGAACCAGAGGCCGCTTGAGAAGGGAAGGCAGATCAGCTACAGGCAGCTGTCCCCAAACCAAAGAGCCAGAGAAGGGGGGCCAAGGCCCACCGGATGATTTTTCAGGAAGGAATCACGAAAGCAGAGCGTGTACTTTTAAGCTGAAAGAAGCAAGAGTTTTAATGAGCCAAATTCAAAAAATGAAAAGTGGATCATTGTACAAGCCATAGCTGCTCAGATAAAGTTGTGTTTGTTTGTTTAAAGAATTAGACACAATTGCAATTGGAAATGTTCTTGCAGCAAATGGCACCAGTGTGGAAATATAAGGCAAAGGCTGTGGAAAGTTAAAATGCACCACATGGACGACGTTTTGATGTCACAGCAAATAATGTGTTGTATACCTCAGATGGCAATATGATTAGTATGTCTGCATTAGACAAAAAAAGGACACACAATTAATTTCCACAATGGGAAATGTACCATGTCTAAAGACAATGTATTCATTGCACAAGCGTTTGAGTATGAAGATGTTTATGAAATTAGATTTAGCAAGTGAACAAGCCAAACTCGCCCCAGAGTGCAGCAACAAAGAGTGGCTTGACCTCTGGCACAGAAAATTTGGCCACGGAGATACCAGCGCTGTCTTGGATTTACAGAGGAGGAATCTTGCAGGTCTGAAGGTAAAAAGCCCTGTAACAAACAGACAAACAGGTGAATAAACAAACTGCATGAAAGCAAAGGGTGTCAGACCCTCCTTCCCAAAATGAAATGACATGTGTACTAGCCAACGCTTACTCCTTGGAAGGAAAGCTATGGCAAACTTAGACAGCATAATAAAAAGCAGAGATATCACCATGCCAACAAAAGTTCGTATAGTCAGGGCGATGGTGTTCCCAGTAGCAATGTATGGTTGCGAGAGTTGGACCATAAGGAAGGCTGAGCGCCGAAGAATAGATGCTTTTGAACTGTGGTGCTGGAGAAGACTCCTGAGAGTCCCTTGGACTGCTAGCTAGGAGATCAAATCAGTCAATCCTAAATGAAATCAACCCTGACTGTTCCCCTGGAAGGACAGGTACTGAGGCGGAAGCTCAAATATTTTGGCCACCTAATGCGAAGAGAGGACTCTCTGGAGAAGACTCTGATGCTGGGAAAGATTGAAGGCAAAAGGAGAAGGGGAAGGCAAAGGATGAGATGGTTAGACAGCATCACCGATGCAACGAACATGAAAACTCAGGGAGATAGTGGAGGACAGGAAGGCCTGGCGGGATGTGGTTCATGGGATCACGAAGGGTCGGACACGACTTAACAACTGAACAACAACAAACTAGCCAACCGCTAGAGCTAGTAGTGCTCAGTGACTTGTGTGAGCCAATCCAAGTACCCTCCATAGGAAAGAATAAATACTACAAAAATAACGTTTGTAGATTACTATTCCAGGTACTGCATGATCTTCCTGTGGAAGGACAAGAGCAAGACAATGAGTAAGGGATATGTGGCAACTGAGCAAGCAACACATTTGGAAGGAAGCCTCAAGTGCTGCAGACCGATAATGCTGGTGAGTTCGTCTCGCACAACATAAAAACATTCTTAGAAGAGCATGGCAAAACACACAAGCGTACTATTCCGTACACACCACAACAAAATGGTGTAGAACGAAATAACAGGGAGTTTGTGTACATGCCAGCCTACAGTGACAGCATGCCCAGAGCCTCATTGCCAGAGAGCAATGCAGGAGAAGAAGGGGGAACTGATGGGGTAGATGAGTCAGAAGAACTAGACATAGTGGAGAAAGCAGACCAGGCTCCAGTACCAGAACCCAGATGTTAATCCCAACCACACAGAGGTGTACCAGATGCATGCCTGTCCTACCTTGCAAGATCGTCACTACACCATGAGCCAGAATCATGGGAAGATGTTGAATCGATGCCCACAGCTGAAGCAAGCAAGTGGAGAAATGCAGCTCAAGAAAAATAGATGCTTTACACAAAGACAAAACATGGACTCTAACCAAATTGCCACCTGACAAGAAGACAATAAGGGTGCAAATAGGTGTTCAGAGTTAAGCAAGGTGCAGAATGCTGCAGTGCAAGGCTACTCACAGAAATATGGGGAGGACTGTGATGAAGCCTTTGCCCCAGTGGTGAAATACATCACCATACGAATGCTTTCCAGTGCAGATGCTTACCGACAAGCACCTAGACATCAAACATGCTTTTCTGCAGGGCAAGTTAGCAGAAGAGCTTGACATGGAGCAGCCTTCATAAACAGCAAAAAGACACATCTCGTGTGTAAACCTCAGAAGGGGCTGTATGGCCGGTCTGGAAAGAGAAGCTGGAGCAGATGCTGACACAGTAGGGCTTCACTCAAGTGAGGCAGACCAGTGTTTGTACAAAGAGAGGACTGTAATGATATTGTGTGTGCCACCTGAACGAAGAAGTGGAAATAAAAAGAACTGAAAAATGCCAGCTACTGCTTAGGCATCCCAGTTGAAAGAGATGGAAGTTACCTTCTCAGCTCAAACCTTAGACCTAGTAGAGTCTCTAGAACTCAAAGATGCCAACCTAGTGGCCACACCAATGGAAACTGACTCTCCAAAACAAAATACAGCAAGTGAACAATAGCCAGTATGTATAGAGCAGCTATGGGAAAACCTGAGTATCAGAGTCAGACCAGACATTGCCATTGCTGTAGGCAGAAAAACCAGTTCATCCATGAAGAGAGACGGAACTGCAATTAAGAGAGTAGGCAGATAACCTGAAAGGTCCTCTAGACTTTATACTGAAGCTGCTAGTCGGTGACAACCCAAGACTAGTGGGCTGCACTGATGCAGATTGAGGTTGGGCTGGAGACAGATCTAACTGCAAATCAACTAGTAGACATTTGTTTCTACGTGGCAATTAGTTGGACGAATCTTGCAGCGCAATCCTATCCAACTTACACCACCGTATAATCAGCAGGGGAGGGCAGGGCGGGAGGCTTTGGAGGGGAGATTTAAATCCCCTTTGAATCCCCCTTTGGAGGTGATTTGAATCCCCTTTCCGTTCTGGGGCCTCCCGCTGCACCGCTGGTTACACCGGTGGTGCACCACTGGTTACACCGGTGGTGCACCGCTGGTTACACCGGTGGTGTAAGTTGGATAGGATTGCGCTGGAAAGCAGACTACTGTTACTCTCTCCTCAACAGAAGCAAGGGTACGTCTCGGTAGCAGAAGCTAGAAAGGTGTTTTGGCTTTGTCAGATATTGACGGACATGAGTATAGATGAAGCAAAGCCAGTTCGGATTAGATAAGACAACCAAAGCAGTACGAGATTGTCACAGTCGGAAAGGGGCAGTGGGCACACAAAACACATTGATGTGAAATAAAGTCAATTCTCCTTAACTGCGGGAATTATGTTCCTGAAAAGCCCCACAGTAACGAAAACCAGTTACAGAAACATTGTTACTATGGGAAAAACAGGGTTAGGTTTCCACAACCCACGATACAGTTTCGCTATCCATTACCATAAATGCATCATTTCGTGTACCATTCTTGTAAAGAACACTTCCCATACTACCGTACCTACAGTACTTTCCGGAGCAGATTCACGCCCAGATTTACAAATATCGCAGCTTCCCTTGGCGGAATTCGAGTTGACGCTTTGTGATAGGCCTCTCAGAATTAAGTCTACATCACTGCTGGTCACAGGGAAGGGGCGTCAGTCATTACCTGAGTCCTGTTAGGAGGCAGTGAGGAGTCCCCTCAGTTCTGTAGTATCGAACTACCCCTCACCATCGTTGGCCAGGACTTTTAAAGTCCTGCTGTAGATTTCGTAGACTCCGTCAGTCCTTTCGGGTCAGAGGGACCTGGCTGTAGTGTTCTGGTTGCCATAGCAACTGGTGTTTTGGGTGGGCCTCGCGCCGTGAGTGAGATGTTCTTTTCACCGTTTGCATCTTTGGATGGTGGTGTAGCGACAACATCCCCAAAAGTGGGTAGGCAGAGTTGGGAAGTCTGGAGCTCACAAGTGATCCTAGACCCTGGGCTTCTATCGCGTTTTGAGTTTGAGGAGAGCAAATTGCTCCAGAACTGGGAAAACTAGCGTGGTGATAATCATCCCCAGACAAAGACCTGAAAGGGCGGGACAAGATGTCTAATCTCTGGATAATGCAGCTCAGGAGAAAAATCCACATCATCACCCTCTCTTCCACAGGTGACTTTAGCAGCTCTCTCCTGAGGTCAAGCAGTTCAAGTGAAAATAGATGGCTCGCCATTTCTCACCCCCTTGCATAGGACTTCTTTCTATTTTTAACTTCTGCTTCTTATTTCCATCTGGACGTGGTTTTGAAACTGCTGCTGCTGCTGCTGCTTCCCCCCATGTAAGCAGTGAGCTAAGGTTCTGAACCCCAGCCAGGAGAGCGTGACTGCTGCTTGCTGCATTTCCTGTGAAGGCAAGACAAAGGACTGCTTCCTGTCCTTGCCAACTTGGACCTTTCTCTTTCTCTTCCCCTCCTGCCCCCAGCCCAGTGTAGGAGGTGCTTCTGGCTTGTAAATCCTCACATGATGCTTCAGTCATCAGCCTTACGAGAAGTCCGAAAAGTCTAGCGAGAAAACATCCTGGCACAGTACCCTGTGTGACCCATGTGGGAATAAAGAGCCGGCTCTTTTGCAGGGAGTAATTGCTTTTGATGGGCAAGGGAAGTGCAAATAACAAGAGAGTCAAATAATAAGAGAGTCAAGGGAAGAGTCATCGGCTCTTTTTAGGGTATTTTGCTTCCCCCGGACTGTGCTCCAAGTCTGGTGGGCAGCTGAATAGAACGAGGGGGCTCTGCTGCTAGACTCGGTGGCCAGACTATTTTGAGTCGTTTGTGGACTCCCTTTTCCTCCCACACACACTGCAAAGATTGCTGCAAAGAGCATACAAGAGTGTCACACATAAGAGAGTGAGGGCACGGTCACAAGGCTGTCTTCCATGTGCCAGCAGCTTTTGTGTACTGTAATGCATCGCCCTTTTTACAAACAGGGTGAATCGTCATTCCGAGGGTCTCATGTGATGGGTGACCTTTTTGGCACAGTTCAGAGCAAGTACTGAGAAACTGTCTCAGTAGTGTCTGTGCTTGGTGATGATGAGAAGGGAAACTGGATTCCCATGATGGGTTCCATGCTCCCTCTGTTCAGCAGTCAGCGGGGCACTCAAGCCGTTTAGGAAATGGTGAGCTTTCAATCTTGTGGACATGCTTTGCTCCTCGCTGCTGATACAGGCAATGTCAGCAGATGAAGAATGATGCAAAATGACATGGCTTTATTTTATTATTATTTTATTATTTGCAGAGTTTTTAGCAGAAAGCGGTGTTATGTGTTTTTATTTCGTTATCACCATTTTCTGCCCCTACCTGGAGCATGTGGTGCAGCAGTGATGTTTTGCTGCCTGTCTGCGTGCAGGCAGGAAACTGGAGTATCATGCAAACTTTTCTCACCAAGAAAAGTTTACTGCAGGCACCTGACTTCCTGTGTGGTTACATGTGGGTTGTGACCAAAGACCGTGCAATAAGCATGTCCTCTGTAGCAATCCAGGTCTGTTCTCGGAATGGAGCTTGCCTCTTTCCTGGCCATTGGGCTCAGGGACCCCCTGTGCTTTCCTCAAAGTGCTGAGTTGTGATAATTCATTTGTGCACATGCGACTCCTCCTGTGGTTACCTGAGAGGCAGCGCAATCCGACTTAATTTTTGTGCCTGTGTAACTAGCGGCGCAGCGAGAACGGGAGGCCCCAGAATGGAAAAGGGATTCAAATCCCCTCCAAAAGAGGAATTCAAAGGGGATTTGAATCCCTTTTCCGTTCTGGGGCCTCCCGTTCTCACTGCGCCGCTGGTTACACAGGCACAAATGTTAAGTCGGATTGCGCTGAGAGTCATTTTGACACTCTGTTATCTCTGTGAACTTCCATGAACTTGGGTGAAGAGATCCTCATCCTTTTTCTCCTTTTGCTCTGCCTAGAACAGATCCGGTTGAGTCACTGCACTCGACGAACTCATGTCCTCATGTTCTTTGATGGGTTTTTCAACAGTTATTAGCCCTGATCACTAAATGAACCTCCTTGTAGGGAAGCAGTTTACCTCTGAATACCAACGGATGGAGACAAACAGCAGGGGAAGGCCGTTGCCTTCTGTTTGGAACCAGATGCTGGGCTAGATAAGCCCACCTGGGTCTGATCCAGCATCCAGCAAAGCAGTTCTTATGTTTTTAAGGGCTGGGTCAAGCTGTCACCACTGATCTTGACGCTGCAATGTTACCCTTCTGCCTCTGCAATGGCTGCTCTGGGCTTCTAATAAGGTCTGCTTCTTTTTCTCATCCCCTCCCTCATGATAATATCGCTGTACCTGTGTGTTTCTGTTTTCTTCATGCATTCACCTTGACTCCTCTAACAGTGGGATCCTAGGCATGCCTACTCAGAAGTAAGTCACATTGAATGTATATGTGACTTACTCATGTGTATAGGATTGTGGCCTAAATGACCTAGCTTTGGGAAGGTGCCAAGAGCAGGCCCGTTAGTGCCAGTCCAACTCTTGAGTGCTAGAATCTGAATCCGAACCTTGCTCTGTTCCTTCCCTGCAAGCAGTAGTGGCCTGAATGCTCTTTGCGGTTTTGCAGCAGTCATGAATGATGAGGGAGTCGACAGTCCGCAGCACTCTAGGAGCTGTTTGGTGAAGCCTGCTGTGACCCACTGTCCGTCTCCATCTTGCTCCGGAACCTCTCCCGAGACCCCCATCAGCCAAAGTTGGCTGGGAAGGGACCGGCTCCTGTTGACCCCTGCATGCGGGGAAGTCCCTGTTTAATAAAACTAGTGCCAAGGGCAGCACTGTGGAGCAATCATGGCATTGTTCTTGTCCCAGTTGCTTAATGATCCCCAAAGCCAGGGAGATTGCTTCATTGCTGTCTCAGACGGCGTGCCTTGCCTTCCTTAACAGCCTTCAGCAGCACACGGTGTGCCACTCTGGGAGAGACGGGCCCTCGCCGTGCAATGCGTGTGTGCTGAACCGGGGTCACCCGAGGGATCCTGCAGAGGCAGGGATGGGGAAGGCCTGCCTTTTGCCTCCCACTTGAGCTTGTGTCTGGCTGTCTTATCCGTGGCTTTGCAATCGCGTCTGGTGCCTTCACTTGTCTGGAAGACTGGGCTTCCTTTCAGTCTGTAAAGTCTGCACAAGGCCTCCACAGCCAAGCAGTGTTTTTTGTCTGGGAATCCTTCCCCTTATGTTTGTGGTTTCCAGAACATTGTTTGTGGCTTCCCGCATCATGCCCCCTTATTACTCTTGGTTCATCCAGGGCTGGAGGGTTGGGCGCGGCTGTTGTAGGAAGACCGCGGGCATACTTTCATCCTTCTTCCCAAAGGCAGGTATAGTGTTTCTCCTGATCTTTTTCTTCCCACCCCATGGTACCTCCTTACATAGCACGCCCTGCTCTCCTCCAAACAGACATGGATTCATTTTTCAAAGGGCACTTATATGAACAGTGCCCTGATGCCTCTTGTATAGGCTTACCAGATCTTCAACCGGGACAGAGTGCTAGACCTTTAGGAGAAGGAATGTGGGCAGGTGTAGCTTGTTAAACCCTTGGAGCACAATCCTAGGCATATCTACTCAGAAGCAAGCCCCACTGAACACAGTGGGGCTTGCTTCTGAGTAGACATGCCTAGGATTGTGCTCTAGGACTTAACAAGCTACACCTGCCCACATTCCTTCTCCTAAAGGTCTAGCACTCTGTCCCGGTTGGAGATCTGGTAAGCCTACTCTTGTACAAGTAAAGGCCGCTTCAGACCGCACGAATCTCGGCTCGTCCCGGATTTTAGCGGATCTTAGCCGAGGCGTGCTTGGGTGTCTGGTTAACACAGCGGAAGCGAGCGGTCTCCCGATTGCCGGCACGCTCGAACATCCCCTGGGCCATGTTTTCAGGGGGACGCACAGCGACGCTACTGGAACCACCAATCAGAAGAGAGGGGGAGGAGTGTTAGCCAATCACTGTGGAGGGAGACACTCCTGCAGACAGGCAAGTCGGTGGCCAGCCTCTCGCGCTCACTCGTCTTCGTCCGCTTCCGCAAGCGGTCTGAATCCGCTCTAAAGCCCCTTCGGAGGGGCCAATTTAGAGCACCAGAGGAAGTGGGCATTTATCACTGCTCCAAAGTGCACCCCAGTGTTGCTTTTGCCCCCACAGGGTTCAAACTGCAAAGGGGGTGAGCATGCTTAGAGTGGGACAAGGCTGTCAATCACTCTTTCCCAAAGCGGAGAGGCACCATTGCTCCCCTCCCGTTGCACCAATGCAAATTGTTATTTTGTGCAGTTTGCCTGCTCCTCACCACTGAAAGCTTTTTCCTCTAGTGGTGCGCAAAAGTTGGAGTGTGCCCTTCTCTCCGGAGCCACAAAATGATACAGGTGGCATTTTTTGAAGGAAAGGTTTTTAAGCATTTAGTGGCTATGCTGGGGCTTTGTAAACAGGTAAGCCTCCCCCCCCCCCCCCGCATTATTTGGAACTTGCTTTCATCCAATATGTTACTTGGTTTGATCTTTGAGATACATAGGGGACGACAGACCAACACAGGAAGAAAAAACTCAACCCAGTCTCTTCTCTCTTCTGCTGCAGTACATGCAGTGGAACTCTAGAGGGGCTCTAGGAATGTGGGCTGACTATTTTCTAGCTGTCCAAAGTCCTTGTTTGGACATGACTCACTACTCAGCACTTTCTGTTCCTGCTGAGTCAAGGGAGGTTTCTCGGAGCCTGAGAGTTGTAGGTTGTACCTTTTATCTTCCTCTATAAAGACCGCCTGACTGGTGGATGAGCCAGGAGGCAGCACAAATTGTTCTTCAGAGACTTTGCTCTCAGTGCGATGCCATCTCCCTCAGACCCGCCGGAGCAAATTCCAAGGCTGAGACATTAGAGTTGGCTGACTTGCCTCTGTTGTAAGCCAAAAGGCAACCTGCTTGGTTCCCCTGACTCCGGAGTGAAAATGCAGCAGCCATGGCAGCCGATACAGTGAATCGGGGGGGGGGGGGGGGGATGCCAGCTTTCTTAAGCATAGTGCCTGCCAGTTGCATCTTGTGTTCTGTGGTCCCATCCCAGAAGGCTTGATGGCAATCCCATCCCTTGTGGGTGTCCCTGGGTAAACCACTATTGCAGGGATGGGTGGTCTGGTCTGGTCCCGGTTAGGCTGTCATACACTGTACATGGGTTTGCCTTTGGAGACCACCTGGAAACTTCAGCAGGTTCAAAACACAGCTGCTGGGTGGCTAACAGGAATGCTGCATGCATCATAATGGCTATAATTCCCCTCTGCACCAGACTCCCTTGCTCGAGAGTTGTCGCGAACGTGCTTTGCGGCACATTTGCAACGTCTCCCGGTGAAGGAATGCTCGTTCCGTCACCGTTTAGTTGTGCAGGATTTGAGATTTGGGTGCAAATTCACCCAATTTGGGTGATTCACTCAATTTGAGAGATTTGGGTGCAAATTCAAGCTGTTGGTTTGAACTGTAACAGCCTCCCATGCAAATCTGCCTGTTCATCTTCCAAGGTTTATTTATTCCACTTCTGTCCTGGCTTTCACATAGCCCCAAGGCGGCTTACAAAATTTAAAAGCATATTAAACAAGATAAAAACACAATATGTAGATTTAGATACAATTAACACAAAATGCAGGCTGACCTACAACCAATAAAATAAAATCAATATAAAAATAGAAGTTTTAGCAAAACAGAAAAATACTCCCTACTCACTTCCCTCCAGCACACTGAAACAGGTAGGTTTTAAAAGCCTTCTTGAAAGCAGGAAGAGAGGGGCATTCTGAAACTCCTGTGGGAGGGAGTTCCAAAGCCTAAGGGCCTCCACAGCGAGCACTCCAGCTGAGTCTGTTATTGACTCAAACAGCCCAATCCTATTCTCCCCCATACTATAGCATGCAGGTGCACCAAAACAGACACTTGTTTGGGGTTGGGTTTTTTGTGTATTGCGATGGTTTTAATGATAAATTGTTGGAAACCACTTTGAACCTTGGAAAAGCATGGTTAAAATATTTTAAACAATAAAAGTATAGCCTGCCTTTCCTCCAAGGAGCTCAGGATGGTGCACTAGCGTCGACGGGGGGAAGCGGGGGGGGCGGGCCGCCGGGGGGCGTCGCGCGTATCGGGGTGACGCGCGATGCCCCTCACTTACATTTTTGCGGCGAGGTGGGCCCGCCCGCCCTCCCCTGGGTCCGTTTGGCTCCAAAATGAGCCAAAAACGGAGCGGGGAGGGTGCTCCGCTCCTGCGCGTGACGTCACGCGCGGGGGCAGAGCCTCCCCCTTAAGGGTGACGCGCGCCCCCGCTCAGGGGTGTCGCGCGTCGTCGCGACGCCCCTGGGATGGTGTACATGGTTTCATCCACACACACCCCGTTTTATTCTCACAACAACCCTGTGAGGTAGGCTAGGCTGAGAGTGACTGGTCTAAGGTCACTCCAGTGAACTTTGGCCAAGTGGGGATTTGAACCTGGGTCTCCACAGTCCACTGTTCAACTATATCACACTGGCTCTTTTCAAGTAAGATTTTTTCCCTTGCTTTTGCTGACTATTATTAATTGGTTTTATTGTTGTAGCACAAATGACATGAGTAAGCCACATGATGCAAAGGGTAGAAAATTAGCATTTTCTTCCCAGGGAAATTCCTAGCTTGAGGTTAAAGTGGGCAACTAAAATTGCACGAAAGGGTGACATTTTTGGAGGGAGAGGGAGAGAGAGAGAGAGAGAGAGAGAGAGAGAGAGAGAGAGAGGCTCTTTTGGGCACAGGATGAAGTTTTGTATATGAGCACAATGCACATGATCTTTGTGAATGCTCGTAAGCACATCACCAGGAACCCGCAGCGATGGTTGATGACAAGTCTCGATAACTTGCTGTCCAAAGAATTAGTGAGTCGAATCTGAGAGAGCCCAGGGAAAGCAAAGGCCACAGGTACCCACCCTTCAACCCCAGGCCCCCGCCAAGCAGCTTGCAGTGAAGGTGGCAAAGAGCCTCTCTGCAGTATTTGTCTTGCTACTCTGTAACTCTGCAAGGGCAAGAGTGAGACCCCTTTTCCTCCCTCCCCAAGTGGTTGTATGTGCACAGAGGCAGGGCTAACATCAGAGGTGGGGCTTGACTGGGCACCTACAACTCTTCAAGGACCCACGACCGTGCCCAGATGACACCTGGCTTGGCTGCCCATCTCACCTAGTAAGTAAGCCAAAGAAACACCAGGCAGTGTTTGGGGGAGGGGACTCTATTTGTGTGTGTGTGTGTGTGTGTGTGTGTGTGCGTGCGCGCGTGTGTGCATATTTTTAGGGTGTGTGCCCTATCAACGTTGGATGATATCCCAAGGGAGCTCTCTATGGGCAGAGGCCAGCACTGGCAAGGATGGGAGGGGACGAATACAGTTGTATTGCCTTTTCCGAGACCCCAAAGGGCTGTTGTATCACTTGCAGTGTCTGTCAGATGCATATTGAGGCCACCAGTGGCATTGCTCTAGGTGGGGCGAAACGCTAAGTTCCACAGCACGCTCACCCTTCGTTACTCACCGGCACAAGGCAGCCCCGCCCTCGGTGCGGTGAAGGCAACGCGCAGGGAGTCCTGCACGTTGCCTTCGCCGCACTGAATGGCTTCGAGTGCAAGGGGGCGGGACCGCCTCGTGCCGGTGAGTAACAAAGGGTGAGCGCGCTGCGGAACTTAGCATTCTGCTCCACCTCCTAGAGCGACGCCACTGGAGGCCATGGCCACCTATTTTTTGAAGGCGGTCAGCAAGCATGGAATGATTCTGTAGCAGCCCTGCACCAGCCTGTAAGATCTATGTCAAGCAACGACCTCGAGAAACACACGTGGATAATAATGCAGAAAGGCTTCTTCCAGAAAACCCAGCAGAGAATGTGTTCCAGCCAGACTCGGACAAAGGCCAGCCCGCTTCGTGGGCACATTAAACCACCACCTGCATTGCTGACTAGCCGTTCTGCTTCTAACAGCACCACTGAGATCTGGAAGAGCATAAAAGAAGGAGCCTTCCTGTAAGCAGAAATGCCAGCAGTAGCTCTCTCTGCCTGTGAAGGAGCCGGATGGGAAGAGTCTGGCTCAGAAGCGGGGGGTGGGGGGGTTGCAGGCTTGCTGGAAAAGAGGGACTCTTCCTGGCCAAGGGAGCTAAGTGGGCAAGAGTCCAAGGCTTCTTACTGAGTTGTCTTATAGCAGCTCAGCCCTTATTTAGCATTTGCCCTGGCTGACAGAGATCATGTGCTTCAAGCAATTTCATAAAGGCATGAGCGGAGCCCTACCAGATCAGATCCCAAAAGTTTGTCTTGTCCAGCATCCTGTTTTCCATAGTGGCTGGCCGGACGCCTCAATGGGAAGCTCACCGCAGAGCATGAAAACAATCATGTTCCCTTGATGTTGCCTACTAGAATCTGGTATCCAGAGATAAGCTGCCTCTGGCCATGGAGGTTCCATTTAAAACCATCAAGGTTATTAGCCATTTCCTGGAAGTATTTGCCCTTAACTCCTCGTCTGGTTTCCACAGGGAAAGGGAAGCTCCTTCGTGCTTGGGGTTCAGGCACTTTATCTGCATATTTCAATCGTTTGTCATTCCTGCTCTGTGTACCGGCCATTTTCATGAATGTAAAAGATGTAAACCTACAATCTGAAGCAATATTTTAATTTGGAAACAGTTATTCCTAAATGTGACAATGAAATCTCCGTATTTAAACCCCTTAATTTCAGACTTCTGATCCCTTCTGACTTGCAAAGATGTGGCGGAGGCAACGGCTGACCTGAAATAAGACATCCCCTGAAAATATTTATATTGAATTATATATTAAGATTATTATTTTATAATTCAATACGTCCACCGTGTGTTGCAATGGACGTACCACCGGTAAATGCGTCCGTCTGGCTGACGATCCTAACTGGGGCTTAATTCGAGCATCCTGAAAAATCATGCTAGGGCTTACTTTCTGGTTAGGTCTTGTTTTCTGTGAAATATGGTAAGTATTTCCTTAAGTCAATGCCTTCCAGTCTGCAGTTTGCCTGATGCTGACCTTTGCCCTAAGACTGCATAAGGGTGTGGGCGGGGGATGGGTGGCCCAAATGGGTGGCCCAAATGGATGGGCCAGGTGGGGGGAACAGAAACTGTATAGAAGGAGCTGCAGTGATAGCTGTTAACTAAGGTGGGCACATTCAGATTTATTATGGCTCATGTCTTTGCAGCCTGGGCCTTGCTTCACTAGCTGAGATAACACTTCATGTACTGTATTGCGCACACACAAAATTAAAAATAATGATGAACTGTGGCTCAAAAGGCCCTTGATCGAAGCTCAAGAGCACCAGTTGGCGACATTTCTGTGCAAAGCTCAGAGTTATGAAAGTTTAAGCACAGTGGCCCTGCACTGTTTGGGGGGGGGGGCAAGGATTGAGGGCTACAGCAGCCCCACTTCCCCAGAAGCAAGCTCCATGCTTCCCCTGTTCTAGTTGTCCCTGTCATGACTGGGAACGTTTGGGGCTGGATCCCACCCCTTCTCTGTTTGGAAGTAGGTTCAGTTCTGGAAGAATTCAGAAATACCCTGCACTGAAAGATTGGTGGACAAAAGTTTTGGATTATGCTGAAATGGACAAACTCACAACTTTAATTAAGGAAAAGTCAATTTTTATTTATTACTTCGCACTTGCTGTAACTTTTCGAATATATGATGTACCGGTATTGCAGAGGTTCTCAACCTGTGGTACGAGTACCCCTAGGGGTACGCGGACCAACAGCAGGGGGTATGCCAGAGTCTGCCCCTTATCAGCATCAATCAGTAGTTAATTACTTGTTAATTAGAACTTAAATGCAATCCCCCTGTCTGTCTGACCCTCTCTCTCTCTTTTACACACACGCACACACGCGCACACACACACACACACACAGAGTTAAGTAAGACATTTTTTCACATTTAAAATTGTTTTAGTACTTCTTATTTAATGATTAATTAGCTAATTAATTAATTAATTAATTAATTAGCAATTAATTAGCAGGGGTACTTCAGAAAATTGGGCCGTGATAGGGGGTACCTGGGCCTCCAAAGGTTGAGAACCCCTGATGTATTGTTTTGTTTTAATATTATATCAACTATATATAGGAAGTACTGTAGGTTCAGCTCTGCCATGTGCAACTGCTTCAAGGACTTGGCATCTGCTTACAAGGAAGCAGACTAAATGTGCACGCTGCTCAGTTGGTGTGAGACGCAGCCAAAAGTGTTTTAATGGCAAATTCCTGTAAGCACATCACCCACAGGGGCTTCTCAGCAACGTAAAAACTGATTCTGAAAAGTGATCGCTTGCCGGACACACACAAGCAAACTCAAGCGAACAGGAATCTGCCTGCTGACTAAGCCCTTGAGCCTTGTTCTGATGTCATGTGGAAGACTCTCGTTTTACGGCAAGGAGCGGGGGCGGGGTTTCCATGAGAAGGCTGGAGGGCGGCACCATTGCTCTGCGATAGTGGAAGTGAATGCCACAGGAAGACTCAAATTTTATTCTGTTGATGACATTTTCATGCTGTCTTTTAGTGTAAATTTTCAAAGTTGCATCCCATATAAAAAACACATTCTTATTTACCAGTTTTGCTTGTATTATGCTTTTGGATTTTGATCATTGCAAATCAAAATGCAAAAGTACAAGAACAGCAAAACTAGTAAATAAGCAAATGGCAGGGCAGAGCCGCAAGGTGCTAGCAGACCCAGTCTCCAAAAGCACAGCAGCCTTCATCTGCTTCCAGAAAGCTAACAGGAAGGGAGCCATTCAGGCCTCCTGGGGGAGGAGAATCCCAGTGTTCTGGAGCTGCAACAGAAAAGACCCTGCCAACCTGGTCTCCATGTCGGATGGCATTTTCAGCAAGGCCTCATTGGTAGATCTTAATTTGGGGAGGGGGGGAGGTGTAATGTGAAAGAGATGTTTCCGCTATTGATAGATCAAAACCAGAACCTTGAATTTGGCCCAGAAATGACGTGCCAGCCAGTGTACCAGCAGAGCAACAGCCTTGTCTCTCCATAAAAAGCTGGCTGCTCTGTTGTTACTGTTCACATCTTTGCAGCCTGTGCGGCTCTTTGCTACTCACCTGAGGATATTCATGGTCATGAATGAAACGTCGTGCTGTTTTTTTAGCTTGTTTTTAACTTTGTTTGTTGTTTTTAACTTGCTTTTTAAACAAAAATACTTGGATTTTGTACATGGCTTTTAATCCTGTTTTGGAGTTTCAATCCTACTACATAATTGCTGGCCATGAAAGCTTCAGATCCTACTCTTTGTTGTGTCTGCTGCAAGAGACTGAAAGAGTCACCACTCTGGGAGTGTATTTTTATTTTATTTTATTCCATTTGTTTGTACTCTGTTTTTCTTCTCGAAAGAAAACTCAGGTTGGTCCATCCACCCACTGGAAAGAAGAACCAAGACAGGCAGTTAACAAGACAATTAGACAGCAGTGGTTTTTGTTGAAAACAACACACCACTATATAACAGCAACAGAAAAATAACAGTTAAGCCTTTTTTTAATAGACCTGAGATGGCAAAAATTCCCAGTGGGTGCCTTGGGTAATGTGAAATTTTGGTGCAGCACCCATGGGGCCAGGAGTGGTGCATGACCCAGTGCTGCCTGAATCCCCCTCCCCAAATGCTGCCTCTTGCACCTGTGTGTGCACCACCACCCCATAGACGAGGGGGGGCAGCATTTGGGCCCCATCTCCTCTTCCCTTTACCTTTTGAAGAGGGTGACATGCAGCCTCCCAGCTCTGTGCTGCTTCTCTTTGAAACGAATGGAAGCAGGGGTTGTTGGGAACCCAGCATCTGCTGCTCATGGCAAAGAAAAGTGATGCGGAAATGGTTTTATATGCAAAGGGAAGGGGGGAAAGGAAGGAGGCGAAGTCCACATTGCCTTTGTAGACACCAAGTAGGCAGGGAGGGCAATCTGGAGCCGCAGTAGCTTTCCCCCCCCCCCCTTCCCTGTCCAGCAGCTCTGGTCGCCTCATGGCAAAGTTGGCCCTGCATGGAGCACACAAAACCTCTTTCCATACATGCGCTTAGTACACAGCACTCTACCTCTCCATTGCACTGAAATGGGGGACGGGGCGCCCAACTTATGTTGGAAACCTGTGGGCTTGCTGACTGTGGGCCTGCCCTATTTTCAGTATCTCTTTGGCAGCCCAATCCTGTGTAACTCTTGCACTGGTGTAACAGTAGATCCCCGGTGTAAGAGCACTTATGCCAGTGTAACTTGCCATACACTGACGGATGCAGGATGGACAACGGCGTAACACCCCTCGGATGCCGCGTAGGTGCAGTTCGGACGCCGACACAACTTTGGCAGTGCAGGGGGCATTCCGGGGGCATCTGAACGCCCCCGGAATGCCCCCTGCGCCGGCAGAGTTGCACCACCGTCCGTCCTGCATCTGAACTGCGCCTACGCGGCATCCGAGGGGTGTTACGCCGTTGTCCGTCCTCCATCCGTCGGTGTATGGCAAGTTACACTGGCATAAGTGACACCAGGGGATCTACTATTACACCGGTGCAAGAGTTACACAGTATTTCTCCCCGTGTGTGTTTGCTTCTTCTCTTGCCCTTGAGAGAGCACCAGGGGTGCAGGTCCCTTATCTAAATGCAAGCAAGGAAGCCCCATCCCTACCCCGCCCCCAGAACCTCCTGCCAGGGACCTTCCACCCAGATTTGAGATCTGCAGGAGTCGGAATGAGCAAACACTGACTGGAGGGCTTCTGCTGAGCCAGGCTCCTTTTCTCCACAGGCATCCAGCCTGCCTGAACTGCCCTGCAAAGAGTGGCAGCTGCCACTGTGGCAACAGTGTTGTGACACGCAGCATAGGGAGTGGCACAGCACTGACACCTGTTCAGGTGTCCAGTTGCTCCTGCAGTTGTTCAGCGCAGCACCAGCTTGCCTTGTTTTGTAACTGTCCTGAGGGATTAAAATGAAGCAGCCGGAGTTTTGTGTAACTCTCTGGCCTATTTTGCCAGTGCATCTGAGCTTCAGGAGCACCCGTGAGAGGCAACCGGTTCAGAGGGTTGGGATGTTACAAATCAGGTCACAGCTGTAATAGAAATAAGAAGGTGTTGCTGAGAAGCTCAATGCTGTCTTTTTTCATGTCTTATCTGTCCTGCTGCTGCCGCCTAGCAACCTGGGACCCCCAAGCTCTAAAGCCATGCAAACGCAGAAACCGTGCATGGAATGATTTGGTTCTGGTGTCCCTTTTGTATACAGTATGTGTATTTAGTTTTCAGCCATATTTGGATGTGCAAGGTCAGTTCCAGCCAGTGGTGTAGCTGGTGGGAAGGGGTTGGGCGGACCACCCTCTGGGGATTTTTGGCTGTCTCTGCAGGGAGTGCGCAGATGGGCCCTCCCAACCACCCTCCGCCTGACTCAAAAGCGAGCCATTCCGGAAGCGGACAGGGTGACGCACAGGCACGAGGGGGTGACATCGTGACATCACCCCCGCCCCAGGCAGGAGCTGGGCTGGCAACTCCTCTGGTTCCAGCACCCTATTAATCCAAATAGCCTCCTAGAGTCACCACCACTGATGCAAGGTGAAGAAGGTCTCCATTCATTGCCATCCTGGTCCAGATATTGGTCCTTATTCACCCTATGTTGTTCCAGGGGAGGCAATGCTTATCAGTTGCCCAGCAACCACCAGGGCCTCCACTGCTACGTCTTCCGTGTTTCAGTTGACACGCTGAGCCTTCCCCATTCCTGGCTACTTGAACTGCTTCCAAGAATACCTGTGTAGTCCATTCAGCCAAATGTAGATGACTCCCTGGGCTAACAGAGACATGCAAAATCCCCATAGTGCTTAATTCCTGATGGAGCAGATAACTTTCCATCCCACCACCGTCCATCCTGGTTGGAGGTCTGGGCACTTTCTCCAGGAGTCTGATTTAAGGAATCTCAGTGGCAGGATGTTTCTGGGGTTTCTTTGCTTTACCCCCCCCCCCACCCTATAAAGCTTAGCTGAGATGTGCTAATGAGAAAACTACCAGGAAAAGTATGTACAGTAGCTTTTCATCCAGACATTTCATGGCAATCAGTTCTGTAAAGGAAATAAAAGATGGAGGAAGACAGATTCCTTGTCACTCTCTGCATGTCCTTCGGGTGAGCAGCCCTGTTTTTCAGTCCCCAGGCGAATTTAGGAAACTAAAATTATCCAGCTTTGGTCTCTTTCTTGTGTCCCTCGCCCTCCCCACAGAGTCACCTCCCCATCTGCTAAGCCTTCTCTTGCCCTGCCAGGAATCTGGGGGCTTTCCCAAAGCCCGGAGTGCGTGAGGCAATTCTGTCAAGTCAGTGACACAATTGTGTGACCTCACCTGCTGGGCAGCTGATCGAAATCTTCACAGGCAGGCAGCCACTCACCGGCTGACATCAGCAGGCAGCAGCTCTCGCCTCACTCCTCCCCCCTTCCCAAATCCTTGCCCGTTTCAGTGCATTGTTTGCAGCCAAGGCATGATGTCATTCCCCCCCCCCCCCAGCCTGGCGTTAGCTCCTTCCTATCATTGTACAGATCCACTGCAGCTTCCCTTCTCCAAACACAAGGTCTGTTGTGTAGAGATTGCATTTGTGCTGTCAGTGCGTTACACTGGAGCAAGAAGCCACCTGCGTTTGTACAGGAGCCTGAAATGTAGCAGCCATGATGGACACCTGAGCGTTGTTGGCGGTGGGGATGACTTTTTAATGGTTCGGATGGCAGCCATTGTGATATGCCTACTCAGTGAACTACCTATATATAGCTCTGCAGCAGAGCTCGAAAATGCTTGAAAGCGTGTAGCATTTTAAGATGACCTTCCTGTGGCTTCCCAAGTGGCATAATGTTCAGGTATCAAAGTGGCAAAACATTCCTGAAGGCCTTGTCACAGTCTGGCTACCACCCCTCCCCTTCGGAGCTTATCCAGACACCATGGACAATGCATTATTCGTCATCTCTTTGTGTGTCCTTTCGTTAAAATATGTGCATCCCACCCTTTTCCTGAGACTCAGGGCAGGCAAAAAAAAAAAAAAAACCCACCAAATAATTAAAAGTTTCCTTGAGAATGTTCAGAGATATGAACGAAAAGTCGGACCTATATTTCTAATGTGTGGACTTTGGGTGATTTGACTTTGTTTTAAAATACATTGGAATTCCTCATATTTAATTATATTTTAAATTTTACATGACTTTTAAACCTATAAAGTTTCTTTCTTGTAATTAAAAGAGCAGCAATCAGATAACAAGCATGAAAAGAACAGGCATACGTTTTCATGCTCCGCATAAGGAGGGTAAACAACAAGCCTGCAATCCCACAGTGCCGGAGAGAGGCGGCTCAGCTGCTTTGTTGATTTTTATTCTGGTATTTTTACACTCTTGTGGCCCCAGCAAGTCCTCTTCCCTCCAGAGTCTTGTCGTGGCTTGACAGCCCAGGCTCCCTTCCCAGGTTGCTTAAAAGGAGCTTCTCTGCTCCAGCCGGTGCAGATATAGCTCTTAGGGGCATGTGTGGCACCCTGGCTTGATGCCTCTGACAGGACTTAGGACTGGGTTCTAGGGCTGATGGGGCTTGCAGATAGGGCAGGGTGTCCTTCGCCTTGGAGTCCTTCGCCTCCAAGACTTCGCCTTGGAGTCTCAGCCCAGGGACTAAGTGTACCAAGGAAGTACTGGTTGGGCCCCTTTCCTGTTCACTCCTGCCCCCTCACTCCTTTGCACCTCTGCACCTTCTGGGGCCCCCTTCGCCCCCCTTCTTTGCTTTCCTGAAAACATCTTCCCTTCCTTCCCAGCCACCTGGTCTCCCCTGCGTCTCCTTTCGTTCACCTCGTCCCCAACTGCTCCCCTCAGTCTTTCTCTCACCCTCTTCCATCTTTCTTTTGCTCCATTGTCCCTTCTCGTCCTCTGTCTTGCTCTCCCCTTCTTACTCTTTCTTCTCCTATTGCCTTTCATCTGACTCTCCTCCATCTCTCTCTGGCTCATTTCTCTCCTTTCAACCTCCATCTTGCTCTCCTCCATCTCTTTTTTGACATCTATCCTCTTGCCCTCCATCTTGCTCTTCTCCGTTTCTTTCTCTAACCTCCCCCTCATACCTTATAGGTTCCTGCTTGTCCTTTGGAACCTCAATGACAAGACACTGCAGCAGTGGTGGGGTCCTGTGGCAGCAGTTGCCAATTGCACTAATCCCCCTTCATCTCACATCTATTTGCATATATAGCAACCAACACACATCATACTAAAGAAAGGGGCAAAGTTTGCCGTGGTGGAAGCAAAACATCATGAGTTGTGAATGTGGGCAAACAGAGGTGGGGTAACAGCCAACCCAACTTACACCACCAGCCTTCCCTCTTTTTGGTGGTCATTTGCTGGTTAGCCATAAAAATAACGAAGAAAAGACCGGATGCGGGAGATGAGGAAATGCTAAAGTATTTGAATTTTTTGTGAATTGGGATTTACCTGGGGGCCCATACCTGGACCTTCCTGTCTGCAGTGCGTTTTGATTTCAGATAGGAACTACTGCTTGCAAGCAGTATTTCTCCATAATAACCCCCCTCCACTTCACTAAAACTCTGGTGACCATACCTGGTGCAACCAAAGCAGCACAAAAAGGACTCATAAGACCAAAAACAGAAGCATTTGCTAGAACCTCAGGAAGGACCCAGCTCTCCGAGTATCCAGTGCTTTTCTAGGCTTTTTTGTTTTTCCTTTCAAAGATGACCTCATGTTTTAGGAACAGAGAGAGAGACTGTTGGGGGGGGGGGGTGATGTAGTTTTTGGCTTGTCTGGGAAGAACAAAGCCGGCTCCATTTTGCTTTTTACATTTCCTGCAACTAGAGCTTAACAGCTGAATGAGCTATTGAATCCTTTCTTTTCCCACCCCAGAAATAAATAAAATAAAATCACTAGTGTGTCTGGTGCAAAAACAATGGGGGGGAGGTGTTAATGCAAGACCACAGGCAGAACCACCCCCCACCCCCAAGCAGCCGTAAAGCATCCTTAAAGGAACAGTACTAAGCAGCCACACACACACGCACATACACACTAAATTGCCCGTTTGTGGGGGAGGTGAGAGAGTGATTGTACAGGTATGTTTGCTTGTTAGCAAGGGCCACTGTAGAGTGTCCTACGGCAACAGTCTCCAGGTGACTACTGAAGCAATTCTGGAGATTCAACGGGGCCTCCAAGGATTTCCAACATGACATGTTGAAAAAAATAAAATCTCCAGAAAAAGCTTCAGCCACAGGCGGAGCTGGCAATCCTTGCCCTTGCATACATCCTGCTTCAGCAAGCACGCATAAACTGCTTCATCCCCTGGGACGTGCATTTGTAGATGGCTGTCTCATGTACACATGGAAATGTTATATTTGCAGTGCCCCCAAGTGCTTGAGTATTGCAAGGATGGCACCTGTGGCCAGATCAACAGCTCAATCCTAACTAAAGGTGTCCACTGGTGGAACGTGCAGCCCCCCCCCCCCCCGGTGGACTGCCAGCAAAATAGTGAAGCCAAGCCGCTCTTTCCCGAGCTGTGGGGCAGGCGAGGGGACTCTCCCCCACCCGCCCTGATACAGCGTCTGGTATTGCTGCAAGTCAGGTTTGGATGGGATGAGAGTTCAAGAGGCCAGAGTACCTTCCCTGTAAGGAAATGCAAATGCATTTGGGGGCTTTTTAGTTTGGAAAAAAACAACTTGGGGAGGGGAAAATATGAAAGGCTGATGAAATTATGCATTCCCTGGAGAGATTTACAGATCTAGTACTGTGGAGTAGAACGTTATTTGCTCTTGTATGGAAAGGAGATAAAAATAGGTGAAGAGTCTTTTAAGTCCTAATTAAGGACTTTATTGTCGCAGCAGGCCTGGCATTTGGGGCTGTGCTGACTCATGCTTTCTCACAGCTGAGCGTGGCTGTTGCTCTTGTGTCCCTGAATTGTATGTGACTCACCCAACAGCATAATCTGGCTATAAAAGGCTGAGATTGTACACTCTGTAAGCTACTACCTTGGCAAGGGGAGGGGAAGAAATTCATTATTGGCAGGAAAATAGTGTTATGAGTAAAACACTCTTGGATCTTCTGCTGTTACAGGAAGCGATAAGCAGGGATGCCCAAATAGGAGTGGTCTGTTCCATGATAAGAAGAGCCCTGGTGGATCAGACCAGCATTGTGCTTCTCACAGTAGTCGACCAGATGCCCCAATGGGAAGCCGGGGCATTAAGGCATTAAGACCATGTCCTATTTGCATTGTTGTCCTTTAGTACAGGCCCCTCTCATTTTACATGTTCGATTTACACATTTTTGAAATAACATGCTTGTTCAATTAATACAGGCACATTTTTACACAGTTTACACAGTTTTTTACACTAATTTACACAGGCACATTTTTGAAATGATGAGGTCACCTTCTTGCATGCTCCTGCAGCATAGTTGCATACCACGCGTGTGATAGCGTTCACAGAGCTGCTGCTTACCGCTTTCTCACACCCAGTCCTAACCAACTTTCCAGCACCGATGCAGCTGCAATGGAGCCTTTAGGTAAGACTTCCCCCCTCCCACTGCAGGATGCAGCACTCACCCCGTTGGCAAGGCTGCATTGGCACTGGAAAACTGGATAGGATGGGGCTTTCAGGTTCCTTACACAGTATCATTGCTTTCTTAGCCATCAGCATCTGTAACCTCCCTCTCCCACTCCCGCAGCACAATCACTGGCAGCACAATTCTATCCAACTTACATCACCGGTGTAACCAGCGGTGCAGCGAGAACGGGAGGCCCCAGAACAGAAAGGGGATTCAAATCCCTTCCAAAGGGGGATTCAAAGGGGATTTAAATCTTCCCTCCCCTCCAAAGCCTCCCACTCTCCCCCGCTGGTTACACTGGTGGTGTAAGTTGGATAGAATTGCGCTGCCAGTAGCCTCCCTCTACTCCATCTTGGGCAAGCAGAAGTCGTCAGTCGTCAGCATAAGTGTTATATGACTTTTCCCTTAATCTGTACCATTTACTGGTACATATGTCCCTATGGTTAAAAAAAAATAATGTACATGTTTTTGAGATACAGTATGAGCTGATTTTCAAGAACACAACCTCCACGTAAAACGAGAGGTGTCAGATGTGTATGGTGCCTGTGAACCTGGAGGTTCCAGTTATGGCCATCATGACTAATAGGCTTTTCCTCCATGGATTTGTCTAATCCACTTTGAAAATCACCTAGGCCCGTGGCCATCAGTGCCACACCTTGTGGTAGTGAGTTATGTAAGTGAATGATGCATTTTGTGTGAAGAAGGGCTTTCATCTGTCCTCCGGAATCTCCTTGCCAATCAGTTTCAATCAATATTGTAAGTGGGGGAGGGAAAAAACCTCTTCTTTCTCCACTGTCTCGACTACCCCATGCCTCAGTTTAAAAACATCTAACATGTCCCCTTCCCAGTTGCCTTTTTCCTAAACTGAAAAGCCCCAAACGCTGAGCCTTTCCTCATAAGAAAGGTGTTCCAATTGCCTTTTGTAAGAGATAGATATATAGCTGAAATTTGGCAGGCTTGTAGCCCAAGATCTTTTGGTTACTTGATGCTAATTTAATTTGGGACTTAACTAAGCACTGGATGGTGGTCATAGAGATGTAAGATGAGGCAATGCTCAACTTTTTCCAAGGCTCTTGTACCCAAAGCCTAAGGGTCTAACTGAACGTTACTCTCCAATGTCTGTAGCTTTCCCCTGACTTTTCAAAAAACTGAAGATTGGAGGAAGGGCCTTTATCCTTTGCTGCAAACCATTTTCCTGCTGAAAAGCAGCTTGGGGTGGGCAATTTGGAACAGAAAAATGGCTCCCGGGGAAAGGGTCAGTAGCCCAAGCTCCTGTTATACTTCCACTCCCAGTGGCAAACCCTTGAGGCAGCTTTTCATTTAAAAGTCACAAGAAAATGATACCCTTCGTGCAAGGTGCGTCTCATTTGACCCTAAGGACACGATGTGGAAGAAAGTGGTCAGGTTTGCTTCCAGGAGGGTCTGCGTCAGGGTTGCATTGTCATCGGTCCAAACGTGCCTGAGGATGAGACAGCAGTTTTTCACGAGAAACATACTTTCAAGGACACCTTTGCTTCACGCACAGCTTCCCCCCACAACTGAGGATGAAAACGGATGCAGTTTTCATTTCAGTGCCACACAGAAAAGGGGGAGTTGGTTGGTGGAAGTCCTTTGATTCCAATGAAACCATCATGGAACCAGGGACCAGTGGGCCTCAGGCTGGCTCCAGCTCTGGATTCCTAGAGATGGAAAATAAGTAATAGCTTTGTGTATGTCTGAGCCTTCTTGGAGTTATCACCACATTTTCAACCATATCTCTGACTTGGACAATAGTGAGAGTTCTACACTTCACAAAGCATTGCAAACAGTGTCAGATGTGCCCAAAGATAGAACGATGTGAGCAATGTTGTGTACCTTTTTTTGAGCCTCCAGACAACTGCTGCTGCTTTGGCAATGGAGCTTGATCTGTGACCTCACGTATGTTCAATTGTCGCATCTCGCTGCATCTGACTGGGTTCAGATACTGTTGTCAACTCAGTAACCAGGTCGTTTGACCTTGCAAAAAGGTCTTGCATTTATCAATATGCATCGGCACGAACAACTTCTTATAAAATTAGTTGAGATGTTTAGATTAACTTTTGCCTTGGTTTTGAATGTACCAGGTGCTCAGAAAAACAGATGTAATGTAAGAAAGCACCCAGTAGTACCAAACCCATGAATGCTGTTGGTTACAGTAGCAAATGTGCATCCTTCACTATCTTAGCTCTTAATTTGGATGGCCTGAGTTAAACAAGGATCTCCTTGGAGATTGAGATTGATATAGCCCCCACTCCCCTGCTGGCACAGTTGTCAAATTCTTGTCATTGACACATTCGGGGATATGGCTGAAAATGCGGTGGTACTCCGAAAGCCAAGAGATATGGAAGGCTATATCACTACAGGCTCAGAGCTTGTCAAAAACCATAGTGAGGAGCCTTTGCACCCCGCCCCCCGGTGTCGCCACCCTAATGCCTGCCTCCTGGACTAGTTGGAGAGGACTCTCAGCTCTACAGTCCGCACCACAGACCGCTGCGTTCTGGCTCTTCTTCTCTACATTCCTAACCTCCTACCAAAAGAGGTGGTTTCTGTTCAGCAGGCAGGGTGCATTTTCTGGCCCTTCAGCGCAAATGCCTTGAAGTCAGTTGTGGCCTCCCGCACAGGCAGCAGCAGGCTCGGCTGCCCAGCTCAACTCGCAGAACTGGCTCTGGCTGACTCACCAGCCCCGTTCCACAAACAGGAAGCTGGGGAGGTTCAAAGGACCCTTTGTGCAGCAAAGCCGCCACAAATTGCCCTCCATCCACCCACTGGAAAGAGGAGCCGAGGCAGGCTGCAGCTGAGCCCCCTTTTTTTTTCCCTCCCAGAGGCTTCCACCTTGGCTGTCCTGCTGGGACTTCCTCTAAGGAGCTGCCAAGGCTGCAGAGGCAGCTCCTGAGGATTGCTTTGCAGGCTCTACAGCTCCAGTCCTCACCCTGTGTACTGCCAAATTATCACCCTTGATTGCCGTGAGACTTGCTGCCAGGTACATGTGCTTAGAATCACAGTTCTAGATGTAAATAGGATAGTGTTAATTGCAATGGATTGCTTTGCAAACAGGAGTGTGGCGAAGAAGGAGAGCAACAGGGACACCTCCAAGATTGTGTCCAAGAAGCAGCTGCAGAAGTGCAACGTTGTGTGTCCTCCAGTTGAAATTCCTGCTGCTCAGGTGGCGCAGTGGGTTAAACCGCTGAACCATAAGCTGTCGATCGAAAGGTTGGCAGTTCGATTCCCGCGACGGGGTGAGTGCACGTTGCTTGGCCAGCTCCTGCCAATCTAGCAGTTCCAAAGCATGTCAATGTGAGTAGATAAATAGGTACCGCTTGCGGGAAGGTAAACAGCGCTCCGTGTTCCAGCCGCATGCTACGCGCTGCGGCAAGGAGAGTCATGCCGGCCTCATGACCACGGAGGTGTCTTCGGACAATGCTGGCTCTTCGGCTTTGAAATGGAGATGAGCACCACACCCTAGAGTCGGACACGACTGGACTTAATTGTCAGGGGATACCTTTACCTTTTTACCCAACTCTTAGAGGCACAGGAGTTTCATCATGTACTGCAACTGTTCCTATTTACTAGTGACCGTCCCAGTTGATTTCCTGGTCCCTGCCCGTTGGTGGTGAATTAAGGCCAAAAGACATGTGACAAAGTGTGTCACTGGCCCTGACATGCTTTAATTTTCCTTGATAAACAGCAGCCAGATCAGGGATTTGCTAATGTCATTCTTCAGGGTTCAGCCCCTTCCCCAGGGTTTCTGGAAGTTACATCTCTGATGGGTGTGTGCTTCTGTGATGCATATCATGCTGTTTCCTCCTCTTCCGATGCAAAGTGGGCCAGTTTTTACTTTCAGATCCCTGAAAGTGCTGAGTCACAAACAGGAAGGTGCTGCGTCAGGTGCCGCCTCACATGACATAAGAAGGAAGCAGCTGGAACCCAAAGCGAACGAGCAGGCCAGATTGGGACTCCATGTGGCTCTCACGAGGACAGAAAGCTGTGTGCAGGCAGAAAGCAGCTGTGTGTTTAAACTTCAGCAAGTCGTCCCTCTTCTCCCCCTCCACACTGTTGCCACAAGATGTGCTGATGGCCCTAGCTCAGAGGGCCTTAAAGGAGTTCAACCAATTCAAGGGGGAGAAGATCAATCCACAGCTATTGATCATGACTGCCATCTGGATCCTCCATGCATGTGCAGAGAGGCAGTGTCCACAGTAACACCATCTGGTCCAACATCTTCCCACAGTAGCAAATCAGGTGCAACTGTGAAGCCCACAAGGAAGTCGTAAAGGCAATATCCCTGCCCCACAGCAACTAGTACACTGCCCCTGAATTCGGAGGTTCCATTTCACTCTGATGTCTAATATCCATTGATAGACCCCTCCTCTAATTTTTTCAAATCCAATTTTAATAAAAAGAGCCCTGCTGGATGAGACTTTACAGCGCAATCCTGTGCACAGGAACAGCAACGGAACGAGCGTTCCATCGCCGGCAGCTGTCACAAATGTTTGCACGTTTGCAACAGCTCGGGAGTAAGCACAAAGCCGGCCGCCCTCACTCCATCGCTGGGACGTCCATGCGGCCGCCAGAGGAAGGTAAGGCTCCCGCCAGCGGCCACATGGGCAGTCCAGGTGGCAAGGGAGGGGGGCCATTGGCCAAGCCAGCCTGGGAGGGTGCGGGAATGGCTTCCGACATATCCCTGGCCCCCACCGGGTTGGCTCGGCCGTTACACGGCCTCCTCTTACTTCCGCCAGCTATTTAGCTGGTGGAAATCTGAGGAGGCCCATTGAACTGGCCCTGGTTTACACCTGGGGAAGGGGACGAATGTCCCCTTCCCCAAGTAGAACTCTGGGCCGCTGCAGGGCAGCCTGGAATGGGGATAGGATCCGGTGGGCAACCCTGGGCCGCCGGCCGGATCCTTACGCTGGATTGCGTTGTAAGATGGGTCCATCTTGCCAGCATCCTGTTTCCCACTTTGGTCAGCCAGGTGCCTAAATAAGAAGCTTGCTCCCCCTAGCCAGCCACTGGTTATCAGTACCACTGGATTGCCTCTAACTATATGGAGGTTCCATTTAACTGTCATGGCCACTCAGTTCTAATAGATATCTCCTTTTCCATGAACTTGTCTAATCTTACAAGTCCATCTAGTCCAGCATCTTCTGTCCAACAGTGGTCAGCAGATACTGTAGTAGGAAACCCGCAAGCAGGGCAGGAAGGCAGCAGCCCTCTCCCGTTGATATTTAGAGGCAGACAACCTACCCATTGCTGGACTTCTTCTCCTGCGCCACGTGTTTGCCTAATCAAGCCACTGGCCACCACCACGTCTTGCGGCTGCAAATTCCGTACGTTAATTAAGTGTTTTGTGAAATATTTTCCACACACAGCTTGGAAATGGGTGGTGGTGGTCCGAAATGACAAGTTGGTGAGGGTTGTGGGCAGGGGTTCCAGTGATGTGGGCATGGGCCTCTCTGCTGCACAAGCTTTTCCCTTGTTCCCTCCTAAGCTCTTCTCCCGTCTGTCTCCACTCTGAAGGAGTCTGTTTCCTTTGCCTCTCCCCACCCCTGCTGCTGAGCACAATAAATGGTGCATTAAACGTGGGCTGCTTGCCAGTCACTAGCCATGGGCAACTGGCGATCCTGGAGGAAACACTCAAAAACAACAGCCAGCCAGCCTCTCCAGCACTGTGGCAAGCATGTGTTTTCATGGTTTTAAAATGAAGCCTCCCCTGCTGCCCAGGTACTTGGTGTTCCAAGAGAGCTGTTCCTGCTGCTATGCTGACTTGGCTTCACCAACTGTTAACTACCTTAAAAGGACTGTAAAAGAGCTTTTTCCTAGAAAGTGGAGGAATGGAGACCCCAGCAGTCTAGGAGTCAAGACCAAAGAGAGGGTGCCAGGGCTAATTAAAGATTGCAGTGCCTGCCTTTGGAGCACTTGATGTAGCCTGTCCGTTCCTGAACAGTCTGTAAAGGCTTGCGTTGAAATGTCTGTTGATTTTTGCCAGTCCAGCTTCCAGCCTGCGGATACACAACCTGCACCTAGAGATTGACAGAGGGAAAACAGAGATCCATTTCTTCCATTTGCTCTGAACACACAGGCTGGAGTTTGTAGGTCATGCGGAGGATTTTGGTGCAGAACACACACATCCCTTGAACTGTAAGGGCACCTTGGAGCAAAGAGTTTCTGCCTCCTGTCTGGTTCTGATCAGCACACACACCTTCCTGTGCTTTTAATATATGTGGCCTAGATGGCATTAAAGGGGAATGAAACAGATTCATGATGGACGAGGAAAGGTTTGTCAGTGGCCAAATTAGCCTTGACAGCGAAATGGAGCATCCATGTTCAGAGACAGGATACCTCAGAGTACCAGCTGCTGGAGAACAGCCACCTTCATGGCTGGCTTATGAACTTCCAGAAGAGATCTCTGGTTGGCCACTTTGGGAATAAGGATACTGGACTAGATGGACCTTTCATTCCCACCCACCCACCCACCCCATTATATTTTGAGTAGATGGACTTTTCATCCGATTCAGCAGGGCTCTTCTTCTGTTCCTAGTATAGTTCTTGGTGCTGCAGAATGTGTTGCCTTGGCTGCTGTCGTCATCCCCCCCACCCCACCCGCAAGCAGGTTTGTCTTTGTGAATGTATTTCTGGAAATGCAACAAGCAAATACTGAGCCACATTCTGTCACCACTGTGTGCATTAATTGCAGCCTTGCATCCTCATTTCATCTTTATTTGCTCTCTTTTTTGGTCTGTGCCAAAAGCCTGTTTGCAGAACACGAACCCCATCTCTCTCTCTCTCTCTCTCTCTCTCTCTCTCTCCATCCAATTTCCTTCAGGCCAGGGTTGAGTCACTTTTTCTCGTTGGGCAACATCCTCTCTTTGGATGCCATTTCAGTGCAAGAAATGCGAGGAGGTTGCATGACCAGTGGAAGCAGCAACTTGCTGAGAACTGTGGGTGACTGGTTGATCCCGGAGCATTGCAAATTCGGGACAAAGGATTGGTCTTTGCTTCTTGGCATGAAACGGGATCATCATGTCTGCAGTCCCAGCAACACACATGCTTCCGGGATCCCAAGTAGCCTCTTCGTGTGCGTGTGTGCACGTGCCAGATCTCAAATATCAAGGGCTGCTTTCCATGTCATTTTCAGGGACACGGAAGAGACCAGAGAACTGGCAGTCTTTAATCTTGCATGACAAAACAGGCGTGCACTTGGACTCGGCAGTTGGAAAGTTGGAAAACAAGAGATTTTTCTCTTTGTCTCACTACTTTAACACGATGGATGGGGGGAGGGAGTTGTATTTTGAAACCACACAGCACGTTTCTGACTCTCCTGATGTTTAAGGACAGCTTGGAACCATATACAGGCAATGCCTGGAAAGCTGAGACATCTAGAAGGCAACTGGTCAAGGCTTCAGTTGCAATGGGACTAGTGGCGTGATCTGCCCCGTTTCCCCCACGGCTGCTGTTCCCAGCAGTAGTGTTCTTCTAAGTCAGGAAGAAGCAACGGAGATTTTAAAAAACCCTGTCTTTATGAAGTGGAATACAGTGCAACATAGGGTCCACTTCTTTCCACCCTTGTGGCCAGCCTGCGGCAGGCGTGAGTTTGAGAAGTGCTGTCTCTGTACGGCTCAGTTGAGGCCCCTGGGATCCAGGCAACCCCAATATGGCAAATCTTTTCCTCAGTGATGACCAGACCATGGGACAGGCCAATTCACTTTGGACACAACACCGGCCTCTTCTGGTCGTCGTCACGTGTCTCTCAGCTGGTCCATCATGTTGAAAGGTCTGTTTCTGCAGCCAGGGACAACAGGGTGATGGGAGCATCTGTATGTTTGTGGTGTGCTCCCAGGAAGTCTCCTAGTCCCTTGAAAACTGCTGGGTACTGTGTGCTAGTTGCCTTTCTCTGGTAGTGAGCACTTTGACATCTAGTAACTCAAGTTTTGCATGTGGCATAATTGCACACAGGCTTCCTTCCCCATGCGGTGGGGTTGCAGATGCTTTGATAATGGAAAAGCAGAAATTGGCCTTTGATTTGGTTGTTGTCACTCTTAAGGCAAGTTCCCCTGTAGCATGTATTCAAAAACCACCATATGTAGTCAACTTAATATTGGACTGGTCTATTTGTGTGGGACCTGGCATCTTATTCGGAAGAAGAGCTGAAGAATATTTGCTTCAGCTCCAATACTCAGCTTGAAACTTATGGATACCCCCCTCCTCCCATATTAAGTAGAGCAGAGGTTCTCATATACATGTACCACTAGTGGTACTTTTTGGTACATCTGGTGGTACGCGGCCAGTCTGAACCCCGAAACCCCCCTCTAACGGAGCTTAAGAGTGGAGGTCAGTGGTGTTCCTACACACATACTCTGTGGGGGAGCAGCGTTATTTTCCGTGCGCCGCTGCCAAATTTCGGCGGCATAAAAATACGGTACACACACGGCACTTTTTGAGGCATTTTAGAGCCAAACGGCTCCAAGGTGAGCGGGCTGATCTCGCCAGCAGAGCGGTGAAAAAGAAGACAAAAGCGACAGAGGGGGGGCGACCCAGCGGCAACGACTCCGGAAGAAAGTACATCCCCTCACCGCGTGGCACCCCGCCACCTGGCAGAGGTTTCTGACGCTGTGGAGCTTGAAAAAGCGCCAGCAAGAGACTTGGCCGGTGAGCGGAGGTGAAGCATGTGACTTTTGCACACTGAAAAAAGCTCTCCTGCCCACCCCAAGCCTCTTACTGGCGCTTTTTCAAGCTCCACAGCAACAGAAACCTTCGTTCCTGAGCTCCATCGGTATCCTATACTCGGAAGTGACGGGCGATGATGTCATTGCCCGCCACTTCTGGTGGTACGCTGAGGGATCCCGTCAGCAGCGGTGGTACACCGCCACCGAGAGGTTGAGAACCCCTGGAGTAGAGTACTGTGGCATGAATTTGCTTCCATGGAGAGATCACGTTTAGAAAGACTAGCAACTAGCAGATCACAATTAAACTTGGCTAGACAGAATTTTCCCTCTCCAGGGCACTTGCGCTGCATACTATACTGAAGAGTAGCGACTAATTTTCCACATGCTTGGCATTTTACTGGACAGACCTGTGGAAGGTATGGTTTACCACAGCGAGTCTGCAGCTTCCTTGTTTGGGCTCTTGATGCAGCTGGTTTCTCTTGTGCATGAGGCGACAGGCTCATCTTCAAACTTCTCGGAGCTCTTTCCTGCACCACAGGTTGGACAGATTTATCAGAATCTGCTGCAGACATGATTTTCATTCGCATTTTGGTCACCTATGAGGCTCTACAAATATCCATTGCCTTTTGCACATTCAATTTTGGCTCCCTGAGTAATCAACCTCCTCCGGCCAACAGTATCTCTAGTCTGTTGCAGTGTCGTAAACTTCTAAGGCGTCTTCTCCAAGGGATGTTGCAACGACATGACGTGAAAAGATCTTTAGAAAGTCTTCTGGTTTTTGTATCTGTTCCTGAGACTCTCAACTATAGCTGAAAGCACTGTTCCCACCTCCGCCAGTTTTCAGCAAGGTTTCCCTCTAGAGATAGGGTGGGCAGACAGGATGCAGGTTTCCAGTGTGAATGATATATACAATCCCATTGTGCTTTAGTCTGGTTTCACTTCCCAATGCTTACTGTGAGCTAAGTGTTTCTTGTTAGCTGCCAGGAAGCAGGGGTCCCTTCTGACACCACACAGTGTTCCTCTAAGTCAGCGATTTTCAACCTTTTTCTTCTCACGGCACACTGACCTCTGTGGTCCTCTCTATGGTCTTTGCCTCTTGTGATGTCACTTCCGGCTTCTGGGGGACTCTTCCAGGTTCTGCAGCTCTGTTTTTAGGGCAACTGTCTGAAGTAACCAATTGTCTGTCTCTTCCTCTGCCAGCTGTAAGGCAGCTGCTTCCTGGCAGCTAACAAGAAACACTTCACTCACTGTGATTTTCAACCACTGTGTTCCAGACTCCTGTGGCACACCACCTGTGGACCTTTCGCAGCACACCAGTTGAAAATCACTGCTCTAAGTCAAGAAGCAGCAGCAAAGACAAGATGACCATCATACAACTGTATTTATTAACTGGAATGCAGGAACTAAAAATTAATGCTACCAACAGGCTAGTTGGGTTCAGGCTGCATTGAGCTCTTTGCTAGGTTCTCTAACCATGTAACTTAAGTGTCTGAGATCCTCTGGGAATTTGCCTTAATGCAACAGTAATGTATTGATTTCTACCACCGTCCCTATGCCTAGGTCAAGGTGCTTGGGGATCCACAGGACTTTCCATGTCAGCCCCAGAGAAGAAATGTTTGGGCATAAAAGATACACAGCAGGTTAAAACAGTATCTTTTAATTAGAGCGGTGTTTGCTAGTGTACACAAAAATATTGATTTGTGCATTTAAAAACCCCACAACCTGCTCCTGAGTCTCTAACTCTGATGGTTGCCCATTTTTTCACGGTTGAACTGTTGTTGGGGCAAGTCCCAAGGGCACGGTGAGATGATCTCTTCTGCGCAGATCAATGTCAACTGCCAGTTAGGGGGACAACAGTCATGAAGGATGTCACTCACTGTAGCAGCTGCGAGGAGGCGGAGCTCAAAAGGGCCGGTGGAAAGAGGAGCGGGAGAGAAGACCCAGCAGCAGCAGCAGACAGCTGTTAGGCGTCCCTCTCATATAAAGCTGCCTTCTGCCGATTCTGACCATTTGTCCATCTGGCCCAGTTTTGTCCCCCTTGACTGGCAGCAGCTCCCCAAGGGCTCAGGCAAAGAAAGGCCTGGAAATGGACTTTTCATACTACAGGGAGTGAACCTGGGGCTGTTGGGATACAGCACTGCGCTCTGACCCAGCCCAGTCCCAGGGCCGGGCTTTACACACTGGGCATTGTTTTGAGGTATCTCAAGAATGTCGGAATCGGCCTTCTTCCAAGTCAGACTACTGGTCCTTCTAGGTCGGTACACTGTCTGTCAGCAGCTCTCCAAGGTGTCAAGATGGGCTATCCCAGCCCTACCTAGAGATACTGCCAGAGGTCAAACCTGGGCCCTTCTGCAGGCAAAACAAGAGCTCTGCTGCTGAGCTCTGGCCCCACTTGGAGTCAGCTCTGCCACTCTCCTAAGATGCTTGGCTGCTCACACTGGCTCAGGAAACTGCTGACAGTGGGGAAAGAAAGTGCCCCAAGCTAGTGCGGTCTTAGGTAGGGCCCACCTGGAAGATCTCTGCTCCCCTTTCTTTCCTCTGAGACCTTCTTGCAGAAGTCTCTGCCTGTGTGAGAGCAACCCCCCCCCATACACACAAACACAAAGCATTGCCTCCCTCCCACTCCAAGGGTGGTTGCCACAAGAGTTTTTGCAGTGCTTCCAGCAAATGTGAGCAATTTTGAGTCTTCCTCGCCAGGTTCTTGCGCTTTAGTTGGCAGAACTCCCCCCTGCGCATGGGCATCTACGTAAGAGCGGGGCCCTGACTCTGGGGCAGAGCACCTGCTTTGCATACAGAAGGCCCCAGGCTGAGTCCCTCCCAGTTAAAAGGATGTCAGTTTGGGAAGGGCCCTGGAGAACTGCCACCAGTCTGAGTAAACCTCAGCGGGGGGGGGGGGACTCAGTGGGCCAATCACCTGGCTTTGTAGAAGGCAGCTAAACATCTCCAGCTTGGTGATAGAGCATCTGCTTTGCATGTGGAAGGTTCAGGCCTCAGCCTCTCTAGTTAAGGACCTCCAGGCCAACGTGTTTATCTTATCTGCGTCTTTATTTGGGGCATATTTGAGCTGTCCTTTCTACTGCAAAAATCCTTAGCATTTATTAGAATAACAACTCCCAGGAGGACAGCACCAAAATCAACACATATTTATTATAACCATCATCATCATCATTCAACCTTTATTGGCAAAAAGGACAAAAAGACATACACACACACATATACAGATAAATTAAAATCAATAGTGCATAATACAAAAAACACAAGTAAGCAGAGAAGGAAGAATAGTCTACATCCATTCTAATTAGATTTTACTAAATTGGTCACCATGGAGGCTCTTCGTTGAATAATTAGATAAAGAAAGTAAGCTAGCCGATTAATGGACCATTTATTAACAGATGAAAGTAGAACCAATATAATCTCCGAATCAGACTTCCCTTGCAGATTTGCCAGCAATGGATTAAGAATGTCTTGACGCAAGTCATTATACCATGAGCAGTATAGAAGTGCGTGTGATAAGGATTCTATATCTGTCAAATTACATGAACAACGACCCTGGGCCTTAGAGGATCTATCAAATCTGTAATATTTATTATAACAGAAGCTGTGTGGTCTATAAATCACAGTTACATGTGTTAAGCTTCTGCTACAATGCATTTTAGTCTTTAAGATGCCACAAGACTCTTTGTCATAATAATAATAATAATAATAATAATAATAATAATAATAATAATAATAATAGTTATGTTGATAAATACAGAGTTGTGACAATGGGGAGACAGGCGCGCACACCCCGCATCACACTTCCCATGTGCTCTCGGGTTCCTCGAGGAGAGAGACTGGAGCATGACGCGGCAACCCGCCCTGGCTGTCATCACTGTATTCCAGCCTGAGCTTGGGGGTCGTTTCACTGCCACCAGAGATGGGATTGAGGAGCCTTACCTCCAGCCTGTGGGTTGCCCATTGCACTGGCATCCCTCAGTGCTGAAGCCTGTTGCTGGAGAAGAGAAAGGGGTGCCAACTGCCATGCTTGCCCCTTGCTCCTCTGCCCCCTCCATGCATTCCAAGCCCTTGTAGTATTTGTCCCAAGAAGTTAATCAGAGACCAAGGAAGAAAATAGTTCTTAGCTCATGTCTTCTACCAGACAGGCAGGATACTTTTCAAATATCGCGAAGGTTTATTGTAGAAAAAAGGACAAAGCACAAATAGGGAAAATAAAGAGTTGTGGTCAGAGGCAAGTAGAAAAAAAAATCAAAAACAGTTTCTAACCATAACATCCTTGCTCTAAAACATACCCTAGGTCAATGGAAGATGCCATCTCTCGCCCCCACAGTAGCATAACCGGGGGGGCGGCGCGGACGTGCTGCACGGCGTTACACGGAGGTGCAAAGTGGCCCCTCCCACTTGCTGTCAGGGCCAGTCCAGCAGCGAAGGCAATGAAGCTGCCCTCCCCCCCCCCGGCTACGCTACTGCCTCCACTTACCACCTTGAGGCTGATCACCCTGTTCCCCAGGGTCCAAAGCGTGCAAAGCACAACTCATCCTCCCTCTTTTAAGAGCTGTTGGACGGTTGAGCTTCATGCTTACTCGCTGGCTAGTCCTGAAGTGGAAAAACCCAGACTGGACTGGTCCTTCTCCCGACCCTGGTGGGAGAACGTAGCCAATGGTCAGGTGTGACCACATCCTAGTGAAGTGTCCATTAGGTCATTCTAGCCCATGTTCCAAAGAGCCTTGGTGCTAATACTTAGGTTACTGTGTTGCCCAATTTCCTTTTGGGCAATCTACAGGTGCTATAGAGTATGAAGATGTGAGGGGTCATGAGGTGAAAAGGGTGGCTGAACCAGTCGCAACTGAGCCAGGCCAGCTGCACTTTGGAGCAGACAAAGACTTTTCGCGAAGGGTTCCTGTTCAACATAGGAGCATTTGTCCAGTGCTTTAGAGTGCACTTCATAATAATCCTGTTGTAATAATCCAACAGTAATAATCCTGTTGAAATTAGGGCTGATTAAATAAGTATTTGCTGATTAGTAGTATGAGTTTAAGTCAATGAATGAATCTGTTGAATAAATTTGCATCAATGTACATATAATTAAACACAAATGTATTCAATGCCTTTAAAATATGTCTACTCTACCCACTTTACACCTCCCAGAGAGCAATCTCGCCTCTGCCATGAATTCACTGGGTGGCCTTAAGCAGACGACTCCCTCTCAGTCTCAGCTGCAACGTGGGGAGAATAATACACGCCTTAGGACTACATCGAGATTATTTGTGCAAAATGCACTCACAAGTGCTATACGCATGCTAAGCAACATTAGTATTAGCCAGAGGGGAACACCTTCAGCAGCTTCCAGGATGGCAGTAAACAAGGAGGCATGTGGTAGGAACTGCCACTGAGAGTGTCCTGCCCCATATCGTCACTGTATGTAATGAAGAAGGGCATGACTCTGGTCAGATGCCGAGTGCATTGCCCTGGATGCGAGTACACCAGAGGTGTTGCTTCCAGGTAACAGAATGCAAGTTTGGAGGCTGCAATCTCCAAAGAGGAGATGGCTCTTTTGGGCGATTGGGTTCCCTTTGGGCATACTCAGCCTTGAGTCTGTAAAGGCGCAGGATGAGAAGAGGCGGGATTTTGAAAGCAAGAGGCCAGGAATTAAACGCGGAGCAGCTGCTTTGTGGAAGAAGGAAATCAACTCAAGCTTTCTCTTCCTTTTTGCCTCAGCATTCTAGGTGTCAGCTGGGCCTAGAGCCGATGGCAGACAATGTCGACCACTAACAACATAGCTCAGGCCCGGAAGCTGGTTGAGCAGCTGCGCATTGAGGCCGGGATCGAGAGGATAAAGGTGAGCCCTTGCAAGGAGGTTGTTGGGCATATGGGGTGCATTGGGTCAGGCCAGCACGGGTAAGGATATTCTTCTTATTTATCACATGGCTAGTCCACCCTCTTCTTCCAAGAAGATTGGGAAAGTTTGGACCAAAGACAGAGAAGTGCACTTTTTATTTTCCCAGAGGGTTGAAGCACAATGGCTGCCCATGGCATCTGTGCACATCCCAATTCTGCCTCTCCTCAAATAGGTTTGGCAGGTTTTTGTGTTTGTTTCAGAAACCTGTGTAGGCAAAGGCAGCAGTGAGGAAAATATACAATAGTATGTTTGTCTGCTACATCTCGTCATCAGCTACAATCTGTTCGCTGAAAAATGATGGTCAGCATAATCTCTATGCTCTTCCTCTAGGCCAAGGAACTGCATTGTCACATCTGTCTGTGCTGCAGGCCACATTTGGGGCACTGCCTGCTGTTCTGGCCACTACATCTCAAAAGGGATGTAAGAGAAGTGGAAAAAGCTGCAGAAGGAGGAAACCAGAATGATGGGGGAGTTCCACAGAGCACCCTCCTTATGAGGAAAGGTTACAGTGCTTGAGGCTTTTTCATTTCGAAAAAGACCACCACTGGCTTGGATGGCTTTCGAAGGCATGGGGTGAATTCGTGGAGGAGGAGAAGAAGTCCCATCAGAAGCAATTAGCCACCCACAATAAGTCAACAGAACGTCCATATTCTGAGACACAATATACGAATGGAACCTCTGAATACAGGTGGGCTCCCATATCCGCTGGGGATATGTTCCAGGCCCCTCCGTGGATACTTGAAACCGTGGAGAGCGAACACCCCCTCCATGGTTTCCTGAGGGCCTCCCCACCCTGCCTCCCCTGCAGGCAGGCATGCTTCCCCCCCCCCCCGCCTCTTATTTTTCTTTCAGCAAGCTTTGTTTCTTCCTTAAAACAGAGAAGCAGCCTCCATTGCAGGCAAGTAGAATGAGACTACGTCCTAGAGAGGCTCTGCAAGGTTTCTGTTAACCTTGCAGAGCCTCTCTAGAACTTAGTCTTGTTCTACTTGCCTGCAATAAGCAGCCAGAGGCTGCTTCTCCTGTTTATTTAAGGAAGAAACAAAGCTTACTGGGAAAAAAGTAAAAGCCTGGGGGGGTCTCCACGATCCGTGGATAACTGAAACCGTGGATAGCGAATCAGTGGATATGGGGGCCCACCTGTACCAGTTGCTAGGGGAGAAACAACAGGAGGGGGTTCATGTCGTGCTGGCATCTGGTTGGCGGTTCTGGGAAGGAGGATGCTCAATGAGATGGACTCACCCACCTTGAAGGTCTGATCCTCTCTCCTGTACACATACCAAGAACAGGAGTAAATAAGACGGTTTTGTATTCTCGGGATGATCTTATCCACTGCAGTCTAGCTACAGTGGCGTGGAGCATCCTAGGAAGAGGACTCAGGCAGGGGGGCCCAACATCTGGGGAGAGTCGGCCCTTCTATGAAGTGAATGGCCAAGCATTTTTCGGCAGGAGCAGCACCGTCCCCAGGGCTGTTCGCCACCAGTCGAACTGGCACACCGTCGTCTTGTAATTTGTCAAAATGTGTGCCTGGATCTTCCTGTCCGCCCTCACGTCTTGGTTTCAGGCTGTCTCTGTGGGGTTTCGTTCCCAGAATAGATCTTTGAGCGGAGATAAATGCCGAGTCCAGAGCCGTTTCTCCCACCAACCTCTTTGCTGTGGCTTCTGGGGCTCCATTTTTAGTCGCTGAGGATGGCTATACTTCGGAGCCTGCTTTCTTTTTTCGCGGTGCTCTTGAGGAGGAGAGACGGCTGGCAAAGAGGGATTCTTATTAATCACAGTGTCTCAGCATTTAAACGCGGCTTTTCTCTTTGTACAAATCCTTCAGCGTTTCCGCTCTCCTCTTGTGGTTCTCCTTTCCCCTGTGATCAGGCTAGAGTTGGTTTGAGCATTAAATAAACAGAACTAAAAAAATGCTCATTTTGGAATAAAAAAGCTGAAAACAATTAACAAACCGTCCTCAGAAAACCCCTGCTGGATCTGACCAAGGAAAGTCCAACTACACCAGTATCCTTCTTTCCAACAGTGACCAACCAGATGGTTCCAGAAACCCCCAAGAACGGTGTGAAGGCAAAAACTCTCCTCTGCTGTTTGCCCTCCCTCCTGCCCCCTGGTATCAAGAGGCAGGCTGCCTCTGAAAGATGGAAGCTCTCTACTTTATCCATGATGTCTAATAGCAGTTGATAACCTCCCCTCTTCCCTGAGTTGTGGACCAATCCTGACAAACTCCAGCACCGGCAGAACATGTGTTCCGCCAGCATGCACTGTCGCAAAAGTGCCGTAAAGCACTTTGCGACAAGCATTAGTCTGAGCCTTCCCGTATCCAAACCCCCTTCCTTGGCCCGATCTGCCTGCATGGATCAATGCGGACTTGCACCAGCTATAGAGCTGACGCGGGTCCGAGTGCTGGGACTTACCCTGGGGCAAGGGGACAAATGTCCCCTTACTCCGAGGAGACCTCCAGCATACAAAACTCCCCCCTGGAATGCAGTACAGCCCACACTGGCATCACTGCATCATCGCGTGGGGAGTTAGAATTGGGCTGTTTGCCTCATCCCGTTTTAAAGCCGTCTAAGTTTATGCTCATCACCACATCTTGTGGCAGTGAGTTCCACAAGTTAACTCTGCATTGCATTACAACATAAAAGTGCATCATTCACTCCTCCCTGCACAGACACAGAATTTGCTGACTCCTTTTTCCTCCCTCTGTCTCCTTCCCAATTCAGGTCTCAAAAGCATCATCTGAGCTCATGAATTACTGCGAGCAGCAGGCCAGGAACGACCCACTGCTGGTTGGCGTCCCAGCCTCAGAGAACCCCTTCAAGGACAAGAAACCGTGCACCATCCTATAGCCTGCCCCCCCTCAGATGCTTATCTGCACTCTTTCTGGCAAGGCACCGGCCTGCATTTCATTGAAAGCCGAGCCACGCCAAACTTTAAAACCACCCAGGGGGGTACGGGCTCAGCAGCACTGAGGCTTAGTCGGATTCCAGCAAAAGTTATCTTCCAAATCTAAAGCATTTACCAATCCAAGGTTGGCTCTGCTCCCAAGAGGGAGTCACATTTTTAAAACAAAGTGGGCAGGCAGTTTAGGGGTGTGCGTGGGTCACAACAGCTGGAGAGCTTAGGGGGTTGCCCTAGACTCAGAGCACCTGATCTCACATTGACCCATCTTTATCTGGAGAGGCAAGACTGGGGGGGACAGGGGGGAGTGTGTGTATGTATGTTTTATTGCATAAAATTAATGTTTGCAGATGACTGAATTCAGAATTAGTGCCAGGGTGGCAGACTAATGCTTAACAGACTAGGAAAGGGGAACAATGCTTAGAAGATCCGTATTCTGAGGTCTAAGAAGAAGAAAATCATGGCATGCCCGTCCATCCCCAAGCATGCTCCATACTTTGGAGGCATCATGTAACCATGCAGGATCTGTGAACAACAGAAGCAAAAGTAGTTGTGCCATCGCTGGGGGGGGGGGGGGAGAGAGAGGTGCAGGAGCGGGGGGGTGCCCAGCGACCTGTTCTGTAGGACCATGGGAGAGAGGAGTCTCTTTCAAGAGACCAAAGCTCCAGAGAGACCTTCCTTCCCTTCCTTTTTCTTTTGTGTGATCAGATATTTTAAGACCATTCTCCATTTTCTGGTGTTTCGATCGTACTGCTTTCCAAGCAGACCTGCAGTGCCGGCCAGCTTCCACTTTCCCTGTCACTGGTGAACGGTGCCATTCTTTCTCCTCCAACAAGCTCTCGCTTCGACTTGCCTTCCTGGTCCTGATGGACCCCCTCAACCTACTAGCCCCTTGCAAGAGCACCGTAAGCCCCTACTAGCCCCTCTTCCTTCACCGTAGTGAAAGGTCCCTTCCCTGAGTGGCAGGAAGTGTGTGAATCTGGCCAGCGAGTTGCATTCCCACTTCCCTCGTGCAGCACCTGGAAATGCAATTCTTCCACTCTGTGGAAGGGTGTCGACTGACTCACACTCGTCTGAGAAGACTCACAAGCCCTCCTCGCTAGAACGAACCATCCTGTCCCTTTCCTTTCTGGCATGATGGAAGGATTCCAAATGAATGTGCATTTGCTACGAGCGCTGGAGTCCTGTTCAGTTCCAGGAAGGAGGAAACCCCCAAAAGGGTGTGTGGGTGGGCAGGACCCTCCAGGCGGCAGGTCGAAAGAGGCCCAGTGGTCACTAGCTGTTTGCAGGATCCAGGCGCTTCTTGCTAAAGGTGCTGCTGATTTCTGAAAGTGTTCCCAAACTGGGAGTAGAACTGAGCCTAAAATTGTCCCTCTTCTCATCAATGATGTGATATCCTGTAGGCGTAAATGGAACATTTTGGTCTGATTTGCATCCCAAATAAGGGGGCAAGGAGCGCCTGGACGGGCATATTGAGGGACAGTTTGCCCTCTAATTCTGGCTTAGCAAGGGACATCTGACAGACCTTGGCCCACATGCCACCATCTTTGCCTAGGGGGGATGGGGGTCCAGAAAGGAGAATTGGCAAATCCATCCTCCATCAGTCCCCCACCACCACCACCACCTCACCAGCAAGGCTAACCTTGGTTGGAAGAAGTGCCAAACTGTGATCCAGCTGGATCAGCAAAACCACCCCCATGAGCTGCCCCGTTTTGATGGCACTCAGGTCCTCTCTATTGGCTCAGCTTGGCATGGGGGCGTTTTCTCTCGTCCCTGTTTGCAGGTGTGGCTCTTCATACCCCATCAGGAGGTCTGCGTGGGTCTGAAACAGCCCACCTGACTCTCCCCTTTCCTAATCCTGCCTCCCTTTCCTAAGCCTCCTTGACTTCTCATACAGGGCAGGGGATCAGCAAGCATTGCTTTCCATTCATCAGCATCCACTTGCCTTTCTGTCTCCTGCCATCAGCCTTTAAAACACACGCGATTTTAGGAACCAGAACGGACAGACAGTTGCTAACCCACATTTATCCAGCAAAATCCTCTGTGGGCCTGTTGAGCCGTCTCCTGGGCCAGACTCTCCCCTTGAAACCAGCAAACGCAGCCTGTTTTTGCTCCTATTGGAGAGGAGGAAAGGGGCTCCCTGGGAGTTTGTCTTCTTTCCTCCAAGGGGAGGCGCTTTCTCTTCTTCCAGCCTTAACCCCTCCTCTGCCATGCATGGTGCTACCACACAAGAACTGGACAGTCCATGAACTCCAGGCTGCCAAGTGGCTTCTGCTCTGATGCCACAATGGCTCCATTCTGAGCCCAAGGGAAGGATGCAGAAGCTAAGCCCGCCAGTGGCTGCTTTGCAGATTGCTCTTTCCCCAGGCTCTCTACCGTGCTATGTTCTATGGCACTCCTCACTCCCTGGTCGGTGCCCTCGTAGCATTGCAGGCACCATCCACAATCTTACTTTGCTTAGGGAGATGCAGCAGATCAGGGCTGGGTTTGACTGAAGCTTCGCCTGTGTGAGGAGGAGGCCCAAAAGATCATCGAGATCAGTATGCCTGTCCCTTTGAGGGCAGCCAGAGCAGGAGGGGCCATTGGGGGTCTTTGGGGAGGCGGGGCAGCAGAGGGGGAGGTGGATCAGGGCCCTAAATGAAGATGTAAGCAAGAACTGGGCAGCGGGGGGGGGGGGGGAAGAGAGATTGAGAGGAATATGTGCCAAATAACTCATAGTGAGGCTCTTTTGTGTTGCCCTTCCTTGGCAAAGATGTGCAAAAGGACATTGGAGGCAAGAGAGGCAAATTCTGACTGATGTGGCACGACACAGCTTAAGGTGCTTCTTGACACCGCAGCAAAAGCCTGCCCTTCTCCCCAACTGCTTTGCCAAATGCGCAGAGTCGTGGGTTCTTCGGGAGGCCCTGCAGGCAACCTGCACTCTGTCCTCAGGACAGACCAACCGGCCACTTGCCGCCATGTCCCAGTGGGCTGTGTGTATTGGCCCTGGCTGGCCCCTCCAATGGGCTAGCTAGGGAAAACGCAGCCTGCCCTTAGGCAAAGGCAGGCACACAACGAAAGGAAGGCAGAGGGGGGTAGTGAGTGACACCTCACTTGTGATCCTCCACATGCGCAGTTGGGAGGCAGGGCCATCCCAGGGCAAGGCCAGTTGAAGCCCACCTCCATCCGCCTGCCTGCCTGCTGCTCCTGTTCCCTGGTTTCCAACAGGAAAAGGAGAGTGGAGTGGAACAGGAAGTGTGGAGGAGAGGAAATGTTGGGAGAGGGGCTCCAGCCCCCACTCCTTGCTCCTTCAGGCTTGGTTCCCCTCCGTTCCCCTCTTCCTCTTTGAATCCAGGGAGCGGGAGGAGGAGCGGTAATGACTGGTCCTCCATCAGCTGAGGAGTGCAGCATTTGAGACACAGCTACAGGCGCCCAGAGGCCATGGGGTGATGGGGGGACCGAAGGCCCTCCCCCAAGTCCCCACCTTTCTGTCTCTATATATGTTTTTTTAAATTCTCCTTATATGAATTGAGTGACTGTAACTTGTCGATGTTTTTGTATAGCATAAATATACAGTAAGTGCAGATTTAACAGTAGCCGCTTGTACTTTGTGCATTCGTCCAGAAAAGAGCAAAGAACAGAGAGAGTATCCCTTCCTGGCCTTTTGTAAAGTGCTTTGCAAGGGGGAAAAAGGCACAGAGGGGGGGCTGGTCTACTCGCCTCCAGGGTGAAAGGGGCTTCCCTGAGTCAGGCATTCTGGGCCTCTAGCCATGGGTCTGGATGTCAACACACTCCTGTTACGGCCTGGAGTTCCCCCAGTTTGTAGGAGCGTCACTTGTTTGGAAGGCTGAAGGAGGAGAAGAAGAAGCCAAGCTGCCTCCTTCCCACTCGCCCTCTCTCGAAATGCCCTCAGACCAAGCCGCAGTGCCCACACGTCTGTGGGAGATTCTCTTGTCTGCTCCGGCTCTGATTGGGGTGTTCTTTGCTTTGGCACTCTTTGCCGCCTTCACTTAGTTGGCGCGAGAACACGCTCCGCTGGCTGCCGCTGGTCACAATGGCTCCCCATTGGCCCCTTCCTTTTTGGACTCAGCCTCAAAACAGCTCACCTTGCTTGTGGAGTTGCTGGAGTTAAGGGAGGATTTGGCCAGAGGAGGACAGCTTGTCACACAAGGGTGGGGGAAGCGACACCTACAAGAATTCACTCACCTACACAAGTGTGATAGTACAGGAGCCCTGCCTGCCTGCCTGCCCCCTTTCCTCTTTGGGATCCAGCCACTTGACTTGCTTAGCTCTATCCATCCTTAAAGTTCTGTATTGCACTGTTCTGTTGTAAAGAGAGAAGGGACAGTGCAGTGCCCTCTTCTAGGCACCCACAAGCAGGACAGGCGGCGGTGCCCTTTCCCTGGCAAGCTGCTGGCCCAGGCGCCTTCCTTGCCCAAGTACCCCAGGCAGGGTTCATTCTTGCAGGGTGTTCCAAGAATATCCAGGCCTTACGCGCAGGCTCCGCCCATCACAGGTGCCAGCTCTCTCTCTCTTGCTCTCTCGCTCTCTCTCACGCTCTCTTTAAAATAGTTACTTTTAAAAGCTGATTTTTTTAAATTTAATCAGGTTAAAAATGCAGGTATTTCATTAACAAAATCTAAAAGAAACATCAGCCACGCATTAGGATAATTTTCTCTCTCTCTCTCTCTCTCTCTCTCTCTCTCTCTCTCTCTCTCTCTCTCTCTTTATGTTCTTATTTGCCAAATTCTGATATTGTTGCCAAAAGCAAAATCAAGGTTTGTAAGGATTGCATTTTAGGAAAGTAAAATCCGTGTCTGTAATGTAGGCTTGATCATATTTTCTCTCACTACTTTTTTATTATTATTTTGTAATTTCTCCATTTTTTTCCCAGCGTGCCATAGACCAAGTTCTTGCACAGTGTTTAATATTTTGTGGAATTGCTGTTTAAGAAAAAAAAAAGTGAATTGATAACATGATGAATAAAACTCACTTTTGCTGGAGCTTTTTTATTCTTCTAGTTGGGATGGAAAACTGGTTCAGAAATATCCTTTTTGCTGGACAAAGCAGTGTTTGTTCACATGCACTGTGAAGAAGGCCAATTCCATGCTTGGGACCATTAAAAAAGGGATTGAGAATAAAACGGCCAATATTATTATGCCGTTGTACAAATCGATGGTAAGGCCGCATCTGGAGTATTGCGTCCAGTTCTGGTTGCCGCATCTCAAAAAGGATATAGTGGAACTGGAAAAGGTGCAGAAGAGAGCGACCAAAATGATTAGTGGGCTGGGGCATCTCCCTTATGAGGAAAGGCTACAGCGTTTGGGGCTCTTCAGTCTAGAAAAAAGGCGGTTGAGGGGGGACATGATTGAGATGTATAAAATTATGCATGGGATGGAGAGAGTGGATAGAGAGAAGTTCTTTTCCCTCTCACACAACACTAGAACTAGGGGACATCCACTCAAATTGAGTGGAGGGAGTATTAAAACAGACCAAAGAAAATATTTCTTTACCCAGCATGTAATTGGTTTGTGGAACTCCTTGCCACAGGAGGTGGTGAGTCCGTATCAATAGACTCAAGTCTACATCACTGCTTTTTTTGTCCCAATCCCATTCAGGGCCTCCGGCAGTGGATTATGAGATCTACTGCCGTAAGTCCCGATCCAGAGCTGCAAAAGCTGCGCTGCTGTCCTGTGCTTCGGGGCTGCCAACACAAATGGCTGGAGTCTCTGCACGTGTGCCAGAGGCCTGCACTGGACTGGAGCAATCAGCACTGGAGCAGGTAAAGTGGTGGCAGGGGTGGTTTGGGGAAGGATTGGGGCAGGTAGTGCCACTGGCGTCACTGTAGCGTGGCGGGCGGGGCGGGCCGCCGGGGGGTGACGCGCGCCAAGGGGTGACGCGCGTCACCCTCCGGAGGCCGGACGCTCCGAGGCCGGGGAGCGTCCGGCCCGGCCAGCGCTCCAGGGCCTTCTGAAAAGAAGAGGCGCTGGAGCGCTTGCGTTAAAACGCGAAGTTTGACAATTTTCGCGCATGCGCAAACCCTTTTCTGAGGGCAAGGGCCTGCCCTCTTGCCCTCAGAAGGGTCTGCGCATGCGCGAAAATCGTCAAACTTCGCGTTTTAACGCAAGCGCATAGGGCCCAATGCGCTTGCGTTAAAACGCGAACTTTGAAGATTTTCGCGCTTGCGCAGACCCTCCTGAGGGCAAGAGGGCAGGCCCTTGCCCTCAGAAAAGGGTTTGCGCATGCGCGAAAATCGTCAAACTTCGCGTTTTAACGCAAGCGCTCCAGAGCCTCTTCTTTTCAGAAGGCCCTGGAGCGCTTCCTGGCCGGTGACGAGCGCCGGAAAAGGTAAGTTTCTGTAGGGGGGGTGATTCGGGGGGGTGTCGGGGGGTGATTGGGGGGTGACGCGCGTCCCCCGCTCTGGGGTGACGCGCGTCACAGTGACGCCACTGGGTAGTGCGCTGAACCAGGGTGGAAAGGGGAGGATCTCAGCGGCAACGGTGCACACCAATATCCTATGCCCCTTTTCCCAGCCCAACACACCCCTTGAGGCTCCTTGAACTTATGTCAGCTAAATAGCTGTCCGAGTGTGCAAAGGACTTCACCGGTGTAATCTTAATGTAATCTTTACAACAACCCTGTAAGTTAAGTAAGTACTGTATTATTATCCCCATATTGGAGATGGCAGGACTGAGGCTGAAAGAGAGTGGCTTGCCTGAGGCCACCTAGTGAGTTAACTAGACATTACTGTTAGAAAAAAAATTAAAATACCTTTTGAATGGTATATGTCCTACTTGCAGTTTTCTTTGTACCTGAGAGTTGTTTTTTTCCCTTGCACTCTGCCACCATGGACAAGTAAACAGATGAGTCCTATTCAGGCATTCACTCCATGGGAGGGCTTCCCAGGAGCATGCCAGCTTACATAGTCCTGCCCTAGTGATGATGTGCAGACTTCTTAACCCCACCTCTCAACTCTGCCTGTTCAGGTGTTTGTCTCCAGTGACTAGCTCTGAATGCAGGGAGAGCTTCTCCCTGTGACTGCAACCCTATAATGGTCCAGGGCTGCAATCACAGGGAGAAGCTCTCCCAAGCATCAGGGCTTGTCACTGCAGACAAACACCTGAGAGACCAAGGGTGGGGCTAAGTGCATATATCATTGGGCGGGGGGGGGGAGCTCTGCCAGTGCACTCTTGGGAAGCTCCACACATTCAGTCTCCATGGGACTGTGACCATCTCACTAGGGCTGCTGTCAGGAAGACCCTCAGTTTGATTAGTGCCACAATGAGAGAAGCAACATTTATGGGGGACCATACAAAGGCCAGCGGGTGGCGCAGCGGGTTAAACCGCTGAACCATAAGCTATCGATCGAAAGGTCGGCAGTTCGATTCCCACGACGGGGTGAGCGCACGTTGCTTGGCCAGCTCCTAGCAGTTCCAAAGCATGTTAATGGGAGTAGATAAATAGGTACCACTTGTGGGAAGGTAAACAGTGCTCCGTGTTCCAGCCGCATGCTACGTGCTGCGGCAAGGAGAGTCATGCCGGCCACATGACCACGGAGGCGTCTTCGGACAACGCTGGCTCTTTGGCTTTGAAATGGGGATGAGCACCACACCCTAGAGTCGGACACGACTGGACTTAATTGTCAGGGGTCACCTTTACCTTTTTATACAAAGAGCATCAGCTGGAACGATGTGTCCATTCCGTCTTGAAGGAGAGAACTTCACTAACGTCAGTGTCCATTCCGTCTTGAAGGAGAGAACTTCACTAACTCACACAAGTTCTTCCAACCCACATTTAATCCTGACAGCAACCCTGGACTTGCTAAGAGGGGCAATCTCGTTTAAACAAAAAGGTCTTGGAGTCTCATTTTGAATCCCATCTTGGCAGCCTCTTGGTTACTCTAGAGGAAATACAGTAAATCTCAGAAATACCAAATTGGAGGCACAGGTCGGAACTGTTCGTGGCCTGTTGTTGTCCCTCGTGGCACGTGTAAGAGCTGGGCTGGAAGCCAAAAGCCAGCAAAACACCGCGCCATTTCCTGGAAGACAGACGAGTCATAAGAAATTTGGGGAAAAGAAGACTGAAGCACCTGGATCAGAATCCATGTTATGGCCAAAAAGTCTGGGGAAGGGGAGTTTCCTTGACATTCCTGGAATAATTCTTTTTTTTTCCTGTCTGTCTGTAGTCTTTGAGCTGGAAATTTTACTCAGACGTCAGCAAACCTTCGTGACTGCATTCCTAAATGAGGGGTGATTATAGCTGCTAGGTAGTTCCAGTACTTCCAGGCCTATTGGGGGAGGGAGGGAGGGAGGGAGGGCTGCTGTTTCGGTGCTTCAGTGCCCGGCTTAATTACTGACTGAGAACAGTTTAGAAGATCAGCAAGGTTAGAAAGGGTTGGAAAGCAACAGAACAGATGGACACACGGATGTTTCTGATCGTTCTAGGTTTAAAAAAAAATCAGAAGACATACTGCATATAGTCATAAATATGGAAAAGGTCACAACTTGGCATATGCAAAAATGTGTAACACAAGATCACCCTCCCCTTGCCCCAAACAATAAGGGGACAGCCACATGTTTCAATGAGACGACTTGCCTATTTCAGTCCTAGTTGCTGAAAGGATGCCAGGACTTTAAAAGCAACATACAAGGCCAGGGCAATATGTCACCCAGTACAACTTCTTCCATCTCTGGACTACTGGGATGGGAGAAGCTGTTCCTAGAATGTTCTTTCTCCTGTAAACCTGGACAGGCCACTCTCATCCTGACTACACACCAAGGCTCTGTTTGGACCAGTGCTCCGTTCTGGAACCAGTTTGCAGGCCACTATGCCTCCACATGCTCCTTGGGATTGTATGGCTGCCTTCGCTCCCACTCTGGCGACTAATGCCAGCCCCTTCCCCAGCGCCTGGCCTCTTCACAGCTCCCACCTGCACTGGTTTTGCAGAGATGGATCAGCCTTGCCCTCCTCTTGGGTCGCCACCTTTTTCCCTGACTCGCCACGTCATCAGCGCCATAAAAAGATAATAAAGCGAATAGCTATCCATCCTCCAGCCAGAGATTCAGTGATGAGAGACCGACTCATTCCCCAGCGGAACGGCTGCCTTCCCTTGCTGTGCAGCACCCATGAGAGGCAGTGGAGGCGCCAAGACATTCAAGAAAAAAGGTGGCAACCTTCCCAAAACACGTCCTCCAGGGAGTTCATTACATGGCGAGGAAAGGAGAAACGGCCCAATCTGGGTTCACCAGCAGGCATTCTCCTGAGTATCAGTCTGGACTTCTTTCTTCCTGAAGAGCTGATTTTTTTTAATCCATATGTCGCTTTTCCAACATACATTTATTACTTGTTTTCATTTTAAATATGTGCTACGTTACCAACAGCAACAGTGAAAATTCTCCAGGTTGGCTGGATAAGACAGCAACTCTGAGCATGTGCTGAGTTCTTCCATACTACTGAGTAATTAACCCCTGTGCAGGGGCATTGCAGCCCGGAGCATCTCGCCATTAAATGAAGTGCCACTCCTCCGCATGCCCGTCCCCCTCCCATTCTGATGGGCTGGAGCTGGACCCTCCACACTTCCCAAACGTAGCCAGAAGGGCTGGATTCAGCACCACCTACTTGCAGGCCCTTGCTCAGCCTTGCTTGCCGTCTTGGGGAAGTTTCAAACAGAAAGGCAAGATTCATGCTGAAAGCCCCAGCCGGCTGCCTTGGTACTCCCTTGGTCTTTCCTCCTCCTATTCCTGACAGCTGCCTCCTGCAGAGCAAACCTCGAGGCCACCAAAAGGCCAGATTATGACAGAAGAGAGACCTTAATCTGCTTCCGCATGCACACAACATGCAGATAACTCTTTCTGCACATAATGGGAGCACTGCCCTCCTTTCCCACCTCTGCTGCCCTATGCCAGGCTGGGGTGGGGGGAGAAGTGGGCATTCTGCCTTTGTCCCCTAACTACGGGCACCAGTGCCCCACCATCCCTGCAAGCAGTTGGGAAAGTTATTGCTGCTGGCAGAACAAAGTTCAGGGCAGCTCCTATAAATAGCCCGCTGTCTTGTTCCTGCAGGAGTTATTTTTAGCTCCTCTGGAGCTATACTTATCCTCTCTCCCTGCCGCCAGTTGTCAGAGGCTGGGAAGTGCAGCCTGGCAGCACAGCCAGCCTGGGGAAAGGGGCCTGGGAGGCTGCCAGCCAGGTAGCTGTCTGAACAGAGGGCGGCACTGGACCCTCGTGGCTGGGGCAAGAGGTGGGTCATGGAAAAGGCAGTGGGTGCCACCCACCAGTGCGTGCAGCACGGACCACCTAGCTAGCTGAGCACAGTCCCTGGCTGTGTTGGCTTCTGTGTGGGACTGACTCATGGACACGTCTTTAGTAGTCTGCCTCAACATCCCAATGGCTCGGAGCAGGGAGGAGTCTAATCATGTTTGTTTTATTTTGGTATGAATAGCCTGCCTTTCCTTGAAAACGGCCTAAAGTGGCTAACAATGCCTACTGAAAGCAATACAAAAAGTATAAAAACTACACAAACATTCCTGTATAAATGAAAACAAAGACAGACGCAAAGGCTGCAGTCCTCCTAGACACACTTTCCTGGGAGTATTTATTTATTTATTTCGTATCCAGATCACACTTTGCTCTGCCAAAATGTAGCCACCGCCACCACAGCTTTGTCATTAGCTTGCTGTAAAATTATCGACAGTACAAGCAAAACCCCTGGCTTTAGAAGGAGGTTTTCTCTGTGCCAGGTGCAAGGGAGTGACAACAGGAAACAGGTTATCTTGTTGGCTGTGTGCTCCCTGAGGCATCTGGTGAGGCCACTGTGAGATACAGGAAGCTGGACTAGATGGGCCTTTGGCCTGATCCAGCAGGGCTCTTCTTATGTTCTTATGTAAGGCTCCGGCAATAATCGGCACACCATCAGATGAAAAAAAACACCGGGGTTTATGGTCAGCCTGCCTATGTAAACCACCTTGAGTCTATGAGAAAGGCGGCATGTAATAAATAAAAAATTAATAAATAAAAATGTACTTTCATCTTGTTTGCCTGCCTCCGGCTCCTAGCAGACTCCAGGCAGCATTCACGACTTCTACAGCTTCCTCAGCATCAGATGAAATGAAGCTATACAGCTATGTGTCTGTCATCCGCATATTGGTGATATCAGTACTCAGTGTTAAACAATATGGGGGACAAGCTGTATCGCCATAGGTCAAAGTTCAACATGAAGAGCTGGCGCCCCCCCCCCCAGGACCACCTTCTAGATTAGAACCTAGAAGCTTCCTGCCAGGAGGAACCGAAACTACTACAACACAGGTGATCCCCAGCAGCCCCAACCTGGCCAGGTGATGCAGGAAAGGAAACCCTGGTCAATGTTGTCAAAAGCTGCTGAGAGGTCTAGCAGGACTAATGGACACACACCCTTTCTAGTCTCCAAGGTGTGTCCATTAGTCCTGCTAGACCTCTCTAGTCTCCATCAGCTTACCTGTGACTGCCTTTGGTCCTCCCAACCCTGGGTTGGAAAAGGAAGAAGGGGATGGGGCAGAACAGGAAGCGTGGCTAGCTCAGCCCTTTCGTCTCCATGCTTCCTCTCCCGCTTCATTCCCCTCTTATTTTCCAATCCAGGGAGTGGAAGGAAGAGCAGTGGAGTCAAGTGGGAAGACAGAGGTGGATGCCCCCCCCCCGACAATCTGCTGTTGTCTGACGCGAGTGCCTCGGATGGGCCAGCCCTGCTTCATTGCCCCCTTAAACAGGCAGACCAGGAGGGCACCTGGCAGGTCTCTCTAGGGAGAGCTTTCCGAAGCTGGATTCCACAGCCACTGAAAAAATCTCTCCAGGTCATCAGCTTAGCGTGTTTGAAAGCCCAGGAACCCAAGCTCTGGCATGGAAATTGAGGGGACACCCTAGCCTTGTCAACACCACCAGTGCAGAAATGGGGTCACAATGGGGGAGAGGAGCAGGGTGCAAGGAGGAAGAAGGGCAAAGTGGAGGGGAGGCATAGAAACAGCAGCCAGCCCTGGAGCCCAGTGAGCCAGTTGCGCTTGCAGTTGCCCCGTTGGTTCGTTTGAGCTTGAGGGCGGCAGGGCTCCTAGTGAGCAATCACCTGCTTGCATGCAAAGGCCCTGCTCAAAAGCCTTTGAACAGGAGAGGCAGGGAATGGGCGTGGCTGGAAAGCCATATCTAAAAGGCAGAGGGTGGAGTGGAGTGGAGGTTTCTCTCTGATGAGGAGGAGGCAGCAGTTCAAGCACACATTTGTTTTGTCTGGTGGAGGCCACAGGCCGAAGGCTTGCTCCACCCCATTCCTCACACCCTTGAATTTGGGGGTGCTGCTTATTGTCCCAGTACCAGTTCTGCAGTGTCCCTCCATTTTTCAGAACTCACTAACCAACACCTGAGATTCACAAATGAGGCAGGAACTCTAGCTTGAGCCAAAGGGCACTCAGGACCAACAGCGTATTAGCAGAGCTGTGGAAAAAGCCAACTCAAATCACAATTGAGCTGAGTTACACAAAGCAGTTTTATTGACATACTGCGAAATAAGAGCAAGAGAAGCAACTGGTCGTGGCTGCTTGGGCAGGGAGACCTAAAACAAGAAGACGACGATGGGGAAAGAAGCGAATGAGAATCTGATCTGAACAGGGCAGAGCCATCAACAAGTATTGAAACTAGGAACTGAATAGGTGACTGCTGCTCCCCATACTGGTGGAGATGAAAACATAGACCCACACCCACTGGTATTGTGCAGCTCTAGCTCGCACGCTGTTGCTCTTCCAACACGGAGCACTTGCCAGCAACCTGTGCCCACCAGGTAAAAACAGGGATGGGGCCCTGCATGGATACCGTTGGGAGGCACAACAGTGCAAAACGTCACTGGAGAAAAAACTCTGCGCTCAGCCTCTTCTCCTATGGGCTTTCCATGATCCTGCAGAGTGCCAGCAAATTGTCCCCCTTTGTTTCCTTCTGGCTGTAGAGCACTAGCACAGATGCCCAGGGCCAGAGCATGTGTGCCAAGGGGAAAATGCTAGCTGCAAATCCTCCATGGTTACAATGGCAATTGCAGCCATGACATTCGCAAGAGATGAGGAGGGGGCTCCACCCTCACGTCCTTCCCTAAGGGGTGGGTCTGCACTGGGCAGTTTCCATCCTGTACCCACAGGGTGGTTCTTTTCCCCCCTACACATCCAATGTGGCAGGCCACACCTACTCCTGCAAGTCCTCCCATCATCATCATCATCATCATCATCATCATCATTATTATTATTATTATTATTATTATTATTATTAACAATCAGTGAATCAGCTTTTCAACAAAAAAGTTCACAAAGCGGTTTACAGACAAAATCAAATGATGAAATGGCTCCCTGTCCCAAAAGGGCTCACAATCTAAAAAAGATGCAGAAGAACACCAGCAAACAGCCACCAGAAAAGAGACTGTGCTGGGGTGAATGGGGGGCAGTTACTCTCCCCCTGCTAAATATAAGAGGAGCACCAATTGAAAAAGTGCCTCTTGCCCAGTTAGCAGGAGCAATAGGCACTTCCAGAGTGCTTCCCTCCCCCCCCCAGTCATTTCAGCATCAAGGTGTGTGTGTGTGTGTGTGTGTGTGTGTGTGTGTGTGTGTGTGTGTGTGTGTGTGTGTGTGTGTGTGATTTCCAAATTCCTCCTATTTTACATCCTTCCTCTTTATGTCATGTTTTTAACATGTATTTGGTAAACATTATTTTGATCAGGTTTTGTGCTCCTGCAACCTTCTCTTTTTCCCTGCATGTTCTTTTCGCTCTTTTCTTTTGCATGCTTCCATACCACTGTAAAGGGGGACTCTGCATCCTGTTCACAGGACTCTTGTCAGCACAATAAAAAAAAGAAAATGTTTTATGAGGCAGACGGGCGTATGAACTACGAGTGGTCATCCACGTGGAGTGGGAAGTCTGTCTCCATGTGCTCTGCCTTAGGTCCACACACCCCACACACAATCCTCTTCCTTGCATGCAACGTGTGGGTTTTGTGCTCTAATATATATATATATTTACATTTAACTAGTTTAGACTGTCCTATGGTAGGAAAGAGGTTTATAAATACATTTCAATATTTTTATACCGCTCTTCTACTTAACAACCACTCAGAGTGGCTTATGCAGAAGAAATAGCAGTACACTGTACACTAAAACAATACCGGTATATACATAATAAGATTGCTGGAAAAAATTCTTTAGATTTCTGCCCCAAAGAGAGCAAAGCAAAGACGACATCATCATCATTATGTGTTCTTCTCCCACCTGTCCAAGGACCTCCTGCTCTTTTACACTTTGATTTGGCCGGGTGTTAAATTTGTCATGTGCCACCACCAGCACACATTGTCAATGGGAAGAAAGATGGAAAGTGGCCAGAGACCCCCACGTGTTGCGGTCCACCCTCTTTGGGTAGATGGCCCCAGGAGGCATCCCGGGGCAGCTGGAGATGGACACACCCGCCTCTTCTGAGCCCAGCCCTTCCCCTTGTTGGGCAGGGAGGCCAAGCCACATATTTCCCCCATTTCTCCCTCCACCTTTTCCTTTTTGTTGGAGCTCCTACAGCATTTCTCTTCTGGAAATTTACTGGCAGGCGAGCACTGCAGATGAAGGCTTGCAGCTGGCCCCACATTTGGCGTCGATTTTTATCATCCACACACTCCCCTCATCATTCAGCAACTGGTGCCAAGTCATGGGTCCAGGAAATGGGAGAGGGAGGGAAAAGTTACCCCTGACACCTCCAAAACGTAGATAGAGCTGCCTGTGGAATCACATGCCCACACCTGACCATCAAGTGCAATGCAGAGACTCACACATATCCCTGACTTAGCACCAATTGTAGCTTCCCAATTCTCTTCAGAGGCAGCCTTCAGGTAGAACACATTGCAGCAGTGATGCCTGGAGGATCAGCCATCAAGAACTCTCATCACCCGGCAAGGTGCTTCTCTCTGTGTGGAGCCTGCAGTTTGTTTGAAGAGCCCCACAGGGTGGCTGTTGCTGGGGGGGGGGGGGGTTCTGCATTGCACTTAATGGTTTGGGCACTGATGTCACAGGTAGCTCTGGCTACGTACTTTTCAGAGGTGTCAGGGGGTGACCTTCCCCTCCTGCTCCCTCTCCCATTTCCTGGACCCATGACTGGGTACCAGTTGCTGAGTGATGATGATGGGAGTGTGAATGAGAAAAATCGACGCCAAACGAGGAGGCAAGATCCAAGCTGGCCCCAAAGTTATTGCATCTATGGGAGGATGCAGCCACATGCACTGATCCTTTGGTTTAATATAAGTAAAGCAATTAAAATACAGGTACCTCCTGCATTAGAAAGATCTCATGGTCCTTTAACATTTTAGCCTCCAAAATAAACAGGCATTGAGAATTGTTACATGAGATGATCACTGCTGGTGGTGGCATTCTTTATGTTGAGTTTTGAAGGGCATGTGGATTTCCTCCAACTGAAGTAGGGAAATGTGTAGAAGAGCTTGCGACAAGGTCCAAATCGGATCCTTTCAGACAAGCACAAGGAGGAAGACAAAAGCGCTAATGATTTATTGAAAATTAACAATGATTGATTGAGTCCGGGCATTGATGCTGCACACATAGCAACTGATGTTTCCTGTGCACTGAATTTGCTACAATGCATATACTGTACATATATTTGTTCAGTTATTTGATGGGCCAGAGAGCCAATGCCAAATTAGGAGGCTGGAGAGAGGGAAGTCAGGGTTAAGACCTGCCCAAAGCGGGTGATCCAGTCATTTTGCCTTTCTCAGTTCTTTTTGTGTGCAACTCTCCTGCAGCAGATGTGCACGTTTTGTGCTCAGCAGCTCCCTTGGAAGCAGTGCCCTGTTGCTAACTGCCAGATCACTCCTTGGGGAAAAAAACTGTGGTCTTGCTGATCTGGACAGGCATACATGATAAGAGCGGCTCGGAGGGCCAGAGGTCGGTTGGAACATTCCATTCCTGGGTGGGCACATCACACACACTGTTCCTTTCATCAGTTCACCAATGAAAATGGGGAGATGCTTGCAGTGCTCCAATTCCATGTGATGTGATCACTGCCTGAGCCACCCCTGTACCCTGCTTTACATTGCTGCAGCCTGGATCGCTGCCACCTTTGCTGTGCTGCTTCTCTCGTTCACGTTGCAACCACCCTCCACTCATTTAAAAGCCAGGAGGGTCATTTTCTTACACCCTCCACTCATTTAAAAGCCAGGAGGGTCATTTTCTTTTGCTTGTCCAAAAGTTTAGGGAAAGAGTTGAGTTTTGGGGGTTTTGTACTTGGTATTTATGTTTTTTTACTTTGGAATCTGTGCATGGGTGGGGTGGGGGGAAAGAGCTGAGTTTGGGGGGCTTTGTACTTGGTATTTATGTTTTTTACTTTGGAAACTGCATGGGTGGGGTGGGGAGGGAAAGAGTTGAGTTTGGGGGGTTGTACTTGGGATTTATGATTTTTGTGCATTTTGTTCATGTGCCTTATTGCTGTGTGTTTTTAAAAGAGATCCTGGCATTTTTGTGTATTTTTGTGCAATTTATGTAAATTAGCTAATTACATAAATTGGCTAATTATGCTAATTAGCTGGGGGTACTCCAAAAATTTTGACCTTCATTGGGGGTACCCGGGCCTCCAAAGGTTGAGAACCCCTGTCCTAAACTAAGTTATCATCCCTGGTTCAAAATCTATCTTCACAGCTGCATTATGTGAAATGGCAGAAGGTCTGGTGGTGCCTCTCAGTGCACAAGCAGGCACATTTGTATTTGCTTGTTTTTATTTTGGATTTATATGCCATTTCTCTCCTTGTGCCCCAAAGTGGCTGACAAAATAATTGCAACCAAAGAGCAGAGCTGTAAGAACCAGATTAACATCAACAAGGCCAAGGAAAAGCAGCAGGGACAGCATAAAAACCAACAGATGGGTATTTAGTGAGCACCTGGAGGCTGGAAGAGATGGGGCTGCTGCAGTACAAACCTTCCAGGGGAGGAAGCTGCAGAGCCTGAGGTCTGCCACCAAGAAGGCCCGCCCCATGTGCTCGCCAACCAAACCACAACTGAAGTTGGCACACGGAGCTGTGTCTCCCCCGATGCACAATCAAATCGGCAATCAAATACATTTCCATGCCTACCCACTAGATATAAAACATGTCCTTTCTCCACTCAGAGATTTGACATGTAGAAACTCTGGGGAGGACAGTGAACCCCTACGAATCCCAGACACTGGCACCCAAAATGTCAACAAGACTGACACCCTCCCAGAGGCAAAAACAGAGTCAGGCACAAGCAGCAGGCACAAGCAGCGGAAAACAGCAGGGATTGTTCCTGGTGTTTACCAGGTCAGTGGGAGCACATGCATGCACGCTTTCCGCTCTGACACGTGCACACACACGTGCCTGCCACCCTTCCCGATCAAACCGGCCTTTCCACGCATGCAGCCTCCCCAATGCAAGTGCAGCGGAAGTCCGTTTTCAGCACTCCCTGCCCTGCCTGCTGCTCCTGCCAACACTGCTGAGTCAGCCAGTGGCTGCCTGGTTTCGGCCAAGCTGGATTAGCAAGCAGTGAGGCCTCGCCTCCTCCCAGGTGACAGGGCAGATTTTGTGCCTGGAGCACAACAGAAAAGGGTTTGCCCAGATATTGATCAACCAACCCAAAAATCATCATCCACAACAACAACAACAACAACAACATTTTCCTTCCCTCTCCACGATGGACGGGGACTTTCACTGGATCACCCACATTCTCTCTCCCTCCAGTAAAGGAGGTGCCAACGTGGCTGATCCCACAAATCCTGAGCAGGTGGAGAACTCAGCAGGAATTTTAGAAATGTCAACAACATGTGCAGAGGCTGCCTTAAACTATGGCTGGCTGCAGTCGGCAAGAGACATGATTGACTCGTCCTTTCATAAGAGCATAAGCACATCCCGGCTGGGTGAGAGCAAGGTGGGTCTAGGTGAGATGTCTTTCCAAGGGGGTTACACATTCATGGAGGACATGTCTGTCACTAGCAGCTAGCAATGATGGCTATCAGAGATAGTAAGCCTCTGAGTGCCAGTTGTGCACGTTTCCAGAAGTGTCTGCCTGGTCATCGTGCGAAAGAGGATGCTGCCTTCCTTGCTCTGATCAAGCAGCACACTTCTTATGTACAGTACTTATTAAAAGGGGATTAGGCAACTTCCGGCTAAATTGACCTATCACTATCACAGTGTTTCTCAAACTGTGGGTCGGGACCTATTTGGTGGGTCGCGACCTGATTTCTGGTGGGTCCCACCAGGTGATCAGATAACTAATTGCCACAAGCCCTGAAGCTATTCAAAAATCAGATAGCTACTAATTGCCCTGCAAAGAGCTGAGCTCTTGCAGTTTGCAAGATAGCTGCTAATTACCCTACAAGCAGCTGAGCTCTTTACTTGTAAATAAATAAATAAATAAATTTATTTATTTATTTATAGATCACATTTTTTTTAAAGTCTCGTAAAGCTAGGTGGGTCCCGATAGAGTGTCATTTTAAAAAGTGGTGCTAAATGCTAAAACATTAAAAGGTGCTAAAACATTTGAGAACCACTGATCTATCAGCATCTACCAACCACGATAGCAACAGACACTCCATATACAAAGGCAGTATATGTAACACAGGGCCAGACCAAGGTCTTCTGAAGCCTGAGGCGGTATGCTAAATGCTGCCCCCCCCCTTAACGAATGATGTGCAAGTCTCTGCTCCTCCCACTCTCCAATGTTCTAGCTCAGCACTCTCTGCCCTCTACATTTTCCTCTCTGTCCCCCTCCTCCTTTTCCAGTCTAGGGAGCAGAAGGAGAAGGAAGAGCAGTAAAAGCCAGTAAGTGGACAGAGCTGGACAGAGCCCACCAATCTGCTGCCTCAGGCGACTGCTTCAGTAGGCCTCATGGATGGGCCGGGCTTGGTGTATAACGTATGTTGGAGTGATAGCAGGAGAGGGCTGCTGCCTTCATGCCCTGCTTGTGGACTTCCTGGGGGCATTCGGGCTGCTTCCTGACGAGGGACTCCTATCGCCCCCAAATGGTTGCTTTTCCACTTTCAGGGACATCGGGGTTGCAGTGGACTTTTCAGACTTCTGTGGAAACAACACTTTCTCTCTGTGTACATCCCACTATGCTCTATCCTCTCCACTGGGTGTGACACAGCCTCATTGCCTTCTTCCCTCCCATCACTCTTTCCCCACGGCAGTAGTTCCCCTACGTGCATGTGCAGTTCCCCTACACATGCATGTGCAGAAAGTGTGCTTACCTTTTCAGAATTGCAGCCTTCAATCAGTGAGTCCTGCCCTTTGTTAATATGGTTCCTGCTTCTCCCAGTGTAGAAACAATTATGAAAAAAAAAACCTCTCTATTAATCATTTCCTGAAATACTTTTCTCCCACTCTTCCACCCTTTTAACTACTTGTTTTCCTAATCCTATCATTTCCTCTTACTTAAAAAGACACCAATGTTGGATTAGCTCAGTATAACCTTTGCAATTACTAAAGTATAAACATACTAATTTTTGTTACATGTTGGTGAAAAGCCATTATAAATGCTAATTAAAAAAAAAACAATGAAAAAAAATAAACATGCCCACGGAAATGGCACCTGATGGTAACTGTTAAGGTGTGTCCAGATATGGAAGACAGAGAAGAGCCGATAAGGCTCAATCACCCACAGAGTCACTGCACAAGATAAATTGTGCCTCTAAAAAATGGCGCCCGAGCAACAGGGCTGGCCTTACCATGAAGCGGCCTGGAACAGTCCTGTGGAGTGGCATCTTTGGAGGGGCGGAGAATGGACGAGCCCCTCCGTCACAGGTCTGCCTGCCGTCCTCTCCAGCCTGCCACTCCACTGGGGACTCCTCTTCCAATTTGCTGGAGGCAAGTCCCCTTCGCCCTCCAGAGAGGAGAGAGGAGGGGGAGAAAAAGGGGTCGTGGTGGCTTCTTCTTCCCACCCACTTGGTGCTTACAAAAATACAAAGGCTGGGAGAAGTGATCTGGAGCCTTCCCCCTTCCCTTTCCTTACCTGAGCTTGGCACACATCCTTCCTCCTCCAGTCCACATCTTCTGTTTGAAATGATCAGGAGCAGCGTGCTTCTCGTTTCTGAAAGAAGCCACACAGAGGAGGGAGGCTGCGCGCTGAGCTCAGGTAAATGGGGTGGGGGTGCACCCCATCCCCTTTGTATCCACAGTACTGACTGGCCCTCCACCTGCTTGCTCGCTAGCCCACCCACCCACCTGCCCTCCCCCCCATCCGCGGGGGACACACTTGCAAGCAAGTGCAGGGGGGGTGGCAACATTGAGGGAATTCAGGCCACATGGGGGCACGGGCTGTCACTGCGGAGGGGGGCTGCCTGCACTGCCTCCCCTTGCCAAAACAGTCAAATTTTCTATAATCCAAGGAGAAATAGATAAAGCTCAGGAAAATCATAGGAGGCCGATGATATGCAGACAACATCATGTAGCTGAATGAAGAAGCGGTGGCGGTTCCAGAGCCGGGGATTCCGGTCTCTCCTGGACACATTCTGGGAAATGCATTCTGAGCACTGGACCCACTTTGGTCCTGCTTCAGCACGCAACTCTGCTTAGTTCTGATGAGAACTGTAGAGCGCCAGACAAATTGGACCAGGGCTGGTGCCAGCAAGTGTGAGAGCCCTGCACAGGTGAGCACGAGGTGCACATGCACGCAGCACCACCACTGCCCCTCTAATCCCCTGTCCTACTTGCCTCTCCCTTTCCCCTTCCCATCTTGCACCCTCCTCACTACTTACCTGGTGGGTGGACAGGTAGGAGGAGTACGACAACTGTGACTCCCCTGGCAGCCGACGAGGAGGTGGATCAGAGCCCTCTGAGAGTCATGGTCTGCCTGTCCCCCTGAATTGCCCTGGACTCAGCTTCCTTTGACCATTTGTAATTCAAAACTTTGCTCCTGGGCATCCCAGCTAGAATGGCATATTTTCATGAGTGTGCTAGTTTGTTGCACTTTTCATGGGGAGCATTTTTCTCTAATGTGATGCTGCTGCCACCCCTGTTTTCATCTCCATTCTCTGCCTGCCTGCCCGTTTATGCTCACCATTTGTCATTGTTTTCCATCCACCTACCCATCCACTTCCTCTTTCGTAACTCGGCCATGCCTTGACACCTCTTGAGAGATCCAGCGGCCACGATCCCTTGCAGGTGTGCCCCACCTGACCTGAGCCTCAGAATGAGTGCCAGATCTCTGTCACGTAAGTGGGGCCGCCTCCCTTGGTGTCTCCCTGAAGTTTTCGTTGCTCTAACACAATGTCCTTGAACACATTCCTCTGAGCCTTGCTCATGCCAAGGTGCTATTCTCAGGAGGGACATCTGTCCCTGGCTGACATCATGTCCCAAGGGGACAGGTAATTGCACATACCTAGAAGCAGCACCTGATGGGCAGGTGATTTCAGCAGCTCAGTTGCAGAAGGATCTGTGAGTTGTTTCCCTTTGGGGTGAGAAGGGTCCCCCCCCCGCCACCCCTCTCTGGAGCATCATCAAGAGGGGCTATCATAACTGGAATCAGGATGTTTGATGTGGCCTAGTTGTGCCCAGTAGTAGTCATGGCTCAAGGATTTGGGGGCCTCTTGGGAAATGCCCCACCTTCTCTCACAGCTTCTGCTTGCTTTAGATTGTAAGATCCTTGAGGCAGGGAGCATTTCTTTCACCGTTGTGTTAGTCCGTAAGGTTCCACATACTTTGCTACTGCTGTATCTGTGAAGGGTGTACGTTCCACACAATGATCAATATGTACTGTATGTTTTTATTGCGACTGTTGTTCTTATAAAGTGGACTTCAGCGATGAGCTGCAGTTGTAGAAAAGGTGGGACAGAAATCTATTACTGTACATAAAATAAATACCATGTTCTGTTTATTAATCAATTAGACTAAACTAAAATGATGCCCTGCTTAATCTGACAACTGTTTCTTTTTTTAAAAAAAAGTCAATTATTTTGGTACAAGAACTTGCATAAACTGTGGGTGCCCAATTACTAGCTTAGGAGATGTCTTCTCTGCAGTGGACAGCTGGGGCCATCTTAGAATAGGCATTTCTCCTCCTCTGTCACTAGGGGCAGTGCGACCTGGAGAACCACCCCATGCCAACCCCGCGACTGCTGCCTCTGCCACCATGCTGAAGAAAAGAAAAGCCCCTTGCCATGTTTCTCACGCAGTTCTGGCAAACCCGGAAGTGCAAGACTTCCGGTTTTATGTAAAGGGCTCCTTTGTTCACGCTGTCCCTGTAAATAAAGCCGGACGTCTTGCACAGGGAAACTGCACAGGGACAGGAGCAAGGTGAGGAGGCGGATGAGCCGCTTCTTGTTTGGGAGTAGGAAGCGGATCATGGCGGCATGTGACAGCAACAGGCTGGAGGGAGGAAGCAGTGGGTTTGGGGTAAAGCGCACCCCAAATCCACCGCCCCTCTCAGACTACTCGCAATCCGCCGCTGGTGCAATCCACTTCACCTCACTTCATGGTTGGGCCGGCAGTGTCTGTCACACAGGAGGGCATGCCTCTTTTTAGATGGCACATGGTGTGACATATACATGCATTATATAAGAATGCCCTGCTGAATCAGACCAAGGCTCTATCTGGTTCAGCATCCTGTTTCCTACAGTTGTCAGCCAGATACCCCTAGGAGGACCCCAAGAAGGAGATGAAGCGATACCCCTCTCCCACCATGGCTCCCCTGCAACTTGTATTCAGAAGCAAACTGCTTCTGAATCTGCAGGTTGCATAATAGACATTGTGACTAGTTGCCTCAATAGTCTTGTCCTCCAGGAATTTTCTAATCCCTTTAGAAAATCACAATTCCTGGGTTGCGTAGCTACAATGAGGGGGGGGGCAAATGCCCTGGGTGACAGTCACAGTCTCCTCATGAGGAGATTGCAGCTGTTCCTTGCCATGGGTGACAGCCACAGTCTCCTTGCGAGGAGACCATGGCTGTCCCCCACCCTTGCCCCATTGTAGCTACACAAGTAAATTCCCTCTTTCTGTGACAGAGGGCTGCAATTAAAGGAGTTTTGCTTGTGTTGTTCCAAGGCTTTTTCAGCCTTGAATGTCTGAAGAGGGAATGCCTCTTCTAAGATGGTGTCTGCTGTGACACATGAACATAACAAGTCTGTTTCTTTTTCTTGAGTAGTACTGCTTTATTCTTATCTTAGTCAACATTTTGCTATACCGAGTTGAGTTAGACATGCATAGGACTGTGCTCTAAGTCGCCAATTAAAATGCATGCAATTAATTGATTTGGATTTCTTGGATTAGGTGAAAGTCCTATATATAATTAATAACAGACGTTTGCATGTACATGTGGAAGAGAGAACAAAGTGTGGCTCATGTTACTTTCCAGAATTGAATGTTCCTCAGACAGGAGGATCAAGCTGTCTGCTTCAGGAGTCCAGGTTCTGCACTGTAAACCTGCAAAGTGTGTGCCATTGTTTTGGATGCAGCAGCACAGAAGGTTCCCACAGGCCGGCCGGCCTGCCTGCCTGCCTGCCTGCCTGCTGCACACATGATGTCAGTCTCCCTCCTAACCACTTCTGTCTGTCTGTGGGCTTGCTGGCTCAGAGCCTGGGGCAAAGAGTTTAGACAAGCCGAGACTGTGTGAGCTGCGCTGTTTATAGCCAGCCGTCGCAATCCCTCCCCTCTGCACTGGTGCCAAGTCTGGAGGAGAGCCAGGAGTGGGGAGGAGGGGTGGTGTGTGGCGGGAGGGAGCCCATCCAGGGGGCTCTAGTAGCTGCCTTCCAGAGGTCCCGGCGAGTCTGCAAGGAGACACCCTTTCTGGCAGACAGAGGGCTGCAATTAAAGGAGTTTTGCTTGTGTTGTTCCAAGGCTTTTTCAGCCTTGAATGTCTGAAGGCCGCACTGCAATCAGACAGGGTGGGGGTTAACCGAGGACTCATCGAGCGCAAGGGATGAGTGAGGCGGCTGGGTAGCCACTACAGAGCCTGACAGCTCAGTCCCAAAGAGGAGACACATGAATGATGACGAGGGAACTGGAAGCAAGTCATCCTGGGCCAAAGGGTGGAGAAGCCCCTGGTCAGATCCAGACAGTGGGTGTGTGGAGTGTGTGCACGCTTGCACATCAGTGGCTGTAAAACTGGCAGGACTTTCCTCCAGACTTGGCCTTGATACTGGTCAGCTTCACCACCTTCTTTGTAGGCTGAGCAGAGCAACCCATCATCATCATCATCACCCCTTAGGACATTAGTCAGCCATTTTGGACAGCGAGTGGAGCATATAGTAGTCTGCACCCCCTCATTCACCAGAAAGACTTCCCCTCCTTAACATAATATTAACACACTATTGCAGGACTCTACCACTTAGGCCTGTAGTCAGAAATGCTGTGAGGTGGGAAGCTCTGCAGATAACATTGGGGGCAATGATTCTCTCTCAACCTAACCTACTTCACAGGGTTGTTGAGAGGCTAAAATGTGGGAGTGCCCATGTTACCAACATTATTTGATGTTCTAAATAAAAAAACACAAGTTAGTGCAGAACGGCAAAAGGTACAATACAAATTCTAATGTTAAGTCACTCACAACCAGCTCCTACATAGGTGTACCTAGAAGTCCCATCCAGTACAATAATTATTATTAAATAATGGCAATAATAAAAAACATAAATACAATTAGAATATAACTGCCATGTGCTTGCTTTCATGTGGCTTTGACAAATTATTTCCATGTTATTCATTTAATTAATAAATATAAGGTTATTTAAACTGTTGTATAAGCCTTTTTATTAATTTTTGGACAACTTGTCCATTGATCAAATTGTACAAAGAGCGTAACCTTGTTCCAAGTCCGCGTGAGTTGTTACATCGCATTTGTGTGCATCCGTCATAGCACTGGATCGCCACCAGTTCCAAAGGGATCGCCACCTTCACCTGTAGCAGCAAAAACAACAGAGAGTTTGTGACACCTTCGGATGAAACTGAAGTGACCTATAGTCCATGCACGTTTAAGCTGAAATAAATGTGTCAGTTTCTGGATTGTCACAGGAGAAGGTTGACTGGTTTAGCCGTTCCGATAGTCATGTTTGTTTTCTCCCCACTCAGATCTCTGTGTTCTTGATCATAGATGGCAAACATGCTGGAAGGGGGGGAGCCTATGGCATTTGATCTGTGGTGGCAGAGATCTGTGCTGGTCTCATTCACACATGCCAGTCATCACTGGATGCCATGGTAATCAGGATGCTGCTGCCTGCACAAACACGTATGTGTCGGGATCAGCTTTTTGTGCACTGAATTCTGCCTGCATGTTTTTGATGATAGCTCCATAAGTTCAAAGGTTTACTTTTTCCTAGGGAATACGATGGTTCTATTTGTCCCATCTCCAAAAGGACATTGATTTGCGCAGAGCTGGAAAAGGTACAAAAAAGAGCAACAAAGCAAGACACACGTGACAAATTCATGGTGTGGAAAAAAAATAGAATGAGAAAGTTTCTCTATTTCTTTCATAAGGATCGCCCAATGAAATTGAAGGGCAACAAGTGCAGAATGTGTTTACACAACACATTTATGGAGCTTAAGGCCATGATGACAAACCACAACGGTGCGGCGTGTTGGGAAGTGTCCTGTACTCTCCTCCTTCATGTGGCAACACAGGTGAGCTTCACTGCCGCGAGAGAGGAGAAGGAAAAATTGAACTTCACCCAATCAGAGGGCGCATTCAGTGCAGTGGGGCAGGACAAGAAGTGAAGCGTTTAGCCAATCAGAATCAAGTCTCACTTGATTCTCAAAGGCCAGCATCGCTTCGCACTGCACCGTGCCGCAGTGTGTCACGGGCTTTACAATGGGGTAAGGATCGCTGGCTTAGATGGATTAAAAGGGGATTAGACAACAGCTATGAGTCATGATAATTAAATGGAACCTTCATGTTCAGAGGCAGTCTACCCCTGAATTCTAGTTGCTGGAAACTTATAGCAGAGGAAGATGATTGCCTTCATGCCCTGCTTGTGGGTTTTCCACTGGGCACTTGGTGAGACACAGGGTGCCAGACAGGATGAATTTGTAGAGCTCATCTTGTGTGTGGATCAGCTCTGCTTTTTCTCCCTCTGCCACACTTTGGAGCCACTAGGAAGCAACAGGAGGGGTTGGGGGGCCTGAAGCCGTTCCTCAGCCTGACAAAACTGAGCTGTGCGTGCAGTGACGCAGCGCTGTTCCTCAGAGTACTCCAGACCTGGCTCAGAAGTGAAATTCAAAATCGGCTAGACACACTGACTGACTCAGCCAGAGCTGGGGATTGACTGGCGAGACTGTAGAGGTGGGTGGTGGGTCGGGAGAGCCCTGCGTGGGTCGTGCACTTTCTCTTGGCTGGCGTGTCGAGGGGCGCCACAAACCATCTATCGCAGCTGGTCACAAGATGAGAGGTCCAGACGTTTTCCAAATCCAACCGTTAGAAGAAAAAGAGACACAAACACATGGTTATACTTAGCAGCAATGGAAACTGCTTGGGTGGAGAGAGGAATGCAAGATGCTCTCTCTCTCTCTCTCTCTCTCTCTCTCTCTCTCTCTCTCTCTCTCTCTCTCTCTCCCCCCCCCCCCAGCTATACCCAGAAGCAGGCAAAACTCATTCAGGTCACATTGCCAGGACTGAAACCCAACCACCACCACCACCACCCCCAAAAAAAAAAACTCAGAATGGCCAAAAGTGAGACGGTTCGATTCTGAAGCCTGGATACTCTTAGTTTTGACACCTCAGCTGGCAGGGGAGCATTTGCCCTGTATGGGAGGCAGCAGCGTCGCGACGACGCGCGTCACCCCAGAGCGGGGGCGCGCGTCGCCCTTAAGGGGGAGGCTCCACCCCGCGCGTGACGTCACGCGCAGGAGCAGAGCGCCCTCCCCGCTCCGTTTTCGGCTCATTTTGGAGCCAAACGGGCACAGGGGAGGGCGGGCGGGCCCACCTTCACTTCAAAAATGTAAGTGGGGGGAATCGCGCGTCACCCCTGTACGCGCGACGCCCCCCGGTGGCCTGCCCCCCCGCTTCCCCCTGTCGACGCCAGTGATGGGAGGGTCTAGAGCTGAATGACAGAGCACATGATGAAGGTCCCGGGCTGTTCTTGGATCACAGGTATCTGGGTTGGAAAAGGCCTCTGTCTAGCAAAGACCTTGGAATTTTCTGCTTTCCAACCAAGGTGGTTCCATCTAGCCTAGAGTTCTGTTTCCAGCACTAGCTACTCCCAGAAAGCCCACAAGCAGGACATAAGAGTGATGGCTATCTTCCATTGTTTGCCTTCAGCAACTGGTATTCAGATATTCAGCCAGCGGGTGGCGCAGTGGGTTAAACCGCTGAACCATGAGCTGTCAATCGAAAGGTCGGCAGTTCGAATCCGCGACAGGGTGAGCTCTCATTGCTTGGCCAGCTCCTGCCAACCTAGCAGTTCCAAAGCATGTTAATGCGAGTAGATAAATAGGTACCGCTTGCAGGAAGGTAAACAGCGCTCCGTGTTCCAGCCGCATGCTACGTGCTGCGGCAAGGAGAGTCATGCCGGCCACATGACCACAGAGTCGTCTTCAGACAACGCTGGCTCTTCGACTTTGAAATGGGGATGAGCACCACACCCTAGAGTCGGACATGACTGGACTTAATTGTCAGGGGTCACCTTTACCTTTTTATTCAGATATACTGCCTATGTCTATGGAGGCTCCATTCTTAGCTATCATGGTGAAGTGGGCATCAAAATAGCCAAAGTTTGTGTACCTTAAAGAGAGCAGAATTCACAGAATACAATACTTTTTTACCCCATCAAAATCAGTTCAGAAATGACCAAGATATCTGTTGCAGAAGCCGGCTCTGAGAAAGTGCTGTTAAGTGGAGAAGCGTGGCAAATAATTAACACGCACTTGAGATGAGTTCAGCATCAGGTTAAAACAGAACAAGGCTCTTAAAGAGAACCCGCTCTATTTTGAACCAGGGGAGAATGTGTTGGGGTTTGTACCTGGATTCTGGGGCTAATTGTTTAGCGTTGTGTTTCTTGATCAACAGAGTCTCTTAGGAAGTGGGTTTTCTCACGGGAGGGACCTGATCCTCCTGCGGAGGAGGGAGATCTACCCTGACGGGCCGGGTTGTCCCAACTCTGCAGAGAAGCTAGTTTCTCTGGTGATGTTGCTTGCCTGGCATGGCGACAGAAGGACCAGTTCGAGTCTGGACTCATCCCTGGGGTACAATCCGAGGGGGGGGCACAAGTAGGAGGGAATCTCCTCAGGGCAAGGACATTCCTGGAAATGGGGGCTTTATTGAGGCCTGAGCTGAGGGAAGCTGTGGGAACATAACAAAATGTCATCTTCTGTGCAAAAACTATCCTGTCTTCTGGAGCCGCTGTGGCTTCAGGATAGGGAAGACAAAGCCAGCTATCTCCAGCTTACTCCTATGAATCAATCAGGAGTCAAAAGAGTCTGTCTCTGCACCATCATAACTTTGTACCTATTTTGCATAACTTCATCATGTTACTCTGAAACTGAATGCCTCCTGTAGGTGCCACTTTGTAACCCGGGCACACAACTCTGTCTCAGTCCTTCCTGTGCTCCCATATCTAAATCGTTATATTGTGTAAACTTGGGCTTCTCCATTCATAACCAGAAAGCTTGTCCCCCTCCCCTTTGCCGCCCTGGCCAGGGGGTGCATGAATCATGCATGGGACATCACAGCAGCCCGATCCCATTGGTTTAGAAAGTACGCAAAGCACACATTTCTCATTGGTAAAATACTAGGATCTCATTTATTGGTTCACCTTTACAAAATGTTACTGTACAAGGTCATTGGTGGGAAGTTTGAATCCAAGATCTTATTGGTTGTTTTCTATGAACTTGAACCTTGAATCCTCCTGTACATTGGTTCCCCTTTCAAATGCATTCCTCTTTTCAATACTGTTCATGGTTCCAATGTAATTCTAAATGTATATACCTAAGTTCTTGTATTTCCTCTGTACCTTACACAACTTGTGCGGTCAAGTGTGTCCTTTGCTGGCAAAGTAAAGATCTTTCATCATAGAACGAAAAGATCTTTCCTTTTTGAATCAGTACTGTGTTTTATTTTTTATTATTTTTATTTGTTCACATTTTTATACCGCCCTTCCTCCAAGGAGCTCAGAGTTGTGTACATATTTCCTCCCCTCCTTTTTGTCCTCACAACAACCCTGTGAGGTAGGTGGGGCTGAGAGATAGTGACTGGCCCAAGGTCACCCAGGAAGCTTCGTGGCTGAGCGGGGATTTGAACCTGGATCTTCCAGGTCCAAGTCCGACACCCAAACCACTACACCATCCTGGCTTTTTTACCATCTTTTGAGCTCTCTTTTTTTGGCGCCTCTGCTTTTGGCGGCTTTATTTTTGTTCCTTTTTGCATCCCGAAGCTCCACGGGGCCTGTCCATATGTCCTGCCCGCCGCCGGGCAACCAAGCTGAAATCACTGGTCCCACCTGGTACCCCTTGGGTACCCACAACAATGGATGATTGACCTGATAGACCCCTATCTACCATGAATTTCTCTAGCATAAGATCACAAAAGAATTCTGCAGGATCACACCAAAAGTCTGGAAAGAAAAAACATTCTCTTTCCAACAGCCTGAATCTCCACAAACAGAACTTGAACACAAGAGTCTTTCCTTCCCTGGCATTGCTCTCCAGCAACTGATATTTAGAGGGAGACAGTCTCTAAACCTGGAGGTTCCATCTAGCAATCCTGACTAATAACAGAATATTGAAATCTTCTATGAAACAGGGCAGTCCTGCTTCCCTAGGGGGGATTAGGCTTGTGCAGGAATTGAACCTCTCACACGCAAAGCAAGAATCATACCCCTACACACCAATATGCTGAGACTCCTAGATGTAGAATATCAGGCCACAGCTAAGCTTCCTTGCCAATTTGCCCCTCCCTCCCCGAACCACCTCTATAAACAGTTGCAGCCATAGTACGACCAGATGCACTGTGAGATTACACACTCAGTTAAAACAAGGTTTTGAAAAAAGGAAATTGTTTAATGTACGGCAGGCAGAGTCGGGAGTTTAACAATGTGTAATGGAGAGGGAGAGGTCAGGTAGTGAACCTCTGTGGGGGTAAAAGAGAGTGCTCTATGCAAGAATCCCCCTATTTTCCAGCAGTGCAATTTCGGAGAGCCCGCACATCCTGTTAGGGAGAGTTGCAGGAAAGAAAACTAAGAGCAATGCCCATATCTCCCCCGCCCCCAGTCAAGGTCAGGCCTTAGCATTGTCTCTGCGGCTGAGACAATGAGGATTTGGACAATGGGTCTGAGAATATTCTGGCTCTCTTGTGAGGCTGGGGTCTGTCCGTCTGACTCCTTTGGGGAAGTCTGACAGGAATCCGTGTCCCCCTTGGTGATTGAAAGCTGCGCCTCTAAGGGGGAAGGATGCCTGGAGTCCATGCTGGCTACTGTATTGTGTCTACTGCAATTGGAGGTCTTCTTCTATGTGTTGTTGTTTTTCCCCTGTGGTGTGTGCTGGGCAGAAATCCAGCTAGTGAAGTTTCCCCTGTCTATATATGCCTCACCCTTAGTTTGAAGGAAAGTGCACTGACTGAATTGGTCCTTCCTGTATCTGCTTGGGGGTCACAGGTTGCTGCTGCCCCTGTTGACTGAAAAGGTCTCTGCTCTCTCTCTCTCTCTCTCTCTCTCTCTCTCTCTCTCTCTCTCTCTCACACACACACACACACACACACACACACACACACACACACACCATGTGTCATCAGCATAGCACATACTGGAAGCAGGAGGTGGAGGACGGAACACTGCGTCCTTCTTGAGAGACCTTCCTAATCCCCAGGTGGGTGATGATGTGGCCCCTCTAGGGAGCCCCAGAACTGAACTCTGGCAGACATCCAAGGCGTCATCTCTGGAAGTTATCATGCCCTGACATCACCGTTCTAGGTGATCAGTCTTCTGTTTTGCCCCGTCATAGTTCAGTATCTCTTTTGCCCTTCCTCTCCCCAGGGCTTTTTGGTTGTTTGTTTGCAGCAATCTGCAATTATTGCAGCACAATCTATGGAAGTGAGTTGTGAGGAACCAGGTCATCCCCTCATTCATGCTGTGTTTTACATAATCTCATCATGAGAGAGAGAGAGAGAGAGAGAGAGAGAGAGAGAGAGAGAGAGAGAGAGAGAGAGAGAGAGAGAGAGCGAGAGAGCCCCTGGCTCCCTTTTGGCATGTGAAAAGAATTGGCCAAGTTTCTTTCCCCTTTGTATTTTTTAGGGAAAGCAAAGCAGTCTTCCACAATTAATCATCTGACTGGCTGTTACGTGTTGGAAATTATATTTGCTTTGATTTTGACTTATTGTAAGTGCTTGGGGGCAGAGACCATGGCAATGGACGCTATATAGCATGAAATAAATGTTATGTGGCAGCAATTTATAGCCCACTCTGCTCTATATGTCATGGTAAGGAACGCTGGGTCCAGTTTTCCCAACAATTGCCCTGTATGCTATGGCATCATTACCTGTATAACCATTTTACAGACTGGGGAACTGAGTGCTGATTCCAACATGCAAGCAGGTACATCTCTCCTTGGGCCAACTCAGATGCTGCTGCCACTGTGCTGTCAAGAGTTTGGCTCAGTGTGGGAATTGGTGCCTTGCAAAAGAGTGGATGTTTGTGACAATGGCTGAGATGACAACACTTTGACTGTGGTGCTTGATCTTTGATGGTTGAGTGACACATGCAGTTAGTGTCAATTGGATGTTTCAGTCACCAAGGGATGAAGAATTGAGGTGCAAGACATTTTCCAGTTACCAGAGGCTGCTTTGCACTTTCGGAGCCATCAGCTCCAAGATCAGACGGAAAACACGATACAGCCAAAGCTCGGGTGAGAGATGTGGATTCCCTTCCTTCAGGTTCTCGTTTAAATCTTCTCTATTTAAAGGACCACTGAGATTTTCAGCAGGCTGAACCCCACCTGCAGTGGGCACCTATGTTATAATAAGATTGTTGTTTTCAGGGCTGATCCAAGATCACCCGGCCCCTGAGGAGGCAGCATGCCAAAAATGGTTCCACACTTACCTGTGCTGCCAGTCTCCGCTCCTCCTCTACACTGGAATAGGAACAGGGAGACAGAACGTCTCATGCGAGGAGAGTGGTGGGCTAGAATATCTCTAGCCAGGGGAGGCACTGCCTCACAAGATCCAGCAAGTTAAAAAAAAAACAGTAAAAAAGGACCAAACAAGTTTAAAAAAAAACATCCCTTGCCTTTCCTGAGCTGCTCCTTTCCCCTCCAGCAATAGTCAGTTAAGCCTGTGGCACACCAACGACGTCTCGTGTGCGTCGCATCCTGTGTGTCCGGTGCATTGCCTGACGTCCCGTACGTGATGGGGCGTGACTTTACGGACGCCAGTCACACCAGATCACGGCTGTGTTCTGACAGTCCACTGTGATTGCTTGCTTGCTTGTCCCCAGTGATTGGTCGCTGAGGACAAGGAGGAGGAGTGCTGAGCGAGCAGGCGGGGGGGGGGGGGGAGAAGAGGCCAGGACTAAGTGACAGGACCTGCAAAGAACCTTCTTCCCCACAGCAGATGCAGATATTGGGGAGGGGGGATCTCACTATCAAGGAGTCAGAATCTCGATCCAGGCCAAGCTCAGTCTTCAAGCCTCTCCTACCACCCTCTCCCTGACAGCAACAGCTTCCTTGCCTGGAAACACCCCCCCCCACACACACACACACACGAGCTTGAGGAGAGCACCTTTTGCCTGCAGGGGCGGTGCTAATGAGGGACACAGAGGAGACCAAGTGGATGGGGAGGTCGAACTTTGTCCATCATGTTAGAATTCTGAAAGAACAAGACAGCGGTGTTCCTATTCGCGCTTTCCTGAGTTGACTACTACGAGACGGGCTCGGTGTGTCACGGCCTTGAAGCCCCAGCTACACTATACCCGTGCGGCCAGCGTGCGGGGCTGCACGGGCACGCACGTCAAGTGGAGCCTGACGACGGCAGCCGGCCGACGTCCCCGCAGGGAAAGTCGAGCTCAGCTCGACTTTTGCCCATTCGGCTGCGCTCCGGCTGCGTCAGAACGCAGACTGAGTGCGGCCGTGGACAATGTAGCTCACCTTGAAGCTAGCAGCGTACGCACACACACACATTACAATAGGTGGAGGCAGCTAACAGAACTGCCTCAGTCTTTTTGGCTACAATCATGGCTGGCTTCCAATGAAAAAAATGCAGGGTAGCTGCCATCCAATGAAAAAAAGGCAGGGCGCCTGCATCATCAAACTCTGGGGAGGAAGCAGGCAGAACTGCCTCATGCTGCTGTGTGACTGTGTATAAACAGCAGGGGAAAACACCCGGTTCTAGTTTCAAGCACCAGGGAGCAGCTTATGGAGCTACGGGGGGGGGGGGGGGGACAGACCACATGATCCTCGAGGGAAAGCTTTGATTGGCTGAAAGAGGCAGGTTCTGATTTGAATTTATTTCCTGTTTCCTCTGAATTTATTTCCCTCCCACCAGTGGACTTGCATTTTTTTCAAAGACACACACACGCACAAGAGAACCTTTGCTGAACTGGTAAAATACTTTGCTTTCTCTCCCACCCCCTTCCAATGGTGTTCTAGAAAGATAGTCTCTCCTTGTATAATTTGGGCAACAGAGGAACAGGGAGGAACAGGGAGGAATCTTGAAGCGGTGTGGGGGGGGGCAAGGCCTCTGAGAGGAGGGTTAAGTTAAGGGGGTAATTTGTACCCAGACCCAGGGCGAAAAATGGGTCAAAAAGGGGACCCTGGAGCAGAAAAGGGGGCCCAGGAGTCAAATTCATATGTAGGGAAGGGGCCCAAAAGAAACTTTGTACCCCCTGATAAAATTCCTCTGAATGGCCCTGTGTCTAGCCCACCATTCTCCTCTCCCACATAGATCCTCTTCTGCTCTGTCCCCATCTTCCTTTTTCCAATTTAGGGAGTGGGAGGAAGAGGAGTGGACATCACCCACCCGCCGCTGTTGCCTGAGGCAACTGTCTCAGTCCACCTCATGGATGGGCCAGCCGTAGTTGCTGTTGTTACTCGCTTGCAGCAGGATGATACTGTGGACACTTTGAATACATCATGCAGCTAACCCTTCATGGAGTTAGCCCAGCCCTGCAAAGAATGGGTACTGCTACTGAGGGCATTTCTGCTATGTTAAGTGGGACTGAATGCCTCTGAACCTGAAAGCTGGCTGGAGAGGAGGATGCATCTAAACATGTGCAGAGTGGCCCAATGTCAGCCCTCCCCCCCCTCCCAGTTCTGGAATTAGGGGCAAAGTGAGCCTGGTCTGGTTCTTCGCAACTCCTACCCTTAAAAACATGCCTCACAGGGGGACATCAACACACATGATGCTTCTTAGAAGAAGCTTAGATTTTTCTAAGAAGAATCCTCCTGGATCAGAGCACACATGCAACTAATTTGTACTCAGAGGTAGACTGCCTTTGCTATGGAGGTTCCTTTTAGCCATCATGGCTGATAGATGTTAATAAACCTCTCCTCCTCCTCTACCTCAAAAGCCCTTCTGGATCAGACAAGTCCCTTACAGTTTCCAACAGTGGACAGCCAGATTTTTTTGGGAAGCCCCAAGTTAGGGCATGATGGCAACAGCCTTCCCCCTAGCAACTGGCAAACTGCCTCTGACTATGGAGGTTCTATTTAGCTATCATAATAGACCTGCCCTCCTTCTCCGCAAACTTGTCTAATTCCCTTTTCAAAGGGAAAATTAAGCCATAGACAGTGATCTTGTGGCAATAAGTTCCACAGTGCTTCTTAGAGCCGAGAAGTAGGTGCTGCTGGCAAAGCTCTCACAGGCACTCAGTTATTAGGAGTTGCCCACCCAGATCAAGGGCTGTGGTCAGCGGTTTCTCATCCTGTGTGAACACTTTGTTGGATTCCACACACATTCCTTCCTCACAAACTTGAGATAAGCACCTGCCTCACACCAATTAAACCCATGATTGCCACTAAGGAATTCACTGTTACTATTTATAAAATTGGGTCTCGAGACTGAGAGCCAGGAGATCTGGCTTGGCAGCAACTGTGACTCATAGACATGCCCGGTAAGAATTCCTTGCATGAGGGAAACACACAATTCGGTTATCTCAGGACATTCTGCCCACTTGGGGTGACCAAGGCAGAAGGAATGCCCGAGGCAAGGAAGTTAACCAAGCCAACCTGGATGGGTAATTCTGGTCCCTACTGAAGGCTGATTCACACCAGCCCTTTCCATGCGCGTTTTGGCTTCTTTTCGTGCGTTTTTCATGTTTGCGTCTGACGCAGCATGAGCTTACGACGCAGCCAGGAGAGATGGTTTCGGTTTATCTTTTTGATGCGCTTGCGTTTAAGCTAGCGTTTATGCTCGCGGTGCTAGGCAGCCCACCAATCAGAGAAGCGCATTTCTCTTCACCAAATCACAGCTGCGCTTTCTTCAAGAAGGCGGGCAAACGTTCAGAGAACTGCTAGACGCACGTACAGACGCTAGAGCAGGGCATGCGTGCCGGAAAAGGCTAGTGTGAATCAGCCTTGAGAAGGAGATGCCCCGTTCTCTCTTCATAGGCTCCGCCCTTTAAGACAATTGGAAAAGGGGGTGGAGCCATGGTCTTTTTCATCGTCCTGTTTGCCTCACTGGCAAACAGATATACGGTAGTTGCCATATTTCAGTTTCCCAAATAAAAGCAGTCTAATTTATATGTCATGCAAATAATTATGCAAATCAAGTAGTGGGTTGGGGGAGGGTTAAGTACAATCTCCACTGTGTTTTCACTCCAAATTGCCCCCTCCCCATGTTGCTTTACAGCAAGGAAATGGCCCATTCGATTAGACTTATACCCTTTTTAGTATATAACATTTTGGTCCCACCTTTTGCTGCAAAATGGTAAGAGTAGACTATTTACATACAGTAATAAAGGGGACTGCAATAATCTCTTCTGCCTCTCCTTATGCATGACAATTCCTTAGAATATTCCTTGCTGTACACAGGTTGGTACGTTCCCCTTTTTTGTCCAGCTTAAAAACCCATTTCTTCCCGGCCCACAGGTATACGCATTTGACTCCAGATGCGTATACACCTTGAGTAAAATTAATTAACACTTTTAGATGACACTTTGATCTGACCCACCCTCTCAACATTTCACAAATGAAAAGCTGGACATGCTTGTAGCTTAGGCCCTGTTCTTGTGCCAAGATCACTTTGCAAGCCCCCCTCCCTCCCCTGTTATATATATTGGCCTACTTGCCTGTAGGGCATTTGTCCTATATTGCAGACCCTGCAATTGTCCGTCCTCCATTGCTTTAAAACCCGAGATAAATTATTCTTTTGGTTAGAAAAATACTAGAAAAACAGCATTGTCCTAAAAGCAAAATGTTAATTGAATTGCTGGTTCAAAATTGACCGCAGCAGCTGAAGTGTGTGAAATACCACAATGTGCACTGCCTGGTGCCTCCCTGTTCATGCACCTGGCTGCCTGCCCCTGTAGGTATTTGTCTAACTAACTGCTAATGTGCTTGGTAAGGACTGTGCAGCCTGCCCAGCTATCTACTCTTAACTAAGCTCTCCACGGTCCTCAGCTTGGCTTCTGATCTGAATCATTCCCAGAGGCTCACCCAACTCACCCAACTCGGCACCTTACAGGACCAGGCTTGCTTAGCCAGAGCCAAATGGTGCCTCTCTTCCCTCTGAATATTTCCTGGAGCTTATTCCAAAGAGCCAAGACGTCTCCACTATTTAGGGTTGCCAACTCGTGAAGCGATTATTCCTGGAGACTTTTTTTCCCAACACAATGCCATGACATTTAGCCAAGGTGGCCCTGTTAAAACCTCCAGGATTGCGTTCAGTAGTCTCCTGGAGACTGATGTCAATTTCCAAAGACCCCCAGGCCAGTCCTGGAGGAGACTTGGCAGCCTGGCTACTAACACACTTTCTCTCACCCCCAAAGGGAAATGCAGTTCCATACAGGCTGCCCTAAACTTCCCCCACAAGAAGCACATGGCATGAAACATTCTCCATTTCCATTTGGAACTCTGCCAAGGCAGTAATACAGGCATAAGAGGTTGCCAACCTTTTAAATCAGCCCTTATTCCTGTGACTTTAACAGCCATTTGATAGGCAGCGGTGATCTGAGGATAATATTGATCTCCATGCCCTGAGAAGCTCCCCGAGCAGGTTGCTGATGCAGATCAAACCCTTGTTAAACAGACAAGAGTAGACCAGCTGACTGATTTTTTTTTCCTGGCCAGTTAGCAGCCTTAGCTGCTAAGCACACTCAAAGCACCTTTCTTTCATCAGTGAGTAACCCTCCCTGACCAGCCTCTGCAAATTGTTGCCTAGGAATTAAGGCTTTAACAGCTCTGGTGCCTCTCAGGTTGCCAAGTGGCCAGGGGAAAAAAAAAAAAGCTTTACCCACTCCTGTGCCTTTAAGGGCTATTTGCGCTGCAGAAATCTGCTGGTGAAGCTTTTGCCTGACATGGAGAACAAGAACACAATCCCCAGTTCATTGCTGGAGACTGAACTGCTGTAAGGGGCAGATTCAGAAGGGCAAAAAGATTCAGAAGAGCAAAATGAACCTGAAGTTTTTCCCCACAATGTCAACGTTAAGCAGGCTTTATTATGCCTCTGAATACAGGTGCTGTGGGAATAGAGCATTGTGTATTGTGTCCCTTAACTGTGGGCTTCTTGGAAGCATCCACTGGCCACTGTTGGAAACAGGATGCTAGGCTAGCTGGATTTTTGATGAGATCAGGATTATATTATTGTTATTATTATTGTTATTACAAAATTAAATGATAAGAATCTTTATGTACTACTTTTCAACAAAAACAATTTGCAAAAGTGGTTTGCATAGCAGAAGCACCACTTTCAAAAGTGCCTCTTGAGTCTTTGCACTATTGCACAATATTTGTGGTGCATGAGACAATCACCAACTCCTGAATCAACCCCAACAGCTAAGAATGTAACCTTCCAATGGAGAGGCATCTGGTTCTGGCCACTGTGGGAAACAGGATGCTGGACTTCGTAGGTCTTTGGCATGATCCATCAGGGCTTTCCTTATTATGTCCTTAATCCTTACAACATCCTTGCAATGCAGGTTATCATCATCATCATCGAAAATGAGACGGTATGAGAGAGTGGCTCGCTTGCCTAAAGCCACCATGTGTGAGTTCATAGCAGAGGCGAGATGTGAAACCAGGCCTTCCAGGTTCATAGCTCAGTCTCCTAACCATCACACTGCCTCAGCTCTGCGTGTCCCCGAATGAGCTCAATTTGAATTGTAGCAGACAAGCTGCTGACTCAGACCCGCCGTGGTCAAAACACGTTCTGCTGCTGCTATGTGAACTGCTTGTATGATTGAACATTCTCATAATAGCTGTTTTTAGAAGGTTTGGCAATAGGCATGTTACAGTTTAGGTTGCACTGTAAATAAATAAGTGGTTGTGTGGTTGTGCGGTGTGATTTATTGTTAATGGCCATGGCCTCGAATATGCTACCAACCACTCTCAAAGCAGGTGGAGTGAGTTTCTCATGTGTGGTAGGTAACCTTGTGCCCCTGAAAGACTGTTGACTGATTTTCCTTCAAACTTACAGTCCAACTGGATGCTGTATTGAGAAAGGAGGAGGAATTTTTGCCTGGGGACCCTTACTGGGCTGCAGGCGGAGTCAGTCTGACTGACACGCCATCTAACTCATTTGGCTAGAGAGACCCTCCAAAGCTGCTTGCATAGTGGACACTTTGGTCTGAGTTCAGATCCTGATCCTGTGCTTGTGGCACATTGCAATGTCTTCATTACAGAGCGGAGTTGGGATGTATTGGGGGGGGAGCCTGGACCACAGACAATTGTTGGAGACTAGAGTTGTTGTTGGAGACAATTGTTGGAGACTAGGCCAGCGGGTGGCGCAGCGGGTTAAACCGCTGAACCATAAGCTGTCGATCGAAAGGTCGGCAGTTCGATTCCCGCGACGGGGTGAGCGCTCGTTGCTTGGCCCAGCTCCTGCCAACCTAGCAGTTCCAAAGCATGTCAATGTGAGTAGATAAATAGGTACCACTTGCGGGAAGGTAAACAGCGCTCCGTGTTCCAGCTGCATGCTACGCGCTGCGGCAAGGAGTGTCATGCCGGCCACATGACCATGGAGGCGTCTGCGGACAACGCTGGCTCTTTGGCTTTGAAATGGGGATGAGCACCACACCCTAGAGTCGGACACGACTGGACTTAATTGTCAGGGGTCACCTTTACCTTTACCTAGAGTTATCTTATAGACACACTAGGGCCGGTCCAAGACTTTCTGACGCCTGAGGCAGCATGCCAAATGCTGCCCCCCTTACCTGATGATCTGCCAGCCTCTGCTTCTCCCACCCTATAAGAAGGAAAGAGAAGGAGGAGCAGTGGAGCCGAGTAGGCAGATAGTGGGATGAAACAGATGAAAATACAAAATCGTCTTGTATTTTAGCCATTTAAAATTGTTAGCCACTTTTAGGGCGCTGTGTCAAACAGTGGGATAGAGATCTAAACATAAAATTGAATAAATGAAAATATAAATAGTGGGATAGAGAGATCTAAACATAAAACCGAATAAATGAAAATATAAATAGAGGCACACGGGTGTGCTTGCAACAATGCTATTCTCATATCAAAGGGACGGAGAGTCATTGCATTCAGAGGCGTCCTTTAATGGGGGGAGCTGGTGTGCTCCAACTCAGGCGCCAAGTGGGTGCGGGGGCGCGGCAGCCGGGCGCGGGGCTACGCAGAGCGGCGCGGCACCGGAGCCCGGCTGGCGTGACCCCCGGAGCAGCGCGCCGACGCGGCGCGGCACCGGCCTCCAGAGGCTCCGCTCCAAAGGCCGGGGATAAGCCCTCCTTAGAGCGACCGCCCAGTTCACATTGCGCATGCGCAAAACATATAAAAGCCGGCGGACGCGTTCAGCTTTCTCATAAAGCCCTCGACCACCGAACTGGGCGGTCGTTTTAAGGAGGGCTTGTCCCCTGCCTTCGGAGCAGAGCCTCCGGAGGCTGGGGACGCGCCGAGTGGGCGCTCAGCCCCGAGCCCGGCTGCTTGGGGGGGCGCTCCAACCCCCGCCCCCCCCAGGTGCCAGGAGGGCTGGGAACGCCACTGATTGCATTGCATTGCTGAGAGTCATTGCTGCAGGCTGTATATTAAACTGGCAATAGCAGCTGACTTTGAAAAAAACCAAGGTTTAATAAAATCAAATCCCTGCTCAGCCATGAAGCTTCCTGGGCCACCTACCTCACAGGGTTGTTGTGAGGACAAAAGGAGGGGAGGAACTATGTATACAACCCTGAGCTCCTTGGAGGAAGGGCAGTATAAAAATGTGAAGAAGAATAATAAATATATTTCATCTCACCATGTATGTGGTTGTGCCTATTATAGGATAGCCAGGGCCTCTGAGAGGATTTTTATCAGGGGGCACAAAGTTTCTCTTGGGCCCCTTCACAAAGGGGGAAGAGGCAAAATAGAGCAGGGGAGGGCAGCAATGGCTGGAAATGTCTCTGGAGCCCAGGTCTTCCAGGCTTCCTGATGTGGAGTCCACCTGCCTGGTAGACCTGGCCTTCTGGTTGGCTGGGCCACTGTCTTTCACTTTCCATGAGGTCAGCTGAGATATCAGGAAATTTCTGGGCCCCCTCCTTTCGCTCCTGGATCCCCTTTTTGACCCTGGCCCAGGTACAATTTACCCCCTCTTATGGGCCCTGGCCCCTGAGGATAGCTACAACTCCGGTGCTCTCAGCTACATTTACTTGGACTGAAGAAGAACACACTGAAGAAGCACCCTGCCAGATCAAACTAAAGGCCCATCAAGCCCAGCACGCTGTTTCCAAGAGTGGTTGGCCAGATGCTTCTAGGAAGCCACAAGAATAAGGACTGCCTGGTAAATGATGCATGTGCAAATGTCAACGCAATCCTATCACTTAAGAAACGTCTACTAGCTTCCGTTTTGGGGGACTCCCCCAAGAGCTTCCCCCTTTCCTTGGAAGTTCTCTTGAACCTGCTCTGCAACCAGCATTCAGCAGCAGCAAGGAAGGTGTCGTCCGCTACTGTTTGGCTCTGCTGCTGCAAGGAAGGCAAAGATGGGAGCCAGCCAGTTTCCCACAGAGCATGTCCTCCCGGCCCGCTGGGAAAGCTTCTGAGTCACTGTTTATCTTCCAAACAGGCTCAGCTGGGGGAAGCCTCACCAGCCAAGTCAGCGAGAGAGACTTGGAGGGTCCCAGGGGGAGTGTGTCGTTCCATGAGAAAGGAAACAAACTTTGCTACATCATGTGCTGACAGCAAAGTCTCACCCTCGTATTAAGGGTTTGATGAACAGAGGGAATAAAGGTTGCCTTTTTCATGAGGCCGGTCCAGGAGGGCTGTGTTGATCTGACCCCAGTGGTCACCTGTGACATGAGAAGGAGAGGCTGGCCTGCCTGGCAGTGACGTTCAAATTGTTCTCAGGGAGATGGACAGCTCTGGCTGCTCCTCGTCAGCTGACGTCAGCTGACAAGCGGCATGGCTGCAATGTTAGTGCTGGAGAATGGGATTCAGAGGGAGACGGATGGTCCCGGGGCAGGAGGCTGAGAAAGGTTGGAGGACGGCCAGCTCTAGCTGCGTCATTCCTTTAACTGGGAGGATAGGACAAGCACCCCTCTATGGGAAGTTGCAGAGATGCCTCATGAAAATGGGCATGGATCTGTTGGTGTGTGGGTTTGCACCAGTGCCTTTTTGGTCTGGGATATGTCCCCCAGAAAGTGTGGTGCAATATGCACCCATGTCCTGTACAAAGAGTCCTCCTGTGGCACCTCGAAGACTAACAGATTTATGGTGGCAAAAGCTTTGATGGACCACATTGTCAACATTGGGGCCAAAATGCCAGAGGGCCAACCTGCGACTTCTCCGTGAGAGCTCTAGGATATTCAAGAAAGGCACAGTGATCCCATTGCTGCTAAGAAAATCTGCCTACATGTAGTGGGAGAGAAAACTCTGGTCTCGAACGAGCCATAAATGAACACACAGCCCAATCCTAACTAAACCCCGCCTCCCGCAGGTGCAGCCATGCTGACAGAGTGCAAGCTGCATCCTGCATGGGGGGGGGGGGGAGGTAGTCCCAGCAGCTTCCTCCTCCTCAAACAATTGTTCCCTCCACTACCCCAATGGGCCTCCTCATATCTGTGCCACTAGCGATGGCTACCAAGTCATGAGAGCTCTCTGGCCCAGAGTGCCTCTGAATGCTAGTTGCTGGGGGATAAAATCTGTGGCCTTCATGCTCAGCTTGAGGCCACCCTGAAGACATCTGGTTAGCCACTGCTGGAAACAGGATGCTGGGCTGAGCTCAATGAACTGATCCAGCAGTGCTTTTCCTATGTTCCTGTTAAATGATAATTAGACAAATTAGGAAGAGCTCTATCAACATCAATTAGCCATGTTTGCTAAATGAAGCCTTTGTGTGCGGGCTGAGGCAGTATGTATACCTCTGATTGCAGGATGTCAGAGACTACAAACTGGGGAAGGCTTTCATGTCCTGCTTATCAGCTTCCCACTGGGATATCTGGCTGGCCACTGTGGAAAGCAGGATCTTAGACGACTAGATGGACCCACTTTGGCCTGACCCAGCAGGGCCCGGCACCCTCCAGCAGGGCCTGTTAAAAGGGACCCCAACAGTCAGGCCAATAGGAGCAAGAAACACTGTGGGGGGCTTCTTGCAGGACGGCACGGCCACAGCGCAGGAGCACTTGCAACTGTGGGCCCGGTGCCATCTTCTTAGTTTCTCTTCCCTGAGAGTTGTGTTTGTCTTACGGCAGCAGAGCTGAATCACAAACAAGCAGTGAGCGAAAGCAGCCAACTGTTTGCGAAAGCTCATTCCAGACCTCAGGCTGGGGCCGGTTCATTATGCAACACGTTCCCATCATGATGACTACTACAGAGCTGGGCTCCTTCGTGGATGGAGACACTGCTGGTCCTTGCCTGTGTTTTTTCTCATCTGCAGACCCCACTGGGGGTGCAAGGCAAGAACGCTTACGAGGGGAAGGGGGAAGTCAGGCTGTCAAACCACGACTAGTGTGTAAGGCCAGGCCTTACAGCCTCTCCAGCCCTTCTCTCTCAAAAGACCCCAAGAGTTTGGGCTTATGCCAGTAGTATACACCATCCTTTTACCCTCCTCACAACTCTGTGAGATGTTCGGTTGAGAGCGCGCAGCTGGCCTGAGGTCATTGAATGAACATTCTGGTCTTCCCATTCTGAGTCCCGCACTCTAGTTTTTCCTCATATCACCTGCTTTTCCATATCACCTGCTCATTCGAGACCTTTCTAGCTGGAGATGCTGAAGATTAAGCCTGGAACCTTCTGAATGCAAAAGCAGGTATGAGTTGACCCCGCTGGCTAAAGGCCGACCCACACCGCACGAGTTCCGGCGTGGAGGCGGTGCCTGGCCGCCCGCCTCCAAGCGCTGCCCTGCTCTCCACCAGTGTCGTCCTGCAATTAGTCCCTCCTGATTGTCCCGCCTTCTAATCGCTGATTGGATGAAACGATGAAACATAAGTGCACTCCAATTGGCTGAAACCCCCTCTAATCCGATTGGTGACAAAAGTAGCTCCGCGTCCCCGCCCCTCAAAATTTTGGGCATGAAACAATTCTGATTGCACCGGAACACGGGAGAGCGCAGGTCTCCCGCATTCAGATGCGATCTCATAAAAACGGAGGCCACACAGCTGCGTGAGCTCCGCACGCATCTGGGACGCACCGGAACTCGTGCGGTGTGGGTCGGGCTTAAAAGCAGAAGGGCACACCTGCCGATGTCAGGATTTGAACCTGCAAATGTGTGCATGCAAAGCACATGCTCTATCATGCCAACAAATAAGAGCATGAACATGTGGTGCAGAGTCAGACCCTTGCTCTCCCTAGCTCAACATGCCAGTGGCTCTCTGCTGTTTCAGGAAGAGAAGAGACTTTCCCAGTCCGGCTACCTGGAGATGTTCCTTCCAGGAATTGAAACTGGGACTGGCTTTTTACAAAGTTGGTGCTCTGTCAATGAATTATGGCCCCTCCTAGCTCAGGTGCCAAAGTTCCCTTCCTTTCCTAGGATGTCCACCTGTCCTTGAACAGCGTGCCACAGGCAATAATTCAACAGGAAATGCTTCATCAATCATTATCTCTCCAAATTTCTTGGTGGGGGAGGGGAAAACTGTGCCTTGGTTTTCTGTTCATTTTGCAGCTGTGAAGGACAGAGGAGACCTGCCAAGAGGAGAGTTGGCACAGCTTCCGCTCCATGTTTACCCTTCAACAGAGATCTGTTCATGTGCGTGTGGAGCTGCAGGGCGCTGCTGCAGCTGTGTGCATCATGTTTGTGCTTGTGGGCTGTGCATGTGCCTGGGAGAGAAAAGCATGGCTTGCTCACTCACTCACTTTTGAACTCTGAAGACTATTTCCACAGCTCCTCTAGGGAGTGGCTATAACCTGTGTCCAGAGCGGTTGCTCCTTAGTGCCGGGTAATGGCCTCTCGCTTTTGCAGTGTTCCTGCGCCAAGAGCATGTCCTGGGTGCCAGAGTCACACATGTCTCACTTGCTGGCTCCATGACTCTGTCACCTGGCATATTGGGCAGACAGGCACTCTGGCTAGGCCTAGTCAGGACGGCACCTCCAGGCAGGCTAGGTGCCAATTTAGAACAGGCAAACAATAGCACCCTCGGGCAGCTGCTTCTTGCTTCATTCTGAGCACGTGGAAGCAAGGAGAGGAGAGCCCTGCTGGTCCAAATTTTCCCATGGAATTATATCTGCAGTTGGGAGATTCTGGGTGTCATTTCCCTGAACACAGAAAGCCAGTCTAGCCCTCTCCTTGAACTGCTTGCTTTCTAGATGCAGGGAAATGCTTCACCTGGAGGAGCATCCAAATTCCCTGCATCTAGAAAACTGGCATATCAGAGAGAAGAATTCTAGCTGAGCCTTCTCTAGCTCAGCCTTCCCCGCTGAAGATGGTTCAAGGTGTTCACTGCCTCCCTAGGAGCTGTTGAGAATGACAGGTGAAGCTGGATATCATCCGCGTACTGATGATATGTCAGCCCAAACCCTGGATGACTTCACTCAGTAGCTTCATGTAGATCAGAGGCAGAGACGTAGAGTAAAAGCAGAGGCAGAGATGTAGGTAGCCTCTGCTGTACCCCCGTGACGTCGCTAGCCCCGCCCCCGCTAGTGACGTCACCCTGGCGGTGTTACAGCCACAACCACGCCCCCGCGGGAAAGACGGCGGCAAAAGGCTACTGATGGCCCAGGCGAGTGGGCGGACCAATTCTTCCAGCCACTGCAAACTGCGCAGCCATTTTTCGGCCGCTGATGCAGTGGCTTGTGCACACACGCGGACCTCCCCCCGCCCTATCACTGCCTCCGTCTCTGAGCAGAGGCCATCTGCTAAAGGGCACAGGGCAGTGAATCCTTTAGCACCAATCTCTTGGATATTCCTTCCAGGAAGGAACAGGACCATCTACACATGCTGTCTCCCACCCACCCCCCATTCCCTTCAGGCATCCCCAAAAGCTACCATCCTAAAGCCTCCACCTCAAGCCACCAGGCGCACCGGAGCCCTTTCTCCTGGAGCCAAGGAGCCAAGGACCCAAGACAGGACAGCACCGCTTGGATCCCTGGCTATATCCCCTTTGGCAGCCCCGTAGGAGCCTGGCAACCGCCTAGTGACATGGACTGACTGGCCCAGGATCCAGGGAGGAATCACTTGAGTTCTTTTCTGTTGCCTTAAGTTACTACCCGTTGGCAATAAACCTTTTCTGTCTGCTGCAAAAAACCTGGTCGTGCATTAGTTCGGCTGCCTTCAATGTCCCCCTATCCCCATGGGCCGCAGGTGGTGCCCAGGCGGACGCTACAGTGAGCGTGGCAGTTTCTTTCCTAAAACCAGATGGAAATTCAATCTGGACTGGTGATGATAAACAGTATCATCCAGATGTGACACCGTGACATGCTCAAATAGCTAGCTTGTGCCAGAATACCCTGGATGGAACTTGCCATAATAGGACAGTTCGGAGGGCCTGTATAATTGCCATCTAGAAAGCAGAACTATCCCTCCCTCAGTGGAGCATTCACCACCTCCATTGTCCCAATAGTAAGCCATGGCCCAGCCTGTTTCACCAGCCAGGACAGGGAAGGGTCAAGCACACAGGTGGTTGGTCTTGAGCCAAAAATCCAGGCCATATCCTCAGGTGAAAAGTATCAATTAAAACCTGACAAGAGCATGCTCTGGGAGCCTCTGCAATCGTCACTGAACAACTGGAATCTACGTTGTGGCAAGACAATGAACCATTTTATCTGCAGAGTGTTTAGCAAATGCGCCAAAACAGGCTGTCAGGGTGGGATGAAATGTTGGTGAGGATCATGCTTGCTTGCAGGACAGCAGCTTTGCAAAATGCGCATCTTAATTTCGTCTTTCTTACTCCCGTCCTAGCTATGTTTACTCAAAGTAAGTTCCATTGACTTAAGTAGAGTTAACACCCAAGTAGCCTAAATATCCCATTCCTCTTTCCCAAGAAGGAAAAGTTACTTTTAAGGGAAGGTACCAAAGGAACATTTCTCTGGTACGTTGCTACATCCTTCCTTAAACACGCACATCAAGTAAATTCACAGAAACATTTGCTTTGTTTGCATACATATTCTTAAGCACTCTTTCTTCCACATGGAACTGGAAGCAAAAGTGAAAGGTGATAGACAGTAGACCTGTAGGTAGCAGTTTAATTTGTTACAGCCATTCTTGCAAAGTTTATCTGTCTTGTTTTAAGTTGCCACAGAGCCAGGGTTTATGGCAGCTTCTATACTGCCATTAACAGCATTTAGGGCCTTTCTAGGGAAGAAATAAACAGGTTTAGCATTTTAGATGAAGCTGATTACAATTTAATCTTCAAAGGGGGCATGGAAATGGTTCAGACCTCATCCTGGCAGTCTGCTGACCAAAGAAGAGCAGTCAGCAGGTCTGTGGCTCCAGCTTTTGCTGCCTCTCCCATCCCATGTTGTTCTTCCCTAGGGCTGGCTCAGCCTGGGCCTCCCTGTCTCCTTGGATTAACTTCACAAGCAAATTTTAATACATCAAAAACAAGCCAGTCTTGCCGCACTAGCTGGAGAAAGCCAATTTTTTTTCTTGGAAAAGAGGTTTATCAGCTATGAATGCTAAATGGATCCTCCATGTTCAGGAGCAGTATGTGGCTAAACACCCTGTTGGGGGGCAAACAAAAGGGGAGGGCTGTTGCCTTCCTTGCTTGTGGGCTCCCAGGAAGCATTCTGGCTGGCTGGCTACTGTGGGAAAGAGGATTCTGGGCGAGATGGGTTTGATCCAGCAGGGTTCTTCTTATGTTTTGATTAAATGAGTTTTAGACAAATTCACATTGGCAAAATCTATTGCTGGATATTAGTCATGGCTTCTAAACACAACTCCAGGCTCAGAGGCAGTCTACCTCTGAGTACCAACTGCTGGTGGTTTGACAATGGGGCAATGACCATCATCCATCCATCTTCCTCCTTGTGCCCTTGCTTGTGGGCTTCCCATTGGGACATCAGGCTGCCCCCTGTTGGAAACAGGATGCTGGCCTAGGTGGACCCACTGGGTTTGATCCAGCAGGGCTCTTCTGATGCTCTTAAATATCAAACAGTCCAGCGCCATGCATATTCATTGAGAAGTCATCCTGAGGAAATATGCACCAATCTGGGAAGGGAGCAAGACAGGCCTGCAAAAGCCCTCAGCATGTAAGAACAGTGACTGCTTGGCAGCCAAGCAGCTCCTCTCTCATGCAGAAACCTGTCAAGGCTGCCTTCCAGGAGTCCTTAACATTACTCAGCATTTTGTCCGGGAAGTGATGAGTCAGCATTAGTACGAAGACAATTTGACGGATCATCTACATTTATGGAGATGATTCCTGGGATGGAAGTTGTAAAGGGGCTTCAGGCACCCCCACCCTCTCCAAATATCCCCCCCCCCGCAAGTTAGAGCAAGCCAACAACCCAATCCTCTGCATATTAACTTGGAAGTAACTCCTGCTGTTTGTAGTAATACGACTTGCTCTTAAACACATGACTGATTAAGACTGCAACCTAAACCACAACATTCAACTATCCCTACAGTATGTATCAACCATTTGTTAACTGGCCCTATTTTCTGTTCCCGGACCCCAGCATATTCCTATTTTATTTATTTTATTGTCTTTTCTATTTTGCCCTTGGGGAATACTGTATCTTGATAAAATTGTGCTGTTTTATTTTTTTATTTATGTAAACACTTCCGGACCACCATTCTGTTTCCAGAACACCACCCAGAACAATGTGCAATCTTCAAATCACAAGAACAAAAACCAGTAATCACGTTCAAAACAACTGAGTTGCTAGCTGGGGGCATCACATCTGGATGTCTCTGGCTGGTAGACCTAAACAGGGGTGGATGCCCCTGATCTCTGGAGCACCTGCATGTAAAATGCAATCAATATTAAGGTGCCCCATAGCCATAGTCTCCTATTTAACACAGTTACCAAGCACATTTGAACTGTGGATACGACACAGATTGCAGGACAATTGTGGGTTATTGTTTTGTTTCCTAGGATCTCTTTAAGCAAAAGAACAAAAGCCTTCTGGTGCTTTTAAACCAGTGGAGTATGAAGATTGTTGCAGAGTAAATGAACACAGCAATGAGGAGGAGGGGATAGTAGAGCCTTCAGTAATGTGAGGGGGGCACTCAGGCAGTGATCCTTGGCACGAACAGAGAAGTTTTACAGGGGTGTTTCTAGGCTTCCTCTGGGCAATGCTGCATACCTGAATCATAGAATCATAGATTTGGAAGGGGTCTTCACAAATATCTAGTCCAGCCCCCTGCCTGAAGTAGGAAAATCCTCTCGAGGGTATCTCCAAAACGTGCCTGTCAGGCCTCTGCTTGAAGACTTTCAGCGAGGGTAAACCCACCTTTCTCTTCTCCAGGCTAAACACACCCTCAACCTTTCTTCATAGGACTTGTTTTCCAGACCCCTGACCATCTTCATTGTCCTTCTCCAAACCTGCACCAGTTTTAAGGTGTGGTGCCCAGAATTGGACACAGTAGTCCAGATGAGGTCTGACCAGAGGCATCACTAGGGTTTGAGTCACCCAATGCGAGAGGCGAGAGCTCATAGCATCTCACTTGACCAAGGCGGAGTAAAGTGGAACCACTACTTGCAACTTAGAAGCTACAGTCCTATTATACAACCTAAAATTGCATTATTCAACCTTCTTTGCAGCCACATCATACTGCTGGCTCATGCTCAGCTTGTGATCCACTGTGATGCCAAGATCCCTTTCACACATAGTACTGCCAAGCCAGGTATTGCCCATTCAGTGCATTTATTTATGTATTTATTATTTTTCACATTTTTATACCGCCCTTCCTCCAAGGAGCTCAGAGTGGTGTACATATTTCCTCCCCCTCCTTTTTGTCCTCACAACAACCCTGTGAGGTAGGTGGGGCTGAGAGATAGTGACTGGCCCAAGGTCACCCAGGAAGCTTCGTGGCTGAGCGGGGATTTGAACCTGGATCTTCCAGGTCTAAGTCCGACTCCCAAACCACTACACCATCCTGGCTCTGTTAGTTTCTGCCCTGAATCCCATTCTGTCGAGGTCCCCTGGCTTCTACTGGCTTCTGCGGTGTTAGCTGTTCCTCCCAGTTTAGTGTCATCTGCAAATTTGATTATTCCCTTAACAAAATTCCCTTAATTCCCTTCTCTTCATCTGTCATTCATAAAAATGTTGAAGAGGACCACGCCCAAGACATCTACCAATTTAAAATATTTATACCCTGCCTTTCCCCCCAACACTGGGTACTCAAGGCGGCTTACAATGTTCAAACAAAATAAAGCATATACAATAAAATACAATAATATAAAAGCAGCAGACATACAACTATCACAAATATATCAGGTGAGCACAAAACATGAACATTAACAGCATAAATAACAATAAATAAAATTACTGAACAACAAAAACAGAAGCAGACACACACATCAAAACTCAAGCAAAACAAAAAAGGTTTATTGTGCATTATTTTTGACCTAGAAGAATGTTAAAATAGTTGCTCCCATAACTCCTCACTGACTCAGAACCTGAGAAGCACACAGAAAAGCCTCTCCCTCTCTCATAATAACACTACAATGAGGGGTAATGCAATGAATTGCAGGAGAGTCATGACAGACAAAAGAAAAGATTGTCGGCACACAGTGCATAATTCATCTGTGAAACTCACTATCGAAAGACGTGGTAGGCTAGATGTCCTTCAAAGCCGGTGTTTACACAAATTCATGGGGGAGGTCTATCACACCTTGCTAGTCATTATGATGATGGCTATATCTATATGCAACCTCTAGAGGCAGTATCACTGAATACCAGTTGCAGGCAGGGCCAATGGGGAGGGGAAAAACTGGTACAAATTACCAGGGCCCAGTGGTCGAGAAGGGAGTCCAGGGCCCAACTATGTTGCATATGTTTTTTCTTGTGTAATGATTTTTAGCTGGTCTGCCCTTGCTGGGGGGCCTGAATTTTTTTCCCCAGGACCTGAACCAGGGTGAGTTGGGTTACACTCACAGGGTGAGCTGTGGGTGAGCTCCTCCCAGTTACAGGGTGAGCTCCTCCCAGATACAATGGAGGACAAAGTGCCTACACCTTTAACTAGGCTTACCATAGTCCCGGATCCGGCCGAGACAATCCCGGTTCGGGAGCCCAAATCCCGGTCTCCCGGCCGGTCTCCTGTTTGTCCCGGCAGTCCAGGACTGCCCCCCTTCAGCACCGCTGCATCTTCCTCTTCTTTGTTCCAGCCTCGCGCTTAGGCGAGTGCTTCTAGCCTTGTGCACCTGCTTGCAAGGCTGGGACAAAGTTCCCGCCCCCGGTGATGTCACGATTCCGGACCCCGCCGCCAGTGATGTCGCTGCCGCCCCCCCTGCATCGGGGAAAATCTAGTAACCCTACCTTTAACCATTGGATAGAAGAGGGAATTTTGGCAGGTGTAGCGCCTTTTTGCACCCTTCCCTGCACGTGCCAAAATTCCCTTTTCTATACTATGGTTAAAGGTATAGGCACTTTGTCCTCCATTGTTTCTGATCACGCTGCCTGAACCCACTCTCAGCAGCCGTGATTGCAGGGAAACAACAGCAGGAGAGGAGAGGGGAATTTTCCTACAAACATGTCCCATGTTGGGGCTTCCTGGTGGGGCATCTGGTTGTTGACTGCTGCTGGAAAAAGGATCATTGACTAGATCAGTCTCTGGTATGAGCCAGCTGAGCTCTCCTTATGAATGAACAGCAGCTGAAATATATTCTTTTAAACTCCCAGAGAGAGAGAGAGAGAGAGAGAGAGTTACACACCAGTTTGAATGGAGGGGGAATTAAGAACAGCAGCATTTTTTAAAAAGAGATTTCATTGATCAACCTGGAATTGACTTTTATTCATCTGGTGTACCACAGCCAATGCAAAGTTGCTCAGGGTTGAGCTCGCTTTGATGGTGCAGCTGACTCAGAGCAAATCACCCGTCTGGCTTGGTGCAAATGGCTTGAGTGCCAGCCCTGGTGAATAACAACAGTTGGGGCTGCCTAGATGAAGGCTGGCCAGTTGCCTTTGGCTCCCAAATACACCTTGTTATTCTGGGGGCCCCGCCCTGAGCCTCACACGTTCCCTAGTCACCCTACCCCCACCCAACCGGAAATCCGGTAGCGTGCCATAGCCCCCGGCATTGCTGCTTGCCACCTGCTGCTGCCAAAGGAACAGGGCCACAGAACCGGCTGCACAGGGGAAGACGGTGGCTGCTTGCCAGCTTAGGGGATAAATGCAGCCTTGGCCCTGATCCCACTTTCTCCACCCCCCTTTCACCAGGGAAGGACTTGTTTATGCAATTGCTTCTCACCAAAGGAAGAGCCTTATTAACGCCTTACAACCTGCGATTTGTTGCCAAGGCTTTCACTACAAGTACACTTCCTAGAGAGTAAGTCCCATTGAACTCAATGGAACACACATCTGAGTAAACCTGCTTAGTAGGACTGCATTGGTCGTGTACTCTGAGCTGGAAAAATGGTGTGGTGTTTTGTTTTGTTAAGTTTTTTATTTATTTAAATGATTTTAATACCGCTTTTCTCAAATTCAAAGCGGTGTACAACAAACCTATAACCAAACAACTAATACATAATTAAAAAAAACCCAAGTTTAATTCTTTATCCCAGATGATGATTTGTCCTGTGTTTATTTTGCACATATATTTTGCAAGAAGTTCAGGTGGTATACATGGCTCCTCCTTCCCCCTTCTTACAACAACCTTGTGAGGTAGGTTAGGCTGCGAGATCATCTACAAAAAACCACATAAATGCATATTGCGCTTCTGATGGGAAAACTTATTTTTTTGTTATGAGCTTGATTGGACCTGTGGTACTCTGTTATAAGAAATCAAGAGAAGGGTTACATGTGAACAAATTAGCTGGCAAAATGAAATTGGGGAAAAAAACTGGTTTCCCTGTTTGTTTGTTTGTTTGTTTATTTATTTATTTTTCACATTTTTATACCGCCCTTCCTCCAAGGAGCTCAGAGTGGTGTACATATTTCCTCCCCTCCTTTTGTCCTCACAACAACCCTGTGAGGTAGGTGGGGCTGAGAGATAGTGACTGGCCCAAGGTCACCCAGGAAGCTTCGTGGCTGAGCGGGGATTTGAACCTGGATCTTCCAGGTCTAAGTCTGACTCCCAAACCACGACACCATCCTGTTGGTAGCCCCCAGCTGAAACCCAAGGGTAGCCACCTGACAGCCCGTTTTAGCTTCCATAGCATTGCCATTGCCAAGATTACCTTGGTGGGGGAGGGCTCAGTTAGTTAGCATTGTGTTTCCAGCAAGGGACTTCCAGGATGCCCACAAACAGGGCACGAAGGCGGCAGCCCTGTTGCTTGCCATTCCAGCATCATCTGGGATTCAGAGTGAGATAGACTGCCTCTGTCTACGGGGACCCCATTTAGCTCTCCTGGCTAACAGTGCTGATTACGCCCTCTCGTCTCTGCCCTTGTGGTATGGAACAAATTGAAACAACGGAACATGTGTTATTTAACTGTTTGTTCTATTCGGGCCGCTCTTATATTTCCACTGTTGTATCGCTTCCCAGGTCGCACATGCCATCTATATACCTGTTTGCTTTTATCTGATTCTAATCCCGCAATTACATATAGTGTTGTTGCTAAATTCTTTGTGGCCGCGATAAGTGTGCGGAAAAAGATGAGGGACTGTGGAGTCATTGATCAAAGACATTGTATAGAGGGCTGTATACCAATCTGCAATTTATGACTTGATGTACATCTGTGGATCATTGTTTGTTGGAGTGGCTGCTTTTCTGGGCTGATAATTTTAAATTTAATTTTAACTTTAACTGTTTAATATCTTTATTTCATTTGCTAATTTGTGTTGTTTTTGTATTATTTCTGTTTTGGGCTGGTCTTTAAGATACTGATTGATTGATTACGCCCTCCAAGGTCAGGATATCGGATGTTCTTGATCAGACCAAACGCGCCCCCCCCCCTCGTTTTTGCAAGACGCTTGGCAGCAAACCGGAAGTGTCTGGTCCCGTGGGGCACCTGGCCAGCGCCGACCCTGCCCTGGGCCACCCCGGGCCCTAAGGCGCCACTGTCAGGACGGGAGTCCTGGTATCTCTTCTGAGCTGGGAAAGGCAACCCGGGGCGTTAGTTAGAGTCGAGATTGGAGGGGAAAGGGCGCCGCCATTCAGCGCCACAACTTTCCTTCCGCAGCCCTGGGAACGAAGAGGATGAAACAAGGGCAGCAAAAGGAGAAGCGAAGCAATGCCTGTGTAAACGCCCCTTCCCCCCCCCCCGGCCGACAGCCTCCCTTTCCTTTTAAGGAGCTCGACACGCATCCGGCGGCGGCAGCGACTGGCTCTGAGTCATTCCCGAGCTATGACGAAGCCTTGGAACTGGATGTGGCTCAGAAAGTCTTTCCTGGCGGGTCTGGCTGGCTCCCCCCCCCTCCTCCCGCAGGACCTCTCTTGCAGCAGCACAACAAACAGAAATCAAACAGGGGCAGTCCCAATTATGTGAAGGGACTTCTTTTGCCTTCTTTTGCCTCTTCTTTTTATAGACAGTCCGCCACTCAGAAGTCTACCGAGCCCCACGTACCTGCAGCGTTCTGACCCGGGCCTGACAGTGCCCCTCTGCTTTATATAGGCAGTTCAGCAGAGATCCAACAGGTGTAGCTCCCTCCACCATATTATTTCCTCCTGACAGTGCCTCTCTGACCATAGCATAGTTGATACATTAAACAAATGGAGCCCCAGCCACCCATCTATATGCAGGGGTTACTCCCCCACACACCAACCCCAGCAGGGTCCAACATTAAGAAACCCAACAGATGCAGCCACCCGCAGATCATGAATTTTTGCCCATCAGGAAGAAAAAGAAATTGGCAACCTTGCAGTGCAATCCTATGCATGTCTACTCAGAAGTCAGAATTGCTCCCAAGTAAGTGTGTATAAAATTGCAGCCTTAGTTCAACCAAATGTGTGTGCAGGGTTAGGCAGCAAACCTTTGGGTCACACAGAATTCCTCTTTATAAATTGTATAATAGCCCTGTGTAACAAACACCAATGTTGCTATTTTGGTTGGGTAGCAAATTTTTTTGCGCAGAACCCCGTCTGGTTTGCGCAGTACTCCTCTGTGATAAGAAATTGGTTCCAGTGTTCTGTGCAGTTGGTAGGCCTCAGATTTGGAACGCCAGCCGCAGATCATGAAAGAACGAAAACAACTTTGCAATTCCAAATCAAATGAGGTACTAGCAAGCAAATTAATTCCTTCAACATACACAATGGGATGTGAATTGCACCTCAGTAAAACTCTGGTGAATGACTTTTCCTCCATGCATAAACAACATGTGTGAGGTCATTCCTTCGGGGTCAAGACTGGACGGTGGTGGCCCTTGTGGGTGTGTGAACATGAGAGCTCTGTTCCATCAGACTGAGACTCCATCTACTGCAGCATCCTGTTTCCCGCATTTGTTAGCTAGATACTTCTGGGAGGCTCACAAGCAGGGCATGAAGGCAAGAGCCCCTCCCCTGTTGCTTGGCCCCTAGGCAACAAGTATTTAGAGGTAGACTACTTCTGAAAATGGAGGCTCCATTTAACTGTAATGGCTAATAGCCAGGGGGATAGATCTTTTTTCCTCCAGAAACCTGTCTAATCTTTTAATAATAGGAATATAAGAAGAGGCTTGCTAATCAGACCAAAGGCTCTTCCAGCCCAGCATCCTGTTTCCCCCTGTGGCCAATTAGATGCTTCCAGGAAGCCCTCAAAAGGGCATCAAGCCCCCTATATCCAAGAGTATACTGCCCCAGAATATGGAGGTTCCACTATCATGCCTAATTACTTTTCCATGCATTTTGTGGCAGGGAGTTTCTTAAACGAATCAAAACTTTGCATAGTGCAAAAGGACTTCTTTTTGTTCTTTCTGAATTTCCTCCCCATAAACTTCCTGACTCCAAATTCCAGTCTGAGGATAAAAAGAGGAAAAATGTTTTTAATCTGATAAGAATGTATTGAATTTTGCGTTAGTCTTTGATTGCTTATTATTATTATTATTATTATTATTATTATTATTATTATTATTATTATTAATAATAATAATAATAATAATAATAATAATAATAATTCTGTGATATGTTGCTTTAAATAATGTAATATTTTGAGTATACAGTTGGAGGAAGAAAAAATGAGTGTATGATCATTTTTTTTCTCCCTAAATCCTCGGGTTCCGATATCTTGCTTTCTTTATGTGCTGAACACTTGAGGCTGCCATCCTGGACACACATGTACCAGAAAGGGGTCAGACTTCCCACCGACTAATCCAATTTAGAACTGGGAGTGTCAGGTTTGCTGGCTAGTGGTATCTTCTCTGCTGCACAAGTCAGGCCCACTGCAAAAGTGCTTAGAGACGTCTGTTTGCCTCCAGCCTTGGGATGCCCATTCTGCCTTCCTGAGCTACAGAGATAAGGCCTCTGAGAGAACAGGCAATCTGATCTAGCTCAGAAGTTTTGTCCTTTTTGGGTTTATCTCCCCTCCACCTTTGCCTTTCCCCAGACAGTCCAAAGTGCCTCCCAAGCCTGATTGTGCTGAAGGAAAGCTGTTTTTAGTGGCTTGCCAATCTCCTTTGTTTGTTTGGCTTGGGGGGGGGGGGATGTCCTGACAAGTCTTGAAGAAAGACCATCATTTTCGAACAGGGAAGTAGATAAAAGTAACAGTGGAAAAGACTCCAAATTATCCTTTTATGCTTGCAGCTATTTATACACCAGGGCTATGTATAGAGATCTAAATTCTCTCTTTCTCTCACTGGAAACTGTAGGTTCAAGGCATCTGTTGTGTCTCTGTTGCCAGGAAGGGTAAAAAAAAAAATAGTGGGCGGGGGGGGGGCTCTGCAAAATGAGTTGCCTCCTGCCCCAGACTCTACACAGTCTGACTCAGTCCTGTGCCAGTTTACTATGAAGTTTTCCCTCTAAGACAGAAGCACTTACTTCCCCACTCATCCCAGATGTGTGCAAAGCTTGCTATGAACATAAAACTATCAGAAGATCCCTGCTGGACATCAGACCAATAGTTGGTTCATCCACAGTGGCTAGCCAGATGTCCTAATAATGGGAAGCCCACCAGCATAAAAGCAATAGCCCTCACGTTGTGTGCCCCCCAGCATCCAATACACAGAGATAGACTTCTCTGGCCATTTACTTCTTATGGCTAATAGTTGCTGATTTGTCCCTTTGAATTTGTCCATCCCTCTTTTCCTAAAGCCATCAAAGTCCATGTTGTTGTTGTTCAGTCGTTAAGTCGTATCCGACCCTTCTTGATCCCATGAACCATATCCCGCCAGGCCTTCCTGTCCTTCACTATCTTCCTGAGTTCGCTCATGTTCATGTTTGTTGCATCGGTGATGCTGTCTAACCATCTCATCCTTTGCCTTCCCCTTCTCCTTTTGCCTTCAATCTTTCCCAGCATCAGAGTCTTCTCCAGAGAGTCCTCTCTTCGCATTAGGTGGCAGTGAAGAGTGATTGGATCTACACTGGCCTGTGAAGGACTTTATTCTCTCCATCTTGAATCTTCTCTGCCCATCAGTTTCATTGAGTGGCCTCTGAGTTCTGGTCTTACGCAAGGATGAGAAAAATGTCTTTCTCTCCACTTTCTCCACACCATACAGTATATCACTTAATAAACCTCTGTCATGTGCCCCAATAATTGCATTTTTTTAAAACCAGAAAAGCCACAAATGCCTGGTAGGGAGGATTTCCTCACAAATTTCCTGGTAGGGAGGATGCTCCAGGCCCCAGATCATTTTGGTTGCGCTTTTCTGCGCCTTCCAAGCTCTGTGAAAAGGGGTTTGGTTCTTTTTAGAGAATGGGACACCCAAGGTTGTGTGCTCTCTTCCAATTGTCTCATCTCCAAAAAGATATGGGGGAGCTGGACTCAGGGCAGCAGGACACCTTTTGAGGTAGATGCACCTTGCCCAGGCTGCACTGATTCAGTTCCCTTCCTCCTTATTAGTTCACAAGTTCCCGGCTTGTGCTGCATCACTGAGCACAGGTGACCAGACCCAGGTGTGTTAGTGAGTCATGCCTCTGCCTTTAACAGCCACCTGACCACAGACGGTGACACTTATCCTTGCATGGCGCTAAGTGATGAGAAGATGGTTGCCTGCTTAATTTCGGAGTACCAGGCAAGTGCTAATGCATGAGGATGCCCATGAAGAAAAAAAATGAGCAGAAATGCACGTTTGCATTTTCGTTACCTGCCTTTTTCATTCACCTCTTCCCTTAATTTCTGTTAACCGTCTGCATCCAGTATTGGGTGCTCGAGTCGTGGTACTTTGCATATGTTATCCTGTTGCAGTCCTTACAACAACCAGCTGGAGTAGGGCAGTTTTGTTTATTCCCATATTGCAGATAGGAAAGCTGAGGTTGAGAGAAAGAGGGTGACTTGCCTAAGGCAGAGCCAAGATTCAAACCAGCATAAGTGTTCAGCCTGCAGTCTTTTTTGGAGGGGGGGGGGGAGAAGGAGGCTTAAACAAACTTCTCCCCAGGAAAAATATTGAATGTTGTTAACTTGGTTAAATTGACAAACCACAATGTCAGAAGAATAACTTGCACCTTTGAAACAAACAAGTCGCAAGGGGCTGTAACTCAGTTATGGAGCACCTGCTGTGTTTGCAGAAGATCTCAGGTTTAATCCCTGGCATATCCAGGTAGGGGAGAGAAAAATTCCATTATGAATCCCTAGAGAGCCACTGCCAGTCTTTGCAATGACAATAAGACTAACCTAGTTGGATGAACGGCCTGACTCAGTGTTAAGACGGCTTCTGATGCTTGTTCCTGAGTGACAAGCCTTCCCCTGCTTTTCTATATTTGAATATAGCACAATTCTAACACAGTTAGTTACTATTTTGGTAATAAAGCCAGAGAAAAGGCTGATGATCACAAGTGTAGATGCAAGGCAGCATATTGTTAAAGGTGCACAGAAGACTTACTAAACCCTAGAAACACTCAAGATCTCCTTTGTGTTTCAAACTACCACTGCTTGAGATCCAGAGTTGCCAATGTTTGCACTGATTCCTATAACTGACAGTAAATGGACTTGCAGCTATGTAAACTAGGCCCTTGGCTGTTTCTGCATCTGAGGCTTGTTCATAGCACACCCACAGCGGGTGGCGCAGTGGGTTAAACTGCTGAACCATGAGCTGTCGATCAAAAGGTTGGCAGTTCGAATCCGCGACGGGGTGAGCTCTTGTTGCTTGGCCAGCTCCTGCCAACCTAGCAGTTCCAAAGCATGTTAATGCGAGTAGATAAATAGGTACTGCTTGCGGGAAGGTAAACAGCGCTCCGTGTTCCAGCTGCATGCTATGCGCTGCGGCAAGGAGAGTCATGCCGGCCACATGACCACGGAGGTGTCTTTGGACAACGCTGGCTCTTCGGCTTTGAAATGGGGATGAGCACCACACCCTAGAGTCGGACACGACTGGACTTAATTGTCAGGGGTCACCTTTACCTTTTTTTTACATATTATCACCTGCTGCTAATTTCCTGAGGATCAGAGACAACTACGGTGGTGGGTGGGTGGGTTGAAAAGTTGGCAACCTTAGGTCATCATGTCTTAACTCCATGCCATGAAAAAGTTGTGCCCCAAAGTTCAAACCTCTCTTAAAGACACAAGAGCAGGATAGGCTGGTTGTTGTTTTTTTCCCCCTGTCTAGGTAGCAACCCCATGGTGATTATTTCAGCATTGCAGTCTCAACAGGAGCTTGACACGCCTGTGCAGAGAGAGCTAAGGACCTATGGCACTTGCATTTCCTGTCCTGACCTAGGGTAACCTTCCCGATGGACCAGCCGGCTGCTTCTCTGTCCTTGGATCACCTTGCAGGTACATAAATATTCACCTGGCAAGGCCTATCCCTTTACATCCTGCTGCAGTTCTTTGAACTGGAGAAAAGAATCCAGGAGTCCTGACTGCCAGGAAGTGTCATGTACAGTACATTGTGACACTTCGCACATCCACTGGTTCCCACTTCTCATTCCAGAATGGAAAATACGAAATGTGTGTGGGTGGCTTAATTTCTGGCCTACTACTTAATCTATGATCGCTATTCTGAATATTTATACAGTGTCACAATGTACATGGTGCTTGACAAATTATCATAAGTGAAAAACAAATGGAGGCCTGCCCCCAAGGTGCTTACAAACCATATATTGAAAGTGAGGAAGAGGCAACGGTTAAGAACAACTGAGAGGGGAGGAAGGAGGAGAGGTTAGGAGGGCAGTGGTCACAACTCAAATTGCTCAGAGCAGGGAACACAGCTCAAATCACTTGGAAAGGAGTGCACTGCACATTAAGTTCACAACCCATAATACCGTATTGTCCCGAGTATAAGACGCACCTGATTATAAGACGCACCCTTAAAGTTTGGTGCTATTAAAAAAATTTAATTAAATCACTGGCATTAAATTGCAACAGCCTGATTATAAGACGCACCCCTAGTTTAAAAACTTAAATTAGGAGAAAAAAGTGAGTCTTATACTCAGACCAATACGGTACTTGAAAAGGGATGTATAATTCAAATCAATCTGAAGGCCATTTTTACTAACTTGAAAGAGCCACACTGCTATATTAAGTGCACTGAATCCACCCCTTCCTTTTTAACCCATTCTCTCTGCATCCCCAATGCTGCGTGCATTGGGCTTTCAGCCTCTTTGTTAGCTATGCTTTTCACCTCTCCCCACATTATTTAGCTATGCTTTCCCCCCTCTCCCTACCTTTTTATTTCTACTCCCCTTTGCTAAGCTTGGCATAAACAGCACGCCAGGCTTTCACACTGAAAGAGTCTCAGGGGTCCAGGTGGACCACACAGCGTGGCTGGCTGGCTGTAATAGCCTGGAAAAATTGACACTGCCAGCTTCATCATGTGCCTTGGAATCCAGAGAGAAGAGAAGCAACACCAAACATAATACCGGCCTTCTCCTATTCCCACTGTCAGTGTTGATGGACCAATGTAGGCACAATTTCAGCTTTCTCCCGGATAGCTACAAATATTCAGAGAAGGGGCCACAATTGACCTGTGGGCTGTATGTTGTTGTGTAGGTCATGGCTAGAATAAGCCTTTACCAAGAAAACACAGTGAATGTTTCCCCTTTCTGCTTTGGCTGCAAAGTGTGGTTACTTAATAGACCAGCTGAAGCAATTAGAAACCTTTTAAGAGATTAAAAAAATATGCCCCCCCCCCCATTAATCAGTCTGCAGGTGTTTTAAAAAGTTCAATTATTTCTAATGCGAGAACTTACAAAAATTGTGGACAGGAGATCGCATCTTAGAAGAGGCATTCTCCATTCTCTCTCTCACACAGGAGGGAATGCCTCCTCTGAAAAGGTGCTTTCTATGACTCATACATGAATCATCATCATGCAGTACCAATGGTTGGCTGGTGCCATTTTAGAAGAGGCTTGCCTCCTTCTCTCTCAGATAGGAAAGAATGCTTCTTCTAAGATGGAGCTTGATGTGCATGCGTCATTTGTACTTAGATTAGGCAAGTAGGTTGCTTAAAAAAAGTTTATTCATAAAAGACATGGGCCCCAATCCTAACTAACCCAATCCTAAACTATCCTGTCCAACTTTCCAGCGCTTGATGCAGCTTTGCCAACAGGGTGTGCGCTGCATCCTATGGTGGGGGAAGCAGTCACGGGGGCCTCCTGTTTGTTCCCTTGGTTCGGGGCTGCATTGTGGCTGCTTTGGGGCTGGAATGTTGGATAGGATTGGTTGGGCCCTAAGGCTCCCACTGGTGGAACACGTGTTCTGTGGTAGAACACGACATGTTCTACCATAGAAGTGCTGGCCCGGCAGTGTAAGTGATGCACCGCTGGTGCATGCGACAAAACCGCCAGCCAACTGCAGCACCAGTAAGTTGCGCGTACCATGAGGAGACCTCCACAACTGCTCCCCCCATAGGATACAGTGTGCACTCCATTGGTGCTGCTGCATCAGCTGTGGGGGTTTAGTTAGGATTGGACTGTAGGACTACAAGCCTTAATTGGGAGTAAGCCTTATTGAATTTAATGGGACTTGTGTCTGAGTAAACATTTTATTTATTTATTTTAAAAAATTGTAGCCCGCCTTTCTCCCGAGGGCACTCAAGGCGGCTTACAACATATTAAAATACACATGAACACATTAAAATTAATAAACACATTAAAATAATTAATTAATTAATTAAAACAATTTAAGTCCTAAATAAAAACGTCTTAAGGCCCCGCCGAAAGGCCTCTAAAGAGGGAGTCATTCTTAATTCCAGGGGGAGGGAATTCCATAATTGGGGTGCCACCGCCGAGAAGGCCCTATTCCGCGCCGCCATCCCCCTCACTTCTGTCAATGGCGGCACGGTTAACAGGGCCCCCCCTGATGACCTCAGAGTACGGGTCGGATTATAAGGAAGGAACAGCCTACGCACACACTGACAGGAGTAACTCCCACTGAGTAAGCAGGCCTAGGGTTAGCCTGTACCATTTCTGTAATCAAAATTCCTTTCTGCATTGTGACCTATCCTTGGTTGACAGGGTGAAAAATGGTTCAGTCCAACCATGTGCTGAACTGCCTTTCTGCTGCCACGTTCTCTTCTGTGCATGAACTCCATGATGCTCTGATCTTTCAGCCTGTCCTCGGATGGCTTCTGAGACCTCGGAGTTTCCTTTGACTCCATCGTTCTGCAGAGATTGCGTCCTAAGACACACAAATCAAACAAAAGAGACGTGGTCCCAAATTTCTGGAAAAAATGTGGCCCCAAACTATTTTGGCAACCCATTAAAAAAAAAAAAGAACCTTTTTTCAACTCTAAACGGAACCCCCCCCTCCCTCCCCCACTGCCAACCTGGATCAAATCCTCATTTTCTTCGTGTCGGGACAAAACTGTTGATTTAGGCAGCTAGCGAGGGAGGGTGAAATGTTTTTGGTTTCAGATTGGAATCCTGGGTTGGGCTGCTGTTTTCCTAAAGCTGATATTTCAGCATTCCTACTCTGGCCCATTTCCATTTTGTCTTGTTTTGGAAAAATCGGTGACACCGACTACCCTGCCTTTGTCAGACAGACCAGTCTTGATAAGAATCATCCATGCCATGCGATACTCCTTGCTGTGGAGGAATATGGGGGGGGGGGGGGAAACAAGAGGGTGTGTGTGTGTGTGTGTTTTTCTCCTGGTTTAAATAACTTCAGGCTTTTAACAAAGGCCTAATGAATAATCACAATTTGCCATTGAAAAAAATCTGGCAAGCCGTGTACAGCATGCAGGTTTTGCTTACTTTGCTCTGCCGCCTACCCTATTCTACCCTACCTCATCTCATCAATTTGTATCTGACCAGCCCTCTTGCAAGCTGTCAGGTGAGTACAAAACAAGAATTGTCGCTTGCAGGAGGAAAGGGTGTTCTAGGGCAGGAACACGAAGAACCTTTGCAGGCTGTGAGCTGCCAAAGGCAAAGAGAAAAGTTGATAAATAGGCCTGTGAGCGAGAACAGGGCAGGCTCCACCATGTCCTCAGTTCCCCTTGCTGTCCAGCTTTCTCCCATGCTTATCTGCCTGCAGGAGCAGGGTCCCAAACAGTGGCTTGGTTCAGACAGCTGTTGCATGGGTGCGTTTATTTTGGTTTTAACCAGAGAATCCTGGATGAACAATCCACTAAAATTGGCTGGCGGGAGAATTAGAACAGACAAAAGGAAATATTTCTTTACCCAGCGCTTAATAAATCTGTGGAACTCCTGGCCACAGGATGTTGTGATGGCACCATTAGATGCCTTTAAAAGGAGATTGGACAATTTTATGGAGGTAACGTCCATCACAGGTTACAAGTCTTGATGACTCTATGCAACTTCTGGGGTTTTAGAGGTAGAACAGGGGTTCCCAACCCCTTCCCGGCTGAGTACCACCTCCAGTGCCACTCTCCTTCTGAGTACCACCTGAAGTGACTAGCGATGAAATCACCACCAGTTACTTCTGGGTTTTCAGGTTTTCAGAGGCCAGAAAACACAGGAAGGAAGCTCTGGGCAGGTGGGAGGGCCCTTCTCAGCATTCCCAAGAGGCTCACCCAAAGGCAAGAGCCTCTTGGGAGCACAAATGCACCACCAAAAGCTCTGCGTCAGAGTAGGATTCCAGTGGTCCAGCGGTCCGAGTACCACCAGCAGTCAGCCGAAGTACCACTGGTGGTACTAGTACCACAGGTTGGGAACCCCTGAGGTAGACTATTGCTGAATGCCAGGTGCAAGGGAGTGGCAATAGGATACAGGCGTCTTGTCTTGTGTGCTCCCTTAGGCATCTGGTGGGCCAATATGACATACAAGAAGTTGGACTAGATGGGCCCTTGGCCTGATCCAGCAGAGCTCTTCTTATGTTCAGTGAACCAACCTCTCTCTCTCTCTCTCTCTCTCTCTCTCTCTCTCTCTCTCTCTGTGTGTGTGTGTGTGTGCGTGTGTGTGATTCATGGTGTCGAGAAGCTGTGTTGCAACTTAAAAGTTTGCCTCTATCATTGCTGTAGCTTAGACCCCATGAGGGGGCTGTGTTTAGGGCAGAGGTTCCCAACCTGTGGTTTGTGTACCACTAGTGGTATGCGGACCACAGGCTGGTGGTACACGGGCTGCTGGTGGCCAATACGGCGACCGCCATCTTGGCCATGAGGCACCACGCTGGAGCCCGAAAAGTGGCGGTTCGAGCCGGCTGAGCTCAAGCGTGCAGGTTTCCAGAGCACGGAATGGGCCTCCCACCCTCCCTTGTGCCTTAACCACTGGCATCGCTCGAGGTGGGGCGGAACGGTAAGTTGAAACCAATGTCTAGAATGATAGATTCTGCCTCTTCCATGTTTCCACTGTCCGGCATGGAAGCCAGGTTTGGCCACCCCTTGACTGTGTCCCTAATTTCAATTCCATTTACTTTCTCCCATATAAGACCATGACTCCCAAACAGGACCAAGCCACTGGGAAGCATTGTAAGTGCAGACATTGTAAGTGGAGGACGGGACATTGGAACGTCAGGGATGGAGGCAGATTGTTAAGCCTTTATCCTAATGGTGTCCCAAAATGAATTAACTCTGCTCTGTATTCTCCCATATACGTGCCCAACTATGCTGCTGTTCATGTGCTTTACAAGACAGGTCCCGGCCCCAAGGTGCCTACTGTCCAAAATCTAACACAAGGGAGAAACCAGGAAGGTGACTGAACCAGAAACCAAAGCAGGTGTACTACCACTGAGCGGCAATGGGCCCCTTCCTGACTATGTGAAGCTGCTTTCTACAGAGTCAGAGCACTGGTCCATCTAGGCAGGTGTGGATGAACAGGACATCAGAAGAGCCCTGCTGGCTCAGGTGTGCAAGGGCCATCTACTCCAGCATCCTGTTTCCCACAGTGATTAAGCAGATGCCCCACTGGCAGAGGTGTTTGAAAATGGTAAATACGAAATAAAAACACATAACACCACTTTCTGCTAAAAAACCTGCAAAAAAAAAAAACCCAACCATGTAATTTTGTGTCATTCTTCATCTGCTGACACTGTAGTACAACCTATACAACCTATCTAGCACACTTTTAAAGTATTTACAATTGATAAAAATGGGATTTGGAATAAAAACACACAACACCACTTTTACTTTGGTTAAACTTCAAAATCTGCGAAAAATTAAAACCATTTTCAAACACCTCTACCCGTTGGAAAGCCCCACAGGCAGGTCCCGTGGGCGAATAGCCCTCTCCCACCCTCTGCAACTCCCCGTTACTCCCCTGCAACTGATATGTCAACGCATCCTGCTACTATGTCTTGCAGTCTGGAGGGAAGTGTAGAGCCACTGTGACTACTAGCAGCCATTGATAGACCGCTCCTCCTCCACAAATTTGTCTCATCTCCTTTCAAAGCCAACCTGGACATCACTGGGCAGGGCGTTAGTTTTAGGCGTCTCTTTTTAAGCACAAAAGAGGAGCCCGGAAAACCGTCACAAAACTGCAGGGGGAGGCAGGGGTGCCTCAGGATTCCACTCCCACTGGACACAGGGATAGACTGCGCATTTCCCAGCTGGCCTGAATCCAGCAGGTGCGGCGGCTTTCCCCCATCACCACATCTAAATGCCAGAAGCTCTTCCTGTTATGCAGCAGCAGCAAAGCCTCTGCCCATTAAAAAGCTAATGGTTAAGAGAACGCTGGGAGCCAGGAGTCCTGAATTCTTTTTCCCAGCTCCACCAACAACTCATGGCCTTGCCACGTGCCAGCCTCTTTGCCTCAGTTTTTCTCCGGAAGTCGGCCTAATTAAAACAGCTTCTTGCTTGTTGTTTTCAGATGCTGCAGAGAAGGTGCTTACAGGGAAGGAGGTGCGTGTAATTAACATACAGAGAGAGAGAGAGAGAGAGAGAGAGAGAGAGAGAGAGAGAGAGAGCTTGCATGCACTCTCTGCCACTTGTTTCCTCCCACACAAGCTGCCTGGAGACCTGCCCGGAGACTGACAACAAAGCAGAGGTTGCTGGGAAGCGGAAGCACATCTGCCCGTCAGGGGCCTCCTGGAAGCAGGCAGGCAGCGTCCCAAGGAGAGAGCTGTCACACCATGAAGTGGCAGCAGGTGTTCATGTACAGTCGTTGCGCTGTGTGTCTATGGAATGGGAGCAGGCCCATGGAGTTAGGGCAGGGGTGGACGGAAGGTAGAAAGGCGTCCTCTGGTGGGCCACTGGCCAAGCTGAGCTGATGACGCTGCCTTCACTATACTATAGCCCCTCGTCCCAATTTTGTCTAGTGGGCCACCTGATTGCTGGGATTCTTATAAAGAATGCTAGAATAGGACTGAATATAGAATAGAATAGAATAGAATAGAATAGAATAGAATAGAATAGGACTGAATAGAATAGAATAGAATAGAATAGAATAGAATAGAATAGAATAGGATTGATCAGCACCATTTTTGCCATTTGAGCAAGATGAAACCTCCAAACACATACACAGGATAAACAAGCAGGAAAAAGCCATCATCTCTGTGCCTTGATGGAGATGTTTTGGTGGTTGAGCACTGTGGGAAGCAGCCAGGATGCTGGTTTAGATGGGTCCATCAACATGGTCTTCTTAAAGTTCTAATTAATAGGGAATTAGACAAATTCCTGGAGGAGAGAGAGAGAGAGAGAGAGAGAGAGAGAGAGAGAGAGAGAGAGAGAGAGAGAGAGAGCATAGGATATGGCAATCACTATACCTTGTTTGTGGGCTTCCTGAAAGCATCTGACTGTCCACCATTGGAAGCAGGATACTAGATGGGCCTCTGATCCAGCATATCTCTTCTGATGTTTTTAAGCAAGCGTTCAATAATTAGGTTCACTGAACAGAGATTGAGTTATGCCCACTGCTAAGAGATCCTGAAGATTGGCTCTTGTTTTCTAAATTGAAAACATGTCTGTGGACCCTGGGCCTGGGATTCTAGTAAAAAGAAAGAACAAACCGACCACACAAGATTAAAGTCAGCCCACCCACGGATTAAAGTTCACATCAGGGCAATGCACACATTTTGTCGTACATGCAATGTGTTCACATATATGTTTTTGTACATGCATTCACTCAATGGTAACCCAGGGTCTGGACCTCCCAAATGTAGGGTTTCATGTGCACTGCTACCCACGCACTGGATAGAATGTGTGAATCACAATCTGATTGTGCCTGCATGCAACTGAATGTGTGAATAGTCTGCTTCCTGAGCAAATGGGGAGAATTAGGATTGCATTGTTGAATTAAGGAATTAGATGAATCAGTTACATTTACAGCCCAAACCTGTCTAGCAGGACGCAGCAGCGCACATAAGGCGCCCACTGTAGTCAGCGGCCTCCTCCTCGGTGTAAAGGGACATTTGTCCATTTATCCCGAGTAACATGCCAGCCGCCCAGAGGGGCGGTAGGGGCGGGGCTGTAAGTTTTGCTCGGTCGGAGTCCCTTTACCGAGCGACCAGGAGGCAGCCCAGCCCCCTCACTGTTGGAGCCTTTCCCCTGCGGAGAAAGCAGCAGGCAGGGTCTCTTACCTGCTGCTTTCTCCGCAGGGGAAAGGCTCCGATAGTGAGGGGGCTGGGCTGCCTCCTGGTCACTTGGTAAAGGGACTCCGACCGAGCGAAACTTACAGCCCCGCCCCTACCGGAGCGACGCCTCTGCAGCCGCCCCGATAGGCCTCCTCGAATGCATGCCAGCGTGGATTTTCCACACACACGCACTCCGTCACTGAGGGCAAGAGCCTGCACATGTTTGCACATGCGCAGACCGCAGCTGAGAGCAACCGGGCAGGCTCGTACCCTCAGCTGCGGTCTGCGCATGCGCAAACATGCCGGACCCGCAGCTGAGGGCAACCGGGCAGGCTCTTGACCTCAGTGACGTTGTGTGCATGTGCAGAAAATCCACGCATGCGCACAACGAGCCGAGGGCAAGGCCAAAGGAGGTAGGTGACGCGCGACGGCAGGTCGGGGGGCAACGCACGTCATCCCAGCCCCAGGGTGACGCGCGTCATAGTGACGCGACTCTCCACCGCGGCACTGCTCTGTTCTGCGGTGCCGGAGGGGAAGCGCAAGCCTCTCCACCTGTGCCACTTACTCTCCGGGTGCAGCAAACGTGCCTTATGGCACGTTTGCAACACCTTAGACCAGTGGAGCAGTCCGCTGATCTATTTGTAGACAGGATTGCGCTGTAAATTATATTTCTAAACATAAAGAGCACAGTTCTGCTCCTGATCACATGCCACCACACTATTTTCAAGAGAAAAAAATGCAATGCCCCCAACCCTTCTGCCCTAGTCCTGCTTCCTTTCCCCCCCCCACTATTTAAAAATCAAAACCCCAAAACACTAGGCTGCGTTGTGCGTTTTACGCAGAGGAGGAGCTAGGAGGAGCTTTGCACACCCCTCGAGTCCCAACAAACTCATTACGTATAATATTAACGATGATAATAATTACTAGTTAATTAATAATTAATAATTAATAATAATCCCAAAACACTCATAGAATAAAATGTAACATTTCATCCCCCGGACCCTTACAGTACAGTACATACCCTACTAAAAATGGGTCCTCCTATGGAGGAGAAAGGTGGGATATAAATTCAATAAATAATAAATAATAATTTATTATTATTAAATGGCATCCCCCATGGCACCCCCACCCCCAAGAGGCCTGGCATCCAAGGCCCTGGGCCCCCAGGCCTCCCCCTTAGCTGTGCCACTGGTTTTGCGTAACTTCTGATTTGGCTCTTTAAAAAAGGTAGATTCCACCCTGTGTGTGAGATGAGTCCCCTTTCTTGCTTCAGGAACTATTGTGTTTACTCATATGCAAATTTAATCAACTTATGAATCTATTTAGCATTCACGTGATGAATCAACATAAGATCTTTGTAATGGGTCATACAGCCCTACAGCTAGAAAACTGCTGGCACTTTTCTCGCTATAGGGAAAGCGTCCAAATATTTATTTTAATGTTAGACGAACATTCAGGGGAGGGATCTGGCATGTCCCTGTGTCCCCTGACCTTCTCAGTCCAGACCCCCATTTTCACTCCAGTGGGGAGCACCCTGCACCTCTGAATGAAGCCAACTTGTGGGAGGTCCTCTGAAGTAATGCTAAGTATGACTTAGAACCAAAAGAAGAGGAGGCTTCCATAGGGCTCTCCCGTGTATCTGCTCCACAATTGTGTCATAGTATTGCGTGCGAGCTTCATTTTGTTTATAAAATTAAACAAAGTTCCTAGTCCTTCAGGCTGTGATGACAGGAGTGAAAGTGGGTGTGGAAGCCAAGCCGGATTTCCTGCATAGCTCTGTGCCTGGCCAGGCCAAAATTATACGCCCGAGTTATGCAGGTGTCCTTGAATGAGATGGACAGCAGCATTCAGCTTTCCTGGGTGATTTTATGCTATTATTACTTTAAACTCTCAGTGATGTTTACTTTTTAGGGGAGACAAATGAAGTGATGATCCCAGATGACCTGAAAAAGAAAGTGTCCTTGTGGCGTTTTTGATCTACGATGTTGCTGGTGGCCCTGCCTTCTGAGGCCTGATTCACACTACAGTTTTCCAGGCTCGTTGCGGATCTGCGGAGCGTAGCGCGGAGCTCTTTGACAGCTGTTTTGATGCTTGCGGAGCAGCAACGCAGAGGCAGGAAAATTGGTTTCCCCTCAACTTTTGAGGCGGTTGCGCTTGCGGAGCTGGGAGGGTTTGCGGAGCTACTGCAGCCTACCAATCGGGGAGAGTGGCTGCATGCCAATCAGAACTACCTCCAATCACCTTCATAAGAAGGCGGGACAGCAGGAAGACTTCCGGCCAGCTCTGCGCGCTGGGGCAGGCGCATCAGCGCCTGGAAAAGTGTAGTGTGAATCAGGCCTAAGGTCTCAGGGAAGCGTACATAGTGTTTTCCCCATTGTTAACTGCACAACAACTCTTCTGAGGCCAATCTTCCACACCCCAAAGAAAGCTAGGAGGGATACGATCTTGTCTTGTGGATCCAAGGGCCTGAACGAGCCTTTGTATTGCCATCTTCCTTTGACAAAACAACAGCTCACTTCCTTCCAGCAAGGAGGAGCCTCAGGAATACCATGAAACCTGCTGTAGCTCATTATGATGATGATGATTTCAAGGGCGGGGCTGCCCTGCCTGGACTTTCATCTAAAGCCTTTCTAGGTTATTGCACCAGCTCTTCTCCTTTGGTAAACTGGATTCAGGCAATTGGGAACAAGCTAATGTGCGAGAGCGCTTGGTCAAGGGGACAGGAGTAATTGTAGTATGTAGATCAGGAGGGAAGTGCTCCCTATGGAATTTAGGATCTTGGGGCAGGGCAAGCACACAAGCATGTAGGTCAGGGTAGGAGGCATCGGACAAACCCAAGCGTGTTATCTCCTACAGTGAAGGCTTAGCAGGATTTGCTTTGAAGAGTCAAAGCCATTCTTGGCCACACAGCTGCACTGCACATTAATGTAGCAAAAGTGTTGCATGGTGTCTGGTTGTAACACAGTGAAGACTAGAACACACATACAGTACACACAAATTCCATCTATATTATCTGGGGTTAGCTAGTACATGGGGAGGGCATTCCAGTTTCCTTCCATCTGTTGACGGACTTACAACATGGAGATACAAAGCAGGTAGGGCTTTTTGAGGTTAAGCCATTTTAGAAATATGTGAACAAGTTGAATTATTCCAATGAAATCTGGATCTATTAATCCACAATGAACTTCACATATCAAATGACTTCTGCATACAAGAGTGTGGGGTGGTGTCTTGTTTTCTTAATCTCATGCTGGATGGATCATGCATACCCCTCCCCTGTATATTCATGCTCAGGGTCAGGATCAAGTTGAAACTGATGAAGAGGAGGAAATTCCAAAATGGTAATGATGTAGGGGAGTAATGGTGTGCAACTCTGAGCTGTGCAGCACCTCTGTAGCCCCTTTTGCTGACAACAACATATTCTCTGCTACACCTAAGCAGTCATTAAGCACCAGCACCTCCTCCAGAGTCTTCAAGTCATATCTTAACAGGATTCATGGATTCACATTACAGTGCATTAGAGGTAACTGGATGACATTAAAGTGCATTGAAGCACACAATCCTATCATCTCTTTTATCTCTCCTCCAGGAGGAACAGTTTGCTTCATTCCAGCGTCAAGTCAAATGACAACAGTGTGACTAAAAGAAAGCCATTGTCCAAGTATGCTGCCTGATTAATCCGGCCATGCATGCACTGGGCAATTGGCTCCTGAGCCTGGGTAGATGGGACTTGGAAACCTTCCCCAGAAACTGCAACCTAGCCTTACAAGATGGCTTGGCAGGTCAGCCCTTCCTCAGCTTGTCTGAGCCAGCTGGTGGTATTTGCATAGCTTCTCTGCTCTGCTCAGCCTATTTGCCTGGCTTTCCTGTTCAAACACTCCTCTTTGTCCCTTGCACTCTGAATTGCTCCCTCAGGGAAACCCCCTGCCTATTTCCCTTCCAGGGTGTGTTCAGCCATGATGAAACAAACTGGGGATCAATTGATTGAGTGGATTTAAACTTTGCAAACTTCACCAGTGCAAGGAGGGATCACCTCAACCCATTCTACAGGGTTCAATCAGCAAAGATCGAACACATAGCAAAGTGGCTTCGGCTCCACGTGTTGCCAACTGGCCAGGAAAACCCTCACCTGACGCGCTCCTGTGCTTTTAACAGACACTTCTTCAGCAGCAATAGCTCGATGAAACTTCAGTTCTAGACTTTGAGCAAAACACAATCCATTTGCTCATTGCTAGAAGTGATCACACACTAAAAGGGCAATGACTGAGGCCACTTGAACCCTAACCCTAACCCTGAAACCAAACCAGTCCGTTCCATGAACCTCCATGGGATCTGCTTCTGAGTAAGCATGTTTAGCATTAGGTTGTCAGGAAGTGGAGGGAAGGAAGGAATTCTATTCTCCCTCCTCCCTCTCAAGCGGTTAGAAGCTCTAGTTGCCTCTCCAAAATGCAGGAGTTGTCATTTGTCCCAACCCTTTCTATTCCCTTCCCCAGTGCAAACTCACCCTTCTGGAACTGGCACAATATAAATCTTAAAACCCATCTAAGCAGCTGGCAGCTTGATGCCTTCAGCACCCAAACTCCGCTTTCACAATCCTTGACTCTCTTTCTGCTCCGCCTCCCCCTGCACTAAGAAGTAACTATACTCACAAGCTGTTCTAACAAAGGAAATTACCTGGGCTTTATCAGGAGTTCTTGTTTATGCAAAAACAGCACAATGTATTGCCAGGGAACGCAGAATCACCAGCCCGATGGATTATCATGGGCACGCTCCATGGTATCCACTCTCCCAACGGACCCACAAAGCTGGCTGCTGTTCTTTGGATTTTACAGCTAGAGAACCAAAACTGATGGATGGTGACTTGATTAGGATATTGGGTGTCCTAGAGCTAACCTATGGAAAGGGCTGTTGCTTAGTTGCAGAGCACTGAAGGTACCAGGTTCAAAACTTGGCAGCATCAAGTATGGCTGGGAAAGACCCTTTTCTGCTTGAAACCCTGGAGAGAGCAGCTGCCAGTCAGAGAAGATAATACTGAGCGAGACTTAGTCTAAGCACCTGACTCCATATAAGATTCATGTGCTCATATAACTCATGCTAGTCTGATGAGCGCATCAACCACTTTCGAGCCCCATGTGGCTTGGGATCCAGGTTCCTGCTGCTCTTACATGTTCTGATCTGTGTACTGAGCTCATCTTCAGAGGACCTCCTCCAAGTGTCCCCATTGTTTGAGGCAAGATGGGGGTTGACCAGGGAGAAGGTATTCGCACTTGTGGTACCCTACTTATGAAATTCCCTTTTCCAGGGGGGGCTTGCCTGCCACCTACACAGTCATGTTTCAGGTGCCAGAATTCGATAAAGATCATTTTAGTTTCCCAGCTCAGTTAGACACAGTTGACATGTTAGTGTTTTCTAAACCTGCTGTACCTAATTTTGTGGTTCTGGTTCATTTAATTATTGCTGTTTTTTTCTGTGTTGCTTCACATTTTTTTGTTTTTAGCAACATATCTTACATACGTTTAAAAAAAAATAACCAACTCCTTCTGGGTCTCTGTCACAGGTCCTCATCCTCAGTTAGCCCAGAAATTAGCTCCTGCAGAAATGACATTGCATAACTCAAGCAACAAAGCCAAGGTGCATTGGGGAAGTCATCCATCCATGTGTCTTGTACCATTTAGACCCGAGAGGAAGCTTCCTTTTGATATCCCACAAAACATCAGATTGTTAAGGATTAAAAAAAATTAAACAGATGCCTCTCTTTATTTTCTATCTCAAATGTCTTCTCCAAACACTCAAATGTATCTGGCTAGGAATGGTGAAAACACCCCCCCCCCTGCCATGTCCCCCAGCAGCCTGCAAGCTGAAGAAGAGTCCCATCCCAGGGACTTCCCTGTCACATGGTATATGTAGGAGGAAGCCGCCCCCAACTCAGAGGCACTCCACTGCCATCCTGGGGTGTATGTGGGTGGTTTGTGCATGTGGGTTTTCCTTTCCATCTAGATTTCGTCAGCTCATGTACAGACATCCCCAGCAGGAGCTAGGTCTGTGGTTAGCGAGGGTGGTGGTGGGGGAATCACAGCTGTGCTGAACTGTAAAGGGCAAGGAAAGTGTTTCTCTCCCTCTCTCCACCCCCTTCAAGAGTCTGAAGATCGCTAGACGGACGCATTTGTGGGGTTGAAAGGTCAGTTACTTGCAAAGTTAACTGTAGCAGAAGGCACAGTGGCCAAAGACCATCCTCCACTTTCATTCTGGAGAGGACCCAAGAGAGGCAACCCTATTTTTTCTGCATGCTGAGCCTGAACCAGCCGAGGAACCGGACCCCCCATGTACACACACCTAGGAAAATATTAGAAAAGTGGAAGCAAGATGCAACACGTTGTGTTTGCTTCATGTCAGTTGCCAAACTATTCATCCTAGAAGTCAGAATTATGAAAAAACCCAACAAAATCCACCCTCATGTTTTACTTTATGCATTAATTCCTGGGATTGGAAATAATTCAAACTCCTCCCATGTCAGTTGCCAAACTATTCATCCTAGAAGTCAGAATTATGAAAAAACCCAACAAAATCCACCCTCATGTTTTACTTTATGCATTAATTCCTGGGATTGGAAATAATTCAAACTCCTCCCATGGAGCATTCCTGAAGTAATGTCCACATACTTTCAAGTCTACCTTTACAATCTTAAAAACAACCAGGTGTCTCTCTAGAAGGTCAAGACAGGATAAAGCATTTAAAAAAGTGCTTTCATCTGTTACATCTGCTGCCTATGTTGCCAGCCTAGCAACAAACTTTGATAAATGAATTCCAATTTCGTTCCACACATTTCCTGCAACCAAAGGGTGGTTCAGGAAGAAGCCTTGACTCTGTGCTCAGGCATTTGCTAACTTCTGGGAGCTAAATAAAAATCCTGAAAGCAGCAATAGGAGCAGCCAGGCAAGCAATTAGCACCCACACTCTGGCTTGGTGTGTGTTTAGCATCTGATTTCCCCGCCCTGAAACCAACCACAGCATTTTTTGTTTTAGGTAGTCGGATTAAGGCAGGAAACTGCAACAAGTGTATTAACATTGATACACTCTTTGCATTTCACATGAAGCTTGGTGCAAGAAATGCTTTGGTCAGTCAGACGCTAGCAACATTTGGAGTAGAGAAAAAATAAATTGCATGTTTTGCAGAAACAGACTCTGGAGTCTTTTAAAAACCGAGATGCTTCTTAGATGCACAGGGGTACTAAAAGACTCGCTCATGTGTAGCAGACAGACCCACGAAAGTCACACAAGATCAAGTGCGGCCCGGTAGCTAGCTTCCTAATCCCAGATCAGCTGTGGGGCAAATCTTTTTCATCTGAAGAGCATTAGAAATACGCTATAAATGGGCCCAACTGCAGGCACCTCCCGAAAATGTGCCTCTTCCTTCAAGCATTTAATTCATTACATTTAAGGCAGCTTGGGGAATTCTGTCTGTTAATTTATTTAAAATGGGCAAAGCTGCAAAAGGAATTCAGAGCAGAAAACTACAAGCTGCACGCACTGCAAGAAGAAACACACACAAAGTCTCCAGTCCCGAGCAGTGGAGCTTGCATTTGCAAACAAAACCCTTAAGAGGAAGGCAGACTCAAGAACAATTGTCAAACTTCATTTTCAGAATATAAAAAACACAATTTATTGCAATTTTATCAGGTAACAAGAATAGATTTGTTTGATTCTCCATTATTGACTTTTGAGTGCAAAAAAAACAACTCCATTATTGACTTTTGAGTGCAAAAAAAACAACCCCACAATGTTTTAGATAAATATGACCTTCTAAGCATCCAGTTGAAAAATAAAATAGAAAAGTTCATTTGCAACTGTCTTTTACAATCAGTTCTTTTGCATATGTTAAGAAGGTGCTAAGAATTCTCCTCCTTTTCCTCTCCCCAGTTTAGAGTCCTCTGCAGGGCAACAGGCAACTCCTGCCGTCTCTACTCCTCTGCAGGCAAACACAAGGAATTGGAGTGGGGGGGCCTCATAAATCTGATCTCTAGGTGTCCATCAGTACTGGCATCGGTGATCACCTCTCTCCAACACTGGCCAGCCTTTGTCACATTCACACATCGCAGAAGTCGTTCTCAGTCAATCCCCAGACAGTCTTGCCTGCCAAACCAAGCCAGGAAGCAGCACTCTGCGCTGTTCATGACTCTCCTGCTCTTCTTCCTCTCTGAGCAGTCAGCTGACGCAGCCAGTCAGTCGCCTCGCCAACTGTTGCCTCTGCCCGCCTCCAGCATCCTCGGCAACCATCATGTCTTCACCGCCCATCTCAGTGACTCATCCACCACTCTCGTTCTGCTGGGACAGGCAGCCCTGGCATTATTTTATTTTAATTTTTAAAAGAACATTTTTCTCTCCTTTTGAATATTCTTTTTCTCAAAACATGAATTTCAGCACAAGAAACAAGGCAGCGTGGACATCTGCTTCAGCGTGCTTGGAGGGATACGTAGGGGACCCACTGGTTATTACAACGGCTTTCCTCACAGTAGCTGGCGACTTCAGCTAAACCCTGGCTCTTCCAGGAATCAGTGTGCGGATTCTGTTTGGAGGAAAAGACACGTCTATTAGAAAATGCTCTCAGCCAGTCATAAAGCCTCCTTCACTGCACAGATCTGATGCAGCTCAGCCCAAAAGGAGCTGTGCACAAAGCATGCACATTTAAACAGCTTCTCTCCACAACTCACAGCAGCCAGCTCAAAACATTCTTTTGATTTTGCAGATTTCATCTGGCCACACTAAGAGGCAGGCTTCATAATAATCTAAGTGACATTTCAAGAATTCCCCTCCCCCTTGGGAGTAGGAAGGACATTCCGATCTATCCCAGTCAGGCTAGGTTGTCTGTTCCATTAAAGAAACATTCTGTTGGCATGACAAACACAGAAACACGTCCCCTACAGGTTGGTGTGAGACACACACACACACACACACACACACACACACACACACACACAACCATGTGCCTGCCCCATTTTGTCCAAATCCAATGCCTTGGATTTAAGATTTAAATCCAGTCTTAAAAAGGAAGCAAAATAGATAATATTGTGTCCTTTAATCACACCAACTGGGGTGGTATACCAGTGTTTTATGTCCCAGAGATTTCCACCCCCATCTGATAAAAAGGTTTGTGAGAACTCCACAAACTGGCACAAACAAACGCCTGAGGCTGCCCAGTGCTTCGCGAGAGTGAAGCCGACTGCCCTCCCCACCTGGCCGCTCTGATGTGCCAGAGATTAAGTGGCAGAGGTTGCCCTCTGCTAGGCAACATGCATGAGGCACAAGCAAAGCATGCAGGAGTCGCATGTTTACTCACCGTCACCAGGATGCAGTGCAGGTCTCGTGGCTCAGAGTTGTCTGCTGGGCTTTCACCCAGTACGGCTGCCAAGCGCTCCATGCCGGACACCCTCAATATGTTGATGTCGTTGTCGCAACAGAAGGCCTGGATGAGCGTGAAGTGGATCTGGAGGGCAATGTCATCTTCATCTTCTTCATCAATGGCAAGAAGGCACAGAACCACGCTATCTGGGTCACTGCCAAGAGAAAAACTGCCTGTTACAGATCTGGCATGCCCAATCTGCAACTCTACACCCCACAATCAACAGGTACCCTTCCCCAAACCAGAGAGGCAAGCAAGCCCCATTTCGCCACCAACCAAAACCAAGTCCACTTCATCAGTTCAAAACAGACAACCAAAAGGGAGCAAGAAATACTTACACATTCATCAGCTTGGCAGACTCATAAACGCCAACTGTCAGACATCCCTGCCGCTGGGCAGCGACCAGGAGGTGCTCCACTGATTCGCTGACAGATTTCATCCTTTTTAAGAGAAAAGAAAAGCAGCACCATAAGTACCGGCAGCCAATAAACAACCCCCCTCTGGCTTCCAATGTCTCCAAGGCTCTGCTTGCAGCTAGGAAATTGGTAAGAAGATATACACTTACTTCTTCTCGGTGTTGTCACAAGTCACCAGCTCTTCTAGAGTCATGTTGCAATTGTAATCCACAGTGGCGTAAGAGCTCTTTGAAAATACAGAGACACACAGCAAGGTTTTCCACCAGGCAGACAGGATCAGAACCAGGTACCCCAGGAAGCAAACCAGAAGCTAGAAATCCGTGCAAATAATCCAAAAGTACTAGAGGGAAACGGAGATGTATGGCAAAGACCGACAACCACAGTCAACCCAACCTTCGAAGCTGCAGCTCGATTTCTGATGCCGAGAAACAGCTGACAGCTCCTTTTATGACCTCCCAAGAGAGGCGTGGCTTCAGTCACGGCTCTCCCTTTCCCTATTGGTCTTCCAGCCACAAAGGGAGCCTCAGGGAGCCATGGATTGGTTGTCGGCTAGAAGCCACCACGTGGGGGAGGGGAAATTTTGCAACGAGGGTGGTGGAACTGTTTTTTTTCAAAAAAAAAAAAAAAGAGAGAGAGAGAGAGGACAAGAGTTTCGGTTGATTTTTCCCAGCAGTGGAGGTTCCTGTAGAGAGATTTCCACAGAAAAGAGGGCTGGGCTGTCTCTTATTTTCTTGCGAAGCCAAGTCTGAGTTTCTCTTAAATTATTAAGGGGGGTGGAATAAGCCAATAGGCGCACCAGAGTCTCAGTGGTGAGTGAAAAAATGTGTGGTTATTTTTGGAATCAAAAAATGAGAGCCAGGAAAGTGGAGATTTTTAAGGCATGCATAGAAATTCCTCCACTGTCCTTGCTAGTTATTTAGAAAAGCTTGTTTGGGGGTTTGCAAAATTTATTATTATTTGCAATAAGAAAAATGAGTTTCCAAGAGATCAGATTCAAACAAGAAAGGAGGGAGATTCAAACGTGCATAAGTGGGTGAGGGGTCGTTAATTTTCTTTAACACCCTTTCGCACAGGGCGAAATAGCAAAGAGCTGCAGAGCGCGTGGCGTGGGCTCTTTCCCCGCGTGCGTGGGAGGGCATGATGATGACGATGGCGTAAATCAGAAAGTTTGGGGCTGCAGCCAGTCATTGTAGCAGCCTGCTCGCGAGGAGTCTCTCTCTTTCTCTGTGCAGCTTGCAAAAAATTCCACCCATGCAGATTGAGATATAGCCTTGCATACAGCTTGCAAAAAATAAAAAACAAGGCGTAGTTTAAAAAAAAATTCCAGGGACGCTCACGACTCCCCTTCACTTTCAGATCTGTAAAAGCACCTTCTATATTCCCCCTCCACGCGGAATACCCCTCAAATTTTGCAAAGAAAAGTTGCAAACATCTAGCAGCCCGATTTTATTAATGTTTACTCGAAAGTAAGTCCCACTTACATGGAGCGCATTCTCGTAAACGTGCAGAGGCTAGCAGCTGTGCGGCTTGATCCTACGCGTGTTTATTTGAAAGTAAACCCCGCTGTATTCCGCGGGATTTACTCTCGAGTAAGTGTGCATGGAGGACTGAAACCTGAATGAGACCGGAAATAGAACACGAGATCTGTATTCCATGCTAAATCTTCGCACCCTCAGCCGCAATCTGTCGATCAGCCGATCCAGGCAGGAGGACGGGCGGGCGGAGGGACCTTGAGGGGGGGGGCGCAAGTCTGAGTTAATCAGCAAAAGTGGGTAAGAGGTCACGTTGGTGTCTGGCACGCCGGTGACCCCTGGATTGCACACCCGGCGTTGGGTCACGCTGCAACTTAAGCGTGATCCTGTTGCACAACCTCCCAGAACAAAGGTGATTGATTTATCCCCAGTTAGGATGGGGTGGTGGTGGTGGTTGCTGTCGCAAAGATGTGCCTGGCTGGACATGCATTAAAAAGACCTGACCCGACCTGACCTCTCCGTGAATTTGTGTAAGAGCATTTGAAGAATTTGAGCATTTGAGAATTTGTGTAAGAGCATATGAAGAGCCCTGCTGGATCAGATCCAAGATCCATCTAGGCCAGCACCTCTTGGAACCTTTCCCACAGGGCCAGTCATATGTTGGGTCAGAAGTTAACAAGCAGGGTAGTCTTCCCCCTGTTGCTTGTTCATGAGAATTACCTCTGAACTTGGAGATTCCAGTGGTTCCCAAACTGGGAGGCGTGGCTCCCAGGGGAGCCGCGGATACCAGCCAGGGGAGCCGCAGAGTGCCACGGAATCCTCTCGGAATGCAATGCAATGCAATGCCAATTGGCAGGCATTAACATAATGTAATGGGGAGCCGCCACCAATGGTCAAAGGGAGCCGCAGGTTGAAAAAGTTTGGGAAACACTGCATTTAGCCATCATGACTAAAAGGTCTTGCTGGACCCCTCTGCTCCATGCATCCGTATAATCCCCCTTTAAAAAGTTAGTGGCCATCATCACTATATCCTGTGGCAATGAGTTCCATAAGTTAATTCTGTGTTGCGTGAAGAGAGTACTTCCTTTTATCTGTCCTGCATCTCCTGTCAGTCCAATTTCATTGGATGACCCTGGATCCTCACATCTGTTTTTTTTTCCACACCATGCATGATTTTATACACCTTGATGATGTGAGGTGTTCATCAAATTATAAGTTTGTTTTTAATGGTATTCTTGGATCTGTAAGCCGCTACGAAACGATTTTGATAAGGTCATATGTATATATAGCCGCCTTGGTTGCCCTGGTGGGAGAAAGGCGGGGTAAAAATTCTATAAATAAATAAATAAATAAATAAATAAATAAATAAATAAAATATCAATTTAATAAAATAATGTATAATCTCCTCATTTAAATTTCTGAGAATGCAACCTTTGATTGATGTTCAGTTGAAGGAATAAACGTATTTCCTTTATGGAGGAATATGGGAGGGGGAGAATAAAGAATGGGGAGCTTGGTACTACACGCAAAGACCTCTGGGCACATGCTAGGGCCAAGTGAATACTTTTATTTGTGCAACCCATGCAGGTCAGGACCTGGGAGGAATGTGTGTGTAAAGAGACCCATGGGTGCTCCAACTCTGGAGAGGAGCAATGTGAAAGGCATACCAGTTTGCACTTGAAGAGCAAGCCTGCCCTCTTGTGGCCGGAGGTAAAAGCTGTACATCTTGCTCTCTTGATTTAGAAGGGAGATACTCTGAGATACAGTATGTCCCATTTATTCTGGCAGGATTGATATAATTCCCAGGAATAAGGATAATCCAGAATGAATTAATGGCCCAGAGACTAATGGATTTCTGCAGAAAAGACTTGTTCAATAAATGAAGAAATATCTCAGATGCATCGTGGACATAAGAACTTCCTTGCTGGGTCAGACCAAAGTGGGTTTACAGAGCAATCCTGTTCATGTTTACTCAGAAGTAATCCTAGAATGGGGTTTGCTCCCAGGAAAGTGCATAGAGTTGCAGCCCTAGTCCAACCTCCACAATGGCAAACCATATGCTTCATGGTCATGGAATGACAGAAACAGCCCCTCCTCGCCAGCAGCTGGTATTCAGAGGTAGGCTGTATCTGTACATGGAGGTTCATATCCCTTGATAGACTTCTCCATGGATGGACTTTAAGTTTTCAGCAATCTTACACTCATACGGCATTCTAGATGATGAACCTGATCATGTGCTGTATTGTATTTGTACTGTAGTTCAGTGCTTCATCTCCTACACTCATTTATTGTGCGTTATGTATTGTGTAGCATCACCATGGTTTGCTTTTCTAATTAATACAATAGAGTGTTATTGTTTTTGTCCTTACAGTTATTAGCTCCTTAGCATATCCCCCCCCCCCCCCGTTTGGGGAGTGGTTGGATAGATTTCTTCTGTCTCCAGTTTTATTAGCTGGCAGAATGGACAATTTAACAGCTGGACTGAAGCATCCTCCTTATGAGGAAAGACTACTACAATGCTTTGATGTTTTGTGTTTTTGTTTGTTTAGAAAAAAGATGATTTACAGCCCAATCTCTACCCTGTTCTGGAGGCGTTTCTGGGGGGATGGGTGGATTGGGCCTGGGAGGGTGATAGTTACCTCTGCCATATCCAGTGGTGTAACTAGAGTGGAGCGGAGGCAAGTAGTTCTGCAAGACTCCGTTACACCGGAGTCAGCGGCCCTTCCCCTTTGCTGTTGGAGCCATTCCGGCAGCGACAGGGGAGTGTCCTGCATGTTGCCTTTGCTGCCAGAATGGGGGAGGGGCCGCTGACTCCGGCGTAACGGAGTCTTGCAGAACTACTTGCCTCCGCTGCACTCTAGTTACACCACTGCTATCTTCCCTCCCAGGCCCACCAATGAAATAGTTGGCGTGGATCCAAGGAGACCCATTCGGGAGACTGGGGCTTTACCTGGGGTTCCCTTCCTCTGAGGTCACCGTCTGTCTGCCTGCTTTGTGCCCTGGATGCGGTGCAAGCTGCACCGGCCTCACTGCATCGCAGGGCACAAAATTAGATAGGATTGGGCTGTAAGCGGGGACATGATTCTCAGTGCAATCCTATCCAACTTACACCACCGGTGCAGCGAGAACGGGAGGCCCCAGAATGGAAAGGGGATTTAAATCCTCTTTGAATTCCCCTTTTGGAGGGGATTTGAATCCCCTTTCCATTCTGGGGCCTCCCGTTCTCACTGTACCGCTGGTTACACCGGTGGTGTAAGTTGGGTAGGATTGCACTGTGAGGCTTATAAAATTTGCATGGAGTGGAGAAAGTGGAGAGAGAGAGAGAGAGAGAGAGAGAGAGAGAGAGAGAGAGAGAGAGAGAGAGAGAGTTCTCCCTTTCTTGCAATCCTAGAACCAGGGATCAATCAAAACCAGGGAAACAGGTTGGTGGGAGACAGAGGAGAGACAAAAGAAAGTCCTTCACATATAGCACATTATTAATCTGTGGAATTTGGTATGTGGTGATGGTCACTATAGATGGCTTTAAAAGCAGATTAGACCGATCTGTGCTACCTCCAAGTTCAGTATGCAAGAGAGCAAGGCGGAGGTAGGTATTGTCTTCAACAATACTTGCTCTCCAGAGTCATCGGGTGGGCAACAAGATCCTGGCCTAGATGGGCCTTGGGCTGGATCAGGCAGGGCTCTTCTTATTTGCTGGTAATGTAGTTGGCTGCTGCCACCTGCTGTCCAGTTTTGGCCTTACAAGGTCTCAGAATCCCACACATTCCTGAGGGGTGGGGATGTTCAATCTGGAGGTACAGCCAAGACAATAAAGCGTCCTGTGACATCTGAAAGAATAACACACTTGTGAGAGAAGCTTTCGTTGGCTTTCATTCACTTTGTATAATGCATGAAGTGTTATTCTCACTTGACAGATGCGTGCATGTACAGTATTATATATTAAATTATGGATACTGAGAAAGCAAAATTGTCAGAAGTGGAGCAAGAAGGGTTTGAAATGCGAAAAGTCCCAACTGTGACATTTCCATGCAAAGCTCAAATGTGTTTGAGAAGAACAAGACCAGCTTTGCTCTCTGGTTTTAGGTTGACTTCTTAATAAATATGCTAAGGGCATTTATAAAGGAACCCTAACAAACCAATCACCGCTGTTGGAAACAGTCAGTCTGCTGATCTTATTTGAGCTTTGCCTAAAAATGATCTCTTGCATTTCAGCATCTTCTAGCCCTTGCCTTGTGAGGAAGCCATGGCATCGGCTTCCTCACGAGGGAGCTGCTTGAATCAGCATAGGACCGTGATGGCAAACCTATGACACGCGTGTCACAGGTGACACGCGAGGTCATTTTGGGTGACACGCCAGCGTTTCCCCCAGGGCCCCGACCCACCTTACATTTTTGCAGGTTTTACAGGCTTGTCTTGAACATTTAGGACAGGGATTTTGTTAGACCTCTTTCAAACTATTATCTAGTAAAACTCAGCAACAAAAAAGTCACTAATTGATGTTAAATAAAACGCAATGTGTTCTATAGTTGTTTTCAGTTCAGTTCAATTCAAAATTACTATTAAAAGTAGCAATAGTCAAAGTACTATTAAAAGTGTGGGGGGGGGGGACGGGGACAACACACCAGCAGAGTCAAGTTAGGAATTTTCAATTTTTTTGACACACCAAGCCCAAATGGTTCACCATCACGGGCATAGGAGGTGGCTATGCTGTATCTCCAAAACTAGAGCTGATAGGGCAAAACTGATGCCATTTTTGGAATCAGCGCCCCAAATATACCCAGGAACAGGTCTAATCTTTAAGGCACCAAAATGTGTGTTGGGTTGTGTAATAGCTAAGCTGTAATTGCTTTGTGTCTCCCAATCTTTGGGGACCAAAGAACAGGTAATGATCTCTAAGCAGCTGCCTCTTGAACGCACAGAGAAGCAACAGGACTTATTCTCAGGACTGTTTTGATGCGTTAGGAAGCAAAGCAACAAAAGGATTGTGTGAGATGGACCTTAACCGAAAGAGGAGGACATCCTACTTCCCACAGATGAGATGGTGGACCTGTATCTGGGGCTCACACAGTGAATGATCCTCCTTTTTTAAAAGACATAGAAAATGAGCAGACCGGGGTGGGAGGGAAGGGTTTTTCCTGCCTATCCTCCGCCAATTTTCCATGAGGCATAAAAGCACTGACTAGATCCTTCTGGCTGCATGTGCTGGGATTGGAGCCCTGCTGTGCCCAGAATCTTCTCTCTTTGAGAGCAATGCCTCTGAACATGTGCAGTGTATTTTTCTCCTTTAAAAAACAGTCTTGCCATTGAGCTGAGGGCTGGAACAGAGGGAACTGCTTGGTCTCAACATGTCCAGGACAATTGTATGCATGCTTTCACAGAAGTCAGGGCTTACTCCCAGGTAAGGGTGCAGAAGACTGCAGCTTTCAACAATGAAGCATTGGGTCTCCAGTGATTGCAGAGAGAGGACGCAGGATTGGTGTTGAATAAGCTGTGTCTGATTGACCCACCTTCTTGCAATGCTCCGATAGCCTGGTTTATCATTTGTGGCTCACTTGGCTGTGCTGCACCTACTTCAGCCAGGCATGTGCCTGAAATGAGGATGCGCCAGACTCTCTCGCTATGTTAGCAGATCCGGTTGTGCTCCCTTGTGCCGGATTTCTCAGCTGCTGGCTGTTGCCGTGACCACCCTCTCTTCGGCTAATCTCCTAGGTCTCCACTGCCTTTCAGGAGCACATGGCAGCACAGCTAGCAGCATTGTGACTCAGCACCACTGAAGGAGCAGCTTTTGGAGGGGACCATGTGTGGTGGTGTGTGACTGTGTACTGAGAGCTCTGGGTCTACCTGTGGAGAGCTGTCTGGAAATGATCATGTGAATTGTTGTGCACATGTGTATATTGTGCAAGTATGTGCGTGGGGAACGTATCTGCTCATATATTTCAGTACATATTGTGGCCAATTGCTTACACAGGAGTAAGTGTGAGAGCATGTGCTGGGAAAGACAATTGTTCTTTACACCGCAAATGCACTGCCATAGGATGTGGGATGACCATTTGCTTGGATGGCTTTAAAAGGGGATAAAAGAAATTCAAAGTTAAGTCTATCAACAGCTGTCACCCAAGATAGCTAAATATTCAGAGGCCGACTGCCTCCAAGTACCAGTTCTTGGTGGATTAAAAAACAAAACAAAACAATGGAGCAATATAGGCTTGGCCTTTAAAGCATCTGGCTCACCACTGCCGGAAACAGGATGCTGGACTAAATGGAGCCTCAGTCTGATCCTGCAGGGCTCTTCTTCTGAGCTTATGATGGGAAGTGGCAAAATTAAAAATGCACATCTCAGGCTTTCATCAGTGTTTCATTCTGGGCCAATGGAAATGTCTGCAAAATGCATTTCTTGAGAAAAAGCGGACTGTTTCCGGAGTGACCTATTTCTCTCCAAAGTAACTCGAGTTCACAGTGGATTTGTGCACTCCCTTTGGAAGTGTCGTCCCCCCCCCCCGTACATCTACAAGAAGCAGTGCTGGTGCTGGTTTCTGAGTGGCAGGGGAGAAGTAGCACAATTAACATGCTAAGCCTTGGGGAGGAAGCAGGCTATAAACCAATAAATAACAAAGCACTCTTCGTTATCTATCTTCATGCTGCTACCGGTATATGAAATCTCTGGAGGAAATCAATAAACTAAAAAGCCAAGATGTTTCATAAACCTTTTATTGTGGCTAATTTTTGCCAGGCAAATGTTTTAGCTGGGATTTGTCTGATGGGATTTGTCCTTTGTGAACAGGTGTGGTTTCAGGATGGCCTTTTCCCCCTAGTTGCTATGACAACCAATGATGGGGGTTGTCATATGACAACCAATGATGGCATTGAGGATGCCAGTTGCTATAGCAATAGGCACATCTCCTTCTGAATGTCCCTCAATGCAGTGGAAATGCATATACAGTACTGTATGCCAACTAGTGACTGGAGACAGTCCTGTAAATCATTATTCTGATTTTTGGCTTTGGGGAATGCCTTGGTACGAGTTGGGTTGCTAATTCTATTCTTCTTTGGCCCTCCCCTCTCTAAGTTAAAACATCCAAGGGGGATCTGTGCATGTGACGCATGTTTCCAGTAGCACACATGTACGTAAAATGCACGTGCGTGAACACAAAGGTGCCAGGCAGGGTTCAACCTGTCATGCCATGCATCACATTTGCTGCATTTTGAGCTACTGCTGACAAAGGATCATTGTGTTTTAAGAGCACAACTACAAAAAGAAGCACCCTCTTCGGCTTTGAAATCTAGGAATACAGCAAGTGGACACAGTCCTTCAGCATTGTGTAAGTGAACCCTAGCGTGAGGGGTGTCCCTACTGCCATCAATGAAAGATGAGGGGATTTGGATGTGGGGAAAGCAATAGACACAGTTGATCACTCTTACCCTCTCTTAGGCTACATTTAAAGGTAAAGGTGACCCCTGACAATTAAGTCCAGTCGTGTCCAACTCTAGGGTGCGGTGCTCATCCCCATTTCAAAGCGGAAGAGCCAGCGTTGTTCGAAGATGCCTCTGTGGTCATGTGGCCAGCGTGACTCTCCTTGCCGCAGCGCATAGCATGCGGCTGGAACACGAAGCGCTGTTTACCTTCCCGCAAGCGGTACCTATTTATCTACTCGCATTTACATGCTTTGGATCTGCTAGGTTGGCAGGAGCTGGCCAAGCAACGAGAGCTCACCCCGTTGTGGGAATCGAACTGCCGACCTTTCGATCGATAGCTTATGGTTCAGCGGTTTAACCCGCTGCGCCACCCGCTGCCCTAGGCTACATTTACACCTGCTCAAACGTGGTCTTCCGCATCTTCAGTTCTTGTGGTTCCTTCCCATCACCACCCCTGGAACACAGCTAGTCAACATATTAGGAGACTGAGAATTTGTGGTTAGAGATCCCAAGCCACAGAACCACCATTTAATATTGTTTGTAAGGAAATTGCACCACGTCAAGACCAGCAAAGCAGTCCCTCTATCCGTTGAAGAACTGCATAGAAAAGATGATTCCACCAGGTTTAGCTCTTTGTCTCATTGCAGCACTATGAGAGGAAAAGCTGCATCAGAGGAAAAACTCTCCCTTCTAGGCATCTCTTAAAAAATACAAGAGGCTTCTCAGGGTCTCACTTGCAAACCCTACAAGCACTGCATTTTTAAGTTACATTAAGGCTGCAATCTTATGCATGCTTACCTGGGAGCCCCAGGTGTTTGAAACACATCTGTCATTCAGGTAGGTGCATCAGAGAGCTAGGACTGATTATGGCTTGCATGGGGATGCTTTGTAAAATGCAATGTGCCCTAAGAACAGGCCTTTTTATACTTGACAGGGAAAAAAATGAGTTGAGCTGGAGGGTAGAGAAAAGAATCGTATGATAATGTTCTTAATTTTACAAAGGGATATTATAACTTTGGGAATCCGCTCCAAATTAAGTTGATTTGTGGTAAATTCAGAAACCTTTCTTCACAGACTGCATAACTTAAGGAATTCATAGGTCACAGAGATGGAGACTACCTTGAGACAAACCCACAGAGGTCAGCTGTCTGTCACCAGCGGCTAGCCAGGAAGCCTCCTTGTCCAGAGCTGACCCGAGAACCAGGTGCTGGGAACAAACAGGAGAAGACTCTTGCTTGGGGGCAAGGGCATCACCAGGGAATAGGCACCACCTGAGGCCCAGACCCATCAGAGGGGTCACTTGGTTAGGCCAATGCCATGTTGGTGGCAGTGGTGGCAACCAGTGTGCCATCAGGGGGTAGGCAAAGGATGCCACGAGGCTCCAATACAGGGCTTTATCCCAGAGCCCCAAGCAGCCTGGCACCAACACTGCCTGTAGGCTTCCCGGAGGCCTCTGGTTGGACACTATGCAAAATAGGATGCTGGACTGGATGGAGCTGGAGCTGATTCAGCCGAGCTCTTTGTATGTTCTTACAGAGAAGTCTTCGTACTTGAATGGAACCTCCGGGTTTAGGGAAAGTCTCTCTCTGAATACCAATTGCTAGAACTATGTCAAAGAGCTACAGAGGGCTGTTCTCATCATGCCCAGCTTGTGAACAACCTGGAAGCTCCGACTGGCCACCGTGGAAAAGAACACGGGACAAAACGAGCCTTTGATCCTGAACGATCATATGCTTTTTAACACGACTGTTCACAACATGAAAGGACAAGTAACCATAGCAGGTACGGCGCACCGGCCCTTGAACAAAGAGGCTTTTAAACACAAATCACTGCAAACTCTAAATTGCAGCATCACCACAGGAATCTAACTTCTTTGTGCAAGAAATTCCAAAGATGTGGCAGTTTGTACAACGGGCGGTTAAGGAAATAAAACAAATCAAATATAATCCCAAATATGATTGTTCCTAGTTCTTGAGGGAGACCATCCAATAGCTTTCAAATTTCAAAGCAGCACAACTTCATGAGCAGAGTTAATTCTGGGACAAATTTTTATTTATGGGATTCAAGAAGTCTCCTTCTTGCAGAACAAAAAAAAGAAAGGAATTCACCACCATTTGCTTGTACACCGAATGGAGACACATCCCAGACACTTTTGGTTAGAGCTTGAAAGAGGCAGGTGAGACCTCTCCTCCCAGCTCACATTATCTCGTGGAGAAAGAAACTTAGATACTGAACAGAAAGACTGACAGTCCCCTCCAAAATGATGAAGACAGAATAGCAAGAGGGCTTGGAAGAAGTCATGTTCTTTGCCCAGGTAGGGCAAGAACAATTCTCAAAAAATCTCCTTCTGTGTAACATGTTCACTGAATCTTCTTGTGCTATTTCACCATCTCCTGGGACTCTTTATCTCAAGACTGGAACTGAGATGGTGGTTTAAAGCAACACGACAGCCAATTTGCTCAAATAGAGCCCAGCCATGAGGTTTCTTTCATGCTATTCACAAGTGTCAAGCCATAAAGTAGTTAAAAAAAAGAAACCAACAATAACAAAATACCTCATAGAATCACAAGGTCCTTCTCCTGCATAAGACAGGTATAAAAATAATTTCCTCTTGCAAAGAAGCTTCATTCCTGGGGAACATTTGCCTTTTCAGTCCTCTTCACACTGCAGTTGCAGTAGGTCCAAGGAGAGGCTACCCATCTTGTTGCTGAATAAAGGGGTTTGGAATGGCTTCCATGCCATCCTGGGGACAAATAAGGACCACCGAGGTCCCTCTGCAAACCACCAGTCCTAACTGACGGGTGTCTTCTGTGAGCTTGTATTGGTCATCTGGATCTGAAAGAAAAAGTCCAGAAACGATTTATGAAACTGGGTTTTATCTACATGCTTAGTTTAAATCTTCAGAACTGGAAGAAACCAAAATACCATGAGGTCCAGCCATAGGTTTCAGTGGTATCTTCCCTCTTATTTGGGGTTGGTTTGTAGCCGAGTGACAGAGCACCCACTTTGCATGAAGGAAATCCCAGATTCAATCCCTGGCAGCATCTCTAGGTAGGGCAGATAAACACTCTTCTGCATCTTAAACCCTGGAACACACTACCAGTCAGTGTAGATAACACCGGGCTAGAAGCAGCAATGTTCCAACTCCATGTAAGGCAGACCTACCACCAGCTGGGTCAGTGATAGCAGCAAGGTTGTCTCCAGCAGGAATAGATCAGTGACATATATACACATACACACAGTATTTATAAACCGCCTTTCTCGGCCATTGGATTTCTCCTCTGACTTTAATCCAAGGCGGTGTACATGGGCAGGCTATCCTAACCCCCCTTGGGGTTTTTTACAATATATATAAATGTCCAATCTTTCATGAACGGCTACTTTCCAGATGGTATCCTTTTTACAGTCTGACAATTCTGCTGGCTGGCGCCTCCCACACTCGACCGACGCAGCTGGACGCTCTTATCTCTCCTCCTGGAGGCTTTCACAGCTTTTTGCCGGCGACGTGTCTCGAACTTATCAAGTTCACCGGTCTTCGGGCTTTGAAGGCAGCAGCTCTCCTGACTGAGCCAGACTGTGCCATATGTGCCTGGATGGATCCAGCCATGGCTACTAGGCCCTATAGGAGGACTGCTTGCTTTCATGTGAACCTGCCCAATTGTCAAGATCTTCTACTGAGGCCCTGTTCTGGGTGCCACCACTTCCTACGTGTGACAGGTGGCTGCCAGAGACGGAGTCTTCTCTGTACTGGCATTCCAAATACCAAACTCCCATCCCATATAAGTTCACCAAGCGCCTCCTTCATTATCTTGAATGAAACAAGGTCAATCTATTGTTTGACAAAGTCATCTTCAACTGGATTCTGCTGTTGTGACACTATTTTATCTGCTGTGCTCTCTTTCATAATGTTACTGAATCCAGTGCTTTTTGCTCATGTTTTCACAGAACGTTAGAGTTGGAAGAGACCTTAAAGGTCATCTAGTCTAATCCCCTGCTCAACACAGAAGACTACAGCATCCCTGAAAGGTGGTCAATTTAGCCTCTACTTAAAAATTGCCAATGAGGTTTGCGCAAGCTCTTACAGTGAAGAAATCCTTCTTCATATCTAGCCTAAATCTACTTCCCTGTATTTCCAACTCATTAGTTCTAGTCCTACCCTCAAGAACCACAGAAAGTCCTCTCCTTCTTCTGTGTGTCAGCCCTTTAAATACTTGGAGGATGGCTATCATATCGCCCTTTAGTCTTTTCTTCTCCAGGTTACACATGCCAAGCTCTTTTAACCATTCTTCATAGGACTTTCCAAATCCTTCACCATCTTGGTGGCCATCCTCTGAACTCACCCCAGCTTATCAAGGTCCTCCTTCAAACATGGTGCCCAAACTGGACGCAGTATTCCAAGTGAAAATTCTCCAAGTGCCAAATAGAGTGGAACTACTTCCCAGGATCTGGATTATGTCTCAGCTAATGCAGCCCAGCAATGCATTTGCCTCCTTTGCAGCCACATCACACTGCTGCAGAGGAGGGGCTAGGGCCCGGTGCACCTGGTGCCCATGAAATTTTTGCACACACACCCCTCGAGTCCCAACAAACTCATTACGTATAATATTAACTATGATATTAAATTAATTATCCCAAAACATTCACAGAAATGTAACATTTCATCCCCCCAGACCCTTACAGCACAGTACACACCCTAATAAAAGTGGGTCCCCCTATGGGGAGAGAGGTGGGATATCAATTCAATAAATAATAATTTATTATTATTAAATTGCACCCCCTGTGGCACCCTCCAGAGGCTTGGCCCCAGAACCCCCCCCCCCCCCCCCGCTACACCATTGCACTGCTGTTCAGCTTGTGGTCCACTAAACATTCCTCTTTTTTTTTTTTTAATATACATGCGGCTGCCAAGCCAGTTTTCCTTCATCCTGCAATTGTGAAGTCTGCTGGTAGGGAAAGAAAATCAGAGGCACATTTGTCTCTGTTGAACTTCATCTTGCGGGTAGGGACACAATGATCAAGCTTGTCAAGATCATTTTAAATCCTAAGTCTTCCAGGGTATTAGCTATCCCCCCCCCCCAGCTTTGAGTCGTCTGTAAATTTGATATAAATTCCCTCTACTCGCTCATCTATGTCATTCATAAAAATGTGAAACAGCACAGGACCCAAGACAGTGCTCTGCGGCACTCCACTAGGTACCTTCTTCTCCAGGAAGATGTGGAGCCATTCAACAGAACTCTTTGGGAATGGTGGGTTAGCCAGCATTGAAGCCATCTAGCAATAGTACTATAATCTTTTGGGTTTTTTTTTTATGAAGTTTTATTTTTTTAAAGCCACCTTGGGGATCCATTAGTAGAAAGGCAGGATAAAAACCTTTTATCAAAATAAATACAGCAATACCTTGCACTTTCATCTGGTTAGGGACCACAGCATGGATGAAAGTAAAAAAAAAAAAAAAAAAGGATGAGTATCAAAGCATAGTCTTATTTAGCTTGCAAATTTAAATTTTGGATGGCGAAAAATGTAGAGATTGTGTGGAGGAAGGGGAGACGGACTTCCAGGCAAGGGGGGATTTTGTTCCCAGTCTTCATCCTGAAGGCTTTCAGAGCAGCTCACAATAATTAAAAGCACAAGAGAAGCATAGCAACGAATGTCGTGAAATCAGACAAAAGAGAAAAACATGTGGACAACATTTAAAATGTAGTTATAATGAAAGTCAAGGTATTGCTGTACCTACATAGAACCTCTGAAGACAGGATACTAAGACCCCACCCCTAATTCCTCACTTTTGCTCATGTGATCTTATACATACCTCTCATATACTCAATGGTACCATCCAATACAAGGTTTAGAAGGGGGTCAAATCCTTTCAAGACTCCACTGGCTAGAGAGAGAGAGAGAGAAGCAAAAACTGAGGAACCCTCAGTAACCACCCCAAGGCTAAATGCAATAATTTAGGGGTAACAAATTACATTCTGACACTAGGTTGGGAATTCTCAAACTGTCCCAACACAAAGAATTATGCCAGAGGCAGAGGCGTAGGAAGTGATGGGGGGGCGGTATGCCCCTGGGAAGCAGGCGGGAGGGTGCAGCTTACCGTTAGCGGGGGCAAGAAGATGGCGGTGGGGATGAGAAGATGGCGGCAGAGAAGATGGCGGCAGTGAACACAGTGGAACGGCTTGGAGGAGCCTGTGGCAGCGTCCTGCTGCCTCCGCGCCACATTTGGGGTGGTCCCCGCCCTCCCGCCCAGCTCCTGAGGGACATTTCGCTCCGGCTGACATCATTCAGGGATGGGGCTACTGACATCACGGGAGGGGGGCAGCTCAGAGGCTAGCTACACCAGAGTGGCCAGAATGGATGAAGAGGAACACTCAGAACATAATTTACTGCCTTTCCCCATGTTGCTGGAGAAGAAATCCCACAATTATGGTTCTAGAGAGATCTAGAGAGCAGAAAGAGTTCATAGCACCCTTGCAAAATGACAGTTCCTTGGAGGAAATCTTAACAGTTAAAATATTGTTGTAGAGATATCCGTAGATCTATCTTCAATTACTTTATGGAACCTCATCTCTGAAAAGGCCTGGATAATCAACAGCTGTAACGCACGCACGCTTCCATGACACCAGAACAGAATTCCCTCTTATTAAAAAGGAGATTAGACAAATTCATGGAAGAGAAATCAATTACTGGATATTTTAATCAATGGTTACGTGGAACCTCCAGATTCAGATCTGGTCTGCCTCTGTATACCAGTTGCAGGTGAGCGCGAGGCAACAGCAAGGGACAGCAGCAGGACTGGGCTTCTCAATGCAGCTATTTGGCAACTGTGGGAAACACAATGTATCTGGAACTAACCCAGCAAGTCTCTTCTGATGTTCTCATGAACAAATTCCAAGACAAAAGGGTGGCGTAATAATGATACACACAAAGGAACACAAAGGAAGAGTAGCTGAGGCAGGGGCTTACCTTCCCGGCCACCCTGGAACTTTACACGAATGGTTTTGTCAATGTACTTGGAGAGATCTAAGATGCTTTCCTTCTTCTTCTTCTCTTTGTCCTAAAGCAGAGCAGAAGGCAAAAGAGCACACGTAAGCACAATCTTCACCTTGCTTTACTCAAGTTCAGCTAATCAAAAGGTTTATTAACTCTTTCCCTCCATTCCTCAAACCAAAAGATTTCACAGATGGGCAGCCCAATCCTGCTGAAAACTCAGTTGCAAACTCAGTTGTAAAGCATGTTTGCGACAACTTTCGAGCAGGGAAGGCCGGCGGAGCGGCCAGCCTCCTCTGCTCCAACGACGGAGCTCCCGCCAGTCGCTGGACCCAGGTAAGACAGGATCTGGCGGGCGGATCACTGGGCGGGGGAGAGTGGCCATTGGCCCAGACGGCCCAGGAGGGGGCGGGGGATGGCCTTTGACCGTATCCTGACCCCCGCCGGTGCCTTTATACAGCCTCCTCTACTTCCAACAGCAAAATAGCCGGCGGAAATCCGAAGAGGCCGATGGGGCCTGGCCCCAGTTACACTCGGGGAAGGGGACGAGTGTCCCCTTCCCTGAGTAGACCTCCCGCCCTGTGGCCACGCTGGCTGCAGGTGCACAGGATCCAGTGGGCAAGCATGGGCCGCCGGCCGGATCCTAGTCAGGATTGCACTGGAAGTCTCTTTAACAGAGGTCTGTCCACTGTGGCCAGGATGAACGATGGTCATTCCCCTTCCAGTTCCCTTTTTAAATTGTTTTAAAACAAAATGGGAGATTCTCTTAGACACAGCCTTAGATAAAATGGCTAGTGGAATCCCTCCCAAGGAGTAGAACAGTAACATGACAAGGAGAGGCCAGAAAGATGAGAAGTGCATGATGAAAACAAGCGGAGATTCTCCATGTACAGTAGAAGACTCATTTTAGTCTCAGGAACCATCGACGACAGCAGCAGGGCCCATATGACTGGAACAGAGGTGTCAAAGAGGGAATTTTGGTGGGTGCAGCTTGAGGGGGAGAAGATAAGTTGCACCTTCTCTTCTCCCCATGACCCTTAAAGACAATCCCCCTTCAAATCCCCCACCAGGGAACCCCCTCTCCTCCTCCTTTTATTATAATAATTATAATCCAATATTTATATACCGCCTTTTCTTTGGTCATCGGATTTCTCCTCTGACTTTGATTCAAAGGCAGTTTACATGGGCAGGCTTTCTAAACCCCAAGGGTTTTTTACAATACAATAATGTTCTAATCATTCATAGAACCCTTCATTCTAGATGTTTTCTTTCCCAGTCCAGCTCTCTCTCTCTCTGGCTGGCCTCACCACGCTTCAGCTGACGGCAACCTTGACTCTCACTCAAGTGCAGCTGCAGTTCCACTCCCCCACAGAGGCTCTGCAACTTATCACCTCGGTGTGCCGGCAGCTCTCCCACAGACACTTCTGGCCATCTTGAACTGCCGTCCTTTAGATCTTCAGACTGCATATATGAGACGGTCGCTCTCTACCAACCGAGTCAGACCTTACTACCTATTACACAGAAATGCCCGCTCAAGTTTCACTTAAATAGGTTTTCCTACTTAAAGTTTCCTATTAAAGGCGTAAAATAAATACATCTCAGACTCCATACCATACATAGAGGCTGCATGCGCCCAAAGCAATGATACCACGCTTCATTGACGCTACTCGAACAATATAAAATTTAATATATTTGCACATATGCCCTTGAGAAGCGGCTGAGTCTCCCTTTAAAACACACACACTGAGCACTCGTTTCACTCACCGCCATCTTATTTTCATCAGGCATCCCGCTCTCTCATTCCCCGTTACTTCCGTTTCTCTTTAGCGCTTCCTCTTCTCCAATCACAGATTTGGGATGCTGTCGTTAGGCCCGCCCCTCGCCTGAATATCGCGGAGGCAGGACAAAGGCTGTGGGACGCAGACTGTGGACTTCCGGTTTTCTATTGAGACGCATACGGCGCATGCTCTAATCTTTGGCATCTCTATGGTGAAAACTCAGAGATATCAGCTTCCGTTTTGGGTTGCCGGGTAACCGACCTTTTGCATCTTGACTGGACCGGAAGCAGGCTCCTTTCTCTTTTCGTTCTTTCTCCTTATTTACAATTCGGGTTGTAACTGCTGCTCTTGAGAGTGGGGCGGTGTCTCTCGTTGCCTTTCCTACTGTTACAAAAAGGGGGAGTTAGTCAAGTTCCTTTACAATCTCCCCATTGCTGGGGGAGACCTGGCTTTCCTGAATGCTTCAGCCTCAGTTTTCCCCATCGGGAAAATGGGTTCAAGCAAGGCAACCTTCTTTGCCCAGCTCATACTATCCCTTGCCCATATTATTTCTCATATAGACATGATATGCAGAGCTACCATTATTTTTGCTATTTGTATTTGTAATAATAAATCAATTAGTTACAGAAGCAACTAAAATCACAAATATGTTGTATAAAAAACCCAGTCAGCTTTTTAGGCCGTGGGGACAGCCGCTGATAGATATGACTTTAGAATGACAAATTCATAGAACAGGAGCACAGGTTTAGTTGGGGCTACTGGTCTAGTCATGATGGAGAAATAGAACCTGCAAGTTTGGAGGCAGCCTACCTACCTACCATGGTGTCTTTTTGGACTCTCTGGCATGAGACTTGGGGACACTATTACAGCAGTTCCACTTCTCAATGCTGTAGCATTGGTGTTGCTCAAGGACATAAGAAGAGCCTTGCTGGATCAAGCCAAGAGCCCATCTAGTCCAGCTTCCTGTATCTCACAGTGGCCCACCAGATGTCTTTGGGACCACATAAGACAACAAGATACCAGATGTCTTTGGGACCACATAAGACAACAAGATACCTGTTGCATCTGACATGTATCCCTTGCATCTGGCATTCAGAAATTAGGCTACCTCTAAACCTAGAAAGTTGTGTATAGTTATCACGGGTTGTAACCTGTGACGAGCTTTTTCTCCATAAATCTGTCCAATCTCCCCTTTAAAGACATCTAGGTCATGTGCCATCACCATATTCTGTGGCAAGGAGTTCCACAGATTGCAGTAATTATGCACTGGGTAAAAAAATATTTCCTTTTGTCAGTTCTTACTCTTCTGCCAGTCAATTTTAGTGGATGCCCCCTGGTTCTGGTGTTGTGCGAGGGAAAAGAACTTCCCTCTATCCATTCTATCCATCCCGTGCATAATTTTATGTCTGAAGGCCCAATTCTATCCAACTTTCCAGCACTGATGATGCAGCCATTCCAACAGGGCATGCGCTGCATCCTGCAGTGGGGGGGGGGGGAGTCACAGAGGCCTCCTCAAGGTAAGGGAACAAACATTGCAGCTGCATCGGCACTGGAAAGTTGGATAGGATTGGACCCTCATTCATGTCCCCCCTCAGGCACCTTCTTTCTAGACAGAACAGCCCCAAACGTTGTAGCCTTTCCTAGTAAGGGAGGTGCCCCAGCCCACTAATCATTTTGGTTTCTTTCTTTTGCACTTTTCCCAGTTCCACCATATCCTTTTTGAGATGTGGCACCCAGAACTGGACATAATACGGTACTCCAAGATGTGGCCTTACCATTAATTTGTTGTTGTTGTTGTTCAGTCGTTAAGTCGTGTCCGACCCTTCGTGATCCCATGAACCATATCCCGCCAGGCCTTCCTGTCCTTCCTGTCCTGTCCTTCCAGGCCTTCCTGTCCTTCCAGGCCTTCCTGTCCTGTCCATTGTATTAATTTGTACAATGGCATAATAATATTGGCTGTTTTATTCCCTTTTTTAATTATCCTGAGCATGGACTTGGCCTTCTTCACAACCACCACGCACTGACACTTTCATCGAGCTGTCCACCACCATCCACAATCTCTCTCCTGATCCATCACAGACAGCTCAGAACCCACCAGTATACAGTATATGTGAAATTTTGATTTCTTGTTCAGCCTTGTCCCCCATACTATTCAACATCTACCTGAGACAACTGGGAGAGATCATTGATACATGGGAGACATTCGGCTCTAGTTGTCTTTTCCATCTTGATCCAGAGAAGCTGTGGAAGTTCTGAAGTGGTGCCTGAAGGCAGGAAAGGTTTGGGTGTGGGCTAATAAAACTGAAGCTTAATCCAGACAAAGTGTTCCTGGTTGGCAGGAATCTCAAGCAGGAAGGGTTGGACTCCCTCTGAAAACTCAGATCCACAGCTTGGGAGTGCTTCTTGACTTCGCATTGCACTTGAATGCTCAGATAGCAATTGTGTCAAGGGGCGTCTTTGCTCCCTGAGTCAGCAGATCTAGCCATCACGACACACCCTTCACCTCCTGACTGCAGCAGGTGCTCTATGTTGGGCTGCCCTTGAAAGCATCCAGAAGCACCAGCTAGTTCGGAACTCAGCAGCAAGGGCATTGGGTGGAGCCGGTCTATTGGACCACATTATGCTGATTCTCCTCCAACTGTGCCAGTGACCAATACATTTCAGAGCTTAGTTCAAGGTGTTGGTTATTATCACCTTTAAAACCTTGTGGCTTAAGCCCAAAATACCTAAAGCAGGGGTAGCCAACCTTCCACTATTAGGGCCTCTGCGTTCTTAAGAGTTGTGTAGATGACAGAATCTGGGCAGCTACAATTGCTGATGGTGATGCTAAAGCAGCTGCACCTGCTGAAAGGCCCTCACCTACGGTGGCTCAATGATGGGCAGCCCAATCCAGTGTAAAGACTGGGCGGACAGCCGAGGCCGTCCGCCCGATCCTGTGCTCCGCCGCGGGCAGCAGGCAGCCCGCAGCGGAAAGTCTGCTCGGAGAAGGGGACACTCGTCCCCTTCCCCAAGTGTAACGGCGGCTGGGGTGATATAGGCCTCCTTGGATTTCCGCCAGCTATTTTGCTAGTGGAAGTTGGAGGAGGCCGTGTAATGGCCCAGCTGCCCGGCGGGCACCGGGATATGGCGGACACCATGCCCCCACCCCTGGGCATCTGGGCCTATGGCCGCCCTCCCGGCTCCGCCGTCCCTCCTCTGCTGACCCGCCCCCTCGTCCGCTGGATCCTGACCTACCTCGGTCTGGCGGTGGGCCGAGGGCTCTGGCGACGGAGCTGGGAAGGCCGGCCTTCCCGGCTTGAAAGTAATCCGCAAACATGCTTTACGGCACGTTTGCAACTACTTCGGGCGACGGAACGCTCGTTCCGCCGCCCTAGTTTAGGGTAGGATTGCACCCTAAGATGCTGAACTGCAGACCGGAAGGTAGGCAGGTCAGCAGTTCGAGACTCGAGTGCCGCGTGATGGTGTGAGCTACCATCTTCGGCCCCAGTTCCTGCCAACCTAGCAGTTCGAAAGAAATAAATTGCAAGTAGATTAATAGGTACCGCTTTGGTGGGAAGGTAACAGTGTTCCGTGAGCCTCAGCATAGAGTCATTCCAGCCACATGACCACGGAAGCATCTTTGGACAGTGCTGGCTCTTCGGCATTGAAAGGGAGATGAGTACCGCCCCTTAGAGTCGGTAACGACTGGCTTTCAAGCGAGGGGAACCTTTACCTTTATACAACCATTAAAGGTCCAGAAGCATTCATGTTGAAAGGTTGGCCACCCTTGACCTAAAGGATCATCTCCCATATGATCAGGAGAGCCTCTCCTGTGTGCCCTGCCACATCTTCTCCTAGTCTCTAAGAAGGGGCTGGGAACACTTCAATGGCACCTGCTGTGGCAGACACATGCAACTTCATGACTACAGAGAGTAGTGGAGCAGCAGTGGCCAATTTTGATGTGCAAGGCTTACTCCTAGCCTAAATTTGCATTCAATTGTAGCTTTAGGCTGCAATCCTATGCACCCTTTCCTGGGAGTGAGCCCCATTCAACACAGTGGGTGATATAGGCCTCCTTCAGTGGGTGATATAGGCCTTCTTCTGATCAGACATGCATAAGATTGCCATACTGTCTCTCAGTCAGGCCTTGGGAAAACAATGGCCTAGAGATTATATGCCTCAGGCAAATATTTCGGTCTGCCTCCTGCTGAGCCTAAGGTCTTTTGAAAAAAGTTTGGGAGCTCCTGTTAATGACATCATGGTTCCTGCTACTTTCCCCTTCCTCTTGAACGCTCCCCTACAAAAGAAGGAACATAGCAGCTAGTAAAAGATGCCTGTCCCCACCACTAGGAGGCACTGGTAGACTGCTTTATTGATTTTTCAATCATCCCAAAGTCCCAGACATAGGGCTGCCCAGACTGAAGTTCATGTTGAGCACAGCTTACCAATACGTTCACTGCTCAGCTGAGGTCAGGGTGGTTCACGTTGGAAGCACCGTCTGTGAAGGAGGATGTGGTTCCTTCCCATACTTGTTAGATTTGCTCTTCTTTATGATGCTGGATGTGATTGTTATTGTTTTTATTCAAACTCTCCCTGCACCCCATCCACAAAAATAAAAGCTTCTGTTGGATGCCAAGTACATGCTGAAATGTTAGACTTCTCTCCATCTGGACAACACAGGCTCCCTTGAGGACAGTCTGGCTCAGGAGCCTCTTCCCATTCATATCCATCCCAGATGTTCCCTAGTTGAGAGACAACAAGCAGGCTCTCTCTCTCTCTCTCTCTCTCTCTCTCTCTCTCTCTCTCTCTCTCTCCTGGTAGGACAGTTCTTCCTGCCCTATGTTCACCACAATTCCCCCAAAGTAGTAAGACCAGGAGCCTGGTCTTCAATGGGGGCTATGTATGTCTGTGTATATTTCATCATATATTGTCTTTATTGACCAGGAGAAGTCCCTAAGTATTTTCTGGCTCTTATGCCTGGTTAATCACTGTTCTGATTTTGTCTCTTGGTTTGCCTTTTGGAAAGATTCCAAGGATATAATCTACCAGCCCACTGGAACCCTGCTCTGACACAATGCTTTTGGCATCACATTTTTGTTCTTGAGGCTCCTGCCTTTGGCCAAGTTTCTCAGGAACCCTGAGAAGGGCCCTTCCACCCGCCCTGAGCCTCCTACCTGCATTTTCTGGCCTCCGAAAACCTGGGAGCAGTGGCATCGCTAGTGCATGGCAGGGGGCGGGATACCGGGGTGAGGCGCTGGGAGGGTGATGCGCTGGGACTCCCGGTGCGTCACCATCCTGGTGTGTCACTCCAGGGAGAGTGGCAGGCCGAGCCATGTCTTCTTCGGTGGCTCGGCAGTTTCTAAATAGGCCAGGCAAGGCATTGAGCGGCATGCACACAACGCCGGAGGTGGTACTCGGCTGGAAGGGGTCGAAGCCTTGCCCTCAGAAGGGCCGAACGAAGACCCAATTGGGTCTTCATTCGGCCCTTCTGAGGGCAAGGCTTCGAGCGGCGTTGTGCACATGCACCGCTCAAAGCCTTGCCTGGCCTATTTAGAAGTGGTTGAGCCGCTGAAGAAGACGTGGCTCAGCCTGCCGGCGCAGTGCGTCACCCTTTCCCAGCGTGTGGGCCACTGTGGGGTGAGTACCGGGGCCTGGGGGGTGATGTGGAAGTGGGGGTGGGTGACACGACTGGGGGGTTTGACGTGGCTGGGTGTGTGTGTGGGGGTAACACGACTGGGGTGGGTGGGGGTGACACGCTGACCTGTCCAACCCCTTGCCTGGGGTGACGCGCTGTCTCGTGACGCCGCTGCCCGGGAGTCACTTCCAGTGGTACGCAGCAGGAGAGTGGTGCCAGAGGTGGTACTCGGCTGGAAGGGGTTGAGAACTCCTGTTCTAGTTATTGGCCCAACTGCTTCATCGATTGCCTGGGTCATCTCCTCATTCCAGACAGGGATCTGGGCACTGGCAAAAATGTCCAGCTCTCGTTGCAGGAAAGCCCCCTGAAGACATCGGAAAAGCATTTGGATCCATAGCCCCCAGGGTCAGCCCAGCTGAATGGGTCCCGCACCCCTCTGAAGTTCCAGGATAGCCTGAAGCCCAATCTTAGCCAGCTATTGATCTAGGGACCACTTCTGGTTCCCCTTCTCACAAGCTACCCTCTTCAAGTACCAAGCAAAAGGCCAAATCTAGTGTATGCCTGCCTCTACTGTTTGAGAGGCTATGGCTATCATGGTTTACAGTCAGTGCTCTTTGGCGTTCCTGCAGTTGCTTTGCTGCTAGAGGGAGTTTTCAGACTCATTTCATAAACTTCTTTGTTGTGTTTCCAAAGTCTGCTTATTCTCTTGTCTCTCAACACAACTGGGGTCCTGCTGCATTCTGCACCCACTCCCACATTCTGTGCTTTTTCTGCTCCAATATACCACTCTGGCAGATTATCTCCATCTATTTTTGTTTATTTATTTAATTTATTTAAACAAAAAATCATATCTGGTCTTTCTTGTTACCAATCCAAGGTGCCTACAGTATACCAAATAAAAACACAGAGTAAAATAATTTTTAAAACTAGTCACCCAAGAGCACCCCATACTTTATAGGGAGCAAGATGCATGAAGCGGTCCTAAGCATGCCGCTGGATTAAGTTACAGGAACTGATTTAAATTTGCATGGGATGTGTTGCTTTTGTATTTTGGTTTGGTTTTCCTCCCACCACACACACACACACGTTTTCTGCAGGATATAGATTTCTCTTGTTCCAGTGTTTAAACTTTATGGGGAGGAAGGAAAGGAGAAAAAGTTGTCATTTGTATTGGCACAGCAAAAGCTTAGTGGGTTGTTCTCCCTCAGATGCCAAAATCTGGTCGCTGCCCATGTCAGAAGCCATTGAAAGATTGAGGAGATGCCAACAGGATGGTGTAGTGGTTTGGGAGTCGGATGTAGACCTGGAAGATCCAGGTTCAAATCCCTGCTCAGCCACAAAGCTTCCTGGGTGACCTTGGGCCAGTCACTATCTCTCAGCCCCACCTACCTCACAGGGTTGTTGTGAGGACAAAAAGGAGGGGAGGAAATATGTACACCACTCTGAGCTCCCTTGGAGGAAGGGCGGTATAAAAATGTGAAAAATAAAAATAAAATAAAACAGGGCACATGCTTCCCAGGTGACCTCCCAAGCAAGGCCAGCACCCTTGTCCTAGTGGGAAGTACTGGAGAAATATTAAGGTATTTCTTCACAACCTTGAGGACTAGCCACGTGTCTCATTTCAAAATGAATGATGACATTCTTGGAATTCTGCAGAAAGTCTTGAGACCAGGGCCTCTGAGAGGGGGGTTAAAGGGGTACAATCGTATCCGGGCCCAGGGCCAAAAAGGGGGCCCAGAAGCAAAAAAAGGGGGGCCAGGAGCCAAATGAAGGGGCCCAAAAGAAACTTTGTACCCCCTGATAAAATTCCTCTGAGTGGCCCCGCTTGAGACGTCACCATATCAAAAGGTATGCAATATGACTTTAGGGTGCTGCAGTCTTGCACCATGTAAAATGGGCATAAGTAAATCAATGCATTTCTGAGTCTGCACAGGCACAGCACCTAGATGAAAGTGGAGAAAGTATCCAGCTAAAAAGGAGGTTTCTCTTTCCCCATGGACCATGGTGAACATGGCAAGGGGACTATGGGGAGGGGCATAATTCAGTGGTAAAGCACAGGTTTTGCATGCAGAATGGCCACCTTGATCCCACCAATTGTCAGTGGAAGTGACTTAGCAATAGGAGTGACCCAGCCAAGAGGCTGATGGAAGTACTCGCCTCAAACAGCAGGCAGGGGAAGGTAGCAGACTGGCAGAGGGGAGGGACCCACACCCGCCCGTCACTTGCTGCACCACCCAGTCGCTGCTCCATCCTTATTCCCAAGGAAAGTGAGGAAGAAAATGGGGGTGACTTCCCTTCACAGCCGCCAGCACCGTTGCCAAGAATTGTGGCTATGGAGATGGGAGAGAAAGTTGTGACTGTTGCAATCCTGAAGCCGCCAGAAAGGATATTGCCCTTTTCTCACTTCCTCTCCTGCCAGGGCTTGATCAAAAGAGGCTGGCACAGGGAGGGTCTTCCCCATGATCTGGGCTTTGGTGGCACTGGTAACAAGGGGGCATCATGCGCATGGTAGCATGCATGAAGAAAGCATGGGGAGGGGTGATGGGATTGAGCTGCCTCAGGCAGGACATAAGCTTTGGTCAGAACTGCGGATACCGTCGCCCAGGGAGGTGTGAGGGGCGGCGGCCAGAAATAGGGCCTTCTCAGGAGTGGCACCAACCTTATGGAATTCCCTCCCTTTTGACTTACGAACTGCTCCCTCCTTGGCCTTCCTGTTCAAAGAAGCCTTCTGAGTCCTTGCCTTTTTTTTAACATCCTGCTGGTACATGTGGGACGCTGCTGTTTTTATGCTCTGGTTTTAATTGTAATAATGACCTTTTTTTAATCAATTTTTAGATGTTGTTTTTATTAGTTCATCAACTGGTTGTAATTGTTTTAAAATGTGACTTTTGTATTGTATCTTTTTTTGGTATGTATTTTCTTTTGTTGTAAGCCGCCTTGGGTTCCTTAGGGGAGAAAGGTGGGATAACAATAATGCAAAAATAAATAAATAAATAACTGCTTGGCAGCAACAGACAGACCCAAAATCTCCTCCTCGTGGCGTCTCTCTCCTCCTGCTTCCTTTCTCTTCTTCAAGGTCACAGGGAATTGCCACCCGCCTCAGCTTTTCTCAGTGCTTCCCACTGCTAAATCCTGAGGAGACTGTCCACAGACACACAGCACAGGTGCACCCTGGTCCATTTCCCAGCACACATAAGAAGGTCACAACAATCTCCCTTCCCCCTTTCATCTCTCATCTCCAGCAAAAAAAAAAAAAGTTTGTTATCTATCTGGCAGTTGTTCTGTCAAGTTCCTGGACTTTTTCCACCAGGGACTGAAATTAAAACAGGACACTCCCACCTCCATTCCCTCTCCCCCCCCCCCCCTGTTTTTCTACCCTAAACACGAGCCCTTATATTGGAGGGAAAAGAGAGAAGGAAACTCAGAGCCTACTACGGAATACTCCGAGTCAGAACCAGGGTCCCATGAAGGTCTGTGTTTGGGAATTCGTAAGAAGCACTTGCAGGCTCCTCCCCTTTAACCCAGGAGTATCTGCCCCAGATCCCTGCCAAAAATAAAGCCAATAAATCTAATGCAACTATTTTTAATTCATATACCATTTCTAAATTTATTTAAAAATCAAAAGTGCTTTATCACCCGGGGTCAAATCTTAAAATAGTAAAATCTCCCCCTCTCCCATTCTGCTCAGCAAATTTTAACCTTAACTGGCTCGCAACTGGACTCTTGCAATGTGTTCTTGCTGTGTTCATTAGGGACTGAATCCTTCTAGGTTACTCTGGCTTGATCTAGGACAGTGCTTAGCTCTTAAAAGTTGGGCTTATTTATTTTAATTAGGCTGAAGAAGAGCTGAGCTCCTGCAAGGAACTGGTACTTTCCTTCCCAGTGTTACACAAGATCAGACAGAGGAACTCCCCAAGACAACAGGTAAGTGGTATGAACAAGTTTATTTAAGAATCAACCAGCTCTGAACCAGATAGACAGCAATGAAGTATGTTCAAATAGGGAACCTGCTCCTATGTCTCACCTATGGATCTAAAGTTCCCTTAGCCCAGGCTCGGAGGCAAAGGTAAGGTAAACGGTCACGTTGGCATCTATGGTAGGTGCCAACGTGACCGAGGGAGTCTCTCAGTAGGGCGGAAGCAGCTCCACTCCTCTCAGCAGTGTCAATCTCTTCTCCTCAGGCAGCAAACTGAATAACGCTGTATCAACACTGCTCTGAACTATTCTGCCTTAGCAGGGCAACAGCTCCTTTTATAGGCTCTGATTTTGCACACGTCCCTATTTCTGCACACCACCCTTCCACAGTTCTCCTTCTGGGCCTCTATTCTACTACCTTAGTTCTAAATCTGGTCCTCATATGAACATTAACCCTGCATTAACAAATTGTAATTTTGCTTCCAACACCAGCTTGGGACCCAAGAACCTGAGAGAAGCCTGCTGCAATAAACCAACGAGAAAGGTGAGGCTGAACACATAAGAGCAGGCTGAGCAGGAACTGAAACAGAGTCCTAGTCTACTCTTTAGCCTCCTCACCCCACACCTTTGAATTCATTGCCTCAATTATCTGTTTGTCAGCGAAACTGACAAGGCTTCCCACCACACTTCTGTCCCAGGAAGAAAAGTTAAATGTGTGGAAAAAAAACCCCGTTCTTAAATGTGTGCAACACTATGGGAGAAAGTGGTTGGAAAATGATTAAAAAATACAGAATTGATCTGTTTGCAAATAATGTTCAAACCTCCTTGCAGGAGCATCAATCAATCAATTTAAAAATACACTCGCATGCAGAGAGAAGCTCAAAAGTGCGTCATGTAACATGTTTGGATCTGTCTAAGCACGTGCCCTTAAATTTTCTCGGTTCTTTTAGCCTGCTTCTGCCTCATGTTCACCTTGGAGTCCCCGCCCAGGTCTAGAGGGTCCATCTCTCTCTCTCCCCATCCACAAACCGCAAGAAATCCATCAGTTTCCCTGCATCCTGGCCCGCTACATGGGAACGGAGAGCATCCAAGATTTCTCTGGAAAGCAGAGGCTGTCCAGTGCCTGGGGCAGAAATGGGAACTTGGCTCTGCAGGCAACTAATTCTCTTTTGCCATAACAAATCAAAGAAGACTGAAGAGTGATGCAGTTGTGGTTTCAGAGTGGTCCAAACGGGGAGAAGAAGCGGCACTCTCCATGGATCTTGGAAGCAAAACCTAGATCCTGGGTGATGATGTGCCTGCTTTATATCATTTTAAGTATTCGCATTTGTTGCTCTTAAGGATTATTCTTATTCCAGAGCTACATTACCTGCTCCACTGCATGTATTTGCTAGTGTAACTACCGTACTTCTCAGTACTTTGGACATTCTGGAGGATGTGATGTTTGACCAGTCCAATGTAACACTGTTTGTTTGCTTATTTATCAGAAGTATTTATATGCTGTCTTTCTTTCCCCAGCTAGGGGGACTCAAGGCGGGTCACAACATCAGAACAAAAACAATATTGGACAGAACAAAAACAGAACAGAACATTGTTGTTTTGATTGAACATTGTGAGCCAAAAGCATCGCCGTCCTTTGACCCTGGGTGCTCTAGCATACGTGACGTGAAAAAGGTACACTTGCATGTCACGTAGAGGTGAAAAACTGTCCACTATGCTGTTGTAGAGAAATGTTCCTTTGGGGTCAATCTTTAATTCAGACATATAGCCTGGGAATCTTTCCCAAGTACTCTGTCTCCAAAGGGGGGGGGGGGAGGAGAGATTCTCCTCCTACCATATTTCTCTCCATGTATCAGGCTGCTAACATTAAAGGCACAGGAGCAGAACCAGAAAAAAAAGAGGCAACTAGAGCCATATATTTGCCACATTTTTCTTTTGTTGTTGCTTTTTAAACAGAGGTTCTGTGCCCCTAACATCTGCAAAAATTCAGTATGGGTAAATTTCCCAACAGCAGGGAGAGATGGTGACTGGGGAGAGGAGAGCCACTCCAACTGGGTTTCTTCCTGGCATGAAGTTCTTAGAGGCACAGTGCCTCTGTCAAGGGAATAAGGTGCCAGTCTTAGGAGCCAAGTTACCCGTATGCTCTCTTTTCCCCACGGGGGCTTATCTCATTCTCCATCTCTCTACCACCACCATCATCTTTGGGAACTTTCAGATGATGGAGCATTTAATCTTAATCTGGGATTATCACATTTAGCTCACTCACTTTTTATGGGAGTTCACATATTGTCCACCTGTATTGTCCTCCTGCTGAAACCATCTATTAACATGCAGAAAATCAAACTTCGAGAACAGCAGCATTGCACTGTTCCCCAAAACTGTGGACTGTTGTGAACACAACTGTTCTGTCTGTTTTTGAGAGATACAGGCTCAAATACAACAGAAACAGGAAAGGCAAAAGTCTACTAGGTCCTCAAAACATACTATTTCTACTGTGGCGCGGAAGGAATGTTGCACTTCTGGATATGACTGCAATCAGAAAAGCAAGGACAGGCATGCACTGCAAGGAGCACATCTGGAAGTGCCCTTTGGCTTCAGCCCACTTGTCTCTATTTTATCCTCCCAGGAAATATCCTCACCTCTCCTTCATTCATCCCCAACCCCCAAGTCTAAAGCAGACCCCAATCAAAGGTAAACACTTCTTTTTATACTGCATCAGTTTGTCAGGAAATGTGATCTAATGCTGTTTCTTTTCTTTTCTTAATTTGGATCAGACTTTGAGAGGAAAAACACGAAGACTTGGAAGAAAACCAAGTTTCGTGAGATTTCCCCCTCTTTCATGGTGATGTCTGCACTTGATAACTATAAATTTAAAATGTGTGATTTCCCCCGCCCCACTATAAATCCTCAAAACATACTAATTATATTTGATATAGTGTTACGATAATTTTGTTTGAAACTGTTCTCCATCTATGGATTACTGGACAAAGCTTTCAATAGACAACATGTGTCTTTAATTTGTTGTAATTATTTAAGAAAGTCTGAGAAGAAAATAAAAGTGGGTCCGCTTAAATTTAAATGGATCCTCGTGAATTTGGCAGTGAGTCCCCCAATTCCACTATCAAATCAAAAATCACATCTGGATCCACAGATTATGCTGTGAATATCACAGATCCAGCGCTACCATGGTGCAAAAACATGGATCAAGAAGACGCAGATCCTCATGGTTCTTTATGATTTCTACATGCAATTCCCCCATTTCCACCAACCAGAGGAACTTTATCAGGGGGTACAAAGTTTCTTTTTGGCCCCTTCCCTTCATGTAAATTTGGCTCCTGGGTCCCCTTTTTGACTCATTTTTGGCCCTGTGCCCGGGTACGATTGCACCCCCTTAACCCCCCTCTCAGAGGCCCTGCCACCAGCAAATCAAAGATGATTACATCCAGCCAGTTCCGTAATAACACCATAAAAAAACATCGATCTGGTGCCACCTTGTTGTTCACTGTGGCATGGTAATAATAATATTGATACGTTACTGTTTTTAAAAAATCCTTCATGCTCCTTTGGGAGCATTTGCACAATCCCTGCCACCCTCATCATGGCCACATGCTCTTTATCTTCAGTAATTCCCCCATCGTCTTTATGGACGCATGGCGCTAAGGCTACAATTCCATACACATTTTCCTGGCAGTAAGTAAGCCTCACTTAAGTCAGTGGAACTTACTTCTCTGAGAGTAGACATGTATACGAATGGGCTGTTAGGAACTTAGAAAGCGGTCCTGTATTGAGACAAACCATTGGCGCTTGATTGGTCCCTCTCTAAGGTTGTTAGATGTTGTTGTTGATGTTGTTGCTGTATTGTTGATGTTGACTCCAGTCCAAGAGCACGGATACGGATATTTCCCAGCCCAACGTGGAGATGCAGCTAGGCCGGGACTGACCTTGCAAAGCACACGCCCTACTGCATAGCAAAGCACATGCCCTGACTGCGCTAGGGCGGCCCTACGGTAGTAGGGCCCAGGGGGGCCTTAAAGGAGCCCTTTCCTGGTGTCCTGCCTGGCCCTCTCCGCACATGTTTTGCTGCAAGTTCCTCCACCCTCGCTCTCCTTTTCCATGGGCATTTATTTTTAGCGTATCCTATCCTTCCATGCATCAGTGTTTGGCAGAAGGCCTGGAACATGATGCTGGAGGGGTTAATGTAACTCCCCTTCCCCCCGTATTTCTCTCCCAGAACTGAAATTCAGACGATCTAACTGTCAAGGGAGGCTGTTATTTTTAGTCGCGGGACTACCGAACTGATCCCTGCGCCAGGGTGGGTGGTGGTGCGCCGTGCGTGGAAAGGGTTAAGCGCAAGAGCCGCTCGCTCTCTCGCTCGCCCACCCGCACCTTTCCGCAGGAATATTCACGACGACACCAGTTGCTGCAGGGCTGGAATGGAACATTGTCAGGAACGCGGCGGCGACAGCATCGCAGGAGGAGGAGAGAAGAGCGCGCCGCGGGGGATTCCACCACGCACGCTCGTCTCACGGCTACCACCCCACCCTACCCCCGCCACCAGTGGGACGCCGTCCAACTTGGGACAGGCTCCGCAGCAGCCGAGGAACAAGCATGCAGGAGTTTCCGTAGCGGGGATCTGTCTGCAGAAGCCTCTGAGAGGACGCTGGGGTCTGATTCGCCTGGCTTCTTCCTGCAGGGTTCAAACCCTTTGGGGACAGTGGGGAAGAAGAAGCCCAGCAGCAGCTCCTCACTGCAGAGATGCAGGTGGTGACAGAGGGCTCCTCAAAGTGGCCCTTAGATACAGGGATTTGGAGGAGAGGTCCATGGGGCAGGCGAGGTCTGGAGTGGGACCCCCTGTGCTCTGACACCCGGAGCATCTGGTGAGTCACGTTTCCCCTTCTTCTTCTTCCTCTTCTTCTTCTTCTTCATGTGCCGCTTCCAACTTCTGCCTGTTCTACAGGTTTGCAAATGGAACGAGGGTGAGACCCTGTGATACAGATGGGGAAAACTGAGGCTCAGCAGCTGGAGTGGCTTAGCAAAAGGCAGACAGGGACTGGCAAATGTGGGGCTGTGCCTCCACCCCCGCCTGCCACAATTACACTCTGCTTTTGTCTCAGAACCGCAAGGGACACCTCTGTTCTCAGTATTTCCCTTCCATTAACCCCTGGCTGCCCCCACCCTTCTATGGGCAGCTGCAAATCTCTCTCTCTCTCTCTCTCTCTCTCTCACACACACACACACACACACACACACACACACACCCTTTTCAGTACTGAATCCAGGACCCAGATATCCTGCCTGGTGTAGCACACATCTACAACCTTGTTTGTAAAACAATCTGGAAGAATGGATTGAAACAGAGAACCCGACTCGCTCCTGAGAGCGTTTGGAGAACTCTGCTTGGGTCAGTCTAGCTAGCAATCAATTTCCAACAGTGGCCAGCCAGATACACAATGAGTAACAGCCTCCCCCTGTGGTTTGCCCATTTGAAACTGGTATTCAGAGGTAGCCTGCCTCCAAACATGGAGGTTCTATTTAGCTAAAGCGGCTTATCTGTTTAAGCAACTCCTAGAACAGATCGAGCAGCTGTTCCCTTGATCTGTGTGAAATGGAAATGGGCTGAGAGGGACTGATCTGAACTAGAGATTTCCGGGCTTTTTGGACATGTGCTAAAGGACACACACACACACACCCTCGGGTAGAAGAAGCCAGGAACTGTGGTCCCATTCCCAGTACCCAATTCCCTCTCCTTCCTTTTCCATAGGGAGCCCACAAAAAAGAAAACGCACCTGAGCACCCTTTCTGAATGTACTGTCAGGTGTTCCAATTGGGAGTCGGTGGGCAAGGCCAAACTGGAACCATCAGGGTTGAAGGCCAGTGTAGCCATCCTTGTGGATTATGAATTCCATAATTCCTCTTTTGGTTTCCAAACACTGTCGCCCGCTTGGGATACTTGGGATACAGTGGAACCAAAAAGGTACACGAGCAGATTGAATATGGTCGATGCATAAAATCATTCAGGATTTTCAGATCTGCAAATCATCACAGGCTTGGCTCTAACTACTAGAAGCTACTTCCTTCTTGCCCTTGGAAAGGATTGAGTTGGGGAACAAAGGCCGTATCCAAGAAATGTCTGTCTGTCTGTCCCAGACTCCAAAGGACTTTCAGAACAGGCCATGGTTTCTATAGTGAAAGGTACTGATGCTATAACCAAGGCTGGGAACACACACACACACACACACACACCCCAAGTATAGGCCAGAACTATTTTCTGATTTTAGATTACAATAATACATTAAAGTAACATTTAGCATATAAGACATATGTAGGTGGTTGCATTTTCACATTGACATGTTGAACCTTGCCTCCCCTCCGCCCATGTACTCTAGTTCCCCACCCCATAATGTTGCTGGCAATGGGCCAGAATAAATGTTTAAATACATTTGAAAGACTTATCAAGGAGTTGTCCCCCACTTGCCCCAAGTGACCTTGGGAGCCCTGCTCCCAGAATATGTTAGGGTGGCAGTTGTTTCTTGCTGAGGAAAAGACAGTCTGTTCATGCTCAGGGGCAGCCTCTTCTCCCACACTGAGCCCTGCTGGTTCCAACAAAGCTCCAAGTCTCTAGTAGAGGCAGAATCAGGAGTGAATCTTGGTGCTTTTTATGCTCTATAACCTTATGTATCTTTTCAGATTTATCTGAAACCTTCTTGATGTTTCCCAAACTACTTCCACTCCCCCATGGCTCCCCATTTCCTGCCCCTGGCATGTTTGAGACATGCAAATGGCATGCAGAGTTCCGCGCATTCTGGCGTCGCCAGGTGCGTGGGAAGGAAACGCCTGCAACCCTCGGCTGCTGCACCCTCCACCCACCCCACCCCCTGGGGTGCTCTGGGGGAATCTTGGAAGAGGGAAAGCATCCCCAAATTCACTCCCTGTTCACATTCAAAGAAGGAACACAACAGTGGCGCCTTCAGCGTATCACAAAGTACCAAGGCTACTGCACGTAGGAGGAGAAGGGCAGCAGGTGGCATTCCATGAAGATTGCTGCCTTTGCCTCCAGCCTGCCACTCAGCAGTAAGTGCCGACATGCAGCCAACTGGAGACCAGCAGAGAGAGAAATCAAAGGACTGTAAGGATCAGAGAACCAGCCAATTGGTGGAATTGTAGCACTCCAGACCTCTCTGCAAGTTGAACCACCCAGAATGCCAGTGTGGCTCAACACGCAAATTGCTCTGTAGTGTTGCAATTCTAGGAATTGGCTGTTATTCCGTTCCTTACATTCCTTTGATCTCTCAGCTGGTTTCCAGTTGACATGCAGGTTCGCAGCAGAAGGACAACGTGGGCTATATGCAGCACTGACTGATTATTCTCTGTGCTCGGTGTGGAGGCATCTTGAAAAGGGAGAAAATCCCTCTCCTAAACCACCCCTGCACTCCAAGCGAGGGCTACAAGAAACTCCATCAGGAAGAAGGAACAGGGAGATGCTGTTCATATGATCAGCCATATCCCCTTGGTTCTAGTCTGGTCCCATGCTCAGTTGCAGGGGCCTCAGTTTTCCACATCTGTATAATGAATACAATAAGAAAACACTCACTCAGTTCTAGGGGGTTGGAAGAACCATTATCTTTTGGGCCAAGCCAGACTTGCCACACAAGTCAGCTGGGAAGTTAGTTAATGTCTCTCTTTGTAACCATCTAAGCTTCACCACACTTTAGAGAGGTGCCTTTTTCAGTTCAACTAATGTGAATTGGTTACCCCTTACATTCCCCTTTAATTGTCCTGGGCAATTAAAGAGGACAGGTGGTGGATTCCTGCCTCCTGTGTGGCATGATGAGACAGAATGTGGTGAGCTCTTCTTGGATATATGTGAACAATGTGCTTGAATGTTGAATTCTGTCACCCGGCCTAGAGGTTAGGAAGGTGTGTGTGGGGGGGGCATTCATGTTCTGAGCTCCATTAATGAGGAACGTTTTGTGTTTTTCCCCACCCTCCGTGCCTTCTCCAAATCACAGTTAGCTGGCAGTTCTAGATCCCTCAGGACAGACCGAAGAAAGTCCTACTTCTTCAAACAATGTGTGATTAATTTACAGAACTCACGGCCACAAGGTGAGGAAATGGCCAGTTGCTTCGGATCTGGATCAAACTAGATGTGGCAACAGGCGATCCATGATCAGGGCACCCAGGGCCCCTTCGAATTTTATTTTATCATGTAATTATTAGAATATTTATACTCACATCTGTTGGTCAAAGATGGGACTCCCCCCTCCCCCCGCCCCTAGACAGCTTGCAACAATCAAATGTAAAACATCAGAGCCAACCAAATACATTGTAAATGCAGCAGGAAAGCAATTCAGTTTGGGGCCACAGAGCTGGAAGAGGAGAGTTAAAACCCTTTTTCACCCATGCCATTTTCTCGATCTGAATCCCCCCCCCTCCAGATCCAGTACTATTTGTCCCATGTGGAGGAAAGCTAACAACAGGTTTAGAATAAGATTTGATTAGAAAATGGAGAGTACTAGGTCATGATCCATGATTGCTAAGTGGAGCCTCCCCATGGAGTGGCAGCCTTTCTGAATACCAGCTGCTGGGGGACAAGAAACAGGGAACTGTTGTGTTCAAGGTAACACAAGCTGTTACCTTGAAGTCCTGCTCCTGGTCTTTCCGAGGCCATTGTGGGACAAGATAGAATGCGGAACTGGATGAACCATTGGCCTGATCCAGCAGGCTCTTCTTATGTTCTTATAAATACAGTACTTGCATATCATAGGAGGAGAAGTCTAGCAATGGCTGTTATTAGCTACACTATTTCAGTGAAACTTCCAAGTGCAGAGGCAGTATACCTCTGAACACTAGATGCCGGTGGACAAATAATGGAAGAGGACTGTTCCCTGCATATTCTGCTTGTGGGCTCCATGGAGACATCTTATTGGCCAAATAAGCAGAGCAGAGCCAGGATGGTGTAGTGGTTTGGGAGTCGGACTTAGACCTGGAAGATCCAGGTTCAAATCCCCGCTCAGCCATGAAGCTTCCTGGGTGACCTTGGGCCAGTCACTATCTCTCAGCCCCACCTACCTCACAGGGTTGTTGTGAGGACAAAAAGGAGGGGAGGAAATATGTACACCACTCTGAGCCCCTTGGAGGAAGGGTGGTATAAAAAAACGTGGGGAAAAAATAAGATGGTGCACTAATGGCCCAATCCTATCCCCCACTAACAAAGCTCATGCTAGTGTGTGTGTGTGTGTGTGTGTGTGTGTGTGTGTGTGTGTCAGACAGCCAGCAAGAGGTAAGTAAAAGTGTAATTTACTTACCTCCTCGTAGGTTGCCTGATCGTCAATGGGTCTCCTTGGACCCACACCAGCTATTTTGTTGGGGTATCTGAAGAGAGGAAAGCGGCGGGTCTGGGCCAGGAAAGGGGGATAGGATCCAGTGTATGCAACTGCAAGATCTTCCCCCTCCTGCCCTCAGTGGCGTTTCTACGGTAGGGGCGGCACCGTAAGTAATGCCGCGTCGAGTACCGTGTGTAGGAACCGAAATGAGGAGGCGCCACCCCCTCACTGTCGCTACCATTCAGCGCGAAGAACGCGACCGGCAGGGAGTCTCCTGCAGGGAAATCGCTACCATTCAGTGCGAAGAACTCGACGCGGCATTACTTACGGTGCCGCCCCTACCGTGGAAATGCCACTGCCTGCCCTCGAACCGCCCCCTCCCCCGTTTGACCCACAAGCTGCCTCGAACTGCCCACAAACTGCCCCCTCTGCCACCTTACCTGGGCCTGTGGAGCATCTGGGCAGTTCTGATGGGCATGTTGGCAACTCCATCACGCACAATGGCAGTGTGATAGTTGCGGCGTCTCTGGGTCATTTACGACAGTGGATTGCAAAATCCACTGTCTTAAATGGCTCATAGGATTGAACCATAAATGTGCTATTGGGATGATCTAGCAGAGCTCTTACATTCTTATAAAGGGTTACATACATTCATGGAAGCTGCTAGGTCTATCCAGAATTAGTTGTGACACTCAATAAAATCTCCATGTTCAAAGGCGGTCTGCTTCTGAATACCAGATGTTAGTGGACAAACAGTGGGAGAGAGCTGTTGCCTCCAAGCTCTGCCTGCCGGGGCCTCTCAAAAGGGCATCTGGCATGTTGGAAGCAGGATGCTAGCCTAATTGATCCTTGATCTGATCTCCAGCAAGGTTCTTCTCCATTTTTATTCATCCGTGGATCTGCACCCTACAGTTCTAGAGTCTAGACTCTCTCATTCTCCATACGAACCAAACAAAACGTTGATTTGTGGGAATCCTGGGACTTTCCAAATTATTCCAACCAGAGCTCACTCAGAAATAATTTGAGGGAGTTTGTTCCATAATGCAGAAATACTGACACGGGAGTTGGTGGGCAGGCTCTCGAACCCCTTGTGTCCTAGTGGGTACATTGTCCTGTCTGGTGGTGATTCATCCTGCGAGGACTGTTTTAAACAGACGTGCTACTTTGAGCGATGAAAGATGAGATTCCACCAGCTTTACACAGTGCAGTTCTGGATGAGTCACTGTGCACGAAAAAATCGCTGGGCGCTTTAGCATGTGTCCTTGATTCTTCCTCTCTGGAGTCTGCTCTGCCCAGCGGGCTCTGTTTTTAATTGCACTTAATGCTGCTGAAACAAGGGCGAGGCAACACGCAGGCCCTCGTGAGCGTTACTCCTGGCTTTTATCTTATTTTTCCAGTATGTGGAATCTTATCTCTGCTGTTTTCAGACTCTGCCCACCCGCAGATCAACATGTCAGAAATAAATTTGGCACCGTAATAAGGAGCAGGATCAGAGGTGCAGCCAGGGTTTAATCCTAGCCAGAAACAGTTTCCTAATCCCTCCTCCCTGTATAGGGTTAGGGCAATTCTGGGAATTCAGTGAGCAGAGGAAAGCTCTTTGCACATGCCCAGAGGTGCCCTGGCCTCAACTTTGGTGGTCTGTATGTCCAGTGACTGAGCCCTGTGAATCAAACTTAACTGAAACATGAATCTGGAAGTCACGCTTCTGACCGGGAGGAAGTTGATGCGTTATGGAAGCTTCGAAACAATCCGGAAGGCTGCACACTTTGTGAGCTTAGGCTCAATGCACCGAGACTCTGTGTCTGCTTCTGGCGATGCAGTTTGTTCTCCTGGCCCTGCTTTGTTGACTTGTTCCTGCTCCCCACGGAGCCTGAGGCAACTCTGTCTTGTCTTGTCTGTTTGTCCTGAGTCCTGACCCTTGCAGTCTGCATTCTGTCCCAGGGCAGAGAGCACAACGGCAACCCTCTGACACACAAACACATACACTTTTTCAATGAAGCTGCAGTTTTTAACCATTGCTGGCTTTTGCTGCTGTGATGAGCCTGGTGACTCTTGGTATGGCAGAGGGGAGTCAACTATCCTATTTCCTCTAGGTTCGGTGCCATTGCTGTTGCAGTCTGGGAACTGGTCCTGCTTGAGCTCTAAACAAATACACAACAGGCACTGGATTAGCTCAGCAAAGCTAGTTGGATTATTATTGTCATTTTAGAAACATATGAAGCGACCTTTTACTGAGCTGGGCCCTTGATCAATCTATTTCAGTTTCCGCAGGGATGTGGTCTCTGACTCCAAGTCTCGAGTCAAGTCCCAATTCTTTGCCCCAAGTCCCGAGTCTTTGGTTGTGAGTTGCGAGTCCCTATCTATTTAATGGGGAAAATGGGTTTAAACCTGAATAAAATTCGACTTGTTGTAAAAGGCTCCAAGTCTCGAGTCGAATCTTTCCAGTCTTTTACAATTGCCGAGTCAAGTCATTGATGCGACTTGAGTCCGACTCGAGTCCAGGTCAATAGACTCAAGTCTACATCACTGAGTTTCTGCTACGCTGACTGGCAGCAGCTCTCCAGCTCTTCCAGTCCTCCCTGGAGATACTGCCAAGGAACGATCCCAGGGCCTCCTATATGCAAAGCATGCACTCTATTCCTGAGCTAAAGCCCTTCCCCGCAATGTACTGCTGTTGTGAATTGTCACGGTGCTTAATTATTTTGCAGACATTTGAGCTTTGCATGGAAATTTTCAGAGGCTGCTGGACCTCTCGCATTTCAGGGCCTTTGGGCCCCACTATGCACATTTTTTTTTCTCTGTGTGTAAACTCTTCGTGCCCCTGACTGAGTGGGCTCTGGGCTGCAAAAGCTTCTGCTGCAATAAACCTCTTAGCCTTTAAAAGGGCCACAGGACTGTCTTTTGGGAGAAGGCCTGGTGCTATCAGACACTGCTCCAATTGCAGGCTATGCTAGAACTAGGGACTGAGGAACAGTACGGAAGGGAAGGAAGGCATGCATCTGCTGTTGGCCGGAGAAACAAAGGGTGTGTGTGTTTGAATGTGTGTGTGAGTGTAGGTTGTATTATTGCAATCTGGTGTAAGCCGTCTTGAGGATAATTTGATGAAAAGATGTGAACATCTTCAAAATAAATGAACACTGTAGAAAATTCAAGGACAGTGATAAAAGGCAGGCAAGGCAGAAGATAGACAGCAGGAGAGGGACAGCTTGATGAACCTGAGAAGAGTATAATATATAAGGCATAAAAGTGGCTAAATCCGGTAGGTCAGGGCAGGGGGCTCATGCATTATGATGGCCTTCTGTGGCTCAGCAAGCTGCCTTATTTCAACTTTAAAGTACCGCATTGTCCCGAGTATAAGACGCATCTGATTATAAGACGCACCCTTAAAGTTTGGTGCTATTAAAAAAAATTAATTAAACCACTGGCATTAAATTGCAACAGCCTGATTATAAGACGCACCCCTAGTTTAAAAACTTAAATTAGGAGAAAAAAGTGAGTCTTATACTCAGACCAATATGGTAATTAAGAAATCATGAATAACCTTAAGAAATTAAAACTTCATTTCAGTGTGTGCATGTTCAAATTTTCACAGGCATCTCTCGCCCAGGAGGGTCCTCCTACTCCTTACTTGGCTGACCTGTGTATGATGATGATGAGTACCACTTAGTGGCTCCAAGATCTTGTGCAGAAAGGGCCTGGGAGGAGGAGATGATGGGTTTGGAGGTGGGCTGGAAGCAGCCAGGAGCCCCACGCTGCACAAGCCCTTTCCAGACTTCTCCGCCCACCCTTCTCTGGCTGCACTTTCAGCTGCCCCGGCCTCAGCACACATTGCTCCTTGTTGGTGGAGCTGTCACAATACCGGCAAGCGCCAAAGATCCTGAACTGCCCTCTCTGCAAAAAGTTCTTAGGGACTCCGTGGCAGTAGCTCTCCTGGAGACTCCAGTTCCCAGCTCTCTCTCCTGAGCCACAGATGGATGGGGGAAACGATAGCTGTGGCTTCGCTTCCATTCATTCTTTGAAATGTAAGCACATTTAAAATATGAATCCCACACAAAACAGAGAGGCTGCTTTTGGCCTGGTTTTCAACTGCCCAGTTGGTGTTGAAATGTGTTTTTCAGCACCCTGAGTGAGTTTCAGAGAGCCCGCCTCTCCTCTAAGCCTCTTCAGCCCTCCAGTTGACAATAAAGTCATTTGTTCTGTAAGGCACAAGTTGTCCAGTTGCAAAAGAACAAGAAAAGAGGTATGGCATGTGTTTGTAAGAAGCCTGGGCCCATCTGTGGTACCCCCAGGGAGCCTGCCTCCTCTCTTTTGTACTGCCAAGATTGTTGAGATCAGCTGAGGGCACCTTCTTGTCAGGACTATACCATCCGTGGAGACCAAATGCCAGCAGCAAGGAGGGCACATTGACAGCCATTGATTTCAGTGAATGACCCACTGTGCGGTGCAATGCGACAAAATCGTACCGTACTTTCTTATTTCGGCGGCTCATGCTGCTTTTTGTCTCTGTGACAAATAAGGAACTGGGGATTAGAAACCAACTTCGACTTCATGCCCTGTCATGGGTTTCCTGCCAGGTGAACTGCAGTAATACACCTTTGGCAGTGGCACTTTTTTTTTTCTTCTTAAAAAAGTTTAATTTAAAACCAAGCGCAACAGTCAGAAAAAAAAATTCTGCATGTTGTTTTTACAGCAATACACACGACTGATTGTGTTTGGTCCTTGTACTTTACCATGGCTGTTCAATTCCATCTTGGGTGACACACCTCTGTTTCCGATTGTCATAAACATGCGTATTTTTAACTTATTATTTGTCTGATACCCGATGGGAATGATGGCTCTTTTTTCTCATTTTAACCCCTCCTGTGCGCAGAGGTGTGGGTGGAAAGGCTTGTCAGTTGTGCCAGTCACCTTCACCGTCCCCCTTCCTCTGTCCTCATTGGAAACAGACAATCCTTTCTCCTGCCTCTCTGTGTTTCAGTGGAGAGTGGTAGCAGTGAATGAACGGGGTTCTCCAGAGTGGGTTGGAGAGATAGGTGTGGGATTTTGCAAAAAAGGCCATTCACAGGGCAGCATGGACCGACATCCAGGTTAGGCGCAGAACTAGTAGCGGAAGCTGCCTTCTACTGAGTCAGACATTGCTCCATCTAGCTTAGTATCAACAACAGGTGACTGGAATCAGCTTCTTAGGATTTTGGACAGGAATCATTCTCTACCTTTTCTGGAAATTCCAGGAATTGAGTTGGTGTTGGAACAGAGTTGGAACTCTGTTGGTGTCTGTGGTGATTTGGTAGCATGGGAGCAAGGCCGGCCCATCCATGAGGATGGGTGAGGGGTGCCCACCTCTGTCCACCTACTTCCTTCCACTGCACCTTCTTCTCCTACACCCTGGATTGGAAGGGGGAAAGGGGGAGAGAGAGGAAGAGAAAATGTAGAGAGGAGGAGAGTTATGCTAGAACGTTAGAGAGGGGAGGAGCAGAGGCTGGCACATCATTGGGTGGGGGGCAACATTTGGCATGTGTCTGGAGGCCATGGGCCAGCCCTGCGTGGGAGGGATATTCTGTACATGCTTCCTCCCCATTGCTAGAGCAATACAGGGGATAGGGCTGTAGCTCAGTGGTAGAGTCCCCGCTTTGCATGCAGAAGGTCTCCAGTTCCTAGCAGCATTTCTATCGAAAGGGCTGTGAAAGCCCCCCCCCCCCGCCTGAAAGCCCACAGAGCCACTGCTAGTCAGCGTAGTAGACAGTTCAGGCCTAAATAGACGGAGTCAGTAGAAGACAGCTGCCTGTGCTCAAATGTTCTCCCACCCTAGCTGGAGGGGTGTTGGTGACAGTTAAAACAGTGATTAACTGTTGCAGATTCCTGACGGATAAGTAAGGTGTCCCAAATGCCTGGGTGTTTTCAGCACTAGAATCTGTGCTTTTTGGGGGGGGGGCATTGTAATGTTCTCTTTCCATTTTCTTTTTCTCCTTCTCATGGGGTGGACAGCATGTGGCATGATGAAGACTCTACTACTTCCTTTGGGTCTGGCAGATCCCGCCAAAGGATTTTGGAAACCTTCATTTCAGTGTGTGCACGTTTCATTTTTCACAGGCACGTCTCTCCCAGGAGGGCCCTACTCCTCGCTTGGCTGACCTTCACGTGGGCTGTTCAGGTAAGTCTGAGAGAAGAGGCCACAGACATTTATCACCACCACCCCGGTGAAATCTCAGTTGTAGGTAACATGCGTTGAATCACACACACACACACACACACACACACACACACACACACACACACACACACACACACACTTTGCTGAACCGGCATTGCCTGAACCGGCAGCCAGCACAGGCACTGAAAAACTGACTGGGCTGGTCAAAAACAAGACAGTGGACCTTTCTGCAAGGGAGTGACTGTAGCTCAGTGACAGAGCAGACACCTTTCACCCAGAAGATCCCAAGCTCAGTCCTTGCCATCGCCACATTAAAGGATCACAGGGTGAAGCCGATGGGATCGACTTTTCTCTCTCTTTGCTTGAGACCTTGGAGAGCTGTCCGTCACTGGAAACAGTAGAAGGTGAGATAGACCAATGAACTGTTGTTCATTGTTATCAATGAGTTGATAAAAGCTCTCAGGCAGCAGAGCTGGAAATGACCTTTCAGGGTGGATAATGCTGGGCTAGATGGACTGATGCTTTCACTGGGTAGATGGCAGTTTCCAATGGGACCAGAGGCCAGGGCTGGCCCATCCATGAGGCCAACTGAAGCTGTTGCATGGGGGGGAGTTGGTCTTCTCTGTCCGCCTTCTTTCCTCCACTGCTCCTCCTTCTTCCACTCCCTGAATTGGAAAAGGAAGAGGGGGGCAGAGAGGAAGAGGAAATGTGGAGGGGAGGAGAATGCTGACCTAGAACACTGGAGAGTGGGAGGAGCAAAGGCTGGCACATCATCGGGTGGGGGGGCAGCATTTGGCATGGGTCTTTCTTGGACCAACCCTGTCAGAGGCCATAGCACTATGGTGGCGTCCTTGGAATCTTGCATGCAGAAAGCTGTGTACACAACTGCTGGTGTGTATTTTGAAGACTTGAGAAGCTATTGCAGGGCAGGGGTGTCTTTTGGGGGGTGATAAACCAGAGAGAACAAAAGTCACTTGATGATGCAAACAAGAGTCAGGCTTCAGTCTGAAGAACACCGATGGTCAAGTCAGTGACACACAAACCAACACCAACAGCAGCCTGCTGCGTAATTTCTTTACCCAGCGTGTAATTGGTTTGTGGAACTCCTTGCCACAGGATGTGGTGACGGCACCTGGCCTGGATGCCTTTAAAAGGGGATTGGACAGATTTATGGAGGAAATGTCCATCACAGCTTACAAGCCATGATGGGGAAAAGTAACCTCCTGGTTGTAGGAGTAGGTTTTCTCTGTGCCAGGTACAAGGGAGCGGCGACAGGATACAGGTCTCTTGTTGTCTTGTGTGCTCCCTGAGGCATCTGGTGGGGCCACTGTGTGATACAGGAAGCTGGACTAGATGGGCCTTTGGCCTGATCCAGCAGGGCTCTTCTTATGTTCTTATGTAATGTGGGCAAGGCAACTGCTTTTGGTTTGAGAAGAGGGGGGTATGAGATGCCCCTATTTTCACCGGTGGGATGTTGGAGGGAGGGGATGCACAAAAAAGGGGAGAACCACGTGCCCCATGTGGACACCAGCCTTGCATGGCCCTCAGTCTCCTTCAGAATTGTTTTCACAATTCCTGCTTGTTGGCCTGCCTCTGATCTGGTGGCTCAGTCAGTCCCCCTCCCTTCTGCAGATGGCTGGGCTGCTCTCCATGGGAGAGACGGGGTGGAGACCCCCAGCTGACGACCCAGCCTGAAGCTCCAAAGAGTTGGCCTGTCTGTCTGTCTTCCCTCTGCATGGTGGGGATCACACTCCAGCCTCTCATCTCCCAACCCAGCAGCCACTGACCTGTTTATCCCAGTGTTTATTCTCTGCTTCAGCCTGAGTTCATTAAACCCTGCAAGTGTTGGGAGCGGTTAGCAGCCATCACCACCCGCCTTGGGATGCTCTGCTGGCCTCTACTGACTTTCCAGTACATTTCTGGGAGGGTTTGGGAATGTGGTTTTTCATCATACACATGAAGTAAATTAGGCACTGCTTCATTTCTAAACATGGGTGCTGGAGCCCCAGCCTTGCTGGAAATAACTCACCCTTCTCCCCAAACCCTTTCCCTTAATTCCACATCTGCAACTGCTGATTGACAAGAAGGGCACTCTGCACATGCCCAACAGTTATTACATCACACGTTCCAGAACTTAGCTTTGGCATTCAAAGCAGGTTTGGGGAACTGAGTCTTGATTTTCAGAGGTGCTGAGTGCCAGATGCTAGAGGCAAACAGTGAAACAGTGAGAGTGAGCGAGAGTGAGCGAGAGAGAGCAAGCTATGGACCTTACCTCATGCCTTGCTTGTGGGCTTCTTGGAAGCATCTGACTGGCCACTGCTGGACACACAATGCTAAACTAGATGTAGCTTTGAGTCTGGCCAATCACAGCCATTTTTATATTGTGTCTTAATGCTTATTAAGTATGGAAGCTAAAAATTGAACCTCCACATTCAGGGGCAGTCTACCTCTGAGCACCAGTTGCCTAGGGAGGTGACAAGCAATGAAGGTTGTTGCCTTCATGCCCTGCTTCTGAGCTTCCCACTGGGGTATCTGGCCAGCCACAACAGGAAGCAGGATGCCGGACGAGGTGGACCTTTGGATTCTCATCTGTCAGGACTTTCATTATGTTCATAATTTACAAGTTCCGCTTGTCTCCTAGGATACAGGATAGGATCCATATCCAACAGTGTTAGTAAATCTAAAAGAGAGAGACCCACGTGCTCACCCACCCCCGCCCTCTCCAGCCTAAAAGTCCCTGCCACTCAAAGCCATCAAACGGACCCCTGTGCTCATCATCATTTAAAAGAACTATGAGATGCTTTGTATTTTTGCTTAGTTTAGTTTCCTTTTCCCATAAACTAAGAAGAGGAAAAGGATGTTGGCACAAATGATCTCACTGAGTGTGAATTAACCAATTAAGTTGTTATGTCAGCCACCCTGTGAAGGAACTGTGTTCCTGGCTTTGAACCAGCATCTCAGCTCCTACAATACAACCCCCTCAGCACAGTTATTCAGAAGTCAATCCCACACTGAGTCGACTTAAGGTAAAGGTAAAGGTGACCCCTGATAATTAAGTCCAGTCGTGTCCGACTCTAGGGTGTGGCGCTCATCTCCATTTCAAAGCCGAAGAGCCAGCGTTGTCCGAAGACGCCTCCGTGGTCATGTGGCCGGCATGACTGTCCTTGCCGCAGCGCGTAGCATGAGGCTGGAACACGGAGCACTGTTTACCTTCCTGCAAGCGGTACCTATTTATCTACTCGCATTAACATGCTTTGGAACTGCTAGGTTGGCAGGAGCTGGCCAAGCAACGAGCGCTCACCCCGTCGCGGATTCGAACTGCCGACCTTTTGATCGACAGCTCATGGTTCAGCGGTTTAACCCACTGCGCCACCCGCTGGCCTGGAACTCGACTTACTCCCTAATAATTGTGTTTAGGATTGCAACACTTGTTCTTTGTTGGTTCTGAAACAATTCCCACTGGGCATAGTATTAAAACTTCAGCTCCACTATTCAGTGAGCTGCAGCAGTTATCCCTGATACGACATCAGTCTCTGTTTTCCTTCCTGTATAGTTTTAACTAAACTGTTGAGCAAGGCTGTGGTGAGGAGATTTGCTTTAGTTTAGCGACAGGGGCCCTTCCCTCAATTTTATTTATTGATCAGCTGTATTTCTATCCCTTCCAAGGAGGTCAGAGCAGTGTCATTTGGATTATCTTCCCTCCAGCGTCCAGCCCTGCTTCAGCTTAGAGCTGGAATAACTCTGAACACTGAATATGTGGGGCCAAAAGACATGAACATAATTTTTCAGTTCTCCCCAAACATAAACGTGAAAGAGGATTCACTTTGCAACATTCATTCCCTTGACTTAGGGACAGACAGATTTTAAACGGCGAGGGGTTGGCGTACAATATATTTTCAAGTGCCAGAGCAACATGCAGAAGATGAGAATGGATTTCCCAGACCTGTCAGTGAGCCTCAAGCTGAGCTGGTCCTGTGTACGTATCTTAGGGGCCAGAGAGAGCCATCTATCTCCACAGCCTCTTTCCATACCTCTAAACAGGGGCCAGCTGCTGCCTTTGAGAACCACTTGTTTTGCAGCTGCTTTCTTGCAAAGCTTATCTTGCCACATTGTCAAAAACAATAATATTCTTTGTGTAGGAATACTGTAGATACGTTAGTATATTGTGTATAGACTTGTTCAAAACATAGATGCTTCCACACTATCCCTTTTCTCTAGAATTGCTATCACGCAGCCACTTTTTATGGAGCATCCAGATGTTGCCAAATCTTTGTATTCCAGTGTTTCCTGTACTGTCCATCTGTCTTTTTTTCAAACTTGTTTTGTGGTGGTTTTTCTCCACTTAAGACACAATTGCAGTGCTAGCGTGGACAGTGCTGCTGAAAGTCTAAAGGGCTATTGTGCTTTTCAGTAAAAGTTTCCTCTTCGCAGGCTCTGTTTTTTGCTTCCTGTTCAGCTCAGCTGGAGGATTGTGATGGATTGCCTCTTAATTACAAAATTTCTATTACTTGCTTGAGGGAGTGTTATTAGTTTCCTTTTGGGGTCCCACCTTTTATTTATTTATTTATTTATTTTCTATATTTATATATCGCCTTTCTCATCACCTGTTTCTCATCAGTTTTATTCATAGGCAGGCTATCCTAGACCTAGTCTTTACGATATTGTTCTATTCATATATAGAACCTTTAATTCTCCAGGTGTTTCCCTTCCACAGTGTGGTCATCTCTCTGGCTGCACAGCTCAGGCCTTCCAAACTTCCGCAGATAGCTACAAATCAAGCGAGGCGGGTTCTCAAGTTGTTATCGACTTCCTAGCATTCTGTTCCGCAGTCCTTTCACTAACAGAGGGTTATTACAGCTTGTCAGCAACTTCCTGTCTCCCATCCAGGCACAACCAAGCTTAATCCCATTCATATGCATTTTATGGCAAAATAGTGATATTTTTCTACAAAGGAAAGAAAAAAGAATGCAAGGAAATTACTAATTAACAGCCCAGTCCTATGTGACATGACCACCACCAGAACTGGTGTTCCGGCGGCAGAATGCACTTTACGGTGTTGTGAACAGGTGCTGGAAGCGTGTGTAGTCGCGGGGTGGGTGGAATGGGGTGGGCGGAATGGGGTGGGAGGATCAGGGCAGAATGGGGGAGGGATGGAGATGTGTCGGAGGCAGGAGAGGGTGAGACCGACTTTCTCCAGATGCTATCCCCTCTGGAGCCAGCGGACATGCCCTCTTTGTCTCCTCGGACTTGCACCAGCTAAAGAGCAGGTTCTGACATTTTTATTGCCGCACCAAAACAGACTGCACTGCATGCTATGGTGGAGGGGAGGCCCCAATCGGGAGGCTTGGGAGAGGTCAGGGAAAGAGCTGGTGCAGGTCCAAGGAGACCCATTGGTAATCGTGGGGCTTACAGAGTAAGCCCTGCGATTGCCATTGGGTCTTGTAAGCCCCGCTTAAAAATGTCAGAACCTGCAAGAAGGAAGCTTCTAATTAATGTTGCAGGGAGCTGTTACTGAATAGTACTTACTTCCAAGAAAACATTATAGAAGGATTTTGGTTGGGGGAACAGACATTTGCTGGATAAAATAGCACTATAAATTCAAACTGATTGCAGAAAAGTAGTTCCTCAGCAGTGCTAAAGGGTTTGTGTAGAAGACATGTGAAAAACCATAGTTTGATAAACAGGATACGGGATGTCATTTAATGGCATGAAAGCAGGGCTTAGAATCTGAGCCCCCAGCACTGGCCCAGGACTTTGTAAAGGGCAAGAGTGCTTGATCGGGCCCCGGTGCAGAGGGTAGGGTAGGCTCCTTCAGGGCCTACTGTTTTACATGTCTGTGCTGCTGTGTGCCCCTGAAGCCTCCACCAGTTGTCCCCTGGAATGGTTTTGCTTTTCCCTGGAAACTGCATGATGACTTTGGAGATAAGAAGAGTTTAGCAAGAGCTGCGTGTCATGTCGGAAAGAATTTAAGCAAGCTGCTGCAGCTGAGTTGTGGAGACATACTCCAGACCAGAAGGGGATTGAAGCATGCATTTCTACCTCGGCATGAACAATGAGGCTAGAATTATGCAGCCCCTAACACCCGGATTCCTAGTCTCTCCTCCCCCAGTGCTGAACAGCCATTCTAAGTTCTGTCAATTTGGGATCAGATCATTCCATTTGGGGATTGATTGCTGAAATAGGTTGTCTCAGTCAGATCAAGTCGGCTGTAGAAGTCTTTTCTCCCTAATCCTGGATATGTGGGGGGAGTGGGAGATATGTGGGGGAATCCTGGATATGTGGGGGATATGTGGGGGAACCTTCATAGCCAATTGGGACAGGCAAGTGTGATGATTGCCCTGGGGTGCAAAAACCTGTTTACCCAGCTGTAACTGGCACTTTTAGACTCAGTGACCAGGCTGCATAAGTGACCAGGCTGCATAGGTGGATGTCCTTAGTGCAGCTTGTTCAGTGCTTTCCTGCATAACTTTGGGCGAAATCCTAACTAAGTATCCGGCGGCCGGCCCAAGGCCACCCACTAGATCCCATTTGTCTCCTTCCCCGGGTGTAAACTGGGGCCAGCCCTATCGGCCTCCTTGGATTTCCGCCAGCTAAATAGCTGTCGGAAGTAGGAGGAGGCCATGTATCGGCTGAGCCAGCTCGGCGGGGGCGGGGATATGGCCAACGCCATCCCTGCCCCCTCCCGGGCTGGCTCGCCCAATGACCTCCCTCCCTCGCCGCCCAGATTGCCCATGTTGCTGCCGGTGGGAGCCTTACCTGCCTCTGGCGGCTGCATGCTTGTCCCAGCAGTGGAGTGAGGGAGGCCGGCCTTGCATCAGCCTCCCTTACTCCAAAGTAGGTGCAAACGTGCCTTACGGCACATTTGCAACAGCTTCCGGCGCCGGAGTGCTCGCTCCGGCAGCTTACACAGAATCTCGCTGTTTAATTGGTTAGGAAGAGAGAATGCTTCTTGTTTTCTTATGATACTCAGGGGCATTCATTGGAGAATGGGCAGCAGATTCAGGACTGACTAGAGAAAACCTTTCTTTACACAAAGTGCATAATTAACTTATGGAGCTTGCTTCTACAAAATGTGGAGATGGCTGGCTTCAATGGCTTTAAAGGAGGGGATTAGACAAAATCATGGAAGAGGTCTGTGATCACTCACTTTTAACCATGGTGGTATGTGGAACGTTCATGTTCAGTGGTAGTATTATTTATTCATTTTTCACATTTTTATACCACCCTTCGTCCAAGGAGCTCAGGGTGGTGTACATAATTCCTTCCCTCCTTTTGTCCTCATAACAACCCTGTAAGGTAGGTGAGGCAGAGAGAGATAGTGACTGGCCCAAAGTCACCCAGGCAGGAAGCTTCATGACTGAGCAAGGATTTGAACCTGGACCTTCTAGGTCCAAGTCCAACTCCAGAACCACTACTCCATCCTGGCTGTCCTTTGAATTTACCTTTGGATATATGGTGAGCAAGCCACAAAGTGAAGCCTGTTATCTTCAGGCCCTGCTTGTGGGTTTCCCAAAGGCATCTGTTGGCCACCCATGGTTGGAAAATAGGATGCTGGGCTTGATGGACCTATTTTGGTCAGATCCAGCAGGGCTCTTCTCATATTATTTAGTACTCCTCCTCCCAGTCCTGCCTGGTCTGGTCTGATTTGATCTTTGTTTCCTAGCCTGCTTCTGGCACTTTGCTTTGGAAGGGAAACTAAGGTCTCCAAAGGGAGATTGTTCCTAAATGGCAGCAGGGTAATCCTCAGGAAGAAAAGGGGAATTCACATTAGGATGGTGAGATGGTCACAGGCATGAGTTTGGAAGATCAGGGTGGGAAGGAGGAGAGAAGGCTGTCAGGAAATGGCCAGAAGAGAAGGTAGATGTTGCTCCTGTGAAAGCCAACCAGTTTCTATGGGGCCACCTAATGCCTTCTGTTTGCTGGGATTCTTCCTCAGGGTGCTGCACTGACTGGATCCTGGTTTAGTTCACAAGGCCAGAGTGGACTCCAAGTTCCTGATTATTAAACACAGAGCTGTATAATAAGCTGTCTATATAAGGAACTAAACTGTGCATGCCTCAGTACTGCAAAGGAAGCTTTGAGCTACCCCTATATGCCTGTATCTCTATGACCGGGAGTCTTCCAGGTGCCACCAAATTCTCTTTGACTGTTGTTTTTGCACAATGGCCTTTTAGCACATGGTGCCCCCAGGCCACAATCACAAACGAGGAACTGGGGGCTGCTGCATCCCAAAATGAACACGGCCCTCTACACCAGATGGATGATACACCCTCACTAGCAAGAGGATGTCCTCCACAATCAGGGCCAACGAGAGGGGGAAGCCGGTACAGATTACTGGGGCCCTGCAGTCTAGAAGGGGGGCTGGCACCTATGTTGCATATGTTTTTGTCTTGTGTAAAGAGTTTTAGTGAGTCCACCCTTGCTGAGGGGTCCAAACCTGCTCTCAGCGGCCCTGCCTACTATACAGTACACCCTGCCTACTCCATGCTCCATCAAGGTATATACCCTGATCTACTATAGACCCTGCAATGTTCTTCGGGAGTAATGCTGGCTCAGGGATCCTGGAACGTGGATCAGCTGTGCTTTAACAGTTAGGAGTTCCTGGGAGTGCACTCTTCTCCACATCTGCAGACCACAGAGACTGCATTTTGTTTTTGCTTTAAAAAGAGTTGTCTTTGCAAGATGAGATCAGCCCACCCCTCCTTAATGTAAACCCCCCCCCAACCTCTCTGCCTGCTTCCTCCATCCCTCGCTCCATGCACGCTTTGTAGATGGCCTCTTCTCCTGCCTTGCTGCTGCTGCCGCATCCGAGCACTAGACTTTTCTTCCCACATGTTGGGCGCTTCTGTCTTCTTGTTAGTTGTTGCTTCGTCCAGCAATAAATATTTAATTCTTTTGACCTTTTCCTTCATAAACAAAGACGGATCCTTCTCGGTCTCTGCTTCTGGGGATGATCCTCTCCCCCCTCCCTCTGCTCCCAAATTTGCATCTGGACATTTTGGCTCAGAGGGTCTTCTCTATATTGAAGATGCAGATGTGTGTGTGTGTGTGTGTGTGTGTGTGTGTGTGTGTGTGTGTGTGTGTGTGTGTGTGTGTGTTTGGCTTCGTATTGGGTGTAGGAACTTGACAGGGAAACCCCATTACATAAAATTCCACTCCAAATGTCTGGGAAGAGATTAAGCAGACTCTGGAAGTAGTCTCCAGAATTTAATAAGAGGAGCACAGGGGGACAAAAAACAGAGAAAGAGATAATTACTAAGATAATGGGGGGAGCGAGGAGGAAGGGGGGATGTAAGTACCTTGAGTCTCTTTCTTTATTGGACAGTGATGTCTTCATAGAGGAGGAGGGGTGGGTGTGATGGTTGGGTCTGATCCAATGTGACTTAGATAGTGCATCCCTTGCACATCCCCCTTCTTCTCTGGTTTGCTAGAGATACATATTCCCAAGTTTGCAAAGTGTACTACCTAGTACACACATTGTCATGCATAGAATTGTCACACATGGATTGAAAGTGGTTTTCGCTTCAGTTGGTCTGGCACGGAAATACAAAAACTGATGTGAGCCAGAGAATGCTCATGCACGACAGATCCCTCTTTAGGGGAGGGTTTGTAACTCAGGGTAAGGGCAGAGCACTTGCTTGGCATGCAGAAGATCCTGGGATCAACCTCTTCCTGTTCAAAGGATTTCAGTAGCAGCAGGGCTGAGAATCTGTCTCTTGGTGCCTGAGTCCTTGGAGCAGGGCCGACCCAAGACCTGTGCCAACCTCTCCTCCTCCTGCGATATGCCAGACTCTGCTCCTCCCATGCCCTGGATTGGAAAAGGTAGAAGGGACCAGAGCAGAAGAGGAAGTGTGGAGGAGAGGAGAGTGGTGGGCTAGAGCAGAGACACGAGTGGGCGAATCCGTACCAATTGGCCATCTGAGGCAACCGCTTTTCTTCAATGTCTAAATGAAAATGGAATTAAACAATGTGGGGGAGAGGGGAGGAAAGGTCATTTATAAAAGTACCAGCAGGCTGATGGAAACTGCCTGAGCTTGGCTGGAAAGCAAAATGAAAAAGTTTAATGAAATGGATGCAGCAGCCAGTAATGCCCCACATGCTACAGTACTCAAAAACTTAGTCCATGCAGCCTCCTCAACACATGGCTATTTTTAACCAGGGAAGTTGCAAATTGGCTGGAGTATGTTAGCAAACCAGGAACATAAAGTACTGTAGTTCCATGACGCAATCCTAGCTAGATGGTCCCTAGCTTCAGCTAATTACATTGTTCAAGGAGGACATCCGTGCACTTGCAGGGGGCAAGTGGGTGCTCATCTCTGAGCTCCCAACGATTGGGTCACTCAGCAACTGGCAGAGAAACAACACAACTTTCTCGATGTTGAGGAATATATAACCTTGCCTGGATGACATCATCAATTTACCTGATTGGAGGAGTGGAGCTCACCTGGCTTCTCCATCTGATTGGAGGAGTGGAGCCCACCTGGCTGATTGGAGGAGTGGAACCCACCTGCCAATTTACCTGATTGGAGGAGTGGAGCCCACCTGGCTTCTCCCTTGGACTAGACAGACAGGTTTGCAACTCAGTGGCCAAAATAGCTCTGATGCTAAGCAGAACAGCTGCCCCAGACATGGAGGAGCATCAATCCACATCCAGCACATGACTGGGAAATAATGGAGTTTCCGAACAAGAAGCACGAGTGCTGCAGGAGGATTTTCCAGCAACTCTAAGATTGCTGAATCTGCACAGCCTCAGCTCAGGAGCTCCTGGGGAGTTTAAAGTCTCAAAAAAATACAGAAAAATAGGCAAAAAATAAGGGGGAAAATAGGGCATTCATCACAAGGACGATTTCTGTCTTTGTTTAGTATACCTTTATGCGAGGAACAAACACTCTCCTGACTTTTCAGTGGGTGGAAGGCAAGCAATTGCAGAGTAAATGACAACAGCATCCTGTCAGGCAGTGCGTGGGTGGAGGGAGCGGGGGCCTTCAACACTGTCTAATAGCAAAGGGGATACGGCTTACGAAGGGGTTCCTTGGTATGACAATTGGGGTGCTAAATCGTGTCCCTATACGGAGGCTGTGCCATGAGGCAAGGAAGGGACTCTGCCATTCTGAGAGTGGTGACTTTGTCATCTTCCTTTAAGTAGGGGACAGACAGCAAGATGCTGGGACTCGGCCTGGCCCCACAGCCCCGCCACAGGCGTCAGCTAGGACATGGGGCGTGGACACACTGGGGCAGCTGGAGTGCCTGTTCTAGTTCCTGCGGTGATGGCGCCTCCTTCCGGACCAGGAGGTGCATTCGGTGAGTGTGAGAGCTCAGCTGCGGCCAAGCTGGAAAGCTCGATGCCATGTCAATGGAACCCCAACATCATCTGTGAAGTTTTGACGAACCTCTTCCTTGATCAGAACGAAGCCCTGGGTTAATCACAGGGAAGTTCATCCCAGGACTTAATTTGGACTAGAAGGGTAGGGAAGTTTGAGAAGTAAATCAGTCTGTTGGTTATTGTATGCAAGGAAGGAACCAGACCTTCAAAATATGTGCGCTTTTTAAGACTACCAGTGGTCCCTACTGGCCTTCGAACTGCACTGGCAACAAAAACTTTGTGTTTGTGTTATTTAGTAGGGATGCTACTCAGCTTCAATCCTAAACACACTTACTAGGGAGCAAATCCCAATAAATTCAGATGGATTTACTTCATCATAAACGTGCTTAGATTCACTGCTAGTTTATCTATTAAAGGTAAAGGTAAACGTTCGTTCCCCTTGCTTGAAAACCAGTCATTACCAACTCTAGGGGTGGTGCTCATCTCCGTTTCAAAGCCGAAGAGCCAGCGATGTCCGAAGACGCTTCTGTGGTCATGTGACTGGCATGACTCAATGCCAAGGTGCACGGAACGCAGTTACCTTCCTGCTGAGGCGGTACCTATTAATCTACTTGCAATTTCTTGCTTTCTAACTGCTAGGTTGGCAGAAGCTGGAGCCGAAGACGGTAGCTCACACCATCACGCAGCACTCGGGTCTCAAACTGCTGTCCTGCCTACCTCCTGGTCTGCAGTTCAGCATCTTAACCACTTAAATTGAATAATCAAATACATTTGCATAAATGTGCCTTTGAATAAAAATTAGTTTTGAAGGAAAAATAGTATCCTTTCCTTGTGTTTAGATAATGCACCCTTTGTGTTTCGGCAGATGCCTTCTTTCCTGGCCTCTGAGAGAGAAGGGAGCACACTTCTTCTAAGGTGGCACCTGCTGGGGCACCCACGAGGGCTTCCCAGCAAGTCCTCTTGCTGACCCCTGTTGCGAAGAAGATGCTGAGTTAGGTGGACCCTCTTGGGTCTGATCCAGCTGCCAGGCTCATCTGATGTTCTTAGGTCTTTATGCAACGGGTCCTTTCTTGGGAGTCAGTGGGTGGTCTCTCTCAGACTGGGTCTTCCAGCAGTTGTGCTCCAGTGCCTTACTGCCTCCACCACCTATGTGCTGGTCCATCAGTCAGCCAGAGGGATTAAACTTCATGGACTAAGGGTGCACTCAGGGGGCAACGCCAGGCTGAGCCTTTGGTTCTATAAAACCATCTAGACCAGTCTGGCAGTCTGAGCAATTTGTATGAGTGGTGAAGCAGACTTGCCTCATCCTATCCTGTGTCACTCTTTCTTGATTGACTCCTTTGGTACCGACTATGCCTTCTAGCTTGAGTTCTATTCTTGACTGCAACCCAGTGCCTGCCCCTGGCCCATCCTCTACAGCTCCTGCACTTCTGGCTTTCCATCTCGCTCCTACCTGGACCTCCCTACCACAGCCAGTCTCAGCCCCTAGCCCAGGTGTGACACCCTTGAAGCATCCTTAGGCTTCTTGGAGACTCCAGTTAAAGGGAGGTGAAAGTTTAATCTCCAGTCATAGCTTGTGTTGATTAATCTTCACTAGTGATGAATGGAAGAAATGTTTAGTTTACCCACTAACCAGATTTCATCTTGGGATGCAGGTTCCCTGAAGAAGAGCCATGCAAGGGAAAACCCAGGCAGTATCGTGTGTGCGAACTGGACGTGAGTATCCTAGCATTCCAAAAATGATGCTTATGAAAGGGTAGTGTTTACTAGATGAAGTGCTAGAAGGCTTTCAGATATCGGAGGCTTATCCTGCGCTGCAGAAAGCTTTAAAAGTTCCCAGTTTGGACCACCACCTGGAGATGCTTCAAGGGGAGTGGACCACTGCCCGTGTTGCCTAGCAACCACCAATGAAAAGGAACATGAACATCATAGCCCCCATGAGAAACACAGGGCATTTGTGGCTCCAAGGTGGATGGTGGAAAGGGAGGCTAAACAATGGTATCCCAAACCCTTCAACAGGTCACAGTTTAAATGAGGTTTAACATGATAAACCCTTATCATGCTCCAGTTTTCATTCCAGTGATTACTACCTGTCAGGAAAGGAGAAAGCAGGCAGACCTAGGGGAGTAGGTCCTAGTGGTTAGCGTGCACACACCCCTTCCTGCTTCCCGCTTTTCCTTTTTATGGGGCCAGTGAATGGGATAAAACTGGTATTTTTAAACTGCTGCCACCATCCCAGGCTATGGAGACCAGGCAGAGCGGGGCCATCTGGGAAAACCCCTCTCCCAGGAGAGCATTGAACCCCAGGGGTTCTTATTAAAAATAGCCTTTTGGCCCCATTGTTAACATCAAACCCACAGTAGCGTCTGCAAGAGCGAAAAGACCTTACAACTCACTGAATTACCTGTAAATATGAACTAGGCCGGCAAAGAGTCAAAATGTAACCAGTTTATTAAATGTCCAAAAGAAAAGGAATTAAACAAAATGGGGGAAATGGTGGGTAGAAAAAGTACAAGCAGGCTGATGGAAAATGCCTAAACTCGGTTGGAAAGCACTGATCAGTTTGAAAAAATAACCAGTAATGTCCAGCAGGTGGTTATTACTGAGGTGCTACTCAAGAACAAAGCTGGGGTGCTACTCAAGTACAAAGCTGGGGTGCTACTCAAGTACAAAGCTGGGGTGCTACTCAAGTACAAAGCCCACAGGCCACCACCACCTGCGAAACCTGTGGCTTCTCTAAACTGGTGAAGTTTGCAGGCAACTTGGAGTGAAAACAGCAAGCAAAAAAGCCCTTAATGTGTCTGGCTATGACTACAGTCCCTAGCATTAGAGTTACTCACATTGTCCAAGGAATCCTTGGTCCCTGCACTTACTGGAGAGCAAGTGGGTGTCTTCTGGGTGCCACTATTAGGTTCCCCATGGATGGGCAAGAAACACAGAGCTTCCTTGTGCTTTGAGTTAAGTAACCTAGGTTTGATGCAGGTGCGGCAGGTGCGGCGGAACCACTCCATCGTAGTCCATGGAAAAAGCCCCAGCCTAAGATTGTGTGTGTGCACCACCTGCTTGCACCCGAGTAAACGGATAGCGCGTGCTCACAGTCTCAGGGTTGGTTGCAGCTTTTTTCCCCGTGGACTACGACGGGGCGGTTCTGCCTCACCTGCCCTGCCCGCACTGCACGTCCCTGGGCATCATCAAGTTACTTAACTGGAGAAGCGGAAGCCCACCTGGCTTCTCCATCCCACCCCTTTACCTAGATAGACAGATTTGCACATTGATGACGCCTGGATACCATCCGCTGCGTTCGCTTAATTTGCAGTGCGTTGCTTTGCTCTGTTTTAAAAGCCAAGAAGATGCTTGCTCTTTTGGTTACAGAAGTGCCACTCAAATCCGTTACCAGCTGTTCAAAGTGAGCCTCACCATCATGGGAAATGGCAGGCGGTACGTTGCATGATGCTTTAGCGTACATGCGTGTGACGTTACATGGATGAACACTAGAGGATGATAGGCATGCACCCCTAATTCAAAAGATGTAACTTCTGGAGACCCTGGGGATGAAGCTGGACCTGGAAGAGTTCACTAGCAGTTCACACAAGTCACACTTGAAATGGCCATCTCCCCGAAAGGCAACATTTGGGACAAAATAGGGACAGTGATTCTGGAGAGGGGCCAGAAAAGAGGGTCTGTCCCTAGTCAATGGATATGGCCCCCTTTCAGCCCACCAGCATGGACATTTGAGGGTCTGGATCCAATTAGCAATCAGGTCTATTGAGTCAGAGGGTCAAGGCTGGATGTTCTGCACCTGTCTTTCTGCTGGCATGTAGCATTCAGTGTCACTCAGTGGCTCCCTTTTTTTTGCCCCCAACAGGATTGCCCTGCTGGCTCCGTCCCCTTCCGTGCCATTCAGTGCTCCCTCTACAATGGGAAACCCATCCTGGAGAGCCAGACGCAGTATCAGTGGGTCCCATTCCACGGAGGTGAGTCTGGACGGAACGCTGTTCCTCACTTGCCCCATCATTCCTTCTTTTCTTGTTTTATGAGCTTTTGGGATTGTGGAGGCAGTCATGAAGACTTGGCTTCTAGATGCGCAGGAATGCGAAAATCCCACAACTATGAAGCACAGAAGGGGAAGTTGGGAACAGGGTTAGAAGAGCAGCAGAGTGCATGATGTGCTCTCCCATGTGACTACTCCGTCCAACATGGATGGGTCTGCAACAAGTGTCTTTCTTTCAGACCCAGTTCCCCATCTGTATAAAAGGGCTTGTCCAGGAATAAGCCATAGGGTCATTCTCTCTCTCTCTCTCTCTCTCTCTCTCTCTCTCTCTCTCTCTCTCTGTGTGTGTGTGTGTGTGTGTGTATACAGTATATGTATGTCACCATTTTTCAACAACAGAACTTCAAAGGGGGACTCCAGCATGAAATTGCTGACGTAGAATTTATCAGTACATTTGATTGTATGCGTTCAAGGTTTAATTCTGCTCGGGGTTTTCTCTCCCACTACAGATGTTAGCATAACAACACTAGCTTGTCTTGATGCTAGTGGCATCATTGTGGTTATCTTGAACCTTTGAGCCTTGCATGGAAATGTCACAGATTGAAGCTCTTGAATTTCATAGCCTTTTGGCCCCATTGTTAACGGATTTTGTTTTGCTGTACCCTTGTGAGATAGATATAGGCCAAATAACACTTCAAACATCAGACCAAGTGGTTTGTAGAGTCCTTCTGCCACAATAACAGCCCAATCCTGCGCAAGTTGCAGCAGCTGACTTAAATGGCCGCGACTGGGGCTCACCTCGGGGGAAGGGGACATTCATCCCGTAAGCCCCGATGTGCGCAAGTTCTTTAGCTGGCGTGTGTCTGGGGAGGCCGTGTAAGGCCGGCCCGGCCTGGGAAGGGGCTTGGGATATTGGCGCAATCGAGCCCTGATATCCCCGCCCCCTCCTAGGCTGGCAGGGCCAATGGCCTTCTCCCCTGCCACCCCGGCCCACCCTCCCTACGCCCTCCTGTCAACGTACCTGGGTTGGCTGGCACAGGTTCTGGGCAATGGCCTTGTAAGCGTTGCCAGCCTCTGTGCCGGCACCACTTACACTAGAGTAGTCGCAAAAGTGCCTTACGACATTTTTGCAAGGTTGCAAGGTTAGAGTGGATTGCATCGTAAATCTGTTCGTTTTTAAGGTGCCGCAGGACTCTTCCTTGTTTTGGAGGATTGCCTTATCACCAATGATTGAGGCTGTCAGCAGCCCCAGTGATTATCTTGTATTCCTTTAAGCTTTGCACAGAGACATCACAAGCTGGACTTCTTGTATCTTCCCCCCCCCCCCATACGTGTGTGTGTGTGTGTCTGTGTCTGTGTCTGTGTGTGTAGATAGCTAAATGTCCACCAACTGATGCTAGCCCTTTCTCCTCTTTTTCTCCTCTCCTCTTGCTAGCTCCTAACCTCTGTGACCTGAATTGCCTGGCAGTGGGACACAATTTTTATTACACCTTTGGAAGGGTGTTAGATGGGACCCGCTGCAGCCCAGAGTCTCGGGATCTCTGCATCAGTGGTCAGTGTCTGGTGAGTCATTTCAAATGTAGGGGAAAGGACAAAACACACGTGTGTCTCTCCCTTGTAATGAAGACGAGCCTAATGGCCTCTAGATCAGGGGTTCTCAACCTTTGGGGGCCCGGGTACCCCTTATCACGGTCAAATTTTCTGAAGTACCCCCTGCAAATTAATTGCTAATTAATTGGACTACAATCAATTAATTAGCTAATTAATCATTAAATAAAAAAGTACTAAAACTAATGTCTTATTTAACTCTGTGTGTGTGTGTGTGTGTGTGAGAGAGAGAGAGAGAGAGAGAGAGAGAGAGTCAGACAGACAGACAGACAGACAGACAGACAGGGGGGATTGCGATTGAGTTCTAATTAACAATTAATTAACTACTGATTGATGCTGATAAGGGGCAGGCTCTGGCATACCCCCTGCCGTTGGTCCTCGTACCCCTAGGTGTACTCGTACCACAGGTTGAGAACCCCTGCTCTAGACAGCGAAGATGAGCAAATCCACAAAATGACCTGTCAGCTCTGCCATGCGATCCTTCTGTAATAGCAGAGACGTCCTCAAGGCGGGGGTGGGGGGGCCCAGGGCCCCCGGGCGGAGGGCGCAGAGGCTCCTGGGGGGGCGGGGGACTACTGAGGTTTCGATTTTTGTTTCTGTATTTTTACGTTTTTTTCGGGGGGTTACGGGCTTTTTTACCAGGGGCGTAGGCTGATATGGGGCCCTGGGGCAGTGGGCCCCAGGGCGTAAGGGCGGAGAGGCTCCTGGGGGGGCGTAGAGGGCCTCTGGAGGGGCGGGAGACATCCTAGGTTTCGGTTTTTTCTTTTGTTTTTTCCCGTTTTTTTCCGGGTTTTTTAAAGGTTTTTTTTTAGAAGTAACGGGGCTTTGTAGTTTCCCCCCCCTTGCATTGCAGCCTTGCCTAGCAGCCCAGGAGTCCTGATTCACCCCCCCCCGAGGGCATTAAGGGGCAATACACTTTCAAGTTTATTCTGCAGAGCAAAATTCACATCATTATGAATGCCTCATCATGTGTGCTGCTGGAAATGGAGACAGGAGGTACAAAGTGGACAAGGAGGCTTCCAAACTGAAATCAAAAAATCCCAAAAATTTGCTGCGCGGCTGCGCTGTGGGGCGTAAAGGATTACGGCCGCGCGTTTTTATGGGGGGGGCGTCAAGGGTTTGGGCCCCGGATCAAAAATGGTCTGGCTCCTCCTCTGTTTTTTACTGTGATGTACATGTGTGTATGCTTTGTCCCACTTAGTTTGTGTGTCCCACTTAGCTTGTGCAGGCTCGTTCTGCCTGCGACCGGGCGGCAGAACTCTGGAAAAGCGTCCGGTCGCTCCGGAGCAGGGCGCTCCGTCATTCTGCGCTTGTGCATGTCATCGCAGGCGCACAACGGCAAAAATTCCAATCTTTCTGCAGAACGATGGAGCGCCCTGCTCCGGAGCGACCGGACCCGGGGTGTGTGTTTTTTATTTTGTTGTTGTTTTTTTGTTTTTTATGGGGGGGCGGCGAAAATCTGCCCCCCCCGCGGGGGGGCGCAAGATCGTCTCTGCGTAATAGCATCATTCTGTAATGGCGCCAATTTCAAATGAGTTTCAAGAAGGCATCCCAGGATGGTGGCCTCTGAGGGGTGAGAAAGGTCCAAATATAGGGGGAAAAAACAGGGGGATTTTCACCCTAGCTGCATGGGTCTGATGTCCTCTTCTTTGTCTTCTTTGCCAGAAAGGGGGTTGTGATGGGATCCTGGGTTCCGAGGCTGAAGCCGATGCTTGTGGCATTTGCAATGGCAAGAACGAGTCCTGTATCTTCGTGCAGCAAGTGTTCCGAACGGCGTTCCCCTCCTCTGGTGATTGAATGCCCTGACGTTCTCCGTGGGTGAATGCTTTGGCTTTTGGCTTTGATGCTTCCCTTGTTGTTGCACTCTCTGTCCTTGAGAGTCCCCACTTCTCCCTGCCCCCCCCCCACAGCTTCTCTGCTTAGAGCTGGCCTTGCCTGGGGGGTGCGCATGCACACACATACGCACATGCACAAGCCCATATTTGTTCGTTTTACTACAGACATATTAAAAAGTTTTTAAAAGGTGGGAGTGGTCGTGGACGTTTTGCTTGGGCCAGGCCTGGGGAAGCCATTGTATGCATGGGGGGGGGGGGATTTTGATCAGAAACAATAGCCCATAAAGCAAAAAGTTAAACAATGTAAATCATGGCTTTAGGTAGGCTAGGAGAACGTTTCTTGGACAGCACCACCTGGTGAAAGAGCATCCAGAGTAGACAGAAATGAACCCGAGTCTCCTTGTCTAACATATTACTCCTTCCTCTCCACTGTATTGGACACTGCCCTGCAATATGGAATTACCGTATTGGTCTGAGTATAAGACTCACTTTTTTCTCCTAATTTAAGTTTTTAAACTAGGGGTGCGTCTTATAATCAGGCTGTTGCAATTTAATGCCAGTGATTTAATTAATTATTTTTAATAGCGCCAAACTTTAAGGGTGCGTCTTATAATCAGGTGCGTCTTATATTCGGGACAATACGGTATTTTTCTTGTTAGGGACCGTAATAGTGGAAGGAAAATACAGATGGTATATACTTCAGCATGTCCGGGGCCTGGCTAGAGCCCTGTACTTACCCGGAAGGAGGACCGCCAACCAGCTGGTAACGGCGGCCGCAGCGTCTTGCCACGGACGCCCGGAGAGGCTCTGGCCGACGCAGCCCTGCCCGCAGCCAAGGTCCATGAGCACTCAGCAGGGCAGGGCAACCCAGGCCCCGCCAAGTACCCGATGGCCCCCGAAGGCAGCCCAGGACCCCGCTTCAATCCACAGACGGCATCAGCCTCCGTGGCAGAGACCCGAGTGGCAGGAAGTCCCGCCCACCTCCAGCCAGACACCACAGCTTCGGATAGGCTCCCACCTCTGCCTGTCAGGCAGACATGGTGGGATTGGCTCAGGGCCTGTGGAGGCGGGACTAGGGAGCTGGGAGGGGTATATGAGGGATGCCTGGCCAAGGATGAGTCAGTTGTGGGCCAGCAGGCTGGAGGACAGGAGTGACAGCCAAGCAAGCCTCCTGCAGCAGACCTGAGGAGGAGGAACCGGGTGCCACAACCCCCTTCCCTCAGGTCCCTCTGAGGCCTATTCTAATGCATCCCGATACGCCCCTGCGGGCTCGGACTGGAGGTCTCCCCAGAACCCAGCGCACCCCAAGACCCGGGGTCACCCCTTGACACCCCGTTACCGGGGTCCCCACCCAGGACCCCCTTACACAGCAATTAAAGTTTCTAAGCAGTTTCTAGAGACCCTGGTTTTCCTCTTCATTGGGCTTGGTTTGTTGTAACAATGAGGACTAGAAGGTTAATCAGTTCTGCACCAGGTGCTACCATTAGCAGCCCAATTGCAGGCAACGTATTATTTTATAACTTAAAAAAAAACCTTCTAGATAGTTAAGGATTAACAGATTTTACCCTGTTCTGTTCCTTTATTGTTTCAGAATTGTGCTCTGTTCTCTGCTCCACTCCTCCTTAATTCCTCTTTCATTTTAACTAGGCAAATTTCTAGAAATTAATTCCAGAATTGGAGCCTGTGAAGCTTGCCACAGCTTTCAGTTCATGTATGACTTTGCTGTGTTCTGCGTGCTCCCTGTACATGCATAAGCAAATTGGAGGGGGGGGGGGGGACAGCAAATAAACAATGTGGCTGTGATTGCATGAATACATCAGGATTCTTTTTATGCTGTGTTTTACTGATGTTTGTATGTGCTTCCCCTTGGTAGTACTAAAACATCACACAAAAACATGCTTATCAATGCACACCAGTGAACATGCACATCTGTTAAACTTCAATAAAAAAAGAATGTTGATGCAGTCATACTCAGTGTCATATTGGGATTGCTTTTTAGTGGTGTTTTAGCAATGTACACTTGCACTTTGGAAAAGGGAAAACAAGGAATCCAAAGAACTGAAAGCTGCAGGGAACCACGGATGCCCAGCTCTCTCTGTACAAACTTCGGAAATAATAAAAGGCAAAACGATGGCAAGATGAACATTAGTTCCACTTCAGAAACACACCTGGTAATTTCAAACTCCAAAACCCAGGGAGACATTTGGATGAAGAGAATTTCAGAAACTGGTGTAGCATAATGGGAGCTACAAATCAGGAAATTACCTGTTTGAGTCTGCCAGGAGTTCACTAGGCAAACCACATTTGGGGGGATGTTCTTGAGGCTTGAACCAACGAGTGGGGGGGGTCTGAGGAGGCCTTTTGTTCAATACTGTGTGTCACTTGATAGCACTCCCCTCCCTGCAATGCTACTGCCCCTCCCTGCCCCTCCCTTTCACCCCCTTCCCTGCCTCAACTCAAACACACCTCTGCCTGTGCCACTGATACAAGCAACTGCTTCACCTCTCTCCTCCCCCCCCCCGTGGTCCCGCTCCCCCTACACTTGATGCACTTCCCTTTGATCCTTTGACAGGCTTCTTTGGATACAAAAACGTGACCCGGATCCCAGCAGGAGCAAGACACATCAAGGTGACAGATCACAGCCGCAACTATCTAGGTAGGCTCAGCCTCCGCCTTGCCCCTCATTTTATACACAGTCACCGGTGGCACGATGGTCTGAGTTTTCTTTAGTTATTTATTTATTTATTCACATTTTTATACCGCCCTTCCTCCAAGGAGCTCAGAGTGGTGTACATATTTCCTCCCCTCCTTTTTGTCCTCACAACAACCCTGTGAGGTAGGTGGGGCTGAGAGATAGTGACTGGCCCAAGGTCACCCAGGAAGCTTCGTGGCTGAGCGGGGATTTGAACCTGGATCTTCCAGGTCTAAGTCCGACTCCCAAACCACTACACCATCCTTGGCTTTTACTTCCAAGAGGCTGGGTCCTAGGTTGTGTCCTTTCCACATTCCCAAACTGTGAGCATACGAGCATACAAAATGGATAGACATATGCTTTAATGCCGGGACAGATGCATTTGGAACACTGTGTACAATTCTTGGTGTTCCATCTCAAAAAGGAAATTGTAGATCTGGAAAAGCTGCGGAAAAGAGCAATCCAAGTGATGAAACCAAAAAAACACACACCAAAAACCGCTGAAGTGTTTGGGGCTTTTTGGTTTAGGAAGAAAAGGCTAAGGGGGGGGGGGCATGCATGCATGGCAGAGGTTTATAAAATGATGCACAGCATGAAAAAAAGTGGCTGAAAAAATGTTTCTCATTATACTAGAATGTGGGGAGTGGGGGGGGGGATCTCCCACTGAAGTTGATTGGCAAATGATTCAGGGCAGACCAAAGAAAGTCCTTCGTCAGTCACCCAGTTGGCTTTTAAATCAGTGGAGGACAAAGACAATTGCAGAATGAATGAGCGCAGCAGGCAGAGTAGCGTCTTCAGCCGTGTGTGATAATGGAAGTAGCGATGCTGGTTATGAGCATAAGGATTTGCCAAGCATGTGTTGCTATCTTCGTCTGTGAAATGTGGGCGGGGACATTATTTCAGTGAACAGAAATACCGTATTGGTCTGAGTATAAGACTCACTTTTTTCTCCTAATTTAAGTTTTTAAACTAGGGGTGCGTCTTATAATCAGGCTGTTGCAATTTAATGCCAGTGATTTAATTACATTTTTTTAATAGCACAAACTTTAAGGGTGCGTCTTATAATCAGATGCGTCTTATACTCGGGACAATACGGTATCTCAAGAGCAGCCTCCTCCTGTATGATTCTACCCATCAGTTGAGATCTGGGGATGAGGTTCTGCTCCTTCTGCTATTTCTGACTGAGGCTCAGTTGTGTGCACAGGACCTTCTCTGCACTAGCCCCCAGGATCTAAAATTCCCTCCCACGGGAGGTTTGCATAGGTCTCTCCCAGTTTTCAAGAGGGCCTTGCGCATTTCACCAGACCTACAATATTTGATCTGGGGTTTGGGGTTACTGGAAATGGTTGCTGCTTTTAAATGCTGGTGTTACTATCTCTTACTGCTGTTTTTGTGATGTTATGGTATTTCTATATTGCTGTCGTCGTATTCAGTCTTATATTGTAAACTGCCGTGACACCCTTTTGAGGAAAGGTGGAGTAGAAATGGAAAAATAAATAAGATAAAAATAAAGCAACAGCCTTGCTGCTGTAGCCTTGCAGCCTTCCAGGTGTCTCTGCCTGGCCACAGCCCCCCCCCCTCCTCATGCCCCCTCTTCCCCTTCCTTTCCCTGCCACAGCTCTGATGAACGCAAACCAGCGCTATGTCATCAATGGGGACTGGGCCATCGACTGGCCAGGCATCTATGAAGTGGCTGGCACCAAAGTGCATTACGCTCGCACGGCTGATGTGCACGAGAGCTTTGAGGCTACTGGACCTACCCTGGAGGACTTGTCAGTCATGGTGAGAGATGAGGTGGGAGTTGCTACAGGGGAAGGGGCTGCAAACTCTCCAGAATGCTTCTATGTACGGTCTCTGTGAGAGAATTCAATGGGTGTCATGTCCTGGCAATATTATTATTATTATTATTATTATTTTATTTTATTTTATTTTATTATTTACAATATTTTTACCCCGCCTTTCTCCCCGAAGGGACCCTATTAACAGTATAAATTATAATTATATAAATTATTATATAAATAATTATTTATTATTTATTATTATTATTATTATTATATAAATTATTATATAAATTATTAACAGTATTTATATACCGCTTTTCAACAAAAAGTTCACAAAGCAGTTTACAGACAAAAATCAAATGATTAAATGGCTCCCTGTCCCCAAAGGGCTCACAACCTAAAAAAAGATGCAGACCACCACCCGCAAACAGCCACCAGAAAAGACACAGTACTGGGGTGAAAGGGGGGCAGTGTTATTCTCCCCCTGCTAAATATAAGAGGAGCACCAATTGAAAAAGTGCCTCTTGCCCAGTTAGCAGGTATTTTGTCTCCTCTCCCACCGGGGGACCTCAGAACCAGGGTGGGAAGGGGGGTGCTTTCACCCATCTCCTTCTCCACCCTCCGGGGTCTGTGCTGCTTATGGGTAGAAGGAGAGAGCTGCCTCCTCACTGGCTGCTTCCTTCTGGACAGTCTGCCCGGCCTCATTGCAGTTTCCCCCTTTGAACCCTCTGCAGGACCTCATTAGGCCCCACAAGCTACCCCAGCTAGCCGCCTCCCAGCCATTGTTCCCTTTAAGCTGCATGGCCATGGAGCTTGGCGCTCGGCCTTCCTGGAAGTCCAGGGGTGACATTTGATGTCATTGCCATGTGTCTGGAAACAGTGAGGAGCTGCTGGGCAGCAAGCAAAAGGGTCAGTCTGTGCAGCAGTGCAGACCCCTGAGTGGGAATATTGCTCGCTCCTGACCCCTCCCCTGAAGCACTGGCCCCAGCCAGCCCAGGCTTTGGAAGCCCAGCCAGCTCACAAGCACTCCCATGCCGTCTGGTAGGATCTACTGTGACTGTTCCCACTCCTGTCAGCAGTCCCTGTTGTTGTTGTTCAGTCGTTAAGTCGTGTCCGACCCTTCGTGATCCCATGAACCATATCCCGCCAGGCCTTCCTGTCCTCCACTATCTTCCTGAGTTCGCTCATTTTCATGTTCGTTGCATCGGTGATGCTGTCTAACCATCTCATCCTTGGCCTTCCCCTTCTCCTTTTGCCTTCAATCTTTCCCAGCATCAGAGTCTTCTCCAGAGAGTCCTCTCTTCGCATTAGGTGGCCAAAATATTTGAGCTTCAGCCTCAGTACCTGTCCTTCCAGGGAACAGTCAGGGTTGATTTCATTTAGGATTGACTGATTTGGTCTCCTAGCAGTCCAAGGGACTCTCAGGAGTCTTCTCCAGCACCACAGTTCGAAAGCATCTATTCTTCGGCGCTCAGCCTTCCTTATGGTCCAGCTCTCGCAACCATACATTGCTACTGGGAACACCATCGCCCTGACTATACGAACTTTTGTTGGCATGGTGATATCTCTGCTTTTTATTATGCTGTCTAAGTTTGCCGTCCCTACATCTTCTTTAACCAATCTGGCCTCTGGGGGTGGGGCCGCGTTGCCTGCGCACCTCTGTGAGCGACTTTCAGGTTGCGGGGCTAGGCACGAGGGTGCCTGTATTGCTTTTCTAACCCAGTGGGAGAGTCTGTCTGGGTCCACTTGGCCTCCATCATAAGGGAAGCCGTTAGCGGCAGTTGCCACTATGCTGGAAAGCGAGTCCAGCTCTGGACAATTATGAATGCCAGATGTTGGGGGTGGGGTAAAACCATGGGGGTGGGCCATTGCTTTCTTGCCCTCCTTATGGGCTTCCCATTGATGCATCTGCTGGAAACAGGATGCTGGGATAGATGAACCCACCTTGGTCTGATACTTCAAGAATGTTCTCATGACCTTATATAGCTTTGGAGACATTTTGGTCTATCTCAAACTGTTAACCATAACAGCTAAGAATGGTACCTCCATATACAGAAGCAGTATACCTCCGTGTATTATACACTGGGCACAAAGAGCAAAGAAAAGGCAGCCTCACCTTTATGCCCTGTTTGTGGGACAGGAGGTTGAAGTGAGACACACTCACACACATTTTGGGGTCTTTCCCCTGGGAACAAGTACAGTAATGCCCCCAAGTACCCTAATCCAGAGTACCTGACCCTGAACTTGCATAGCAGTCCATTTCACTCAGAATGCTGTCAGTTTCACTTGGAATGCACTTGGGAAGTTGAAGGTGTTCCCTAACTTGCATGGTTTCAGATTTTGTGGGGGTCCAGGAACAGAACCCTGCATACACAGGGGCAGCATTACTGTATATTACAGGAGCTCATCATTCCCACCTCTTGTGGTAGGTTCTCTTCCAGGAGCACAACCCGGGCATTGAGTACCAGTTCTGGCTTCCAAGAGAGCAGTTCCAGCATGTTCAGAACGATGCCAGTCCTTTGCGCCAGCCACAGACCAGGGAGGTTGAGGAAGACCCACCATGGGAACCCCAACATTTCCAGCAAGCCACAGCAACACCCTACATCCAGAACCCCAAGAATGCAGCCACAAAGACACCGCAGAGGGAACCTGCCACGCCTGCTCCAGGAAGGACACCCGCACAATCTGGTAGCTTCCTACAAATATGGCAGTTCTGGTTTAAACTTGTGGGCTTTGACAGCAAAGACACCTAAATGGGGCCTCCATATACAAAGGCAGTCTACCTCTGAATGCCAGTTGTTGGGGGTGGCTAGGGCAACAACCACGAAAGGCAATCACCTTCATACCCAGTTTGTTGGCTTCCTAGAAGCATCAGGTTGACCACTGTGAGAAAGGGTGCTGGCCAGGATGGACCCACCTTGATGCTAAGGCAAGCAGGAAGTAACACAAGTTCAGCAAGCAAGCCCCAAGAGAGCATCAGAAACTTTTTTTGCTGCGCGGGGGAGGGGGGGGAGTGAGCCGCCATCTTGGGTGTGGCCATCCAGCCGACATCCCGCGACCCCCCAGAAACCTCTTTGCGACCCCTTGCGGGTCACGACCCCCAGGTTGGGAACCACTGTTTTAAAGAGAAGAAGGGCTGCATGGCAGATGTTCCATCTAGGAAGCACCTTTGGGTTTTGAGACCCTCAAAGTTTTAAATCTCCAGGATTGCAAGGTCAGCTTCCAGGCTGCTTCATCAGCGACAGGACTGGGTCCAGAGAGAGAGTGAGACTGGAGTCAGGGCAGTGGGGGGTATCAAGGAAGGGTCAATAGGCTTGGACAGTGGCTGAGGGCTCACCCCCATCGTAGGACCAACCTGACTGGGCTTGCCCTCAGTGGCGTAGGAATGGGGGGTCGGGGTCGGACCACCCCTGGGTGGCATGGGGGGGTTGCACAAGCCGCCGGGGGTGCACAAGTGGCAAAAAATTGAATTTTCGGCGCAGTGGGGGGGAAAGAGTGTCCCTCCTGCCAGCCCGGGTGCCTAGTGGCTGTTTTCCAATGAAAAAACGCCGGGGGGGGGGGGGTTTGCCGGAAAACCCGCCAGAGGGTGACGAGCGAGGGGTGGGGCTTGTGACATGGGAAAGTCATGTGGGTGCCGCCGCCCCCCCCCACTCCCACCCCCGGCGGACTAGCTATGCCACTGCTTGCCCTGAATCCTTATACTGGTGGCAGCGATAGTGGCCAACAAACAGTGTTGGCCAACAGGCCAACATCACAGAGTTCAGGGTTTGCCCCAGAGCTCTCTCAACCTGGTGTCAGCACTGCCTGGAATTTGAGGCATCATCGTCAGGCCCAAACCAGTATCAGACACCCTGCCTCTCGCTGCGGAAGTAAGTGGCCACTCTCAAATCTGGCTGACATAAATATAGAGCAGAAACGCAGATAGGACTTACACATCAGTTTTAGCATTCTGTTCCACCAAACATCTGCAGACATATTTTGTGTCTGCTCTTGTCAGGCCATGCTTTAGAAAAATCCTGCCTCCTCCAGGCCGCAGAATTCAGCCCATAACTCAAGACCGGATTTCTGACACTGGCAAGTACAGGCAGTTCACCGACTCCTGCTTTGATTAGTGCAGTTGGGACATTTTGCCACTGCAGAGCCCCATAAAGAATGAAGCGGATTTGCTGGGCGGCCTTTGATGCCATAATACCCCCCAGCTTTTGGCACCGTACCTGCTGCACCGGCGCTGGATCGGAGTGGGCTTCCCAAGTAAAATAAAAGCGGATCCACACTGCACACGTTTGTGTTGGTTGTGTTCCGGCACGTTCCAGGAGTGTCTGACAGTCCAAACGTCGGCTCGGACTTCACTTGAGACGAGACGGGACGCGACCAGCCGGCGGGCGAACGCCGTCCCGCGCAAATAGCACCACACCGGACGCACGCGGACTTGGCTGGACGCAACACCCCGAGCCGTGTGGGTTGTGGATCCACCTTAAAGCCTGACTCCTGCATTAGTGGGCACTGGGCAGCCCAATCCTATCCAGCGCTGGTGCAGCAGAGGGCCGCAGAGCCCCCCCCCCACTGTATCCAGTGGGGGAAGAGGAGGGGCCAGAGGTCTCCTCGGGGTAAGGGGATAGATTTGTTCCCTTACATTGTTCCCTTACCTGAGGAGGCAGTATGGGCCTCCTCGAATCAAGTCCGGGAAGCCCGTTTAAAGTAAAAAGGCCCGGGAAGGGGCATAGGATTCGGTGTGCGCCAGCGCCGCTTATTCTGCCCCCTCCTGGGCCCAATCTGCCCACCACTGCCCTCCCCGCCCTTCCCCCGGCCCCGCACTGCTCAGAGCAGCTCTCCCCTGCTCCGGCGTGCAGTCCTCTTGATTCAGCACCAGCCAGCGGGACGGTGCCGGCCTTCCCACCAGCACTGCCTACGCTGGGTGTCCCAGAACACTTTACAGTGCTTTTGCAACACTCTAGACTGGCACAGCGGCCACTGCACTGGCCCAACATGCGGTTATGATTGTGCCAAAAGTCACCTAGGCATTACACACAATGCAGAACAACATGCCCAGGCTTTTCCTTTTCCAAAGCAGCGCACCATGTGTTTTTTTTTTTTAAAGCTTCCATTGCTTTCAATTGATAGTTATTAGATAGATATTAGCCATGATAGTTACATGGAACATCCATGTTCAGAAGAAGTCTGGCAGCGCAATCCTATCCAACTTCCCCCACCAGTGTAACCAGCGGTGCAGCAAGAACGGGAGGCCCCAGAACGGAAAAGGGATTCCAATCCCCTTTGAATCCCCCTTTGGAGAGGATTTGAATCCCTGTTCCGTTCTGGGGCCTCCTGTTCTCGTTGCACTGCTGGTTACACCGGTGGGGGAAGTTGGATAGGATTGTGCTGTCAGTCTGAATGCCAGTTGTCAGGTGACAAATAAGGGAAGAGGACTTTCCATTGAAACTTTTTTTCTCATTAAAATGGGGGGGGGCACAATCAGGGTTGGAACTGCATTTGGAGCAAACTGCTAAATCCCCCCTACCTTCTCATCAGGTTCCACCCCATTTTGTGGTGCGTCACCTGTAGTGTGCTATTTGGAAAAGAAAAACCCACTAGGGCCCATCATCATACCTTCCTTGCAACTGTCTGCTTTGAGCCTAAGCCTGCAGCCATCACCGCATCTTGTAGTGACAAGTTCCATAAGTAAAGTCTTGAGTTGTGTGGAAAAGGGTGATACTTTGATGTAGCGGAGGCATCAAAGAGTTGGCGGGGATCTCAAGGTGGAGCATTTAGATGGAGCCAACAGGGAGGCTGTTTCACCCAAGGAGACTGGGAAGTAGGGGGAGAATGAAGAGACCCGGCAAAGTGAGCTGCAAGGATGAAGGACGAAGATCATGCGGTCTGCTGCTTTGTCTGTTTGGATTGTGTAAGTATGTGCAGTGGGGGGGGGGATATGTGCTGGTTTCTGTCACCCTCCCCCTGGTGCCTCTCTAAACACCCTTTTGGCTTGCATGTAGGTCGATGTCGGAAGTGTGACTCGCCAAAGGGCAAATCCCAGCGCATCCATCATTACTGTCAAAGTGATTTTGGTACGTACCTCTCTTCCTCTGGGTTAGTTGGGGGTGAGAGTACTGCGTGAACGAAGGGGTCTTCGTTGGAAGACTGGTTGGAGATGGCAGCTGGTGGCACTGGAAAAGGTGCAGAAGAGAGCGAGCAAAATGATGAGTGGGCTGGGGCACCTCCCTTATGATAGGAAGGTGCCTACAATGTTTGGGGCTCTTCTAGAAAAAGGCGCCTGAGGGGGGACATGATTGAAGACGTATAAAATTATGCATGGGGCGGATAAAGTGGATAGAGGGCAGTTCTGTTCCCTCTCACACAACACCAGAACCAGGGGACATCCACTAAAACTGAGTAGCGGAAGAATTAGAACAGACAAAATAAAATATTTCTTTTATAAATCGTCATTGTTTTTAAACTTCGATCGGATTGCTGTGTTTTTTACATGGATATGGCTGCGTTACCCGTACTACCTGTTTCTCTAAATATTTCTTTACCCAGCATGTAATTAATTTGTGGAACTCCTTGCCACAGGATGTGCTGATGACCTGTCTGTAGTTACAGTCATTCTCAGAGATGTTCTCCAGGTCCCCCCATCAGGCTTTTTGGATTGTAACTTCAATGCCCTTGTCAGTCCTAGAAGATAATACTGGATTACGTGTGCCAGTGTAATGCTGGGGTAGATGGACCAAGTGGTTGGACTCGGCAGAGGGCATAAGAACATATTCTTAAGAGCCCTGCTGGATCAGGCCAAGGGCCCATCTAATCCAGCTTCCTATATCTCACAGTGGCCCACCAGATGCCTCAGGGAGCACACAAGACAACAAGAGACCTGTATCCCGTTGCACTCCCTTGCATCTGGCATCCAGAGAGATCTCTTCAAGAAAATTGGAGATATCAAGGGAACGTTTTGTGCAAAGATGGGCATGATAAAGGACAAAAAAGGCAGAGACCTAACAGAAGCAGAAGAGATTAAGAAGAGATGGCAAGAATACACAGAAGAACTATACAAGAAAGATCTTAATGTTCCTGATGACCACGCTGGTGTGGTCACTGACCCAGAGCCGGACATCCTAGAGAGTGAAGTCAAGTGGGCCTTAGGTAGCATTACTAACAACAAAGCTAGCGGAGATGATAATATCCCAGGTGAGCTACTTAAAATCCTAAATGATGATGCTGTGAAAGTGCTGCACTCAATATGCCAACAAATTTGGAAAACTCAGCAGTGGCCAAAGGATTGGAAAAGGTCAGTTTACGTTCCAATTCCAAAGAAGGGCAATGCCAAAGAGTGTTCAAACTACCGTACAATTGCACTCATTTCACATGCTAGCAAGGTTATGCTCAAAATCCTACAAGCTAGGCTTCAGCAGTACGTGGACCAAGAACTACCGGAAGTACAAGCTGGGTTTCGAAGAGGCAGAGGAACTAGAGATCAAATTGCCAACATGCGCTGGATCATGGAGAAAGCACGAGAGTTCCCAAAAAACACCTACTTCTGCTTCATTGACTTTGATTGTGTGGATCACAAAGCCTTTGATTGTGTGGATCACAACAAACTGTGGCACCTGTATGCGGGTCAAGAAGCAACAGTTCGGACTGGCCATGGAACAACCGATTGGTTCAAAATTGGGAAGGTAGTATGGCAAGGCTGTATATTGTCACCCTGCTTATTTAACTTATATGCAGAGTACATTATGAGAAATGCAGGGCTGAATGAATCGCAGGCCGGAATCAAGATTGCCGGGAGAAATATCAACAACCTCAGATATGCAGACGATACCACCCTAATGGCAGAAAGTGAAGAAGAACTAAAGAGCCTCTTGATGAGGGTGAAAGAGGAGAGTGCAAAAGTTGGCTTGAAACTCAACATTAATAAAACTAAGATCATGGCATCTGGTCCCATCAATTCCTGGCAAATAGAAGGGGCAGAAACAGATTTTACTTTTTTGGGCTCCAAGATCACTGCAGACGGAGACAGCAGCCATGAAATTAAAAGACGCTTACTCCTTGGAAGGAAAGCTATGGCAAACTTAGACAGCATAATAAAAAGCAGAGATATCACCATGCCAACAAAAGTTCGTATAGTCAGGGCGATGGTGTTCCCAGTAGCAATGTATGGTTGTGAGAGTTGGACCATAAGGAAGGCTGAGCGCCGAAAAATAGATGCTTTCGAACTGTGGTGCTGGAGAAGACTCCTGAGAGTCCCTTGGACTGCTAGGAGATCAAATCAGTCAATCCTAAATGAAATCAACCCTGACTGTTCCCTGGAAGGACAGGTACTGAGGCTGAAGCTCAAATATTTTGGCCACCTAATGCGAAGAGAGGACTCTCTGGAGAAGACTCTGATGCTGGGAAAGATTGAAGGCAAAAGGAGAAGGGGAAGGCAAAGGATGAGATGGTTAGACAGCATCACCGATGCAACGAACATGAAAATGACAAAAAAAAAACCCAGAACAAAAAAAACCCCAGAGGTTGCATATAGTGATCATGGCTTGTAACCTGTGATGGATTTTTCCTCCCTAAATCTGTCCAATCCCTTTCTAAAGACATCTAGGCCATCAGCACATCCTGTGGCAAGGAGTTCCACAGATTAATTATACTCTGGGTAAAGATTTTTTTCTTTTGTCCGTTCTAACTCTCCTACCAGTCAAAGGGCAGTGGAGTATCTTCATATATGTTCCTCCCAACACAGCTGGTTTGGTCTGATTGGCAGACGGTTGGGTTTGGATATGGGTTCAAGATCTGCCTCTGCAATGAGCTTGCAGTGAAGTCACTGTCCACTAGTTTCAGTTCCAGCTCTGTAAAACGAGAACAACTCATTGCAAGGATAAATGCAGTGGAGATTGCTGTGCCCACTTTGAAGTGTAGAATATTATGTAACTGAAAATAGCAGTGGGCATGAAACTCTAGTGGCCTCAGAGAGGCCCCAACTTCCTCTTTTAATCCTGGTTTTGCCTTCTCCATAGTCTTTCGTGCCCGGATCCTTGCAAAGCGCTATATTGGTCAAGAGACTCGCTATGATGTTCAGGTCAAGCACACCTACCGGAACCACTTCCCCATAGTGCACCGGGAGTATGTCTGGGTCTCCAACACCTGTGACTGCCCCCTGCTGACAGAGCGGCGCGAGTACGTCCTGATGGCCCGTCGGCACGTCAATTACGAACACACCCTCAACCGCATCCTACTGCAGCGCGGGAGCTATGCCCGGCCCTGGTCGCCCCGGGAGGACTTGCAGCTGCGGGACGTGCCCAAACACTGCCTGCAGAGCTGAATTCATCTCCCCCCTTTTGGGGTGGGGGGGATCTACCGGGACATCCACCACCTTTGGAGAGTGTGGACTCGGGAAGGAGCCCGATTCTGGCAGGTCCTTTCAATGCTGTGCTGTGCAAATGGCTGGAGATTTGAAATGTGGTCCTCGCCAACCCCTGTGCCTACTGTGGCATAGCTGTTGCTTTATAGGCCAAACTTTGAGGCCACTGTGGACTGCCTGACTCTCGCACCAGGCACTTCAAGGAAAAGGAGAGTCTCTCTCTCTCTCTCTCTCTCTCTCTCTCTCTCTCTCTCTCTCACACACACACACACACACACACACACACACACACACACCCATTGTCAGGTCCTTCAGGTGGAAAAATGCTCAGGGCCAAATTAAAGGAGTGAAGGATGGAGATCAGGCCCAGATGGTCTAGTTTAGCGTCTTGATTCCTACAGTGGCTGTTTCCAGCCAGGGAAAGCTCATAAGCAAGGCAGGAAGCAAGGAAACCCTAACAGCCTTTCCCCATTGCTTCTTGCTCCCTGTAAATTGTGTCCAGAGGTAGACTGCCTCTGATCATGGAGGTTCTGTTTAGCTATCCTGACTAATAGGTAATAGACTGTTCCTCCATCTGGAATATATCAAATCCCCCTTTAACAGGCACACAAAAAAGGCCCTTCTGTCTTGTCCAGTATTTTCCCCCCAACAGAGACCACTGGGAAGCCCTCCAGCAGCATGAAGGCAACAGCCCCCTATTGTTTGCTCTCCCCCCTCAAAGAGACCCCCCCATAAGAGACTGCCTCTTGGAGACACCATTTAGCCATTATAACAAACGCATAGACATCTCCCTGCTCCCTGAATTTTTCTAATCCCCTTTTAAAGCCATCCAAGCCTGTGGCCAGCACCGCATATTGTGGCAGCACATACAGTACATACAGTAAACGAGTTGTGTGAAGAAGTCCTTTCTCTTGCCTGTCCTGAATCTCCACTTCATTGGATGACTAGTCGCAACAGAGATGGAGAAAAAGTTATTGCTATCCATCATACACCACACAATGAACTGAAAACCTCTGTTTTATCAAGGTTTACAAAAACAGAAAAAAAACCCTCTGTGTGGAGTTGGAATTCTGAATTCTGTTCCCTGCCCACCTCCTGCAACTCCAACCCCAACAACCACTTTTGTCCTGTTTGCTGACCTTCGTGCACAGGGCCGGCCCATTCATGAGGCCAACTGAAGTGGTTGCCTCAGGCAGCAATTTGGTGGGGGCATCCGTCTCTGTCCACGACCTACTTGCCTTAACTGGGGAGGTCCTGGGCCGGCCCTATTCATGCACAAATCCAAGGATTTCAAGTATTTCTGCCACTGTCTGAGTTGTTTGTGTCGGGGAAAAAACAGCCCATGTTCTCACCTGCATTTCGGCCTTTCCATAAGCAACACTAAGAAATCCTTTGAGTGTCACTCAGGCATGTCACTGGTGAATGGAATCTCTCTACCTTCTACTCAATGGGTTCCGTATGTTTTAGAGCAGTGGACAATTGCTGCGGTATGAGCTGCAGGTCGGAATTTTAAAGTTTGAGGCCAGAGAGCTCACTTCGGGGGGGGGGGGGTACCACCACCACCACCGAAAACCCTAACTTGTTTGCTAGATATTTATTGCAAACACGACTCCAGCCCTGGAAATGCCAGCAAGGCTTTGCCTGGGGCAAAACCTCTCCATCCATCTCTCTCCTGCTCTTCTTTGGGCGTTGGAATTCAACAACTCAATTCAGCCCTGGTTCACAGGAGTGCCCTCCCCTTACTGCGCCTCTCATCTGCCACAAGATGGTCTGGCTAGGCTATCACTTCGAGGAGAAAAGACCCAGCTACAAACACCCATGCTGTCCTTGGAAACTGGGGGCAAGTGAGACATTGCACACACACAAATGTGTGATCCAAAATGCTGACAACAAATTTGTTTATGGAAAAGCTGGAGAAGAGCATTGTTGAGTGAGTGACTTGAGCCCCTGATCCGCTGCTGGGAATCCTGTTTCCAATAATGTGTAGCCAGATTCCTCTGGAAACCCATGGAGCCAATAGTCTCTCTCCTGTCATTTGTCCCCAGCATTTATGGACATGAGAGTTCCATTGGGCTATCACAGATCATACTTGCTGATGGACCTAGCTAACGTCCATGAAATTGCCTAATCCCCTTTCACAGCCATCTAAAATCCACTTTCCCTCTCCCATAGCATTCCAAATACATCTTTGGGAAAGTAAAAACACATGGGGGAAATGGGGGTCCGTGCCAAGCTGAGAACGAAGTGGCAGTGGGGAAAGGGCTACACAGCCCTCCTTCTGCCCCTTCCCCAAAACTGCTTTTCCATAAACAAGCCGTCATCATGATTTAAAAGCATGTGTTGGTGGTGTGTAGTCTCATGGAAATGAGGGTGGCGTAATTGGAGGTCCAAACTAAAGGGAAAAATATGGTAATTGTATGCTCTTTTTGGACCCAACTCCCCAAATCTGGCTCCATTTATTTATTTATTTATTTTTCACATTTTTATACCGCCCTTCCTCCAAGGAGCTCAGAGTGGTGTACATATTTCCTCCCCTCCTTTTTGTCCTCACAACAATCCTGTGAGGTAGGTGGGGCTGAGAGATAGTGACTGGCCCAAGGTCACCCAGGAAGTTTCGTGGCTGAGCGGGGATTTGAACCTGGATCTTCCAGGTCTAAGTCCGACTCCCAAACCAGTACACCATCCTGGCGCATCATCATGATGACATCCTCTGCACAGAGGTGAGCCCCCTGCAACACATCAGACACCTTCTGGCTTCACGACCTGGCATGCGCAAGTGTGGGTTGACTCCAAGTGAGACAGAGGTGGAAGCTGCCAAACCGAGTTCCTTTTTCCAGCATTTTTAAGGGCAGTTAGGAGGGGATGTAGTACATGCTTTGCGTGCAGCAAGCTTGGGGCTCAGTCCCAGCATCTCCACCTCAAAAGATCCCAGATCGTAGAACGGTGGCAAAAGACCTCTCTCTGCCTGTTTGGAGAGCTGCCTCTAGGCAGAGCGGACAATGCTGAGAGCACAGGAGGACCAATGCTTGGACGTGATTATAGACGGCAGCTTAACAAACTCGTGGGGAATGTATTGAGGGATTGTATCGTAGGTCAGGGGTGGTGCGGTGTTTCACGCAGAAGGTTCCAGATTCTGGCAGCAGCCCCAGGTAGGCCTGGGAAACACCCTCTCTGCCTGAGACCCTGGAGAGCCGCTGCCAGCCAGTGTAGACAGTACAACAGAAGGGTCTGACTCGCTACAAGGCAGCTCTGCATGTTCAAGGTGCGTTGTGATTATTGTGGCTTTTGCTTTCACAACACCCTGTGACATGTCCCCAGGCCCATTTTATAGTTGGGAGACTGAGGCTGCACCAAGGTGTGCCTTGAAAGCAGAGGTTCTCCAAGTCTGCCCTATTCCCTACCCGTGTCCCAAAAGTTTGTTGTTTTGGCAGAGTACAAGTGCGCCACTGGGGAGGGGAGTAAATTGTTAAAGGCCTCTCTGGCTGTTACTCTGACGAGGTTGTCGAAAGGCTGAGTGCCTCCGAGGCCTTTTCGGCAGCAAAAGTAAATCAGTGGGGGACAGGAAGGGAAAATGTTGGATGCTGCAGCCGTGCAACTTGGATCTGTTTCTAAAAATAAAGTGCATTTATGAAATCCTGGGAGAGGAAGGAGAGGAGCCGCTCTTCCATCACCATGAACGAGGAGTCTGGCACACTCAGGCACCAAAGTCTGGCAACGTTTGGCTTTTGCCATTGGACAATGCACTGCTTTAAGTGTCCTTGCACTCCTTTGTGCTTGGTAGCCAGTAGCCACGGCCAGAGCGTAAATGGACAGAAGAAGCTTGGAAAGGGGCCAACTGCCCCCAAGGAACCAGGGGAGAGTCCAGGTGACTTCACCAGCTGACTCCAACAAGCCACAGTGCAGGAAACCAGGAAACCAGGAAACACAGTGCAGGAAACCAACAGTGGCTGTTGCCCACAGCCATGCGCAATTCTTGATGTATGCTGCTGCTTATAGCGTCTGTTGCAAGGAAGACACAGAGCAGCTCATTAAGGTAAGAGAATGGCTGGGGTGTGTGCGGGCGCCGCGGAGGGGGTGTTCAGCTTATTGGTCCAGCCCTCCACAACAGTCCCAGTTTCTCATGTGGCCCCTTAGGAAAATTAATTGCCCACCCCTACTCTAGAGGGGCACCAGCGGGTGGCGCAGCGGGTTAAACCGCTGAACCATGAGCTTTCGATCGAAAGGTCGGCAGTTTGAATCCGCGACGGGGTGAGTTCTCGCTGCTTGGCCAGCTCCTGCCAACCTAGCAGTTCCAAAGCATGTCAATGCGAGTAGATAAATAGGTACCGCTTGCGGGAAGGTAAACAGCGCTCCGTGTTCCAGCTGCATGCTACGTGCTGCGGCAAGGAGAGTCATGACCACGGAGGCGTCTTCGGACAACGCTGGCTCTGGCTTTGAAATGGGGATGAGCACCACACCCTAGAGTCGGACACGACTGGACTTAATTGTCAGGGGTCACCTTTACCTTTTTACTCTAGAGGGACGGCTGCTGCACTGTAGGGAGAGTTTGGCATGGTGTAGACCAAGGATTCCCAACCTGTGGTACTAGTACCACCAGTGGTACTTCGGCCGACTGCTGGTGGTAGTCGGACCACTGGAACCCCACTCCTACGCGCCACTTTTGGCGGCACATTTTTTGCTCCCAAGAAGCTCCTGCCTTTGGCCAAGCCTCTCAGGAATGCTGACAAGGGCCCTTCCACCCGCCCAGGGCCTCCTCCCTGCGTTTTCTGGCCTCTGAAAACCCAGAAGTATGATGATGAACCCAGAAGGTGATGATGTCATTGCCAGTAACTTCTGGTGGCACTCAGAAGGAGAGTGGTGCCAGAGGTGGTACTCGGCCGGGAAGGGGTTGGGAACCCCTGGTGTAGACACAAAGGGGCAGCGTCCCCACTCTCAACTAGGGATGTGGTGATGGCATCTGGCCTAGATGCCTTTAAAAGGGGTTTGGACAGATTCATGGAGGAAAAGACCATCACAGGTTACAAGCCATAAGCAACCTCCTGGTTTTAGAAGTGGGTTTTCTCTGTGCCAGGTGCAAGGGAGTGACAACGGGAAACAGGTTATCTTGTTGTCTTGTGCTCCCTGGGGCATCTGGTGGGGCCACTTTGTGATACAGGAAGCTGGACTAGATGGGCTTTTGGCCTGATCCAGCAGGGCTGTTCTTATGTTCTTATGTAGGGGTGAACATAACCCACACTGATCCATTTTAAATGGCAACTGCTGCTCTCCTGTTTCAGCTCAAACTAGCAAGTGTTCACACAGCTAACAATCCACATCTTCATCATTAGGATTCTGAATCCTCCAATGTTCTCTGGGCTTTCTTTTTGCACTAAATTTACAAAACCAGGTTTCAATGACATCACTTTCAGAAAAATGTTTGCATGAATGTCCATAGGCATGCACACATGCTCACTCTCCTTCTCCAGACTACAGGAGTCCTGTGGCTCCCTCTGCTGTGTGCTTGTGATGTAACAGAAATGGGTTATCACCTTGTTCATGGGCCTTTTCCTCTACAGCAGTGATTCCCAACCTTTAGGAGACCGCGGACCACTGAGGCAAAAATTGGAATTGTCGTGGACCACTTCCAACTCCCACCCCACCCCCTGCACACAAAAACTACAATTAAATTTGTAATAATTAGAGATTTATTAGGTCTCGTACTTACATTTATACGTAAATTATTATGTATTACTGTATTTTGTATTAAAAAAAAAAGAAAACGAAAAATTAAAACTTAATGGGTAAGTATCTTAATGCAATGTTTGCGTTTGCATTTGCTTCACTAGCTGTGAAATCCTTGGGTTGATACTGCTGCTCAAAGTGGGGATAAATTACCGAAGACCGATTTTTTTGGGGTGAGACCTTGCAGACCACTTTTCAGGTGGGAACCACTGCTCTACGGTTACCACGCGCTAATTAAGTGTTCTCCATCACTTCTTCCCCTGCCAAAATTGCTCCATGTCAGGCTGCTCTTAAATGCACAGTAGTAGGGCCCGTAAAAAGTTGGCAACCTTAGTGGTGTGAGCTCCAAAGTGAGCCACAGAGAGCGGTGGGGGGGGAGGGGGAGAAGTTGGTAGGAAGTGTAGGGAAAATATTATGGAGTATCCAGAAAGAAGTAGTTCACAAAGCTTACAAGTACCAGATTTATATGGAGCTGCAGAAAAACCATTTCACGGTCTTTCATAGCAAATTTAGACAAATTCATGGAGGAAAGGTCTATGTATGATAGCTCAGTCGAGCCTCCAGGTTCAGAGGCAGTCTACTTCTGAACACTAATTTCTGGGTGGGGGGAACAAACAAGGGAGAACTGTTGCCTTCACACCCTGCTTGTGGGCTTGGGGCATCTGACCAGTCATTGCTAGATGCAGGATGCTGCATCTGGATAGATTGATCCACCTTGGAGAGGATGTTTATTAAATTCATATAAACCAGGATTAGATAAATCAATGGATTACAGCGCAATCCTAAGGATCCGGCCGGTGGCCCAGGGCCACCCACCAAATCTTGAGCCCAGGCTGCCATTGCACTGGCGGGCCAGAGGTCTACTCGGAGAAGGGGATGCTCGTCCCCTTCCCCGGGTGTAAACTGGGGCCGGCCTGATAGGCCTCCTTGGATTTCCACCAGCTAAACAGCTGGTGGAAATCGGAAGAGGTCGTGTAACGGCTTAACCGCCTGGCGGGGACAGGGATATGGCGAGTACCATCCCCTGCCCCTTCCTGGGCCAGCTAGGCCAATGGCCCCCCTCCCTCACCCACCGGACTGCTGCCCACACGGCTGCCGGGGGAGCACTTACCTTCCTCTGGCACCAGCGACCTCGGTCTGATGACGGAGTGAGGGCTGGCCTCCCTTACTCCCAAGTAGTCGCAAACGTGCTTTACGGCACGTTTGCAACACTTTAGAATGGCGGAGCGCGCACTCCGCCGTTCTAAAGTTACCCAGGACTGCGTTATTAGTCTATTAGCCATGATAAATATTCCAAAGCAGTCTACCTCGGAATACCAGTTTCTGGGAGGGGGGAAGCTTGGGCTTTATGACTTGCTTGTGAGCCTCTCATCTGATTGGCCCCTAGGTCTGATTCAGCAGGGCTCTGCTTCTGTCACCTTCTGTTTGTGCCTGAATTGAACTAAGAGACTGAGCTCCTGCCCACTCACTCTCTGAGTCCAATCCTCAGCCCTCCCTGAACACGCAGCAAGTCAATGGGAATCACCACTGCGGCTTGGCTCTGCTGAGCTCTGTTCAGAGTTCAGCTTAATAATAAAGAAGGGAATTTGTGCAGTGTTTTTCTCTCATGCTTCTTTTCTAAAGAAGATTTAGGTGACAATAAATTCAATAAATCCATAATTAAATCAGATTGCAAACCAGAAAAAACAACCCCATTTATTATTTATTTTTCACATTTTTATACCGCCCTTCCTTCAAGCTCAGGATGGTCCACATAGTTCCTGTCCTCTTCTTGTCCTCACAACAACCCTGTGAGGTAGGTTAGGCTGAAAGTGACTGGCCCAAGGTAAACCAGGAAGCTTCATGGCTGAGCGGCACCTGGATCTTTCAGGTCTAAATCCTGATTTGAACCCGGATTTTCCAGGTCTAAGTCCAACTCCCAAACCAATATATTATCCTGTCTCAGGATGCAACTATCGAGGAGGGGCAGCCATGGGGGGCAATCCAGGTTGTTTTCTCACAAGGCAATACACCGTGATTCTGACACATTTGTGATTTCTCAACTTTCTATGAACATAGAGCACTTTTAAACATATTTTGAAGGCTATTTTGTTTTGTTTGAAGGCTCATTTTGTTTTGTTTATTGTGCATAATAGGAAAGAGAGCTGGTTAGTGATTGACCTTAGTAGCTAGGAATGGAACTACTACAGCTCAAGGCAGTCTGCCTAAAGGCTGATTCACACTAGCCCTTCCGTGCACGTTTGCTCTACTCTAGCGTCTGTACGTGCATCTAGCAGTTCTCTGAACGTTTGCCCGCCTTCTTGAAGAAAGCGCAGCTGTGATTTGGTGAAGAGAAATGCGCTTCTCTGATTGGTGAGCTGCCTAGCACCGGGAGCATAAACGCTAGCTTAAACGCGAGCGCAGCAAAAAGATAAACCGAAACCATCTCTCCTGGCTGCGTCGTAAGCTCATGCTGCGTCTGACGCAAGCATGAAAAACGCACGAAAAGACCAAACGTTAAGCCAAAACGCGCACGGAAAGGGCTAGTGTGAATCAGCCTTAAGAGAAGCTTTGCTGAGGACAACCCCTTTTGTGTGCAGCTTTTGACCTTTCCATAGCTGCTGAGCTGCTGTTGTTAATTCATAATATAATTATTAGCATGTAGAACACTTCTGAGTGCGCAAAACACTTAAGGCTGATTCACACTAGCCCTTTCTGTGCGCGTTTTGGCTTAACGTTTGGTCTTTTCGTGCATTTTTCATGCTTGCGTCAGACGCAGCATGAGCTTACGACGCAGCCAGGAGAGATGGTTTCGGTTTATCTTTTTGCTGCGCTCGCGTTTAAGCTAGCGTTTATGCTCCCGGTGCTAGGCAGCTCACCAATCAGAGAAGCGCATTTCTCTTCACCAAATCACAGCTGCGCTTTCTTCAAGAAGGCGGGCAAACGTTCAGAGAACTGCTAGACGCACGTACAGACGCTAGAGTAGAGCAAACGTGCACGGAAGGGCTAGTGTGAATCAGCCTTTACAGTATCTTGATGTATCCTACCTTACCATAGCCCGGTATTATTCTCTCCAGATTGAGGCCGAGAGGGAGTGATCTGCCTGAGGACACCTAGTGAATTTATCGCAGAGGCAAGACTCAAACCAGGGAAATCCTGATTCACAGCTCAGCCTCTTAGCTGCTATGCTGCATGAGCAAAATTAAATATTCCTATTATTATTCATTCATAATATGAACTGGCCAGAGGGGCTTATGTCTCCCCCCCCCACGCACGTGGCCAGTGTACCAGTGCACGTGGTGATGTACCAGTGGTTAAAGCCCCGGGTTCGAATTTCCACTCAGTCATGATTGATGAAGCTGACACTGGGCTAGCCACTCCCTCTCAACCTGGCCCACCTCATAGGGTGATTGTGAGGATAAAAGCGGCGAAAAAGAAACATGGACGCATTCTGAGCTCCTTCAAGAGGAAAGGCAGGATGGATGGATCTATCCTCCAAGCAATAAATGGATAAATAAACCAACGCATTTCTACTCTAGCTCAGGAGCCAGATCAGGGTCACGTCTGCGTCGACGTTGATTTCCACGCATGCGCAAAACCCAGCTCCGCCACTCTGTTAACGGAATTGCCCCGGGTCGGGAGAGAGATCCGAGTGACTCCTGCGGCCACAGAGAGGCGAAATAGCTAGAGACCCACGGACTCGACTTCCGCCTCCCTTCGCCCTGGCATTTCTACGGCGTCGTAATCGATTTAAATAAAACATCCGCATTTTTCTCCACAAGAAATAAGCCCCGCGCGAGAAAGAGCTGGAGCCCTTCCTCCCGCTGGCGCTAAGAAATGTCCCCTCAAGATTTATTTTCCATTAGTTTCTATGGGCAACAGCGCCCCTTACTTCCGCCCCGGAAAATAAAAAATGGCCCCTGCAACGCCAACCGGAAGTCTTCTAACAAGGGCGGTCGGATGTGTCACTCTAGTCCAGTCTAGGGTGTCCTTTTTTGTGGTCACTGAGGTTTCATTTTTTTTACTTCCGGGCGGCACTGAGCATGCTGGGAGCTGTAGTCCCTCCTTGATCTCGCATTGCCCATGCTCCTTGGGTAACCCGGCTAGTACAGCTATTTGCCATTGCCGTAGCCTGTCTGTGCTGCTGCTTGAGGGGCCTTTAGGATCCGAGTCAGGATGTCTACAGGTGTCGGAGACTTCGGGTCAGGGTCGTCGCGGCTAGACCCGGGAGTGTTGATGGAGCAGGTCAAAGTGCAGATCGCTGTGGCCAATGCCCAGGAGCTGCTCCAGGTGAGGGGAGGACGGGAAGAATCACGTGGTGGGGGGAAGGCCAAGGGGGTTGATGATGGTGGAACCTCCGTGGGTAAGAGCCGTCTACCGCTAGTGACCAGCCACGTGTTAGCGAGTGGGAGGAGGCCGTTGCTTGTTTGCCTTGGCTGGTGGGCTCTCATGTGTTTCTCAATAGTCCTTTTTCAGAACCAGCCAAGACCCCACTTTCCAAGGCAGGCTGCCTGGCTCTCCAGACCATTAATCCTTATCGATCGTGATTAACAGTTGCATGGACTTTTATACTCCATGCTCTTCTATAACCCTATGGGGATTTCTTTAGTCCTGACTCAATCTTGATTTGATCCAGCCAGCCTGATGGACTTAGAGGGGAAACGACCAGTGTAAGCATCTCCTATTATGGACAGAATGTGACCCTTCTATTATAGGACCGACTGGAGGTCTTACTTTCCTTGCACCCTCTCTAATGCAGGTTACTGGGTAGGGTCAGGATTCCTCTCCTCCCCCCCCCCCACAAGGAAGGGTTATAACTTATTCATGAGTCCCCTCTCATCCCATTGGTCAAACAATTCATTCTGCGTCCCGCCCTCTCAATCATGAGCATAGTCTAAAGGCTGATCTACACGACAGCGTCGCGGAGCGTTTTTGTAATCCGGTTGAGCCGCCGGACCTCCGCCCCACTGCCGCGTACTCCAAGTCGAGTGCTCTATTTTTTAGGGGGCGTACGGCAGAGCTTGGAGGTGGCTCGCGGAGCTGCTGCAGCCTACCAGTCACAGGGGGGGGGGAAGAGTTTAACCAATCACAACTGCGCTTTCTTAGGAAGGCGGGACAACATGAGGGGTAACAGGCTTGAAGACACTCCCCCCGCTTCCAGCGCGGAGGCGCCAGGCAGAGGCGACGGCGGAGCCGCGACGCTGTCGTGTAGATCAGCCTTAAGACCGATCGCGGACTGCGGGAAAGCACAGCTCTCCCACGTTCCATGGCGATCGGTTAAAAAGGAAGCCACACGGCTCTGCACACGCCCGGGACACACCGGGATATGTGCGGTGTAGATCAGCCGTAAGTTCCTCACTGTCCTGGCTCTTAGCACTCTGCTTCCAGGAGGAATAAGCACCCCACATGGAGGAGGAAGCCCTCAGGACCCAGTTTGGACTTCATTCTGCTTGGTGACCTACAAAAGAAATGAACAGCTCCCCCCTCCTCCTGATGGGCAGGCCTAAAGATACCTGGGGAACTAAGCTTGATCATGAGAGAAGCAAACTGTTCAGGAGGAAATATAATAAATCCATCCACTTTTTCCTCTACTGTCCTTGTGCCCTATTTTTGTAACACTGTGCAGTAGGTCAGTGTTAGTCAGACCCATTTTAAATTACAGCCCAACATGCCAAACTGCAAGTTCTTGAAGGCAGAAGCCCCTCCACCACATCTGAGTTACTCTGTAAGCAAGGTACATTGTTGATGGAGCTATATAAATAGTCAGAATGAATGAATGTGAACTGCAGTGATGTTCCCTCCAATAGGGCTGGGCTCCACCTACTGAGGACTTCCTAGCCAATGAAATTTGGCAGGGAGCCAGGTCATTCCCTGGTGGGCTCTCCCACTGACCCATACAAATACATTGCCTTGGTCAGGCAAACAGAACTGTTCTGATTTGGACCAGGCACAAATTAAGGGCCTTTTATAATATGGGTAAATTGATTGATTGTGTTCAAAGGGACATTTTGTTGTCATCTAGCTGTCCTCTGTCCCTGGGCCCTTGTGCATGAAATGGGTTAGAAGTTCTCTCTCTGAAAAACAGCCATCCTGTGCCCCACAAAGGAGTTGGTGGGTAGCTCTGATTTCTATTTCCTCGTGATTTTTTCTGCATTTCCGTTCTGGCCCAACCTTCCCTTTTCTCCTTACAGAGAATGACAGATAAGTGTTTCCGGAAGTGCATTGGGAAACCTGGAAGTTCCCTTGATAACTCTGAGCAGGTGAGCTCCCTGTCCCCATTGGTGAATCTGTGTGAGTCTATGATGCTGAGTCTATGTAGAGTCAGCTGCACAGTTTTTCTCTTACTATTGTTGACTCTACACTGTCTGTCAGTGGCTCTCCAGGTTTTCAGGCAGGGGTTGTTTCCAGCCAGTTGCTTAACTGGAGAGGCTGCCAGAGATTGAACCTGGGTTCTTCTGCATGCAAAGCAGGCAGAGGCGGCGCTCTGGTAGGGGCGGTACCGTAGGTTGCGCCCTGTCCTAGTCCCATTTACAAGCCGGCAGGAGGCGCCCCCTCCCCACTGTCGGAGCCATTCCCGTGCGGAGAAAGCAACGGGCAGGGAGTCTCTTGCCTGCTGCTTTCTCCGCATGGAATGGCTCCAACGGCGAGGGGGCGGGGCCGCCTCCTGCCGGCTTGGTAAACGGGACTAGGATGGGGCGCAACTTACGGTACCGCCCCTACCGGAGCGACGCCTGTGAAAGCAGGTGCTCTTGCCACTGGGCCACAGGGTTTCCCTGACCTCTTTCCGAGCTGGGGGCTGCCCATGCCTCTCCTCCAAGTGAGTTTGTCTCACAGTGGTTCTTTAGCCTGTTGAAAGAGGTGTGGGCTTGGTAAGAGCCCCCCACTAACATTCCTGTGTTTCCTGACCTGGTTTTCCTTTCTTTTTTCAGAAATGCATTGCAATGTGCATGGACCGGTACATGGATGCTTGGAACACCGTCTCACGGGCCTACAACTCCCGACTGCAGAGAGAGAGAGCAAACATGTGATGGGGTCGCAGGGAGGGCTGCAGATCCCCAGCATGGACTGATCATGGCAGGGGTTTCTAGGCTCAGGGGAGGGGATCCGTTCAAGCAATGAAATGGTGCTGGGAGGTGCACAGGACCGAGCAGGTTTGCGATTAGGGCTGCCTGCATAGCAGCAATTAAAAAGGACAACTGTGATGCCGTCTGCGTCCTTTTCTCTCCGTTTGTGCTGCGGTGGGAGTTCCAATCAGAACACAGTTCAGACAGAGGTTGAGGAGGGACAGTAGCTCAGCGGCAGAGCATTTGCTTTGCCTGCAGAAGATCCCGGATTCGTTGTGAGGAGCGCTGGCTTCTGTCAGCAGGGCTTTGTTAGCTTGCTGTGGGACTCTTGTTTTGAATGGATGGAGGGTAACTCTGCTTACAGGAGACAGAGAGCAAAATATACCTTTGTTGAGGGTAGATGCCAAGGAGGCACTGTTGGGCCTAAGGCCCTGCTGGGAGAACTGAGCCATGATGGGCACCTCCAAAGTAATCTAGAAATTATCCTGAGCTCTTAAATGAAATCAATGAACAGGGTGCTGTTTGGCTTTTGCTCTGGGAGAGTGGAATTGCTGCAGCATCAGATCATCTCTTCGGGGCAAGAGAAGGGTTGACTTTCACCGGTTTCCACTGCGCAGAAAACTGGCATGGAGGGGAGAAGGCTTGGCTAGTTCTTCATCGTTTCGTAACTTTGGCTAGTTCTCCATGACAGGCTAGTCTTTCTCTGAGCAGGGGATATTTAAAGATGGAGGAATGTTCAACCTTCTCCCCCCCCCCCCGAGCCTTCACCTACTGTCAGAAATGGTACACCCCAGGCAACAGTTGTACCACCTACACAAGCACAAATTTAACCTGTGTGTTCTGTGATGCATGTACACTGAGACTAGTACAGAATCTCACACACCTTCCTGCTTTCACAAAGGAGTTCGTTTAATCCTTCTGTTTCTCGGGTTGCAGGACATGGAGGCTCGCACAGGCCGCTTGCTGTTTGGGGGACTGCCGGACAGGAAAGTGGGGGACACACACACACACAGGGAAGCATCTGACACAGCAGTAAAAGGAGGAGGGAAGCTCTAGGAAGATACAGGAGAAAAAATGAAAAACATTTAAATGACTCTGTATGCCCAATTCACTTCAGCTTGCTTTATTTATTTGTTATCGCTTATTTATTTAAGTGTTTCTAACACACACACACCACAATGGTGTGCCTTCTTCTGTAGCACTGCAGTGGACTTAAACAACTCAGTATAAATAACAATAATACAATAATCAAAACGATTACAGTGAATCAAGATTGATCAGATGAGAAAAATCAATATAAGACCTAATAATAATAATAGGTCATATTTTTCTCATTTGCTCAATTTTTTTTAATTATTATTATTTGATTGATTTTAGTGAGTTTGTTTGATGGTTAATTATACTGAATTGTTTAGGTCTGTTGCAGTACCCCAAAAGAAGTAATCACTGAAATGTGTTAGGCCTATAGAGATGTTTGAAATAGATTTCATTTTTCTGCAGCTTCTTGGAGCTTTGCCACCTTATTTTGCTACTGGGGGACATACACACACACACATCCATAATACAGTCTGTACCCACCTACCTCCCAAGAGGCAAGCTATACACCAAAGCAAAATAAAGCCCCAGGTCTCCAGCTAGTCTGACTTAAAGAAAATCTGTTCATGACCAGAAGTCTTCCCAAGATTGATTTGACTGGGGTGCAGGTCTACTGTCCCTTTATCCGTACAGAAGAGAGAAATAAGCAAAAATCATAGGAGTTGAAGACCTTTCTTGACCCTCCAATGCCTGAAGCCTCGCATGATGCTGGAGTGAGACACGAGGTCCTCTTGATTTACCGAACACATTTTCTATATTTGCTCCCGTATTAAATGCAGAGGGAGCTCCAGCTGCGTCTCCCAGTTAGTCACAGGCAGGCAGTGTGAAGCAAGGGCCGTGGGCGGTTTGCCCCAGTTGTGCCAGCCCCTCGTTCCTGCCATGCCTCTTCTCCCTGAGTGGATGGCGGGTTCACACCTTGAGGTTCTGCCCGATCCAGCCCCGCACAGCGGTGATTCTGGCGTAGACGCCGGGGAAGTAAGGCCGTGCACAGCCGTAGCCCCAGCTAGTGATGCCTGCCAGAAACCACCTCCCCGAAGGCTCTTTGCAGGCTAGAGGGCCTCCTGCATCGCCCTATGAAGGAGGAGGAAAGAAGATGGAATAAAACAGAGTGACTTGAAATATTTTCGATCCCACGGTCCAGCTCTAGAAGCACCTGAGACATTTGTTTTAGTTCAGGAGTGTTTTTCTCCTACTCCCAAACTGGCTCCAAAGAGCTTCATATCAACCAGCTCTAGACAACTGTAAAGGTCATGTTTGCAGCCCTTCCCTCACCCCTGGACTTCCACCCCAGCTTAGTGCTTTTTCAGCTGGGGTTGAGAGGGGAGATCTCAGCAGCTGGCTTTTCAGGCCATGCCACGCAGTGGGCGAAGAAGGCGACTTACAGAACAGCTGTCGACGGTGCCCTGCGGGAAACCAGCACAAACCATCCTGCCGCTAATCTGGATGGGGTAAAACTTCTTGCAGTCCTGCTCTCCAATGAGATTCACAGCTGCCTTCTGGAGCTGCTTTGCCATCATGCCTAAGTGGGGAGGAGGAAGAGATGGTGTTCATAAGCAGAACAGAAGCTGTTTGCTGGCGAGTACATCACAATACGCAAAGTGCTACAAACATCCAAAGAAATGGAGTTTCCAGCTCTTTTTACGTGTTTGTGAAGCAATACAGAACTTTAGAATTCTAGTTTCTAGATTTTCCCAGAAAAGCCTGACTTTCAGTTTTACCTAGGTCCAAATGAATCCATTTGGGAATGGAAATGCGTAAAAATGGCATGTGAGCGATTAGTTTCAGTATTACCTGAATGTGGGAATGGGGAGTGGAACAGAGCGGGGTTGTGCAACCTCCCTAGGCCCCAGCTGAGTCCAGCTGCTTGTAGATTTGCACCTGGGCTTGGAACCTGGAGCAGCTGTTAGGGCAAGTTCCAGATTGCCATCTGGATGTTGGGGGAGCCAGTACCTCCCTCCTTGGTGGAGCCCCAGCCAGTGATGAAGCACCGCGCCCCCTCGCTGAAGAGATGGGAGTTGTCCGGGAGGCAGATAGGCTTGATGGCGCTAGTGTAGCGCAGGGGTGAGGCCAGCTCCAGCAGGGCCACATCATAGTCCAGTGTGTAGAGGTTGTAAAACGGGTGCTTGTGGATTTGGAAGATCTTCTCCACTCGTCCGTCCAGACCGCTCAGGAAGGGTGTCCCCAGAACGGCCACCCACAACTTGGGGTCACTGTAGCTGGAGAAGAAGGGCGATAGGTTTAGCAGGGAAAGAAATTGGTTCTGCCTTGAGGGGAGTCAGAGGGTTTGGCCTGGCCTCTTGTCCTGGTAACAAGCCTCATCCTTGATGCCGAAGACTAATTTAAATAACACAACATGCTTGGAGAGCTGCTCTCATTTCACCGATGGTGTTCTCAGCACCCACCTGCACCCTCCACCCTCTCCAGTCATTTCACCAGAGTTGTCCTTGGAGCAAAGTAACCCACTGCTCATCCCAAGAATTTCCAGTCTCAGCTCCTGAAGTAAGGCATGGTGATGGTCGATGAATTGCACTAGTGGCTGCAAAGGGCAGTGGAGCGGCAGAGCTTGAAAGCAGTGAGAAGGGGTGGTGGTGGTGGTGGTGGAAATGGGACTTGAGCAGGATGTATAAGGAGGAAAGGGTGGGTCTCGGAGAGGCTGCTGAATGGGAAGGAGGGCAAAGATTGGCAACCCCAAGAATGCTTTGGGGAAGAAAGAAAGGGAGGGAGGAGTTAGCTGTGTAAACCACTTTGTAAACTACTCTTTGTTGAAAGTGGTATAATAATAGTAATAAACAAGACGGCCAACATTGAGAGAGGAAATAGCAGGATTGGGTGGGTGGAAAGATGAGAAACCTGATGCTCCCCAAGCAACTCATGTCTAGAGGAACATCCAGGAGATGTAGGGTGGGTGTGCCCTGATCCCGGAGAATGAGAGGTCTGGCCAGGGAATGGCCTTTCTCAGCGCATGAGGCAGAGGGTCCCTCCGCCTCCCAGTGCCAACTCACATGTCGAAGCAGTGGGCAGCTGAGAGTAGCCATCGGTCAGCGATCACGACAGCTCCACACTTATGCTCTTTCCGCCTCAACCACAGGCTGGCTTGCCATGGCCACTCCCCACGGGCAGCGCCACTGCCCCCTACGATCTTGCTGAAAGCCATAGCCAGGCTCAAGCCGCAATCTATTAGGGAGAGAGAAAGGGGGAAAGAGGTCGAGGGTCAGGCCATCTGTCCATGCTCAGGAGTGGAGTGGGGTGGGGTGGGGGACCACCCATGCACAAGTTCTCATGATGATAAGCTAGAGCTGGACATGCTTGGCAATTTCACCCTGTCCTCGAAATCCGTTCCTGCCTGTCAAAAACTGACTGAGGACATGGAAAAGGACAGTTTATTTTGTACTGATGTCTTGATTACAACATTTGAGTCAACGCTTTTTAAATGAATTACTGTCGTTTAATCTCGGAAAAGATTCTGTCTAATTAGAGACTATCGAATCCAGCATTTTGTTTCCAGGCAGACCCCAAGCAGGGCACAACTGTCTGTGCACTGAGGCTCCTTGCGCTTCTGGTTGCTTGTAGCCAGTGATAAACCTCTTTTCCTCTTGTCCAAGCAGCCAGTTAAGCCTGGGTAGAGATACTTGGGGTGGGGTGCTGTGTGTGTGTGTCAGGTGGCTTAGCAAAAGGAAGTCTGGGAGGGGTACTGAGGAGGGGCACAGATCAGTGGTCAGGGTGATAGCTATAGGGTTAGCTCTGGGGTGAAGGATACAGAGCAACCGTGGCTGTGGGTTTGGCTGGACAATGTGCTGTGTTGGGGGGAGGGTGTTACTTACTGCAGTTCCATTCATCCCGCCCATTGCTGCAATCCACGATGTCGTCGCATTCTGGGTTTGACTTGCCAATGCAGACTTTGCTGGAGCATTTGAAGGTGGACGGTGTACACGGCACCACTGAGAGAGCAACCACAAGCCAGTTAATGTGGGCTTAGGATGGCCGCCCTCCTTTCCCTGTGTGCGAGGAATGAGAGCCTCACATGCCTGGCCCAGCTGGTGCTTCTTCTGTTCTCCTTGGATCATGAAAGGTTCTGATGTCTGAGGGGGTCATGCTCCCTCTAGAGCAGAGGTTGCCCACATACCACCTTTGCGGGCCTCCGGCCGCATGCCACCAGAAGTGCTGATGACATCACCGGCACTTACGTCCGGGATCGTGGCTGCACCGGAGCTCAGAAAGGCAAGGTAAGGCACAAGGGAGGGCGGGAGGGCCGTTCCCTGTGCCTAGAGCCCGTGTGCTCGAGCTCTGCTGGCTTGGCGGAGCTCGAGCCGCCGCTTTTCAGGCTCAGACATGGTGCTGCACGGCCGAAGTGGCAGCCGCCTACCACCAGCCTGTGTACCACTAGTGGTAGGCATACCGCAGGTTGGGAACCTCTGCTCTATAGATTTCAGGATCAGCCGTATGATAGGATGTGGGGTAGAGCCCAGCAAGGTGTCTTTTGGGAAGAGCAGGAAGCAAAGGGTGTTCCTCCCACAGCTGCATTTCAGGGGTGATGCTCAGCTTGACAGAACTCTCTTCACTGCTGGTAACTTTGGGGGGGGGGGAAGCAAAACCAAGAAAGAGTTCTGTGGCACCTTAATGAAAGACTAGCAGATTTCTTGTGGCAGAAGCTTAAGGTATGTCACTTTGCCCAATGTTTGAAGGGGATCTGCCAACGGAGGAAGACTGGGGTACAGTGGAAAGCACATGTTCTCTCTCTCTCTCTCTCTCTCTCTCTGGAAAGCCCCAGAGGCAATCTCCAGTTAAAAATGGATCTCAAGGAACAAGGCTGGGAAACCAACCTCACTCTGGCTAAGACCTCGGAGAGCTGCTACCAGTCAGAGGAGACGATACTGACCTAGATGGATCAAGACTCTGGTCCAGGATAAGGGCGCTCTCTAGGTTCATCCACAAAAGGCCAGATCTTTGTAGTTGTTCTTTCGTACCAGTACAGCGAGAGAGCACTTGCTTGCTGTGCACAAAGCATAGAATCTGGGTGACCAGGTCTGGATAAGGGCTATCAGAGGAGACCATACTGGGCTGCATGGACCAAAGGTCTGACTCGACAGAAGACATCTTCATGCATTCAGCTCTTCATGTGTCTGCTGAAGGGGGACTCTAGTCCACAAGCTTCTGGCACAAGAAATCTGTCTTCAAGGGTCCACAAGAGTCTTTGTTTGGCTTGCCTGAGTCAATCAACATGGCAGGGAGCGGCATATATAGGCCATGTGGTTCTACTTGTGAGTAGGAGGTGGGAGCAGCTTGCTTCCAGCTCCATCCTTCTCTGAAGATGGGGAGGTTTCAGTTGGATGCGTGCACCCCCAATGCACATGTACTCACATGAGTGTGACCAGCACACTGCTAAGAGTCCTTGCTTGTGCCCCGTCCTCCCCCAGTACCTGGGAACTGGGTAAGCTTTGAAGTGCTGGTTGTCAGCTTGGGCATGGTGCTGGTCCTGATGCTGGTGCTTGGCTCCGGCTGGGTAGTCCTTTGGCTGGTGAAGGGCAGACTGGAGGTGGTGGTGCTGATTGCAATGGCCTCAGTTTTGGTGGTGGAGAGGGGTGGTGTGGTGCTGAGGCGGGGCAAGATGGTGTCCAGGATCCAGTCTTTGAATTTGGTGATGCGGGCGTACACACCAGGCTTCTTAGCCTGTGCGCAGCCGACCCCCCAGCTCACCAGCCCTGCCAAGTAGAACACACCTGGTGTCTCCTCGCATGCTAGGGGTCCCCCAGAGTCTCCCTGGAGAAAAGGAAGCAGATGAACTGGCGCTAGTAGTCAAGGGATGGCCAGCTATGCTTTTCAGTAGAACCTCTCTGAAAGTTGCCACAAAAATGATGATGGGCAGCTGGAGCACCTTCCCGACAAAGAAAAGGTACAACATTTGGGACTTCTTAGCCCGGAAAAAAAAGGTGACTAGAAGGGGTCTGCTTACCTGACAGGAGTCCACTTTCCCCTCCAGAAACCCAGCACAAATCATCTGTTCCGTGAGGGAGAAATTGTAAAGGGCATTGCAGGTTTTCTGGTCAATGATGTCAACGGAAGCTCTCTGGAGGATCTCAGGCTTGCTGACTGTAAGCCACAGAGAGAGATGGGGAGGGAGGGTAAATGGAATGCACGTACCTGCACGAGGGCAAGCGGCACAGCCACCGCCACCGCCCCCCCCCCCCCCGCCCAGCCACCTTGCAAGGACTGGAAGCTTTTGAGGAGGATGTGAGGCAACGATGGCTCTTTCGCAAGTTCTGGAAAGCCCAATCTACCCTTCAACCCTCATCACAGACCATCTTTGTCAAAGAGCGTGATGGCTTGTTGTATTTGACAAGGGAATCTCTAGGAATCAGGAGCAGCAAAACTCCTTTGCTAACTTTTTTTTTTTTTTTGCGTTTCCCAGATCTTCCTGACAATATCACATCACATCAGCCATTGCTTGTGTATGCAGAGTGAGCGTAACTAGTTTCACTAGAGCTGAAAACGAATCCTGCACAAATGTGAATTCACTTTTGACATGGGAATTAGGGTTTGATTGAAGAGTTAAGAGAATGAAGAGACTTGTGGCACCCGAAAGCCTAACACATTTATTGGATTTAGACTTTCAGGTGCCACAAGCCTCTTTGTTGTGTTTGCTCTTACAGACTAATATGGGAACCTCTCTGGAAAGTGGAGAGACACTTGAAAAGTTGTGCTTTAACAAGATTTAAGTTTGGTCCTCAAGGAAATTTGTTCACGTTAAGATACTGTATTCTAGTCGTTGTCTAAGTGGTTAGTGTTACATCCAGACAAGATTTAAAGCTAAGCAATGAAGAGAATATTGTCTTGCACTTATGGTAATGAAACCTCCCTCAGACATGATGGACTACGTTGGTGCAAGGTCACAACAATTCCATGAAAAGTCCAGCTCCTAGGACCTAGAGGAACAGAATGTTCACAGTCCAGTTTTTATGGGAAAGGACAGTTGTCAGTTAAACTGGGATTAAAACCTTGCACAGGTCCGACAGAAAGGAAACTGAATGGGGTAGGTCGAGTGGGGCAGGCCAAGAACTGGAAGACAGACAGGAAGGGAGGACCTAGAAGGGCAAAGGTGGAAAGGGGGTAGGAAGAATAACCAGTGAATCGGTACAGGCACCTGTCCTGAAGAAAGGGCAAGGGAGGGAGACAAAGAGAGAGAGGCCCAAGGGAATGGCTTGGAGACTGTGTGAACAAAGGGTTGCCAGCAGTCTAGCTCCTGCAGAGGCTCCTGTGCATCTAAGCGTGGCCTAGGATTCTCTTATATTTAGCACAAGGAGAGCAACTGTCTGCATTCATCCCAGCATAGCATCCCTCCCACTGGCTGCTGGTGCTGGTGTCTGTGTTTCTTTTTAGATTGTAGGGCCCCTCTGGGACAAGGAACCCTCTTCTCATTCCATTGGGTTGTGAATTGCTTTGAGAACTCTTTGTTGAAAAGCAATGTCTAAATATTGAGCAGAGGGAAAGCAAGTCTCTCCATGGCAACTGGTCACGATGGCCACACGCCACTGGTGCACTTACCTGTGCATGACCTAGCGCACAGACTCTTTGGCGTCACCCCCCCCCCCAGTGCGCAGGCGTGGAAGTAATTGGTAGTGACGTGACGACGCTACCACCAATGACTTCCAGGTCATCCCTACCTGAAGAGGCACTGCTTTAAATTGCCGTGCCAGGCTACTCGCCGTGAACGCAGCATTGAAACGGGGCTCGCTTGCGAGTAGTAACTTGCAGCAGCCCATTGCTAGGGCTCGCCTCGCAGCCAATGGCACTTTGAATGCTACGTTCATGGCAAGTAGCCTGGCACGGCATTCAAAGCGGTGCTGGCTGCAAGGCTGCATTTAAAACGCGAGTGCAGAGGCAGTATCCTTCTGAATCCCACTTGCAGGGGAAGCAGTGACACTACAGGACTGTGTTGCCTTTATGATAAGGGTTGGCCACTGTGGGATACTGGACACTGTGGGATTCTGGATAGAGGGCCTGATCTAGCAGGGCTCTTCCAGTGTCCTTATGTCTCTTTTCATTCTAGGATTGTGTCTCTCCCAGTGGCTGTTTGCAGGTGTTTTTCGCTTGTGTCTTTTTGTACACTGTGAGCTCTTTTGGGACAGGGAACCATTTTTTTCCATTTCATTGCCTATGTACACCACAATATTCATCACCATCATAATCGATAACAGATTATAAAACTTCGACAGTGCAATCCAGCCTATGCATGTTTATCCAGATGTAATTCCCACTGTGTTCAGTGAGGCTTACTCCCACGTAAATGTGTGTAAGATTCTGAGTAAAAAAAAAAAAGTGCCCCTGATTATTTTTTGTTGTTGTTGAAAAGCGGTATATACCTATTGGAATAATAACTGAGCAGCAGATTATAACAATATATATTAGTTTCGATACAAGTACTTGTAAAAATTTGCAAATGGCAAGTGCCAACTTAGAAGAGGCATTCCTCTCTCTCTCTCTCTCTCTCTCTCACACACACACACACACACACACACAAAGGGAATGCCTCTTCTAAGACAGTGCCTGCTGTCATACACACCACCACCACCATCGCGGCTTCCATTTGGGGCCCTGATCGCAACTGGGCGCCACCTACTGTTGCCTTCGCGGATGCTGCCCCAGCCGGAGATTACACACTTCTTGCCCACGGGGAACTTGTGGATGGCGAGTGGGAGGCAGACGGGCTGGATGTACCTGCCGAAGGGGAGTGGCCGGGCCAGTTCCAGCACCGCCACGTCGAAGTCCAGCAGGAGGGGGTTGTAGGACGGGTGAGGCACCACCCGTTTGACGCTGACCTTCACGGAGGTGCTCTCTGCGGCAGATAGCGAAGTGATGCCTGCAAAGGCCGTGATGTACTCCACCTTGGTGCTACCAGCACGTGCACACAAAAGACACACACAGACACCATTAGTGCGAACAAGGCCTGAGAGAGAGACAGAACTTGCCCTGCCGCCATCTGTAATCCCTGCAGCTCCCGGCTTACGTCTGGTTGACTGTTCCCCATTTTCATTTGGGTCTGTTAGCCCACATCCAAACGTTCTGGGAGCAGGATGGATGGCAGCTTCCAAAAGTGAACACACAAACAAGTCTTGTGGCACCTGGAAGTCTAACAGATTTGTCGTGACACAAGCTTTTGTGGATATAGGCGGATATACTGTACGTACTTTGCTTGCAGAAGGTCCCCGCTTCTCAGTGCAATCCTATGCATGACTACTCAGAAGTAAGTCTTCTTGAGTTCATTTGGACTTACTCCCAGGTAGGTATGGATTGGATTGCAGTCTGAGTCTCTATTTAAAAAAAAAAGGATCTTGGCTAGCAGGGTTGGGAATGGTCTCTCGACTCTCGCTTTCTCTCTGCCTAAGCCCTTGGAGAGCCACTGCCAGTCAGAGGAGACCGTTCTGAGCTAGGGACCAAGGACAACTTCATATCTTCATACTTACTGATTAAAGCAATGTGCAGCCGAAAGCAGCCAGTGGTCCCCGATGATGGTGGCACCACAGAAGTGCCGGAGCCCCTCCTTCAGGCTGACCTGCCAAGGCACCTCCCCTCGGGCTGCGTCCAGCCCACCCACAATCTTGATGGGCTTGGAGAAGGCTGGTCTCCGGCCGCACTCTGCACAGAGACAAAGCCTGTCCATCAGTCCAGGCCTGGGAGGATGCAAGCCTCGTGCCCACCTGATGCAGATGCCGTACCTTGAGGCCGGGGCATCGTTGCTGGCCTGTTAGTGGCCGTGGAGCCCAGGGCAGTGCTGGAGCCATCTGTGCTGGTGCTGATGGTCGAGGCCATGCTGTGGAGCGTGGTGGCCGGAGTCGTTGGAAGGGTGAGGACCAATGGAGGCGTGAACGTGGAGATGGTGTCAAGGATCCAGTCCCGGAGCTTGGTTACTCGGGAGTAAACCCCTGGGCGTTTAGCTTCTGCACAGCCAATTCCCCAGCTCACAATGCCTGCCAGGAAGAAGCGGCCAGATGGCTCTTCACAGACCAATGGGCCACCAGAATCCCCCTATGGAACATAAAACAGACAAGAGGAAAACCTCTGTAGCACAGCCAAGAGGATCCAAAGCTCTCTCAGACAGACAGCAGGAATAGTCTATACCAGGGGTGTCAAACGTAAGGCCTGCAGGTTGTATCCAGTCCAAAGAAGCTCTTTATCCAGCCTGTGTGATAACTGGGCTCTCCCAGCACCACCATCAGCTGCTCTTGGCTGCTCTTGAGCTGCAAAGTGATGAATTGGCAAACGTGGCACTGCTGAAAGGGCAGTGCTGGCTGGGAGAGCCCAACTATCATTTGGGCCACCCTTGCAGAAGTGCCACTTTTGCTTGAGGTGTCACTGCTGAAAGGGCAGCCCACATGATTATCGGGCTCTCTCAGCACCGCCCTTTCAGCGCAGTGCTGCTTCTACCAAAGGCACTGGGAGGGAGAGACGGAAAAGACAGAAGGTGAGGAACGGTATGGAGCAAGGGGCTGACCAAGAGGGCTGAGAAAGGGAGAAACTGCCGAGGCACTGGGAGAACCCAATTATCATGCAGGCCGCCCTTTCAGCAGCGCCGCTTCTGCCAAGGCATCACTTTGCAGAGCACTTCTAAGCTGCTGAGCTTTGAAGGGATGCCTCGGCAGAAGTAGCACTGCTGAAAGGGAGGCCTGATAGTTGGCCTTTCCCAGCACCACCATCAGGGGCTCTCAGCTGCTGAGCTATGCTGAGGTGTCACTGCTGAAAGGGCAGCCTGCGGGATAATTGGGTTCTCCCATATCTTGAAAATATGATCAAGAAGAGTTGCGTATTTTCTGTCATTTGCAGCTAACGAGTTCCTAAGTGAGAAAAAAAAGGGCTTATTTCTGGTCATCACCTGCTTAATGATGTCACTTCTGGCCCTCAGCAGGCAGGCACCATGCGTGCTTTTTGGCCCACTTTACGAAAAGTGTGTGACACTCTTAGTCTACATGGCTGCTCCAAGGAACATTCTTGTCCATACCTGGCAAGAGTCAATTTTGCCCTCCAAGTAGCCAGCACACACCATCCTGTCAGTGAGCGCATTGCTGTACAAACTGGCGCACAACGTCTGGTCCAGCAGTTCGACCGTCGCCTTCTGCAGGAGTTCTGGTTTCACCACTGAAGGGAAAGAAAAACTGGTGAATAAGGGCCACAGGAGCAGGCGATGGAGTGACCACAAGCACCTGAGGGAGAGGGGGACATCTGCACCTTTGAGCTATGCTGTTTTAATATTTCTACATTTTTTTCACTGTACAAAGCGTTTCACACTGTAGAAAGGGTAGACTAGAGCAGGGGTGGCCAACCTTTCACCACTGGAGCCTCCGTGTTCTTAAGAGTTGTGTAGAAGACAAAATCTTGGCAGCTGCAAGTGCTGATGGTGCTGCTAAAGCAGCTGCACCTGCTGAAATGCCCATTAAATGCAACCATTAAAGGTCCAGGAGCATTTATGGTGAAAGGTTGGCCACCACTGGACTAGAGCCTTGAAGGATAAGCGGAGGATAAGTTCAAGCTCCATCTCTTTCATGGACTTGCTGTGCAACCCTGGGCAAATCTCAGATTAATTCTTCTATCTGGAAAATGAGAATAAGGATTGTTCTCATTTTCTCCTTGTAAGGAGGAGGAGAATAATAATGCCCTTACAACACTTGTTTGGGAGACTAAATATTTTTTTTTAAAAAAAATGTACCATAGTGGTCAATTACATTTAACAGCCCCAACTGAATGCAGAGTTAAACCTGCTTCACAGTTTTGGAGTGAGGCCCCGTCTCACACTATCCATCTAATGCTCAGCTTCACAACGACCTTGCAAGGTAGGCTAGGATGAGCTTTCCATCTCAGTAGCAATGGAATCTTGAGAATGTCCACATCCAAACCCACCACCTGGCTTGCTCAGGATTTTGCTTACGAAAGTCCTCCTTCAGGTACCCCCAGCCTGAGATGAGGCACTTCTTGCCAGGAGGAAAGACATGGCTGGAGGCCGGCAGACACACAGGTTGGACGTATTTAGTGAAGACGAGGGGTTCGGTGAGCTCCAGCAGGGCCACGTCGTAGTCTGCCGTGTCCGTGTTGTACGACGGATGCTTGAGGATGTGGCCAATGCTGGCCTTCAGGGTGCCACTGTCAACGCCGGTCAACCAGATGCTGCCTGCCTGAGCCGTCCAGGTACTAGGATCCTGAAACCTGTGACAGGAAAGCTTCAGTGTGCTGCAGTGCTCTTAGGTGCAGAAGAGTATGGGGTTATTTGGGAATGGTATCCCAGGGCCGGCCCACCCATGAGACCAACTGAAGCAGTCGCCTCAGGCGCCCATCTCTGCCTGCCTACTTGCCTCCAATGTTCCTCCTTCTCCTTCCACTCCCTGGATTGGAAAAGGAAGAGACGGACAAAGAGGAAATGTGGAGGGGGGGGGGAGAATGCTGAGCTAGAACATTGAAGGGTGGGAGGAACAGAGGCTGGCAGAGGCCTGTTTCCCAACACGCCTGGTGCTGCTACTGTGCCAAGGAATCCAGCTGAAAGAGTGATGGAGACCCAGAAAACATCCAGCTGCAATGAAACCTCACTCTAGGAGATGTTTTGCAATGTTGAAATGCCACTGAGACTCTGATCCAGATGATCTATGGCGCACCCATGAAAAAGATGGGGTGGGTGAGACACAGGCTCTGCAATGGGCAGTTTCCCTATAGGTAGGCTTACCAGATCTCCAACCGGGACAGAGTGCTAGACCTTTAGGAGAAGGAATGTGGGCAGGTGTAGCTTATGTCAAGTCTTAGAGCACAATCCCAGGCATGTCTACTCAGAAGCAAGCCCCACTGAACACAATAGTATTGTGCTTTAAGGTTTAACAAGCTATACCTGCCCACATTCCTTCTCCTAAAGGTCTAGCACTCTGTCCCGGATGGAGATCTGGTAAGCCTACCTATAGGTGTTCTTGTGTTCCTGGAATCCCCCCCCCCCCCCGCCCGCCAGAGCTCCTGTGTGATATACAAAGCTGTCTCAGCTGCATGAGTCAGCTCAGCATGGTCTGCACAGAATGGCAACAGCTCTCTGGAGTTTCAGATGGGACTTCCCCCCCCCCCCCAGCCGTTCCTGGAGATGCTGCTAACATTTGAACCTGTGTAAGGCAGGTTGTAAACTAAGCAGATGCTCTAACACTAAGCTAGGGTCCCTCTCTCTTGCCACCTCTTTCTCACTTCCTTCAGGTCCTCAAAATCCATCTTTCTCTACAAAACCTTTTGTACAACCAGGGCCAACCCAAAACCGCCTGACGCTTGAGGTAGTATGTCAAATATTGCCTCCCATACTCGATGATGTGCCACTGCCAGCCTCTGTTCCTCCCACCCTTCAATGTTCTAGCTCAGCATTCTCCCTCCCCCTCCACATTTCCTCTTTGTCCGTCTCTTCCTTTTCCAATCCAGGGAGTGGAAGGAGAAGGAGGAACAGTGGAGGCAAGTAGGCAGGCAGAGATGGGCGCCTGAGGCGACTGCTTCAGTTGGTCTCATGGGTGGGCCGGCCCTGGGATACAATTCCCAAATAACCCCATACTCTTCTGCACCTAAGAGCCAGAACAAATATTACTTTTAGCATGGTTTTCATAATTCTCTGATTGCAAATTCCCATGGATATCTTCATCCATCGTTCGTTTTTCCATACAGTTGATAGAGTCTCTTCCCCACTGCACCTGGGCTCCAACGCGTGATTTCAGTCTTTTCTCCTTGGTTCAACTAACATTCACAAGGTAATATGTTCTCTGTGTGTGTTTGGAAGGAAACCTCAATGTCTCCACAAGATGACTGACACAGACAGAAGCAAATCGGACTGATATTCCCCTGGAGCTGAACAACTCCATTCTCAGAACGTTTGATTGCATTTTCACGTAGAAAACTAGTACCACAGAAAGAATAAATCCCAAGCGAGCAAATTCTCACATCATAACTTCATCATGGTGCTAAGGCCGAGTCTACACATGCAAAAGAATGAGGTGGTAGAGTGGACTGTACCACTTGAGCATGCAGGCAACTATGCTCCTCGAAGTGAAAGACACCCAGCAGGTAGAGCAAAAACACAACAGGGAATTAGAAGGGCTGGAAGAACCCCTCTCCATGATGAGGTGCAATTTTTACTTGCAGGGAGTTGTTTTTACATGGGGAGGCGTTCAAAACTGTCCCTACCCTGTAGTCTGAAATGGTACAATCTACTCTTAACACTTTAGGTGATTTTTACCACCTTGTTCTGCTGCAGGGTAGACCAGGCCACAGTCTGAGTGTAATGGAGCAGAATGCAGATTCTTCCCCTATATTCCCACTGTTTCCCTCCCCTGTGAAAAATACAAGATTGCAAGTTCCTTGGGGCAGGGACCTGTCTTCTTGTGATTGCTCTGTGTACAGCACCATGCATGATGAGAGACAGCAGTCATAGTAGTAGTGGGTGCGAGCTGTGGGCCCATGAGTGAAGGCGGGCGTAACTCAATCTAGTGCAGTGCGGCAGGGTGGGGCAGGAGAAGACAGGGGGCTGCCTGAGGCTTACTCGTTGAAGCAATGAGCTGCAGAGACCAGCCACTTCGCTGTCAGGATGGTCGCGCCGCAGAAGTGCTCGTCGTTCTCCCTCAGACTGGCCTGCCAGGGGAACTCGCCCCGGGAGGCCTCCGACCCCCCCACGATCCGGTTGGCCACTTGCATTGCTGGCCGCGTCCCACAGTCTGGAAAAGAGATGGAAGGGCTGGACTTGAGCATCTCAGGGCCTGGGCAGGGAAGGAAGGGTGGACCTTGGGAGTGGTCCAGGATTACACATTCGGTTGAAACCCACCACAAACATTCAAAACCAACAGTGTCAACTTCTAAAGAATGGAGGGGGGGAGCCCCATTGGAAGCTTTAAATATTTCTGAACCTGATCCACCCCCTCCTGCAGCCTCCCCGCCCCTGTTCCTCCCCCCTCCCGGCCCTGTTTCACCTTCTCCCCAATCCCCACTGCTGCTGCCTTTCTTGCTCCAGCAGACACGACGACGAGGTCCGGCAATGTCCAGGGAGCACTGCTGCTGCCTCTTGCGGCACTGGCAGTGTCCCCAAAATGGCTGCTGACAGAGCGCTCCATGCTCTCCGTTCCGCTGTTGCAAAGCGCTATGGCCAGTAGCCCAGTCCCAGTGGTGAAACAAGGGTGGAGCGAAGGCAAGTAGTTCTGCAAGACTCCGTTACACTGGAGTCAGCGGCCCCTCCCCCTTGCTGTTGGAGCCATTCCAGCAGCAACAGGGGAGTGTCCTGCGTGTTGCCTTTGCTGCCAGAATGGCTCCAACAGCAAGGGGGAGGGGCCGCTGACTCCAGTGTAACGGAGTGTTGCACAACTACTTGCCTTCGCTCCACCCTTGTTACGCCTCTGCCCAGTCCAGCATAGAATTGGGCTGTAAGAAAGCCTCTTCTAAGATGGCACATGATGTGACACACATGCATTGCATCATAATATAGCAGCAGTGGTTGGTTGGTTGGTTGGTGCCTTCTTAGGAGAGGCATTCCCCTGTCTCTCTAAGACTAAAACTGCAAGTGGTGAATACCATCTAAGAAGAGGTACTCCAGTATAAAAGAGAGACTCTCTTTTATACTGGAGTACCTCTTCTTAGATGGTATTCACCACTTGCAGTTTTTTTTTTAGGTATGAACTATATATAAATTTAAATATGTTGCCCAATCCATTGAGGTACCACTTTAATAAATCAAAACACACTTAATTGATTCAACCAACCAATAAGCTAAAAGTTGAAAGACACACATTTGTTTCCGTATTTCAAACCACACGGGGGTGGCTCAGAAAGGTCTGCAAGCCACACATGGTGTCTCTCAACCAGTTCAGCGCCTGCCCAATATTCAATGGGATCCTGGACGCTGATGTGACACAAAACGACAGACACACTGCCCCCTAGAGGCCGAGATCCACCATTGCCCTCTACCCTGTACCATCCCAACACACTCTGTTCAGGCCAGCAAAAGGGAACCCACCGCAGTCAGCCTCATCAGAGCCGTCAGTACAGTCCTTCCGGTCGTCACACTCCACATTCTCCATTGGCACACACTGGCCATTGTGGCACGCAAAGGCATTCACAGGGCAAGTGCCTAAAAACACAGCAACAACAACAGAATTGAACTGCCTACCTGCTTCCACTGTTCCTCTTTTTCTTCCTTCCATCCCCGGGATTGGAAAAAGAAGAGGGTGACAGAGAGGAAGAGGAAATGCGAGTGCTAAGCTAGAGCACTGGAGTGAGAAGAGCACAGGCTGGCGCATAATCAGGTCAGGGGGACCAGAAATGATGGGCGCCCTCCCGGTGCCCGGCGCGTGGGGGCGGGGCCAGCGTCACGTCGACGCGCCCCTCGCGTCACATCGACCCCCCCGCCCGTTTTGAGCTCATTTTGGAGCCGAACGGGCTCCAGGGAGGGTGAGCGGGCCGAGGCAACGTGGCGCTTCGCGAGGGTAAAGGCTGAGGCACACCAACCACGTCTTCTGTGCGGTGCGCACGTTGCTCAGGCTGCGTTGCCGCACGGGACGCATGCTAGGGGGCTGGATGGGACATTATTACCATGTCCCACCAGATCGCAGCCGTGCTGGCTTGCCGGAGTGCTAACTTGCGATAGTTACTGCCATTTATATTGTAGCTTTAGTAAACACAAACACACGAGTACAGTACAGATGCATTTCTCTTCTGTGCAGGTCCCCTCACCTCTTCTCTCCCCTCCCCCTCGCTAGCTCGCTCGTTCCTCCGCTGCCTCCTGCAACAACCCTCATGGCAGCTAGCGAGGGGGGGGGAGAGGGGAGAGAAGAGGTGAGGGGCAGAGATGTCACTAGGGTGCGCGCTGACCCAGGGCCGGGCGTGCGCGTCACCCTAGTGACCCCTCCCCCCAGGACACACACCCTTTATTAATGTTCGGCGAGGCCTATGGGCGCGCTGCAATTTGGGGGGGCGCCCAACGGGTTGTCACTCCGGGCGCCCCCTCAATCGTTGCAGCCGGCTCAGGAACGTCTTCCCCGGCCAGCTGTCCTGGGCCTTCTGAGGAAGGCCCGCTGTGCGAACGTTATTTATAACGTTCTTTTGCGCATGCGCAGACTGTTCCTGAGGGAAAAGGGTAGCCCTTTTCCCTCAGGAACGGTCTGCGCATGCGCAAAAGAACGTTATAAATAACGTTCGTGCAGTGGGCCTTCCTCAGAAGGCCCCGGGCAGCCGGCCGGGGAAGACGTCCCTGAGCCGGCTCTCCCGGCCTGGCGAGGCGGGAGGCCCCCAGGCAACACACGCGTGTGCGCGCAGGGGAGGCGACGCGTGTGTGTGTGCGCATCACCTTTCTGCGCGCGTGTGCGCGTGTCACCTCGGGGGCCCCCGCCCGCCTCGCCACGCAACAGCGACGCCCCTGGTGAGGGGACCTACACAGAAGAGAAACGCATCTGTACTCATGTAGCCACAATATTAAATGGCAGTAACTACAAAATAAAACCAGCAAAGGGGGGGGGGGGGAATCAGCAAATGACAACAAACACAGCTAGACGCATTGGAGAAAAGGATGGAGCTTGCTGGCTGCCCCAGGCACATGTTTCAACACTGTACTTCTGGATTATCAAAAAGTTAAAACACTTCCAAGTGACGAAGGTTTGAAAAAACAAAACAGCGCGCTCGTAGTTACCCCAAGCGAGGAGAAAAATGGCTGCTTTACCACAACATTCTGCCCCTCTTTCCCTTTGATTGACTTTGGCTTCCTTCCCTTTGATTGGCTCTGGCTGCTCTGTGTCCTGCCCCCAGGGGGCTGGGACACAGACGGAACACGACGAACGTTCCCAGAGCTGGGCTTTGCCCAGCTGAGGCGTCGATGCGCCCGTGGCTTCCGACGGCTGCCAGCGGCCAGAACGAAGGTATGTCACACTCAACAAACGCACGCACAGCCCGAACGCACCTCCGTGCCGGACGGAAGACGTGCTTGGTGTGTCACCGCCTTAAGTGCCCCGAGTGCGCCCCCCGCCCGCCCGAGCGCCTGGAGCTCCTGCTCCATGTGCTCCACCCAAGTTCCAAAATCGTAAAAGGGGCATTTTCCTGCAAAAGGTCTGCAATGTTTGAATTTCAGAACTATTGCCAAGAGCAAATGTCAGAATGTGGATTTGCTGTCTTCATGTCTGGAATTCCCCAGAGACAAATAATTCTGCTCAACCCTCCTGCTGAGATCGGCATGTGTGCCCACCAATTGGGCAGCCAACTGGTTAAGTAAAGGGGTGGGCTGGGAAGCCCAGGTGGTCCTCATTCATCCAACTGGATGACCCCTGTGAACATAATCAAACCTAGGTTTTTTTAAAGTCACGCACAGAGATGCTCGAGGTTGTTGTCTCTAGTTCATCGCCTGATGCACCGGTCCATGCATGAATGTAAGGCTCATCCACTCCTCGCAAAGGTGCTGGAACTTCCCCTTCTCTTGGACAGTGAGTAGCTAAAGATAGGAAAATATCTAGCTTTTATTTTATTTTGTTTTTCTTGAATCTTTTAAGGTCTGTCTGTGCCAACGTCTTGTCAAATTCCGTTTTGGGACAGTCCTGCTTTCTCTGCCCCCTCTGCTACTGCTCTGTGTCTTGTTTTTTCCTTTGCATCCTCTCCCCCTTTCTTTATTGGCTTTGTTTAGCCAGTCCTTTTAATAAACTCCTTTTCATTTTTACCGATCATCTGTCTGGCCTCAGTTTACTAGGGAGAGAGTGGCTTAGCCACACCTTCCCAGACCACCCAGTTTTCAATTCCCCAGATTTTGGGAACCCCTTTTACAAATCAGGTTGGGAAGTTTCCAAGTTGGCCTCTCTCTGTCTGGCTTCCCCTATGTTGGTGGTGGCAGCAGAGATCTACCAAATCCCCAAATACCCCCAGACCAACCTGTGGGAGAGGGAAGGGGGGAGAACAAGGGACAGGAGGGCTGTGGCTAATGGCTAGGTGTTGTCCCCGTTTTGCCCACTGCCTGCATCTCCCACGTGTGCCCCTCTTTCCACCACAGCAAAGGATGCTTGTGGGACCTAAAGTAGGGTAACTACTGATGCTGTGTGCATGCTGTGTGCATGCTGTGTGCATGAAAGCTTTGGCCACTATAAAGCCATTCATCTTTACAGGTGCCACAACACTCAGAAGATGTTCAGATCGCCCAATTCAGATTGTCTGAAGGAAGAATCGGGACTGTATTTTATTTTTAGCACAGTTCTACTGGCCCAAAGACCCAAGGAATAAAATGGTGCCTACCTGATTTCAGGATCATTCCAGGGAGGGAGACACTGCTTGGCCCTGCAGGAGAAGTGGGGGAAGGGGTGAGTGAGGAAAGAGCAGGTACAGCTGGATCAAGGTATTTTCCTGCTCCAGATAACCTGTGCTTCAGGATCCCTGGCAGCACTCCTGTACTGCAGGAAGTTTCAGTCCCCTCCCTTCACTGACTTACAAAGGCTGCCACTCAAAGCAACCCCTTCCAAACATGGGAAGCTGCCTTCTACTGATTTGGACCCTTCATCCATTGAGCTGGGTTTTGATGGTGGCACTGTCCCTTCGTTGCTATCCAGGGTTTCAGACACAGAAGGGGCTTTTGCAGCCATTTAACTGGAGATGCTTCCCAGGGATTGAACCTGAGACATGCTGTACTGCATGCAAATCAGGTGTTCTGCGATTGAGCTACACTCCTCCCACTAACCCTGCTGTCCCCTCGAGCAGAGGCGTCACTGGAGGGGGGCGGTACTGTAAGTTCCGCACCGTTCCACTCCCCGTTTACTCCCAAGTACGAGGTGGCTCCGCCCCCTCGCCATCGGAGTCATTCCGTGCGGCCGCTGCAGCGAAGGCAACAGGCAGGAGACTCCTTGCCTGTTGCCTTCGCCGCCTGGAATGGCTCCAACGGCAAGGGGGAGGGGCCACCTTGTACCGGGGAGTAAACGGGTTGTGGAACGGTGCGGAACCTACAGTACCGCCCTCCCTCCAGCGACACCTCTGCCCTTCAGTATCAAATTGATTTATATTGAGACTGGCAGCGCAATCCTATCCAACTTACATCATCGGTGTAACCAGCGGGGGAGGACAGGGCGGGAGGCTTTGGAGGGGAGGGGAGATTTAAATCCCCTTTGAATCCCCCTTTGGAGGGGATTTGAATCCCCGTTCTGTTCTGGGGTCTCACGTTCTCGCTGCACCGCTGGTTACACCGGTGATGTAAGTTGGATAGGATTGCGCTGTAAGACAGATAGTGTGGGCAGAGTCAATCCTATTGAATCCTATTCAAATACTCTGCTGTGCCATGAAGTGATCTGGGATCAGACACAGGTGAGTTGTGAGGATAAAATGGGGTGACCTATCTGGACCCCTCCCTGAGCTCTTTGATGGAAGAGAGAGAAGGACTGACCTATGAGGGTGGCTGAAGCAATGATGCCATAGGCAGGTAGTGGAATGCCCTGCTTGTCTAGGGTGGCCGCCAATCCCTGTCGGAGTGCCTCCTCTTCTATCTCTGGGTTGTGCAGCTGCTTGGAGAACCAGAGGCGAAAATGGACAACGACGCTGGAATTGCCCCTCCTGCCAGTGGGAAAGGAGAGGTCCTACGGTCACCCAGCAGGAAAGTTCTTGTGCCGCATCCCTCCACTGCAGCATCAGCCTTGGATTGTAGCAGTGTACGTGTGCATGTGTGTCAGGGGTGTGTGCATGTGTGTCAGGGGTGGGAAGCAGTGTACGTGTGCATGTGTGTCGGGGTGTGTGCATGTGTGTCAGGGGTGGGAAGCAGTGTACGTGTGCATGTGTGTCGGGGTGTGTGCATGTGTGTCAGGGGTGGGAAGCAGTGTACGTGTGCATGTGTGTCGGGGTGTGTGCATGTGTGTCAGGGGTGGGAAGCAGTGTACGTGTGCATGTGTGTCGGGGTGTGTGCATGTGTGTCAGGGGTGGGAAGCAGTGTACGTGTGCATGTGTGTCGGGGTGTGTGCATGTGTGTCAGGGGTGGGAAGCAGTGTACGTGTGCATGTGTGTCGGGGTGTGTGCATGTGTGTCAGGGGTGGGAAGCAGTGTACGTGTGCATGTGTGTCGGGGTGTGTGCATGTGTGTCAGGGGTGGGAAGCAGTGTACGTGTGCATGTGTGTCGGGGTGTGTGCATGTGTGTCAGGGGTGGGAAGCAGTGTACGTGTGCATGTGTGTCGGGCGAGTTCATTTCCAGGCCTGGCCTTACCTGTAATGCAAGATGGAGCATCGCGAGCAGCTTCTTTCCAGGGGTGAATTCTGAAAACTGCTTTTGAACTGCAAGACCAAGAAGAGGACGCAGAGTGAACCCCTAGGCCAGGAGCAGCTTTGAAGGCCATCAGAAACTGTTTCTTCATACCTGAATATTTCAGGTAGGCCACTGGCGTCGCTGCAGGGGGGGCGGAGCTCTAAGTTCCGCCGAGGCTCCGACCCTCCGTTACACCGGAGCACGAAGCGGCCCCGCCCCCTCGCCTTTGGAACCATTCAAGGCGGTGAAAACAACGCACAGGAGACTCCCTGCGCGTTGCTTTCGCTGCCCTGAAAGGCTCTGAAGGCGAAGGGGCGGGGCTGCTTTGTTCACCCGTGTAACGGAGGGTTGGAGCCTCGGCGGAACTTAGAGCTCCGCCCCCCTGCAGCGATGCTAGTGAGGTAGGCAGACCTCCTGGCACCTGTGTCGTTATGCCAAATGCCTCTCCTCACTTACCTGGCAGCACACCAGCTGCCTTCCAGTTACCCTTAGGGTGGCAAAATTTCTGGCAGCTGCGATAAATATCAGGAGGAAGAAGCTGGAGGGAGGTTTATGTATTTATGATTTAGTTTAGGTTTATGATTTAGTATTATTTAAAGATTAATATTTTAATTATATCCAATGGCTGTAAATATATTTTAAACTTATTTTTGTATCTGTTCTTTTCTTTTATGCTGGTCAATGACTGTAATAAAGGACTGACACACCAGCTGCCGTCTCTGCTACTCTTCCTCATCCCCCCCCCCCACTCACTGGCTTTGAAAAGAAAGAGGAGAATGGCGCGAAAAGGAAGCGGGGAGGAGAGGTGAGCATTCCAATTTCCCCATATTTTTTGCTTATTTTTTACTTATTTAGTTTGAAAACATACATCCTATGCTTCCCCGCCCCATTCGAGAGGCACTCAAGGCAGCTAATAATATAAACATTAAAAACAACAATAAAGCCACAAAGAGCCATAAATAACAGGACAAATAAGGTAAGGGTATCCCCTAACAATTAAGTCCGACTCTAGGGTGTGGTGCTCATCTTCATTTCAAAGCTGAAGAGTCAGCGTTGTCTGAAGACGCCTCCGTGGTCATGTGGCCGGCATGACTCTCCTTGCCGCAGCGCGTAGCATGTGGCTGGAACACAGAGCGCTGTTTACCTTCCCGCAAGCGGTACCTATTTATCTACTCGCATTGACATGCTTTGGAACTGCTAGGTTGGCAGGAGCTGGCCAAGAAACGAGCGCTCACCCCGTCGCGGGAATCGAACTGCCGACCTTTCAATCGACAGCTTATGGTTCAGCGGTTTAACCCGCTGCGCCACCCGCTGGCCTATCAGGACAAATAAGCAGTGCCAAAACATAGTGGAAAGCAGCAAATAAATACACCAACTCAACCAGAAAAATCAGTACCAAAATTAGGAGGGGAAAGCAGCCAATTGAAATAAGGTCTTCTTATTTCCAGCCAGCCAAAACTAAATGAGTGATGGTGCCAACCTTCCTACTTTTCACCCTCCTGTCACTTCACCTAAGGAGGCTCCTGATTTGTACCAGCATCTTGAAGGGCTACTGAGTCATTCAGATGCAGTAGACCTGTTTGCTCTATTGCTGACCTCCTTCTTCTTCCCCAACTGACTGGTGATCATAGGAGTTAGCCTTTAGTCAGCAAATTGCACTGTGATTTGCTCATCTGAAACTGCAGTGAAATTGCTCATCTGATTCCCAAGAAAGGGACATTCAAGGGGCCCAAGTATCTAGCCCTGCAGGTAAAGCTAAAGGTCAGAAATCTCAAGGCTTGGGCTGCACCCCTGGTGCCCACTAACAATTTTTTTTCTCACTTTTTTTTTGCTTAACATCCAACCTAAAGAAGAGTCCTGGTGAGTTCAAAAATTGGCTCACTGCTTTGTAATACAAGACACAAGTTTTATGGGTGAAGTAGCCATGTAATTAAATATAAAATACAAAGAACTCCAGGCACACACGTGTAAGATCTTCAAAAAGCGCCGCTCATAACAAGCAGCAAAACAATGAGTGCGGAGAACTCCGATGTTTACAGGAACCGACGTTTCGTCTTATTTCCTAAGACATTCGCAGGGCACAACGTTAGATTGTGCTGTGGGAGAAAATATATTGGTACTACAAAAAGAATGATCAAAACAAGGATCTCGGAACGTGAATGCGTGGTTCGTCTATGACATAAGGATGTCTCAGCCCTCGCAGAACATTCAATGACAACTAACCATAGTATTTTGTTCAATGAGACTAAATGTCTAGCTAATGATTCGAACAATAGAACGCGCCAGAATCTGGAAGCAATTGAGATTAGAAGATCACAAAATCTTATTAACCGCCAACAAGAATTAACATTTATTGACAAAATATGGTTTCCCATATTGCACAAATATACAGGGAACAATACGTGCACTGGCGTCGCTCCCGTGAAGCGACGGGAGCGGGTCGCCTCGGGGCGACGCGCGCACAGGGGTAACGCGCGCACCCCGCGCACACCCCCGCGCGCCACCTCTGTGACGCACATCGCCCTCCGGACACTCCAACGGAGCGTCTGATCTGGCCGGCACTCCAGGGCCTTGTGAACGAAGGCCCACTGCGTCAATACGCAACCTTTTTCGGGTTTTGCACATGCGCAGACCGTTTTGAGGGCAAGAGGGCAGGCCCTTGCCCTCAAAACAGTCTCTGCGCATGCGCGAAAACTGGAAAAGGTTGCGTATTGACGCAGTGGGCCTTCGTTCAGAAGGCCCTGGAGCGCCGGCCAGATCGGACGCTCCGAGGCCGGCTCCTGTATTCGTATTCGTATAAGATTAGTGTACTGACAGATGTTTTAGATACCTTGATACCTGGTATTGTTTTAGTCTAGTAGCTGGCCATGAAAGCTTTCGTTGCAAGATTTATAAGATGTGTTTTGCCTTTTGAATCTGTCTGATGTTCCTTTAAGATCTCTGTTAAGCTCTGCCTGTTGTTTCCCTTTAAGTTCCGTTTCTGTCAGTTGGTTTTCAGTGCCATCCCAACAGCCAAGCTGTCTTGACCTAGATAATGTCTTAGGAAATAAGACGAAACGTCGGTTCCTGTAAACATCGGAGTTCTCCGCACTCATTGTTTTGCTGCTTGCTATGAGTGGCGCTTTTTGAAGATCTTACACGTGTATGCCTGGAGTTCTTTGTATTTTATATTTAATTACATGGCTACTTCACCCATAAAACTTGTGTCTTGTATTCTAGTAGCTGGCCATGAAAGCTTTCGTTCTATCACTGCTTTGTATTTTTGTTTTTTGATCGATCTCTTCCACACAAGGGCCCTTGAGTGCTGCTAAGGTATTACTCTCCTATGATCAGCCACATGCAGAATAGAAACAGTGGTTCTACTCAGCAATCAACAGGGATGTGGATCAAGTCTCTGACTCCAAGTCTCGAGTCAAGTCCCAAGTCTCTGGGTCCAAGTCTCAAGTCATGTTCCAAGTCTTTGCCCCCAAGTCCCGAGTCTTTGGTTGCGAGTTGTGAGTCCCTATCTATTTAATGGGGAAAATGGGGTTAAACCTGAATAAAATTCGACTTGTCGTAAAAGACTCCAAGTCTTAAGTCCAAGTCTTTCGACTCTTTTACAATCGCCGAGTCAAGTTCGAGTCAAGTCATTGATGCAACTTGAGTCCGACTCGAGTCCGAGTCAATAGACTCAAGTCTACATCACTGGCAATTGACGCTATGCTATTTTCCCCATCAAAATCCAGCAACATCCATCCTCACAGCTGTAAGATGTGTTTGCTCAGAAGCACAAGTCTTGTTTGGTAAAGACTCAACCCCCCCCCCCCCCAGGCTAAAGGACAAGTACTGTACTGGTCCTTTATCTGGAAGCTCTCTGTCTCCTCCTTACCTCCTTACCAGGACCATTTCCTGCTCCTACACTGCTGAGATGAGAGTGCAGGCTCTTAGGCAGGCTTCAGCATCTCTTTTATAGAGACTGTCCCACTGCCAGTCTTATCATTTCAAGAGGAAATCTCTGCACATGAGGAGGAAGCAGGAGTTTGTCCCCCAAGGGTCTGACTCACCAGCCTCTCCAAAATGGGGGTCAATGTGCGGTAATATTCGGAGCTGGGACACTGCAAGCTGTTGTCATATCGGATCCCTCGTAGCTCCACCAGGTGCTCAAAAAGCGATTCTTGTTTGGAAAGAAAAGCTGTAGGAAAAGACAAGTCAGTCCCTGCATGGCGGGATCTTGAGCAAAGCCTGAGTTCTGCAGGCAAAGAGGAGGACTGGCCAAATCACACAAGCAACCTACACAGTTGTATTTGGAGGCAGCAGTAGGGTTTATGGATGTCAGTGAAGCAGCGCACAAGCAGAGCCTGGGAGGGGGGAGGGACTGGCGCCAGTGTCAGATGCCGTATATGGCTATCCCCCCCTCCCAGGCCACAAGCCTTGATATGGGGCTGCTTGATTCTCTGCCAGCTAAGGAGCTGACGGAGACCGAGTAGCCCCATTGTGGCAGCTGGGGGTTTACCTGGGGTAAGCGGGCAAATGCCCACTTACCCCAAGTAGACCTCCAGCCTGTCCCTTCCCCAGACAGGATTTAGCATTGGCTGTACGGCCCATACCGAATCGTCTATACTGGGCGAAGATAGGATTGGGCTGCCCGTCTTGTTTGGACTAAATGTTTGTGGTATAAAAACATCCCAGATAACATTTACTCTGACTTTTATATCTATGGCCTGACCAGGATTTAGATTCTAGTGAACAAAGCATGCCAGGCTTCAGCCTCCCCTCTTTTCCACCTCCTTCATTCACAAAGGGAGGAGATTGAAAATCTCCATTTTTGGTTCTGAATAAACCACACAGTGTCCATGTCATCTGTACTCAGGAAACTGTGGTTTGTTCTACTGTCCTAACATAGTGAAGGTCCCTCTTGGTAAGTAGTCCCTAAGATCACTTTCCTCTATGCAACACTAACACCTTGGTTCCTACCCTGTTTTACTCTCATCAACCTGGAGGAAACAGTCGGCCAGCCCTGGCAGGCAGGTCCCTTACTTCTCCCTCCCCACGAAAGATGCAAGGCCCCTGGGGTGCCAGAACCAGGTCTTCTTGGAGTCAGCTGCTTCAGAATGTAGCCCACCGACGTTGCTAGTGCGAGGCAGGGAGGGCGGGACGCCCCCGGGTGACGCGCGCAGGAGGGTGACGCAAGCGCGCAGGAGGGTGACGCACGCGCGCACCTGCGCGCGTCACCTCCCCTGCGCCGCGTCGCCCGGAGGCTCCGAGGCCGGGAGAAGGCCTCGGACCATCCTCCCGGGCTGGCGCTCCTGGGCCTTCTGACGAAGGCCCACTGCGTCAAACGTTATTTATAATGTTTTTCGCGCATGCGCAGACCGTTCCTGAGGGAAAAGGGCAGCCCTTTTCCCTCAGGAACGGTCTGCGCATGCGAGAAAAACGTTATAAATAACGTTCGACGCAGTGGGCCTTCGTCAGAAGGCCCAGCACAGCCAGCCAGGGAAGACGGCCCTGAGCCGGCTGCAACGATTAAAGGTGCGGGGGGGCGCCCGGGGCAGCGGCCCACCGGGCGCCTGGAGCAGCGCCACGCCCGGGCGCCCCCCGAAATCACGGCACGGCCTAACGACCACGCCGAAGATTTCTTTAAGGGTGTGTGTCTGCGCGCGCTCTAATGATGCCACTGATGTAGCCTAAAGCTGGTGACAAAAATCCATCCACAGCTAAATCCAGGAAGTGTCCTATGTAGAGAAGGGGACCCCTCTCTGCCCTCCTGCACACAGCAGGGATAAGGCCTTGAGCAGGCTCCGGCTGTCGGTCTCCACCGACAGCCAATGTACATGTACAGGTGTCCCCTGCTCAATGACGGATCGCTTAACAACGATCCAGATATATGACGGAGATCCCCAGTAAAAAAGACATCTTTTTAAAGCCCCAGCTCATCAGCTGTTTGGCTTTAGATAAGGGCTTTGAAGCTCAGCACTGGGGCTTTATGTACGCTAAACTCCAAAGCCCTTATCTAAAGCCAAACAGCTAATGGGCAAGTTAAGAGCTTGGATGTTTAACGCTGGGGCTTGAAGCACAGTGCTAAACTTCAAAGCACAGCAAGACCCACTTAATGACAGCTTCACTTTACGACGGGGATTTCAGAATGTATCCCCATTGTTAAGCGAGGGACACCTGTACACTGTCCTGAATACAGTACTTTGAAGGAAGGGTGAAAAATAAACACAATAAACACAATACCACCACCTCCAGAACAGACTCACCCATTAGGATCCCACCACAGATAGCCGTGATGGCACTCATGAGTAGGGTGGCCACGGTCACTTTGCAGAACATGCCTCCTCCACCAACCACAGAGTGCTCCTTCTCTTCATCCAGCTCTGGCTTCACCACTAGGGCAGATGGTTCCATACTTGCCCCACAATTTATGGCGGATCTAAAGAAAGGGAAGGGGCTAGAACTGAAATTAATTTTTCAAGGAAAGAAAATTCACACTCAGATTTGCAAAATACAAACTCATACACCGATTGACAGCCCAATCCTCTCTACAATTTAGACCGGCGGAGCCCTGCTCTGCCGGTCTCGGGTGCCGCAAACATGCTGTAAGGGCCGGCACGTTTGTGTCACCTGGCGAGGAAGAGGCGCTGGTGCAGAGGCCGGCGCCACTCTCCCCGCACCAGATATAGTGGAGCTCCTGCCAGGGAAGGTAAGTTCCCTGCCAGGTGGCGGAGGGGCAGGAGGGAGGGCGGAATGGGGTGTTACGGGGGGTGGAATTGGTCGGTTGGGGCTGGGAAGGGGGAGGGATTGGCGGCGGCCTCCTCCACTGAATCCTATCCCCCTTCCTGGGCCTGGTCACCGTTACATGGGGCTCTCAGACTTGCGCCAGCTAAATAGCTGCCACACGATCCAAGTAGCCCCATCAGGGCGGCTGGGGCCTGAGATTACCCCCCCCCCCGGCAGCCTTTTTGTGCCCCTGATGCAGCGCAGGCTGCACCTGTCTCACTGCATTGCAGGGCACAACGTTAGATAGGATTGTGCTGTAAGATATCTTCCGGAGAAGATATCTTAACGGAGAAACTCAATGGAGAAACTGCAACTGCAGCTCTGACAATTCTTAATGGAGAATTGCCAGAGCTGCAGACTGCCCTAGTATCCAAATCCCTGATAGGTGGCAGTGGTGATGGAATGGCACTCTGCATATGCTCAAAGGCAGTCCCTCCTTGGTTCAAAGTAAGCCCGGACTGCAAAACCTGAATATCAAAACTGAAAATGTACTGAGAAGGTATCAGTTTGGGGAAGGGGTGGGATTCTTTCTCCATCCCTCCAACTAACCTGATACAACAAATGCCAAAAGAAAAAGGAAAGCCTTATTATAACTGCTCCTTGAGAAGATAGAGAAGAGGAGACACTTCTCTTCTCAGGCGGATGGAGGCATCTCCCACAGACATGGGCAGCTGCCTGCCAGGAACTTAAGGCCCCATCTCTCTCTGCAGATGAGCCTCCCTTGCCTAGCGAAGGCAACTGAAGCAGGGCCTGACCCAAAGGATGCAGTTGGCAAGTTCTGCCAATTTAGGCATGCTGATGTCTGGCCATGTGGGCGGGACATAGAGCAACGCGTTCACCATTGGGAGGAGAGGGGGGCTTTCAACCAATCAGAGTACCCATGTGCGACCAATCAGGAGGGACACGCAAGGACACTAGGAGAGGAAAATATCTGGTGGAGCCAGGGCAGCGTCTCGGGGCGTGGCGTCCCGTCCCCTACGCTCGTGAGCCCCCGAACACGAACAGATTTGGTGTAGTTCCGGCCTGATGAGGGTCATGCTAAGCAGCCCAATGCTGCTCATGAGTTTCTGTCTCCAGTTCTTCCCACACAGGTGCCCTTGAGCAGAAGTTCTGCTGTTCTGCAATCAGCTGGCTGCCTGTGGAACGAACATGATGGTCTAAGGCAGGGGTGTCAAACATAAGACCCGCGGGCCGGATGTGGCCCCCGGAAGCTTTTTATCTGGCCCCCATTATAATTGGGCTCTTCCAGAGCCACCCTTTCAGCAGTGCTGCTTCTGCCGAGGCTCTGAGAGGGATGGAAGGCAAGGAATGTTCAGAAGGCAAGGAACGCTACAGCGGAAGGGGTAGACCAGGAGGGGTGAGAGAGGGAGGCGCTGCCAACATGCTGGGAGAGCCCAATGGCAATTATCATGCGGGCTGCCCTTTCAGTAGCGCCACTTCTGCTGAGGAATCACTTCGCAGACCACCTCTCAGCTGCTGAGCTGCAAAGTGACACTGCAGCAGAACCGGCGCTGCTGAAAGGGCGGCCCATGTGATAATTGACCTCTCATATCTTGAAAATATGATCATGATTTGCACATTTTCTCTTCTGTCATTTGCAGCTAATGTAATGAGTTTCTATTTGAGAACTATTAGTTATTTCTGTCTTATTTATTATCATCATCACTTCCTGCTTAATGATGCCACTTCCGGCTCTCAGCAGGCGCCATGAATACTATTCAGCCTGAGCCAACTATATGAAACGAGATTGATACCCCTGGTGTAAAGCAAACACACACCATCAATGCTGTTGAATGCAACAGTCTTCTTGTTCTCCCTGATACCAGGGAGGAAGTGTACATGGGGTTACACTTGATGACTGCATCAATGTTTGGCAGATCCACTGCTGGTGTGTAACACCCCCATCCTTTGTGGAGTGCACAATGGAGGGAAGTTTTACCCACCCACCCCATAGCAAACACTGATGGCGGGGCTACTCCAAACAACTGCTCACATTGTTAGAAAAGTCAGCCTTGCCGGCAGTTGAAAATCCAGAGCTGACATTTTAAACCATACTTCCAAAGCAACATCCCCATTCAGAACCTTCCTGGCGATCCTATCCATGGTCACTTGCCAAAGGAACCCCCTGGTTCCAGCCACTAGGCACCCCCATGCGTGCATAAAAACACACCCCAGTTTTGACAAAAAGCTGGAAATACGTTCTAGGTAAGGTAGGTGAAGCAGAATTTTTAGGTATTGTTTTATCCACATCTGTTTGCCCATTAGCATGGGGAGAACTCGCGCATAAACAACTTCATCACTCCCTCCTCTCTGGGATACCACGCTCATTAGGGTGGCTCCTGGAGTCAGGAACTTCCTTGGGCTAACTCAATTAAGCCCCACAAGACTGGCTGGGACCATCCTGAGTCATCAGAATCTATTGTACACCCACCTTGCCCCATTGTCCCTAAGAAATGTAAATCTGTAATCACATGCCCTTCCAAGCCTGCACATATCTTGTAAGCATGTGAAGTTCTGTAAGGTATAAAAAGTGTGCTCACTTGTAGCAAAGGGTCAGTGCCCCCTCCTGGGGTGCTGTCCACTGTGCTGCGTAACAAATAAACCCATACTTTTCCCTTGTTCACCAGTCTTCCTGGTCCTTCATTATTAATTATCATCTGCTTAAAATTCCACTACATAGGGTTAAATCTGTCCCCTCCTCCGGCCCAGGTCTGCCCCGCTATGTAACTCTAACCCAGTCACTGGCACAAGGAAGCAAAGTATCAGTCATCAGGGTTTCATGACAAGCTTTGAGGTGCCTTGCCTCAGATATCGTATTATGTTGCCTCTCTCTGCCACCACCGAAAAATTGGCCAGGGCAGGGGTTGAGCTCGTCTTTGAACTTGAAACACTGATATATAGGAAGCATGGGCAGCTTCAGAGGTCAGCCAGGTTGAGGACTGGCTGAGAGCCCACAAGCCCCCTGGCCAAACCCTGAAGCCCCCCAGTATGCACCGTTGATGTTGGGCAGCAGTGGAGCAATGCACTCTGACGAGTGAGTTGAATTGTCGCTGCCTTTTCCTGCCCTTCACATCTGGAAATGGCCTTCCTCAGAGATCCCTGTGATGATGCAGAGCAGAGGCCTTTAGAAAGCCCATTAGCAAACGCATAGATAGGTGCGTTTAGATAGAAAGCCCATTAGCAAACGCCATGCGTAGGTGGAGAGACGGCAACAGAGGGACTTGTTCCCGGGCAAGGCATTCTGTTGTCTTGGGGGGGGGGGGGGAGTGGATCATTTCTTCCCTCAGCTATCCGCCTCACATCAATCCTGGATCAAGGACATTGACTCACAATGCACTTGACTTCCTTCTGAGCTCCCTTGACAAATGCAAAGACTGAGCTGAAATTCTAACCTGAGAGATGCAGAACTGCGTCCTGATCATGTACAGGTGTGACCGGGATAAGTTCTGGAAAACCCGTCAAATAGTGAAACCGTCATTAAGCGAGTCCTCAGCACCATCTAGTGGCCGATTGTGGTATAACGGATAAAACCAATACATTAGCGTAATGCAATGTAACACAGTGGAGTTGTAATAGGGAATGAATGGCAAACACAGTGTCAGTGGTGTTGCTCCGCCCCCACGTGGGGGGGCCACCGATGCGACGCCGCCCACGTCATGACGTCAGCGCGCGGCTCCAATCACACACACCCCACACCGTTTGGCTTCCTTTTTGGAGCCAAATGGAGCGACGGCGGGCGGCAGGGCCAAACCGCAGCCGAGATGGCTGCGAAGAACCAACGAGAAACAGGTAAGCGACCCGCGAAATTCTGTTCCCCCCAAAGCGGCACCTGGTGCCCAGGGCACCAGGCATTACAACGCTTCTGCACAGTGTACATTATGAGTGTAACACAAAGCACAACAAGATTTCTACCTGTCAATGGAGGTAGAAACACACACACAAACACAGAAAGTTAAAGACGACATTATTATTATTATTATTATTATTATTTGCATTTAAAATACAGTACTGTAGCTTTCTTTGTTTACACTTTGGGAACCTCCGTCATATATGTGGATCGTCATCAGTGGCGTTCCCAGCCCTCCCAGCGCCTGGGGGGGGCGGGGGTTGGAGTGCCCCCCCAAGCAGCCGGGCTCGGGGCTGAGCGCCCACTCGGCGCGTCCCCAGCCTCCGGAGGCTCCCCTCCAAAGGCAGGGGACAAGCCCTCCTCAAAACGACCGCCCAGTTCGGCGGTCGAGGGCTTTATGAGAAAGCCGAACGCGTCGCCGGCTTTTATATGTTTTGCGCTGCGCAGAACCTTTCTGAGGGCAAACGGGCTGCCCGTTTTCCCTCAGAAAGGTTCTGCGCATGCGCAAAACATATAAAAGCCGGCGACGCGTTCGGCTTTCTCATAAAGCCCTCGACCGCTGAACTGGGCGGTCGCTCTAAGGAGGGCTTATCCCCGGCCTTCGGAGCGGAGCCTCCGGAGGCCGGGGACGCACCGAGTGGGTGCGCTGCTCCGGGGGTCGCGCCAGCCGGGCTCTGGTGTTGCGCCGCTCTGCGCAGCCCCGAGCCCGGCTGCCACGCGCCCCCGCACCCACTTGGCGCCTGGGGTGGAGCACACCAGCTCCCCCATTAAAGAACACCACTGATCGTCATTAAGCAATCCGTCATTAAGGGGGGGAACACACCTGGTACATCATATATCTTCCCAGTATCTCAATGTTCCAGGGGGACAAACAGGAGGAGGAAGAGTGGTGGAGGCAGAGAGGGGTGGGTGGAAGAGCCATCACCCCCCACCGATCTTGAGTTACAAACAGAGGGTGCCAAACAGGCAAGCTCAACTAAAGATCTTGCTTCACTGTGCCAGTTAGTATGGATTCAGCTCACCTTCGCCTCACGGGGGTTGCAGCAGCATCGCAAAAGTAATTAACGCTCACGGTTCTCCTGGACCTCGTTCACATTGTTCAGAAATTATCCTTTAATCTCAGAAATAGGATATTCCCTCTTCCAGGCAGGAGGAGGACTAATGAGAAAGAGGTTAAAAGGGTCCTTCTGATCAAAAGGTATCATTCCCTGCCTTGCCCTGGCACTAAAAAAGGGGATCCTCAAAGCACCACGTCCACGAAGCAGAGAGAAAAAGGAGGTCCTTCCAGGGTTGGTCTGTCCATGAGGCCTACTGAGGTGATTGCACCAGGTGGCAGATCGGTGGGGGATAATGATGGCTCTTCCACCCATCCCTCTCTGCCTCCACCATTCTTCCTCCCCCCCCCCCACTCTGTGGATTTGAAAAGGGGAAGAGGGAACTGGAGCAGAAGTGTGGAGGTGATGAGCAGTGGCCTAGCATCGGAGAGCGTTTGTCACTCTGTTCCCCTCTTGCTTTTCGAATCCAGGGAGCAGGAGGACGTGGTGGAGGAGCTACGGAGATGGCATTGGGGGTGGTGGTGGTGGTGGTGGTGGTGGTAGCATTTGGTAAACCGCCTTGGGCCACTGGAAGTCTTGAGTAAGCCCGGGGTCCAAGTAGCAGTTCCAAGTACCAAGGCAAATAGCAGTTCCCCAGGTGGCTGGATGGTCCATGGAGAAAACGGGCTCTCACTTTAGGTGGTTCACACAGCCATCATGTCCTATGCTCCTCCAAGGAAGAGGCTGGCCCATCTATATGGCCAACTGAAGCAGTGGCTTCAGGCAGCAGATTGGTGGTGGTGGGGCATCTCTGCCTGCCTACCTGGCCTTCACTGCTCCTCCTTCTCCTTCCACTCTCTGGATGGTAAAAGGAAGAGGGGGAAAGACAGGAAGAGGAAATGTGGAGGGGAGGGAGTGCTGAGCTGGAAAATAAGAACATAAGAACATAAGAACATAAGAAGAGCCCTGCTGGATCAGGCCAAAAGCCCATCTAGTCCAGCTTCCTGTATCACACAGTGGCCCCACCAGATGCCTCAGGGAGCACAAGACAACAAGATAACAGGATGGTGTAGTGGTTTGGGAGTCGGACTTAGAACAAGAGCCAGGATGGTGTAGTGGTTTGGGAGTCGGACTTAGACCTGGAAGATCCAGGTTCAAATCCCCGCTCAGCCACGAAGCTTCCTGGGTGACCTTGGGCCAGTCACTATCTCTCAGCCCCACCTACCTCACAGGGTTGTTGTGAGGACAAAAAGGAGGGGAGGAAATATGTACACCACTCCTTGGAGGAAGGGTGGTATAAAAATGTGAAAAATAAATAAATAAAATAATAACCTGTTTCCCACTGACACTCCCTTGCACCTGGCACAGAGAAAACCCACTTCTAAAACCAGGAGGTTGCTTATGGCTTGTAATCTGTGATGGTCTTTTCCTCCATGAATCTGTCCAAACCCCTTTTAAAGGCATCTAGGCCAGGTGCCATCACCACATCCTGTGGCAAGGAGTTCCACAGATGAATTACACGCTGGGTAAAGAAATATTTTATTTTGTCTGTTTTAATACACCCTCCACTCAATTTTAGTGCATGTCCCCTGGTTCTGGTGTTGTGCGAGAGGGAGAAGAATTTCCCTCTATCCACTCTCTCCATCCCATGCATAATTTTATACGTCTCAATCATGTCCCCCCTCAGGCGTCAAAATCAGAGAGAGGGAGGAGCAGAGGCTGGCACAATATTCGGTGGGGGGGGGAGCATTTGACATGCTGTCTCAGGTGTCAGGTGGTCTTGGGTTGGCCCTGGCCTCCGCTACTGCTTGCATCATCCAATACTGCAAGAGGCTGGAAGGCTTCACTCTGCCTGGCAGCCAGCAAAAGCAGAAAGACTCCCCCAAAGAACAGCTGGGCCGATTTAAAACCCGCCTAGAGGAAAGCAGAGAGCAAGGAACAGGCCTCAAAAATGACAGACAGTATCACCCACTCCACTGCATTCACATGATCACATCACTCCTACTTCTTTTTTCTCAAGGTCACAGACTGGGCCGGCAGCTACCACCAGCCTAGATAAGCAAAGTTGGTTTCTAGTTTTCTCTGCGCTAGCTCTGAAGAAGAGTCTTGTATAAGTGAATTGCTTGTTTCCAGCATTTCCAAGACAGATGGACTAAAGTCATATTTAGAGTCGCTAAAACACGAGTTTCTGTCAAAAACTCAGTATGATCCTCCTGGGTATGTGTGGTAATGAGAGAGAGAGAGAGAGAGAGCAGGGGCATTAACAATTCTGCCCATCCTTGAGCCTGCCACATGGGCACCTCCCTGATAAACTGATGTGCCCCTTTCCTTACATTTGAGCAAGTGAGGGGGAATCTGTCCTTGCCCCATACTTTGGCAAAGACTTCTGTGTCCCATCATAAAGCCCTTTTCAATGCCACTGAAAACTGAGCACCACGGGGGAGAAAGGCAAGGAATCTAGAGTGGCCGGGCTGCCTCCGGTGGGAACACGTCTGGGCGAGACAACAGGGGCTGTTCCAAGCGAGGCCCCCTGATAAGAGAGAGGGAAAGCGCATCTCTTTGTCAGCCTGTCCAAATGGCGGCTTTTAGGAACTGCGGCGTCCATTTCCAGCCTGTGCAAAAGATAGCCAGCCTGGCATACTCCCCCCCCCCCCCAAGTGGTTTGACAGAAGCCACTTTATTCTGCCGTGGCACTTGCGGTGACCTGATTGCATTTCAATGAGGAAGCAGGGGGAAGCAGGGTTTGCTCTACCCCCCCCCCCACAGCCCCCGATTGAGCCACCAGATTACCTTGGGCCTTCAAGACTCAGCAGCCACAAAATACTGAAGCACAAACAGGTGAGCAACGGAGTGATCTGGCCCAGATCAGCTGCAGATTTGCGAGCAGAACAAATCTGCCAGAACTCAGTAAGGAGCTTCTGGGTGTGTTAGCACACATGTGCCCACCCACACCCACCCCTCAAGGGAATTCTACATTCCATGTACCTCCAGGGGATGTCAAATGGATGGATGGAATTAACTCCTCACTATAATCCACAATATTCTCTGCCCATCAAGCAAAAACGGACTCTGGGATGCTGACCTCCATGTCTACATTCTTCTGGGTCTCCTCTATCATTTCATCTATAGTTTGTCTTCTAATAGAGAAAGGTCTGTTTTCTCTAGTTTGCATGCCAATTCCGCCATCCCTATACATCCTGAGGGTTAGGGCCAGTGCCAGACTGGTGTGCCAGACTGGTGTGCCCCTGGGGGGCAGCTGCTGAAGGCCCTTAGGAGGTGGGGAGGGGGGGCATACTGCCGGTCTCTGATCCCCTGCACGAAGTGTTCATAGCCATTGCTCACCTGCAAGAACACTCTGTTATCACTGCCTCTCCTTGATCTGTCCCATTTGCAAATGAAAGTTTCCCCCAGAGGCCCCTGCTGCGATTCTGCAAAATGTAGGACTATTTGTGGATGGGATGGATGAAAAAAAAGAGATGGCAGCAATAGAACATGACTCTTCCTTGCTCCTTTTATCCCCATCAGTGGTGCTTGTTGTTGTTGTTCAGTCGTTAAGTCGTGTCCGACCCTTCGTGACCCCATGAACCATACCCCGCCAGGCCTTCCTGTCCTCCACTATCTTCCTGAGTTTGCTCATTTTCATGTTCGTTGCATCGGTGATGCTGTCTAACCATCTCATCGTTTGCTTTCCCCTTCTCCTTTTGCCTTCAATCTTTCCCAGCATCAGAGTCTTCTCCAGAGAGTCCTCTCTTCGCATTAGGTGGCCCAAATATTTGAGTTTCAGCCTCAGTACCTGTCCTTCCAGGGAACAGTCAGGGTTGATTTCATTTAGGATTGACTGATTTGATCTGTGGTGCTAGGGGTTGCTAATGGAAAGGATGGAAGGGGGCATGGAGAAGGAGTTTTGCTACTGCTGCCACCAGAGGCAGCAGCAGAAAAACATCAAATCCCTCCTGCCAAAAATGCCCATCATCATGAACTTTAAGAGAAGTCAACCAGTTACCATATAGGAAGGAGCCCATACATGAAACTTTGTGCAGTTTTTAACTGAAAAGGCAGGGTATAAATTCTCGCTTGGGTAGCTGGTTCATCCCCTTGTCCGTTTCAGTCCTGCCAACCTAGCATGTAATATCTCCAGTTCCAAATGGGATCCAAGCTGGGCCAGAGCGCTCTAGAAAGATCCTGTTTCCTGTGTCAGGGTTGAGACTGGGAGGTGTGAAATGCCAAGAAAAGCCTTCCAGGTATGTGAAGACACAGAAGCCAGTTCTGTAACACTTCACACTTCTGAAGGACGAGTCATTTCACACTCCAGCAACGGGCAACCTTTGCTGGCAGCCAAAGACTAACTCATGCCCAGCTTCCCAAGCCTTTTCAGCTGTCAGCAAGATAAACGAGGCAGCTCCCAAAAAGATCTAGAACAGCACCAGAAAACCTATGCCTGCCCCCTCCTCCCTGCACCTTTTGCTCAAGCTGAAACAAAATGTCACACTTATCAAGAAGAAGAAGAAGAAGAAGAAGAAACTAGAAGGCACAATTTTCCTTCTTGCGTCCTTTCTGACTCTGGCAACATTCCTGGGGTTATCTCCAAACCCAGGCCATTGTTATCTTCCTTTCCAAGAAAAATAACTCCAAATATTACAGAGAAGTTGCTTTCTGACAGCCATGATTCAAAAATAACTTGCGGGAGAAGATCTTGTAGTCACCTCATGTACAACTTTATCCCTACTGAGTGAAATTCATTCCTCCTACAATTGAACACACTAAAAACCTAAAAGTGACATAATTTTGGAAGTCAGAATTTAAAATTTGGAGGCAGGATTTGTGAATTTCAGGATTTGTATTTGCGATTTGGAGGCCCTTCCATTCCGGCAAAAACAATTTGGGCATTCGCTATACTTTCTCAAGGGCCACCCCAAGGATGTGTACATTTGCTCAGCTTTGTCCTGAAGTTGCTTTTACAAATGCTCACTTTTCTCCCTTCCTCTGGTGGGGGAGAGTTGTGCAAATGTGGCAATTTGACCCCACAAGAAAGAGGAAGAACGTGCATCTCTTCCATCTCTGCAGTCCCCCACAGAAGGAGGAATCGGCTGGTCCTGCTGTTGCCACCCCAATGCCAGACTCACCTATCCGCCTGCTCCTTAGCAGAGAAGCCTTGTTGTTGTGTCACCCTGCTGCTGCGGCTGCATCCCCATCAGCTCGCCTCCTTCACTGAGCGCAGCTAGGTGAGCTGAGGGAACCTATTGTTGCACAGGGAGGAGGGGAGGAGGAGGAGGAGGCCGAAGCAACAGGGAAAGCTTAAAGGTACAGACTGAGCTAAGGAAGCCAGGAGAGATGCTCCTGGAAATGCACCTCTGCTTGAAGGAGGCAGAAATGGCACCCAAATGGGATTGTGGGGAAGAGGCCTGGGGAGAGGGGAAGACCTGATGCCCTAGGCAAAAAAGTGGCAAGAGCAGTAGGCTGAGCACTGAGTGAGGCTGGGCCAACTGGGATTTTCTTAGTCACACGAGGGCACCCAGTTCTTCCTCCCTTTAAAGCATAATTGACATTTCCTCCTCTCAGGTGCACCTTAAAAGGGAAGAGCTGTAGTTCTGTGGTGGAGACCCTATTTTGCATGCAGAAGGTCCCAGGTTCAATCCCCAGTAGCGGCAACTCCAGGTTGGACTGGGAAAGATCCTTCTCTGCCTGAAAATCTGACATGAGATTGACTAGAGATGACTCTCTAGTCATCATTAGGCTTACCATATCCAAAGGTGGACAGGGTGCCTACACCTTTAACCATTGTAAAAAGCGGGAATTTGGGCAGGTGCAGCTCATAATGGAAGGGTGCAACAAGCTGCACCTGCCCAAATTCCCTCTTTTTACAATGGTTAAAGGTGTAGGCACCCTGTCCCCCTTTGGATATGGTAAGCCTAGTCATCATGTCAGTCAGACCTAGAGGGAACAACAGCCTGACTTGGTGGATGGCAATCTCCTTTATCTGTGTGGACTGGAAAGACTGTCAATGATGCCATGTCAGGCCTGCTCAGGTCCAGAGGGCACAACACAGCCCACAGGCACTTGTGGCCAAAAGCACCCCTGGCAAAATGTCCAAATTCACACGGTGCCTTCTCTAGTCCCCTGACACAAGACCTGACACAATTCTTCCTGATCCAGGGCTGGTGTCCCTTCTCAACAAAGAAAGTCTTAAGCAGAGGGTGGCAACCTATGGCCCGTGGGCCTGATCCGGCCCACAACCTAAAGTCACATGGCCTGCGCGGAGCTCAGTTTGGGAGACAAAGCCTCCCACCCAATTTGTCATGCGCCAGTTAGGGCATGGCAGAGCCACCTGCCCAGGCTCGCGGAGTCCCTGTACCTACCGCTGCTCTGCCATGGCTCTGCCATGCGGATGCCCTGTTCGGCAGGTAGGGTGGGAGGCTTTGCCTTCCAAGCCAAGCTGCATGCAGCCGCTTCTGAGAGTTGGCAATCTGGAAATTCGGCAATGGCGTGATGACATTATTGCTGAACGTCCCGGCCCCTTTGTTTCATGGAGATTTTCATGACCGGATATAATTACCACAGTTTTGGGAAGTATGGGTTCTGCAGCCATGTAGACACAAATGAAGAAATAAAAATCTTTAAATCCATCACACAACTACGGTTTAAAGATTTTTATTTCTTCATTTGTGCCTACATGGCTGCAGAAGCCATACTTCCCAAAACTCCGGCCCCTTTGCCCAAAAAGGTTGCTGACCCCTGGTCTAAAGTATGTGTGTGGGGGGGGGGTTTGGGGGTTAGAAAAATGGAAGGGAACAGTGGAGAGACACAATTTTCTCCCTTCCTTTCTCAACTTTCAAATAATGCCAACAGCTTATCTGGGTCTTTCTAGTCTGCTACTGTTGTCTTTCCAATGGAAACCCAGGTGCTCTGCAGAAATATCTGTCCTTTGGACCATATCAATACATGATAAAGCAAAACTCTTTAAAACTCGAAACTCGAAGGACTGCAGACTCTTATGAACTGCAGACTGTGGGGCTTTGTCACCATGCCCAGCTTCCCACCCCTCCCCTCCTCCATTTTGCTTTACCACCAAGCCTAATGAAGAGATCTGGAGAAAAGGAGGGACCGCCTCCTTCCTTATAATCTGACCCGTACTCTGAGGTCATCAGGGGAGGCCCTGTTGACCGTGCCGCCATTGAGGGGGATGGCGGCGCGGAGTAGGGCCTTCTCGGCAGTGGCGCCCAAATTGTGGAATTCCCTCCCCTTGGAACTAAGAACGACTCCCTCTTTAGAGGCTTTTCGGCGGAGCCTTAAGACGTTTTTATTCAGGACTGCTTTTAATGACTGACATGGCGGGCTGACTTTTTAACAAATGGTTATATATGTAAATGCTGGTGACCCATTGGGGTTGTTTTTAATCTCAAGTGTTTTTAATTATTTTAATGTGTTTAACTAATTGTTTTAAAGTTGTTTATATGTATTTTAATATGTTGTAAGCCGCCTTGAGTGCCTTCGGGAGAAAGGCGGGCTACAAATTCCTTAAATAAATAAAATAAATAAAAGAGCTTGCTGCTCAAGATTTTGTGACACTGTGGTCATAAATGTATGACTCAATTTGTGGCTTTTGGATCGACGTCTATGGCATTGATATTACAGTACTACAATGCTGCTGTTTTTGCATCCACTACACTGCATGGTTTCTAGTTTGATTTACAGTGTTCTGTCTTTGGTCTGTCAGGGTTCCAAGGTCATTTTCTCAGTCAAGTCAATGAACGTATAGTACAGACAAGAATTTTCTGAGCACGCCCCAGCAATGTGGAGGTGCTCCTGTGAGAATTTCCAACTGAAAATCGAGCACGATTGCTTGGACTGTGCAGGAATACCTCTGTCCTGTATGGACTGAGTGTCCGCTTGTCCGCCCTCACCCAGCCCATTACTGACCTCAGACAATGCTCAAGGACCCCCTTAGCCCCCCAGATTGACATAGTCGAGAGATACACAGCTGTATATCATCTGCATCCCAGTGAGGCCAAACTCCAAAACCCTAGATGACCTCTACCCAAAGTTTCAAGTAGCTGACAGCATGGGGGGAGAATAGACCCCCTGGAACCCTACATGCTGAAGACTAACGTGTTCATCAGGAATCCTCCAGGACCACCTTCTGAAACCTGCCCCTTCAAGGAGTGAAGTCACCGTGCAAACCGATGTCCCCAAGGCCAATGCATTCCAGCCAGTTCCCCTGAGGCGACTGCTTCAGTTGGCCTCATGGATGGGCCAGCCCTGGTGGGAGACAATCAAGAATGGCTCAGAAACAGGGTGTTATAAACGTTTATTCTTTATTGGAAAGGGGTTCAATACATAGAGAGATAAAACAGCTCCGCTGGAAGGTAGCACTCCTTCCTGAACAACAGGAAAATCCAGAAGGCTATCATGGCACTGAAAGTGGCTGAGGACTGGAATCCCCGAAAAGAAGCAACAGAGACACATTCTCTCTTGTCCAGTTCTTGTTTTTAGGGTGACCACGGCTGATGCTTGGTTCAGAGGCCTCTCATCTTCCTGGGATGAATTAGGCAGCAATTGTGGTGGCCAGCTGTGTTGCTTCCCTGCGATCAAACTGTTGGAAATGGCACAACTCTGGCTGTATCCAGAAGGGGCAGACTGTGATCTTTGGGGGTGTGGCCTCAGAGGCGAAACAAGGGTGGAGCGAAGGCAAGTAGTTTTGCAAGACTCTGTTACACTGGAGTCAGCGGCCCCTCCCCCTTGCTGTTGGAGCCATTCTGGCAGCAAAGGCAACACGCCGGACACTCCCCTGTTGCTGCTGGAATGGCTCCAACAGCAAGGGGGAGGGGCTGCTGACTCCAGTGTAACAGAGTCTTGCAAAACTACTTGCCTTCGCTCCACCCTTGTTTCGCCTCTGGCCTAACTGTTCTTTTTGTTTTCCCTCCTTTTTCTTCTGCCCCTTCTTCTCTTGATATACCGGTATATACCACTGTCCCTTCTCAACAAAGAAGGGACAGATATATATACCACTTCATATATCCTATGCACACTTTATATATCCTGTGCACACTTTATATATCCTGTGCACACTTTCCTCTCAGGAAAGTGTGCACAGGATTGCAGTCTAAACCATTGATTGCCTGGGGAGGGGGGATGAAAGTGTATGTGATCTTGCTTTACAAAAGGATACAAAACCCAGCAGAACAGAGAACGAAAATTAACTACTGATTACAGCCTGGAAAGGGGAGAGGTATGTGTGCTCTTGTTTTAACAAAGAAAAAGGACATACCGTAAGCCCTGCAGGGCAGAGAAGGAGTCCACTGTATCTCTGCCATTATCCCACTAAAAACAAACACACATGTGCTCCATCACCCGATAATCACTTCAATTAGCTGCTGTTCATCCAGCAATGTCCCACTCCTTTCAAAGGCCCTCACTGCACAGCAGCGAGTATTTTGCCACCTTTTCTCTGCTGAGCCTGGGGAAGGGGCGGCTGCAAATCCGAATTGCAACAGCCTGATTATAAGACGCACACCTAGTTTAAAAACTTAAATTAGGGGGGGAAAGTGAGTCTTATACTCAGGCCAATAGGGTATATACCACTTTATACCACTGCCTCAATATCTGCCTCAGTTTTATTGCTAGCATTCAGCCTGGGTGAGGGAGGTTCCCTGAGGAAAAACTCAAAAGAAATTCCACATCCAAAACAAACAGCCCCCCCGCGTGCCTCAAATCTGCACCATTATTATTCCATTCTCATTTGGTCCATTTCTAGCCTACCATACCCCTAGGGCTGAGGGTGAGTGAGTTCTGTTCTAAAAATAATATCATAAAATGACTGCAGCCAACAGCTGCTGCTGGGGTGGACAAGAGGGGCCAGAGGGACCGATGCTGCCAGCCTTAAGACAGAGCCAGCCTGTGTTGTTATTCAGCCCTGCTTATCATTATGGATGAGCACAAGAGAACATTGTAATTATCCAGGCCTTTGATTCCCTTCTGCAGTGAGTCATGTTCAGCTTACCCAACTGGAGCCTTTGAACTGACTGGGAACGGAGAGAGTCCGGGGCCCCTGCTGCCTTCTGTTCTCCGCCAGCATCAGGCATCTGGCCAGGTCGGCTATTATCCACCCGTCCATCTCCCTTTCACAACCAGGGAATGCCTTGAAAGGCCCCGGCAGAGCAGAGCAGCCTGGAAGACCTGAGGTCCCCTGAAGACAATGGCAATGGCTATTTTATGTAGCATCAGCTGCAAGCGAAGCACCATGTCCATGTAGGCAGCGGCGGAAGAACGGTGGAGCGCGTGGAGCAGGAGCTCCAGGCGGGAGGGCGGGATCGGGGGAACTTACGGAAGCGCTGGATCGGCCCTCCCGCCCTCCCTCGAGCCCGTACGGCTCCGAAATGGCATCGATTCCGGCGGGGGGGGGGGGTACGTCGACATGACGCGACGCAGGCCCTGCCCCCCGCGCCAGGCGCTGTGCGGGCTTCCGACATCTCTGCATGTAGGACCCCGGAGGACACTAGAGGGAAGCCGTTTGGCTCACAGCTCTTCTTCAGAGCAAGTGGGATGTTGGTGTTGGGTGTACTTGAGGCCCATCATGGATTTCTGAAGCTGCAGCCTTTATATGAGCAGATCCTCAAGTTCAGCCTAGTTAAATCAACACCTGTAGTGTGAGAGGAAAGTGTTGTCTCAATTCAAGCCCCTGAACACATAGAATCAAACTTCCTGATAAAATCTAAGTCACCAGCTTCTCACAGCAGTCTCCTTTTCAAGTTCTTTTATTTATCATATAGAAAGCTGCTTTATAATACTAAACTTGTCCCTTTTACCGGTCCGTCTAAGTCAGTGTTATTATCTCTTCTGACTTTCAGTCATTCTCTTTCCCAGCCCCAATTGGAGTTGCCTGGGGTTGAAGCAAGCAGGGCCTTCTGCATGTGCTCTATCACCGAGCTACAGCTCTTCCCTGTTGCAAAATGGTGGTGACTGTTGGCTCTGCTGTGCCTAGGAGATGGAAACATTTCTCCACTAATTCTGATGGATGCCAGTTTGGATGCCAGATTTGTGTCCATTTATTATTCTGTGCAGAAACTGGCCTGCTTGTTCTATAGAATGAGCAGAAGGGCACTGCCAGCAGGTGACAGCTTCCATCACATCATTGGAGGATGAACTGGTGATCAAGGATGGAGTGTAGTGACACTGTTTCTTTAAGACTTGTTATAAAGAGCCAGCAGAGGGTCTCCTTCCTGTAGTTCAGGCCTGAGCTCTTTTATCTTTCTGTTGAACTCCCTTCCAATAAAAAATAAAAGTTTATAACAAGTTTATTCTGAGCCATTCTTGATTGTCTCCCACCAGGGCCGACCCGTCCATGAGGCCAACTGCAGCAGTCGCCTCAGGCGTCAGATTGGTTGGGGAACGGCCAACGCTATCCTCCTACTTGTTTCCGCTACTACTACTCCTCGTTCTACCCCCCCAGATTGGAAAAGAAAGAGTGGGACAGAGAAGAAGAGGAGATGTGGAGGGCAGATAGTGTGTTGAGCTAGAACAAGGGTGGCCAACCTTCCACCATTAGGGCCTCTGCATTCTTAAGAGTTGTGTAGAAGACAGAATCTTAGCAGCTGAAATTGCTGATGGTGCTGCTAAAGCAGCTCCACCTGCTGAAATGCCCTCGCCAATACAACCATTAAAGGGCCAGGAGCATCCATGCTGAAAGGTTGGCCACCCCTGAGCTAGAACATTGGAGAGTGGGAGGAGCAGAGGCTGGCACATCAACGGGTAAGGGGGGGCAGCATTTGGCATGCCGCCTCAGGTGTCAGAAGGCCTTGGGCTGGCCCTGCCTCCCATGCTACACGACAAGGGGCTCATACCCCTGATGAGGTAGCTGATGATGTTATCTGGTCCTTTAACGGTGGTTCCTGAGCAGATAAGGGGGGCAGAGTTGGCATTTGGGTTTATTGCAGCTTGTTCATCCAGACCCTGCAATAACGAAGCTGATTCTCTCCCCACACCCACTCAGGCAACATTTTTACAGAGTTTGGTGACCCTTTGCCAATTAACTAGCTGCATGTCAATTAGTCCAACTGGCATTGTTCTCTTTTCCATCATTCCCACTGACATTCAAACACCTTTTTTCTATAGCCAAAATTGAACTTTCTTGCTTATACAGTACCTTCAGTTTGGTTTCAGACTCAGTTGACTATAACATCCCTACCCCTCAAAAAAAAAATCAGTAAAAAACGGGGAACCACAAACATTTGTGGGGGCTAGCAGTTGCCAGCACTGTCTAGACCAGGTGTGTCAAACATAAGGTCCGCGGACAAGATGCGGCCCGCGGAAGCTCTTTATCCGGTCCACCTGACAGTTCGGCTCTCCCAGCACCACCATCACGAACTCTCAGCTGCTGAGCTATGCTGAGGTGTCACTGCTGAAAGGGCAGCCTGCGGAGATAACTGGGCTCTCCCACATCTTGAAAATATGATTAAGATTTGAATATTTTCTCTTCTGTCATTTGCAGCTAATGAGTTCCTAAGTGAGAAAAAAGTGCTTATTTCTGGTCACCACCTTGCTTAATGATGTCAGTTCCTGCTTAATGACATCACTTCCAGCCCTCAGCAGGTGTCATGAATGCTATTCAGCCCACTGTATGAAACAAGTTTGATACCTCTGGTCTAGATGTTTACTTTAAAACATTTATACCTCGTCTTTTCCCTTTATTACAAAGGCACCCAACAGCAACAACTATAATCAAATACGAATAAAACCCTCAAAAATAACATCGCCACCCCCCTTTGCCTTGACCGCCAGGTACCTGCTACACAAGATAGCCAGGTTTTAAAATGGGACTCGACATAGTTATCGAGGAGACGTCTATCAATAGCTATTAGCTGGCCTCTTTTTTCACCAGTTTTGGTCCTTTCTAGAACCCCAGAGGCTTCTGTGATGCCTCAGCATCCTGAAGAGTCTGCTGAGTCATCTAGATGCATCTAGAAAGAGTCATCTAGAAGATGTAACCATTATCCTTCTTGTTTATTGTTTGAGCATCTTCTTCCCCAACTAACCAGTAAACAAGGAACTTGACGTTGCGCCAGTTCACTGGACCATGAAGCCCACCTGATTTCTAAGAGTGGGAAATTCAGGCACCCAGGTGACCCCCCCCCATAACAAATCCCACAGGTGAAACCTGATCAATGGTCACAGGCTATAAAAAACAGAGTCACACACACCCCTTTACGCATTTGCCCATGCCCATCATCAGAAGAATCTGGCACTTCTCCAGGGCTCGCTCGCTCACCTTGCTCTGGGACCAGCACACTGGAATAGCATGAGCAAGTAAGGTTGGGACTGCACCTAGTTAGTCACGCCAGGGTTTTTATTTATTTTCTGCTTGCCTTTTTGCACCCTTGCCAAACTTTCTAGGACAATAAATCTGTTAGCTTGGAAGGTGTCACAAAGTTCTTTGCTGGCGTTGGCACAACAGAAGTACTCGGCTGTCCTTGTGAAATGTCTAATCCACAACTAACGCTGGTGTTGGTTCTATACAAGTGTGGCTGCACAGGTGCGCCTGGTGGGACATGCTGTTCCCCACCACCACCCTACAAGCCAGGGCTCATGGACATGCTTTTCAAGTGATTGTGGGCGAACAGCAGCAGCAGTGGACCGTCTTCTTCCCCAAATGCCATTTTACAGTTTCTGAACATCCTGCCTCCTGTGTTCGGGGTTGGGACACCTGGAAATTGCTAAATAGCGGCAAGGAAAATTTGAGGACAGCCTGCTGCTTCCGCCTGCTCTTCACTGCCTTCAGGTAAGCCTCCCCATTGAATGCTGGGCCACTGGCTGGCTTATCAGGAGGCAATGGAGAGCAGAGCAGAGCAGAGCAGCAGATTTTCCTTCCCCCAGCTGCCATCACCCAGTAAGCAAGCTGGGGTGCAGGGCCCGGTGGAGAAACTTATCAGGAGGTGGTGGGGAGCAAGGGTTGAGTCTGATGGAGGACTGTCCCCTGTCCACTGCATGGTTCCCAAAACACCATGGGAAGGTAGCTGGTGTGTGCACACACTTTCCAAAACATGGCGGCAGTGTGGCATTGGGGGGCCCCGTGCAGGGCTTTTGCCCAAGGTCACCAACAGGTGGAGACACCACGGAATATATAGTGGAAGGAGGAATAGAAGTGGTGGAGGCAGTGGTGGAGTACATTATGCGTCGTGCTTCTAGAAAAGTGTAGAAAGAAAAAGGTCAAGGCAGGTGAAGAAGGGTGAAGACCTAAATGGCATCTGGGAGCAGCTTCCCAAATAAAAGGTTTACAGCACCTTTGACTGAAGCACCTTCTTTAGCACTGCGCTCCAGCGGGTGGCGCAGTGGGTTAAACCGCTGAACCATGAGCTGATCGATCGAAAGGTCGGCAGTTCAAATCCGTGCGACGGGCTGAGCTCTCGTTGCTTGGCCAGCTCCTGCCAACCTAGCAGTTCCAAAGCATGTTAATGTGAGTAGATAAATAGGTAAACAGGAAGTAAACAGGAAGGTAAGCAGCGCTCCGTGTTCCAGCCGCATGCTACGCGCTGCGGCAAGGAGAGTCATGCCAGCCACGGAGGCGTCTTCGGACAACGCTGTCTCTTCGGCTTTGAAATGGGGATGAGCACCACACCCTAGAGTCGGACACGACTGGACTTAATTGTCAGGGGTCACCTTTACCACCTTTTACCACATACGGAAGGGCTCCTTTCCACAGCGCTTGCTCATCTATCATGTGCATTGTGAGAAAAAAGCCACCAAAAGTCTTTCCAAGAGGGAGAAGCACACGACCAGGGCACTGGCACATGTTTCAGGCGTTAACCACAAGCGCAGAGAAGGGAAAGGGGCCCCGAGGGAGCACGCACACCATTTCCCCCTCCCCTCTCCACCTCAGATTGCATCGCAATAATTTTGCCAGCCTTTCTCCCACAAAAACTGGTCTTTCTGGTTCTGCGTGTCCTCTGCCCCTCAGTGGGAGAAACAATCGTCTGTAACACGCACGCACGTTTCAGCATAGTCCCAGAAGCTGTGGCTACTTTTGTCATCATAGTCAAAAGCAGGAAGTAACCCAAGAATATTTCCAAAACAGAGCTGCTGCTCAGCACCATATTTGTGGGAAGAAAAACACAGCAAGTACCAAAGAACGCAAAAGGATGTGCCCCCCCCCCTCCAGCAAGCCAGGAAATTAGGCCACGACTAAGGCTGCTGCATTCCTGCGCACATTTACCTGGGAGGAAGTCCCAATCGTTGAACTCAGTTTCTGAGGAAACACACACGGAACTGGGAGTCTGTAGGCCATTGGTCAGAACCAGCTGCCGCCATCTTTGCTGAAGGCCAGAAGCACTCTTGAGAAGCAGCCGCCGCCCGCTTGCCAGGCTCCACTAGGAAGGGGCTCAGGAAGAGACGGCAGCCATCCTTTTCACCTTTGCTGTAGCTCAGTAACAGAGCACCTGCTTTAGCCTTTGCATACTACAGAGAGTCCCATATTGAATCCCTGGCAGCAACTCCAGGTAAGACTGAGAAAAGGGCCCTCCCTGAGGCCCTGGAGAGCCACTGCCAGCCCACACAATACTGAGCCACACAGATGAAGGTTGATCTAGCAAGGCTCTCCTGATGTTCTTCCGAACCATGGCAGTTAGGAATGGAACCTCCACATTCAGAGGCAGTCTACCTCTGAATAGCCATTGTTGTGGAGCAAGAGATCAAGAGGGTCGTTGCCCTCATGTTCTATTTGTGAGCTTCCTGGAGATTCTGGCTGGGCAGCATTGGAAAGAGGATTGATGGCCTTTTGGGGTCTGATCCAGCAGGGCTTTTCTTGTGCCTCTTACCCTGCCACCCTTAATGGCACCCCAAAACAGGCCACACCACCCCGGTGCCTTCTCCCATGGCCTTCCCCTCTCTGCCCAGATGTTATGGAGGATTAACTCAGTGGTGAGAGAAGGTACCCTGCTTGGGCTCAGAGACACACCTCTATCATGTTGTACAGCTGAGCACTCATTCTGAGACAAAGCTCTTAAACTAAAGGGCTTTTAGAAAATAGACTTCACTTAATGAGAGGGCGAGATCTACTTCATTGTGGTTGTATAATACTTAGTACCTGTGCTCCAAGTTCCTGAAAGCTCTTCGCATGTTCTTTTGGTAACCTTTGCATCAAGTTGTAATGTGTAGACCATGTGTATTTTGCTCCCCATGTTAATCCTATTTTATCAGAGTTGTTCAATAACCATACTATCATACAATGTGGTCCATGCTTGTTAAGAAAGAGGAAGCTGAGACAAAATGGATTGCGAGGACCATTATGACATACAGAAATACATGGCGCACATGACAGCATGCTGCAGCACAATACGGACAAATCTGTACCACAACACATCTTGTGCAAATATGTGCCACGGCATGCCACATTGCAGGCAAATGGGAGCCACGCACTGATGCTGACCAAAGCAGGCACTTGGTGGGAGGTGATATGTTCTTCTTTGTAGAGACTACTGGGATATACCTGGACTTTTACTATAGTGGGTGGCATTTGGAGGAAGTACTGTACACCGGCTCCCCAAGTTACAGACTTCCAAGTTACGGATGGCGGCATCGGCTCTTTTGCACAGGTGCATTACATCCGTTGTGATGCTTGCTTCCATGCAGGCATGATAGCACTAGGCCAGCAAGAGCCAGCTGTTTCGAGCTACGTGCATTCCGGCTTCTGTACAACCTCCAGAGCATCTCTAGCAAGTGATTGAGGAAGCTTCACCTGTTGAATTTCTGCCTGGAAGCATCTCTCCTCAGTCCAATGCTGAAGACAAAGTATAGGTGCATAGAGCCTGATTTGCAAAGTCAGCATACAAAATTACACAAAATCTTTACTCCTTACATGGTATGGAATTTAAGGTGACCACCTTCAAATACTTTTTGGAGCATGAATGAATACTGCAATCCTATCAGGGAATAGCCGCCTTGGGTCCCTTCGGGGAGAAAGGCGGGATAGAAATTCTGTAAATAAATAAATAAATAAATAAATAAAATATCCCATAATAGCAGAAAAACAGGAGGGGAAACAGAGCAGGAAGCACACACCCCAAACACACATTGGCAGGCATTCCTCCCATAATCATGTGGCGCTTCTTGGGTGCTGGAGTCAGAATCCCTTTTTCTTCTAAAGTGACTTTCTAGCTTTTCAAGCTGCATGGGGGAGGGGCGGGAAGAGTGCGTGGAACGTAATAGGACTTCCTGGACTCAGGGATAGTCTGAAGCCATGCTTAGCTCTTTCTCCCATCTCAGGACCAGCAGTAATGTATATCAGTCAAAAATTGGCCAAATGCACACAACTGTTCCATGTCTTCTTCAGCTCCAGCTTGCCTCAGTGCAGACTTTTAAAAGATTTATTTTTGTGCACTCAGTGATCAATAAAGGTGGATCCACACCGCACGTGTCTTGGCGCGTACGTGTCCGTTATCTCGCCCCTAGCTTCAGACCACAGGCTCTGATTGGCTGTCCAACCAATCTCTGATTGGAGTCCAACTCCACTTTGACGGTGTCCGCGTTCACGTTCAGCCAATCAGAGCCCGCTGTTTGAAATTGGGGACAGGACACTGGACACGTATGCACTGAGACGCGTGCGGTGTGGATCCGCCTTAATTCCACCAATGAGGCAAGAAGCACCCTTGGACTGACATGAGAAAACTAGCATGGTTAAAAGGCATTCATTGTTAAGTGCATGTGATCTAGACCCCTTCCAGCTACACAAAAAACCCACCGGTATATACTGTATATTATTATTGCAGGAAGGTAACAGCGTTCTGTGTCCAGCCACACATTATGCGTTGTGGTAAGGAGAGTCATGTTGGCCACATGACCACGGAAGTGTCTTCAGACAGCACTGGCTTTTCGGCTTCGTAAGAGAGATGAGCACCGCACCCTAGAGTCGGACACGACTAGATTTAAATGTCAAGGGATACCTTTATCTATGCTAACATATTCCACTAGAACATCCTGATAATACTTCGGTTTCTTTTTTCCTAGACTAACCAAATCTCCCCCATTTTTATGAGTTCTATATATACTTGAAATTCTTCTTGGCATATTTGTGTGAAGAATTCCCAAAACTGATTTAAGAGAAACCAAACACAAGAGATTATCAGACCAAGGTAAGTCCATTTAGGCCAGTATCCTCTTCCAACAGTAGCCAACCAGATACCTGATGGAAAGACCACAGTCGTTTGCGCCCCCTAATAATCCTTATTAGACTTCCTCTGAAAACGGAAAGTTCCATATAAAAGTAGCCCTACCAGCGTCCCGGAATTGAGGCTGGCTTTGGTCTAGAGTGGACCCGAGCCACTCCGAAGTGTGCACTGCGGCTGCCCAATGGGGTTCCGGCTTCTGTTGCGTCGTTGACCGGAAGTTCCAGAAGCCGGAACCCCATTGGGCAGCTGCGGTGCACACTTGGGAGCGGCTTGGGTCCGCTCTAGGCCGAAACCAGCCTCGATTCCGGGACGCTGGTAAGGCTACATATAAGGATTGTAGCCAATAGCTGTTAACAGACCTCTCCTCCTGCCTCATGAATTTGTCTTTGAAAGCCATCTAAGCTAATGGCCATCATTGTCTTCTTTTAGCAAATCCATAACTCTGTTATGATCTGTGTAAAGGAGGGCTGACTTCCGTCTGCCCTGAATCTGGGGATATGTTTTTTCCTCTCATACACCAGGATGGTGTAGTGGCTTGGGAGTTGGAACTAGACCTGGAAGATCCAGGTTCAAATCCCCGCTCAGCCATGAAGCTTCCTGGGTGACTTTGGGCAATCACTATCTCTCAGCCTCACCTACCTCACAGGGCTGTTGTGAGGACAAAAGGAGGGAAGGAACTATGTACATCACCCTGAGCTCCTTGGAGGAAGGGCGGTATAAAAATGTGAAAAATAAACAAAATAAATGATAGAACTTGGGATCACCCACTTTCTTCACATGGTGCATACTTTTATAAATATGTCATGTCTTTCTTTAGTCTCCTTGTCTCCTGAACTACAAAGCTCCAAATGCTTAAGCCTCTCCTTACAAGGGAGATGCTCCAGCCCCTGGACCATTTTAGCTGCCCTTTCCAACTCCTCAATATTCTTTTAAGGATGGGAGAACCGGACACCATACTCCAAATGTGGCTGCAACATAGGTTTGACCACTAAACTATGTTCTTCACCAATATGATACTAGCCGTTTTATTTTCAGTAATTACAAAAGGCTCAGCAGCACCAAGATTCAAAGCACTTTGGCAGGAACAGAATGAAGACAGAATTAACAAACCACCACATTAAATGACCTGATGTTTCGTCAAGTTTATTGTTTAACCTGCTTCCGTAAAATAAAAGTTCCATATACAGTATTTATAAAATGGCTTAAATTAAGGCATAATTCTGTAGTGTCTAAGACAAGCGTCTGTCATTCTGCACAAGCGAGTGCCGGGTCCGTTTACCAACAGCGTGTCCCACGAAGGAGCCCAATCATGCCAATTCAGGAAAGCCTTTTTTTTTCTTTTAAGAGTCCAAGGCCTTTGTGACCTGGGAGCTTCCCCACAAAAGCTAGGCCCAAGGCTCCTTAGCAGGCAGGATCTGGTAGGATCACCCGGAAACTCTGCAGAAGCTGGTAAACTTTTATATATAGATTGTAGAGCTACGTCTTACAGTCTGGAAAAAGCAAAAGAACATGGACATATAACATGATAATGGAGAGACACAATCCCCCCCCCCCACAGAGATGACAATCTTGGGATTCCTGGGGCATTCCCCCCCCCCCCCCCCCATAATCCACCCAGGGAGAGGCTTCTTTCTCCCAGACGTTGGCCTGGAAGGACCAAGCCATGCCTGTGGCTATTTTAAGGGCAGACAGCAAGAGACCATACACTGCCACACCCAACCCAATAAGGTCAACCCCCCCCCCCCGAGTATTGCCACATTCCCAAAACTCATTGTTAAAGACATGTCTCCACTGTTCTTCCCAAAGATTATTAGGCTATTTGGTTTTTCAAATGGCTTGGAAGGTGTGCTCTTTTTCAAGAAGCCCAAGAAAAACAAATACTGGATTTTCAAGCAAACCTCAAACAAGAGAATGAGCCTGAGAGACCAAGAGAAGCAAGTTAATCGCAAGTGAGCCTCCTCTTGGCAGAATGTGTTCACCTGGCCAGGTGAGACAAGAGGCCCCCTCTCACCACTTGTGAAAAGCAGCCAGAGAGCACTCACCAGGTGTTGGGTGCTCAGGGTTTAACTAGATGGGACCCATGTGCAGACAGGATGCTGCCATCAGATTCCTATAAAGCAGCTTTTTGGTGGTGGTGGGGAGAGTGATAGCATGAACTGGCAGGAGGGTGTGTGTGTGCAGAAGGCATGATTCTCCTGCTTGTGCTTCACCCATCACCACCTCCCTCCAACCACTTTCAGAGGGGAAAACATAGGCAGGATAAAGAGTTCCCTCCTCCTGCCCAATGCCTCTGTGCATCAAATCATCCGCACTGCCCTGCTTTATTATCGGTAGTTAACATTACTAATGAGAGCTCAAGAAGAGAATCTTCCTTTTCTCGCTGGGCTGTCCCCTGGATTATAGAGGTGCCCTGTCCACAGCTGGCACCTGCCTGGGGCCATTTCTGGGTGGGTTCGGTGCCACAGAACAGAAAACTGCTTAGGGCGCTTCCCTGATGGTTTCCCAGTAACTCATTTCTATCCTGCTGCAGCATTCGGGGGTTGGGGGAGGGGGGACAACTGGAAGAAGTTCAGAAGGGTTTACCCAATAGCCACAGGGGAAGGCAAGGCAACCACTCCTTCTTCCATCCCTGGAACAGGCCTCAGGCCATCCAAGCACCAGCACAGCAAAGGTTGTGGCTAGGGCTGCTGATCCAGGAAGCAGCTAGAGTGACTTATTCACTAGCACCCATCTCTATGCACTGGGCAAACAGATCAACTTAATTTCTGAAAGCAGGTGAATCGCTCTTGCCATCCTCGTTTGCTAAGAAGAGGGGTCCAACGTGCCAGGAAATGAAGCTACAGCCGTAGAAATGGACTCCTAGCTCACAGCGTTTCAAAAGAGAGCCTGCCTTTACAGCGTCACTTGACAAAAAGAAGAAATGCTCAGAAGAGGCCTGTACTACAATGAGATGATTATATACCTGTGAGCTCCATCATCTCCCCCTGCCCCATGTTGTGAGAGACACAAAGACAGAACTGATGCTCTGTGCAATGATCTGATCCTTTCTAGAGGCCAGGTCATCCCAAACACGTTCATACTTAAATTGTTGAATGGGGAGGGGGAAGAAACTCAAACAAAAACACACAACCTTCCAGGAGGAGAAGGAAGAGGAGGGAGTCCTTAAAATAGAAAATGCCTGCAGTCCAAGAGACGCATGTGCCGCACTCTCCCCACCCCACCCCCCTTGCGCAACCCTAGGCTAAAGCAATAACACAGCCACGCAAGCACAAAGACAGTCTACTGTTTTAAAAAAATTATCTCAACACTACCCAGCATCATGAAACAGGGAAGGGAAAAAGGCATCCGCTAATTTCTATTTAAAAAAAAAATCACTGAAATTCTACCAGAACCTTCATTATTAAGCACCATATTCGGGGAGGGAAATGAGGGGTGAAATGTTATCTCTTGCGTGTGTTGTCCGGAACTCGGGCACAGAGCTCTCTTTGCACACTGGATGATCAGATATGTGATGCGCTTCTGTGCCAAACGCAAATATGAGACCCAACCAGTCCTTGGTTTAGCTTTGAGTTAGTCTGTGATGGGTGGGGAAGGATAGGAAAAAGTGATGGTGGTTGGGAGGGTGGGGTAGGGAGATGTCAGTCCTAGTCAGACTGGCTTTTCTCTGCTTGGAGGTCCTGGTTTCCTGGAGCATCGTCGTCCTTCCGAGTGGCTGGCTCTTCTATATGGGGTGTGCTGTGCACTGGCTGGCCGGCCGGCTCCTCGCTGGACCCAGTCTGTTCCTCCTCCATTTCCAGGGAGGCAGCCTGTGGCTCCCCACTACACAGTGGCGTGTTGGTCAGCTCATCAGTGTGGAGAGTTGGGTCAGATATTTCTTTGTCTGCGACTGACGGAGACACTGGGGAACTCTCCTCTTTTGGGGGTGCAGAGCGGCTGACAGGGGAAATCACCAAGGGAGGATGAGGTAGGTCTTTCTGCATATAGAAGAACGAGACTGTATTAGTGTGATGGAAACGACAACGCATGCCAGAAACACCAAGGTCAAGGGGGAAGGTCACGCTACAGATGTAAAACTGGTGCTAAAGTGGTTTCCCAGAGAACATAAGGGAATTGGATCTGTAATAGATCATTCTCAGTGCTTCACCAAATACAAATCCCATAATGCTTTTGGAAAAGCCATGACAGGTCAAGAGATATAAAAGTGATACATGCTTGTAATACAGACTGGGAAACGAAGCATACAGGGGACAGCACTCAGTAGAAAAGAGAAAGAGGTGGGAAACTCCAAAGAGCTGCAAAATATTATTATTATTAATAATCATCCTACAAACTGGAACTATTCTGGAAGTCTTGCAAGTCTCACATAATCTAGGTTACTGGGAACACTTTTTCGTTGCGTCCCCAAACGCAGCAATTTGCCAAAATGCACTGGGTCTAGAAAGAGATAATTTAATATTAAATTCCATAGACACAATCTTTTGCACCTTTTTGGAGTTTGTCTCCTCTTTTTCTTTCACTTGGTAACATAGCTAAGTACAAAGGATTCAAGGTACTGGCTAAGAGAAACCCTCTTATGTTAAGCACCTCCTGCAACATAAACCAAGGGAGGAAACAGGAGGGTGGACTGATCTGCTACAGATAGATCAGCCTCACTGCAATCACAAAAGCATTTGCAGACCACGGCTGCAGCTTTGGCTCCTTACGGAGCAGAATCTGGACTTGTAATTCAGATACACCATTCTTTATTTTAAAGAGGAGACCAGGCAGAGTTGGGGCTGCAGGTGACTGGGAAGGCAGAGCTGTGTCATGAGTCTGACAACAGCTATAGCAGAAACTGAAGTTGCCTCCAGTGGGGGGGGGGGGGGGTTGTCATCCCCACCCTGCCCAAGTAATGCATGTACCAGCTCCAAGGAAAACAGAATGTGTGAGGCCAGTCTGTGGGTGAGGAAGGAGGCAAAAGGAGGGTGAAGAAGAAGAAGCACACAGCAGCTTGGCTATATGAGACGCTCTGTGCTCAATCTGCCCCCAACCGAAGAGCCATCAATCGTATACAAACCCATCTGGGCTCACACAGGAATTCTTCTGCTTCTGCTTACACTCAAGGTGCTGGATCATTAGCTAGCATAAGCAGCTGACCAAAGTCAATGTACGGTGTTCCAGCCAGGAAGAACACACAAGCTGCGCATAGGGCTTTCTGGGGGCATGCACTCTAGTAGTTAACGCAAAGGATACCCCTCTGTTAACTCTGCGGGGCCAGATGTTATTACCCTGAAGAATGGGCCAGTACATCTATTTTCTACCCAGAGGTCACTGCTGTATTGAGTTCCAGGTAGCTGCAAAGCCTCCGTTTCTGAGTGGCTGCTCGAGGTGACTAGGAATCCACTAGGTGCACCTCTGCTGCCAACCTGAAGCACAATGGAGGATTCCAGCAGAAAATGCTAGAGCCATCCGTCCTCCCCGACAACTGGCAGAAGAAATGGAGCCACCCAAGAGGGTAACAAAGACAGGAAAGCTGGAAAAGGAGGCCATTTCTATATTATAAAGCTTAAAACCAGTATAATTATGTTCCCTCTTGAAGGAATGACAGGACCTGTAGCTTACAAGGCTGCTGAACATTCTCCAGGAAGGATCTGAAGCGGACTTCCAAGAACAACTCCAATCTAGATGCTGTTGGGGGTAGTGCCTCCACCAGTCCAACCCTCATCTGTTTTCCTTCTATCCTCAATTCCCATGTCTTGATAAAAAAACAAAAACGCTGGCCAGCCTTGTAGGAAGGCGTTCAGGTGACAGCTGCCTTCTCTCTGTGTCTGGATGCTCCTCCCTCCTCAGCTGGGAGAAGCTGGAAGTCCACACCAGCCAGTCTCTTCAGCTCAGAACCTTCCATGACAACCATCATAGAACAGCACTGACAGTGCAATCCTGCGCAACAATCCGGCAGCAGAGCGAGTACTCCACTGCAAGAAGCCATCGTGAACGTACCGTAAAAGCACTTTGTGACGACCAGAGAGTAAGGGCAGCTGGTGCGGAGGCCAGCCGCAGCCGCCAGAGGAGGTAAGCGATCCCCTGGCGAGGGCGGTAAGGGAGGCCAGGGGTTGGCGGATCCGGCCTGGGGGCAAGCGGGGATGGCGGCCGCCATATCCCTGTCCCGGGCTGGATTCCGCCATTACACGGCCTCCTCGGACTTGTGCCAGCTAATTGTTGTTGTTCAGTCGTTAAGTCGTGTCCGACCCTTCGTGATCCCATGAACCATATCCCGCCAGGCCTTCCTATCCTCCACTATCTTCCTGAGTTCGCTCATTTTCATGTTCGTTGCATCGGTGATGCTGTCTAACCATCTCATCCTTGGCCTTCCCCTTCTCCTTTTGCCTTCAGTCTTTCCCAGCATCAGAGTCTTCTCCAGAGAGTCCTCTCTTCGCATTAGGTGGCCAAAATATTTGAGTTTCAGCCTTAGTACCTGTCCTTCCAGGGAACAGTCAGGGTTGATTTCATTTAGGATTGACTGATTTGATCTCCTAGCAGTCCAAGGGACTCTCAGGAGTCTTCTCCAGCACCACAGTTCAAAAGCATCTATTCTTCGGCGCTCAGCCTTCCTTATGGTCCAGCTCTCGCAACCATACATTGCTACTGGGAACACCATCGCCCTGACTATACGAACCTTTGTTGGTATGGTGATATCTCTGCTTTTTATTATGCTATCTAAATTTGCCATAGCTTTCCTTCCAAGGAGTAAGCGTCTTTTAATTTCATGGCTGCTGTCTCCGTCTGCAGTGATCTTGGAACCCAAAAAAGTAAAATCTGTTACTGCTTCCATTTCTGCCCCTTCTATTTGCCAGGAATTGATGGGACCAGATGCCATGATCTTAGTTTTATTAATGTTGAGTTTCAAGCCAACTTTTGCACTCTCCTCTTTCACTCTCATCAAGAGGCTCTTTAGTTCTTCTTCACTTTCTGCCATTAGAGTGGTATCGTCTGCATATCTGAGGTTGTTGATGTTTCTCCCGGCAATCTTGATTCCGGCTTGCGATTCATTCAGCCCTGCATTTCTCATAATGTACTCTGCATATAAGTTAAATAGGCAGGGTGACAATATACAGCCTTGCCGTACTCCCTTCCCAATTTTGAACCAATCAGTTGATCCATGGCCGGTTCGAACTGTTGCTTCTTGACCCGCATACAGGTTTCTCAGGAGACAGGTAAGGTGGTCTGGTATCCCCATCTCTTTAAGAACTTGCCACAGCTTGTTGTGATCCACACAATCAAAGGCTTTTGCGTAGTCAATGAAGCAGAAGTAGGCGTTTTTTTGGAACTCTCGTGCTTTCTCCATGATCCAGCGCATGTTGGCAATTTGATCTCTAGTTCCTCTGCCTCTTCGAAACCCAGCTTGTACATCCGGTAGTTCTCGGTCCACGTACTGCTGAAGCCTAGCTTGTAGAATTTTGAGCATAACCTTGCTAGCATGTGAAATGAGTGCAATTGTGCGATAGTTTGAACACTCTTTGGCACTGCCCTTCTTTGGAATTGGAACGTAAACTGACCTTTTCCAATCCTTTGGCCACTGCTGAGTTTTCCAAATTTGTTGGCATATTGAGTGCAGCACTTTCACAGCATCATCATTTAGGATTTTAAGTAGCTCAGCTGGGATATTATCATCTCCGCTAGCTTTGTTGTTAGTAATGCTATCTAAGGCCCACTTGACTTCGCTCTCTAGGATGTCTGGCTCTGGGTCAGTGACCACACCAGCGTGGTCATCAGGAACATTAAGCTCTTTCTTGTATAGTTCTTCTGTGTATTCTTGCCATCTCTTCTTAATCTCTTCTGCTTCTGTCAGGTCTCTGCCTTTTTTATCCTTTATCATGCCCATCTTTGCACAAAATGTTCCCTTGATATCTCCAATTTTCTTGAAGAGATCTCTAGTCCTCCCCATTCTGTTGTTTTCCTCGATTTCCTTGCATTGTTCATTTAAGAAGGCCTTCTTATCTCTCCTTGCTATTCTCTGGAAATCTGCATTCAGTTGTTTATATCTTTCCCTTTCACATTTGCTTTTCGCATTCCTTCTTTCCACAGCTATTTGTAAAGCCTCATCTGACAGCCACTTTGCTTTCTTGCATTTCTTTTTCTTTGGGATGGTTTTAGTTGCTGCCTCCTGTACAATGTTACGAACTTCCGTCCATAGTTCTTCAGGCACTCTGTCTACCAGGTCTAGTGCCCTAAACCTATTCTTCACCTCCACTGTATACTCATAAGGGATATGGTTTAGGTCATATCTGACTGGTCTAGTGGTGTTCCCTACATTCTTCAATTTAAGCCTGAATTTTGCAATAAGAAGCTCATGATCTGAGCCACAGTCAGCTCCAGGTCTTGTTTTTACTGATTGTATAGAGCTTCTCCATCTTTGGCTGCAAAGCACATAATCTATCTGGTTTCGGTATTGACCATCTGGTGATGTCCAGGTGTAGAGTCGCCTCTTGTGTTGTTGGAAAAGAGTGTTTGCTATGACCAGCGTGTTCTCTTGACAGAACTCCGTTAGCCTTCGCCCTGCTTCATTTTGCGCTCCAAGGCCAAACTTGCCTGTTGTTCCGTTTATTTCTTGATTTCCTACTTTAGCATTCCAGTCTCCTATGATGTAAAGGACATCTTTTTTGGGTGCTAGTTCTAGAAGGTGTTGTAGGTCTTCATAGAACCGGTCAACTTCATCTTCTTCGGCATCAGTGGTTGGGGCATACACTTGGATTACTGTAATGTTGAATGGTTTGCCTTGGATTCGAACTGAAATCATTCTGTCGTTTTTGAGGTTGCACCCCAGTACTGCCTTTCCCACTCTTTTATTGACTATGAGGGCTACTCCATTTCTTCTAAGGGATTCATGCCCACAGTAGTAGATATGATGGTCACCTGAATTAAATTCGCCCATGCCCGTCCATTTTAGTTCGCTGATTCCCAAGATGTCAATGTTCAATCTTATCATCTCATCTTTGACCACATCCAGCTTGCCTTGATTCATAGACCTCACATTCCATGTTCCTAAGCAATATTGCTCCTTGCAGCATTGGATTTTCCTTTCAACCTCAGACACATCCACAGCTGGACGTCCTATTGGCTTTGGCCCAGCCGCTTCACTCTTTCTGGGTCTACTTGGAATAGTCCTCCGCTCTTCCTCAGTAGCATATTGGACACCTTCCGACCTGAGGGGCTCATCTTCCGGCGTCATATCTTGTAGCCTTTTGGAACTGTTCATGGGATTTTCTTGGCAAGGTTACTGGAGTGGGTTGCCATTTCCTTCTCCAGCTAATAGCTGGCGGAAATCCGAGGAGGCCCATTGGGGCCTCCCCGAGGCGATTGAGTAAACCCCGGGAAACGGGGATAGGATCCAGCGGGTGGCCTGGGCCGCTCACCGGATAGTTAGGCAGGATTGGGCTGCCCGCCAACCAAGTGTGGTATTAATCCAAGTGCCAGTCCGTCCATCCCCCTCCTGACTTCTTAACACCCAAGGAGAAAGAGAGAGGGAGGGAGAAGGGGAACATGCCACTGCAACAGTGCAGCACTGTGTTCACGCAGACCAGCGTGGAGGGTGGCTGCACAACCGCGCTCAGGTGTAGGTTGCCCCAAAGATGGACAGCTTGGGGCAGTCAGTGCTTGCTCTTCAACTCTTGTTAGTCTGCAAAGTGCCTTGTGCACAGATAGTGATTTCATCATCATCATATAATAGGTGAGGGGCAAACTGAACATCTCTGAATAGTGCTCCGTATTCAATTCCCATTTCAATTCTTTTGTGGGGAAGAATATTATCTCATTCCGACCAACATGTTTTTGTAATAACATGCCTCCGTGAGTCATTCTTATAATTAACATAAAGACAAGCATGTGATTAAAGCAAAACATTTCCTGAATTCCAGAAAGTGAGTATTAATGGCAAGGAGAAGAAAGGAACAGATAAATGTTTCCTTGATGATCGCTGTGGGTAATATATATATATTTTTTGATAACACTAACAATAGTTTTACTCAACTTTAATTCTAGTTAGGGTTTTTTTTCTAATATAAGCATTTTCTCACGGACGCTCATATCAAACTGGTATTCACCGCAAAGCCGCTGCCCGTCCAGAACATGCTGAGCTCCTTGCGCCAAACAGCCACCAGGAAGCTGGTGAGGAGCGTGCATGGAACCAGGTAGAGGAGCGCTGGCTGGCCCTTCTGCATCAGAGCCAGCGCCACAAAGGTCACCAGGAGGCCAATGCCATAGGCTGCAGCAGAGGAGGAGACAAGGTACAAAAAGGTGAGAAGAAGCGGTAGTGGGGGGGGGTGAGGTTTCTTGGCACAGGGAGTTTAGCCCACCACCCGACTCTTTCCATAGATCACCTTCCCCCCGGTCTCTCTGAAATAAATGGAAGGGGGGGGCTGCTGGCACCCAAGTTTTGAAACTCTGTAGGAGCACAAAACATGACTGAGAAGTCCTTGTGAGCACAGGAAGTTAAACCAGAGTCTGGTCCCTTTTCCCCGACCAGCATTAAGAGGTATTAACAGAGTGAAACGAATTCCTTGCCTGATATCCAGAGAGAGAACGGGAAAGCACCCAGGAATCTGTCCCCCCAATCCCCCCCTCCTCCAAGAGAAAACATAGGAGAGAGAGCACACATTTCTGTGCTGTTTCTTCTCGCCAGGTGGACGTGAGAGAACAAAATACACCGCAGTCCAACTAGATCCTGCCCAGGGAGGGGAGGGTAAATCGGAGGAGATACCAAAAACTGCCTTGGTGCTATCGGCATAGTTCTGGGTCTGTCACTCAGGGTGCAATCCTATCCTACTTACGCCACCGGTGTAACCAGCGGCACAGCAAGAACGGGAGGCCCCAGAACGGAAAGGGGATTCAAATCCCCTCCGAACGGGGAATTCAAAGGGGATTTGAATCCCCTTTCCATTCTGGGATCTCCCGTTTTCGCTGTGCCGCTGGTTACAACGGTGGCGTAAGTAGGATAGGATTGCGCCCTCAGTTAGATAAATATGAGTTAATTAAGTACAGAGATTTTCAATCAACTGATCAAATCTGCATCTGAGCAAAAAGAATAGTTATAATCAAACCCAAAAAGCAGACTTCATTTTTAGACCATGCACCATCATCATATCCAATGAAGAGCTAAAAAACTGACATCCCAAGGCTGATCCTTTTCTTCCCAGACAGACAGCCCAAGCTCCTTGAACACCCCTTTGGCATTCCACAGATGGATTACTTTTGAACCAACCTGAAACATTACAATGGGATGTGGGGAAGGGAAATCTTGTGTGCCTGAGCAATATGATCCTCAATAATGGGACAAAAGTTGCCCTCCAAAAGGAATCAGTAAATAAGTTGCAAAGTGGAAGGGTTTGTACCACTTACACAACTCCACCCATGGTGCCTGCAGACAAAACCTAGGCAGGGAAGTCTCTCTCTGTGTGATTCACCTTAATTTAGGTAATTTCCCTTCCACCAATTTTAATTTTTAAAGAAGTGGGGGCAGGTTTGCTCAACACAAAGTTGCAGTGATTCAGTCTGTGTTCAAAGGGCTCCCTTCCCCCACTTGGGATCAGAGAGACAAGAAACCTGCTTGGCAAGATGGAGGGAGGAGGAGAGAGAAGCTACTTCTCATGGCTCCATTGTTGGGAAGGAGATAAGTGCTGAAATGCAGCGGAAGCGATAAGAACAGGCTGCTGTGCTTTTAGGGGCCGTGGCTATTTGCCAGGGAAGAGAGAGAGAGAGAGAGAAATAAAGAAGGAGCAAAACATACCTATAGTACAAGCGACAAAGTAGACCCTAGAGGACTGGACTTGAATGTCAAACCTGTGGCAATACGCTACCAGGAGACCTAAGGAAAGAAAGAGACCAGAGGGGTGAGACTCGGGTTAGTTCCATGGCATACAATCCAAATAGATTTGCACGTTTCGGCATACTCTGATCACCTTCTGCTAGGAGGACCCCTCCTCTTGACAACCCCAAACTCAGCTCAGTGCTGCCTTCAGCCTTCCATCAACAGCATCGGATATCTAGGAGAGGAGCCCTGCTGGAGCAGACACGAAAGGACCCCTCCAGTTTCCAACAGTGGCCAGCCAGGTGCCAAAATGGAAAGCCCACAAGCAGTACACGATGGCCACAGCCTACTCTGCCATTCCGTAGCATACTTCCTTTGCGCATGGCGGTTTCATTTAGCCATCATCATGACTGATAGCCTTGGAAAAAGTTATCCTCCTCCCTTCATTTGTCATCCCCCTTTTTAAAATCACCTAAGCCAGTGGCCATCACCAATATCTTGTAGCGGTGTGTTACATAAATCAACACATGCACTGCCTGCACTCCCTTTGTAAGCTTGTTTTGGCAGTCAGCAGAGGCTTGCTTTTAGGAGAACCTCAAGTTGGTGGATTGCTGAACGTTCCATGCCTGTGGAAGCATGAAACGCTCAAGACTTGCCTTAGAGAAAAACAGGCCAGAAGATGCACAGGTGAGCAGTCTGGTTCTGGATTGCCTTCTTGCCCCCTCCATCACTACTGAGTCTGGTCTCCCCCTAACTCAACAACAAAGCCACATGGGGCACAGCCACTTTCAACCACCATAGTGTACAATGCAGGAGATCATTCAGGACAATTATAGCATAAGCTAAGAATGCATCCGTTATGGGGCTGAACTTCTGAGATGTTCTTACTGCACAGAGATACCTTGTACGGTCATGAGAAAGGTAACTGAACACATGAAGCTGCCTTATGCAGAGTCAGGTCCTTTGTCCATCTAGCTCAGTATGGTCAGCACTGACTGGTAGTGGCACCCCAGGACCTTAAGCAGAGAAAGGTCTTTCTGAGCCCCAATAGGAGATGCTGCCAGGGGCTGGACCTGGGACCTTCCTCATGCAAAGCAGGCACTCTTCTGAGCAACCTTCCTTACACAACGGAGTGAGCTATAGAGAGTAAAGCAGCTGTAACAAAGGCCCACATTCCTGACGATATTGTCTGAGCCCTTGGCAAGCTGTGGCATTGAGGATCTACTTTAAATGTGACAGAATTCCTACATGGAAATGCATGCAAGTCATCTCATGGGACACCTGCACACACGTGCAACTGTCTTCCTTCAATTGTACATGGGTTTTCTGTCCTTTCCTCCTTGGAAAGGGAAACGCTTTGGACAGAAGCGTTTCCCGTGTAGAAATTCTGTCACATCTGAAACTGCCTGAAGTCTTGCCGGGAGGGAGGACCTGAGAGCTTACAAAGAAGCAAACACTCCTATAGGGAGTGGAATCCAGTTTGAACAGCTAACATTGCCTTCTACCAAGTCAGACCACTGGGTCATCTAGCCCAGTATGATTCTATTCTGACAGGCAGCGGCGGCTCTCCAGAGTCTCAGACATAGAGAAATCTTTTCTGTCACTTTCTGGGATCTTCAGCATGCTCCACCACTGAGCTGCGGGCCCTCTGACTAAGAGCAGAAAAGCACTGTTGTCCGTTTTTGCGTATGAATATCTGAAGTTGCCTTTTACTGAATCAGTTCATTGATCCATCTAGCCTAGCATCATCTACCTTGACAGGAGGGTCTCAGGCAGAGAGGACTTTCCTAGTGCTGCTCTCCACGAGCCTTTGAACTGGAGATGTTGAGGAGTGAACCTGGGACCTTTGCAAACAATGGAGGGGCTCCACCAGTGAGCTACTGCCCCTCCCATAAACCAAGCTGCCTTCTAGTGAGCCAGACCACAGGGCCATCTTCCCCAATATAGTCTTCAACTAGAGAACCAGTTCTCCCCATGGTCTTTCCCTGCCCTTCTACCATTTGAAGGGGAGGTGCTGCCAGGGATTGAACCGGACACCTTCTGCACACAGCGGAAGAGCTCCACCCATCAGTCAAGCCAACTTCCTTCAATGCTTCAGCAAGGCCAGAAGAGGAGGTGGTAGTCGCACCTGGAACCAAGATATCCCCGAATCCAAGAAGGGAGAAGGGCCTGTCGCAGAGAGCCAGTGGCGAGAAGTTGAGCCTTGGCACCTTCAGCACCATCGGGAGCTTCAAATATTCAATAATAATAATAATAATAATAATAATGTCAACACCCCCACACACGTTATTACTTTCCACTTTTTTAAAGAACTGGGACAGGTACAACAGCAGGTTAAAGTCCAGTGAAGTCTCTCATTGCTATTACTATATACGACCCAGATTTTAATCCTGAAGGCCAGTGAGGAGAATTTTCATTATGGAGAAAGTCTCATCTATAGACACATATGACCTTATTACATTTTAATTTAATATCAAACTATGTAGAAAATCAGAGAAATTTAGTATAACCAAAACTCATGCAGGTTTCTTAATTTTTTTTCAGAATATTGATACCCTACCTTTCAATCTAAAAGACCCCCAAGATGGTTAAAATCAACTGAAGTAATACAGTAATAATTCAAAATGTACACACATGCACAGAACCAAGGGCCCTTAACCCTCTAACTCGGTGTTCTTCAACCTTGGGGTTGTGAAGCCTCATTTGTAGGGTCATGGCAACTTACAGGAACCAAAACGGACAGTAGGCTTCCATGGCTGCAGAAGCGAATCTGAAACCTGCTGATCAAAAAGTCTCCCCATCCCCAGAATCTTGTTGGTAGGTGTGTGTGTGGGGGGGGGGGGGGCTTGGCCTTACAAAAGCAGCCCAGCCTTGCACAGTAGACACTGTGTGCAGTTGTTTTTTTTTTTTAATCAGCAGGACCTTTTTCCAATTGCCCTACAGGGGTGGGGGATGGGTGGGTCAGGTCCCTGGAGAGGGGCAGGATCAATGGTGGGTCTCCTGTCTGATTATTTATTTATTTTTGGGAGTCGTGACAAAAAAAAAGTTGAAGACCACTGCTCTAACTGATGGCAGAGGCCAGAGGATACTTCCCTTCAGGTCTGCAGTCCCCAGGCAAGTACAGGAACTGGACTGTCTGAAGACATACAGCTAATTACAGGAGAAAACAGGTAGGAAAACTTTATTGTGGATGGAAAGAATGAAGATATTCACTGGGCCCAGGATATTACATATAATATTAGTTTGATCTATGGGGGGCATCTCTGAACTACTGTAACAGTTTCTCACTATATACCAGCTTGAGAGGGAATTGTTAACAAAAGAATGACACAATGGGATACGTATGTATCTACAGAATACACAAGAACGTTTTGTGATGCTAGAACTGTGAAATTTTAAACATTTACATACATTAGACCCTGTGATGTTTCTGTTAACATACCCAAGGAACTTGGCTCAGTCCCATTGAGAAACGTTTCCATATGACTCAGTGCAGCACACATCATGCTAAATGCAGGAGACAAGGAGGCGTTTCTCACAGAGACTGATGGGGAACTGAAATCTATCAATACACCACCGTTTCTAAATTAGATTACAGTCGGCCCTCTTTATCCGCTCCCGGAACCCCTGCGGATGCCAAAAACCATGTTGACAGCGGAGGGGGACAGCGCCACAATACATTACCTTTTTTTGTAGCTGTGTGGAGCCCGCCACCCGCTTCTTGCCTCCTGCACATCTTCCAAGTACTCCAAAATGCTTCAAACAGTAAAAGTAAAAATAATAATAATAAAACCACGACCGGAAACTATTTCCGGTTGTGTGATGCAAACTGGAAGTAATTTCTGATCGTGGTTGGTTTTTTTTTAATACACACACACACACACACACACACACACACACACACACACACACACACACACACACACACACACACACACACACACACACACACACACACACACACACACACACAGAGTATTTATATACCGCCTTTCTTGGTCATTGGATTTCCTCAGACTTTAATCCAAGGCGGTGTACATGGGCAGGCTGTCCTAACCCCCTCGGGGTTTTTTACAATATATATAAATGTCCAATCTTTCATGAACGGCTACTTTCCAGGTGGTATCCTTTTTACAGTCTGACAATTCTGCTGGCTGGAAGCTCTTATCTCTCCTCCTGGAGGCTTTCACAGCTTTTTGCCGGCGGCGTGTCTCGAACTTATCAAGTTCACCGGTTTTCGGGCTTTGCAAGGCAGCAGCTCTCCCAACTGAGCCAGACTCTTCTGCCCAACTGAGCCAGACTCTTCTGCTCTTTTTAAAACTATTTGAAGCATTTTGGAGAACTTAGAAGGCACGCGAGAGGCAAGAAGTGGCCGGTGGGTCCTGCGCAGCTGCAAAATAAGGTACTATGCCGCAGCCCCCAGTGGGACTCCTACTTCCATGGTTAGCCATCCGTGTTGAGACAAATCTGTGGGTGGCTAAATCCATGGGGGGGGGGGGGAAGGGGCAACTGTATATCCCAAGTAGGGAAGATCATCTTGCAATTTCTTTTTAGAATATTGACGAGCTTTTATTGGTTGACTGATATTGTAAGCCACTTGGGAGAATGGTGGGGTAGAATTTTTTTGAGAATAAAACTAGTATGAACAGGAGAAGCATTCTCTAGTATTCCTAGTTTTCTGTGTGCGGTCAATGTTTTTGTATGGAGAAATATTCAGCCACATGAGACTCCACCTGCAGTCTGAAGCAGCCCAGACAGAGTCCGAGTAGTACCTTGGTAAGAATCAGGCCTTGATGAACAGCAGGGACGATCTCTCTCACTGTACCGAAGTTCCCAACAAGAAAAGTGCAAATTCCAGCAGCCCCTCCTACTTGCTCTGGAGCCCAGCAAGCTCCCCTGTGCCCTTCCCTCCAACTTACACTGAAAGCCCGTCAAAGCCTTGCCCTACCTTTTCATGGGTGGCAGAATCCGTGGGGCCAGCTGCCACCTCAACCATGATGCTCTCGCCAGTCTAGAACGAAAGAGGGAAAATAGCAAAAAGTTCCGATATTATTGAAGTGCAATTAAATATACTTTTGGGGGGCCCTCCCTATTGAAGGGCGTATGTGTATGCCCCCTCCTGGGGCACATGATCCCACAGCTACGAACACATACACACACACACCCCTGTGTTGCAGTGGGAGCTCCCCTTTCCTCAAACACCATCTTCTATTTGCTCAGCATTTTCACCTGCTTCCCTGGTGCGAGGAGGACACCTTGCAAAGCCAAGTAATCTCGTTCTGATCACTTGTGGAAGTAATTGATTGCTATTCAAAAGTCTAGGTGTGGCCTTCAAATCTCAAAATAGATTGAGATCTGGGTGCCTAACTAAAGGACTCTCTTCTCCTGCATGAGCCTGCCCAAGTGCTAAGAGCAACCTCACAGGCCTTTCTGCAGATCGCCCTGCCAACAGATGGGAGGGCCGGGTAGCACATGTGTGCGTGTCTGGAGAGTGGGTCTCCCTCCCCAGGAAGGGTGGAACACCCTCCCCAGGAAGATTCACCTGTATAGACTGTGATCTTTTTTCAGTGCCACATGAGTCTTTTTCATTTACCCAGGGCTTTTAATTCTGATTTATTGCTGGACCTTTTATCTGCTCTGCTGCTTACCATTTTACATTGCTATTTTCTTAAGCAATTGTGATTTTCAGGGACTTTTAAAAATGCAAACTGCTTTTGAGCTTTGTCAGCTGAAAAGCAGGATAAACAAACAAAACAAATAAAGCCAAGTACCTTGGTTAAATATGGTGTAATGAAAACGAAGAAGACGTCATACACAAACAGGACCAAGAGAAGCAATGTACAGCCCTGGGGTGGAAAGGAAGAGAGGAGAGTTACCCTGAGCATGTTAGTCCCTGTGCTCTTGGAAAAGGAGAAAAAAACATTTCATGGGAGAGCAGACTTCACCCCCCTCCAAATTTAACTCTGAAAAGGTGTCAGAGATGGTTTTGCCTCCCACACGCCCCAGCTGCCGTTCACGATCCCTTCAACATACGAAGCTGCTTTCTACCAAGATGTTCATTGAGCCCAGCATTCCACTGACTCCTGCTCACTGGGCAAAGAGAACCCTTTCAAAATGGAGGGTCTCTTATATTCAGCAGGGGAAAATCAACTGTCCCTATTCAACCCAGCACAACCTCCCTCTCAGGAGACATTTACTAGTGTTTCCTTTGTGATTCTCTTGAAACGGTGAGCTCCTCCAGGGGAAGGAGTCAGCTTCTCATTCCTTTTGGTTTCATAAACCTCGTTGAGAACTTTGTCAGAAAACAGTATATAAATATTTACATTAAATAATATTGCCTGACTCCTGGCACAGGCTCTCCATGGTCTAAAGCCAGCACAAGCCCTTCTCAGCCCTGCTACCTGAAATTCCTTTTTAACTGGAGAGGTCAGGGATTGATCCTGGGGTCTTAAGCATGCAAAACACATGCTCTATAATATCATGCCAATAAACAGTACTATACATACCGAAAGCTGCCTTAAACCAAGCCAGGCCATTGGCTCATCTAGCGTAGTACTGTATTTTAACAGGCTCAGAGAACAAGTAAGTTGTATTCCATTACTAGAACTGTTAAAGGAGAAAACAGTCCAAGAGGGATGGTACTTTTTTTCTGAAAAGTGAGATACTGAAGGCACAATTGCAAACTGTCCCTATGGGAAGAAAAGTTGGGAAAATGTCTACGAAAACTACCGTGGCTGCATAAAGAGCTTTCTGGAAAAACTGAGAAACAAGAGGAACACGTGCAAGATGGAAAGAGGGTCAGTTAACTAAGGAAGAGTACACAAGTACAGCTCACACCTGACGGACGATGTCAGGAAGGCTAAAGCACAGAATAAGCTGAGGCTAAAAGGGGATGCCAAAAACAACAAAATGGGTTTTCTTTTTCCGATATGTCCAAAAGAGGAAGATCAAAGAAACAGTAGACCTGTTGCATGGAGAAGATGGGGAAGTGTTAACAGACTAATGAAAGAAGGCAGAGCTGCACCATTCTTATTTTGCCTCAGTCTTCTCCCACAAGGGGGAATCTAACAGTTGCACTAGTGAAGAACTGGGGGTATGAGGATAGGTAAAGAGATGGTAAGGTACCATCCGGTAATTATAAGGCACCATTAAAATGAATTGTAGGTCCCCAGGACCAGATGAACTATATCCCATGGTACTGAAGGAGCTGGTGGATGTGATCTTAGAGCCACTGTCTGTAATCTTTGAGAAGTCTTGGAGAATGGGCAAGGTGCCTGAGGAGTGGAGACAAGCAAATGCTGTCCCTATTTTTAAAAAGGGAAAAAGAAAGATCCGAGAAACTATTGATTGGGTAGTCTCTGACATCAATACCCAGAAAGATCTTGGAACAGATTATTAAGCAGAATGTCTATGAGTACTTTGAAAACAATGGGGTGATGATTTCTAGGAACCAGCATGGGTTTGTCAGAAATAAGTCGTGTCAGATGAATCTCCTTTGATAGAATTACTAGTTTGGAAGACCGAGGAAACACCGTGGACAATGGATTCAAAACTGACTGCTTTTAAATGGCTCTACATCAACCTGGATTCAGTGGAGTGCCACAAGGCTCTGCCTTGGGCCCTGTGTTCAACGTTTTTGATCTACATGATGGAAGGGATGTGTATCAAATCTGCAGATGCCACAAAGTTAGGGGAGGGAGGCAGAAGCGTCGCTCCGGTAGGGGCGGGGCTGTAAGTATCGCTGCGGTTACAGTCGCTTTACCGAGCGAGGAGGAGGCAGCCCCGCCCCCTCACTGTCCGAGCCAGTCCCCTGCGGAGAAAGTAGCAGGCAAGAGACCCTGCCTGCTGCTTTCTCCGTAGGTGAATGGCTCGGACAGTGAGGGGGCGGGGCTGCCTCCTCCTCGCTCGGTAAAGCGACTGTAACCGCAGCGATACTTACAGCCCCGCCCCTACCAGAGCGACGCCTCTGGAGGGAGGAACACCCTGGAAGCCTGAAATAGGATTCAAAATTATCTTGTTGATGCTCAACCAGTGGGCCCATACCAACAAGATGATGTTCAATGGAGGGATATGTAAAGTCCTGCATATATGAACAAAAAGAAAATCAGAAGCACAAACACAAGAAGGGGGAAACCTAGCTTGGCAGCAGTGTGTTAAAAAAAATCTAGGTGTCTTAGCGGAACAAAGTTGAAAAGCTGTGTGATGCGGCTGTGAAGAAAAGAGAAAGAGTTGCTGGGCTATATTAGAAAAGGAACAGAGGTCCAGATCATGAGAAGTAATAATTCCACTCTATGCTGCACTACTCAGACCTCACCTGAAATCCTGCAGCATCCAGTTTTCAGCACCATGTTTTAAGAAGGGTCTTGATAAATTGGAGCATGTTCAGAAAAGGGGAACCAAGATAGTGAGGGGTCTGGAAACCAAATCCTGTGAGGAATGGTTGAAAGAGCCGGGTATGTTTAGCCTGGAGAAGAGAAGACCAATAGCTGTCTTCAAGGAGGAAGAGCTTCCTAACAGTAAGAGCTGCCTGGCACTGGAACAGTCGGCCTCGTGCAGTAGTGGGCTCTCTCTATAGGATCTCAGGGGGAAGTGTTTTTCCAACCTGTGTGTTGTTTTGTTTTGAACTGGGGATTCTGGGAATTGAAGCTGGGACTTCCACATGCCAAGAAGGTGCTTTGCCACTATGGCCCCCCAGCATAAGCTGAGTTGATTTCATTTCTTGAGTTAAAACGTCTTCCTAGTCTTTCCTCTGAGGCCTTCTTCTGAACCAGTGTGGTGCAGCTGCTTGAGAGTTGGACTTGGTCAGGGAGACCTGGGTTCAAACCAGCTGTGCAGCTTGCTGAGTGGCCTTGAACCAGTCACCCTCTCTCAACCTACTAAACAAAGAGGGCTGTTGTGAGGATTATTGATCAATGGAACTCACTGCCACAAAATGTGGCGATGGATACAAGATGGCTTTAAACGGGGGCTAGCCAATTCATGGAGAAAGGAAGTCTATCCCTGGTTACAAGCCACCTTCAGGTTCAGAGACAGTATGCAGGGAAGTCACAGCGGGAGAGGGCTGCTACTTGCATGCCCTGCTTGTGGGTTTCCCAGAGGCATCTGGTTGATCACTATGGGAAGCAGAACACATACTAGCCAAGTGAGGTCTTTGGAAGATGGATAGAGGGGAAACCACAGATGCCGCCCTGAATGATTTGGAGAAAAGGTGGGATAAACAAAGAGTTCCGCAAGATCGCCTTTGTGAAACCTCAGGACTTCCTTAGAAATGGGAAGACCAGGCTGCCACAAGGCCATTTCCTGGGTCACATACCATGCAGCACTTTGCACAGATCTTTGCGCAAATTTGCACTAGGTGAGTGGTCAGCATCATCAATAAACCTGAGGTGCTTCCCCTATCCCAACTCTTACCTTGAAGGTGGGCAAGCGGATAGTTTTCAGCATATAAAGGCAGAAGGCAATACCCAGGGCATCTTGGAGGACCCAGGCCCACCTGGAGGGAGAACACAGCCACAGCTGAGTACAGACAGCAGGAGTCTTCAGGGGAATAAGACCAATTCATGGAGGAGGAGGAGGAAGAGGAGGAGGAGGAGGAAGAAGAGAGGTTTATCCACATTAACCATGGCTGCTAAATGGAACCTCTATGTTCAGAGGCAGTCTACCTCAGAATGCCAGTTGCTGCCCTCCTGCTCTGCTGATGGGCTTTCAATCGTTTGGCCACTGTTGGCAGGGGGATGAACCAGACAGACCCAACTGGGTCTGATCATAAGAAGCTGCCTTATACGGACTCAGGCCACTGGTCCATCTAGGTCAGTATTGTCCAGATTGGCAGTGGCTTTCTAATGGCTTGAAAAAGTCTCTGCCCTACCGGGGATTGAATCTGGGACCTTCTGCATGCAACGTCTGTGCTCTACCGCTGAGCCACAGCCCTTCCCCATCCAGCAGGGCTGAAGTGCTTAAGACTCTGCATCAGTTGTGTACTTACGCCTCTTTGAAAAAGCTTCTGCCTTGGTCCTCCCCTCTCCTTCTTTGCAAGTTCATCTATCCTTTGGTCCCATCCGGCGTTTTCTTTCCACTCCCATCTTGGCACTTCTTCCATTCGTCGAACGCCAGCTTGAGAAGCGCCACTTGTGGCCTCATTGTAGCTGTCCTGCCACTATCACCTAAGCACCACTATTCAGCACCTGGCCTCCGCCTTCCCATTGACCATCCCCATCTTATCCACCCAACTGAAAGCATAAACCATCCCATGGATGGTCCCAGTTCCAGAGGCCACAAGAACCCTGTCAGTGGCGTCGTCAGCGGTGGGGGCCTTGGGGCAGTGGGCCCCCGGGCGTCAGGATTAGGCCCCAGGCAGCAGGGGGGTGCAACGGTGGCCGGCGGCAGCTATGGGGGCAGGGGGGCCCAGGGCCCCCGGGCGTAGGGGCGCTGGAGGCCGTTTGGGGGCGCAGGCCTCCTTAGGTTTCGTGTTTTTTTGCTTTTTTTTTACCTTACTGGGTTGTTTTTTTAAGTTGTAAGGGCGCTGTGGGCATTTTCCACATGGGAAATGGGTCTGGGGCTTAGAGAACACCGGTAAGGAGAACAGGTGGACACAGCAGGGAACTGTTCCAAGGGGGCAGCTGTGCCAGTCTCTTGCAGCAAGAACGGCAAATGAGGGTTCTTGTGGCACCTGAAAGATGACTAGATTTATTGGGGCAGAATCCTGATGCACTTTGTCAGAAGCAGGAAGCATTATCCTGGCAGATTCTTCAGTGAATTGCGAATCCAAGGCACCCATCAGGTTTTGTCCTAATTTTAACTCAGTCTTCATTTTTTAAAAAAAGTTCCCAGAAAGGACTTTGAAAGGGTAAAAGCCAGGGTGAAGGAGAGAAAAGAAGTACAGAATATACAACAGGGACGTACTGGTCCTCGTTTCGGAAGACTCCCCACACCAGACTGACGGCGATGCAGAATCCAGCCAGGAGCAGCATCCGAACCTGCGGGCGCTTGTGGAAGTATGGCAGATTGTTATCAGGAACCCTGAAAATAAGAAGGGCCACATCAAGAGGCGTGCAGCTTGGCAAGGCTACAGTATACGCGAAGTCGCTATCCGCGAGGTGGTCCAGAACGGAACCCCTGCAGATAGCGAGGGCCAACTGTATTTTTAAATGCAGCTATGATTCCGCCTTCCCCAGTAGTTTAGAGTGATGTGCATGGTTCTCCTTCCTCTCTACATTCGGAGAGTTACACTAAAACAGTGACTGGCCTGAGATTCCAGTTACTGAGGGAGTTTCATGACTGAATGGGGAACAGAACCAGGGCTTCCTTGGTCCAACTACTGCACAGGTTTGCTCTCAGGGCCTCTCTTTTCTTTTGGGACTCTTTCAGGGCAGGGATTTTCTTTCCTTTGTAACCCATACGTTCACAAGAAGCGAGAGGCTGTGACCTGCCCCAACATCACCAGGGAAATGTCAAGGCCGAGCAGAAATTTAAACCTGGATCTTTTACATTCAAGGTTAGCAGCCTGACCCTGACTTCTGCACCTTTACTGACCAAAGCATACCTGACCAAAGCATATCAAGGTACATATTGATTATGAGTGTGACAGAGGCAGCCTCATACCTGCATTTCCCCAAGGGGAACCTTCTGACAAACGGAGACAGACAGCTATAGAGACCAATTGAGGCGGCCAGGCAGAAGATCCCTATGATGGCATAAACTAAAAGAGAAACAGACTGGGCGTTAAGGGAGAAAGCGTAGGTTATTTCAAAGGGTTTGAGTGGAACCACAAGGGCTTAAGGATGCTGGCAGATAAAAGAAGCAAGTTGTGTCTTTGTTTTGGAAAACAGCTCTAGATTGCATGGAAATTTGCTCTTCCAGAAGTGTTGGTTGTACAGTGTAGAGAAGAAGAATTTAGCCGTTGTTACAGAGAAGGAAAATGAGAAAGAAATGAGTGAAGGCAAGAGGAGAGAACTTTCTGATGAGTCAAGTGCCTAAGAACGTTAGAACATACAGTAGGCAGAATGATGCCGTGAAATGGGATAGAATAGATCAATGGCTCTCAAACTTTTTAGCACCGGGACCCACATTTTAAAGTGACACTCTATCGGGACCCACCTAGCTTTACGAGACTTATAAATAAATATAAGGAGCTCAGCTGCTTGCAGGGTAATTAGCAGCCATATTGCAAACTACAGGAGCTCAGCTCTTTGAAGGGCAATTAGCAGGTATCTGATTTTTGAAAAGCCTCAAGACTTGAGGCAATTAGTTATCTGATCTTTCCATCACCTGGGACCCAAATCAGGTCACGACCCACCAAGTTTGAGAAACACTGGAATAGATGATAAAAAGGTCACTCTTGTTTGACAGATGTAAGGAGCTGAGAGATTTACTAGAATAAAAATGATTAAGAAATATTTAGAGCTTAAGGTACTGTACAGGTACAGCAATAAGATCCAAGAGAAGAATTTAGCAAAAGGAATAAAAGAGACAGGAATATGGCAGAAAAAGACCATGAAACCTTGTGTAAACCTTGTGTTTCAAGTTTATTCTGCAGAGCAAAATTCACATCATTATGAATGCCTCATCATGTGTGCTGCTGGAAATGGAGACAGGAGGTACAAAGTGGACAAGGAGGCTTCCAAACTGAAATCAAAAAATCCCAAAAAATTGCTGCGCGGCTGCGCTGTGGGGCGTAAAGGATTACGGCCGCGCGTTTTTAGGGGGGGCGTCAAGGGTTTGGGCCCCGGATCAAAAATGGTCTGGCTCCTCCTCTGCTTGTGTCTTTAAAAGGAACAGACTTTCCGAGAAGGTCAAAAAAAGTAGGGCTCGAATCATAGAGTGGCCTGAGGGGGACTTGGCCCCCTTATGTTTTGTGCCAGCCTCTTTAGCTAAAGAAAACAGACTCTCATATAGAACAAGGCAAACAAAATAAAACACGATGCCTGTGGAGCTATTTTTTCACAGATGAAAAATCCAAAGAGAGATATTTGCCCTGCCAAAAACCAAATAAAGCTGCCTTTTAGGGAAAAAATGCTGCATCTGCTTAGCTAAAGATGCAGATTCGATGGTTTGCCACAAGGGGTCAGCATTTATCAGCAAACACAGATGGGTCCACTGGTCCATCTAGACAAATATAGTCTATCATTCCAACTCTACCTGGAGATGCTGCCAGGGACTGAGCCTGGGATCTTCTGCATCCACAGCTCACTCACTAAGTTATGGCCATTTCCAGTGAGGGTGGCAGAGGTTTTTTTAGTAGTGCTTTAGTCCTTTTTAAAACATCGCAAAGCTTCCTGCAAATGCAACCTCACTTCATGGTTCTGTTTCTACATTATTCTTGCTTGTGGGTTACATAAAACAAGGGCTCTGGCAGAAGACCCTTTTGTTATTGTTCCTCTGTCTGTGAATAACTGCAATCTTAACTGATGCTGGATTTTAGTTATGAATTATCTTTGTTCCATAAACTGCAAACTTAAGATGGAAACTTTGAAACCTTTAGACTCAACAGTGCATGGGCTAAATGTAATTGGCCCTGGGGAACTTTGATACAGAAGTACGGCTTGCAAAATAGACCTAAACCTCCACGTCTGAAAAATGAAGGAGAAAATTGTGCGTGACCAACTGCTTTGCAAGTCGCCTTCCAGCTTGCTTCTTACATCACTCCCAAACAATGCTACTCTCTGTTAGCACAGAGATAGCACCATATAAGGCAGACATGAGAGCCTCTGCTCAGGAGGATAGTGATCTTGCTGTTAGGTTGACTTAAATATGTGGAGCGCTTGGTGAGGAGAAAAGAAAGAGAAAGCAATGGGGAGGGAGAGGGGAAGAGGTAATGAATGAGCCTGTGATTGATATCAGATGGTCATATTTTGTTACTCCCAAATGTACCCTGACAAAACTTTAAATTTGCAACAGGAACTTGACTTGAGGCTATGGAAAACTGACCCAAGCTGAAGCACAGGCTGGACTAGAAATTGTTGCACGTTTGCCTCAAGTGAACAGATTTAAGTCAGATCTGAACTGAGAAGTTGTGCAACCTGGTAGCTGAGCTGTGCGAATCTAAAAAAGGTGAAGAACTAGTATACATTGTACCTTTTCATCATTATTTATATTTAAGTTGCTTTGGGACTCTGTCCTGGCTGAAAAGTAGGGCATAAAGATAAGAAATAAGATCTGCATGAAAAGTCTGAGATCTTGTGAATCTTGAAATCCACTCATTTTCATCTTTCCATTTTGAAGCCTAAAGTCTTCAATGCCCTTCCTTATTAAGAAAGAAAGTCTGACAGGAAGCCAGGTGACCTGAGAACCCGATACCGAGGTAATGAGCCAAACTCAAAACCACCTTCACACAAAAACGTTGGTTCAGCTCAACCAACCCTGAACAAATTTTAGCCTCCCATAGTGTTTGCACTGAGGGGGTGCAGGGAAGGGCAGAGGAGGCGTAACGAGGGGGGCGGGGGGCCCACCGCCCCAGGGCGCAAGCCTCTGGGGGGCGGCACAAACCTCTGGGGCTTTTATTTTTTTAACTTTTTCCCGCACTTTTCGCCCCCGCTCCTGGCCCCAGCAGCGCCCCCCGGGCGGCAGCTGCTTCGTGGGCTACCCCCAGCCCCGGGGGGGGGGCATTATTGGCCTGGTGCGGGGGCGAAAACAAACATTAAATGCACTTAACGTCTTTCCAAGGCTCCGAACCATGAGGGCGACTGGGCGAGCAGGAAGAGGAAGTGCCTCTCTAGGGCGCAGTGCCTCTCGCTGGTGAGTCTCACTAGGTGCACGTGCGCCTAGAGTGGCACTTCCTCTCTTCCTGCTCGCCCAGTCGCCCTCATGGTTCGGAGCCTCGGAAAGATGTTAAGTGCATTTAATGTTTGTTTTCACCCCCGTGCCAGGTCAATAATACCACCACCACCCCGGCGCGGGGCTCTTTTTGGGTTTGTTTTCGCCCCGCGCCCCAAAAAGCCCCCCAAAAGCAAAAAACACTTTAAAAAAACCCAAATTCTGGCAAATCCCCCCCCCCCAAAGATTTTGCGGCGCCACCTTTGGCAGCACCAGGGAGAGAAAATGGGGAAAAGGGGGGGTGACAAAAAGGAGGGCCCCCACCCAAAAAATGGCTAACTATGCCACTGGGGAAGGGAAGAGGAAAATTTCCATGTACAGAGGCAGTATACCCTAGCAATACTGGTTGCTATGTATGTTCCTTTTTAAAATGGCTATATTTCTGAACAATTTGCTAATATGAAATTCAGCAGAATTGGACCCTCAGGTTGCCTGTGCACCAATTTAAAAAAAAAACTTTTTTTTAAGCACAATTAAAAAAAAACAACAACTTTGGGACAGCATCACATGATTTCACAGAAAACAATCCCCGGGGGGGGGGGGGAACTGGGCTACACATTCCTGTACACAAACAGTGAAAGAGGAAAGGCATATACTCCTGAATGACCACAGCAGGATGACCAAGGCTGGCGGTAACATGCAATGGGGCCTCTAGAGGTGTTCTAGCCAAATCTCTTCTGGGCCTCTCTTTACGCCTCACAGAAAGCAAGCAATAGGAGAGACCATTTCCACCTCGAACAGGGGGTCAACGTTTACCCATTCATCTGCCCCCAAGGAATGAGAGAGGCAAGATGGTCTCCTCTTCAGTCTCCCCTGTTCTGCAATTCCTGACCAGGACCACAGACTAGAACAGATTTTGTTTTAAGTAAAAATGGCAGCAAACTCATTCTGTGGTTCAACATTTTGTGAGCTGAAATGTCTACTTTAATCTGATCAAATGATAACCATTAGTGATCACACCAGCAAGCAACAGCTCATGGGAGGACCGAAATGACTGGAAAGGCCAAATGATAGGATTCAGGGATTTAACTTGCAATTGACTAGGACCCTGAATGTACTGAAAGGACTGTCAAACTGGTACCTAGCTGGTCATAGTAGAAATACAGAAGGATGAGCATTGAGCAACACATGACCACGAAGACGCAGATCATGATGGGGGTGACATCCACCGTCTCGTCCTCATGTTTCTCAGCCCCGTCGTCACGCTTATGCTTCACATAGCGCCTGAAAGAGAGGAGTGCCTGTCAGCAGACCTACACCATATTCCTTCAACAGCAGACAAGAGCATGCTGCTAATCCTAAAGCGCTACTCCAACAGGGCCACAGCAAGAAATCAAGGGGTCACCCAAGTCAACATATAGTTGCCTTATACCGAGCCTGGCTGCTGGTCCATCTACATTTGTCTACACAGACTGGCAACAGCTTTCCAGCTTCAGAAAGAGTGTGTGATGTGGGGGCTCTACAATTGAGCTGAACACACACACACAACAGCCTGCTGGGGGTTCAGAACACCATAAGATCAGGTTCACAGTTACGCAATCAAGTTCCAGAGCACAGGGGTGCTGTCAGTCGAAGTGAGTCAAGTGCAGGTACACAGTCCCAAACAAGCAGGGAGCAAGTTACAGAGAAGCAAACAAAAACCAGGGGGTGCAGGAAAAAACCAGGGAGGGTCAAGGCAGACATCAGGGGTTAGGTACTATCCTTCCCCAAGAGATGTATTGCTCCGACTGAAGAGGTCAGAGTTTCATAGGGCCTGATGAACAAGGATTGGCCCTTGGGGGTCAGCTGACTGAACGCCTGGGCAGACTAGTATTTCAGCCTAGAAGCACTGAGCTCAGTGGAAACAGAGCAAGGTGCCAAAACCCAACTTGCTGGAAGCCCTAGTTCAAGACGTCACTTGCTGGAAGCCCTAGTTCAAGACGTCACTTCACCTTGGTGTCTTACAGCCACAAGCAGCCCAGAAAACATTGCATTGGTCTCCCTAGCTCATCGGTGGCATGGCAGCCTGACTTACTTTTTCACATCTCTGCTTCCTGCCCAGTATCCACCAACAGCCACTGTTCCTACAGCCATCAGAAAGATGATCACCATGTTGTAGTCCAAGACTGGCTCGTTGGGTGCGTACATCGCCACCTTGACGGAGTGGCCAAAGCTCTGCAGCAGCACAGAGAGAGGAAGAGTCATTTAGCTGACCTGCAATTCTGTCCCGAGATGGAGGGTTTTCCCGCAAAGCAATGCCACTTTTGCCAAGCCAGCTGTCCGCTCCAGTACCAGGATGGAGCTCCAGGAATGGCAGAAGTTCACTCATTCACCACAAGGCGTCAGTAAGTAATCCGGGGAAGCAACACCAACCCCTAGTTCCACTAGTCCTTCTGGCACCTTCTGAAATAAGAAGGGGAGGCCTCTATGGTATCTTTTTATAGGGAAATGTTACAAGATGACTATAAATGGGCGCCCAGCATGGTCAGAGATGAGATTGTTAAAAGGGCTGCACCATTCAGTCAATTACTGTACTTGTTTACATTTAAAAAAATTCTAGTCAACTAAAAAAAAGCTGCTTCAATGAACTGGGCAACGTATTAAAAATAAAGTAAAATAAATACTTAGGTGTATTTAGCCAGGATGGTGTAGTGGTTTGGGAGTCGGACTTAGACCTGGAAGATCCAGGTTCAAATCCCTGCTCAGCCACGAAGCTTCCTGGGTGACCTTGGGCCAGTCACTATCTCTCAGCCCCACCTACCTCACAGGGTTGTTGTGAGGACAAAAAGGAGGGAAGGAAATATGTACACCACTCTGAGCTCCTTGGAGGAAGGGCGGTATAAAAATGTGAAAAATAAATAAATAAAATAAATACTCATAAAAACTGCAAATGTTGAGTGCGGTCTTAGAAGAGGCATTCTCTCTTTTGTGTGTGAGAAGTAATATCTCTTCTTAGATGGCACCAGCTATGATGCCTGGATGAGGACATTCCTTCCTGGGTTAGAAAGAAGGAAATATACCTCTTCTAAGACGAAACCTGCTGGACATGCACATATATCCTCATTGTGCAGCACCAATGGGTGGGTGGTGACATCATAGAAGAGGTATCCCCCCTTCTCTTTCACACACAGAAGGTAATGCCTCTTCTAGGAGAAGGCCTACAGCAACACAGCTGTATATCACCTAGGAACAGAGCAAGCTGGCTTTTTAAAATTTAGAACTATTGGATTGTAACCCAAGAGTCAAAAATCAATGAAATAATTTCAGTGGGACTTAGTCACAAGTACTGTAACTTAAGGGGGTCTTGATCACAACTAATTTTCTTTGGATACAACTGAAGAAATACATTATCCTTCAACGAACTTGTGCAACCCATTTTAAAGACATCTAACCTAGTGGCCATCATCACAGTTTGCGGCCACAGATTCCATAATTATGCGCTGTGTGACGTACTTCCTTTTGTCTGTCCTAAATCTCCCTCCAGTCAGTTTTACTGGGTGACCTCTTGCTCTAGTGTTGTGAAAGAATTGGAAAAAAAAAAAACCACTTCTGCCTAATCACTCTCTCCGCACACCATGCATAACATTATAAGCCTCGATCATGTCATTCCCCCCCCCCCCCCACTTAGTTGCTTTTGTCTAAAAATGAAAAGCCCCAAACATCGTAGTCTTGCCTCACAGGGAAGGTGCTTCTGTCTTCTGTCCCTTTTCCAGCTCTACAATACCCATTTTGAGATGTGTCTGGGGGGAGGGATTGGGGGCCTTGGCGCATGCTGGATCCTATCCCCCCCCCCCCCCCGCCAGGCTTGAAAGCCCAACACAGCACTTCTCGGTTCTGCACCAGTGATTGAGCTGGCACAGATCCAAGTAGCCCCGTAAGCACAGGACAAGGGTTGACCTGGGATAAGGGGAAAAACATCCTCTTACCCCGAGGAGACCTCTGCACCGGTGCTGGATTGGATTAGGCTGCCCATATTTTAAAAAGGCATCGACAAACAGGACCACATTAAATCCTAAAGTCACAGGAGCAGTTAGGAAAGGAACTTAACCAAGGCAAACTTCCCTACTTCAACCAGAGCTCATTCATGTCCGGCTCCTTTCCTCTCTCCAGCAGCTTTCACCACCCTCTCTCCCCTGGCCCTTCCTTTTCTTTCCAGCCTGTTCTCCCTACTCTCTAGCTGAACCTGACTTCTACCGTCTAAACTCCCCACCATTTTGACCAGCTCATTTGAACCTCTGCCGAAAACAAAACAAGGCTATTTTTTCCCCTCAGATGTAAAGTTAGTTGACTAATTGACTGATTAAAAGCCATTAAGTCATACTTTTAATTAACTAATATTTATTTAACTAGGTGAGTCATACTCCTTAGTCCCTCCCACACTTACAACCTTGCTATCAACATCTTCAAAAACCCCATGGCTCTTACAACGGACCAGAGCACTTACCCTGCCAATATCCAACATGTCTGCGTAGCTCAGCAAGGCCACTGGAATATCAATCTCTTCATACTGACTCTGGTTGCCAGCAGGAGGAACCTAGAGGGTACAGTGAAGCCAACAAAAAAGTGAGGGCAGCCTTGGCAGCAGGTAAGTCTTAACTGCATCGTGGGCCCCGGGCACCGACGTGATCACGAACCACTTCTGGTTTTCTGACAAAACCGGAAGTGGGTTGCGATCACGTCAGAGGACATTTCTGAGGTGCGGGGAGGCCTGCAGAGGGGTCGGCAGGCTCCCCGCACCCCCCAGGGGACCAGCACACCTCTAAGGGAGGTAAAAAAAGTGCCACTGTGGCGGTGGCAATGCAAAAAAGTGCGTTTTTAACACTTTTTTCCATGGCCGTGGCGCAATGGGGCCTCCTGCGCTCGAGGGCCCCCGGGCAACTGCCCAGCGTGCCCAATGGAAAAGACGGCCCTGTTTGGCAGAAAGGAATGAACTGCTGAGCATACACATGTGCAGATCCCAGCTAGATTCCGACTCTGAATAGGGAGAGCCTGGTTCTGGCTTGAGGGTTTTACCCTTGAGGGACCACGTCAAGGAGGTGGGAGGATGTTGTTAATTGTACTTCTGTCACTAGACTAAGTCGTTTGCATTTTTTGCCACCCAACAGCTCCCCCAATGTGTTTATAGTTAGGCTTACCATATCCAAAAGGGGGACAGGGTGCCTACACCTTTAACCATTGTAAAAAGAGTGAATTTGGGCAGGTGCAGCTTGTTGCACCCTTCCATTATGAGCTGCACCTGCCCAAATTCCCTCTTTTTACAATGGTTAAAGGTGTAGGCACCCTGTCCTCCTTTGGATATGGTAAACCTATATATAGTCAGCCTGCATCTTGCATCTCGTGTGAATTCAAGTAGACACACTCAGCTCTTCCCCCCCCCCCCCAATAAAGTAAAACGACAGCTTACATAGTGCAGGCAACTCCACCCACCATTCCACTTACTCTGCTTATGCCCAGGAGTGAGCGTGAAACGGGAGAATGACACAGTTGCTCCCTCAGCTCCCGCATGTCTCTGGTACTGTGCTTTTAATTTTTAAAGAGACAGTACATATTTGTTGTCTTTAAGGGAGTTTCAACTACATGCTATTTACCCTTCCCTAAGATGCGGGCTGCCTGTATATTTCACTTGGAACATTGTCAGTTTCTTCTACAGTCAGCAGCAGCATCTGCAAACCAGAAGATGGGGCTGAAAGTGTTCCCTGACCTGTACTATTTCAGATGTTTGTAAGTTGGGAAACTTCTGTATAACTGTCTGAGGGTTTCACTTCATGCCCCAGATATGCTACAGTAAGTCTTCAAGGGGCCAAGACTCTCACTTCCACAAACAAGGTGACCCCTTCAAAAATCATGAATTTATGAAACTCACCACCACAAGATAGTGATAGTCACTAGCCCGGATGGCTTTAAAAAGTGATGAGACAAACTCATGGCTTCTACCCATGATGGCTATAATCCGGGTTCAGCACTCTGAATACCAGCTGCAGGAGAGCAACAGTGAGAGAGGGCCATTTGTCTACGTGTCCCACTTTTGGGCTTTCCACTGAGGCATCCGATTGGCCAAGGTGGGAAGAAGCAGGAGGCTGGACTAGATGAAACTGGTATGATCCTTATAATGTTACTATTTATTCAATTTCTATTGGATTAACCGCCACAATTTATGAAGTATTGAGATTCATTCTGAGCTCAGTACTTAGATTTCTGCAGAGCTTACACATTGAGAGGCAAAATGCAATGCCAGGGCAGGAGGAAAAGGACAGAGAAGTGGAGGGGGGGGCGCTTTAGGGGACATGATGACTGCTGGCCAAGGAGGAGGGTCAGGCAGCTACGCAATCGCCCCAGCCTGAGAACAGAAGGGCCTTTGGCAGGCAGCTGGCATGCTCTCAGAAGGAAACCCAATATTCTGCCCTGGACACAAAAGCAGGGCAGAATCACAGAACGTTAATAGCTTCCAAAGAATTCTAATTGTTTCGAAAAGGTTTTGAAAGGGACATTAATATCTAGGGAAGAGAAGTCATGTGGAAAAAGAAAGAAATTAAAAAGAAAATCATAGGAGTGGAACCATATGGAGGGAGAGCCATGCCCTACACGGAGCAAGATCAAGGAAATTTAAATCCCATTAAAAACCACCACCGCCACCCAACCCCATCAAAAGCTAAAAACATTAAGTCCCTCTCAGGAAGGCTTATAAGCTACATGATGTTTGTTTTGTGAGGAGAAGCAGGAGTATTTGAGGGGGTGGGATGTCAAGAAGAAATGGTACAGATATGACTGCTTCTGGGGGAAAAAAGAGAAGGTGGAAAAATTCAGGAAGGAGGAAAAAGTAGTGGTGGTCTATCAATGGCTATTAGTCATGATTGCTGCTTGGAACCTCCATGTTCAGAGGCAGTAATGTGTAACCCTGGGTATTTCTGAAATGGTTCCTTGAGCTAAAACTAGAAGATTTTTATTTTTTAAATATAAAAATGAATTACACCTAATATATTTTGCATTCTAAAGTAGCAAATGAAGTTTACGGTTGATAAGTATTGTGCCTTTTTCAGTTTTTCGTTCAATTTATTTTTCTAAATTATTATTATTATTAAGTTATACTTCTCAGTGCAGGCAAAAGGAAGGGGGGGCAGTGATACATGGTCTGAGGCACTGCTGAAGAGGGAGGTGGAAAGTGGAGAGGACCAGCATAAGGCCCCAAGTCAAAATCTACGGTGCAACTGTATTTGGAATACTATGAACAGTTCTAGTCACTCCATGTCAAAAAGGATATCATAAGGTAGGAGAGCCAGGATGGTGTAGTGGTTTGGGAGTCGGACTTAGACCTGGAAGATCCAGGTTCAAATTCCCCGCTCAGCCACGAAGCGTCCTGGGTGACCTTGGGCCAGTCACTATCTCTCAGCCCCACCTACCTCACAGGGTTGTTGTGAGGACAAAAAGGAGGGAAGGAAATATGTACACCACTCTGAGCTCCTTGGAGGAAGGGCGGTATAAAAATGTGAAAAAATAAATAAATAAATAAATAAGCTGGAAAGAGCAACAAAAATGACTGGGAGCGGGTGGGGAACACCTTCCCTATCAGGGGAAGCTGAAGCATTTATGGCTTCTTAGGGCTTCCAATTTTCCAGTGCCGATGCAGCCACAATGCAGCCACACGGTAAGGGAACAAATGGTCCCTTACCTTGAGGAGGCCTCTGTGACTCCCCCCCCCACCGCAGGATGCAGCACACACCCCGTTGGCATGGCTGCATCCGTGCTGGAAAGTTGGATAGGGCCCTTAGTTTGGGAAGCAATGGATGGAGAATTGGAAATGATAGTGGTTTATAAAATTATGCACGGAAGAGGGAGGAAGAGAGGTTTCCCTCCCTTTCTCTCAAAACTAGAAATCAGAGGCCACACAATTAAATCAATGGGCAGAAGATTCAGGACAGACAAAAGAACATACTTCGCACAGACAGCGATGAACTTTTGGAATTTGCTGCCACAGGTTGCAGCAATGACTTAGAGATGGCTTTAGAAGGGGGTGGGACAAATTCACAGAGCAGGAGGACAGGTCTGTGAGTCACGATTGATACAGTATGTGGAACCTCCATCTTCAGAGGCAGTCTCTCTCTGAATGCCAGATGCTGGGGGACAAAGAAGAAGGGAGGATTGTGGCCTTCATGTCTTACTTCCTGAAGGACTCTGCTTGTTCACTTGTTGGAAACATGATGCTGGATTAGACAGACCCTATGTTGAGACGGAAAAGTCAGCAGGTTTCTTCTTAGGTCTTTAACCTGATGCAGAGGAAGCAGCCATGTTGGCAGATGAGATTGGAAGGGGGACAGTGGGCCATCATTCCCTCCCAGAGGCCCACTTTGCAGCATCAGAAGCAAACACTGACTCACCAGCCTCTCCCGACTGACGATCAGCAGCCCCCGAGCTCCGTTGATCTGCGCAAGCCTCACTTTCTCATAGAAGGTGCAGTTCCCTCGCATCACCATGGGGATCATGTTGCTGAAGCCCCCATCAGGGACATCAGAAGGGGAGCACAAGACAGATACCGTCTGGTCCTGCAGCTGCAAGAGAGACTAGAAAAGAAGGGGGGAGAGCAGTGCAATTAGAAACAGATGTCTCTGCCTGCTGGCTACTAAACTGGCTGTCATGAGTCAGCAGCTGGAGGAAACTGCCTCAAGGTATCGTGGGATATCTAATGTGGGATAGAGTGGGCAATGCATGCACTTAGATAAGCAAGCATGAACTTACTGCTTTCCCAAGGTCATGGGGCAGATGAGCCCACTGGGAGTTGAAGAGGATGCAGTAATCCTTGCCTTTGGCGCTCCCCTTCTCCGAGAAGACGCGGACCATGCCGAATTCACAGGAGACCTGAAAACATGAAAGAAAGAGCCGGCTGCTGCCATTCACATTGTGGACCACATCCAGTCAATCTCCTGTCACATGCTCCATAGGGGCCATGGTTAGAAGAATGCTTGGAAGCTGCAACGGGTCCAGAATGCAGGAGCAAAGAGTGGGAACAGTCACTCCTCTTTAACTTCACTGGTTCCTGGTTGGTTTCCTGGTCCAATTCAAAGTGCCTCTTGGGTACTCCTAAGTCCAAAATGTGCTATGGCCAGGATACCTTCACCTGGCTCGTCTTCTAGGACCCTGATTCTGTATCTCACCCACCACCTCATCTATACCCTGCCTGACTACAACGGCGCTCCTGAGTTGCAGTTGCATTTCGATATTTTTAATGGTTTCTTCCTGTTGTTAATTCACCTTGTAGATCCTATTGGACTGACAGGCGGGGCAGTTTAAATAAACTGAATAAAAACATACCTGTCAAGTCCTTGACAGTAATGCTCTGTGTGCGTACAATTTCAAAGAATGGGAGTGTATATGTAGAAGCAGTAATGAGACATCAGGACCAGCGCAGCTGCACTGATCTCTAGGGGCAATTCATTATTTACTGCAACATCCCTGGATTACGGAGATAAATGCCTGGGAAGGACTTTGGACACTACATAAATACTTCACTACAGCAGTTTTCAAGCCACACCTGAAAAGGATAATCAATGGGCTTACCATAATCCCGGATCCAGCCTGGACAATCCTGGCTTTTTCACAGGCTCCCAGCCAGTCTTCTCTGGTCCCGGCCATCTAGTACTGCCCCTGCTGCAGTGCTAATACGCTGCGTCTTTGTCCCAGCCTCGCGCACCTGCACGAGGCTGGAAGCACTTGGAAAATGTTGGGACGAAGAGGAGGGCCTGGGACGAAGAGGAGACTGGCACGCAGCGGGGGAGAGCGGCACAGAGGACCAGGCACGTAGCGGGGGAGAGCGGCGGAGCCAGTCCTGGCTGCCGCAACGCAGCCAGCTGGTCAGGACGAAAACACCGGCGGCACTCTGCACGTGCTCAGAGGCACAGGGAAAAGGTAAAATGCTGTATTTATTTAATGCTGAGCTGGCTGGACACGCCCCCTGTGACGTCACCTGCCCCACATCCGTGGACACATCCCCTGTGATGTCACCTGCCCCGCATCCATGGACATGCCCCTGTGACATCACTTCCAGCAGAAGTTACATCACGGTTCCTTGACCCGCCCTCTCATGATGTCACTTCCACCCCCTCGGGGTCCCGAAAAATCTGGTAAACCTAATAATCAACACTCTATCAATGCTTCAAAATGGTGGGGTCCACCATCTGTTGCTAGCTGCTGTTCCCTGTTTGTACAAAACCAGTTTTGTGTGGTACACATTAAGTTTATTACAACTGTTAACAGATTACTGGGACTTTAATCATATGACAACAAGCTGACTTCTTTCCTAACCATCTTCCAATATGCCCTGGGAAACTGACTAGACCTAGGAATAACTGTGGAACAAAACTGTGGAACAAAACTGTGGGCAAATGAGAGGGCCATAGGAATGCAAGTGGGGCTGGGAAAGGCCTCTCTCTGCCAGAGGCTTGAGAGACAAAATACTACCTACTTATTCTCCTCTACAGTCAGGTAGAGGTGACAAGACTGGCTTAAGATGGACCAATGACTAATGCAAAGCAGCAATGAGTCCATTTGACAGAGGCTTGTGACTCCAAGAAGTGCCAGTGAACCAGGCAGGGGGGTTGAGGGAATAACCCATTCCTCAACTCAGCAGTGAGACAGAATAGATATGGGAACCTAGACTCCCCCACTGACACAGGTTGAGGATGAGGTACTCCCTCTTTCACTTTTTTTTGAGAGGCGATTGTGGATTATGCAGAAGAAACATCCAAGTCTGCCTGAAAAGAAAATTAGAGAATCCTTCCAAGCTATTTAAAGTTGACAGGCATTTAGTGTAGTCAACTGATTAACTGCCTCCAAAGAACTCTCACTGGCAACTGCAGGCTTAGTTTGGATTAGATGTGAACAATATAAGAAAAAGCTATTCTGGATCAGATTGAGCATGGGTCCACACAGTCCAGGATCATACTGTTTTCAACAGTAGTGAGCCAGATGCAGCAAAAGAAAGCCCACCATCAGTGCTTGCACACAACAATCCTCTCCCATTACTTGGTAATCGGAGGTAGATTGCCTCTGCTCATAGAGGTTCTATGTTAATCATGATTAACAGCCACCATTGACAGCCCTCTTCTACAAGTCATTGTCTGATACTCCTGCTAAACCATCCCCACTGACCGGCAGAGCTTCTTTTGTTTTCAGTTTTTTGGTCAGCACTTTGTGTTTTAGGGCTTCTTTTAATATTAATACTGTAATAGTGACAGCAAGCAACTCCATCTATGCCCCCGCACATAAAAAAGGAGAATTGGACAAGGCTACATCTCTTGAGTCCATTCTACAGAGAAAGCAAAAACTAAGCATGTGGGGAGCCAGCCCAGCTCATCGCATCCCACTGGAGGGTGACGGCGGCGTCTGCAGGAAGAGGAAGGAAAAAGCCGGTTCTCCCCTCTCTAAGACTGCAGACGAGCCCTCCCACCCTTTCTTGAGAAGGAGGGAAGACGGATTGCATTACCTGGGCAACCAAAAGCAGCAGGCACCACCCGAGCCAGACCGGCCAACCCGAACCAGCAGCCATCACACCACCGACTATTGTCCTGGCTGGAGTCGGGGAAGAAAGGGGAGAGAAACAAGGGAGGCCTACTTCCGGTCTAGGCCGGAAGTGAGCAACCGGTTACCCAGCAACACGGAAGCTGCTCCCGGCCGCCGCTGCCCACTTCCACCGAGCGAGGAGGGAGACATATCTCTCATCCATCCCCGATGGAAATGATCAGCTGGTTACCAGTAACCAGATCCTGCAGGCGGTCGTTCTGTCATTCTTCTCCTCTATGGTTCTGCTCTCCTACAGGCTGTTTTCCTCACATACTAAAGTGTAGCGGGGCAACTCTTGAGACATTTTTTAAAAATGTATTTTATTTGACACATTTATAAACCTTCATTCCAGCGCATATAAAACAATATAATCTATTGGAATATTAAAATATAATAGGCTTTTGGAAAACACTCCCTCGCAGTTCCTGGGCAGTACTAATTGGCGTGCGGGCCGCCTCCCGAGCGAAGGGCGACCCAGGCGGGGGGGGGGGAGACACATAACGGGCCCGTTTAGCAGCAGCAGCAGCAGCAGCAGCATCGGCGGGAAAAGGAAAGGCGCTCAGGAAGAGCTTGAACGCCTTTCCGATCGTCAGCTGGAACGCGGGCGGGGCGGGCACTTCAGCCGGCAAACTGAAATGCATCTCCCGCGCTCCAACTGACGAGCGCAAAAGGCGCTCAGGAGGAGAGTGCTCCTTTGCGCTCGGCAAGGGCGGGCATGCATGCTGCGGGGAGTTCGTCCTTGGTTCCTTTCGCTCAGTGGAGGGGGGCAGCTTCTACTGCGCCCCCCCCTCCGGCGCCCGCGTCGCAGCTCCCTTTGTCGCCCTCCCTCCGAGCGCGGAGGAAAGAAGGGGGGCGACAAAGCTGGAGCACGGGGCATATGCACTTCGGCCAAGGAACTGAAGTGCATCCCCTGTGCTGTGCTCCAGCTGACGAGCGCAAAGGCGCCCAGGAGGAGCTCTTTGCGCTCTTTGAGCCTTTGCATATGCATATGCCAGCCTCGTGCTCCAACTTTGTCTTTCGGAGGGAGGGCGACAAAGAGAGCTGCAAGAGGGTGTGTGTGACAAAGATAAGCTTTCCTCCCCCCCCCCCCAGCATCTGCCACCACCTGCAGGCAGAGCAGTCAGTAGAAAAAAACATTATTTTGATTACCCTGTGAATAGGCATCCTGAAAGCATAACTGCTCATTGAAAAGTCAGACCTTTAAATTTTAAATCTCCATGTTGCTGCCTAGTGCTGAAATCTGAGGTGTTCCTAATAAAATCTGAGGTTGCTGTTACCAGCACAGGGAAAAGTTTAGTAGAAGGCATCCTTCTCGAAACAATTGCTGTGGGGAGAGGGGGGGCAGTTTCCAAAGACTGTTATAACCATGGCATCATCAGCCCAGAGGAAGGAGAAAGTAGAAAAGGTTTTGTGTGTGTGTGTGTGTGTGTGTGTGGTTTTTTCACAGGCTGAAGAGAAAGATGTTCCCTCACACACAAGAACAAGACTCAGGTACTGAATCACAGACTCTGCCACCTGAAGAAATGCCTTGCTAATTATCCTTTTTATTGCCCTGTATTGCCCAAGTTGGAATCAATAAATAATTTTCTATCACCAATGTGCTGATGCTGATGGTTGCTTATTCCCTTGGCCACTGTCTCTGTGTGTTCCTGTATCACTGGGTGGGGGCGGGGGGGGTCGTGGTGAGTCAATTTAGTTGTGCTTGTAAGGAATTTTGCCTAGCACCCCTCCATCAGGTTTCATTGATGCTGTGAGGCACCCAAGGACTCTAGCCCCTGCCTGAGACTGTACCGTTGCTGTTAGTGCACAGAAGCTACACTATGTTCCACAGGTGAATTTAGGTATGCACCTGTAGGTGAATGGTTTCAATCACAGTGGAACTCACACTGCAGCCCCATAACCCCCCCCCCAAAAAAAAATATATGTCAATGTACAGTGTAAGTGTGCGCTTTGATACAGTGCACTTTGCCCTTCTGGTGCATGAAATGGGGTGACACGCAGAGTATGAAACAGTTGGTGGAACAAGTTTCATCTATCTACTGACCATGGTAATAAATCTATATCAACTCCTTTGTGTGATTGGTGATGCAGGTGGATACCCAGATTTGTTTATACTCAGATGTTTTGAAGAAGCAAGTGAGACATTGGTCTAGTAACTTTGGGTGATACCTATGCCCACAGAACAATTTGAAAAGCCACCACAGCATCTGGATAGGATTGGAGCATGAACCCACACCCGCTTGGCATATTAGTGCAAAGAGAAAAAGGCTTTGCAGTAAAAAAAAACAAAAAACTTTATTTAGAAAGACAATAACTTTTTGGGGGGGAAAAGCAGAAACCAGGGCACTGACTAAATGTACAAATGACATGCCCTTTGCATAAAGTCCAAACATTTGCCCCTTGAACACCCCCCCCCCAGCAAAAATGACTCTGAACTGCATTGAACATAAACACACACAGTTTCGGAAATAACCAAAAAAAAATTGGGAAAACATTTTGGTTATATGGAAATAACAAGAAAACACTTGAGAAAACCCAGAAGCTTGTAGGGTGATACCTCCTACAAATGCTACTCCCCACATGAAGGTTCTCTGAAGCCCTTACAGAGCCCTTACTTTTTATGCTTTCCTTCTGAGTGGAATTCCTCTGAGCACTTATGGTGCAGGTGGATTCCACATTTTTTGCATATGTACATCGTTGAAGAGTGACAGTGCCTGCAACGCCTTCTGTAGTCATTGGGTTCCTTGACAATCAGATGCCCCTTCCCATCGTACCTTATGTCTGCGTAAGGGGTTTTAACACTCAGCCCCCTTTGTTGTGGTGGTGCGCTAGCGCCTGATTCTTCCCCCTCAGCATTCTCTAAAAACTCAGTGCGCATTAGGCACTGAGCCACTTGGGCCTTGAAGTCTAATTGGCTGATAGTAGACTTCTGCACCATTCGATAGAATATCCATGCGTTCACGAGACAACTATCAAGGGCATTGATAAAGAGTGGCCACCACCACTTCTTGCCCTTCGTAGTTATGCGGTAATTTGCTATTGCGTTGTCGTGGGCATCCACCCCTCCCATTCCCTTGTTATATGCCTTGATCACAGCTGGCTGCTTCAACATGTCATATGCTCGAGACTGGCGATTGTACCTCTTTGCCCTCGCAGTAGGTTCTACCCCCATAAAATTAGACATGACAGTAACAATGGCATTATCATGCCATCTTACCACTGCGATATTGTTGTGACTGTCGAACGCATCATCAAAGTGTCCCTTAGGTGCCCTCTTCATTCCACGGGCGCTCATGAGCACGTGACATCCGGACAGTCTATTCTCTCTTACAGTACCTGAGGCATGGTACCCTTTCTCTGTGAGGGAAATCATGAGTCTGAATGTGGTGAAGAAATTGTCAAAATACAATTCGTGCTCCCCAGGCTTTACACCTGCAACCTGGAGGAGCTTTAGGACGACCCTTTCTCCCAGTCCTAGTCCTTCTGGGTTGGCCTCTTTGGCTACACTGTAAGGTGAAAACTGAAATAAGTACCCATTGTTCCCTGCTAGGCACCACAGCTTATAGCCAAATCGTACAGGTTTCCCCCTCATATACATTTTACATGACTGTTTCCCATAATAGGGAACCATCTGTTCATCAATGGATAGTTTATATGAGAACACTCCAAACTGCAAAAACCTTTCGTTTATCAGGTCGATAAAGGGGCGAACCTTAGCGAACTTGTCCTTTCTGTCAATTTGCGTGTTGTCTGCCAGGTGCAAGAATCTCTTTATTTCAGTGAATCTATTTCTGGTCATCGTGTTCCTGACAAGAGGACAGCCCCTGTCCATATCTTTGGCCCAGTAGAATGGAAGCTGGGGGAGACAGTTGTAACCAGTAAGAAGCAGGATGCCAATGAATTTCCTTAGCTCCGTCTTGGTTACTTTGAATTGGTGCTTATTCAATTGATGGGCATATTGGGTCGACTGTTCAACTAATAGGTTTAGGACAGCCTCATCTATGAAAAGATCAAAAATTTGTGTGGGTGAGAAAGAGCCATATGTATTTTCCAGCTCTTCTTGTGCCTCATGCTCCTTGTTTTGGGGAGATGACTTGAAGACAGGGGTCGTTTTGGTCCAGTGCGCTGTGGTCACACTTTTCTGGGGCAGTCTTCTGGATGTTGTGGACGGCTCAGCTGCTGCAGGCTCCTGTGGTGGGGTATTTTTCTCTGCCGCTCTCCTGGATCTGGTGGATGGCCCAGCTGCTGCAGGCTTCTGTGGTGGGGTATTTTTCTCTGCCACTTTCCTGGATCTTGTTGGTGGTCCAGCTGCTGCAGGCTCATCAACCTTCTCACTATCCTCTTGGGGTTCTGGAAAGTCTCCATCAGCAGAAGTATGCACTTCGAAAGTGCCTGCCACGTCACGTATTGGTGAATTAGTATCGCGAAAACGCAAGACGTTATCATCAACCTGTTCCTCGTCTGTGAGTTCATCCACTTGATCTGGAGGAAGGATGACTATCTGAATGTCATCATTGAAGTCCAGCTCAGCAACAACTTCATCCAATTCATCTGCTGTTGTATATGTTTGATAGGCCATGATGACTAACAAAAGAGAAAGTTGAATGAATCACAACATATATCCGCATTCAGGTCAAAAAAACATACATAAGAACATAAGAGGAGCCCTGCTGGATCAGGCCAAAGGCCCATCTAGTCCAGCTTCCTGTATCACACAGTGGCCCCACCAGATGCCTCAGGGAGCACAAGACAACAAGATAACCTGTTTCCTGCTGCCACTCCCTTGCACCTGGCACAGAGAAAACCTACTTCTAAAGCCAGGAGGTTGCTTATGGCTTGTAACCTTGGATGGTCTTTTCCTCCATGAATCTGTCCAAACCCCTTTTAAAGGCATCTAGGCCAGGTGCCATCACCACATCCTGTGGCAAGGAGTTCCACAGATAAATTACATGCTGGGTAAAGAAATATTTTCTTTTGTCCATTCTAACTCTCCCTCCACTCAATTTTAGTGCATGACCCCTGGTTCTGGTGTTATGCGAGAGGTAGAAGAATTTCCCTCTATCCACGCTCTCCATCCCATGCATAATTTTATACGTCTCAATCGTGTCCCCCCCCCCTCAGGCGCCTTTTTTCTAGACTGAAAAGCCCCAGACGCTGTAGCCTTTCCTCATAAGGGAGGTTCTGGTCGCTAAAATAAAAATGTCTTGAGATCACCAATCATAAATCAGTAACATGACTGCAGTACATGAGACCCTATTTGAATAAAAAGAAAGGTGCACTTACAGTTCAGCACAGAAAACAGGGATGGGACACAGATCCTCAAGCGGGCACGGATTCTAAGCAGGAACAGCAAACCTTTGGGGGTGACAACGGGAGAGGGGGTGAGTGGGAGGTGGGGCACTGTGAAAAGACCAACTGCACTCACAGCCACACAGGGCATCAGCAGTGGGAGCGCTTACACTTCAGTCCAACAAACAGGGATGGGGCACAGATTCCAAGCTGGAACAGCAAACCTTTGCGGGTGGTGACAAAGGGAGGTGGGGCGCTTCACAGACTGCCTTGCCAGAAGAATTTGTAATTGCTACCCTATGAACACTTTCTTCAGAGTAATTGCCAGTGAAGACAATGGGACTTCTGTGTATACAAGCATAGGGTTGTGCCCTGTATTCAGGACCAGTCCCTGAACACACCACTCTATGTGCTCAAATTCAGAGGATTGCATGCATCAGTGGTGTGTGTGTGTGTGTGTGTGTGTGTGTGTGTGTGTGTGTGTGTGTGTGTGTGTGTGTGTGAGAGAGAGAGAGAGAGAGAACGAACACAGGTGTGATGCAAGCACCCCTCAGGGTACAAGTGATTTCAGACAACCAGCCCAGAGGTGGAGTAAGAATAGGAAAAGTAGGAATGAGCTCAGAAAAAAAAAAAACCCAGTACTGGTGAAAAGGAAAGATCTTTACTGTGCTAGCACAGGACACAAGTTTAAAGCAGCAAAAATGTGTGTGGTACATAGTCAATGGAAAGACTTATATACATTTAAAGTTACATTTGAAACCATGGAGGGTATTGTTCAGGAAATACGTAAGAAAGAAGCACCAATACAGAGAAGGATCCAAGAAAGTACACTTTGATACAGCCAATCAGACGTTGCATTCAAACTTCCCACCAATGAGGGTCTGCAGTCACAGTTGTAAAACATTGACCAATGAAAAGAAAGATTTTATTATAAACCAATGAAGTGTGTGAGGCTTTGTATGTTTGGGAACCAATAGCGTGGTGGTTCTGGAGGTATTGTGTGACATAGGTAACTGGATTATGTCCCCCCATCATGCCCAAGGTGAAGTGGAGTTTTCCTGTTTCTATGTATGGGGACTTTTGTGGAGCCAGCTTTACACAAAACCAGAGATTTAGCCAGATTGCCCATGTGTGGCTGACAAAGGAGCCAGTCCCTATAGCACAATGTAGCACAATGTAACATATTGACAGACATTTGAATTATTGTAACAAGGTTTGGCAGAGACAATGATTCCAGGGTGGAGGGAAAGGGTGATGTTTGCAAGAGAGAGCATACAATGAGACAGGCTTTAATCAGAAAATGGTGGCAGTCTAGGTGATCGCTGTGCCCTGACATTCCCCTTTTCCCTGCCCCCAGCTGGCACTCGGGTAGAAAGTGGCCATTTGGGGACAGCACAGAATAGGAGTAGTTGTTAAAACGGTGGAAGTTATGTTCTTGAAAAATGGTCTTTTTCCTAGGCTCCCTGCAATGCGATTTTGGCGGGAGGTGGACTCCAGTGTCACCTTCGTTTAACCCCCACTGCGTCCTGGCAAAGGGGAGGTGAAGGGACTCTCACCGCACTCACCCCAAGGTTCCCAGGCCCCCCAGGGAGGATGCTGGGACTCGTAAAACCCAGCTTTTACAGCCGCAAAATATGTGGCATTGCCTCCAGGAGCCTCTCCGTGCAGCGGGGGCTAGCCTCCACCACACGGGAGGATCAGGACCATTCTGTGGAGGGTCCCATCCGTGGGGAGACCCCGTTGATCATTATTAAGAATCCGGAAACATAACTTCAAAGGGAAGACCAGAAGCACAGCAATAAACCCAAAATTCCCATTTCTCAGGTGCTGGTGTGTTCCCCAAAGGCAGGGGGGGGTCAGGGAGGGGTGCTTTATGAAACAAAAATATATGAGGGGGGTTTTAGGTGCTCACAACAGGTGCAGTGTTGACAGTGACTGCATTGGAAGGGCACACTGAGAATGTACAGTAGCAGAGTCTTCCTGCAGCCCACACTGCCTACTGTTTATTCTGCCCAGGTAGACAAACAGGACCATCGTGGCCTCGCCATGCAGCATGCAGGATCGTGCCGCTGCTGCTGCCCCCATTCAAGGCTCTGAACCCCGCAACCATCGGAGAGCGCTTCTCTCTCTCGGAGAGAAGAGAGATGTCCTCCTACTCTAGGAAGGCAGGGTCGCTTTAAGACTAAGTCTCCTCCCACGTAGGAGGGCGCCCCGCCCCCAGTTTGGAACTGATGAGCTAGAGCATCCTCCTTGGAAAAAATGCCTGGATCCTTGCATCAGAGAAGACTGGGGGGGCAGGAGACTCGCGATCTCAGCTGTCAGACTCGGAGCCCTTTTCTCTCTCGGAGAAGCCTGGGGGGGGGGGGAGCCGCGCGATCTCGCCAGCTGTCCTGTCATACTAGGAGCGCTCCTAGTATGACAGGGCAGCTGGCGAGATCGCACGGCTCCCCCCCCCCCCCAGGCTTCTCCAAGAGAGAAAAGCGCTCCCGAGTATGACACGAAGCACTTTTCTCGGAGATCTCTCGGAGAAGGCTGGGGGGGGGGGGGAAATGCTGCACGATCACAAACCAGAAAGGGCTGCATAGTCTCTGCATTATCACCTCTGTATTCTGCCCAGATAATAGTACCAGGTAGAGAAGAGGCCTTAGAAGGAAAGCTATGGCAAATTTAGATAGCATAATAAAAAGCAGAGATATCACCATGTCAACAAAAGTTCGTATAGTCAGGGCGATGGTGTTCCCAGTAGCAATGTATTGTTGTGAGAGTTGGACCATAAGGAAGGCTGAGCGCCGAAGAATAGATGCTTTCGGACTGTGGTGCTGGAGAAGACTCCTGAGAGTCCCTTGGACTGCTAGGAGATCAAATCAGTCAATCCTAAATGAAATCAACCCTGACTGTTCCCTGGAAGGACAGGTACTGAGGCTGAAGCTCAAATATTTTGGCCACCTAATGCGAAGAGAGGACTCTCTGGAGAAGACTCTGATGCTGGGAAAGATTGAAGGCAAAAGGAGAAGGGGAAGGCAAAGGATGAGATGGTTAGACAGCATCACCAATGCAACAAACATGAAAATGAGCGAACTCAGGAAGATAGTGGAGGACAGGAAGGCCTGGTGGGATATGGTTCATGGGATCACGAAGGGTCGGACACGACTTAACGACTGAACAAGAGAAGAGGCTCTCTTGCCTGGCCAAAGGAACCTCCAGGATCGAATGGTTTTCCCACCCCCCACCCCCAGACACGTCGGAGTCTGCAGTTGAGGGGGGATTAGCCAGAGCAATTCTGCGGGTTCCTTTGGCCTGGTATATTTCCAGCACTGTATCTGGGCAGAATAGTGAGGACTTCCATCCCACCAAGCATCAAATGTCTTCCTCCCCCCTAAGCACCTCTGTACTCACCTGCAGTGTTCACGGAGAGGACTGGACTGCTCAGTAGGTCGGCAAACCCGTACTCAGTGGTAAGAGGCTGAGAAAACCCCAGTATGTATTGTCAAAAAGAGCCATCATCCCTTCCCCCCTCAAATGATGTCAATGATTTAGAGCCTCCCTGGTGCTTGAGGAACATTGTGACTTAGGGGTGAAATAGGGGGTTAGAGGAGAGCTTTTGGGAGAACAATAGGAATGCTGAGTGGTCTCTTATCACCTGTGAGATAGGTGTGAATGGTGGAGACAAGTATTATAAGACAAAACCCTATGGCCATGCTGATGATCTCTGACAGCCCGCATCCTTACTGTATGGGGAATGAATAGAAAAACCTGCAAAGTTTGCAATTGGCTGAATGCAGACATTGCTTATTGTATTTATCATTACCACCAACAAAGAAACCTTATGGGAGAAGGGGCTTGCAGCTCTGCTTCTGCAAAATAGTTTGTTCAGCAGTGAGGGTTTCCCAAATTGCCCAATACTGTCCTAGCCCAGGAATCATCAACACAGCAGGACACAATAAAGAATTTACTTTTTTATTCAACTTTTTCTCCACATGGAGCTCAGGGTAGGGTTAGGGTGCATAGTTGCTCCCCTCCTTTTGCCCTCACAACAAACACTGAGGTAGATGAGGCTGAGAGGGAGTCACTGGCCCAATGTCACCCAAGATGCTGCGTGAATGAGTGGGGATTTGAACCTGGATCTTCCTGGTATAAGTCCAACTCCCAAACGACTACAACATCTCTGCTCTCCCTGAAGTCATCCCAGAGTTGCCTTCAACGCTTCAACAGGGCAAATGCTTTGGGCAGAGATGAATTGACCAGGTGTGTGAAATGTTCCTGTATTCCAGCCACATGTAACATGACACAGCATCAGTAAGTACCTCAGGTGGGCATTTGCAGGCATAAATTGCAGCCAGATCAGAAGCATCCCCAGTTTGGTCCCAGTATCCAAAGAGTGTCAGTGAAACAGCCTTGTTCTTCAGAAAAGTATAAGTGTCCAGTAAAAACTAATTTCAAGGTTATGATTCTTTTTTAGGAGTGCATAAGGGGCTGAATTCCTTAAAATAAACATAACTAAAATCATTCTCTATTTCTCTGATGGGGGTAATTAGATGCTCTCTGGCATATATTGGGAGGTACATTCGCACTTATTAGCAGAGTTCCCTTCTCCACCCAGGCAGACTGCTTTGCTTACCTAAATGAATACACACGAGGCATTGCTTTGTAGTTGTAAAAAGAAGAAGAGTTTACTTACAGTTTAGTTTGCATATATATATATAGCGTCTGACCATCAATCAGAGGTACATCCTAGACTTAAGATAGAACCCCCCTAGAGCTGGGGCTCCCTGCATGGTGTTAGGCTGCAAGATGGCTGCTGGGCTGCAGGAGCAGCAATGGCATCATCTTGCTCAGTGGGCATCAAGAGAAGAAGAGACTGAGTGAGGGGCAAGAAGGAGGAAATAAGGGTCAGGGGCCACACCCCTTCCTGGAACACAGAGGGATTAGAGTAGGAGGTCTTTACATGTGACCAGGCAGTACACCACGCCCCCAGTGTCCAGCAGCTAAACGCTGCCCATCCTCCAACATTCTCATCATTCTAATAAACAGTCTCTTGCAGTCCTGGGAAAGACCTGCAAAGCAATCAGATAACAATTTTTAGTGAAATAACTCAGTGCTGCTGGTAAAACAAACAAAAACACAGTCAAATAATTCAGGTGTTTCCACTTAGACATTCAGTGCAACAGTGCCACAGCAGGAAAAATATATATGACAACTTCTCAGAAAGAATTGAGTTTCCCCCTTTCCATTCCTCAGCATCATCTGGAAAAGAGTGGCAAGGGGGTGTTTAGAATTCTGTGTGTACTGACATTTTTAGAATCATAATAAAATAGGTCTGTGTATTTTTTTTATATGAGAAACATTCTGTGTGACTCACTGGAGGCTTTAGCATGACCTCAGCAGTTCACTAGCTAATGGTTATCAGGTGTGAATTTACCTGGGGAGTGAAACAGTGAATGAATACAAGTGCTGAGGATTCAGTCAGTAAATGAAAGCAATGGAAATATTCTTTTTATAGCAGTATTAGGCTCCTAATAAAAATAAGTGGGAGAGAAACTGGAAGGGGGGACCTGGGAGGATTTAGAATCTGAAGTTCTGTTTCTGCAAAAGGGCTGGCTAATAAGTAAACTAGCTAATCAGATTTTCCCTAAACCTGAAGGACCTAAGTACAGGAGGTCACAGCTGGGAACCTGCCTAATGGCTGGCAATTCAGAGTAGAGATTACATTACAAAAGAGGTGATAAAACCCTCCCAGAGGCAACCAGCAGTAGCTGAAAAAAATCAGCTGAGTGCTCCAAGCAATTCATATGCTGTATATGAGTAATCCCCCAGAAATCCCCCAGAAATTATTGAAAATGATAAAAATTATTACTTTTGCAGACAATGTGAACTCACCGCTCTCATTGTGTCGATTGCGACACACTGTGTTCCACAGCTGATTACAGGTATTTTTACCTGAGCTACTTAAAATCCTAAATGATGATGCTGTTAAAGTGCTGCACTCAATATGCCAACAAATTTGGAAAACTCAGCAGTGGCCAAAGGATTGGAAAAGGTCAGTTTACGTTCCAATTCCAAAGAAGGGCAGTGCCAAAGAGTGTTCAAACTACCGCACCATTGCACTCATTTCACATGCTAGCAAGGTTATGCACAAAATCCTACAAGCTAGGCTTCAGCAGTACATGGACCGAGAACTACCGGAAATACAAGCTGGGTTTCGAAGAGGCAGAGGAACTAGAGATCAAATTGCCAACATGCGCTGGATCATGGAGAAAGCACGAGAGTTCCAAAAAAACACCTACTTCTGCTTCATTGACTACGCAAAAGCCTTTGATTGTGTGGATCACAACAAACTGTGGCAAATTCTTAAAGAGATGGGGGTACCAGACCACCTTACCTGTCTCCTGAGAAACCTGTATGCGAGTCAAGAAGCAACAGTTCGAACCGGCCATGGAACAACTGATTGGTTCAAAATTGGGAAGGGAGTACGGCAAGGCTATATATTGTCACCCTGCTTATTTAACTTATATGCAGAGTACATTATGAGAAATGCAGGGCTGAATGAATCGCAGGCCGGAATCAAGATTGCCGGGAGAAATATCAACAACCTCAGATATGCAGACGATACCACCCTCATGGCAGAAAGTGAAGAAGAACTAAAGAGCCTCTTGATGAGGGTGAAAGAGGAGAGTGCAAAAGTTGGCTTGAAACTCAACATTAATAAAACTAAGATCATGGCATCTGGTCCCATCAATTCCTGGCAAATAGAAGGGGCAGAAATGGAAGCAGTAACAGATTTTACTTTTTTGGGTTCCAAGATCACTGCAGACGGAGACAGCAACCATGAAATCTTCCCTTGTAGGCTAGCACGACACGCTGCTGGTGCAGCTTGCCAAATTTGTGAGTGCCATCGCTCCTAAGAAGCATGTTCTTGCTAGTGGTAGTGGGGTGAAGAAAATGAGAAGGCCACTAAGTGTTGCACAGAAGTTAGATATCATTAAAAGATTGGAACAAGGTGACCATTCAAAGAATATCTGCCTCGACATGACCTTGTCTTCATCAACAGTCAGAACAATCTTTCTGCAACGTGATAAACTAAAGCAGGTTGCACAATCAAATGTTGGAGGTATAAACTTGGAGAGAGTAACCCGATCAAGAGATCAGATCTTAGAGCAGATGGAAAGGCTTCTTACACTTTGGCTAGATAGCAACACTCATAAACACTCTTGCTTGCCCTTTAACGTTATCCAAAAAAAGGCCATCTCTTTGTTTCAAAATTTGAAGAAGGCAGCAATGAAAGACGGGCAAGAAGTTCCTGATGTGGAATTTAAAGCAAGCCATGGTTGGTTTCAGTGATACAAGAAGCGTGCCAATTTACACAATGTAAAAGTGACCAGTGAAAAGGCTTGTGCCAATATTGCAGCAGTGACACGTTTCCCTGCTGAGCTTCAAAAAATTATCAACGAAGGAGGTTATTCACCGAAGCAGATCTTCAATGCAGATGAAACAGGACTTTTTTTTGGAAGAAAATGCCTTCTCGTACATTTAGTCCTTGCAATGAAAAACAGGCACCTGAGTTTAAAGTATCGAAGGAACGCATCTCTCTTCTTCTCGGTGCTAATCTCGAAGGTGATTTGAAGCTGAAACCGCTCTTGGTGTACTATTCACAAAACCCTCCTGCACTCAGAGGCATTCTGAAAACTAAATTACCCGTCCTTTGGTACTGGAACAAGAAGGCATGGGTAACCACAGAAATTTTTCCTACATTACATCACAGAATACCTGTCTCCACTAATTGCTGAACATTGTGCCAAGAATAACCTCGATAACAAGGCAATTTTGGTTTTGGATAATGCACCTGGTCATCCTAGGACTATCGAAGACGTAGCGCCAAACATAAGAGTTGTTTTTTTGCCTCCTAACACCACCTCTATCCTCCAACCCATGGATCAAGGTGTCATTGCTACTTTCAAGGCCTATTATATGCAGCAAGTGATGCAGTACATTGTTACAGGGTTGGATAATGACGAAAACGCATCAGTCAAGAACTTGTGGAAGGAATGCAACATTAAAATGGCTATCGACAATATCAATATTGCTTGGAAGAAGGTCAGTCAACAATGTTGCTATGGAGTTTGGAAAAATCTGCTGTCTGAAGTGGTTCACGAATGCAGTGGTTTCCAGGATGCACTTGCAGGTATTTGCAATTCAATTGTATAGCTTGCAAATCAAGCAGGCTTCAAAGAAGTTGATAATAATGATGTTGAGGAGGTTTTGGCATCACACAGAGAGGAATTAACTCATGAAGAACTCGTGCAGCTGCTACAAGAACATATCCAGGAGGACGGTGATGATGTTACAGAAGTCAAGTCATTTAACACAGAAAAATGGTCAGAATTGTTCGGCTTAGCTAATCGGATGTGTGAAATAGTGAAAGATAATGATCCAGATATGACTCGAAGCTCTAGTTTCAAGCATGCATTGCATGACATCCTTGGCTGCTACCAAAAACTCTATAGGATAAAAAAGCAGCAGCAAAACAAACGACAATAGACACGTTTTTTCATCTCAAGGAATCTACTCAGTCATCTCCTTCAGATCCTCAACTATCTACTTTAAGGTAATTACATAAATAGTTGAGTAGGAATTGTACTGTTTTCATAATTAGGTATTCTGTGCTGTTATTTGGATCAGTGCAGGGGGATGAATTTTTGGGCTCAGGAACCCATTAGAAATTATAACATGGGATCCTATGGGAAAACATTTTCACTATACACGCTCTTGCCTAATGAGCAGTTTTAGTGGAATGAATTAAGCTCGTATAAGGAGGGATAACTGTATATTTCAATGAATTGTGATTGCCTTACATGTACATGTGCACATTTATTTGAAAGCCAGTTTATGTGACACATATTTGTTACGTGCATATGCAGATTTATTTTAAAATGGGGAGATGTGGTGCACATACAAATGTTTTTAAATGAGTTTTAGGAGGGGGAGAAGCTTCTCAGCTGGGGCATTTGGGAGGCTTTTTCCCCCAAAATGTGTCTCCAACTGGTACATGGTGCTGTACATAAAAAGGATGAAAGCAGCTTCCTGTACTTCTAGAGGGGCTCCAGTTTGTCATTTTGGACTTTGAAAGGTTCCAGAATTGCATAGGAAGGGTGATAGAATGCAAAGGGAAGAAATCCTGCTGCATGGCCTTTTTCCCCCTTTCTTTCACACTTCAATTATTATACAGGTGGGCCACGGATTCCACGGATTCGCTATCCACGGTTTCAGTTATCCACGGATCGCGGGGACCCCCCCCCAGGCTTTTACTTTTTTCCCAATAAGCTTCGTTTCTTCCTTAAACAAACAGGAGAAGCAGCCTCTGGCTGCTTATTGCAGGCAAGTAGAACGAGACTAAGTCCTAGAGAGGCTCTGCAAGGTTAACAGAGCCTCTCTAGGACTTAGTCTCGTTCTACTTGCCTGCAATGGAGGCTGCTTCTCTGTTTGTTTTAAGGAAGAAACAAAGCTTGCTGAAAGAAAAAATAAGAGCTGGGGGGGGGGCGAGCATGCCTGCCCACAGGGGAGGCAGGGCGGGGGACCCCCAGGAAACCATGGAGGGGGTGTTCAATCTTATCCACGGTTTCAAGTATCCACGGAGGGGCCTGGAACATATCCCCAGCGGATAGGGGGGGAGTACTGTAGTTCTAACAAGCAACAAAAACTAACCCTTCTGAATCAGTAGGTTGAATATGAAGTAGAAGAAATTTATTTGAACTCCTGGAGGGGAAGGTTAGAGAACCTTTGGTTAGCTGAACGTAGATTAAACTGAGCTGGATATTCTGCTCCTCTTTTTGCCTCCTGTTCTGCTTTAGGACAAAGAGAAGAAGGAGAGCATCTTGGACCTCTCCAAGTACATCGACAAAACCATCCGCATAAAGTTCCAGGGTGGTAGAGAAGGTAAGCCCCTGCCTCAACTATTCTTCTTTCATGTTCCCCTTTGTGTACCATTATGCCAACTTTTTTTTCCTCTTGGAATATGTTCATATGAACATCAGAAGAGCCCTGCTGAGTCAGATCCAAATGGTTCCATCTAGTCCGGCATTCTGATTCCTACAGATGCTTCTGGAAGCAATATCTGAAGGCAATAGCCTTCCCTCCTGTTGCCTCCCCCCACTTTTACGCTTCGTATTCAGATGTAGACTGCCACTGAGCATGGAATTTAGAATCACAGAATGCTAGAGTTGGAGGGGTCTTGGAGGTCATCTAGTCCAGCTCCTTGTAGGCAACTACCAGCGCAATCCTGTGTAACCTTGCACCGGTGTAACAGCAGATGCACCAGTGTAAGTGCAATTAAGGTAAAGGTAAAGGTGACCCCTGACAATTAAGTCCAGTCGTGTCCGACTCTAGGGTGTGGTGCTCATCCCCATTTCAAAGCCGAAGAGCCAGCGTTATCCAAAAACGCCTCTGTGGTCATGTGGCCGGCATGACTTTCCTTGCCGCAGCGCATAGCATGCGGCTGGAACACGGAGCGCTGTTTACCTTCCCGCAAGCGGTACCTATTTATCTACTCGCATTAACATGCTTTGGAACTGCTAGGTTGGCAGGAGCTGGCCAAGTAACGAAAGCTCACCCCGTTGCGGGAATCGAATTGCCGACCTTTCAATCAACAGTTCATGGTTCAGCGGTTTAACCCACTGCACCACCCGCTGGCGCAGTTACACTGGCATAAGTGCAGTTACTCTGGTGCATCTACTGTTACACCGGTGCAAGGTTACACAGGATTGCGCTGTACATCACATAGGCATCATGGCTAAAATAGCTAGTTATTTATTTCTCTTTTTAAACAAGAGAAAGTTCTGTTTTAATATGAAATTCTGTGTGCATGACAGCCCTTCATCATCCAGGCCTTTTCAGAGGTGACATTCCACAAAGTCACTGATGATCCTTCTACAGCAAGGTGTTATCACTGTTCAGGCTTCCCCAAGCACTTGTTATTTTGCAAGGATGCCAAGAACATTCTCTGCTCTTTAGATCTTTCAAGAAATTAGAATTACAAGATTCCTTCTCGAACAACATGGCAGAGGCAGATAAACTATACCTTAAAGGCGGATCCTCACTGCATGCGGCTCGGGGCGTTACATCCAGCCAAGTCCGCCTGCGTCCGGTGTGGTGCTATTTTGCGAATGATGGCGTTCGCCCATCGGCTGGTCGCATCCCGTCCCATCTCAAGTGGAGTCTAAGGCGACTTTTGGCATGCCGGACGCTCCTGGAACGTGCCGGAACACGACCAACGCGTGTGGTGTGGATCCGCCTTAAGCGTTTCTTCTTGCTCCGTCCTCTCTGGCATAATTGTGTGTTCTGCTTGTTTGGACAGTTTGAGAATTGCCAATCCAGTGTCCATAATACAGTATAACTTGTCCCACCAAATTATCACATTCAACTTCAGGTGGTTACTGGGGGTTCCTCAACCTTTGCTTTCTCTCTCTCTTTGAATAGCCAGTGGTGTCTTGACAGGATTTGACCCCCTTTTAAACCTTGTACTGGATGTTACTATCAAGTATATGAGAGGTAAGTATAAGATCACAATGAGCAACTCCTCTGGCGTTGCTAGAGGTGGCGCGGAACGATAAGTTTTGCACAGCGGTAACCGGTCCATGCCATGGTGGCCCCGCCCACTTGCCATCAGAACCAGTAGAGCGGTGAAGGCAACGCGCAGGAGACTCCCTGCGCGTTGCCTTCGCCGCTCGGACTGGTTCCGATGGCGAGTGGGCGGGGCCACCATGGAACGGAGCGGTTACTACTGTGCAAGACTTACTGTTCCTGCCCCACCTCTCGCAACGCTAGTGAGCAAGTGTGTAGAAATTTGAATCGTAGGGAAGGAGACAGCATTTCTATCAGAAATCATTATTTTAGCTTCCCTGAAATAGACGATTTGCCAAAACGCAGTTAGATAAAATATATTTGTAACAAATTTGAGAAGTTCTGTCTCCCTTATTGCCTGCTATTGTTTTGAGTGCCACCCCTTTTCCCTTATGTCTAAGTCAGGATAGTGGCTTCAGAGCATTTTGCTTCCAGAGATTCTGTTTAGCATGTGTTAAAATGTTCTTATCCCACTTTTCTGATCCCCCAAGACAGCTTAAAAACAACCGTTTAAAATAAACTAGGAAAACGCCCACACAAGTAAGAAACTGGAATGAGAGCTGCTGTGGTGTAATTGAGAAGGAGTTGGAAATTGAGACTTCTCTTCGGCCCCCCCAGCTGCAATATAGGGATAATAATACTTGCCAACTTGACTGGGTTGTTGTAAGGATGACATCAAAATAATACATGTAAAGCACTTTGCACACACAGAAGCACTATGCAATGCTAAGTAGCAGTATTAACACTGCAGATAAAGTAGCTGAGTCCAGCCGAATGCTACTCAACGCTTGGGCAAGCAAAGCATATTTCCCTTGGCGCCCAGTCGGATAACTGTTTCTGCATTTTTCATTTCAGATCCAGATGACCAATACAAGCTCACAGAAGACACACGTCAGTTAGGACTGGTGGTTTGCAGAGGGACCTCCGTGGTCTTTATTTGCCTCCAGGATGTCATGGAAGCCATTCCAAACCCCTTTATTCAGCAACAAGATGGGTAGCCTCTCCTTGGACCTACTGCAACTGCTGCAGTCTGAAGAGGACTCAAAGAGTGACTGGTTCCCCCCTGAGAAGAAGCTTCTTTTGCAAGGGGATTTTTTTTTTTTTAAACATTCCTCTTATACCGGAAAATGACCTTGTGTTTTGGTTAGATGGGTTTTTTTTTCTGCTTTGTGGTTTGGCATTGAGCATAGCAAAGGGGAAAAAAATCTTGGCTGGGAGATGTCCTGACTACAGCAGATTGGCTTTCTGTCTTGAAACAGAGTCTCATGAGCCAGTGAATGGCACAAAAAGATTCAATAAACATATTACACAGTTCAGATGGAGATTTCTTGAGAATTGTTGTTCCAACAAGTCTTTCAAAAGAAAGACAGTTCTAAAAACAAGTTCAACAGAACAGCAAGATGTTACCATATCAACGTTTCGCTAGCACTGCTGGTTTGCTTTTTCAGGGTCTGCAGAGAATACCAGGTGCAGCGATTTTATATCCAAAGAAGGCACACCTGCTGTTAATTGGTGTCTCCTGCATTTAAAGGAACATGGCTTTTAGCAGTGGTGTCCTATCATGGGGGGAGCTGGTGTGCTGCACCCCAGGCGCCGAGTGGGCGCGGTGCTTCCGGGGGGTGCGGCAGCCGGGCTCGGGGTGGTGTGGCGCAGCACCGGTGCCCGGCTGGCGCGCCCCCGGAAGCACTGCACCCACTCGGCACGTCACTCCTCAGAGTTTTTCACAGATTTCAGTGTTTAACCAAAATGAAATAGCAGAAAGTGGTATTTTGTGTTTTTATTCCAATTTTTCCCATTTTTATATAAAGTGTAACTGCTTTAAAAGTGTACTAGGTAGGTGGTTTAGGTTGTACAGTGTCAGCAAGATGAAAAATGACGCAGAATTACATGGTTTTATTTATTGTTTTGTTTTTTCGCAGATTCTTTAGCAGAAAGCAGTGTTATGTGTTTTTATTTCATTATCACCATTTTCTCCTGCCCCTACCTATAAGAAACTGTTTGGCCTGATCCAGCATAACTCATGTTATGATGACATGAGGTTATTTGGTGGTGGTTTTTTTAAAGCTCTTTTAACTGTCCATTGTATACTTCCACTGGCCTTGTCTGACAAGGATCTTGCAAAGGGATGTAGCAACGTTTCACATATAAAGTGCGTGTTTGTGATGATGGGTATTTTGCTAGTGTTACATAAATGGTGTACTGGATCTAGGCATCTGTTTTGGAATGGAGAGCCTCCCCAGCACACTTGATCACTGACTTTCTAATGCAGAAAAGGTTACTTTAAATAGGCTTACCAGATCTCCACCCGGGACGGAGTGCTAGACCTTTAGGAGAAGGAATATGGGCAGGTGTAGCTTGTTAAACCTTAGAGCACAGTGTGCAGAAATAGGGACTTGTGCAAAACCAGGGCCTGTAAAAGGAGCTGTTGCCCTGCTAAGGCAGAACAGATCAGAGCAGTTTAATAGGCTGAAGCTCAAATATTTTGGCCACCTAATCACTGGCGTCAACAGGGGGAAGCGGGGGGGGGGGGCAGGCCGCCGGGGGGCATCGCGCGTACAGGGGTGACGCGCGATTCCCCCCACTCACATTTTTTGCAGTGAAGGTGGGCCCGCCCGCCCTCCCCTGTGTCCGTTTGGCTCTAAAATGAGCCGAAAACGGAGCGGGGAGGGCGCTCTGCTCCTGCGCGTGACGTCACGCGCGGGGGTGGAGCCTCCCCTTAAGGGCGACGCGCGCCCCCGCTCTGGGGTGACGCGCGTCGTCACGACGCTGCTGCACCTAATGCGAAGAGAGGACTCTCTGGAGAAGACTCTGATGCTGGGAAAGATTGAAGGCAAAAGGAGAAGGGGAAGGCAAAGGATGAGATGGTTAGACAGCATCACCGAAGCAACAAACATGAAAATGAGCGAACTCAGGAAGATAGTGGAGGACAGGAAGGCCTGGCGGGATATGGTTCATGGGATCACGAAGGGTCGGACACGACTTAACGACTGAACAACAACAACAACAAATCCAGTTCAGTGAAGGCAGTTGCTGGTGGCAGCCCTGAGGAGAAGAGAACATTTCTGCTGAGAGGATTGGTACTGCTGCCACCTTACCAACACTGAGAAAGACTCCCTCGCTGATCCATCTGGCACTTACCTTACCTTTGCCTCCAGTCTTCAAGCCTTTCACTCCTCCTTTCACACCACAATCAGAATCAAATTGTTGGGGGAAAAAACCTCCTACTCCTCCGCTCCTCTACCACCACCTCTCTCCACCTCTCCTCTAACAACCCACACTGAGCCTCTCCAGGTCCCTGCAATTTATGCAGCCACAGCAACTGTCAGGTGATGTCACAAAGGGAGGACGTGTCACCAGCCAACTGACTCAAGAGTGGCCAGGGCTCCTTCAAGGTTCTGCTGTCTGGAGGGCAGCTCCTCACCTATCAAATCTTGATCTTCCTCCTTGAATAAACCAGATTACCAACCAACCAACACCCCCTCCCCCCCCCACACACACCCCTCCCTATATATGCAGGGGCATTCCATCAGGTGAACCCTCTGCCTGCAGTTTGAAGTGGCACAGCCCATGCACAGGGTGATCACTTCATTGAGAACTGGGCTGGTGTTTCTTGCTTGGGCCCACTTTTTAAACTTATTCTACCACACCCACCACACACAACCCCCCCCCCCACTGCTTTAACCCAGCACCAACCTGATCCACAGCCAAAGAGATCCTTTCCACGCAGTGGTACAGGTGGGAACAAGGAGCTGTGTGCAAGGAACTGTAGATTGGGCCACTTGTAGAACATTGGCCAAAGACATATCTGAACACCTCCCAAAACCACATGCTGCAAAACACTATTTAGATTGTGGTCAAGAGGCCAGCAGGGAGCAATTACTCACCTTCCTTGTGGCACTGTTGATATCAGAGGCAATGGAAAGCAAACAATGGACCTTTTGCTTTTGCACTTACTTAGTGATACCCAGTATGCACCTAGCTCTGGGATCCTCCTGTTGTAGCACCTGCCCAGGGTGAGAATCAAACCGAACTGATGTGTGCGTATCCTGAGTGCTAGCAACAAAGCATTCTGGGAGTTCTGCCAAGCAGTGTAGTAGCCTACACACCAGCAAGTGTTTTCTTTAGCACAGAAGCAAACATGTTTCTACATGCTTTTTGGGGGGGGGGGCACTGATGCTGCTGAAAGCTGGATAGCCAGTCCCAGTGGGTTGTGACACTGGCAGCTGTATATGGGAAATCCAGGCAGGGGGACGCCGAGGACAGGAGAGGTTCTATTTTTAGGCTCAAAGAATGCTTCTATATCGGTCCCAGGCTGCCTGTCACGATGTTGAGGCCTTTGGGAGAGCCAAAAGCACTGAGTCGTAGGGAGTGTTTAATCTGAGCTCAGCCTGTTTATGCCTGGCTAACATGGCCAGCAAAGAGGAGTCCGAAGCAGCAGGATTCTGGGCAGATGCCGAAGAAGGTGACACCATCCTGGAGGTTGGAGGGAAGCTTTTTCCTGTCAACAGGTGGGCATTGGCATGCCACAGCCGTTACTTTGAGGCCATGTTCTTTGGGGGCACCAGGGAACGCACCGAGCGACATATCCGGATCAGGGGGGTTGAGACAGAGCCGTTCCAAGCCCTTCTGAACTTCACCCGTACAGACGCTCTCCACATCACGCAGCACAACATCACCAGCCTCCTGGAGACAGCTGACTTCCTCCAGTTTGAAAGCGCCAAGAGGCGCTGTGAGAAGTTTCTAGAAAGGGAGCTGCACGTCTCCAACTGCCTCAGTCTGATGGCCTATGCCCAGCAGTTTGCCTGCACGGAGCTCCACGCAGCCGCCCTCTGTGTGGCCCTCAGTCACTGGACTGAGGTGGCAGCCCAGGAGGAGTTTGAGGAGCTTTCTAAGGAAACCTTATTGGGGTTGCTGCAGAGTGATGACCTCTTCGTGGCCCGTGAGGATGAAGTCTTTGACACAGTGACGCGGTGGGTAGCCACAGACCTGGTGGGCAGGGAGAAGGACTTCCTGGAGCTGGTGGGCCTCGTCCGGTTTCCTTTCCTGAGCCTCTCCTTCCTGGATCTCCTTGTGAAGCGCAGCAAGCGCCGCGGGGAAGACGTCTCGGCGCAGCTGGTGAGGAAGCTAGACAGCTGCCCACCCGCCAGCTGGAGGAATGTGGCGCAGTTTCCCTGCTCCAGCCGGAGCTACGAGACCCTCTATGTATTGGCTGGGAAGCATGACAAGGAAAAGCAGGAGCTCTTCCAATTCCACCCTAAGACTGGCATGTGGCAACCCTGTGCTCCGCTGCAGCGCAAGAACCTCACCCAGTATGCTGTGGCTGCAGTAGGTAACTTCTTTCTGCCTGAGAGCAGCGGGTGGGACAGGGAGGCTGGCTGGAAGCAACCATCCTGGTTTCCGGTTCACAAATGAACACAGTGTTCCAATGCTCGGAAGCTGCCTTCTTCTGAGTCAGACCATTGGTCAGTCTCACCCAGGATTTGCTACTTTGACTGGCAGTAGTTCCAGGGTCTCAGGTGGAGACGCTCAGTACGCAGGAAGAGCAACTGGCAGGGCAAGAACCTGCAGGGGTGGCAAGCTAGCCGAGGAGGGGAAGGTGGCAGCAGATGAAGTGATTCCACTGAAGATGGTAGGGAACTGGGGTGGGTGGAGTCAGTAAGCAATGTTGCCACTGCAGCCGGCCACTGGCTCCTCCACGGCCACCACCCTAGAGACTGCCACCACATAGAGGCTGCACATAGAGGCCACATATGCCACCACATAGAGGCTGCAAGCTTCTACTGCCACCGGGACAGCCAAGGCCAAAGTTGCACCATGGCTGCTAAAGGAACCAGTTGCAGCAACACTGCCACTGGTAAATGGTGGGAGGGTGGAGATCAGGGGGACCCTGGGCTTTGCACACCCAGGACTTCCCCCCCCAAAAAAATGGGGGTGTGGGAAGCACAGGGATATGAGCCGCCTTCTATGCAACTACATGGTGGATATCTAAGAACCATATCAGAGAGAGGATTAAGCTGAGCAAGGGAGGAGGCACCTCCTCTGTCATTTCCATGACCGAAAACAACGGTAGAACCTCACACCTGTTTTCTTATTAAGAAGACACTCCTTTTAGTGAAGCTCTGATTACCCTACCGCCGCAACACAACCCTACCGCAACCCCTTGCGTTGTTCTTCTGTCCCCAGGGAACTTCCTCTTTGTGACAGGCGGCTACTTCCGGGAGGAGTTTTCCTGGGCCAGCGTGGACTGGGTGTTGATCTATAACAGCTGGGATGACAGCTGGCTGGAAGGGCCGTCCATGAAGAAGGCGAGGAACAGCCACTGCGCCGTGGGCGTGGGCTTCCACCTGTACGTGATAGGGGGAAGCTCCGAAGAGGGGATCATCCCCGATGTCGAGCGCCTGGTGCCCACAGATTCCACATGGGAGAGCATGAGTCCCCTGGTGCACCCTGTGGAAAGAGCCGGAGCAGTTAGTGTGGGAACACGGATCTATGTCGTCTGCGGCCTGGACGAGAACGGAGACGTGTGCCGGGCAGTACAGCGGCTGGACGTAGAGACGGATGTGTGGGATGTCATTTCTTTCTCACCGCTTCCTAGGTGAGGCTTGTCACAGCTTCCCCCATGGAATTTGGGAACAAGGGGGACCCACAACAAAATGTTACAGTGTATCTCCAGCCCCTAAAAGTCAGATGTGCTGCTTCTGTTTAGGGCTCTAGCCAGCCTGGAAGAAGACCCCTGTAGCACTCTTTGGTGCCTGCAGAGTTGGGGGAAGGCTGCAGGAGGGGAGAAAGGAAAAAAGGAAAAAGGCGCAGGGGCATTTCGGCGGATGAGGGAGGGGGGCCATTGGTGTAGCTGGCCCGGGAGGGGGAGGGGGATTGCGTTGGCCATATCCCTGTCCCCGCCATGCCGGCTAGGCCATTACACGGCCCCCTCTACTTCCGCCAGCTATTTAGCTGGCGGAAATCCTAGGAGGCCGATAGGGCCGGCCGTGGTTTACACTCGGGGAAGGGGATGAGCGTCCCCTTCCACGAGTAGACCTAGAATGGCTGCCGGGGCTCAGGATCTGGTTGGCGGCCATGGGCCGCCAGCCAGATCCTTACACAGGATTGTGCTGTAATACTGGGAAAGGGGTGTCCATTAATGCTGAAAGTCTGTTAAATCTGAATGCCCTGAAATCAATGGAGACATGCATGCACAAAACATATATGACCAGTTTTTAATGGAAGAGAAAACATCTCCGAAGTCTGTTAAATTGAGAACCGTTAAATCGAGGATTCACTGTATCCTCTCTCTGTAGCTGTGAATGAGTTGCTTTTTCCACAGGCAGCACAAATATGGTTCGCAAAAGAGTAGAGATATGTACAATTAAATACCATCCATGGCACACTGGGAGCAGAGAGTTTGGAACAGAACGCAATGTTGATAAAACAAGTTTGCTAGACTAGTTACAGACATTTGAGGAAAGGGTGAAGCAAAACAATAGACATTTGTGGACAACTGAGCTTCACTTATATGATATTGGAATTGAACAACTCCGAAAGATAATGCGCAGTAATAGTGATATGAATGTGTAAACCATATAAACTGCTTTGTGAAATACTCTTGTTGAAAAGCGGTATATTACTATTTTGTCTTGGTGTGTTGCTGTTATTTGATACTACTACTGTACATTTATAAAAGTCATTGTTTTTTAAAGCACGCAGCGGCGGAACTTGGGTGGAGCGCGTGGAGCAGGAGCTCCAGGCGCTCGGGCGGGCGGGGGGTGCGCTCGGGGCACTTACCGATGCGAAGCGCCGCGTTGTATCGGCCCGCCCGCCCTGGAGCCCATTCGGCTCCAAAATGAGCTCAAAACAGGCGGGGGGGGGGGACACGTCGACATGACGCGAGGGGCACGTCGACGTGACGCGACGCAGGCCCCGCCCCACGCACCAGGCGCCAGGAGGGTGCCCGTCATTTCTGAAGCACGCCAACCCCCTTCTGTTTTCCTTTTTCAACTGACACCCTCTGCATTTCATAGATTCTAAATGCTTGTAGGTCCCTATCAAGCCACATGGGGGAGCTTGAAACAGTCCTTTTTCTTTTCCTTTCCAAACTAATATACTGTACTGTACTCCTGCATATTTAAGGAGTCCCCTAAGGATCCAGAAACTTTGGGGTGATTCTGTTCCACTTCCAATTGAAAGGTGTTGGTTCAGTACTGAAGGGGCTGATGATGACGTGATATTTCCCAGTGGATGTAGACTTGAGCCTATATTGACTCAGACTCGAGTCGGACTCAAGTCGCATCAATGACTCGACTCAGACTTGTAAAAGACTCGAAAGACTCGACTCGAAACTTGGAGTCTTTTACGACAAGTCAAATTTTATTCAGGTTTAAACCTGTTTTCCCCATTAAATAGATAGGGACTCGCAACTCGCAACCAAAGTCTTGGGACTCGGGGGCAAAGACTTGGGGCTTAACTTGAGACTTGGACCCAGAGACTTGATCCACATCCCTGAATTATTTCCAGAATCCTGTGGAGAACCCCCCTCTTCCCACATGAATGATGCTCTCCTCTTCCCATTCTCAGGTACGACTTGTGTGTCACAGCACTGAATGGCGCCATCTATACCATCGGAGGGGGTGGCTTTCGCTTTGACATGGACACCGGCGAGTGGACCCCTGTGGATGCGGAGTGCTTGACCCGGAAGTTCTTCAAGGGTTGCAGCACAGCAAATGGGAAGATTTACCTCCTGGGGCAGAGGCAAGGAAATGTGGCCATCCCCAACATGGTGCTATTGGACCCATATGTGGACACCTGCCAGGAGGTGGACAACAAGATTCCCTGCCCCCTCCCCATTCATGCAACGGTCTCTATACGGAGATTTGACACTTGGGCCTAATGGACACGTGTGCAGCATGCTAATCCCTCCCCAAAGAAAGGCACACAGATGCTAAACCAGGCTGGTTAACGATTGTGCAGTTGCCCTCTTCAACCCAAGAAAATGTTTTGATTTCTTCTCCTGCTTCCTCACCACACTAGAAGAGGGAACTGGTCTCTGAGCTCCTCTGTTTGGAACTTTGGAAGCCAAATTCGAGAGAGAGAGAGAGAGAGAGAGAGAGAGAGAGAGAGAGAGAGAGAGAGAGAGAGAGAGAGAGAGAGAGAGAGAGAGAGAGAGAGAGAGAGAGACTTTCCCACTGTGCATGGAAGAACATCATCATTTCAGATGTTCAGAGAGCCAGGATGGTGTAGTGGTTTGGAAGTTGGACTTAGACCTGGAAGATCCAGGTTCAAATCCCCGCTCAGCCATAAAGTTTCCTGGGTGACCTTGGGCCAGTCACTATCTCTCAGCCTAACCTACCTCACAGGGTGTTGTGAGAACAAAAGTAGGGAAGGAACCATATACACCTCCTCCTCCTCCTTGGAGGAAGGGCAGTATAACACATGTGAAAAAAAAATAAAATGTTTAGTGGTAAGACTTCTATGAATGCATCTCCCTACAGTTGCAAGAACATTGAACTTTCTCCTCCCCTGGATTAGACTGGACAGGATGGGATCCCTATTTTAGGAGAAGCCAGATTTGCACAGCACTGATTGGCTGGCCCTGGTGTCCATCACAAAATTCCCTCCCTGTCTAAGCAGATTTCAAAGTGTAAACACAAAGGGAAAACACTTAAAATACCATTTAAAGAGTGTCAAACAGTCTTGATTTGAGTGTCAAACAGTCTGATCAGATAACTGATTGATAATCTGAATCGATACTGATAACCAAACCGATAATCTGATCAATGGAGTGATTTGAGTGTCGAACAGTGTGATCGGATAACTATGAACCCCAGGGTCTCTGAGAGGGGGGGTTAAGGGGGTAATTTGTACCCGGGCCCAGGGTGAAAAATGGGTCAAAAGGGGGGCCCTGGAGCAAATAAGTTGGACCCAGGAGCCAAATTCATATGTAGGGAAGGGGCCCAAAAGAAACTTTGTACCCCCTGATAAAATTCCTCTGAATGGCCCTTGGGAACCCCACTCCAAGAAAGTAGGGAGAAGCCATAATTTCCTTTTGATTGGAACCCAGGACATGTGTTAGGAAAGGAGCAGAGTAGTGGTGGTGGTTACACACACACACACACACACACACACACACACACACACACACACACACACACACACACACACACACACACACACACACGGTATATATGCTATACAGCCTTATATATGCTATATAGCCTTGCTATACAGGGACGTTGCCAGGGATGCAATCTGGGACCTTCTACATGCTCTATGGCCCCATCCAAACATTCACCCCTGCAAGGGAGGCTGCTCTTGTACATGCAAAGCCTTGGTCCTGGCTTAAGCTCTCTGGAGCTCGTCCCCATGTGTCTTGTGCAGATGTCAGCAAACTCCTAAAAGCTTGCGCTCAGAGAAGGAATGTGAGAGCTCAAAAAAAACCCTGTCCCAGATGGGCAGCAACTTCTGAAACCCACAAAATTCTTCTCCAGTCCTTAGCTTGAAAAAGTTTGAGAAGGTCCCGGGTTCAGTCCCTAGCTGCAACTCCAAGTAGGCTTGGGAAATTCCTTTACCTAAGACCCTGTAGAGCTGCTGCCAGTCAGTGCAGACAATACTGAACTAGATGGAGCCATGGTCTGACTCAGGCTAAGACAGCTTCATAGCCAATCATTCTAAGCAAGCCGGTAGCTCAGTGTTAGAAGAACATCTACTTTACACGCAGAGGGGTCCAGGCAGCATCCTTGGCAGCATCTCCAGGTAGGGCTGGGAAAGACCTTTCTCTGCCTGAAACCCAGGAGAGCTGCTAGCGGTCAGTGTAGACAAAATCGATCTAGACAGCGCAATGGCATGACTCTGACAGCAAAATCCTGGGTAAGTTTCTGGCGCCGGAAGCTGTCGGAAATATGCCGTAAGGCATGTTTGGACCTACTTTGGAGTAGTCGCCGGAGGCAGGTAAGCTTCCCGCTGGCAGCTGCATGGGTGGTCCGGGCGGCGAGGGAGGGGGGCCATTTGGGAGAGCTGGCCTGGGAGGGGGCAGTGATAGAGTCTGCCATATCCCCGACCCCAGCCCCACCAGCTTGGCCGCATTGGCGTCACTAGGGCGCACGCCGCCCTAATGCCCCCCTGACTCCCTGCAGTTTGCCGCACCGCTGCGACTGCCGCCCAGAGAGGATGTCTCTGGAGCCGGCAGCAGCGGAGCCTCCGCTGCTGCCGGCTCCGGAGACATCCTCTCTGGCCGGCTGTCCTTGGCCTTCTGACGAGGCCCAATGCGGCGACGTCATGTTTATTAGGTTTTTCGCGCATGCGCAGTACGTTTTCTGAGGGCAAAGTGCTGCCCTTTTGCCCTCAAACGTTCTGCACAGGCACGAAAAACCTAATAAATATGATGTTGCCGCATTGGGCCTTGTCAGAAGGCGGCGGATCTCTGCCCAGGGCGGACACTCCGAGGCCTTCTCCTGGAGTGGAGGTGACGCGCGCGGTGCGCAGGTGCGCGCGGGGGACCACGCGTCACCTTTTGCGCGTATCACCCCCAGGCAGTCCGCCCTCCCCGCCACGCTCCAGTGACGCACGTGCTTGGCCGTTACATGGCCGCCTCCTACTTCTGCCAGCTATTTAGCTGGCGGAAATCCGAGAAGGCCGATAGGGCCGGCCTCGGTTTACACCCGGGGAAGGGGACGAATATCCCCTTCCCTGAGTAGACCTCCGGCCTGCCGCATGGTGGTCCGGAGCGGGGATGGGATTTGGCGGGTAACCCTGGGCCGCTGGCCGGATCCTTATACAGGATTTCGCCCTGAAAGAATGAGGGCCAAAGTACATGGGATACTAAACGTGCCATAATGAAGTTTGGAGTCCATTTTACCTCCATGTACAGTAGCAGCTGTATGGAGCTGCACAGTTTGGATCAGAAAGGAGATACGGGTATTTAACCTTTTATCTCCACACGTTTCTTGCTGAAAGTCTGTCCGTCTACGACCACCCCATCCCCCCACAGTTGTTATCTAGCCTCAGAAGTGCCATTGTACCAAATACCCCATCTATGGTATGCTATGGTCCCAGTCTGAATGGTGGCCCTGCACGGCTGCTACACGGAGGTAAAATACTGCACTATGATATGACATGTGTAGTTTGGCCCTAAGTCCGTTTCCTGTGTACCTTTAGTTTGAAATTAGTCTGCTTCTGACTGCCATTGTTCATAACTAAGAAGGGAAATTGGAGATCTATGACTGATGATATTTATGGAAGCAATGCTCTCCATAGAGACAATAGAGTAATCCACCCATTGCCTAGAGAAGGGACTTCCAGGTTCATTTTGAAGTAATGGTTTGGTTTTCCCTGGGACAGGCCCGAGAGACGTCTATCAAAAATAACAGAGAAAGCCAGAATTTGAGTGTACCTGTAATTGGCTACAGCAGGGTTTCTCAACCTTTGGAGGCCCGGGTACCCCCTATCACAGTCCAATTTTCTGAAGTACCCCCCCTGCTAATTAACTGCTAATTAATTGAATCAATCAATTAAGTTAGGTAACTAATCATTAAACAAAAAAGTACTAAAACAATTTTAAATGTGAAAAATGTCTTATTTAACTCTCTCTCTCTCTCTCTCTCTCTCTCTCTCTCTCTCTCTGTGTGTGTGTGTGTGTGTGTGTGTGTGTGTGTGTGTGAGAGAGAGAGAGAGAGAGAGAGAGAGAGAGAGAGAGAGAGAGAGAGAGAGATGCAAGGATCTCTTTTTTTCTCTAAGTCACACTTCCCAAAATTGGCTCCTCCCTCCCCCACCCACCAAAGTACATTTTCCAAAGTACAAAAATAAGCCCCAAACCAAAATCAGAGAGACAGAAGGACTCCGAAAATAATTACAATTTTAAATCCATGTTAATTAACACTTAATTAGCTGCTGATGGGGCAGATACCTCACAGGGTTGTTGTGAGGACAAAAGGAGAGGAGGAAATATGTACACCACTCTGAGCTCCTTGGAGGAAGGGCGGTATAAAATTTGAAAAATAAATAAATAAATAAATAAATAAGGGGCAGGGCTTGGCATACCCACAACAAGAGGTTCGCGTACCCCTAGGGGTACCCGTACCACAGGTTGAGAACCTCTGGGTTACAGCATGCCAACCTAGAAATCAAACGTGGCAGCAGAGATAGGAGCCTTTCTAACTTGGATTTTGTTTCTCATGAAAAATATGGGGTGGGTGGGTGTTTGTTTGTTGAAAACATTACTCTACTGATGTCCGTGCAATTCATCTTTATTATCCATATATTGCAGAGATTGTGGCTGTGACAGCATCTGTTGTTATGACAGCTCTGCAAAGGCGAGTGTTGTTCTAGCCATATTGTTGGAAGGGGGAAGGGCTAACAGAGAAAGAGGAGCATCTATGACAGCCTTGCAGTGCAGTCTAGTGCTGTTTGGGTTGAGGTTCTTTAGGGCACAGAAGGGGTAGCCCTTAAGCGCAAGGGATTCATGGCATCCTTAGTTTTGCAAACGCAATTGAGAGCATGCTGATTTGAATCCACCTTTAAATGCGATTATTTAGCTGGCTTACAGAAGATTTAGGGATATTACTGCATATGTATAACTACCTACAAGCTCGACTAGAAATACCTTCCGCTGCGCCTCTGCATTTGTTGAGCCTCTGCACTGTTCTTTTCTGCAGGCCTCAGTAGGTTGTGTACTGCAGAGAGTCAGTGCAGGGCTAGCCCAAGAACGTCTGGCACCTGAGGCTGTGCACCAAATGCTGCCCGCCTTACCTGGTGATGTGCCAGCCTCTGCTCCTCCCCCTCCCTCAATTGGAAAAGGGACGGAGTGGAAGAGGAAGTGTGGAGGAGAATGGTCCTTCATATTTCCTCTTCTGCTCTGCTCGCCTCTTCCATTTCCATTCCAGGGAGTGAGAGGAGGAGCGATGGAGGTGACTGGTGGGTGCCCCCTGCCAATCTTCTGCCCGAGGCAGTTGCTTCAGTTGACCTCATGGATGACCCGGTCCTGAGCTGGTGTAGTGAAGTGGCTAAGGGCACAATCCTACGGCTCTTTACGATGGCAGAACTCTCTTTCCACTGTTGTCGTAAATGCCGCAGCACCGCCATAAATGGCACGCCGCTGCTGAGCAAGTTGGAGCCACCGATGCAAACAGCCAGCAGCTCTGCGAACCCACCGCCAATGGACCCTGCCTGCGCCAAAGCAAGTAAGGTGGCAGTGAGGGTGGGCCACGGGCAGTTCAGGTGAGGTTTGGGGTGGAGAGGAGGAAAGGGGGTGGTCCAGGGGCTGGAGGGGTGGATCCTGGAGGCAGCAGCATGCACCAGGATGCTATCCCATTTTTTGCAGCCTGACATGCCGCTTTTGTCTCCTCAGACGTATGCCAGCAAAATAGTTGGCATGGGTCTGAGGAGACCCATAGTAGGCAGCCTAGGTAAAGGTGACCCCTGACAATTAAGTCCAGTCGTGTCCGGCTCTAAGGTGTGGTGCTCATCCCCATTTCAAAGCCAGCGTTGTCTCCGTGGTCATGTGGCCGGCATGACTCTCCTTGCCGCAGCGTGTAGCATGCGGCTGGAACACGGAGCGCTGTTTACCTTCCCGCAAGCGGTACCTATTTATCTACTCGCGTTAACATGCTTTGGAACTGCTAGGTTGGCAGGAGCTGGCCAAGCAACGAGAGCTCACCCCGTCGCGGGAATCGAACTGCCGACCTTTCGAACAACAGCTCATGGTTCAGCGGTTTAACCCACTGTGCCACCCGCTGGCCTAGTAGGCAGCCTACCAGGAGGTAAGTATAAATATAAAAATATTTTACTTACCTCTGGTTGGCTGTCGGGTCACCCACCCACTCCCATAGCATGCAGCGTGTACTCCGTTGGTGTGAACTGACGGAGGCTGTAAGAGACAGAGTTGCAAAACAGGACTTCCCTGCTGTATGTAAACACTGACTGACATAGTGTAATTGGACTGAATTGGGGCTGACTTCTGAGTCAATATTTCAAGCACTGCAGGCCTCTCAAGTGAGGCAGGAAAAGCTCCCCGCATGGAACACCCCTCCCCGAAACAAAGGGCAAAGGGACCCTTACGAAGAATGGTCTGAAGCCACCCAGGAAGTGGCATTTCTGCCAGTGAGGGGTTTGTTCCTGGGACCTGCGGGGGGGGGGGCAGGATGGGTGGAGAGTAAAAGAACTAAAGAAGATAAATATGCTGCAGGCTCAATGGAAGTCATTTCTAGGCATGCTCATCATCATCACTGACAGTCAAGAGAGGGCTTGGGCCCATTGCCCTCACACATGTGGGTCAGTTTAGATTTGCCGGTAACAATCACAAGGCCAGCAGGAAGACTGCAGCAACCGGAGGCCTTTTCTGCCCCTCTCCCTTCAGGCGTCTTCTTTTTCCAACAAGGCATGTACTGAGATATCCTGGGGATTGTGCCAGAACAAAGGTAAGGTAAAGGTGACCCCTGACAATTAAGTCCAGTCGTGTCCGACTCTAGGGTGTGGTGCTCATCCCCATTTCAACGCCGAAGAGCCAGCGTTGTCCGAAGACGCCTCCGTGGTCATGTGGCCAGCATGACTCTCCTTGCCGCAGCGTGTAGCATGCAGCTGGAACACGGAGCACTGTTTACCTTCCCGCAAGCGGTACCTATTTATCTACTCACATTAACATGCTTTGGAACTGCTAGGTTGGCAGGAGCTGGCCAAGCAACGAGAGCTCACCCCGTCGCGGATTCGAACTGCCGACCTTTCGATCGACAGCTCATGGTTCAGCGGTTTAACCCACTGCACCACCCGCTGGCCAGCCAGAACAAAACCCACTCACAAAAATGCCTCTTTCCTGACTATACCTCACCCTCTTTAACCAAAGATGGGAGAGAGTCTCTCAGTACTGCTTCTGCCAGTTTTACCTTCAAGGAGCATACATCGATATAAATTGCTCCATCTGACCTTGTGCGGGTGGGGGGGGGGGGAAGCTAGATGATATGTCAGTGAAAACTCTGACGGTCAGTTTAAAGATCTACACTCACAAAGGTCTCATAGCCCAATCCTGTGTAACTCTTGCACTGGTGTAACAGTAGATTCCCCTGGTGTAAGAGCACTTATGCCAGTGTAACTTGCCATACGCTGATGAACGCCTCACATGCGCAGTTCGGACGAGGAACAGGCACTGGTGCAACTCTGCTGACGCAGGGGGCATTCAGACACCCCCGGAATGCTCTCTGCGCCGGCGGAGTTGCACCGGTGTCCGTTCCACATCCAAACTGCAAATGTGAGGTGTCCGAGGGGGGTTGTGCCAGTGTCCGTCCTGCGTCTGTCGGCGTACAGCAAGTTACATTGGCATAAGTGCTCTTCCACTGGGGAATCTACTGTTACACTGGTGCAAGAGTTACACAGGATCACTGGCGTCGACGGGGGGAAGCGGGGGGGCGGGCCGCCGGGGGGCGTCGCGCGTACAGGGGTGACGCGCGATTCCCCCCACTTACATTTTCGAAGGAAAGGTGGGCCCGCCCGCCCTCCCCTGTGTCCGTTTGGCTCCAAAATGAGCCGAAAACGGAGCGGGGAGGGCGCTCTGCTCCTGCGCGTGACATCACGCGCGGGGGCGGAGCCTCCCTCTTAAGGGCAACGCGCGCCCCTGCTCTGGGGTGACGCGCGTCGTCGCGATGCTGCTGCACAGGATTGCGCCCTCAGTCTTGCCCAAAGTCATATACAGGGCGGCCAAACTTGCTTAACATAAAAGAGCCACATATGATAAACTTCAGATGTTTGAGAGCCACGCCAACACAATATTTAAGAAGCATTTAAATTCTTAAATATATTTACTCCCCATGAACATTAAACTTACGTTTTAATCCAGTGGATCCTCAGTTTATACCCGGTAAATAATGGCAAAGCTTGAAAAAACTAGACGCCTAGTTAGTTTATTCATTTATTGTACTGAAATACTGTATGATATTGTTGACCGCCTCGAGCGGCTCCCCATTGGGACGAGATAGGCGGGTATCCATATTTCAAATGAAGAAACGCTCGGGAGAGGCGGGGCTGGGGCTGCCGGAGAGAAAGAGACGTTCGTTCATTCATTCATTCATCCATCCATCATCCAGGGGGAAGAGCAGCAGGTGGTCAGCAGCACCAGAGAGGTGAGCCGCCCTCCGCCCGTTGCGCGCCCTCGGCGGACTCGGAGCCAGAGCTGCAGCGCGTTCCGTCCGGCAGAGGCTCTTTGCAAGCCACGTACTCTCCTCCGCTCCGGCCAGGCAGCGCCACCGCCGATGCGCCACGGGCTGGGCTGCTGCTGCTGCTGCTGCTGGCTCTGGAAGGAGGCGGGCCGGGAGGTGAGGGCGGCAGCCGCCGTGCCGGGAAGATGGAGAGCCGAGCAGGCCGCCGGGTGAGGTGAGGGAGGCTATGAACGCGGCGGGGGATCCGGGCTTGGGGCGGGACACATGTGTGTGTGTGCCGCCGGGGCGCAGAGGGGCGAGCCCGCCCGCCTCTGCCGGCTTAACTGCCGCTGCTGGATCGCTGGGCTCCAGGAGGACGTGTGCCGGGCTTTCCTGCTGGGCAGGTCAGTGCCTCCGGGTGTTTGCGTGTCGCCCAGATGCGTGACAGGGCCAGGCGAGCGGCGGCACGTGGCTGGCTTGGGGCAGGGCAGGACCCTTGTCCCGGCTCCTCCCGTCCAGGCGCATTCGCTGCATTACAGCTTGCTTCCTCCTCGCTTTTTGCAAATGTTCCTGGCTGGAGGGGTCTCTGTCGGAAGGGGCCCCAGCAGATTCCCACCCTTCAGTTGACTGGAGGGTCAGGGATGAGTGGGGGATAGAAGGGTCAGCCTGTTCTGCTTCCCCCGCCCCGGCCGCAAAGATCTCGTGGGAATCGAGGATACTCATACAATTTGGGCTGAAGCCCGGAGAACTGGTGCCCGGCGCTGCATCCTCTCCCCTGAGCAGAGACCGAAGCCCGACTCAGCCTGCGCACTGTCTTGGCTACATGATACATCACCTGGGTGCTGAGATGTGAGAGGTGCAGGAAAAAGGTAAATTATGGGAGGGGGGGGGCTGGAGCGTTTTCCTTATCGGGAAAGACAGAAGTTTGAGGGGGGAATTATTTTTAGTTGAGAAGATGATTTGAGCAGGGGGACATGATAAAGGCTTATAAAAATTATTATGCCTGGGGCAGAGAGGACTGTTTCTTCTCCCTCTCCCATAACATGAGAACCCTTTGTCCTCCAATGACAGTTGAGTGACAGCAGGAGGAGGAGATTCAGGACAGACAAAAGGAAGCACATCCTCACACAGCACATCCTTAACTTATGGAACTTCCTGCCACAAGATGTCGTGATGACAGCCATGAGCGTACATGGCTTTAAAAGGGGATTAGACACTTACATGGAGGGATGAGACGAGGATGCTTAGTAGATACTAGCCCTGATAACTATAGACCTCCATGCCAATGGTGTTTTGTTGTAATTTTTTAAGATTGTTTTAATGTTTTAGGACATAGGTGGCCAATCTACGGCACAGGTGCCACTTAGTGGCACACCGAGCCTTTTGAAGTGGCACTCACTGCTGTTCCTGCACGAGCCGAGCGCTGAAGTCCCTCTCTCTTTCTCGACCCCAGCGCACCTTTCCAAGCCTGTGACACTAGAGGGGGCCTCTCTCTGCACCCCACTGCGCCTCATTCTTCTTGCGCTGTCACTATGCTTTAAATATTTTCATTACCTTAGATTTATTGGTTTGTTTATTTAAGTGGCACGCTCAAGATTATCTACATAAAATGTGGCACATGGCATGCCACGGGTTGGCCACCACTGTTTTAGGATATTTTTAACAGTATTTTGTAATGCCTATTTTTAAATGTGGTTTTATTTTTATTTTTTTGTAAGCCGCTTACAAAACAAAAAGAAAAAATGGGGTAAAAATTGTGTAAATAAATAAATAAATAAATGCCCAAAGGCAGTCTATTCTTGAATATCTATTTATTTAATAGATTTATATTTCACCTTTACCCCCACAATGGACTGCCCTGGGTGGCTTACAATCATAAAGCATAAACAATAAATACAAAAATAAATCCCCATTAAAAATACAACATTCTCAAAAATACAAAAGTACCGTATTGGTCTGAGTATAAGGCTTAGTAGCCATTTACTGCACTCTTTGGCAACAAATTCTATAAATTACCATATTGGTCTGAGTATAAGACTCACTTTTTTCTCCTAATTTAAGTTTTTAAACTAGGGGTGCGCCTTATAATCAGGCTGTTGCAATAATGCCAGTGATTTAATTAAAATTTTTTAATAGCACCAAACTTTAAGGGTGCGTCTTATAATCAGGTGCGTCTTATACTCGGGACAATACGGTATAACATTATGCATTCCAAAATTAGCAGCACAAAAACACAATTGAGAAACACAGTACAAAAAACAGCCCCCGGCCCCAAGCACATCAGTCAGGCAGCAGGGAAACAGTTGCTGAGAACAAACAATGAGAAGGGCTGTTGTCTTCATGCCTTGTAGGATTCCCACAGGGGCATCTGCCTGGCCACTGTTGGATGGGACCCACCTCAGTCTGATCCATTTATTTATTATGTACAGTGTGTCAATGTGCATGGCACTCTACAATAGAAGAGATCCCTGCCCCGAGGGGCTCACAATCTAAAGATAGGCACAAGGGAGACAGGAGAGGAAGGGCTACTACCGGGCAGCCCAACCCTGCCTAACGCGGCGGCCTAAAGGGTGTATCCTAGGCCCATTGCGGCCTGCTCCGGGCACACCTCGGGAGAAGGGGATGCTCGCCCCCTTCCCCCGGTGTAAGCGGTGCAGGCCGCAGTGGGCCTCCTCAGATGCATGCCAGGTCTGTAGCTGGCACACAAAACTGGGGAGGCCATGTAAGGCCGGCCCGGGCTGAGACGACATAGGATATTAGTGCATCTCAGTGCTGATATTCCCGCCCCCTCCCTCGCCGCCCCTGCCCACCCTCCCCGTGCCCCCGCCTGCCCCCTACGCTGACCGGCGCAACACTCACCTGCGGTGGCCAGCGCGGGTCTAGGTAGGCCGTAGAGTGAGCGGTGCTGGCCTCTGCATCTGCGCCACTTAAGGCTGATCTACACGACAGCGTCGCGGCTCTGCCGTCGCCTCTGCCTGGCGCCTCCGCGCTGGAAGCGGGGGAGTGTCTTCAAGCCTGTTGCCCCTCATGTTGTCCCGCCTTCCTAAGAAAGCGCAGTTGTGATTGGTTAAACTCTCCCCCCCCTCTCCTGTGATTGGTAGGCTGCAGCAGCTCCACGAGCCACCTCCAAGCTCTGCCGCACGCCCCCTAAAAAATAGAACACTCGACTTGAAGTACGCGGCAGTGGGACGGAGGTCCAGCGGCTCCGCCGGATTAAAAAACGCTCCGCTACGCTGTTGTGTAGATCAGCCTTTACTCTCCGGGTGTCAAAACATGCTTACGACTCCCTAGGCCAGCGGAGTGCTAGCTCTGCAGGCTTATAGTTGCACAGGATTATGCTGTTACCTGAGTTCTCAATCCTGAAACAACCCCCTTAGTGTAGGTTGAAGGTAGGTCTGACGTACTCCAGACAGACTATCCAGAGAGTGTTGTGGCTGAATTACTAATTGGGGAGTCCTCAGTCTGCAATAAACACTCATAGCACAATAATCCTATGCGTCTCTACTCAGAAATAAGTCCCATTAAGTTCAATTGGACTTATTCCCAGGTAAATGTGTATAGGATTGCAGCCGCACTTGTCTTCCAGAGTTGTTGTAAGGGCAGCAAGATAATACAGGTGAAGCTGAAGCACTTTGAGCCCTTGCTTGAAAGTGCTATACAAATGCTGCTAAGTGTGGTGGTGATGACCAGGAACGACAAAGCACCTTACACACCAGGAAGCCTGATGAGCAGGCTCAAAACGTACCGGTATTTAGGTTTCTCCTACAGGAGGGATTTGTGTGTCTAAGCTTCATTTACCCGGGGAAAGGAAATTGCTTTCAGAGCTGCCGCAATATTTAGGGTGATGGATGGATTTCTGCGTGCAAATTGCACCCAATGAATCAGGACATTGAGGTATTTTCTTACTTGCTGGGACACACAAATGTCATCCCAAATTTCATTTGTAGAAATCTTCATACTGGAGGACTCAACAAATCATGGCTGCTTATTTATTTAAACTATATTATTGCGAACTCTCGCTGGATTTGGGGGCAAATGTTCAGTTCTCCTTCTGAGAACGTAGAATATTTTGGCTTTGTGACTTTGTACTTTATGGCTTACAACTTTCTTCCGTTTGCTTGTGTTTCTCGTTGGGATCTGGTGACCTGTTGTCTTTTGATTGATTTGTTTTTATTCTAGTTGTTCTGGCAAATAATCTAGAGGATTCTGACTGGGCCAGGTTGTGATGATGATATGATCCATTCATAATTGTATTGTGATTTGTTTCTCGTTTGGCTGCTTATCCCTCTTAGTCTTTCCAGGTTATTTTGGCAGCTAACATATAATAGCCTTTAATATAATTTGGCATTTATTTCACTTGTGTATGAGATGAGCAAACCCTCTGGTTCTAGAGCCAGAGTCTGGTAGTTGAGCCAGGGCTTAAGTCTGCAAACTGAATGCCAGCCGAGAAAAAGAAGAAAGGGCTCCCTTAAAAAGCATGGAGTATGATCACCAGCCAGAGGTCATGACCTCTAGATTATGTAGCCCTTGCAGAGCATGGGGGCGTGGCTACGGCGCTGACGTGAGGGCGGTGCTTCGATGCCATTTCTTGAGCCGGTTTTTGGAGCTCCGAAAAAAATCAATTTTAAAAAATTAAAAATGCAAATTAAAACAGATAAGGGGAACCATCTCACGTACCCTCGCCTGATGGTCCGTGTACCCCTAGGGGTACGCGTACCACAGGTTGAGAACCCCTGCTCTAGAAGGCAAGTCACCCAACTGAATTTGGGGAGGACTGCAAGAATGCACGTGTGTCTGTGCAGCAAAAACTGCAAAGAACTTTGTAGCATCTTAAAGGTGTGAAGGTTTTACTCTTCCCTAGTATCCTTGGCTCCTTGGTTTCTTGGCTGACATTTTAATTTTCTGATTAATTTATGTACGTATTTATAATACTCTGGGTTAGAGCAGAACTAAAATGGCACATGCCTTCAGAATATAATTCATTCAGAATTCATTCAGGAAAAGGCATCATTAATGCATGGACCTGGCTCTCATAAGATGTTACAAGGGACACTAGCTTAGATCGTTTCAAAAGAGGATGCGGCAAATTGATGGAAGAGGAAGAGAGGGCTCTCAATGGCCGTCGCACACGATAAATGGAACCTCCTCAGGCAGAGATGGTCTACCTCTGCAAACCAGGTTCGGGGATCCACTGCAAACCAGGTTCGGGGATCCACACAACAAGGAGAGGTTGTTGCCTTCACTCCCTGCTTCAGAGCGGAGTCATGAGCCTGATCACTGTGGAAACACCTTGCATAGAGGTAATTGTCTCACAGCACAATCCTAAATGTGTTTACTCAAAAGTAAATCTCATTGAGATCAATGGAACGCCTTTGTAAGTTTCCTTAGGATTGCAACCTTTGTGTATTGCAGCATCTCCTACAAAGGGTCTTGGGTTACCATAGACTCTTATTTTGTAGGAAACAGGATGATGGCCCCACCTGGGTCTGGTGGACCAGCAGGGGGGTGCTCTCCTTGTTCTGTTTGGTCTCTTCCTAGTAGTCACACAGGCCAGGCTGACAGCCCTAGGGTCCAAGTAGATGTGTGCAAGAATGCCTGAAATGCAACAGGAGGGCACGATGGGGGCAGTTTAAAGTTGCAGGCTGTTCCTAAGCATCTGTAGCATCTGTAACGCCAAGCAATCATGTGTCTTGTTTTGGCAGAACTCTATAAGCAGCATCATGCTGCTTGTTGCAGAGAGGCAGGCAGTCTGCTTGCTAGAGGGGCTCAGCCTGAACGTTACCTTTGTGCTGTCTCTTAATGTTCAGGCTGAGCCTTTCTGGCTTGCAGACTGCTTGGCTGTTTCTCTACAGTGGGCGGCATGATGCTGCTTATAGCGTGTTGTGGAATCGGGTCGCCTGATTGCTTGGGGCCACTGCTAGGAAGGTAAGGGGCACGGGGGGGGGGCTGTGGAGATAGGGTTCCCTCTTTTCCGCGGTATCAGTTTTCTGCAGGCGGCGGGGAACGTATCCACACACAGAGGTGTAGCTGGGGGGGCACTGCCCCGGGTTTCACGTGGTGTGTATGTGTGTCAAAGCCGCCGTTGGTTTTCGTGCTGCTTGCGCTGCTTTAGAAAGCTTTGGAAAACTTTGCGGAGACTTTGCAGGTGGGCGGTGGTGAGAGAGGACGCCCTGCCCACCCACCCCAGGTAGCCTTTTTGGTGGCAATGATGTCACTGGGGGCGGCGCGAGTGGTGTCCCTTCCAGATATGATATCACTAGGGGGATCATGGGGTTGTAGGAGTAGGTTTCCTGGTTGTAGGAGTAGGTTTTCTTTGTGCCAGGTGCAAGGGAGTGGCGACAGGATACAAGTATCTTGTTGTCTTGTGTGCTCCCTGAGGCATCTGGTGGGGCCACTGTGTGATACAGGAAGCTGGACTAGATGGGCCTTTGGCCTGATCCAGCAGGGCTCTTCTTATGTCCTTATGTAGACATGGTACTGAAGATCAGCCTTCCCTCACCCCCTTAACAGATCAACTGGACAAACCCCAAAGTCTGTGGCTGCACCTTTGTGGGCGCATACTGATGGAGGAGGAAGATGTCCCACTGGAAGGAGTAGGACTGATTCTGGGGGCCTGTTAAATTTGGCAGCGTTTTGCTCTAAAACAAAGTGACAGTCCTCCTGACTAGTGTGTCTCATAGAGAGACCGGTCTCATGTGAGTATAAGATTTGGGGCAATCCAAGGAGCATTTGGGGGTGTAGCCCCCACCTCATTCTGGAGTGTTGCCTGGCAGCATTTTGCAAAAACAGAACAAAACCAAAAGCCAAACAAACAGTGCTTTGGGGCAGACTGACTCTATATGTGCATCTCAAAGTCTTACGGCATGGGGTTTATGATTTGGGGTCACCCAAAGCTTACTTTGGGGTTCAATCATGGGATGAAAACTTCTGTCAGTTCCTGAAGCTGCTCATGCAGTCTTGCATTGAATAAAGGAACTGGAGTCCAACTGCAACCCCATCCCTCCCTTTCTATTCTAGAGGTGATTCTAGAATAGACATCTATTCTAGATGTTCATTTCCTTACCCTCATTTCTCTTCATCCTAGCCATGTGATCTTAGCAACACTCTCCCTCCATCTTCTACCCCAGTTTATTTCCATCATTTCCCTCCTTCCCGTTCACTTCTTCTTCCTCCCCAAATGTATTTCTCTCTCTCTCTCTCTCTCTCTCTCTCTCTCTCTCTCTCTCTCTCTCTCTCTCTCTCTCACACACACACACACACACACACACACACACACACACACACACACATCCCATTCCACACTTTTATCATATTTATTGACATTATTTAAACACCTCTCCTAGAATGTTCCTGTGCTAAAATCCATCCGAGGTAAGGAGGCCTGGCAGATACCAGAGTGCCTAGTGGCTCCTCTCCAGGGGTGGAGGGGCTCGGTTCTCACATGGAATAAGAAGGACGGATGGCTAACCACAGGGAAGGGCAGTGCTTCTCAGTGGTAGAACACCTGCTTTGCATGCAGACGTTATCAGGCTCTGACCCTGGCAGCACCACCCAATAGGGCTGGGAAAGGCCCTTCTCTGTCTGGAACCGAGAGAGTTACTGCCAGTCAGTGTGGACAATAATGGGCTTGCTGGTCCTGCTCAGCATAAAGCAATTGCATATGTTCGTAAAGATGGCTGCAGCCCCATGATATGACGGAGTGCCTCTGAGTACATGCAGAGTGCCTTTCTCTTACCAATGAGTCAACTGAGCCCAGCCTCCCCAACATCTGGGCGGAAAAGGGAAGGCATGAGACAAAGCAGACATGTACTGTAAGTGGATCTTTTAGTGTGTTTTTCCTTTTAAAATGGGCTGTGGGGGCTCTGAGTTTTATCAGTGCCGTGGCAATGTGGGGGAAGTGATATTATGTAAGACTTTTGGTCCTTCTGTTTCCCCCAGTGAAATCCTCCCCACCCAGAAGCTGTTATTAGCTCTGTAGGGGGAAACGGTAGGTACTGTACTTCTATCATGCTTGCTTTTTTCCCCTGGGGGAGGCAATTTCATTTGGGAAACAGACACCCCCTTCTCTCAGCTCTGCTGCTCTGATCAAAAGATCAAAATCAGATTCAGAGCCACTCTTGGCTGTTTCCCAGGAAAAATCCTATGGGGAGATCTGATTTCTGCCTGGTTTGTTTGCCCCTGAGAGAGACTGGTTGAGCAAGTGATCATCATTGTGACACTTGGGGGGAAGGTGCTCGAAAACCTCTCCACCGACTTGCGCCTCTCTCTGCTAGTGGATGCATTTCTGTTCTTCCTTGACGGCTCCATCACAGTTTTCCTTTCTGGGAAACTCCTACATCATGCCCTTAATCTGCCAGCTGAATATGAGGAGAGACAAGGCTGTCTGGATGAGCTTGTGCGGAAAGCCTTGAACAGGGGAGCTCCTCGCATCAGCCCGATGCAGCCTTTTCATCTCACATTTGTGTTCCTCGGAGACCAGCTGACTTGCTCCTGGCCCTGTGGAAAATGTTTGGCTTTGGAGAAACAAGGTGAGGCGTTGAGAAAAGCGACGTTTCTGGCTGAGCCCACTGGTCTGCATGGGGCCTAATTAATAGTGGGGCCAGCTGAGGCAGCTCTTTGGGGGCCGTCCTGCTGCCGTCCTACCGGAAGGTCACGTTCCTAAGACTTGGAAGTTTAAACTTCCACATGCTTTACAGCTCCCTCTCCTCCCTCTTCCCTGGCATCCTAATGGTGTTTAAAGAGGCAGGACAGCCTGTGAAACATACCTGTGATGTGATGGGAGAGAGAGGTCTTGGGACCCCTCCCCCACTCAGCATGGGGGAGGGGTCCCAAGAGTCCTGCTCTAGAGCTCACAGTTTGAGCTGACTCCATTTCCCTTAAGCCTGATTCACACTAGAGGAATCCATGCGCGGCACGGATCTGCGGAGCGTAGCGCGGAGCCATTTTGGATGCTTGCGGAGCAGCTGCGAGCTCCGCAACGCAGAGGCTGGAAAAATGGTTTCCGCTCATCTTTTGAGGGTGCTGCGTTCGCGGAGCTGGGAGGGTTCGCGGAGCTACTGCAGCCTACCAATCGGGGAGAGTGGCTGCATGCCAATCAGAACTACCTCCAATCACCTTCACAAGAAGGCGGGACAGCAGGAGGACTTCCGGCCAGCTGTGCGCATTGGGGCAGGGGCATCCGCGCCTGGAAAACTGTAGTGTGAATCAGCCCTTAGGAGGGAAGCGGACAATGGAGGTCAAGGCGGAGATGGCATCCTCTGCAGCTTGTTATTCCCAATATCTTGTCGTGTCGTTACAGGTAGATTGTCTTGGAATCAGCAGGCTCTGTTTTTGTGCTGTGAGATAGGCACTGATAGATCTGTTCCATGAGTTTGTCTAGTCTAGTGCTTTAAAAAGCCACCTAAGCTTGCACCACACAAAGCCATAACTTTTTGTAATGAATCCCATTCACTTAGTTATGCATTGAGGACAGTGCAGTGGGGTTGAGTTCCCAGAGGCTGGGTGCTTCTTTATGGGAAGGGAGTTTTGGAGACTGGGGGGCAAAGAGGCAGGTTTTCACAGTGCTTTGAAATAATCAGCCAAATCTTGGCCAATCTCTGTTTCAACCTGCTCCTGTTGCCAAGGCTTCCAGTCAGGGGAGAGAAAGAGGCTCAAACTGGCCAGGGATGGATGATTCGGCTAAGAACATCAATTTGACTTCTGGGCATGATTGCCTGGGCTTTACGAGAGGCTATTTTTAAAGAGTTGATCTGCAGTTTACCTCTTCCAACAAAGCAAATACCGTACTTCAGCCAGGCACGTTCTGTGCTACGCTACATTAGTACGGGGTACCCGTACCACAGGTTGTGAACCCCTGATCTAAAGCCTCAGAAGTGAGGCAGCCCCAGCACTCCTCACCCTCTTGGGGGGTGCTGTGTGCCCAGCCTTAAGCCCCAAGGCCCCTCCAATGGAGGAGAGTGATGGCCTTGAGCTCACAGGAAGTGGGAGGAGGCTGGCACATCATCAGGTAAGGGGGGGGGAGCATTTGGCACATGGCCCCAGCTGCCAGGAGTTCTTGGGCCAGCTCTGATCTTGGCCCACCCGGCCGCCCCCCTGTGTCATGCTAAAATCCAAAACCGTGGTGGCGTTTATTTCCCAAAGGCTCATTGCACAGATCACCCAGGCATGGAGTTCTGGGGCAGAGCCGCATTTTCTGGCTTCTATGCAGCTCAGCCAGCAACCTCCCTAACAGTTTCCTTATTAACCCTTTCAAATTTGCGTCCCTAGGTTGACATTCCTTGCTTCATGTATGATACATAGATTGGAGGAATTCATGGAGGAGGAGAGGTCTATCAGCAGTCACTAGCAGTGGTATTCCTACACCTCTCCATGGGGGGGTGCCGACGCGACACCCCCACGTGACACCACAAGCCCCGCCCCTGGGGGGGCACATGATGTCATTTTCATCCGCTGCCGCCAAAATTCGGCGGCGGCATGGCGCAACACACACACACACACCGGCACTTTTACGGCTGCTTTTGGGCCGTACGGAGCCCAGGCAGGCGGGCCAATCTGGCTCCCGTCCCCGGCCAAAGAAGACAACATGCGGTGGAGGGGGCGATGGATCCAGAGGCAAGTATACCCCCCACTGCTTGGCGGCCCATCGCCTTGGACCCCCGCCCCTCCCAACGACGCCTCTGGTCACTAGCCATGATGGCAAAATGGAACTTCCATCTTTGGAGGCAGTCTTCATCTGAATACAGTACCAGATTCAGGGAACAAAGAACAGGGGGAGGTGTCACCTTCATGCCCTGCTTGTGGGTAACTTATCCAGAAGCCCAATAACTTATTTGGCTTCTGGAGAGCCACTGTTGGAAACAGAATGCTGGTCTAGATGAGCAGATCCAGCAGGGCTCTTCTTTGGATCAAGACCATTGTTCCAGGGCTCCTGATTCCCACAGTCTGGACATGTAGGGTCCTTTGCTGGTCTCTCGACAGCCACATGGCTGACAAGGGCAGACATAGCCAGTGTGTTCCCTGTGGCTGGATTCTCATGACAGAGGAGAGTTGTGGCCGGGAGGGGAAACCACATGTGGCCAGGAGGGGGAACCAACTCTTGCTTGGCTCTACGCTGGATTCATTCCATGGCCTCTTGGCTGCGTGCTGTAAGTTGGAGAGTCCAGAAGCCCTGTGGATCCTTCCTCCCCTTTCTGTGCCCATCAGCCACACCTCTGGGCTGAGAAGCTGCAGCCCTCTCTCCTTGGACTCTTTCCTTTCTGATCAAATGAGCATATTCTGAAAAGCAGCTTCCTTGAGGGCCCAGTCAAGAACTCTCTGCTCTGCTATGCAACACCAGCAGCCCCTGGAGAGAAAAGCAAGGATCCCACATGCAAGCACCTGTCAAGTTGTATTTCCTATGGATTCCTAAGAAGCTGGTTCTTCTGCAAAAGGGATGTCGGTTCTTCTGCAGACGCTGCAGGCATTGAGGAAGGCAGGGTGGTTCATGCATCCACGATGCATAGGCCTTATGTTACGAACAAGCTCCTCTCAGAATCCTTCAAACAAACTCCTTTGTGGAGGCAGCCAGGGTGCCTGTGGCTGTTGGAGAGTAAGGCATCTGGCACCCTCCTGCTCCTCCTCCATCCCCTCAGACTCGCAGTGGTTGCAGTACCATTCTTTCCATACTCCCACAGCCTGTCAAACTGACAGCAGCCACTTCAAATTTTGCACAAAAAGCCAGTAGTTAAAATGCCATAAGATCGACTTCTCATCCAGTCAGGTAGCGGATTGCTGGACTGCCTTTTGTTCTTTGCCTTCAAGATGATCATCACAAGCTGGCAGAACCCGGAACTCTGTTCAGTTCTAAGGAAGAGGGTGACATGGACCCAGCCAGAGGTGAAACAAGGCTGGAGCGGAGGCAAGTAGTTCTGCAAGACTCCATTACACTGGAGTCAGCGGCCCCTCCCCCTTGCTGTTGGAGCCATTGCAGCAGCAACAGGGGAGTGTCCTGCGTGTTGCCTTTGCTGCCAGAATGGCTCCAACAGCAAGGGGGAGGGGCCGTTGACTCCAGTGTAACGGAGACTTGCAGAACTACTTGCCTTCGCTCCAGCCTTGTTACGCTTCTGGACCCAGCCCACCCCAAGGACTGACAAATAGGCAGGTGCCCCCTGGGGGCCCTGCCAGGTGTAATCGTGGACTTGTTGACCTCAGCTAGGCACAGAGACCAGCTGGAAGCTTCAGAAGGATACGAGGCCTGGCCTGATGCCGAGGATCCAGCTCAACCAGCAGCAGCCCCTCTCTAGATGTTTGCATTTTCCCTGCTCCTTGCTTCCTGATATGCTTGCCAGGTACATTCGCCATTAAGGTAAAGGCAAAGGTGACCCCTGACAATTAAGTCCAGTCGTGTCCGACTCTAGGGTGTGGTGCTCATCCCCATTTCAAAGCCGAAGAGCCAGCGTTGTCCGAAGACGCCTCCGTGGTCATGTGGCCGGCATTCACCATTAGCGGCATCCAGTTTGGGAAGGTGGCATATTTCCTGATAACGTCAGAAGAACCCTGCTGGATCAGACTTAATGTACCTCAAGTCCAGCATCTCTTGTTTCCAACACTGTTTCCATCGCCAGATACCCCAGTGGGAAGCTGCACAAGCAAGGCATGAAGGCAGCAGCCCTCCCCTTCCGATTATCTCTCAGCAAATAGAATTCAGTTCCCTACTTAGTGCTTCTGAACATGGAGGTTCCACTCAGCCACCATGGCTGATAGGCTTTGGTAGATCTCTCGGCCTCCTCCATGAACCCGTCTGCGTTCCCTTTCACCTCAGCAAGTGACCATCACCAGACCTTGTGGCAGCAAATTCAGTAGCAATTCTGTATTGTGTGCAGGAGAACTTCCTTTTGTCTGCCCTGAATCAACTGCCTGTTCTTTTCACTGGATGATCTCAGTTCTAGTAGCATGAGAGAGAGAGAGAGAGAGAGAGAGAGAGAGAATCCAATTGCTTCACAGCAAGCATAATTTTATAAACCTCTTTCATTATAACCCTCTTAGTTGCCTTTTTCTACATTAACACTCCCACGATCACTGCAGCCTTTTCTTCTAGGAAGGGTATTCTAGCCCCCTGCATCATTTTGGCTGCCCAAAATTCAGTCCTCACAATCTACAGTGGCGGTATAATATTAGCAGTCTTAAGGCGGATCCACACTGCACATGGCTTGGAGCGTTTTGTTCAGCCAAGTCCATGTGTGTTCAGTGTGGTGCTATTTGCACGTGATGGCGTTCGCCCGCCGGCTGGTCGCATCCCGTCCCGTTCTCAAGTGGAGTCCGAGGCAATTTTTGGCACGTTGGACGCTCCTGGAACGTGCCGAAACGTGACCAACGTGAACGTGTGCAGTGTGGATCCTCCTTTATTCTCAGTCCCATTCCTAATGGCCCCTTATCATGGAATTTGCCTAGTTTACCACTGCCACACCCTGGGTCAACATTGTCATTGAACAGAAATGAACTCACAGCTCCAAGATCTCTTTCCTGTTTCATCAATGACAGCTCTGACCCCATCAATACAAATGTGAAGTTGGGTGGTTTTTTTTTTTTTTGCCTGCCCCAATGTACACCTCTTTACACTTATTTACACTGAATCACATTTGCCATTTTGTTACCCATTCATCCAGTTTGGAGAGATCCTTTTGGAGCACTTCACAAGCTGTTTTGGTTGTCGTCACCCTGAAGAAGTTGATGTCACCTGCAAATGACAGCTCACCCCTAACTCTAGATCCCTTATGAACAATTTAAACACACACACACACACACACACACACACACACACACACACACACACACACACACACACACACACACACACTCTTCTTCATGCAGATGCTTGCTGGACTCCATGGCCAACTGTCCATTTGGAAACAATCAGCTGCCTCTTGATGAGACAAACCATTGGTTCTATGCTGTCAGGGCTATCGTTGCACTGACGTACGTGGAGATACGCTTGAGGATAGAATTGGACATTGAATGCTTGTTGAGACAGTCTTGAAAAGTGTCAGCAATTCATCGTAAGCTTCGAGCTCCGCCAGTATGATTTTATGATCTGGTTTAAAACTTTATTGTACTGGTTTGTTTGTGTTTAAATTTCCCCTGTCTCTGCTGTGCTCGTGGTGGCTTTCCACTTGCTGAAATAAATGCAATTTAAAATGAAGCTGCAGCTCGTTGAACAAACCACAGTAACAACAAATCCAATTATGGCAGGGCCCTGAACTGCCCCCAAAGGAAACGCACAATCAGCCAGCTTTGGCTTCTGAAGAATTGTGTGGAGAAGCGTCAGTTGGTGTGGCCGCTTAGAAGGGAGGGACTTTGCCAAACCTTCTTACTTTGGAGAGAGCTCATTCTGCAGGCTCCAAACAGCCCCTTCTATTCCCTCTGGCTTCTGGGACCTCTTGAATAGCAGAACCTGTGAGTGGGGTTCTACTCCAGACCCTAACAAACTGGGGGGGGGGGCAGGCTCACACAAGCAGTCTCTGAAATTTCAAGCTGTGAAATGTGCTGAAAGTTCAAATGAGCACGTAGGATTGGGTCTAGAAGTCAACGGGCATCTGTCACTGGAACTGCCAGTTAAGCCTCCTTCTGCCCCCTGCCCTTCCAGCCAAGGGGCTAGGTGGTGCAGTCCTCGCAAGCTGCAGCTCTGAAACGCTTTTGAAGGCAGCCCCTCATGTACCACATTGCAGTCATCAGGCCTAATTGGTGGGCTTCCGGTTCAGGGCAAAAGAAAAACCTTCCTTGCACAATGCATACCTAATTACCGCATTGTTCCGAGTATAAGACGCACCTGATTATAAGACGCACCCTTAAAGTTTGGTGCTATTAAAAATTTTTTAATTAAATCACTGGCATTAAATTGCAACAGCCTGATTATAAGACGCACCCCTAGTTTAAAAAGTTAAATTAGGAGAAAAAAGTGAGTCTTAGACCAATATGGTAATTTATAGAATTTGTTGCCAAAGAGTGCAGTAAATGGCTACTAAGCTCTCTCTCTCTCTTGCTCTCTTTCTCTCTCTGTAATCATGATGGCTAAATGGAGCCTCCATGCGTAGAGGCAGTAGGCTATTGAATACGAGCTGTTGCAGAAGAAGCAACAGGGAGGGCTTCTTGCCCTGCTTGCATGCTTCCTCAAGGCATATGACTGGCCACTGTTGGAAACAAGGCACTAGACTAGCAGCCCAGTCTTATAGATGCCTTCCGCTGATGGAACTAGCGCTCCATCAGTGGAAGGCCCCCCTCTCCGTTGGCGCTGCAGATGCAGCGATGATTCACACAATGGGGCTGCTGGTGCGAATGGTTGGTGACCGTGGGTGTCACTGGAGCACGCAGCCACCGCCGGAGAAGGTAAGTTAGCGGCAGGAGTGAGCAGTGGGTGGTGAGGGGGAGTAACGGGGCGTGTCTGGGGAGGGAGGGGGTAGATCTGGCGGCAATCATGCATGCCGAATCCTATCCCCCATTTTTCAGCCGGCCCACCCACGGATTCTCTTTAGACTTAGCTATATAGCTGGCATAGGTCCAGGCTGACCCATAGGCCATCAGGGGACCTATGCAGAGGTGAGGAAACAGTATTTTCCCTTACCTCTCACAGGCCTCCTGATTGCTCCCAACTCCTGGCAGCTTTGGCCATGTGCTACAGCCTGGCAGGGTATAGGATTGGGCTGTGAGTGGACCTTTAGTCTGGCCTGATCCAGCAGGGCTTTTCTTCTGTTCTTATTCCTAAATGTTATAAATGCATGTCAAGATTAGCTTCTCAGGAGGGGGTGCCGCCGGCATAGGAAATGTACAATTATGGTGGTGGTTTTTTTTAGAGCCCCCCAATGTGTACATGGTGCTTAACTCTGTAACAGAAGCATGAAAGAGGTCACTGCTCAGAGGAGCTTTCACTTCCAATTTGGACCAGGGCGGGGAAGGAGTGGCCGCGACTGCAAGAGAGGAAAAGTCTAGCAAAAGCAATTTTGTGCAGTTTTCGTTTCGGCTGAGGGGTTAAAGGAGCTGTTGACACTGATTTCAGCTGAGAACAGCTGGTCGCCCCTGGCTCTTATTGTTCAGAGAGAGAGAGAGAGAGAGAGAGAGAGAGAGAGAGAGAGAGAGCCATGAAGCCGAGGAAAGAAGAGGAGCCGCTTCAGAGAGATCCAAGAAGGAAAAGCCACAGCCTCAGCCTCGTGTCTTGTTCATCTAATGTGGGGCCTTCGAAACTCCAGCAGTAAAACAGAGATCCAGATCTGCAACTGAAGCTCCAGCTGATTGATTGCGCAAATGAAACAATGTCTGGAGCTCAGCTTCCTGCAAGCACACCTGTCCCGTCCCCCCCCCATTCCTAGAGCTGTTACTTCTTCCGAGCCAGCCAGCCTGCCCCCACCAACTGGGTCTGCTCCCTCGTTTAGCTTCAGTGACAGATCCAACCCCCTCCCAATTCAAGGCTGCGTTTGTTTTTCGGCTTCTAGTGCTAGGAGCGCTTGAGAGCTTTTTTTCCCCCCGCCTTGTAGTGCGCCTCTGCCTATGTGACTTTTCTGATATGTGCTTTGCTGGAATCCCTTTGCAAAGCTGAGCTTTTTATTGTTGGTTCCTTCAGCCCTTCAACTCCTTATACAGGTGGGCCCCCATATCCACTGATTCGCTATCCACGGTTTCAGTTATCCACGGATTGTGGGGACCCCCCCAGGCTTTTACTTTTTCCCCAGTAAGCTTCATTTCTTCCTTAAAGAAACAGGAGAAGCAGCCTCTGGCTGCTTATTACAGGCAAGTAGAACGAGACTAAGTACTAGAGAGGCTCTGCAAGGTTAACAGAAACCTTGCAGAGCCACTCTAGGACTTAATCTTGTTCTACTTGCCTGCAATGGAGGCTGCTTCTCTGTTTGTTTTAAGGAAGAAACAAAGCTTGCTGAAAGAAAAATAAGAGCTGGGGGGGCAAGCATGCCTGCCTGCAGGGGAGGCAGGGTGGGGGCCCCTCAGGAAACCATGGAGGGGGTGTTCACTCTTATCCACGGTTTCAAGTATCCACGGAGGGGCCTGGAACATATCCCCAGTGGATATGGGGGCCCACCTGTATTTTTTACTGATTTACCTGCCTAGTCGATTTGGGAGGGAGTTTGCCGTGCTTGCTCAGATCACTCAGGTTCCGCTGCTGTTTGCTTTCAAGAGAGACCCCTTAAATTTTAGGGGCCCTTGGCTAATCAAGGGGAAGGAACTTCCCAAAGTGGCCTCTTTCTGTCGGGGCTCCCCGGCCTTAGGAAATGGCAGTGAAAGCTACTGTTTATCCCCAGTAAATCCCAGTCTGACCAGTAGGAAGAGTGGAGAGCTCGGGGCATGACCAGTGGTGTTGCTGGAGGGGATATGGCACCATACGTGGTGCAAGGCGCTGCACCGTGCCTTATAAATTGGTATAACGCGGCCCCTCCCACCTGCCTCAAAGCCATTGCAGCGGCGAAGGCAACACACGTTACCTTTGCTGCCGGAATGGTTCCAGGGGCGAGTGGGAGGGGCCGTGTTACACCAGTTTACAAGGCGCGGTGCAGCACTTTGCACCACTTACAGTGCTGCACCCCCTCTAGCAACGTCACTGGGCAGGGCTGTCACTGACCACTAGGCACTGTGCCCATGTGACCCCCCCCCCCCCCGATTCTCACTTCTGTTCTTCCACCACAGTCCCCACAGGTCAAAAGCCAGGGGGTTGGAGACCCTCAGCACAGCCTTCTGCAATGCAGCCTGCAGGAAGGAGCGGAGCCAGCTAAGCATCAGCCTCCTCCGGAGCCCTGTCCTCACAGCGATTTCCAGACAAATACCATAGTTGATGATAGAAAAGCCACTGAGAGGTCCAGCAGAAGAACCAACAGAGATGCTTCCCCCATTTAGCTCCCAGTGCAGGTCATCCACCAGGGCAACCAAAGCAGTTTCAATCCCAAATCCAGCCTGGTTGAAATGGGTCAAGATCACCAGTTTTCCCCAGGATATTCTGTAGAGCCTCCAGCTGCTGCTTTCGATTGACTTTTTGCGTTTGCATTGCTCTCCTCCCCCCTGATTTCAAGGTTGCTCTTCCCTTCCACTTTGAAACCAGATCTCTTTCTTTCCTTGTGGTCATCCTCACCTCTTCAGGAGAGAACTCCACAGCCCATTTCTTCTAATGGACCAGCAAGGCCGTTGCACACCTATGATTTTGTGACTTTTAAGGAGCTTTCAGACCTGAAGAAATTGTTGGCCGTTAAAAAGATTTCCCAGAGCTGAACAACTTCATCAAATGAAAGGGAAGCGCTTTGAAAGACAGCCCTGCTTCCTGGCAACACAAACACTGCTGAATCCGAGTTCTTATCTTGCCTGGTTCAGATTGAAGGTCTGAAAAGCCAGGGGCTCTTTCCCTGAATGAGAGCTTGGAATTTCAGGAGCCTAATCAGAGGCAAGCAGAAAAAAACCCCCAGCAAAATGCATTTGGCCACTTCTTGGCTGTTGGATAAAGGACCTTGCAATTAAATTCTTGGGAACGCAGAGCGCTTAGATCTAGTCCCCTCTCATCCGCCTCAGTTTTTCTCATCAATAAGTTTCCAAATCTGCCCCCAGCAATTCATCACTAAAAAAAGGAGTTTTTCACAGTGTGGCCAAGGGGGAGGGAGAGAGAGAGAGAAGAGAGAGAGAGAGAGAGAGAGAGAGAGAGAGAGAGAGAGAGAGAGAGAGAGAGAGAGAGAGAGAGAGAGAGAGAGAGAGAGAGTCTGTTTTTAATCGATTCTTGCATTATACAGAAAATGTAGAGCACTGGAGTGGTGGGTGGGGGAGAGAAACCTAAGATTAGACGAAGAGGAAGCAGCTGGGAGCTGGCAGGCAAAGATTGTTGTATGTGATGGATAATCTTCCAATCCAGATAGTAAACATTGCTGAATGGGTGTTTGAGAGCCAGCAGCTTCTTCTATAATAAGCACAACCAGAATTATACGAGGTTGAACGTTCCTAAGGTTTAAACTGTTGTTGTTTTGTACAAGCTAAGGCTTTCATGGTCAGAATTGTTAAAATGTCTTAATATTCTGCTGGGTAAAAAGACCACGGTCAACGATGTTGGTTTGTCCTAACGTTCCTCCCATGTTGAGGGCATTGTCAAAGGATAAGGTAAAGGTAAAGGTGACCCCTGACAATTAAGTCCAGTCGTGTCCGACTCTAGGGTGTGGTGCTCATCCCCATTTCAAAGCCGAAGAGCCAGCGTTGTCCGAAGACGCCTCTGTGGTCATGTGGCCGGCATGACTCTCCTTGCCGCAGCGCGTAGCATGCGGCTGGAACACGGAGCGCTGTTTACCTTCCCGCAAGCGGTACCTATTTATCTACTCGCATTAACATGCTTTGGAACTGCTAGGTTGGCAGGAGCTGGCCAAGCAATGAGAGCTCACCCCGTAGCGGATTTGAACTGCCGACCTTTCGATTGACAGCTCATGGTTCAGCGGTTTAACCCACTGCGCCACCCGCTGGCCTTTGTCAAAGGATAAAATCACCTAAAACGCTAAAAGTTAAAATTCAGCTGAGATGTCTAAAATCTGAATTAAAAGCCCTAAAATGCGGTTACAACATTTAAAAGGTGATTTTATCCTTTGACAATGCCCTCAACATGGGAGGGCGAAATGTTAGGACAAACCAACATCGTTGACCGTGGCCTCTATACCCAGCAGAATATTAGACATTGTTGTTTTGTTTTGCATTTGAACCTTTAGATTCTGTCCACCATGGTTGCCACTCTCAGGGCAGTTCCATTGTGGGATCGATTTGCTCTTACACACACAGCAGGGCCTCTGAGATGAATTTTTATCAGGGGGTACAAAGTTTCTTTTGGGTCCCTTCCCAAATGGGGAGGGGCGAAATGGGGCAGAGGGAGGGCAGCAACAACAAAACAGGGGCGGGGAGGCAGCGGCACCGGGCAGTTCAGGCCCAGAAGGGGGTGGGATTGGCAGCCTTTAAATAAATCAATAAAATAAAAGAGATAAGAAAGCACATTTGATTTGAACATTTTTGTTTATGCTAACAATTCACAACACATATAAACTTACTATTGTCTGTTGTTTCTTTCTGCTTTACATTTTCTGCATCTGCCCCTTCTTCAAAATTGTGTGCATGATTACACAAATCAACTGCTCCTTGTTTGGGGAGCTTTCCCACTAATGGGAGGTTTATTATTATTATTATTGTTGTTGTTGTTGTTGTTGTTGATGATGATGATGATGATGATGATGATGATGATGATGATGAGGGGGTTGTAGTGCATGCCTATACTAACACACACATAGCCTAAAAAAAGAAGAGGGCCATGTGACACGGTAATCTCCTGAGCATGAACAGAGTGTCTCTCCTGTAGTAAATATTGAGTGAATATTAACAACAACAACAACAACAACAACAACAACAGTATTTATATACCGCTTTTCAACAAAAAGTTCACAAAGTGGTTTACAGACAAAAATCAAATGATTAAATGGCTCCCTGTCCTAAAAGGGCTCACAATCTAAAAAAGATGCAGACCACCACCAGCAAACAGCCACCAGAAAAGATACTGTACTGGGGTGAAAGGGGGGCAGTTACTATCCCCCTGCTAAATATAAGAGGAGCACCAATTGAAAAAGTACCTCTTGCCCTGTTAGCAGTTTTACCAGGCCACTAATGCTGCCAGAAACCCCAACAGCCACAGGGACAGAGCTCATGCCCCTCCCTCACAGCACGCAAGCCCCCGTAGCACTGCGCCACTTTGCCTTCTGGGACTTGGAAGCCAGGACCAGGTCATCGTCGTTGGAGCCAGCAAGGGCTAGGGATCCATTTTTTTGCTACAGATTGAGTGCGCACATGACGCACGCGCGCTTCCTGCAGATTGGAACACCGATTGCAAACTGGTGTAACACGGCCATTCCCACTTGCCCCTGGAGCCATTCCAGGCCCCCTCCTTTGCCTCCCAGGCCCCCTTTTGGACCCCGGGCCCAGGTACAAATTACCCCCTTTACCCCCCACTCATGGGCCCTGACACACAGGGCCAACCCACTACCTCCCAGAGCATGTGGACGGAGGCATGCCAAATACTGCCTTCCCTTCCCTAGCGTCCCAGCCTCTGCTTACATGTGAAAAGAATCTGGGTGTTTATATAACAAGCTAAACATGAGTCAAAAGTGTGACACATCAGCAAAAAAGACTAATGCCGTTCTAGGCTGGATTAGCAAGATATATAGCACAGGTTGATTACCCCTTATCTGGAATTCCGAAATCCAAAATATTCCAAAGTCTGGAATTTTTTTGCGCATCAACATGACTTTTTTTATTAAAAAAAACTTTTTGCCTAAAGAAATAAAATTACAAACTATGTTTCATGCACAAAATTATTAAAAATATTGTATAAGATTACCTTCTTCAGGCTATGTGTATAAGGTGTGCAGTATATGAAACATAAATGTATTTTGTGTTTAGACTTGGGTCCCTTCTCCATGATATCTCATTATGTTTATGCAAATATTCCAAAATCCAAAAAAATCCAAAATCCGGAACACTTCTGGTCCCAAGCATTCCGGATAAGGGATACTCATCCTGTATCCAGATCATGAGATATAATGGTATCATTATATTCCACTTTAGTCAGACCTCACCTGAAATATTGGGTCGAGTTCTGGGTGCTGCAGTTTGAGAGGGATATTGACAAATTGGAGCAGGTCTAGACAGTTGCATTGCTAGCATTCGCCAGAGGGGGGGGACCGATGATGCGTTTCGCGTCATCACCCTGTCCCCTGCACTCCCGAATGGCTTCATTTCAAGCCTTCCAGGACACAGGGCAGGCGGGAGGGCCCACAAAATGCACCAATTTCGGTGTGTTTATGCTCTGCAACTGCAAACGCAGCCCTCCAGCTGCAAAAAAGCAGCCATGGAGCACAAAAATTCCGCCGCGGCTCACTGCGGTTGTCACCCAGGGGCATTGCATCCCCCAGCCCCCCCCCCATAGCTACACCACTAGGTCTAGAGGAGGATGACTCGGGTGGTGAGGGGGGCTGGATACCATGTCCTATATGGAAAGCTTGAAGGAGTCTGGCTTGCTTCATCTAGAGAAGAGACAGTTAAGAGGTGACAACATGATGACTTTCTATAAATTATTGAGGGGCTCTCACGTGGAAGATGGAGTGGATTTGTCTCGGTTGCTCCGGAGGGTAGCACCCGGACAAATGGGTTTAAATGACAATGAGAGATTTCATTAAACATTAGGAAGAACTTCCTGACAGTACAAACAGTTCAGCTGTGGGGCAGTCTGCCTCGGAATGGGGTAGATTCTCCATTGTGACTGGTTAGCCACCTGTTAGGGATGCTGTAGTTGTGGATTGCCTGCAAGTGGTTGGACTCCATGATCTTGTAGGTCCTTCCGATTCTGATTCTATGATTCTGTGCTCCTCCTACTGTCTGGATTGGAAAAGAAGGAGGGGGCAGAGCAGAAGAGGAAGCGTGGAGGAGAAGGCCGTGGTGGGCTAGGGTGTGACGTTCTATCCCATCACTCTCTACCCTGCCACACTTCCTCCTTGTTCCCCCTATTCCTTTTTCAATCTAGGAAGTGGGGGGGGGAGGACATTGGAGGCTAGATGGACAGTGGATGGAGGCGGGCACTCCCCACCAACCTGCTACCTCATGAATGGGCCAGTTCTGTGCACACACCTGCTTCAGGCCACAATGCTGCAAATGCAAGGTAGAGCAGGTGGAGGAGATGTGTGAGAACGTGAATGCTGGTGGAGCCCCCCTCCCCCCCATGGTGAAGCTCTGTTGTGATACTCGGAGGACAAGGAAGGTGTCCCTGGTTTTATCTGTGCAATGAAAAGGGAATCTCGTTGAGTTGCTTTTTCTTCAGAACTATGTGACACTCAGTGGGCTATATTATGATGCAAAGTGAATTGATTAACCAATTAAAATTCATGCAATTAATTAAGCAGTGAAACAGTGAGCACAACGCCCTGATTTGCCCTTACAAGAAAGAACCTCACCCAGCCCTGGGCTCCGGCACTCCCCCCTTCTGCAAGTGCCAAGGGATGAGACTATTTATTTATTTATTTATTTATTTGAAAAAATTATATCCCGCCTTTTCCTATACCGAAGGCAAATGCCCAAGGCGGCTTACAAACAAAGGTTAAAATACATGATTTAAAATAATACATAAAATAAATTTAAGCAATACATAACCATACATAAACAAAAACAATAAAATCCACTGGGGGGGGGCGACAGTATGGAGCAGAGAAGCAGCATGGCAGAGCATCTTGAGACACAGGAGGCAGACCACGACCCATCACCCAAACGCTAGACGAAACAAAAATGTTTTGAGCCCTCGCCGAAAAGTCATGAGGGAGGGGTGGTTCTCAGATCCCCTGGCAGGGAGTTCCACAGTTGTGGCGCCACAGCGGAGAAAGCCCGCCCATGTGTTGCCACTCCCCTAACTTGTGATAGAGGTGGCACTCGCAGGAGAGCCCCCTCAGATGACCTAAGTGAGCGGGCCGAAATGTATGGGAGAAGGTGGTCCCTCAGATATCCTGGGCCCGAACCATGTTTCTGCGTGAACTAGGAGTTTCTGCAGCTGATTTACGGTAAACCATCACTTACATTCAGACTATGGTTTGGGAGAAATCTGTCTGCTAACAGAGGGTAGTGCTTTCTGCATCTGACCCACAAAAGCCTTTGCTCCAATCAGTCTTTCAGGTGCCACAACGTTGTGGGCCCAATGGGATGGGGAGGGGGGTGTTGAGGCTGGACAGCGGGTGCTTTTGGCTGCAGCAGCACCACCTACCTTCTTGGCCTCGATCCACCTTTCCAGGTCCACTCAGACTTGTGCCAGCAAAATCGCTGGTGCAGGTCTGAGTAGACTCAGCAGGGCATCGAGGGCTTAACGCCGGGCAAGGGGTGTTCCCTTACCTGGAGGAGACTTCTGGGATTGCCACCACACAAGAAGCAGTGCGCACTTCGGTGGTGTGGCTGTATCGGCGGGGAGAGTGAGATAGGATTGGGCTGCCCGTCTTCCTTGTGTTTAAAGAGTAGCAACCACTGGGCTCCATCAAACCCCATGATGACGAGTCAGAATCTCCCCCAATAAATGTAAGCATAAGAGCCACCCGGCTCAGTCCAAGGAGAACTTCAGGTTCAGGTGTGGGGTTTTAGTGGCTCAGGGCAAACGTCTGGTGGGGGGAGACTTGTCTTTCTTAAAAGCAAAGCGTTGGGAGGAGAGCACTATTTGGAGCAGGGAAGCAATGGGGGAAGCGTGTGCTCCACCCGTTCTCAGACCACTGCCTCTTTACTCCAAATCCCCTCTCCCTAGGTCTGGTGCTCTTCCCCCTCCGCAGGGTTCCCAACGTGTGTAAAATGTAGCTTCCCCTTAAGGCCAAACAACACTTGATGTGCATGACATGACTGATCAGATCGCCTGAAAGATCTTAAAAATAAAATAAAATGCAAGCAGGTTGTGTCCCTGTATCCCACGTGACGTCCCACCCCGTGGGTCTACTAGCAGTTTTGGAAGTGAGGTATTTATTTAGGTTGGGCAAAGAAATGCCCCTGTCTCCCAGCCACTGCTCCAACCAAATTCTCCCCCCCCTCCTCATGCCTAATTTAAAGGAGAACTATCCAGAGTTCCAATCCAATGCACTCCCCCTTGCATTGCATACGTGTATCAAATGCAGTTTGGCCCTTGGTCTCCTTTTAGGTAGAGCTTCAGGAGCTTGTCCTTCTGCTGTGCTCTTCCAGGGGCCATCTGTGTCGTGCAAGTAGCCGCATCACTGAGTTTCCCTCGGGAGTTTCTTTTTTCTTTTTTTTTTTTAAGGATGCATCTGAGCCCAGCGCAAGCCTTCTGTGCAACACACACTGTGGCTGAGACAAGAAGCCATGTGCAGCTGCCTGCAGTCTAAAGTGATGCAAAGGCTGCATGGGATCCAAATCCCATTTTGCAGCCACAGGAACATTCACAACAGCACCCTGTATGCACCCAGAGCAGAGAGGCTTTGATGGATTTCGCAGCTTTGCGTCCCTGGAAGTGCCTTGGAGCATCTCTGCCAGTGTTGCCGTGGGCAGGTGTGAAAGACAGAAATGCTTCTATCTGGCGTTTAAATCAATCAGAGACCATGCAGGAAAGTGGACTTAAAATCTCATTTCAGACTTCTTGCATTGTCTGTGTGAGTGAAGAGAGACATTCTATATAAAGCACATGTTTAGTCCTGCACTCACCATTTCTTCCCTAGGAAACCGGAGAGTGTGGATCATGCAGCTCTGTGCGGGCGCATGGGGCAGGCAGGCAGCTATAGGATGGAAATCCGGGCTGAAGTATTAGGGTGGTGTGAAGCCAACATCAGTCGCTGCCAGTGCGCAGCTCACGAGGGATAAGACACAAGGGCCTGGAATGAAATCCCCATTTCCTCCATCTCCCATCACCTTCTACGAGCGAAGGGGGCTGTCACAAAATATAAGGGGCCGGCCAGGCGCTGGCTGCCCCCTCCCCTGGGGGGGGCACTGTCAGAGAGAAAGCTTCAAAACAAACCAAGTCACACCATGATCCCCCAAGGCTTTGCAGGCGCAGAAGAGGGGTTGCAGGCGGAAGTCACGACTCTGGGATTGCATTATTATAATCCATCTCTGATTAATCCATCTCTGATTACAGGCTGGGTATTAACTGCCACCTCCAGATGATGGTTCCTAAGGAAAACAGCAGAGTGAGTGATGCAGGAATGACAGTTTTCAGGTGGGAGTTGATATGTGGAAGGGGAGGGGAAGGAAGGAAGGGGGAACTGCTGGCTCTTGGAAGTGCCTCCAAATGCAGGGCCTGGATGATGCTGTTTAGCAGGGTGGCCTGTCCCGTGGGGGGGGGGGGGGAGGGAGGGGCAAGCACAGCCTCTGCCCCCTCCCAGCACATTGTATTGATGGATTGAAAATATGTACAGTACCCCCCCCCATCCGTTGGGGATATGTTCCAGGCCCCTCCGTGGATACTTGAAACCGTGGATAAGAGCGAACACCCCCTCCATGGTTTCCTGAGGGCTCCCCCACCCTGCCTCCCCTGCAGGCAGGCATGCTTGCCCCCCCCCCAGCTCTTGTTTTTCTTTCAGCAAGCTTTGTTTCTTCCTTAAAACAAACAGAGAAGCAGCCCCCATTGCAAGCAAGTAGAACGAGACTAAGTCCTAGAGAAGCTCTGCAAGGTTTCTGTTAACCTTGCAGAGCCTCTCTAGGACTTAGTCTTGTTCTGCTTGCCTGCAATAAGCAGCCAGAGGCTGCTTCTCCTGTTTGTTTAAGGAAGAAACAGAGCTTACTGGGAGAAAAGTAAAAGCCTGAGGGGTCCCCGCGATCCGTGGATAACTGAAACCGTGGATAGCGAATCCGTGGATATGGGGGCCCACCTGTATAGCTTTCCCCCCAATTACCTTTCTTTTGCTTCTGCTCTAGCCTGATCGTTCCAGTGAACTGTTTTGTCTTCCCTGGATGGAGGAAGACTCAGGAAGGCCCAGACCACACTTAGGATTCTGCAGGGGGGAAACTGCTAGAGCAGCAGGGGGGGGGGCAGTTTACTTTCTGACATTCTCCTTCCTCGTTTTGTGAATCTGTCTCTTGGTCTCTTCTTTTTGGTTGGTTGTATCAATGGCTCCTACTTTGGGCTCTTTTTGAGTGTCCCCTCATGTGCTGTATTTCCAAGTTTGGGAAGGAGGGGGGGAGGAGAAATAAATCCCCTGACATCTCTGCCCATTTAAAGTTGGGGAGACGTCTAACTTCTGGTCATTCTTGTCAACGGTCTTTTTCACTAGCCTTCACAGCTGTTTGGGGTGACTTGTTGAAGACTACTGGGAAGCATTTGGGATCCAGCCTAAAAGATGTGAATGTAGCCACAGGGCCAGAGCCGGCCCATTCATGAGGCCAACTAAAGCAGTCGCCTCAGGCAACAGACTGGTGGGGGGCGCCCATCTCGGGCTTGCCTCCACTGCTCCTCTTTCTCTTTCCGCTCCCTGGTTTGGAAAAGGAAGAGGGGGACAGAGAGGAAGAGGAAATGTGGAGGGGAGGAGAATGCTGAGCTAGAACACTGGAGAGTGGGAGGAGCAAAGGCTGGCACATCATCGGGTGGGGGGGCAGCATTTGGCATATACAACCTCAGGTATCAGGGGTCTTGGGCTGACCCTGCACAGGGCAGTGATTGACACTTTGCTGCCCTCCAGGAGGCCCCTCCTCTTTCTGTCTAGGAACTCATTCAGGGCTAGCCCTGGAGGAAACAGTCCAGCAGTCTTAACTCCAGAACTGTCGGTGTCTCTTGCTTCTGCTCATAACAGCAGCACCTGATGGTGGGTGAGGCTTCTGTGCATGAGAATCACACCCTGGGCTTTCATAGGCTTTTCAAAGGAGGTAGATGTCACTTTTGTATTCCACACGCAGCTTGTGTGTGTGTGTGTGTGTGTGTGTGTGTACATGCTGTTACGCCAGGAAATGAGTTAGGATGAGAGGGAGCAGCTGGCCTGATAAGGCAACAACTGCATGTGCTGGTTTAAATGGTATCTCAAGGACTTCCTCCTTCCAGGTGTAGCTATCTGAATACTTATGTCTAGGCTTACCAGATCTCCAACCGGGGCAGAGTGCTAGACCTTTAGGAGAAGGAATGTGGCAGGTGTAGCTTGTTAAACCTTAGAGCACAATGCTAGGCATGTCTACTCAGAAGCAAGCCCCACTGAACACAATGGGGCTTGCTTCTGAGTAGACATGCCTAGGACTTGACGTAAGCTACACCTGCCCTCATTCCTTCTCCTAAAGGTCTAGCACTCTGTCCCGGTTGGAGACACTGGCGTCACTACAGGGGGGGGCGGAGCTCTAAGTTCCTCCGTGATCCGAGCCTCCTCCGAAGCGCCCCGCCCCTGCGCCTTCCGAACCAGTCAAAGTGGTGAAAACAATGCGCAGGGAGCACTGGCGTCACTACATGCTCTGCGCGTTGCCTTCACTTCCCTGAAAGGCTCCGAAGGAGAGGGGGCGGGGCCACTTCGTTCCTCCGTGTAAGGGAGGCTCCGATTTCAGCAGAACTTACAGCTCCGACCCCCCCTGTAGTGACGCCAGTGGCAGGGAGTCTCCTGCGCGTTGTTTTCACTGCTTTGACTGGTTCGGAAGGTGCGGGGGCAGGGCGGGGCGCTTTGTTCCTCCGTGTAATGGAGGCTCGGATCACGGAGGAACTTAGAGCTCCGCCCCCCCCTGTAGTGACGCCAGTGGTTGGAGATCTGGTAAGGGTACTTACGTCAACACCTGCAGCCTCTCTTCACATCCCTCTGCCATCTGAGGTGCAGCAAGTGGGTACATGGGAGAGAGGGTCCTTCTCTCTTATGATGCCACAGTTGTGGAATGGCTCCCCCCCCCCCCCGGGAGAAACGTATGAAGCTCTTTTTACAGAGTCAGATCCTTAATCCATTTAGGTCAGTATAATTGAGTTGAGGGGGAGCGAAGTTCCGGGACGTCGCCTACAGCAGGCCAATGATATCATCAGAATCGCTCAGAGCTGCCTTTGAATTTTTTTTCAAAGAACTCAAGGAACTGAGAAGAAACTTCAGGCTCAGTAGGAGGCAAACTGAGAAATTTGCCTAGAGGCACATTAATGCCTAGGCCACCATCTTTCTCAAAGGCTACATGAGAGGCAGTATGTAGTTCATGTTACATTAACAATCCTATGAAGATTTTACCTGGAAGCAAGCCCTCCTGAATACTATGGGGCTTATTTTTGAGTAAAGATGCATAGACCTGCACTCTCATACTGCTTTTATACTTATATGGGGTATGTTTTTTTAATTCCATTTTAATGCCATTAAACTATTGCAACTCGCTCCAAGAGTTGGGGATGAAATGTGCGAGATCTTTCAATGAAGTCTGATACGTTTCAAAGTAGGAATATGTGGCAGAAGAACTTCAAGAAGAGTCTTGAATGAAGGAATTTAAAGTTGCTTTTTTTGTGGCATCACCTTCATCGGGCATATGGCTAATAGCGGGTGTCATGACCAGTTCCTGCACTTCACAAATCACCACCACCGCACTGTTATTATCTCCTCTGGTTAGCAGCAGCTCTCCATAGTCTCAGGCAAAGAATGGTATTTCCCAGCCCTTTGACTGGAGATGCTGCCAGGAGAATTTGTTTAAATTAAATTAAATTAAATTAAATTAAGGCAGTGAGAAGCAACCGCTGCCTCCTGCATTTGAAAATGTCCCTGTCGCATCACGCCCCTGCTGGTGACTGGCTATTTTATAGGTTTCCAGGGCAGTGGCGTTTCAATCACTCAGCAGGCGGGCAACAGGCCCATGAGCAGCTAAACTAATTAGCAGCCCAATCTTAACTAAATCCCCCCCCCCGCTGATGCAGCCACACTAATAGAGCGTGTGCTGCATCGTGCAGGGGGGGGGGCAGCCCCGGAGGCCTCCTCGGAAGCCTCTGCTGCCCCGATGAGTCTCCTCAGATCTGTGCCAGTCATTTTGCTGGTCATCCAGCAGGGCGACCAAGGCTGTCTCCGTCCCAAAGCCCAGTCTGAAGCCAGACTGAAAAGGGTCCAGATACTCCGTTTCATCTAGTATCCCCTGGAGCTGAGATGCCGCCACCCGCTCAATCACCTTACCCAAGAAAGGAAGGTTGGAAAATGGCCGATAGTTATTTAAATTGGAGGAATCCGGTGGTGTTTTTTTCAGGAGGGGGTGCACAATTGCGGTCTTCAAGATGCTAGGCATCACTCCCTCCCGCAAAGATGAATTCACAATTGGTTCCACCCAATCGGCCAGACCAATCCGTGCAGATTTACATTGGCGTCGCTGGACTGTGGCAGGGGTGGCGGGCGGCCGGGGGGTGACGCGCGCCAGAGGGGTGACGCGTGTCACCTCCGCTGCCACCGCATCATCCTCTTCGGCCTCTTCGGCCAGCGGTTTGATGTGCGCATGCGTGGATTTTTCGTGCATGCGCACAACGTCGCTGAGGGCAACCGGGCAGCCTTGTACCCTCAGCGGCGTACTGCGCATGTGCAAAAATGGCAGACCTGCCGCTGAGGGCAAAATGGTAGCCTTTTGTCTCAGTGGCATTGTGCGCATGCGCCAAAATGCGCACAACGAGCCGAGGGGAAGGCCGAAGACACCCGGACTCGGAGGTAGGTGACGTGGGGGGGGTGGGGGTGTCGCGCGTCACCCCTGCCTCGGGGTGATGTGCGTCATAGTGACGCCGTATTGCCCACCCAGGCTGGGCAAGGGTCAAGCAGGCAGGAAGACGGTCTCAAACTACAGAGGACCCTCCACTACAGAGGACAGAGGAATGGTTGTCCTCATTCTAGATTCTAGAGACCCACCCCTTCTAGAGACCCACCCCTTTACTGTCTGGGGTGTGTGTGTTCTCCTGGGAAGGTTGACCAATCTGTCAATCACTTGGATTTTGTGCTATCCCAGGCCAACCTTTCAACATGTATGCTCCTCCTTGCCCTTTAATGGTTGTATAGGTGAGGGCATTTCAGCAGGTGCAGCTGCTTTAGCAGCACCATCAGCACTTGCAGCTGCTAAGATTCTGTCTTCTACACAGCTCTTAAGAACGCAGTGGACCGGCCCTAACGGTGGAAGGTGGGCCACCCTTGTGCTAGCCAGATGTGCTCCTATGTATGCTGCTATTATAGCATTGGGCTGTGTGGTGCTGTGATTGACTGCAGCCAGGATCTTGGTGGTCCATAGCCTTGAAACTGTATTCTTCCTCCTTCCCCCAAAAGTGGACTGAATGGCAGCCCAAATCTTTTGCTGCTGAGATGGTGACACACCAAGAGTTCTGCAAGGGCCAAGGGAAGCTTTGCAGGGCATAAGAAACGGCTTCAGCTAGTTATGAACGGCTTGGTGCGTTTTCTTCTGTCAGTTTCCATAATGGCAACCGGGATTGTGAAATAACCATCGATGCAACAGCTGCTGGCGGGCCTATAAAAATGCAGCCTCTCCTCAATTGATGGTAACAAGAGCCGAAAAGCGCCTAAGATCAGTCCTAACCAGGGCGCCCTGATCTTCCAGCCTGGCTCAGAAAGTGAGACTCACAGGTCACCAGCAGCTGATTTATGGAGTGGGGGGGGGGACCTCTCTCTCTCTCTCTTTGGCCTGAGGCAGGAGTGGCAGGAAAGAGAAGTCGGGAAAGGTTGTTCATCCCCAGGCTGGGAGGGATGTGTCCTTGAGCTGTTTGAGGAGCATTATAGGTTGTCAGGGCGATGGTGTTCTTCCCAGTAGCAATGTATGGTTGTGAGAGTTGGACCATAAGGAAGGCTGAGCGCCGAATAGATGCTTTCGAACTGTGGTGCTGGAGAAGACTCCTGAGAGTCCCTTGGACTGCTAGGAGATCAAATCAGTCAATCCTAAATGAAATCAACCCCGACTGTTCCCTGGAAGGACAGGTACTGAGGCTGAAGCTCAAATATTTTGGCCACCTAATGCGAAGAGAGGACTCTCTGGAGAAGACTCTGATGCTGGGAAGGATTGAAGGCAAAAGGAGAAGGGGAAGGCAAAGGATGAGATGGTTAGACAGCATCATCGATGCAACGAACATGAAAATGAGCGAACTCAGGAAGATAGTGGAGGACAGGAACGCCTGGTGGGATATGGTTCATGGGATCACGAAGGGTCGACACGACTTAATGACTGAACAACAACAACAATTGGTTGTTAAAACACTTGAAACCCCTTAGAGTGGCCGTCCAGTGCAAAGAGCCAGGAAAATGAAATGTTTGAGCTTTGAGTGTATCTCAGAGAGAAGGTGTGCAAGGTCCGAGAGCTCTTGGAGGTTCATTCCCTCCCAGGTGAACTGATCTCTTCAGAGATCTCACCTTTAAAAATCAGGTGAGTAGATGTGGAGTCTTTAATTTCCGAAACTGAAGGTGCCGAAGCTGAAGAGTGACTAGCAGGCCTGTCCTTTGACCTGGAAGTACTTTCCCTCATCCCAAAAGTATAGGAGGAACAACGCGTTGAAAAGGCACTCTGCCATGTTCGAAGGCACTCTCTCTTTATCATGGCTAACTGGGAAAATCGATTCTGGGGCTGAGCCCAGTTCCAGATGTTGTGGCTATGTCAAGTCTGGTCTGAATGCAGCAAGCAAACGTACAGTCATTGTTTAGCAAATAATTCCTGACCTGTGCATTGCTGACCTTCACCAGGGAAAATTTATTCAACAATAATTCTTCAAATGCTCTCTAGCTGGCAAGTGTGTAGCCAAACATGTGGGGGGAGACAGCAAGAGTGCACCAGCAAGCCCTTCCCCAGGGCCAATGAGCCAGGATGGTGTAGTGGTTTGGGAGTCGGACTTAGACCTGGAAGATCCAGGTTCAAATCCCCGCTCAGCCACGAAGCTTCCTGGGTGACCTTGGAAGCCAGTCACTATCTCTCAGCCCCACCTACCTCACAGGGTTGTTGTGAGGACAAAAAGGAGGGGAGGAAATATGTACACCACTCTGAGCTCCTTGGAGGAAGGGTGGTATAAAAACGTGAAAAATAAATAAATAAATAAATAAATAAATGAGCCTTTGAAGCTCTGTCCTCCGCTGTCCACAAGTACAGGTTCTGCAGTGGCAAATGCTGTATGTAGGGAGAGATTCTCTCCTTGATTGGCATCTCCACAGGGAGGATCCCTCCCTGAGTACAGCCAGGGTCAGCCCAGCAAAGAGGCTGACTGAAGCAGTCGCTTCAGGTACCAGATTGCTGGGAGGGGGACACCCATCACCATCCCACTCACTTGCCTCCAGCACTTCTCCTCCTCCTCCCGCTCCCTGGATTGGAAACCGAGGAGAGGAAGAGGGAGGAGATGAGAGTAATGGGCTACAACAGTGGTTCCCAACCTTTCCCAACCTCCATCGCACCATGTACCACCGGAAGTAAGTGGCAAAGATGCAATCGCCACTTTTGGTTTTTCAGCTGCGATGGAGCCCTGAAAACGATGGTAAGGAGGTCAGGGTGACCGGGAGGGGATTTCCCAATGCGGGAAACCCACGCGCTTGAGCTCCACCAGCCGCCCGCCCGGGACCATTTACCGTCATTTCAAGGCTCTGGCGCGACACGGCACAGCTGCAGTGGCGGTCACCATCTAGCCGCCCAAGTGCCACGTACCACCAGCCAAGAGCCACATACCACCACTAGTGGTACACACACCACAGGTTGGGAAACTCTGGGCTCTAGCCAACCACTCTCCAATCCTTCATACTTTCTCTTCCACCCTACCCCCTCTTCCTTTTCCAGTCCAGGGAGTGGAGGGCCCAAAGGCTGGTATACTTTACTAGTTAAAGTGTGGACAGCTTTTGGCAAGCTGATTTGGTCAAGATCTTGTGCCCTGTTGGGCAACTAAATGCAACCTTAGTTGCACCCCACTGGTGCTGCATTGCACCCTTGGAGACAGGGCAGGTGGAAGCATTCTCTGACCTATGCCATTGGCCAAGAGGACTAAGGGGCCCTGAGAAGTTGCATCCTCTGCCTCCCAAGATGAATGCCATGGGAAGAGGAAAATCAACCATCGGCCAGAAAATGGCACACTGCATGGAGCTCACCTCTCCCTCTCAGTCTGCCTGAAAAGAACTCTGCTCCAGCTGCCTGTTGCCCAGGACCAGAGAAGCAAGTAGAGGCATCGGCCAGAGGACTGGTGCCTTCTGGCTTGGTTTTTATTGTTATTGTAAGCCTCCCTGGGGATCATTTCGATCCAAAGGTGGGATGTAAATCTATGAATGAACAAATGAACGAATGAATAGAATCATGTCTGTGGGGCACTCTCAGCACTCAGGAGCAGCACTTTATAAATGATAAGTATTTGCAGTACAGGTTGATTACCCCTTATCCGGACATCCGAAATCCAGACTATTCCGAAATCCAGACATTTTTGGGGCTATGACTTAAAAACAAAACAAAACGTGTTTTCCAGCACCTGACTGGCATAGGCATGCTGGGGCACAAAATTATTTAAAATATTGTATAAAATTACTTTCAGGCTATGTGTATAAGGTGTGTATGAGACATAAATGAATTTCATGTTTCGACTTGGGTCTCATCCCCAAGACATCTCATTATATTTATGCAAGTATTCCAAAATCCAGACAAATCTGAAATCCAGACAACTTAAGAACATAACATAAGAAGAGCCCTGCTGGATCAGGCCAAAGGCCCATCTAGTCCTGCTTCCTGTATCACACGGTGGCCCCACCAGATGCCACAGGGAGCACTTCCCATCCCAAGCATTCCGGATAAGGGATACTCAACCTGTATTAGAAATGATTAAAGGCTGCAGCCTGAATTCATGTCGTAATGAAATTTCCACAGCGCACCTTGAATTTGCATTATTTGTGTTGGCTAAAATTAGTCGTTTTCAAATGGCGTTGTGGGAAACCTTTATGATCCCTCCAAAGGATCCGGGGTTCTTCAACGACAAGATCAGGAATGGCAGACAAGCTCCCTGAAGGACAGCCTGCCCACTATAACCCCGCAGGATGCAGCAGCAGCAGCAGCAGGAAAGCTCTCGGTGTGTTCTGGGTTGCGTCCTCGTGTCATGATGCAGGGGAGCCATTGGCCAGAGGACTAAGGGGCACCTGGCTTGTTTTCTACTGTCATTGTAAGCCACAATGGGGATCATTTTGATTTTAAAAAAGCTGGGTATTAGTACTTAAAATATTACGGTTGTTATCATACTCCACTGACATCTGACACACACTGTGATGGGCTGTTGGAGCCTCTGTCATCCTCTGTAGGCTTGTGACCCTGTAGGAGATTATTTTTTTCAAGCCCTCAGCTTAAGTAGTCAACATTGCAGGCAACATTTATAAATAAGCCCTTAGCAATTCTGCCTTCTTGACTTGGACAATGGCCATCTGGCACCTGAATCAGTGACAGAAACTGGCTGGCTGCCTATTCTGGCCCTCACCACCATATGATAGTTGAGAACAGCCCAATCCTGTCCTTTCCCCTGCTACAACGTGCAGCCACGCCAAAAGAGGCTGCGCTGCAAGATATTGGGGGGGGGGGATCGGGAGGCTTGAAAGGGGTAAGGGAAAATATTTTCCTTTACCCTTCCATAAACTCTTTGACTGCCAATGGATCTACACCAGCTCTTTAGCTGGCGCAGGTTCAAGGAGATAAAGGGGGCATGTCGGCTGGCTCCAGAGGGATAGCATCTGGCGCAAGTCACTCATGCTGGGGGCCACCTCCTCCCGCCTCCAACATGCCCCTGGACCACCACCCCCATCCGCCCTGATCCACCCACCCCACCCATTTACCGATGTCGACGGGGCTCCACTTCACCACCGCCTCGTGCGGGGTCCTCCCCACTATCTATGGCAGCGACCCAGAAGCATGTGACTCTGTGCTCTTCTGGAATGCCTTTTACGACTCTGTATAGCATCAGCCGCCACTGGAACTTCCAGTGGCGATATGGCTTTAGCATCACCAACCCATAGGATTGGGCCGTAAGCCATCACAAGTCCATCACAGAGGAAGCTTCACTGGGGCACTAAAGTCACCTCACTCTCCCCATGCTCTCAAGTGGCAGTAAGTTCCAGAGGTGCGCCTCTATATGCGCTTTCTTTCCCTGTAATGACAGCCAAAGCAACAGAGATTGAGAGTGTTGATGCAAAACAGATGCTTGATTACTCTTTTTTCCTTGTTTTCTGCTGCTTTCATTACTGTGGTTACTAATTCATTCTTATTGGGTGTTTCTAAAAATTGGTATAGTTTTATATTGCTTTAATATGTTTTGTTAGCTGCCGCAGAGACTTTTAATCAAAAGGCAGGTTATAATTAATTAATGTATTATCTAAGTATTTAAGAATTCAAACAAAGCGCTTTGGAAATAGGTTGCTTACTAAAGGCAGGGCAGTGCAAGCACAGATCTTGTTTCTAGTGGCCACCACAGAATGCGTCACTTGCAGCCGATGGCTACTGAAAATCCCAGTGCCTCCGGTCCAGGCTACACTTTTGCTGAAATTCATTTTCAGAGAGTTATGCTTAAAACTGGAAGCATCTCTTCCTTTTACAAAAAGGAGCTGCCAGGTTCCCAATTGGGATCCCAGTGCAAATTCTACCACTGTCAGCCATTCCTTTGGGCAGTTTACTACTCCCTCTCTGCCTCTGTTTAGAAGCAACAACAGCCGTGGCTTTCTTTGAGATGCTACTACCATCACATGAGCTCCACTCACCCAGACCGCAGCCTTGCAGAGGAGCTAATGTGGCAACTGTTTGAAAGTTGTGGGGGAGAGAGAGGAGACGACTTGCTGCTTGTGGGAGAGGGAGGTAGCTAACTGTGCTGCAGGGTAAAAGCTAGTTTGCTCTTTGAAACCAATGCGGGATATCTACTGGAAAGGGGTTGGTGACAGGGGAAGAGCATATATCCTGCCAACCTGGAAGACAAGGATTCCAAGTGATTTCAACTGGTTGGGCAATAGCTGCAGGAGATTAGAGGCATCACTAGGGTTGGTGTCACCTGGTGCAGTAACTCATGGTGTCATCCCATTAACTTTGTTTATTATATAACAGTACGGGTCACCCAACACATCAGTAACCCACAAAAAAACAGTGGCCAACTTGAAGACACTCACACAACTGAATAAGAGTTCTAGTATTAGCTCTGACTCTGATACAGTACATAGAAATGAGAGCTGACTCATACCAACACCTTATTGGTTCCAGGCTGTGTCATAACAACACCTCACTGGCTCTCAGAACAGTCAGTCTCATCGGTCAGTTTTCAGTTATGGAAATCCGTTTTTTGTTACATAAGGCAGTTGTGTTTTCTTTTTCTGGTTATTTGGCCATAACGTTTGATAGAATATAGATAATTCAACACAGGGTGTTTCATTACATTTTGCATTAAATTACCTTTCCAATGATTTATAACTTTATGGTATTAATCATAAATACAAATTTTCCAAAAGGTTTCCACAATTTAGGCCACTAGTGGTGTCACACACACCCTGAGGGTGTCACCCGCACGGAATGGCTCCAACGGCGAGGGGGCGGGGCTGCCTCGTGCTGGCTTGTAAACAGGGACTAGGACAGGACGCAACTTACAGTACCGCTCCCACCGTAGGAACGCCTATGCACCCCCCTAGTGACGTCACTGCAGGAGTTGCGCCAAACTGCTTTGCTCTAGTTCCCCTTTTTCCTTGAAAGGACCAGACTCAACGCTCAATAATAGGCCAGTATTATTACCCCCCTACTGCAGATTGGACAACTGAGGCAGACAAAAGAGATTAGTGGCACAGGTGAGATCTGAAACATGGACATCCCAGTACAGCAGAGACATGCTTTTTAAAAATCCAATCCAGATTGCACAAACAGCAATCGCTCCACCAGTCCAAGGTTTTGCAAACATGCCAGAAAGCACTTTGTGGCACCCGGCAAGTGACGTCGGCAGAGAGGCCTGTGCCACTCTGCCGGCACCGCAAAACAGTGGAGCACCACGACGGAGAGGTAAGGGAGGGCAGGGCGGGGGTGTTCTGGGCGGGTGGATTGGCCCACCAGGCCTGGGACAGGGAGGGATCGGCGGCGCTCTCCGCCAAATCCTATCCCCCTTCCTGGGCCTGGCCAGCATTACACGGTTGGCTTGAATGTGCACCAGCAAAATTAAAGTAGACCCATAGGGACGACCAGGCTCTACTCAGATGGCACAATTTAGAAGGTTTCTAAATTGTGGAAACCTTTTGGACAATTTGTATTTATGATTAATACCATAAAGTTATAAATCATTGGAAAGGTAATTTAATGCAAAATGTAATGAAACATTTGTCCCTTTACCCCAAGGAACGGCTGCACTGGCGCAGGTCCAATCCTGCGTAGGATGCGGTGGGCGCCTTATTTGCGCCGCTGCATCCTGCTAGACAGGATTGGGCTGTAAATGTCTTACATGACCAGGCCAAAACTGCATAGGCATGGAGAAGGGATCATAGCTCCATGGCAGAGCAGCTGCTTTGTATTGCAGAAATCCCAGGTCCAATCCCTGGGAGCATTGCCAGGTACGATTGGGAAAGATTCCTGCCTGAGATCACAAAGGACCACCAGTACTATGCAGTACTGAGCTACGTGGACCAAGGGCCTGCCTGCCTGAGTCCGTGGAAAGCATCTTCATCTCTGTCCCTTCTCAGCCATTCCAGATAGAGGAACTTCCTGGGTGATGTCAGCAGCGGGAGGCGGAGTTTAACAGCATCACTGACATCTCTCCCTCCCACTGTTGTGGTGGTTTGAATTTTGGGTTCCTGGCAAAGGTGGTACATTCAGAAGAAGCCTGCAGTGTCTGAACACATGTCAGTCAGACAGACGGAACTGTCTTTGCAGGCTTTCAAAATCAAGGAATGATTTGGCTGATGTCGTCCCTGTTTCAGAGCAGCCAGGCTGCAGCTTTTGTGTGTGTGTGTGTGAGTGGACTCTTCTGATAAATGCTCACAACTGATGCTTTAATGGCTCCAATCTGAGACTGCAGGGGTCTCATCTCCCACCTGTGTGTGACTTGTGCAGATGGAGAAAAAACAGTCCAGTCGCTTTCGCTCTCTCGCTTTCCTAAATGCTTGCCCTGATTTAGATCAGCATTTTGCCCCTTGGTGCTCTCTCTCTCTCTCTCTCTCTCTCTCTCTCTCTCTCTCTCTCTCTCTCTCTCTCTCTCTCTCTGCCATATATTTATATTTTATTGATATATTAAAACATAAAAACAATACATATTTCATAAAGTTATAGCAAGCATGAAGCAATACATCCTACTAGCATACTATTCACTATTTTCTACATATAATATCCAACTACGCCAAAATAACACCTACATTCTATTCATTAAACCCGCATATCATCACCTTGGTGCTCTCTCTCTCTCCAATACAGCGTTATTCCAAAACTCTGCGTCAGATTGGCTTTTGCATGGATTCATGCAAATACCTGTAAATTCTCAGTCTGCTGCCTTTTCCTTAACTGAATGTTGGCAGACATTAGCTGGGCTCAGAAGCATAGAAAATAAGCAGAGACTTTTGTTTAAAGCAGTCAGAGCAGTGGTTGTGATGCAGAGGGGGAAAGGGGGGAAATCTCTCACCTGGAATCACCTTCCTTTAGGCCTCTTGGCTGTGGTCAAGCAGATAATGCATTTGGTCTGTTCTGTGCATGGCCGGCCCATTCATGAGGCCAACTGAAGTGGTCGCTTCAGGCAGCAGATCAGTGGGGGAGGGGCGCCCCATCGATGCCCACCTATTTGTCTCCACTGCTTCTCCTCCTCCTTCTACTCCCCGGATTGGAAAAGGAAGAAGGGACAGAGTGGAGGAGGAAATGTGATTGGGAGGAGAGAGAGAGAGTAGGAGGAGCAGAGGCTGGCACATCCTCAGGTAAGGGGGCATTTGACATGCCACAGGCGTCAGGAGGTCTCGGGCCGGCCCTGATTCAGTGGTTAAGATTTTCAAAAGTCAAGAGAGATGTTTGATGCTCAGGCCTGGCTGGAAAACTCTGGAAGCTGACTCTTCTGTCCAGATGAATGGATAATGTTGGCCATGGGGGCTACTAAAAAAGATGCATTTGTACAATCATATTAGGGTGGGAATATGGTGAGAATACGAGCAGAACAGTGTGCACTGGCAAGCAACAGGATGGTGCCATGTGGTGAGCTCTAGCCCAGGGTGCACGTGATGATCGCCATTCAGATGGCCTGATGAGTGACTTCGTTCCTTCCTTGTGGCAAACAGGTTGACATGTCAACTCCACAGGAGAGGATGTGCAACCTGGAGAAATGAACAGTGCAACATGCTTGGCTTTCATGTTTCCTGTTGGCCCCACCCCTAGTTTGGGACACTGGCGTCAACGGGGGGAAGCGGGGGGGCGGGCCGCCGGGGGGCGTCGCGCGTATAGGGGTGACACGCGATCACCCCCCACTTACAGTTTAGAACTTGAGGTGGGCCCTCCCTCCCCTGTGTCCGTTTGGCTCCAAAATGAGCCGAAAACGGAGTGGGGAGGGCGCTCTGCTCCTGCGCGTGACATCACGTGCGGGGCGGAGCCTCCCCCTTAAGGGCGATGCACGCCCCCGCTCTGGGGTGACGCGCGTCGTCGCGACGCGACTGGTTTGGGAGCCAGTGGAAGAGAGGGGGGGTGGCCCGCTGGGCAACTTCTAGATCAGGGGTGTCAAATAGCATTCATGATGCCTGCTGAGAGTCAGAAGTGAGAGCGTTAAGCAGGAATGTCATTAAGCAGAAATAAGCTCTTTGTTCTCACATAGAAACTCATTAGCTGCAAATGACAGAAGAGAAAACATGCAAATCTTTATCATATTTTCAAGATGTGGGAGAACCCAATTATCATATGTACTTCCCTTTATTTATTATTTTCTGTATTTTATACAGTATACCGCCTTTCTCAACATCAGATTTCTCATCAGATTTATTCAAGGCGCTTTACATAGGCTATCCTAGACCTGATAAGGGTCTTTACAATACTGTATTGTTCTATTCATATACTGTATAGAACTTTCCATACTCAAGATGTTTCCCTTCTGAGTGCAGCCCTCCTTCTGGCTTATGCTCTGCACTTCCAAGCTTCACAGTTCACCGCTGTTCACCCCCAGACGGTTGTCAAGATGTTATCTCTCTAGCTGACTCCGCATTCCAGGATCTGGAGTCACGGTGCCTTCTCAGTGTCTTCCAGCTGCTGCCGTCTCCCATCCAAGTGAGAACCAAGGTTGACCCTGCTTAGTTTCTTCAGGCAGGGCACCAGCTCAACCACCAGGCCACACCTCCTGCCAGTGCCTTCAGCAGCACTGCTTCTGCTAAGGCGTCACTGAAGCTCAGCAGCTGAAAGCTGCTCTTCGAAGTCGCACCTTGGCAGAAGCGGCACTGCTGAAAGGGCAGCCCATTTGATAATTGGGCTCTCCCAGCCAGCCCCTCAGCAGTGTCTCCCTCTCTCACTCCTCTTGGTCTGCCCCTTTCCCCCCCCCCATAGTGTTCCTTGCCTTCTGAAAATGGAATCGGGTGGGGAAGGATTGCATCCGAATGAGGGTAAAGCTGTTTTCAGAAAATCCTGCCCAGCACAGAAAATACCCTGCAAGGATTTCTCGAGCTGCCAGCTGTCTCCCGGGATTGCTTTGGCTCACAAGCTGTTCACCTGCGGAGTCAGCTGCTGGCATAATCCCCTCATTCCACACACATTCCAAGGCCGGCCCCTTTTCTGGGACTGCTCAGTCCATTCAGTTCACAAAGCTCCGCCTGACAACCCATTCACATTTTATGTAATTATTGGGCACGATAAATCTCCCAGCCAGAACATCTGTTCTTGCTGACACCCCTTCCTCTCCCGCAGCTTGTAGGGTCATTCAAGGGCTTTGCGTTTTTCCTTTTAGAGGGGAAAAGCCCTGTTGATAATACTTTGTGGTATTCACATGCCATTATAGGCAGGACCAACCCAAGGTCTCTCAATGCCTGAAGCACCATGCCAGTTCCTCTTCCATGTCACCCCCCCTTTTTTTCTTTGTCTTCCTTTTCCAATCTAGGGAGTGGAAGGAGAAGGAGGAGCAGTGGAGGGAAGTAGGTGGACAAATATGGGCACATCCCACCAATCTGCTGCCTGAGGCAACTGCTTCAGTTGGCCTCATGGATGGGCCGGCCCAGATTATAGGGCTTGTGTAAATTTTGTGTCTGGAGATGTGGAGCCCTGAATGCAGATAATCTATGATTTCATTTTCCAGAAGCCCTTCATGGAAGTCTCTCCCTGTCTAGCTCTCCCTCATTTCCCTTCTGCCATTCTCGTTTCTGGAGGGAAAAACTTGCATTTGGAAATTTGGATCCAAGAGGCAATATTACGCAACAGAAGCCAATGAGCCCCAATTCGTACTTGCAGGCCATTCCTACCCTCCCTCCTTCCTGTGGGCATAAGTGGAGATGAACCTCGGCCAGGGTGAAGTGGTGCGATCAGGCTTTTAAGTGGGCACCAAGGTAGGGAATGCCAAGTCTTCAGATCAGGGGTCTCCAGTGTGGGAGTAGGATGGTGACCTGCCTTCCTACTCCAGCTGCCTCCTGTTTCCAAGGACGCCTAATGCCACTTTTCACTTTGTCTGCAGCTCTCAGGCATGTTCCACTTGCTGGAGACAGATCAGCGCAATTGCTGGCTTCTATATTTTCCCCAAATGATGCTGTTGCTTTTTCTTTTTCCGGTGGCCTTTGGACCGGTGGACCTTTTTCCGGTGGCCTTGCAAAACTGCCTAATCAGCTTGAGGCTACACCCCCCCTACACACACTTAACTGAGAGTAAGTTCCATTGAGCTCAGTGGGACTTCTGAGTCGACATGCATAGGATTGTGCTGCAAGTCTACCTAATACTTTTCTGTACTTTGTTTTAAGCCTATTACAAGCTGAAGACTTTGGAATTCTTCCCTCTCCCCCATTTTTCCTTTGTGTTATTTATTTATTTTGCTACATTTAGTAACAATAGTTACATTTTAACGACATGTAACAACATGTAACAATAGTTACATTTTAAAACGGTAAAAAACAGTTAATGAAAATTAATAACAGTATCTAAAAATCGATTTAAAAAGATTACTACAATTAAAACAAGAGCATAAAAACAGCAGCACCCCACCTGTACCAGCAGGATGTTAAAAAGGCAAGGGCTCAGAAGGCTTCTTTGAACAAGAAGGTTTTTAGGCCTTGCCGGAAAGTGTCCAAGGAGGGAGCAGTTCGTAAGTCAAAAGGGAGGGAATTCCATAAGGTTGGTGCCACTACTGAGAAGGCCCTATTTCTGGCCACCGCCCCTCGCACCTCCCTGGGCGATGAAGTTGATGAGGAATTTGTGCTTTGCTTCTTGCGAAAAAGCAACACCTCCCAGTGGGGTAGGACTCGATAGGCTGGCGGTCTGTTGTTTAATTGGTTTCTTCCCTCCCTCCATCCCCACCACAGTCCACTGAAATTTTTTAAACAGTCAGAGCAAGAGTGCTGACTTGGGATTCCTTGACAAGTTAAGCCGTCACTTATCGGCCTTGAAGCGATCCTCAAATCTTCACACATCCTTCAATGAATTTAGGACTCTTTGATCAGTCAGTTCTCGCTCCATGGACTTGACAGGCTGCCAACTGCATGTGAATTGATATTATGCCAATGACAATTATAATTGACGACAGTGAATCAGACTGAATTTGTGTGTGCTATCAGATCGGCTCCTTGTGAGTGGAGTATTGAGGTTTGGGGGTTGCATTTTCTTGCAGCGTGTTTGTTGGGACAGGCCAAAGCTCTCCTCAACCAGTATATTCATTGTGCAGGATCTCAGTAGGCAACAGGAACAAAGAGGATGCCCCTCAGAAATTAGCCAACAGACCAGCAACGGACCAGTACAGGCATACCTCGGTGAACACAGCTTCCTTTAGGGTTGATTCGTTACCTCACTCTTTGTCCCGGCATGATTGACAGCCATTTTACCTAATGGGAGCAGTGCATTCTGGGCCAATCAGTGTCCAGTTCCTGCCTATCAAATCAGTGTGTATTCTATAGCACTGTTTTGCGCAGCGCTCAACGTATCCTCCATGCTATTGTAGGTATTGCTGTCTTGTTCATTTCAGCTGACAAATATCTGCATTCCCTGCAGCCCCCCCACCACCACCACCACCACACACCCTCCTGCTGTCCTTACCTGTAGGAAGAGGGTGCTGTGGATGCAGCATCCCAAACCTGCTCCCTCCTGTTGCTAGGCAACGTGACAGCTTCCATGCTTGCTTTGGACCTCTGGCTGTCAATGTAATTTAATTTCTTTTTTGTTTCTTTCAGTGGGAAGGGGGGGACGACTCTGGACCACAAGAAAGATTCCCTCAGTCCCTTCCATTTGAGAGCTCACCACGGCTTGCTCTGTCCTATTCTAGTGATAAGACTAAGCCCTTATGGAGTAATATAGAATACCCTTGTGCAGTAATATAGAAAGTTTGCCTCTTGAGGACATGCAGAGTACCTTTCTCCCTCACCATTTCGCAGCCACAGCTAGTCCTGTTGGGATTTGGGCTTCTAGAGCAAAGGAAGGTTTGGGCCTCTCCTCATCCAATCTTGTGCAGAGTCTCTGGTGGCTTTGTCAAGATCTCAGTTGCCACTCTGCGTTTTAAACAAGTGTTAACATGCACACATGGAGGAAATGTATCTTGCGTGCTGGAACCTTGCATAGCAGCCAATGACACCCCGGAATGGTTCGGTAGGGAATGAAAGGGAGGTGAGGATGAAAGGTGCAACAAACCAACTTTTATTGTGGGGTAATAATAAAACCTACTGCGGGTGGCGCAGTGGGTTAAACCGCTGAACCATAAGCTGTCGATCGAAAGGTCGGCAGTTCGAATCTGCGACGGGGTGAGCTCTCGTTGCTTGGCCAGCTCCTGCCAACCTAGCAGTTCCAAAGCATGTTAATGCAAGTAGATAAATAGGTACCGCTTGCGGGAAGGTAAACAGCGCTCCATGTTCCAGCCACATGCTATGCGCTGCGGCAAGGAGAGTCATGCCGGCCACATGACCATGGAGGCGTCTTCGGACAACGCTGGCTCTTCGGCTTTGAAATGGAGATTAGCACCACACCCTAGAGTCGGACACGACTGAATTGTCAGGGGTCACCTTTACTTAGCAATAGGGAAGGGGAATCAAAATGATGCAATTCAGAGCCATTCATACAGCTGGGTCCTAATGTAAGCGGTTGCTATACACAGAGAAAAGAGAAACAAAGAGGAAATCTTTACAAGGAAAAGGAATGCGTAATGGTGCAAGCATGGAGGGGGAAAAGAAGGGGAAGGGGAAGGGAGGTGGGGGGGGGCTCCTAAGGCTGATTTCAGGCTTCCAGTGAAACAGTTTAAGAATGATAGACTGCAACTAAATTCACACATACCGCACACTAACACAAAGGAGGAAAAGGAGGACACTATGCATGTCATCGGTTTGACTGCACACAAGACAAACAAGGAAGAATAGATGGAAGTTTGTGAATTAATGGTAAGGCTATAGCAAGGACCAAGATTACTGGTCCGTTTCTGCTGGATGGGAGCAGTGCCAAAGGCCGGCTGATTCTTCTGTTCCAAAGCAGGGTAATACAAGGCAGAAAATGGCTGTAAAGCAAGCCGTAAAACAGCTGTAAAGCAAGCTGTAAAACAGCTGTAAAGCAAGCAAAGCGGTAGCCTTAGCGGGCTCGAGAGAGGGAAGCAGGGCAAGAGAGCCAGAGCAGCTTTTCAAGAAAAATAGGAGTGCAATGCGAGGCAGCCCACAAGAATGACTGCCCAGCCTGTGCTGGCACAGTGGCTTTGGTTGCTCTCGTTTAGGTTGGAAAGGAAAAGGGAGTGGGGGTTACCGATCCTGGCTTAGCACGGTGGCCCTTGGATTGCAGCTGGAACAGGGTGGCCTAACCAGGGCCAGCCCAAGACCCTGATGATGATGCCTGAAACAGCATCCCAAATGCTGCTCCGCTTACCTGGTGATGTGCCAGCGTCTGCTCCTCCCACTCTCCAATGTTCTAGCTCAGCACTGTCTCCTCTCACCAATCTGCTGCCTGAGGCGGCTGCTTCAGTTGACCTCGTGAATGGGCCGGCCCTGGGCTTAACACTGCACCGGCAGGTCAATGAACAACAAAACCAACAGCAACAAAAACAGAAGGAGGAATGGAGGGCAAAGACACATGAGGTCTTGCGACCCAGCATTGTATACCTTTTTGTCCCATAGGACTCTGTGGGATTTTTTTTGTGGGATGAGCTCATCAAGGAAGCTTCTTTTATAACTTGATGGCCTTGGATGGATCATCCCCAGTCCTAAATGGGTCTTTCTGTTGTTCTTACACCTTGCAGCTGGGGGTGCTTCATTAGCATTCTTACCAAAAAGAGCTGGTTCTTAGGGGAATTCACACAGCCCTATTTGGAACGAGGAAAGAAAAATAAGAAAAAAAGGAGGGGAGTTTTACTCCTAACAGTATGACTCCTTGATTGTGAGCCCAATTCTATGCCTTTGCTGGTGGGACTGGCTTCGCTCTGTCGCAAATGTGCCGTAAAGCACATGGCGACAGCATGGAGGCCTGTCTCGCTTAACCTGCAGCAAGACAGTTTTGCTTCTTGGTTCATTGCTGTGAGTCATCTGCCTTTTGCCTCCTGCCTCTCTTTCTGGCACATTCTGCTTCGGCTTGACGTCCCAGGAGGCAGGATTCCCCCCCCCCCCATCTCTGGGCTGCCCTGGCTTGGTGTGGCTCCCAAGGGTGCCTGTTGTTTATAAACAGTGTGGGAGTGTTAGTGTTAATAATTCATTAAAGGGGGGGGGAACCGAGCCAGGGCTTCAAGTGGGTAGTGAATTAGTATCGGCCTCCTGGAGCAAGATGAGCTCCGGAGGAAGGCCTTAATAGCTGGGTAATGAGGTTATAAGAAACCACAGTGGAGAAGCAGCTGGCTACCTGGAGCAAATCTCCCCCTAGGGCGCTTCCCTCATTAGCCTTATTAAAGGGACCTGGAATCTATTTTGGAAGGGAGGGAAGCCCAGAGGGGAGAGAGACCCATTTAATTTGTCTGTTGCTAGATCTTTCCGTCTGAATATGCCATCTGATGCCCTTGGCAGTGGAATCAAAGGCATAGATGGGACAGGTCGATAGTGCGTGGAAGTGTGTGGGAAGTGATGTCTCTCTTAGTGGGCCAAGGAACTGCCTTTGAAGGATGTTTGGACGCTGCACACTCTTTGTCAGGTGCTCACACTGGGGTGCATCACCTGAGGGGCTGGGTAGGCGTGCTTCACCAGAAGCGCTTCAGGAGTGATTCACACAATGTTGTTTTTGCGTTAGAACAGGGGTGCTCAATGTCCCCGAGTGGCATACCACCACTGCCAGGGACGTCCCCATGTACCACCGGGTTGGAGACCCTGATGGAGCTGTACAAAGGCCGGTAAGAGGCTCAGGGTGGGCGGGCTTTTTTGAGAGCGTGAAACCCATGCACTTCAGCTCTGCCCGCCAAGCGGAGCCTCTTGCTGGCCTTTGTAGAGCTCCGTTGGGGTCTCTAGGAAGGACATGAGGTAGGTGTCTGCGGGTTCCGCACGTACCACCGACACTCACCTCGCGTACCACCAGTAGTACGCGTACCACTGGTTGAGAACCCCTGCGTTAGAACGCAGGCCAAAGAGAGTGATGTTTGGACCTGGGCTGGTTCTGTGACCTGTTATGCTGGGATAACAACTGTTCTGTGGCCCCAATCCTACTGTTCCAACAGTGGAACGTCCTTTACGGCTGTCACAAAAGGTGACACAGCATTTTGTGCAGTCAGGTGGCTGCTGCCACAAGCAGCAAGCGGCCACAGTCTAACAGCCTCACAATGACTCCCAGCACCGGTAAGTTGGCATAGGGGGCGCCGTCGGGAGGTGGGCGGAATGAGGTGGAGAGGGGGAGGAACAGAGAAGGGGTGGGACCATGGTGGGAAGGGGGCAGATCAAGGCCAGGAAGGGGGTGTTATCAGCTGCAGCACCACCACCAAGCTCCTATCCCCCTTCCTGGCCTCAATCCACCTTCCCGGGTCCACTCGAACTTGCGCCACCTAAATCATTGGCACAGGTCTGAGTAGACCCATTCAAGTGGCAGAGGCTTACCTCTGGTCAAGGGAACAAATATTTCCTTACCTGGAGGAGACTTCCAGGACTCCCCCGCCCTCCTTGCAGGGCGCACTCCGGTGGCACAGCTTCATGGGGGGGGGGGATTTAGTTAGGATTGGGCTGTCTGTTCCTTTCAAGTGGGTACAAGATCTGTGAGATGGGCAGATCTCTTAGCTGGCTTTCCTCCACTGCCTTTATTGGGGGTTCCCCAGCCTACGGAGTGGCATGTGAGTGATCCCAAACTATGCATGTAACTGACTGTGGCTTTGGGCATTCTTTGGATAAGGTTTAAGAAGGCAGAGCCTGTGCACCTCTTGTAGGGGGATTTGTATGTGCTGTTCCCACTCTGAAACCCACACATCTCCCCCCTCCTTGCCCTGGACAGAGCCTGGCCTTGGCTTCAGAGTGGGAAGAGGAAATGGGGAGGCTCCCACTTGTGCTTTGTGTGTGTGTGTGTGTGTGTGTGTGTGTGTGTGTCTGTCTGTCTGTCTGTCTGTCTGTCTGTCTGTCTGTCTGTCTGTGTTGGTGTCTAGTGTCATTCTCAGGCAGCCTGCTGGGATTGCTTGCTGGGTAGACACATTGGTGGCACTCTTTCTTTCTTTCTTTCTTTCTTTCTTTCTTTCTTTCTTTCTTTCTTTCTTTCTTTCTTTCTTTCTTTCTTTCTTTCTTTCTCCCACCCCCCGTATAGCAGGCTCTGGATCTTGATGGCTGCCTCCCCCAGCACAGTGTTGTTGGTGCCTGTCTGAGGCACCTGGCCTGTGTCTGTCGCCTGCAGTCAGTCATTTGGTGGTCAGATCAGGTCAGGCATGATGCGGTTGCACTGAAAACATCCTACTAGTGTGAAGAAGGCACAGCTGAACTGCTTTGGGTTTCCAGGCACTCAGAACGCATGGACTCCAATCCAGTGGCGTTGCTCGAGGTGGGAGTCTACTCCGCGTTGCCGCACTGAATGGCTCCGACAGTGAGGGGGCGGGGCTGCCTCGTGCCGGGGAGTAAACGGAGGTTAGCACAATGCAGAATTTGCCATTCCACCCCACCTCGAGCAACGCCAGTGCTTCAATCCACCCTGTGGGATTTCCCACAGGTGAAACTTCTGCAGCCATGAGATCTAGCAGCTTGCTTGGTTGATTGTTTTATGAAATGTGAAGACAGAGATTCTTAGACTGCAATCCTATACACACGTACCTGGGAACAGGTCTCCTTGAGGTCAATGGTGCTTACTTCTGAGTAGATATGCATAGGATTGTGCTGTTAGTATGTGGAGTTCTATGCTAATATTAAAAGTGCTATGAAAGAATGATCTTTTTTTTTTTAATCCTGAAAGGCAGAGGAAGCAATCTCTGCCGGAGACCCAAGCCTACCTAGCTGTGAGTGACTAAGTGGGTTCCGCCCCTGCTCTCTCCTCCCCCTTTCCACATCTTTTCCCAAGGCAGGCAGAGGAGGGGGGCCCGTTGTTTCCAGTTGTCTCCATTTCAACGCGCACATAATGAGGGACTTTTCGGTTGCCCTCCTGCCCTCCTGTGGCATCTGCTGAGCTTTTGTTGCATAATGGATGAGCGACTGTAACTCTACTCCAGTTTGCTTTGCCGCTCTAGCCAGGCGTTCATTGGCATAAGGTGGTGAACACGGTTGGCTGGTGAGCTTTGGCGGGTTTCCCCCTCTGCTGGTGGGCCTGTAGACCCTCTTCCTGAGCTTGGCAGCAGCAGAGGCCTTGGGACCTCTTGCGCCTGGATCAGAACGTTTGCAGCCCTGTGGCTGTCCTGTCAGTGTGTTGCCCTCACAGTCTGGCTTTCGCAATTTATTTTCCTCCCCCTGGTAGCTGGTTCCATGGTGTGACTCCTTTCAGGGCTGAGGCCCTGAATCAGTTGCATTTCGCGTCATCGCCCCACCCCCTGCACTCCCAGAAGGCTTCATTTCAAGCCTTCCAGGACCCGGGGCGGGCGGGAGGACCCAAAAAACGCACAGTTTTCGGCGCGTTTATGCTCTGCAAAAAAGCAGCCGTGGAGCACAAAAATCCTGCCACGGCTCCTCCTCGCAAGGAAACTGCAGCTGTCACCCAGGGGCACAGTACCACCTGCCCCCCCCCCTTAGCTACGCCACTGCCCTGACTCTCCGCCTGCAGTAGGTTGGTTTGGCAGCCTTTGCTGTGCTGCTGCAGGCTCTCATTAAGGCTCCCGGCATCAAACAATGTAACCTCCTCTTCCACAGTGCTTGCTACGCCTCGTGTCTACTGCCCAGTGCTGGCACTTGTGAAGCTCCCCTGATCTGCCATTGCTCCCAGATTTCAGCCTGCACCCTCCTGCTCATTAAACTTGGACTCCTGTCTATAGCTCAGCTCTCGAGAAGATGACTTTGGGGGAAGCATCAAGGGCAGCCAGGTTGGGCAACAGTCAAAGGCCTGGCTGGCTGGCTGGCCAACCAAGCAGCTCCTGAACCCCAAGTGCTGGTGTCGGGAGTTGGCCAAAAGTCTCTTGCCTTCACTGCACCTGGTCAGGGCCAGCTGGCTGATGAAGCTGGGTGAGGGCAGTGGTGTAACTAGAGTGGAGCGGAGGCAAGTAGTTCTGCAAGACTCCGTTACACCAGAGTCAGCAGCCCCTCCCCTTTGCTATTGGAGCCATTCCGGCAGCGACAGGGGAGTGTCCTGCATGTTGCTGTTGCTGCCAGAATGGCTCCAACAGCAAGGGGGAGGGGCCGCTGACTCCGGTGTAACAGAGTCTTGCAGAACTACTTGCCTCTGCTCCACTCTAGTTACACCATTGAGGCAGCCTCTTCCTCACAGTGGAGGGGCCATAGCTCAGCTGCTTTGCATGCCAAAGGTCCTAAGTTGCACCCCTGGGATCTCCAGGTAGGGCAGAGAAAAAATTCCTATGTGAAATCCTGGCGAGCCACTGCCAGTCAGTGTTCACAATACTGAACAAGATGGACCGACGGTCGGACTCTGCATGAGGCGGCTTCCTATGGATCAGCAGCAGGCAACAGCCGCTCAGGTCACCTGTAGTGGTGCTTCAGGCAAAAGGGTTTTTTTTTGGGGGGGGGGGGACCTTGAGGATTGCCAAAGCCAAAATCTCCAGCAGTATTTCCCTTATCATCCACTCAAACTGCAGACAGGGCCAGCCCAAGGCCTCCTGATGCTTGATGTGGCATGCCAAATGCGCCCCCCCTTGCCCAATATTGTGCCAACCTTTGCTCCTCCCCCTCTTTCCAATGCTCTAGCTCAGCACTGTCCTCCCCTTCACATTTCCCCTTCCTCTCTGCCCCCCTCTTCCTTTTCCAATCCAGGGACTGGAAGGAGAAGGAGGAGCAGTGGAGGCAAGTAAGTGGACAGATTTGGGCGCCCCCCACCAAGCTGCTGCCTGAGGCGACTGCTTCAGTTGGCCTCATGGATGGGCCGGCCCTGTGTGCAGGCCTGAGCCACAAAACAAAATGGCAGTGGCAGCACTGCCACAGCCCACCTGAGGTTGAGTCCTTATCAGCTTCTAGGTCTTACAGAAGCTTGCAGAAGACATCTGGCACACAGTGTTTCCCAGGATCTCTCCAGGCCATCACCACTCCACCTCTCTTCCAGCTCTGCCCCAGGAGGAGGAGGAGGAGGGACCAGCGCTGTTGCATGGCCAGCACAAAAGAGCGGGAGGGAGGCCTGTGCAGACCTGATGAAAGGGCAGCAGAGGCTTTTCTTCTCAAATGGAAGGGGGCTTTGGACCAGCCCTTAACAACACCCCCATTTTTCAAATGGGAACATTCTCCAGAGATTTTCTTTCATTGGAAGGGCAGGAGAAGGAAAAACTGCTACCTGAGTCTCTTGGCCAAAACACTTTGCCCCAGCTGCTCCTCCCACCCTCCCCACTGGTGAATGGGTTCTTCCCAAAAGAAGGATGCAAAGGCCTTTGGGGAAGAGGCCACTGACCAGCAGGGGGGGGTGAGAGAGAGGAGGAGGAAGAGCAGCTGCCACTGCCAAGGGACTTTGCAACAGCAGCAGCAGCTCCTCTTTTTCCCATCCCCCATCAGCAAAGGGGATCAGGATGCCTCAGTGCTTCCTGTCCTCCCAAAATTTCCCCTCATTCACCGGAGGGGGGGTGTTGGAGGGGTTGTTACCCACTGATGGGAGACTGGGGGTGCCATAGGGACCCAGTGTGCCATGGAGGGTCCACAGCAAACTGGCTTTGGCACTGGATAACCTCAGCTGCTATGTAAATCATTAAGATCAGCTTTGCTGAATCTGCACTGCTCCATAATTCAGACTGAGGGTTTTGCAAGCAACTAGTGTAGGCAGGAGATGCCCATGTTGGAGTGGAGAAGTGGAGAATATGTGATTCTACTATTCTGTCTGGAAAGCATTCCTGTATGAAGTATCTTGGGAGTGGGTTTTTTTTTTATACCTATGCAAGAATAATGTTTTCATACATGTCTAAAACTAAAGCTTTCATGGCCATTGAGATCATAGAGAAACAAGTTTTCGGGTTTAAAAACCATGATGAAAAATTCTTTAAAAAGCAAGGAAGTTCTAAAACAAGTTTAGAAGAAGGGCTAGCTGTTGCAATACCTACGTTTCGCTAACACTACTGGTTAGCTTCCTCAGGGTTTGCGAATCCCAAGAAGTTTGTTCTCTGAGTCTTCTTGGGATTCGCAAACCCTGAGGAAGCTAACCAGTAATGTATTGCAACATCTAGCCTTTCTTCTAAACTTGTTTTAGAACTTTCTTTCTGTTTAAAGAATTTTTCATCATGGCTTTTAAACTCGAAAACTTGTTTCTCTATGTTTTCATTAATGCATTCATTCAGGCACTTTCCATGGTTATCTTGTTCTGCGCACACACACACACACACACACACACACACACACACACACACACACACACACACACACACCCCATGGGCTACTTAGAGGGCAACAGGATGGAGGAAAGATCCAGCGCCTGTGTGGCAGGTTGCCTAGTGACAGGGAAGGAGATGGAGGTCTCAGAAAGTTGTTAAGATACCTTCTGTAAGAGCCAGGATGGTGTAGTGGTTTGGGAGTCGGACTTAGACCTGGAAGATCCAGGTTCAAATCCCCGCTCAGCCACGAAGCTTCCTGGGTGACCTTGGGCCAGTCACTATCTCTCAGCCCCACCTACCTCACAGGGTTGTTGTGAGGACAAAAAGGAGGGGAGGAACTATGTACACCACTCTGAGCTCCTTGGAGGAAGGGCAGTATAAAAAATGTGAAAAATAAAATAAATAAAAAATATTGTGGAGCTTTTTTTAGCATCAGGTAGTCATGTTGAGGTCTATTTCAAGTTACCCGTGTCCCTGCCTGGGATGGGAAGTAGCCCCATGAATGATCCGCCAAGTCCATCTGCCCTGCCACGCTGACCTGGAAAAGAATCGTCCACCCAGCACTTGTCCGGAGCCATCTGGGGAACAGCTGCGGTGACGGCCTCCCTGCGCGCCTTGGTTTGCCACCAATTTGCCGTCAGAATTGTTTCCACGGAATTGTCACAGCATGGTAACAAGATGCTACATGATGGGTGAAATGTCAGACATCCGGAACAGAAAGCTCTCCTGTCATCTCAATGGCATGGAGGCTCTGCCAGGACATATCAGACCACGGCTGTCAGGCTGGCACTTTTGCCTCTGGCACCTGTTAGTTGCCCCCAACCCCCATTCACACACACACACACACCCGATTTACATTTGCATCCGACCATGGGGCACCAAGAATCTCCCTGTTCAAGCCAAGGTATTGTTCATAGTGAAACTGAAAAGAAACTAATTGTGCCACTAACTGTGCGATCAAGATCACCTTTCTCTCAGAAGGAACAAAAATAATAATAATGATGCTTTGACTCTCTGCTCCCTCCAGCACAACCAAAGCATGTGATAGAAGAGCCAGTGGCCAGCACAACCAGAGGCAATAGCCTCTGCACAGAATGGTCTTAGAATGGGTTACGGAGGTTGTGTTTGAATGATCTTTCATCCTGTTGAGGGCTCTTCAGTCTGACCTCCCACACACGCACGCACGCACACACACGGGCCCACTTCTTCACCCTGTTCCCCCTCCAGATGAATCCTTCAGGTTCAATTGACTCATTTGCTGGAGGGAGAAAACCAAGTCCCAAAATCTAGGAGAGACAGATGTATCATGTATACCATGTATACATACACCGTGTACACATACAGATGGCCAAACCATGTACACATGTATGGCCAAATCACTCTGCTGGAAATGTTCCTGGCTCAGTGTCCTCCAGTTCTGAACAACAGAACAACAGAGCCCGGAGCCACCTGCCAGCCAAGAGACTAGGATGCTGGTTGGCTATGCAGAAATTCTGGTGTCTAGACTCTCTAGGGCAGTGGTTCCCAAACTTTAAGCAAACTTTTATTAAAAAGACGCTCAAACATTTATCTTCCTATATTTGCACAAGCTTGCAAACTGCAGGAGTTCAGCTCCTTGCAAACTGCAGGAGCTCAGCTGTTTGCAGGGTGATTAGCAGCTGTTTGATTTTTGAATAGCCTCCAGGCTTGTGGCAATTAGTTATCTGATCTTTCCATCACCCCTGTTTTCATTGGAGGCTCTGCAGGACCCACCAGAAAACAGGTCGCGACCCACCAAGTGGGTCCCAAACCACAGTCTGAGAAACACTGAGTTAGATGAAGACCTGCTCTTCATCTAGGATCTAGTCTGTGGGGCATAGAGGCAAGATCTTGTATTTTGGCCAAGACACAGTATATTTAATGGCGGTTGTCTCATCAATGTTTATTAGAAAATCCACTGTGTCTTGAGCAAAATTTCTTCAGGGAAATGGTGATGAATGGCAACCAAGTCCAAGTCTCTAGACATGCAAATTGTGCTATAATGAGAGCAGTGAGCAAGGAGTGTAAGTGTGATGCAGGGAGGAGAGTTTGTTTGAGCTGGTCGAATAAGGCTGAGTGATACTTCTGGATCAGGGCCTGTCCAAGAAAGAGTCCATTGCTCAATCTAAAGAGCACAGAAGCAGAGAGAGTAAGAGAGAAAGCAAGCTGCAAAGGAGACCACAGGGAGGCTCTTCTATCAATGGTGTGCCCCCCCCCCACGAAATCCCAATTTGGGATTAAAGTTAAAGGAGGGGGTGGGGATCCTGAGCCTGGAAAGGTTGGCGACTTGAGAGGATTGGCTTTGAGCCAGTGGCCTGGATGAGCCATTCTGGCAAAACACTCCAAGAGGAAACCCCCCCCAGCCCCCTCCTAGATAGCAGAGATGCTGAGATCCCCTATTACCTTAGGGCACCTGTGGGACAGAGGCCTCTTTTTTTGAGGCTGGCCTGCATCGTGGTTTTCCACCACCTCTTTTCTGTAAGCGGGGGTGGGTGGCGGGTGAAGGGATTTGGAGAGGTGTTTTTCCAGGCACACCCAAGTTATACCCAGCCAGCGGCACGTTCAGACAACCTCGCTCACTCACCACTTGATTGAGCCAAAAGTCAATGTCCAGCCTTTTGCCCAAGGTTCCAGGGGCCAATTGCAGCACCCAGTAGGAAGGGAGCGTGAGACGCGCGGGGGGTGCGGGTGCGGGAGGGGGTGAGGAAGCACGGCACAGAAGCAGTGGGGCAGATCCCCCCCTGTGAATCAGAGATTCCCCCCCCCATGGATCAAGTGGGGGGAGCTCTGGGGCGCAGCATCTGCAAAGACTTGCTTGCAGCCCCCCCCGCCCTTCTCCTCTTACCCCCCCCCCCGCTTCCCCCACCCGGTGTGCGGCCGCGATCTCCTCCCCACGAAGCCCCACCTTCTTGCTGCCCATTTTGCTCCGGCAGAGCGCGTCGGAATGCCGAGCTGATAGCCGCCGTCTCGGGCAGACTCTGGAAGCAGCGACGACAAAGGCGAGCCAGCCGGCTGCCCTGCGCGGCGCGCGGTGTGTGTTTGTGTGCGTGTGCGCGCAGCAGGCGCCGTGCGAGGGGCGCCCCCCCCCTCGGGGCTTGGGGGTGCAGACCAGGCGCTTGCCCGCCCTGCTGGGCTGGTGGCTCTGCCAGGGAAGATTTCCGCCGCCAACGGAGCCCCCTTTGTTTTCGCCGCTCCGCTTTTGGAAATCGAGCTGAAGGCTGGAGCTCGCTGCCTTCAAGGCTTCGGCGTGCTGCTGCTAACGTGGAATGGGACGGTGGGATGGCGCCCGCGCCCCTGACCCCATGGAAGCCGGAGAAGAGCGCAGCGCGGGGTCCCTGTTGAGAGTCTCTCGCCCCAGGAAATAAGGTGAGGGGCACAGGGGTGGTGGTGGGGGCGCTTACCTGCAGCAAGCTGTTGCGCCATTAGCACTTCCTTTCTCCGCGAAGAGGTGCTGAGAGGCTGTCTGGGCGCTGTGCCTTCTGACCTGAGCAGCCTCTTCCTCCCCCCCCCCCCCAATGCCAGGGGGCTGGAGACGGATACTCTGCAGTGAGTGAGGGGGATTTCGGGGGGCACTCCTGCTGCCTTCTCTATTCCCGTGTTGTGCTCTTCAGGGCATTGGCAAGGAAAGCAGGGAACTGCCTGTTGCACGTCGGCCGGCGGGATGGAGGTGCCGCCAAGAGCCCGGAGCCACCTGCCTGCCTTGCCTGCTCTCTCTCGCCCGGGCCCTGCTGCCCCATCCATGCTGTACCCTGGTGGGCAGGAGCTGTAAAAGCCGCAAGGGCAAGGCAGCAGCAGGCGCAATAATGCCGTCGTCGCTCGCAGATATGTTTGGCGGTGGGTGGCTTCCTTCAGGTGCAAGAGACCACCATATGCCTTCTGGGCGCGCCTGCCTCCGGGGCCCTGGGCTGGCTCCTGGCCGGTACCTCCGCTCTTCCTGTCCATGGGGACTTGCCAAAGTCCCCGCTCAAGCATTTATTTCCAGGAAACGGGGAGACCCAGCCTAGTTGTTTGAGCTTGCCTGAGCAGGGGCTGGGAGTGTTACGATGTGTGTGTGTGTGTGTGTGCACACAATGTTTTATGTTTAAGGACTATGTTTACTTACTTTGCTTTCTGGGATGTAGCTTTCAGTATGTCCCCTGCCCCACACAGCCCCTTGGGATTAGGTAGGCTGGAATTAGATAGGCTGGAATTTGGTAGGCACAGCAGTACAGCTGGAGGGGGGCATTTCTTAGCTTGCGCGCGCACACACACACACATACACACAAGCAAGCACAGCGTCTTCCTGAGCCATTGCCGGCTCAAGCCTTCTTGACGTCTGAGGCAGCATCCCAAATGATGCTGCCCCCCTTATCCGGTGATGTGCCAGCTACTCCCACCCTTCAATGTTCAGCACTCTCTCCTCCGCTCCATAATTTTTTCTTTTTCCATTTTTTTCTCTCTTTCCAATGGAAGGAGAAGGAGGAGCAGTGGAGGCAAGTAGGCGGACAGAGATGGGCGCCCCCCCCCACCAATCTGCTGCCTGAGGCAATTGTTTCAGTTGGCCTCATGGACAGGCCGGCACTGTCCTGAGCTTTTCTTGGCAGGGAATGTATGTATCAGAAGGGGTCACCCTCTCTAGTAAGTCATGTCATATGAACACAGCGCAGCTGCCTTATGCTGCCAGGTTCAACCCCTTGTTCCAGAATCAGGGTCTAGTTTCACCTCTCATCACACCAGACTGCAAAAAGGGCTTTCAACATTTGCTTGGGATCCAGACGTTGCTGGTGTGACTGATAAGCCATGTTTAGCACTCAGTTCCTCAGGGTCACTGCGGGCCCATCTATGAGGCCGCCTGATGTGGGTTGCATCAGCGGCGGATTGCGTGGAGCCCAAAGGGGGCAGAGGATTTGGGGTGCCTTTCACCCCAAGTCTGTCGCCACCACTTCCCTCCAACCTGCCACCAACGCAAGCTGCAGTGATCTGCTTCCTGCTCGCTCAAGCAAGAAGCAGATCATTCCACTCCTTACTGTGCTCCTTGTGTGTTGCCCTGAAACCTGGAAGTGCGGAACTTCCGGTTTCATTTACAAGGACAGCATGAGTTCACACTTCCAGGTGAACACTTCCCACACTTCCAGGTTTCATGGCAACCTGTGAGGAGCGCGGTAAGGGTTGGGGGAGGTTGTGATGCAGAGGTGGCGGACCCAAGATGGCGTCAGGTGGCATTCTGGGTTGCACTGTCCCTGCTCAGAGCTCCTTGCCCCAGGGCAACTGGCTACTCTTCTGCCTGGCCTGCAGCCCTGCGCTCAGCCCTCCTCACTTGGGAGCCAGTGTTCACCCCACAACATGCAGGCAGGCACCCCAAGGAAGGAAGGGGCTAAAATCTCACCGTTGTTGTTGTTGTTGTTGCTGCTGCTCTCCCCTGTTTTACACACACACAGTTAACCTTGTCAAATTGTCTTTGCTTTTTGACTGCAAAAAGGTTTTAATATATATTTGTTACTTTAACAAAAAAAATTACTACCTTTCTTCCAAGGAGCTCAGGGTGGTGTACATCTCCCCCCCCCCCACTTTATCTTCACAACAAACCTATCCAGTAGGTTAGGCTGAAGGAGACTGGTCCAAGGTCACTGAATGAGCCTTGTGGGTGAGTGGGGATTTGCACCTGGGTCTTCCTGCTTTCAGGCCAACCCTCTGACTGCCACAGGGCACACATTATTAAGATTATTGTGCCATCACTGTACACGGTGCTTTACAAAGTGTGAGAAGACAGGCCTCTGCCCCAAGAGGCTTACAGTCTAGATCCTGATACAAGGAAGACAACAAGGGAGGAAGGGAAGTGGGGCAAAAAGAGGAAGCTTGTGCCACTGTTTCTGTTACACATACCTACAACGCAATCCTAACCAATTTACCAACTGCAATGCAGCCCCGAGGTAAAGGAACAAACATTCCCTTACCTTGAGGAGGCCTCCATGACTGCCCCTCCACTGCAGGATGCAGCTGTCCCCCATTGGCACAGCTCTGCATCGGCCCTGGAAAGTTGGTTAGGATTGAGCTGGCAATCTTAGTTGCTGCAAGGAATGGGGACTGGCACAGTGCTGAAGGCTTCACCTAAGGGCTTTTCCAGAGGGAGCCAGGAAGCATCATGCACATGGATCAAGATGCAAGTCCAAGCATAATGGGCAACAAGGGAGACACGATGAAGTCATTTGAGGGAAGAGGAGACCTTCAGAGTGTTGAGGGGGTGGAATTGGGCATCTGTCCTGAGTAATTGTCCGATGTTGGCCTGATGATGGACAGGACGGTTATGCCTAATATGGGGAAGGGGTTGCATTGAGTCTGTGTCAGCCTGTCCTCTGCCAGGGCCTCTTCTGCAGTGGCAGGAGGGCGATGAACATTGGCCTCTCCATCTATTTTAGCTCTTTAATCAATTGAGGCTTTGCAAGGAATATCCACCAACTGGGGTGTCCAAATCCCCTTTCCCTGGAGAGGCTGTCTCCTAATTAAATTCTCTAGCCTTGTTTAGCCACTTGGTAACAGGAGCTGTGGAATGTTCCATCCCAAAGAAAGGGGAAGGACAGCGACCGGCAGTAGTGCTTTTTCTGTTAAATGCGACCGTGGGAGGTATTTCTGGCCTGGATGCCTGGAAAAGAATGCTAAGGAGATGGGTATGTCTGTGAAGTGGCAGGCAGGATAGCCCCAAAATAGCAGGGGGAGCTGCTAATGGGAGCGGGCCTTGTTGGTGGCGGATGTGACAGAGGCAAAATGATGGGCGGCTGTCGGAAGAAACGGGAGGCTGGGGCGATGGCTCCAGAAATGTTTCAAATCCCTGAGCAGTTTGGGCCAGAGGGAATATTCTCAAGTTGGTAACTTGCACCTGTGATGTTTTAAAATTTAGTTTTAGATTTCAGAAGATCCTTCCAGATGCGTGATGACCAGAATTATACACAGTATTCCAAATGTGGCTGCACCTTAGATTTGTATATCGAAAATGACTGCTACTATGGTATTGAATTGCCCCTATACTGTATAGGGGCAATTCAGGACCATAGTAGCCGTCATTTCCGATCCCTTCCCTAATGACTGCCATTCTTTTGGTAATAAGCTTAGAACCTTTCTCTGCAACATGCTTGCTTTGCTTCCTACCTGAGATCCAGACCTAAAGGCCCCACAGTGCAGGAAAGGCCAGTGTGTTACACATGAAAGAAATCAGCTGCTAAACACACTCCAGGATAAGTCCCAAAGGCAGCATCAGAGCCCAGCCTGACAGAGATTTTTTTGCATCTCGATGAATGTGTGGGGAAGAGCAGAAGGAATTGGAGGAGCACATTGCTCGTGATGTTCAGTATAAACAAGCAATGGCTTTAAATGCCCCCAAAACAGACTTGCCATAGAAGCAGTAGCCTTGTTGGATGTCAGTGGCTAAATGAAGTCTTTGCATCAGTTTTCATGGTGGAAGATGCTGGAGAGGGGGTGGGGGTCTACACATACAGTTATGGCATCAAACATTTCAGCAACCATCATCACCAGGTATGGGTGGATGGGGGATATCAGAAACTCCCACCACCCCTTACTTGTATCAGAACAAGGAAAGGAGGAAGAAAAGGGAACGGGAAGCTCAAGCTGCTTCTGGCTTCTTCCAGAGATTCTAAAGATTCAGAGATTCACCTGCAGGGAGATGGATGCCCTCCCTATTGGCCTTCCAGTGGTGGTTTGGTTAGACACTTTAATTTTGGTTAGTCGCTTTCCCACCCAACAGCCCAATCCTACCGTAGGATCCACCGGGCGGCCGAGGCCGCCCGCCGGATCCTGTGCTCCGCTGCAGGCAGCCTCCCCCATGGTGGAAAGTCTCCTCGGGGAAGGGAACGCTCATCCCCTTCCCCGAGTGTAAACGGCGCTGGGGCCGATTGGCCTCCTCAGAATTCTGCCAGCTATTTTGCTGGCGGAAGTCAGAGGAGGCCGTGTAACCTGGGCCTATTGGCCCTCACCATTCCGCCCCCCCTCCGCTGTATCCTTACCTGGGTCTGGTGGCAGGCGGGAGACGGTCCGGGCGGCGGAGCAGGGGAGGCCAGCCTTGCGCCGGCCTTCCCTGCTCGGATGTAGATGCAAACGTGCCTTATGGCATGTTTGTGACGTCTTCGACCGGTGGAACGCTTGTTCCGCCGGCCGAATTTAGAACACGATTGCGTTGTTAATTTCTGTTGGTTGTGCTTTCTGTTCTTTTGTTTGATTAATAGTCGGCTCTGCTCTATTTATTGTACAGTATTTTTATGTTTTTTAATGATGGTTTTTATTGTGATTTGTGTTTATGGAATTTTAATTTATGATTGTAAGCCGCCCTGGGTGCCCCGTTGTTCAGGGGGAAGGGTATAAATCTTTTAATTTAACAAACGTTCCTTTCTCTGAATGCCAAAGAACTCAAAGAAGGGCACCTAAAGATAACGGCTGGCTACCAATTGCATCCAGGCAGTGGCAAGGTATGGCAAGTAGGGCATGTGTCCTGGACGCCACCTGAAGGGGGTGCCACTGAGCAGTTTCTATTAGAAGATGGTGGCTGGCGCGGGTCTGGAGAAGCAGTGGCTGCACTAGCGGCGACTCTGCCAAGCCAGGCCTCTACTTTCAGCTGGTATGTGTAGCCTTGTGTTTCGGCGGCCTCATGGTCTGGCTACCACCCCCTTCCTCGTCCTTTGGAGGCTCAATGAGAGCCTCCAAAGGAGAAGGAACAGGGGGTAGCCGGATTGCGGGGCCACTGTTGCCTCTTCGTCTTTTGGCAGCCTCGTGGTCTGACTTCCCCCAGTTCTTCTCGTTGAGCCTCCAAAGGAGGAGGAAGGGGGGTGGCAGCCAGACCATGAGGCTGCCGAATGACGAGGAGGTGGCAGGGGCCCCCCAATCCGGTCTCCTAAGGAGAAGCTAGATCATGAGGCCGTCGCCACCACCAGCGGCCTCTGGAAGTGACGTCATGACGTTACCACCCTGGGCACCGCAGGTTCTAGATACATCACTGCATCCAGGAGACCCACAAAGAGTGATGCTGAAGAACTGCATCTATTTACTGGAGATGATAAAGAATGAAGCTTTAGAATGAGTTTGCAAGCTACAAAGTGGACGGTCCAGGTTTGCCCCTGCTGCAGAGCTCAACAAAATCAAATGGCAAATTGCTGAACTTTTCACTAAAATATGTCTAAAATAAGAAAGAAAAGGGCGTTCTAGAGATGGAAAAGGTGCAGAAAACGGCAAGCAAAATAACCAACGGGTTAACATGCAGGAACCGCAGGACTATCAGATAATGCACACAGACAGGGTTGTTGCCTAATGAAGCAGACAAATCGAGGCCCTTCTTCTTGCGCCGCGTGAATTTCCTCTTACAAGATGCAGTGATGGCCGCTTGTTTAGATGCATTTGTAGCTTGTGCTAGTTGATTATTTGTTCCCAAGTAGGTGCAGAAGAACAAAACAGAACAGCACCCCAAACAAAAAAGATTTTAAAAAAGGGATGAAAGACGTTCTTGGAGAATAGGCTATCTCAGCGGCGATGAGCCTAACATGAGAACAAAATGGAACCCCTGTTGTTAGAGGCAGTGGTACCTCGGAGTGCCAGATGCCGAAGCAAATAAGTCAAGGCCAGCAGCAGGAGCCGATTGTGGGCCACTGCTGGAAACAGAGGGCTGGGCTGGCTAGACTGAGTTTCTTGGCAATTTTTAGGCAAGGTTCCTAAGCCTAGGCTTACCATATCGCCGACCGGGACGCTCCGTTTTGCCCTTAAGGGCAAAACGGAGCGTCCCGGTCGACGATATGGTAAGCCTACCTAAGCCTAAACTCCTCCGTTTTGTGAGCTCCTCTCTTAGGGACCTGCTGATGAATCTTAATGCTAGGGGTTAAACTAAATGTGACCCTAAACATGTGACAAGTTTACCCCAAAGTTGACCCTAAGCAAGTTACACGTGTACCCTGTTTTCCCGAAAATAAGACCTACCCCCAAATAAGACCTACCGGTAGTTTGGAGCTCGCCTGCCAATACTCGCCTGCTCTATTGCTGGACATGAGAGCTTGGGCCAATGGTTCTACAGGCAATGGAGTCGCAAGAAATTCAGGCCGGAATGCGGGGAAGAAGATGACATGATTGCATTTGGATAAATGTAAATTGTTGTACCGGTACATTAAAAAAAAACAAGACATCCCCTGAAAACAAGACCTAACCTACTGCGTTTTTTGGAGCCAAAATTAATATAACACCCGGTCTTATTTTTGGGGAAACAGGGTATGTTGTTTTTTAGGAAGTGGCACGTGGGAACTGTGTGTCTAAACTGTCTGAGGGAGTAGGGGGCTTTAATACTCAGTTCTCATTCCAATCGCACACCCCCATGCTTTTTCATGGAAGCTTCTGCTTTTTTCCCCCATTAAAAAAATATATTGTATGGTGGGGTATTCAATTTGGTATTCAATCCATACCAAATATTGTATGGTCAGGACTGGAAACACAGTGAGGGCAAAGTACTAAAACCTCTCTTCCCCTTCCACTGCAGTTTCAGGCTACTTTGTCACACACCCCAGAGGGCTATTTGCTGAAAACCCAATAAACACAGAAGTGTAACTCACATGGTTTAGGGTCACTCATGTCTAGCTAGCTTGACTCTAAATTAAGAGTTCACCTGCTATGCTAAGTACTGCGACACCTGGTTTTTCTAAAACCTTTTCAACGCAAGATCAGCCATAATCAGGAATGCTGAATAAAATACCCGTATTGTCCCGAGTATAAGACGCACCTGATTATAAGACGCACCCTTAAAGTTTGGTGCTATTAAAAAAATCTAATTAAATCACCAGCATTAAATTGCAACAGCCTGATTATAAGACGCACCCCTAGTTTAAAAACTTAAATTAGGAGAAAAAAGTGAGTCTTATACTCAGACCAATACAGTATTGGACTAAAAGCCTGTTTGGTTTTTTGCCAGCATATTTGAGTGAAGAGAATTGACTCGAGTTTGTTTTCTCCCCCCTCAAATGAATGTGTACTTTTGTCTGTATGGCAGCCAATGTGGGTAGATGCCACAGACTCCCCATGAGGTCCAGCTTCAAATCCTGTTTTGCTCAGGAAACTCCAGCTTGCTCCTCTTCCCCTCTTCCCTGCCTGGTTTCTCCCCATCCCAAGCTTTGCTCTTTTTCAGCACATACCAAAGGCATTTTTTTTTCATGTGGTGCAAAAGGCATAAAAAAGCACATTCTGTTGCAAACAAAGCGCTGTTGACCCTGGCGGGCAAATAGTCTTGAACGTATTACATGCTTGAAAAGCAGCTTCAGAAACAGGCAGGCTGAGAGCAAACAGCTGATGAGGGGAGGGGGGACCCAATGGGACAGCCGCTGGTCCCTCCTTTTAGCCGAGAAAGGAGAAGAGTTGCCTTTCAAACCCCTCAGATCTGAGTCCTTTTGAGGATGCTCCCTTTGTGGCAATCGCCATCAACAGTCCAAATCTAAACGGGCTTCACACTTGGCAGATTTGAGATTTCACACACACACACACACACACACACACACACACACACACACACACACACACACACACATGCCGGTTTCACACTTCACAAAAGCAGAGAAGCCAAGAATGGCGCTGCGAGAAGCCAGAATCACAACGTCCATGTCAAACAGAGCTACGTTTGTTGTGTTGGCGGGCCCTTTGTGTTGCCGCTTGGGAGCATCAGCCAAGCAAGTCACCGCTGGGTTTTTTAGATTCACCGCATTGTGTTTGCTGCTGCTTCTCCTTATGTGGTTGTGATTGAGAATGTCAGCCCAATCCTAACTAAATCCCCGCGCAGCGATGCAGCGGTGCTGGCGTGGCCTACGCGGCATTCCACAGGGGGAATTTAGCATGCTGGAGGTCTACCTTTGTCCCCTTGTCCTGGATTAAGCCCCAGCAGTGGCAACGCGTCAACTTGGACCTGTGCCAGCAATATCACTGGTGCAAGTCTGCATTGATCCATGTCAGTGGATCAGGCCCAGGAAGGGGGGATAGGATATGGCGCGTGCCGGTGCCACTAATCCCTACCCTCTCACGGGCCCGATCCGCCCACCCCCACCCCTGTCGCCACCCTCCCCCCATTCTGCTGCCTTCCCCCCATCCCGTTCCACCCCCCGCATGGACGTACCTGCTCCAGCAAGCGCCCATGCAGCCACAGGTGCCAGCGGGAAGGCCCTGCACTGTTGTAAAGCGCTTTACGATGCTTTTGCAACAGCACGCAACAGCAGAACACTTTTTCTGCCGGTGCTACTAGAGCATAGGATTGGGCCGTGTGTCTGTTGGCAGTTTTTGGCTGGGCTTGTATCTGGGTGGTGGTTTTGATTTGTTTAGTTCAGAAGTTAAAAGTGACTTGCCCTGAGCCGAAAAAAAATATATATTTGAGTGGTGAAAGCAACCCAATTAGCCTCCAGCAGAGCCTTCAGCCAGCCTCTTTCACTGTGAGCACAACAGCACTTTTAAACACTGTGATGGACACACAATTGTATGGGGGCCAAGTGATGGGATTCCCACCACTGGTCTGCCTCTGTGTGTGGAAGTGAAGCAGGCCAGTGAAACAGCTTGAATGTCATCACCTGGGCATCCAGGGGCTGGACCTGGTCCAGGAGCACCCCAAGCTGCACACCTGTGTCTTCAGGAGAAGTGCAATCTCCCCATCAAGCATCAGCTGTCATCTTTTATCCAGAGGAATGGAATTTTCAACCAGCAGCACCTATGTCTGGTCTGGATTAAATTGTTGCATAAAACAAACATATACGACTAATTGTCGAAAATCATCAATGTCCTCTTCATATGGATGCTGACCCTGCCAAAGGCTTTCCCCCTCCAAATCCCAGAACTTAAGAATATAAGGAGAGCCCTGATGGTTCAGGCCAAAAAAGGCCCAGCAAGTCCAGCTTCCTGTATCAGTGGCCCCACCAGATGCCTCAGGGAGCACAAGACAACTAGATATCCTGTTTCCCTTTGCCACTCCCTTGCACCTGGCACAGAGAAATCCTACTCCTAAAGCCAGGAGGTTGCTTATGGCTTGTAACTTTTGATGGACCCAAATATGCAACTTGACCCAAATATGCAACTTGTCCCTTAAAACGGCCAATGTGCCAGAGGATTGGAGGATAGCTAATGTCACACCAATCTTTAAAAAAGGAAGGAGGGGGGACCCGGGAAACTACAGGCCAGTCAGCCTAACATCTGTTCCGGGGAAGATGGTGGAAAGTCTCATTAAGGATAAAATCTTAAAATACATAGAAGAACAAGCTCTGCTGAGGGAGAGTCAGCATGGCTTCTGCAAGGGGAAGTCTTGCCTCACAAACCTGTTAGAATTTTTTGAAAAGGTCAACAGGCATGTGGATGCGAGCGAACCCGTGGATATTATATATCTGGATTTTCAGAAGGCGTTTGACACGGTCCCTCATGAAAGGCTCCTGCGAAAACTCCACAGTCAGGGAATAAGAGGGCAGGTCCTCTTGTGGATTAGGAACTGGTTGAAGACCAGGAAACAGCGAGTGGGAGTCAATGGGCAATTTTCACAATGGCGAGAGGTGAAAAGCGGTGTGCCCCAAGGATCGGTCTTGGGACCGGTGCTTTTCAACTTATTCATAAATGACCTGGAGTTGGGGATAGGCAGTGAGGTGGCCAAGTTTGCGGATGACACTAAACTTTTCCGGGTGGTAAAGACCAGCAGGGATTGTGAAGAGCTCCAGAAGGATCTCTCCAAACTGGGAGAATGGGCAGCAAAATGGCAGATGCGCTTCAATGTAAGTAAGTGCAAAGTGATGCACATTGGGGCAAGAAACCAAAATTTCACATATACGCTGATGGGTTCTGAGTTGTCTGTGACGGATCAAGAGAGAGATCTTGGGGTCCTGGTGGACAGGTCGATGAAAGTGTCGACCCAGTGTGCGGCGGCTGTGAAGAAGGCCAATTCCATGCTCGGGATCATTAAAAAGGGGATTGAGAATAAAACGGCCAATATCATTATGCCTTTGTACAAATCGATGGTAAGGCCACATCTGGAGTATTGTGTCCAGTTCTGGTCACCATACCTCAAAAAGGATATAATTGAATTGGAAAAGGTGCAGAAAAGAGCGACCAGAATGATTCGTGGGCTGGAGCACCTCCCTTACGAGGAAAGGCTACAGCGTCTGGGGCTTTTCAGCCTAGAAAAAAGGCGCCTGAGGGGGGACATGATTGAGACTTATAAAATTATGCATGGGATGGAGAGAGTGGATAGAGGGAAATTCTTTTCCCTCTCGCACAACACCAGAACCAGGGGACACACACTAAAATTGAGTGGAAGGAGAGTTAGAACGGATAAAAGAAAATATTTCTTTACCCAGCGTGTGATTCATCTGTGGAACTCCTTGCCACAGGATGTGGTGATGGCACCTGGCCTAGATGCCTTTAAAAGGGGTTTGGACAAATTCATGGAGGAAAAGACCATCACAGGTTACAAGCCATAAGCAACCTCCTGGTTTTTTTTTTTTTTTTTTTTAGAAGTGGGTTTTCTCTGTGCCAGGTGCAAGGGAGTGGCGACTGGACACAGGTATCTTGTTGTCTCGTGTGCTCCCTGAGGCATCTGGTGGGGCCACTGTGTGACACAGGAAGCTGGACTAGATGGGCTTTTGGCCTGATCCAGCAGGGCTCTTCTTATGTTCTTATGTTCTTATGGACCTTTCCTCCATGAATCTATCCAATCCCCTTTTATCCCATCTATCCAATCTAGGCCAGGTGCCATCACCACATCCTGTGGCAAGGAGTTCCACAGATTAATTACACGCTGGGTGAAGAAATATTTTCTTTTGTCTGTTCTAACTCTCCCTCCCTCAATTTTAGTGCATGTCCCCTGGTTCTGGTGTTGTGCGAGAGGGAAAAGAACTTCCCTCTATCCACTCTATCCACACTTTTGATGGACCTTTCCTCCATGAATCTATCCAATTCTCTTTTATCCCATCTATCCAATTTTATGCATCCAAATTATGCATCCCATGCATAATTTTATACGTCTTGGCTCAGAGGGAACAAAAAAGACTATGCATGTTACTCCTCTCCAACTACCTTCATTTTGTTTAGCTTTGTATGGCCTTACCATTGCCACCACCTCCCCCACTATCTTCCCTCTCTTCTGTTCCAATGTAGCATCTTTGCCCTTGAAGTCTCCCTTACAGATTTTGGTCTGCCCCCTCTTTGCCCCTTATGCTTTTGGCTGCAACCAGATGTTATGGCAGACATGGGGCTTTCATCCAAAATAGTGGTTGCACACCTGGCCTCTCCTGTTTCCTCCAAAAGTCCTTGTGCAACTTATCCTTGTCTCTGCATCACAGCCACCATGGATTTTCCCACCTTCAACCCACATCATGTGCTGGTGGGCTAGGGAGAGAGAAAGTGACTAATAGTCAGTGCTGTGGAATTAGGACACAGATATGAAGGGGGACAGGGACGAGGCCATCCATTTTGGCAGCAGTTTTGGGTCTAGTTCCAACCTGAATGAGTTGGAACTAGACCCAAAACTCATTTCAACCTCATCTGAAATGAAGTCTCGGTAGTACATGTTGCTGCGTTTGCTTGCCTTCATCCCTTGTTAGCTCAGCCTCCCTGCCCCACCTGGGGATCTTCCTCTTATTGTTCACTTCTGAGAAATGGGTCCCATGGTTTTACATATAGGGACATTTGAGGCAATGGGAGAGAAGCTTTCCTGAAGTAAGCCAGATGTTCTGGGCAGAGCTGAGAATCATCCCCCGTGACACCAGCCTGCCTTCCTAGATTCCCTGGACTAGCAACTGAGATTTTCATCCAGTTGTTTCTACTGGGGAATTTTGGGCCCTTGTGGGTTTCACAACAACTATTCATTCCCTAAGTAAGGAGCCTTAAGCAAGGTGAAGCTACCAAGATTCCCCTCTCCTGAGAAAAGGTAAAGTACAATGGGTTATTATGGTGTGTATTTTATCAAGAGAGAAGAGAAAGGAGAGCAAGAGAGAGGGAAATAAAATAACAACCCCCTGTTTCTTCTCCCCTTCCTTAAAAGAGCGAGGGAACCGAGTCGGAGGTATTTTTAGCCACTTGGGCAGGGGAGGCTTTGCATTATCTGCCACGGGCGAGCCATAGCTGCGGCTGCTTTTAATCTATAATCTACAAAGAATGGATTCTGCAATCTTCCGTTTTTCAAAGGGAAAATCTGCCGAGAATATTTTTGTGATCTGCAAGGATAGGAAAATCCTCTTTGCTAGGTGAGGTCATGCGAGAGGGTTGAGTTACATGAGGAGGGGAGGGGGAGAGACCCTCAGAGAGCAGGCAAAGGCCACCCCTTCCCTGGCTCATGACATGAAGCAACCCAGTTGAAATCTTGCTCACACGCACAGACATGTGTGCACATTCCTTTCTGTTCCTGCGCTGTCATGTTGCGCAAGGGCAATGCCAGCGTGACACACCAATCGAGCCAGGGACAGCGATCTGAGCTGGCCGGTCCTTGCAGCCTTCTGTGGCATCTTCCCGATTCAGGTATTCAGAGTTTATGGTGGTGGATTTATATGTCCACGTAGCACCTGTCACTGTGCCTGACACTTTACAGAGTAACACAAATAACAGGTCTCTGCCCCCTGGGCGGCCCGCCCCGCGCGCTTCTCCCTGTCAACGCCCCTGCCCCAGACACCTGGGACTTGGAGGCAAGTCTTTGGAGGGAGGCTCAAAAAATTGCACTATGACCATGGAAAGAGCAATATTGCCTTGAGGTGGCCATAAAGGCCTCAAAAAGGGAGCCTAACTCAGTTTATCTATTTATTTTTCATATTTATATCTCGGCCTTTCTCCAAGGACATCAAGGTGGTGTACAGGGCTCCCCCCTCCTTCATATCCTCACAACAACCCTGTGAGGTAGGTAAGGCTGAGAGGGAGGGAGGGAGTGGCCCGTGGGCTTTGTTACTGAGTGGGGATTTGAAACTATGACTTCCTGGTCTGACATTCTCACCACTACACCACAGCCCTCTAGAAAGGGTAAGATCTAAACAAGAAACCATTCAATGTCCAACACTTCTTGCCATCCCTTCATTGTTTGGATCTAGTGCTGCTAGTACCCGCATGTTGTCATTGTTTGGGGTTTAAGTTCCTCCTGCAACATCCCTAAAGCCATGTTCATTTGGAAGGGTTGTGGGACTCCCAACTACTAACTGAGCTCTGCATGGCAGCAACATCCCAGAGGCGTCGCTCCGGTGGGGGCGGTACCGTACGTTTCACCCCGTCCTAGTCCCGTTTACCAAGCTGGCAGGAGGCGGCCCCGCCCCCTCACTGTCAGAGCCATTCCCGTGCTGAGAAAGCAATGGGCAGGGAGTCTCTTGCCTGCTGCTTTCTCCGCACGGAATGGCTCCGACGGCAAGGGGGCGGGGCCGCCTCCTGCCGGCTTGGTAAACGGGACTAGGACGGGGTGCAACTCACGGTACCGCCCCTACCGGAGCGACGCCTCTGCAACATCCCCCCCATTCCACCTGCTACCCCATCCTTGCTTTGAGTTCATGCTACTTTGCTTTGAGTACATACTACTGACATCATAAACTAGTTTGGAGTAACCTTTGTTCTCTCTCTCTCTCTCTCTCTCTCTCTCTCTCTCTCTCTCCTTCCAGGTGTGTGGAGAAACAGTAGTGCACCCACAGGACAATGCACTACACAATGACATGTTGCTTTCTGGTTCTGGTCCTCCACTGCGTCCTCTTGAGCACCACTCCTGTTGCAGCTTGTCCGGCTCGCTGTGAGTGCGTTCCTCAGATCAAGTCCGTCATCTGCCATCGCAAACGTCTCACCTCCATCCCTGAGGGGATCCCAACAGAGACCAAGATCCTAGAGCTCAACAAGAACCGCATCCGCTGCCTGAACACAGGGGATTTGGCCCCCTTCCCACTGTTGGAAGAGCTGGATTTCAGTGAGAACATCATCACCAACGTGGAGCCAGGGGCCTTTAGTCATCTCTTAAACCTGCAGACCTTGCGGTTGCGTGGCAACCAACTCAAACTGATCCCACCAGGGGTCTTCAGCAAGCTGTCCAACCTCACTGTTCTGGACATTAGCGAGAACAAAATCGTCATCCTGCTGGACTACATGTTTCAAGATCTGAGGAGCCTAAAGACCCTCGAAGTTGGAGACAACGACTTGGTGTATGTTTCCCGAAAAGCCTTTTCCGGCCTAGTTGGCCTGCAGCAGCTGACCATTGAAAAATGCAACCTGACAGACATCTCGGCAGAATCCCTCTCACGCCTCCGCAACCTGGAGGTCCTCCGGCTCAGACATCTCAGCATCGCCTCAGTGGATGACCAAAATTTCATGAAGCTTTACAATCTCTGGCAGTTGGAAATTGACAACTGGCCATTGCTGGAAGACATCTCGCCAAATGGTTTCCAAGGACTCAACCTCACATTCCTCTCCATCACTTACACAAACATCACGGTGGTGCCGACGGCTGCCTTGAGAAACCTGGTACATCTCATGTACCTGAACTTATCATACAACCCCATCAGCACTGTGCCCAAAGGTGCCCTTAGGGAGCTGATCCGGCTCAGAGAGCTCCATATTGTGGGTGCCCTTTTGGTCTCAGTGGAGCCTCAAGCGTTGTATGGGTTGAGGCAAATTCGCCTCCTCAACCTGTCCAACAATTTCTTGTCCACATTGGAGGAAAGCACCTTCCACTCTGTCAACACACTGGAAACACTCAGAGTAGACCGTAACCCCTTGGTCTGTGACTGCCGTCTCCTCTGGATTCTGCAGCGCCGGAAGACACTCAACTTTGATGGACAACCACCGATGTGCTCCTCGCCACCTGAGATCCAGGGCAATGCCCTGCATGATTTCCCAGACTCCATCCTCTTTGAGTACTTCACTTGCCAAAAGCCCAAGATCAGGGACCGAAAGCTCCAGCATGTCACCGCTTATGAGGGGCAGTCAGTATCTTTCCTCTGCCGGGCGGATGGAGATCCCATCCCATCTATTAACTGGGTCTCGCCTCAGCATAGGATGATCACCGCCAAGAGCGCTGGGCGAGTTGCTGTTTTGCCTAGCGGAACATTAGAAATCCGCTATGCCCAGGTCCAAGACAGCGGGACCTACATTTGCATTGCCAGCAATGCCGGCGGCAATGACACCTATTTTGCCACATTGACTGTCAAAGGACACTCCGTCGATGGTTCCCTGTATGCAAATCGGACTTTGTACCTCGGTGAGTTTAATGATTCGTTTCACAATGACACGCAAGTCTTCTTAAAGTTTACTTTGGACCTCAAGACCATCTTGGTCTCCACTGCCATGGGCTGCATCACCTTCCTAGGTGTGGTTCTCTTCTGCTTCCTCCTCCTCTTTGTCTGGAGTCGGGGCCGCGGACAACATAAGAACAACTTCTCTGTGGAATACTCCTTCCGCAAAGTCGATGGCCCAACCACGGCGGCTGGGCAAGGCGGTGCCAGGAAGTTCAATATGAAGATGATTTGAACTTTAGTCTTGAAGTGGGTTGACAAGGCAGGTGATTGGGGGCCCCATATTTAACTGGTGACTGTTCCTTTGGGGACTGAGTTGGTAACATCTGTCAGTATGACCAAGAAGGGCTGCTGCTGCTCCATCAATTCTGTTTCACCACAAGGGCTTAGTGAGGAAGCAGTGAACAGGAGTGCCCCCCCCCCCCGCACTGATCTTGCTGGCTAAATGAACCCAGTAGCAGTTGCGCCCCTGGGTGGTTGGCTTCTTAAGTCTTCTATGATGAACATGTCTCTCTTCTGTGCTCTCTGAACGCCACACAACTGTGCTTCCACACACCCACCCTCAGTTCCCACTATGTCTCCGAGTATGGATAAGGCATGCGTGCGCGCACACAAAACGTGTGGTTTTGAAATCCTCTCACTGTAGCTATTTTGAGGGGGGGGGTTGTATCAACTATGCATTTCTCAGAGAATGAGAGCATTATGTCTGGGCTTCACGACTTTTTCTTTCAAGTGACATTTTTGAAAGTCTGGGCTTAGTTTTTGGGTTCCTTTTTAACCCGTTTTATATCCACTCCTGACAGACGTCTTCCTGCATGGCTGAGGTCTCCAGTGCCGCAAGGGGCTCCCGACGGACAGCAGCATCTTTGCCCATCCAGCTGTCCCATTAGAAAAGATCCAGTAACACAAGGACGTTGCTGGGAGATGCAGTGCCTTGAAGTATTTTTAACATGGGGGTATCAGCAAATGTTTGTCCTCTATGCCCAGAGACCCTTCTCCACAAAGCAATAAAATGCTTATTCCACTCAGCTTGCCAGGACTGCACCCAAGGATGTGAGCATTGACGGGGGAGGGGGGCTGAGTTCCTCTAGCACAGTGTTTCTCAAACTGTGGGTCGGGTCCCGATTTCTGGTGGGTCCCAGGTGATGGAAAGATCAGATAAGTAATTGCCACAAGCCCTGAGGTTTTACAAAAACCAGATAGCTGCTAATTGCCCTTCAAAGAGCTGAGCTCTTGCAGTTTGCAAGATAGCTGCTAATTGCCCTTCAAAGAGCTGAGCTCCTGCAGTTTGTAAGATAGCTGCTAATTACCCTACGAACAGCTGAGCTCCTGTAGTTTGCAAGCTTGTGTCAATATATGGAGATAAATGTTTGAGCGTCTCATAAAGCTAGGCGGGTCCCAATAGAGTGTCATTTTAAAAAGTGGGTCCCGGTGCTAAAATGTTTTGAGAACCGCTGCTCTAGCATCAATGAACCAAACAGGAGATCCGCATTTAAAGAAGAGGTTTTGTTTTCCCAACCTCAGTGTGCAGCAAAGGTGTAGCAATGAGGACTACAATCCTCTGCATGCTTACTGGAAAATAAGACCACTTGATTTTAATGGGAATTCCTTGAAAGTAAGCAGGGCTGATACCAGGTTAGAACTAGAGTAGACCCTGAGGCAGGGTGTGGATCTGGGCCCCTGTGCGTGCACTTGGACACATGCAGGACCCCCACCACCACCACCACCACCACCACCACCTTATCAGCTTGACAGGCTGACAGGTCCTCCCACCCCCAGAGGGTGGAAGAACTGAGCAGCCACTGCTGGGCTTTGTCAGCGTCTTGTGATAATGCAGGACCACCTGGAACAAAGTCCATTGGCCGACTGCTATCCAAGCCGTGGTTATTTGTGTAGATTTTTAATCAGCAGAGGCTTTGACCCTCAGTGTACACAATCCACCAGGGACCGCACCAACCCTCCTGAAAAGGGGCCGCATTGCAAGGGCTACTTGACGTGGTCTCTGCATTTTCATTGTAGGGTGGCCTTAGAGGAAGCGAGGGCAAGATAGCAGGCAGCCCAGGAGTTCCAGTAACCTGGTTTAGGCCCAAACTCCATGTCCATGGACAATAAGTGTGGCAAGAGGACAATGGCCTGCCTCCTGACTTTGCTAGAGTTAAGACCCTCTCAACCACAGGCTCCTGGTTCTGTCTTAGGCCACATTCGAAGGCTGACAATCTCAGCTTCAAATTTAGAAAACGGCAAGATGTTCTAGTGTGCTCTGTGCGTACAAGAGAGGGAGCGATCCAGCAGAGCTATCAGGTGTGTGTGTGTGTGTGTGTGTGTGTGTGTGTGTGTATGTGTGTGTAGCAAAGTGTTTTTATCATTCTTCTTTCACCCGTCCTCACAACTACCCTGTGACACAGGCAAAACGGAGCAAGAGTGACCAGCGTAGGGCCTTCCTGTGAATGTTAGGGTTCACTCTTGAACAGCCAGTCCCAGCACTGGTACTACTGCCTGCATTGCCACCCCTCGCTGCTGCCTGTCTGGGTATTTTCTTGCCCCCTTCTGCTCCTGTAGATTCCACTTGCAAACCACCCAGCACTGGCAAAAAATAACAGAACATTTTGGAGTCCCTGAAAAGAGATTCACAAATACGTGGCAAGTGAAAGAACAAGAAAATAGGGGTCCATCTCCTGGCCAGCGTAGAAGCCTTGGAAAGAAGCATCCTCTGAGCCACACGTGGTGGTGGTGGTGGTGGTGCCGCCTGCCAAGGTTTTGTTTGGCAAGGGTGTGTCTGGGTTTGGGCAACCAGGCGTGAGCCGTAAGATGATTCTTGTGGATAATATATGATTTGTGCTATCCAAGGTTTCAGCCGACATATTTATCGGCATCTGTTTCGCTTTCAAATGAAAACACCAACTGCCACACAAGATGGGGATCTTCCCGACAACAGGAAATTAGTATTTTAAAGAAACACAAGGTCACCTCGGGGGAGGAGGACGGCGCTGCGAGCTCCAATTGGATGTGGCATTTACCTTCTAGGGAAAGGTGCGTGGGCGTTGCTTTAGCTCTTCAGAGCTGCTGGATCAATGCTAATAAAATGAATTCTACATGCACCAGCTGAGCAGATCCTTCCACACTCAACCCTGCGTTTTAGAAGAATAGAGTGTGGCAGGCGGCTTGCGAGAGAGCCCCTGGGGCAGATATGCAGAAAAGATGCACTGGTCGATGTAACTCAGTGGAAGAATTCAGACTGTCACCACTGTCCCTTTGGCTGTCCAGGAGAGTCCTCCAACCTCTCCAGCTGTCTGGTCTGCCCATTCCCTGCCACCCAACAGTGCCCTACTTCTCCCCCCACCCTCTGTAGGCCTGGCATTAGGCAGACTGGAAACAGTACCCAGAGATTTCCCTGACCACCCCCAATGGTGCAGTCTGCGGCTTCTTAGAGGGATGACGACACGCAGCTGCATAGCTTTTGCCCCCTATGCTCTTCTGCTGCCTCTTCCTCCCCCCACAATGTCCCCGCCTACCTGGTAAGTCCTTCTGTGCCACCCAACCTTGGCATCCCTAACCATCTCATCTGCCAAACTGCACCCCCAGCTAGTTCCCCCCACAGCAGCCCTGCCTGCCTCCCTACTCATAGATTCCCCTCTCTGGCTGTTTCTCCCATGGGCTCCACTCCAGCCTACATCACCAAACACCATCCATCCCCTTCTATCAGCCTGCTCCTCCCAGACTCTTGTTTGTTCTGGCTTTTCATGAAAATTGATTTCCACCTCAGTCCAGCCCATCCTGTCCTGAAGGGTCCATCCCTGATCTGCAATTTTGTTGGAAGGAGTTCTCCGATTCTGATGGGGAGGGAGGGGAAGTATTGTCTGCTGCGAGATTTGTCATTGGGTGGAATAAACTGTGTGGTCAGCCTGGTCTGGTGAGATGGAAGTTTGGAAAGACTGCATGTAAGGCTTTGCCTCCACAGGTGACCTTAGGCTGGCCTGTAAGGACAGTTCTGGGGTGACCAGGGCAAAATCTCATATTTTTATTTCTTAAATTACACAGGCCTGTGCATATTTTGCTTTCTTAAAAGCCACCTAATAGCGTGAATGAACACAACTAACCAGGCAATCCAAAATATAAAAACTCAGCACAGCAGGACAAACACCATCCATATCAAGTACTGTAGTCCCGTTCTCCCCCCCCCCCCCCCATGCTTTACAAAATATCTCATTCTAACTCCATGGCGAAAGGCCAGCAATAATGGCCGCTTTGGGTGCCCTTCAGGGAGAAAAGCGGGATACAAGTCGAGCAAATAAATAAAATAATGGAACCACGTGGGCTTCCTGTAGTCCTATTCTGCGCACCCATCAACCACACCTCAGATAGCAGGAGGATATGAGGAAAAGTCTCTACCTCTGCTCTAAGTATTTAGCACATATGGATAGAAACATCCTGAAATATTCTTGTCCAGGGGCCACTTGGAATCTTAAAAGTCAGTTTAAAAGTCAAGCTACTAAAATTTGTCTGTCTGTTGTTGCCAGCTTCCTGTGTGCTCTCTTTAGCCAGTTGGCTGAACTTCTGTGATGTCATGGAATGGCCTCGGATATTCTAAATGCTCAGGGGAAAGATGTCAGCACTAGAATGTTAATTGCAGGTGCTGTGAGGGGTGGGGAAGGTCAACGTGCCTGGGAAATAAAGTACAGCCCAGAAGGTGGCATCTGGGCTCCGTGAAAGGATTAAAGTTCTCCACCTCCCTTGCAGTGCAATCCTATGCATGTTTCCTCAGAAGTAAGCACCACTATGTTACACAGGCTTGCTTCTAGGTTATGGTGCATAGGATTGCAGCTTTAGCATCACTGGGTAAGTCACTACCTCTCAGCTTCACTGCCCCCCATCTGTAAAATGGGGACAATAATTAACTCAACAGGACTACAGTATAGAGATTATAAAGCACTTTTTGCCCAGTATCAGAGGGCTGCCTAAACGGCCAAGGACTATTACATACGGATATAAATTCACCAGCCAAATCTTGGGCTGTGGCTCTTTAGGCAAGCTGCGAGGATCATCAGGAAGTGACCTTCTCTGCCACTATTTCCAAACAGGCAGCTGTTCTTATGGAAACACAAAAAGCCTCACTTGTTTACTGTGGCAGAAACTTCTGTGGACTGCAGTCCATTTGGTCCCATAACTTGCAGCTGCCCATGTGCTCGGGGCCAGTGTCATGGTGAGTTGGCATAACTGGGCAGCTGATAACTGCTCATCCCCAGGACCACCTCTGTTCCCCCAGAAGCTTCATGCAGTGATGGCAGAGCAACGGGACCTACCCAGATAAGAGGGAGCCAGGAAGGGCAGTTTGTAGAGGGCGCTCTATGTTGGTTCTAGCAAAAGAGTCTGCCACAATAAATTGGCTTGGCGTAAAGTTGCCACCAAACGCTATTTTTGTGTTCTCTGAAATAAAAAGAGGTTGGACTCTCTACCCCCCCCCCTTAGCAAAGCAATGAGCAGTTGGGGTGGGTACGGTACACATCTACAGAATAATCCCCCCCCCCAAGAACTTTACAAAAAAGAGTGATGTTTAGAGCAACGGGGGTATGTGCCCGTTGACTTGCTGTGGGTGCTGGGAGTGGGGATTTAAACAGCCCCAGGACCTAAAGAAAATCTCTGTCTCCATGGAAGGTCCTGTTAATCTGGAACCTGCACATTTTTATATGTATCATTGCATGAACAATACAGCAAAAATATTATGTATTTTAAAAGCCTCTGATGTCATGTGGTATCTGTTGCTTCCTTCCCCCACTTTCCCACATAACGCGGTGAAGCAAACAAACACAGAGTTGGATGTGTACCACAGAGGCCAAGTCCATTTGCAGGGGTGGGTCTTCTGCTTTTCTCTCTGGGATACAAAGAGGCATTGCTTGCTTGGTGGTTCAGAGCTGACAACAAACATTATTTTTGAAAGCCGTTTATTATTTGGGCCAAGACTCGGGCTTCGGCTTGAGGCTTCCTCAGCTAGCAACACCACAAAATGGCTACTAGCCACTTCAGAGCCCCTGGTTCCCTTAGTGGAGGTGGGAGAAGGACATGAAACACATGAAAGAGCATAAGAAAAGCCCTGCTGGATCACGCCAAAGGCCCATCTAATCTGTTGCCCACAGTTGCAAACCAGCTACCTCTGGGAAGCCCACAAGCAGGAGAAAAAGACCTAGCCCTCTCCCACCATTGCTCACCTGCGACTTGTATTCAGAGAGAGGCAATGCTGCTGAACATACATACAGAAAGCAAGTCGTTTGCACAGTATGGGTTGCTTGTCTGTAGAGGTACATATCAGTCAAGGATCCAGCACCTCCAGCATGAGTGAGATGGGCTTCTAAAGAGATGGTCACCAGTGATGTAGACTTGAGTCTATTGACTTAGACTTGAGTCAGACTCAAGTCGCGTCCATGACTTGACTCGGACTTGACTTGGCAATTGTAAAAGACTTGAAAGACTCGACTCGAGACTTGGAGCCTTTAACTACAAGCCCAATTTTATTCAGGTTTAAACTTATTTTCCCCATTAAATAGATAGGGACTTGCAACCAAAGACTCGGGACTTGGGGGCAAAGACTTGGGACTTGGACCCAGAGACTTGACTCGAGACTCAGAAACTTGATCCACATCCCTGACGGTCACTGGCTCCATCTTGCTTCTTTGCCTGTTTCCGCCTGCTCCTTCCCCCATCCTGGATTATGGGCCAACACCTTGCTTTTCTCCCTCCTCTCATTCTTCACAGGACAAGGGTGCCCTCATGTGGGGATTTTTTGCTACTGTAAAGGCCGCTTCAGACCGCACGAATCTCGGCTCGTCCCAGATCTTAGCCGAGGCGTGCTTGGGTGTCTGGTTAACACAGCGGAAGCGAGCGGTCTCCCGATTACCGGCACGCTCGAACATCCCCTGGGCCATGTATTCAGGGGGACGCACAGCGACGCTACTGGAGCCATCAATCAGAAGAGAGGGGGAGGAGTGTTAGCCAATCACCGTGGAGGTTTCTTCCAAGAAGGCGGGACAAAAGGAGGGACTATTTGCAGGGGGACACTCCTACAGACAGGCAGGTCGGTGGCCAGCCTCTCGCGCTCGCTCGTCTTAGTCCGCTTCCGCAAGCGGTCTGAATCCGCTCTAAGAATCCTTTGCTCCTCTTCCAAAGGCCCTGCAAGCTCAGCTGTCTGAGTTGTGAGAGGGCCTTTGTCTCCAGTGTTGGCTGAAGGAGGCTTGACTGGAGGCCAATTAGCAGAAAAAACTTGGAGCAGGTGGAAGGCAAATGGATTCACAGCTGGAGCTTCTTGCTCTCCCCAGGACAGTGCTTGGTGTCTGGAGGCTGTCCGGGGTTTTCGCTTGAATGTTCTTTCCTGCCTTTCAACTGCCTTGCTAAGGTCCAAGGCCCTTCAGCAATTGGATCTGGCCTACATCTTCATAGCTGCCTGCTTTTAATTATAGCAGGATGATGGGCAGCACCCTGAGAACTTAAACTGGTAGAGATGGGGGAATATTAACTGTATGTGCAAAGATCACATACTGTATATATGCCTACATTTCGGTGGTGGGTATACAGGAACCCCAGCAGGAGAAGGTGGCTGGCTGACATAATCACTTTTCCCAGAATGAAACTGAAGAGAGTAGCGAACCCCCAACTGATTTTTCCAATTCATTTGACCCTCCAATTCAGTTGTCCAAGACAGTGGCGCTCCTGGAGGGAATGTGGCACCGTACGTGGTGCAAGGTGCTACACCGCACCTTGCAAACCGGTGTAACGCAGCCCCTCCCACTTGCCCATTCCGGCAGCCTTGCACCGCTTACGGTGCCACACCTTCTCCAGGAACGCCACTGGTCCAAGAAGACCAATGTAGGCCTGCTTCAAAGTTTCTAATCTCTCAGTCCCCAAAGACTCAATTTTTTCAAAATCCATGTGATGCTGCCATATGTGTGAGAGGAAGTCCCCAAAGCAGACTGACTCTCTTCTTGGGTCAGCCAAATAGGACCAGTTGACCAGTGAGTACCCAATGTCAACTGGAAATGGGAATGAGGAAATAGTATGTGCTTATGAACCAGGTTCAGATCTCCATTTCCCCATTCCACAATCAGCCGAAGGAGGGAGGATCTCCCAGTCTATATAAGCACCATGCTTTGTCCAAGAGATTATCTAAGAATGTATATCTGCCCTTTCAGCCCCCAAAGGGCCCCTATGGCTGCTCACAACAACCATAAAATTAACAACTCAAATTACACAGGCCTGCGTACATTATACTTTCTTAAAAGTGAAATGTGTTCTTGGGTATATTTGGGGCACTGCTTCCAAAAATGGCATCGTTTTTGCCCTATCACATCTAGTTTTGGGAGTATGGCATTGCCACCTCCTAATTTGAGTCAAGCAGCTTCCTCGTGAGGAATCCGACAGAGGCATCGTTAGGGGGCGGGGCCCAGGGCGGCGGGGCGCCACACAGCGGGGGGTGCACTCACCTCCGTCCGGGTTGGCCCGCCCGCCGCTCTTTTGATCTTCTTTCCGTGTTGCTCCGGGAGTCCATGGGCTGCTTTTTGGCCCCGCCCAGGAGCCATTTGGCTCCAAAAAGGGCTGAAAAGCGGCGGGGGGGGGGTTGTTTCGTGCTGCGCCGCCTCCGAAATTCGGCGGCAGGGCACAAAAATGACATCACGCCCCCAGGGGGCAGGCCGTTTGGCGGCACGTGGGGGATGTCACATTCGTGCCCCGCAAAAGGGGTGGAGAAACGCCACTGGAATCCGACGCCATGGCTTCCTCACGAGGAAGCTACTTGACTCTCATTATGAGGTGGTGATGCAGTACCCCCAAAACTAGACATGATACAGCAAAAACGATGCCATGGAAGCAGCACCGCAAATTCATATAAAACCACCATCAATTTTGAGAAAAAAGACCCTCAAATTTGCAGGCCTGTGTTATCCGTGGTGGCTCCACAGGGTCTGGCCACACATGCAAAGGCCACACTTGTGCCTGTTGCACCCTTAAGAACATAAGAAGAGCCCTGCTGGATCAGGCCACGCTGCCACAGACCCATCTACTCCCAGCTTCCTGTATCACACAGTGGCCCCACCAGATGCCTCAGGGAGCACACAAGACAACAAGATACAGTGAGGCAGTGAAGATTCAACTTGAGGCAGTGAAGGCCTGCTGCCACCATTGCTCCTCACCAGTGACATAGCTAGCCCTTTTCTCTGGAGGGAGGAAGGGTTGCATTCGTTAACTCTTGGGTATGCTCCTCCCACTCCACGATTCAGAGTCGGATTGGACGGAAAGCTCCCCCTTGTGGGAGGGCATCCTCTCGTCACCCAGTCCAGCTCTGAATCACTCCAGAGAACGGTCGTGACAAATTTTCAGCGCTGATTCAGCTTTCGTATATTTCAGCTTTTCATCTATTCCTCATTGTACCTTTTATTCTGCCTTCTCCTACTATATGTTCAATGTTTTTTCTTCCTCTGTAGTTTTCTTTTCACCCCTCCTCGCTCCTTAGCCAGTCCCCTCACTTTGCCCAGGCCCTGAGGGTGGGAAAGATCGTTGGAGCCGGTGAGGGAGATTAAGATCAAAGCCCCACAGCGATGCGACACAGCGCGCGTGGCTGGCTCGCCTGCCTGTCAGTAGCTTGCAGCCTCTCCTCCTCCCAGCAGCGAACAGACGCAGGTCTCCCTAGAGACTACCGCTGTTTTGCGCTGTCGCACGGCCCCTGTACCGCGTTTGGGTGTGGCGTTTTCAACACTGCAGCTTTTCAGACGCCCGGAGGGGGAGTTCTCAGCGGTATTTTCGGCGGGAAAGAGGCTCTCTTCACTTTGCATAGCGTGACGCCAGCGTTATCGGCGGGGCGCCACTACAAGTGTTTTTTCACCTCAGCTTACCGCAGGCAAGTTATGGCAGCTAACCCAGGGTCGGGAAAGCCGCCCACGGCCCAGGGGGAGGGGCCGTCGCTACCCATTGATCCTCAATTGGAAGCTAGACTATTAGAGATGGTGAGAGCCTCGGTGGAAGGGGCCTTTCGAGTCCATTTGGCACAAGCAGGGGGGACTCGTTCACAGCCTTTGACTAAAGGACGGAAACGTAGATCTCTCAGCCCCGCTCTTTCATCTGCCAGGGAGCATGAATCCTCATCTGAGGAGTACGTGCAGGCCCCTAAAAAGCGCGCAAAAAAGCCCACGGACAAGTCCGTTGGAGGTTCTAAGCTTCTCAAAGAAAAACGGCGCACGAGCCAGAGGAAGCAGGAGACGGCTCTCAGTCCCTGGTCTTCTCAGGACTCAGAACCTTCCCTGTCACCTGAATCTGAGAAGGAGGAGGGGGAGCTGTCAGATCAGGGCGAAGATAAGCAAAATGTGACTAGACTTTTCCCAGCGGATCTTTTTCCACGTATACTTCAGAAAGCCCTTAAAACTTTAGATTTGGCCCCAAATGCTGACCAGGATCAGGGCCCTTCTACTAGTAAAGCTGTCTCTTCTAAATTTTTCCCTAAATTTCAGACCAACCGGAATATCATTCCCTTTCCGGAATCATTCAAAAGGGTGCTGGATATGGAATGGGAGACGCCCATACATCCTAAACATTCGGCCAGGCTAGTGAATAAATTTTATACGTTGCCCGACTCAATTCTAACCTTGCTAAAAATTCCCACTATCGATGGGCCTATCGCTTCGCTTTCCTCGGCAGCTACCTTGCCGTCCGAGGGCGAAGGAGGTCCAAGGGATCCAACAGATAGAAAGATTGAGGCGTCACTGAAAAGGGGTTTTGAGGCCTCTGCACACGCTCTTCATGCCTCCTCAGCCAATTCTATCCTGAGTAGGGCCGCATACTCCTGGATCACAGATCTGGAAAAATCTGAGTCGGGTCTCTCTAAGGCTGCAAAAACCTCGTTGAGGAAAGTGGCCTTGGCCTTGGCATATTCTGCGGATGCGTCACTGGACGCCCTTCAGTTTAGCGCCCGAGCTATCGCTTCTAACTTGGCGGCCCGCAGAAATGTGTGGCTCAGATCCTGGGACAGTGATTCCAGTTCTGTAACAAGATTGGTGGGCATTCCATTTCAGGGGGGTAAACTCTTCGGGCAGGCCCTTGAACCTCTCCTTGTAGAAAACAGGGACAAGCGAAAGGTGCTCCCAACCACTAGGAAAGAAGTTCCCAAGGCTAAGCCATACGTGCAACGGCCCTTTCGTCAATACCCCCGCTCCAATGACGGGGCAAGACCCAGGAGCAGGTGGAACAAATCTAGGGTTTTCCCTAAGGGACGTCCACAGCGGGGGAACCCCGTCGCCAATGCCAAGCCCCATAAGGATCACAGGCATGTCTGACGCCAGGTCAGACATATCATCCTCCGTTATAGGAGGACGCCTGTTGAACTTTGCACACCGATGGGCAGCCATTACAGGCGATGCATGGGTTCAACAAACGGTTTTACGAGGTTATTCTTTAGAGTTTACCCAAAAACCCAGGGACAGGTTCTGGAAGGTCCCGCAATCCAAATTTCCACGGAAGCACCAGCTGAAGATGCACGCCATCCAGCATTTGTTGGACATCAGGGCTGTCGAGGTGGTACCGCGGGAGCAGAGGGGGAAGGGAGTTTACTCCACTCTTTTTCTGGTACCCAAGCGGAACGGCGATTGGAGGGCCATCTTGGACCTAAAGTGGCTAAACCGTTTTATACGCAGCCGAAGGTTCAAGATGGAGACCTGGAAATCAATCGTATTAGCCCTCGACCAGGAGGATTTCCTGTCCTCGATAGATCTGACCGAGGCGTATCTTCACGTGCCCATATTGCCACGTCATCGCAGGTTTCTCCGTTTTTGTTACGGGCCCCTGCATCTCCAGTACCGCGCTCTCCCCTTCGGGCTCAAATCATCTCCGAGGGTGTTTACCAAACTGCTCATAGCGCCGATATCGTTCCTCAGGCAGGGGGGCATTACCTTGTTCCCTTACCTCGACGATATACTGATCAAATCAGTGAGCAGAGAGCGGGCGCTGGTGGATGTAGCACAGACTCTGGATTGTCTCCAGAGTCTAGGTTTCGTGATCAATCGGGAGAAGAGTGCCCTGACCCCTTCACAACGGGTGGAACACCTGGGTCTCCTTATAGACACTCGCCAGTTCAGGATATCACTCTCTCCGGGCAGACAGCAGAAATTCCGAGAGATACTGCAAAACACTCTGCAGTCTCCTCGAGTGGACCTAATGTCTCTGGCATCGATTCAGGGAATGATGGTTTCCTGTCTGGATGTCGTCCATTGGGCCAGGGCCAGAATGCGGCCTCTTCAACGCATTCTGCTCCCGTTCCAGGACGAGATAGAGAGACAGAGACATCTTCAGCTTCCACTGACCTCGCCTATCAGGAGTGCTCTGCTCTGGTGGGCGGCGGAAGGAAGGCTGTCGCAGGGGGTGAGCCTAGTCCTTCCGGAGAGAGTGATGGTCACCACAGACGCCAGTCTCTTGGGCTGGGGGGCCCACATGTCGGGCTCCCTGGCCCAGGGCGCCTGGTCCCGCTCAGAGTCCAAGCTCAGCATCAACCTTTTGGAGCTGCGGGCAATTCGTCTGGCCCTCGCTCACTTTCTGGATCAGGTCCAGGGGCGTCATGTCCTCATCCAGACGGACAACACTACTGCCAAGGCTTATGTGAACAGGCAGGGGGGCACTCGATCACTTCGTCTGGCACGCGAGGCAAAGAATTTGATGACCTGGGCGGAGTTTCACATTGCGTCAATAAGGGCAGAACATCTGGCAGGGGTGTCCAATGTATCTGCAGATTGGCTAAGCAGAAGAGTTCTGCAGGAGGCGGAGTGGCGTCTCCACCCAGACGTTTTCTCTCTGATCACTCTTACTTTCGGCGAGCCGGTAGTGGACTTGTTTGCCACAGGCAAAAACTCCCATCTCCCTCGGTTCTTCTCGAGAGTGCAGGAACAGGGGGCAGAAGGGGTGGACGCTCTCCACTCCCCATGGCCGACCGGCCTGCTGTATGCCTTTCCCCCCAATAGCTTTATTGGCCCGAGTTCTCCGCAAAGTAAAGGACTGTCAAGCCTAGGTTGTGCTAGTGGCTCCCCGGTGGCCCAGGAGACCTTGGTATCCCTCTCTATTGAATCTGTCTGTGCAGGAGGCGCTACCATTGCCTCAAAGGGTGGATCTCCTCACGCAGGGTCCAGTTCGACACCCGCAGCCTCAACTGTTCAAATTGACTGCGTGGAGATTGAGCGGAAGGCGTTGATTAATTTGGGCTATTCGGGTAAGGTGGTCGATACTTTGCTAGCCTCTAAAAAGGAGTCTACGCACCGTGTCTATGGAACAACCTGGAAGAGGTTTGTCGGGTGGTGTCGGGGAGCAGGGGTAGATCACATGAAACCTAAGGTGTGTAACATCTTGGCTTTCTTACAGAGTGGCCTAGAGTTGGGGCTTAGCTCCAATACTCTTAGAAAGCAGGTGGCGGCCTTAAACAGCACTTTGGGCACGGGGATGGGACATAAAGTAGTCACGCACCCTCATGTCAAACGTTTTCTGCGTGGGGTGGGACTGTTAAATCCTCCCCCTGTTCACAGGACTCCGAACTGGGACCTGAATCAGGTCTTAGGGGCCCTTACGGGTAAACCCTTCGAGCCTCTGGCCTCGACGTCCCTCAAGGAGCTGACCTTGAAAACGTTGTTCCTGGTGGCGGTGACGTCGGCTAGACGCGTATCAGAGCTTGGTTCACTTTCCGTTAACTCCCAGCTCTGTATTTTTCATCCAGATAGAGTGATCCGCCTGGATCCCGCATTCGTGCCCAAGGTTAATACAGTTTTCCATAGGGCTCAGGAGTTAGTGCTACCTTCCTTTTACCCACACCCAACTCATCCTCAAGAGAAAATCTGGCATACTTTGGATGTACGCAGGGCTCTGAAGTATTACCTGGATAGAACAGCATCCATTCGGAAAACTGAGGCACTGTTTGTGACATTCCGGGGTGGTAATTTGGGAAAGCGGGCTTCGTCCTCCTCCTTAGCCAGATGGCTGAAGGACGCTATTGAGGCTGCCTATCGGGCCTCGGGTACAGAGCCGCCCGTGGGAGTTACCGCCCATTCAATCCGGGGTGCGGCTACATCGGCTGCATTTGAGGGGGCCACTTCGATTGCCGACATTTGTAGGGCGGCGACGTGGTCCTCGATACACACCTTTGTACGTCATTACAGAGTAGATTTGGCGGGGATTACTGGTTCCTCCTTCGGGAGGTGGGTTTTGCAGAAGGTGGTTGCACATCAGTAGACCGCCGATTACTCCCGCCCTCTCAAATACTGCTCTGTGAGATCCCAAGAGTCAACGAATGCAACCCTTCCTCCCTCCAGAGAAAAACGGAATTCCTACCTGGGAATGTCCTGTTCTGGGAGGAGGAAGGGTTGCATTCGTCCCGCCCTTTGACGCGGCGACTCGAGGGGTACGTACCGACCATCTCCTCATGCAATGACGGTGGGGGGTTGTTCTGTCCCCGCTAGGGGTGCTGGAGTGGTTTGACGGGTATCTCCGTTCGTCCACCTTGGCTATGTCTCAGTATTCACACCTTTCTGGGCTTATTGTCTAGTGTTAGTTTCTATCAGTCTGGTTTGGTGGCCTCAGATTGTTTCTGGTCTGCCAGGTTTTACCTTGTTTTTACTGTTTTTCTCACTGTTTACTCCTTTTATTCGCACCTTGGGCTAGTTGTCTTTGTTAGTCTATCCAGCCAGGTGCCCGTGGAGGGTTCTTTCTTTCGTTCTTACAGCTCTGGACTGGGTGACGAGAGGATGCCCTCCCACAAGGGGGAGCTTTTCGTCCAATCCGACTCTGAATCGTGGAGTGGGAGGAGCATACCCAAGAGTCAACGAATGCAACCCTTCCTCCTCCCAGAACAGGACATTCCCAGGTAGGAATTCCGTTTTTCCTCATGAGTCATGATGCCCCTGGAAGTGACATCTCACCCGGAAGTGATGTCACACCCGGGGTGAAAGACTGGAGGCTGGGGGGAGGACCCTGATGATGCAGGTAGACTGCTCTAATCCCACTCTATCTGGGGCTCAGCAATGTGGAGATTAGTTCCTGACACCTGCCAGAGGGGTGTGTGACAGAAGCTCCAGCCGCCCCACTCTAGTGCTCTACAGCAAAGCACTAATCTAGTCCCAAACAGCAGAATCTCAAATGATGAACAAAGGCAGCAGGCAGATCCATTTGGGAACTGGTCTACATGCAACATTTGGGAAGAGATGGTCCTTCAACTATCCAGACCCCAAACCGTTTAGCATCCCAATCCTATCTAACTCCCCATGCAGCGATGCAGTGGTGTCCGCTGCATCCTGTGGGGGGAGTTTTGGCCTACAGAGGCCTCCTCATTTGTTCCCTTGCCCTGGGGAAGGCCCCTGCTGACCCGGTGGGTCTACTCAGACTTGCACCAGCAATATTGCTAGCGTAAGTCCACGTGGACCCGGGAAGGTGGATCGAACCCAGAAAAGGGGTGAGGATTCAGTGGACACCGTTGCCGCCGAACCCGCCCTCCTTCCCAGCCCCGATCCACCCTCCTCCCTGCCCCGTTGCTTCCCCATTCTGCCCGCTTCCCCGTTCCACCCCCTCCCCACTTCCCTCCCATCTGCGTCAATGGGCATCCGGTGTCCATCGCCACACAGAGCTGGCCACTCGCTGCTTCCGGCAGTGGCACTCTGATGTGTCGGGTTTTTTGCAACAGCCGGAAAGCGTGTTACCCCACTGGAACACTTGTTCCAGAAGCATAACGCACTGTCAGGATCGGGCTGTAAGGTAATGCATATGGAGATGTCTCTTGGTTCCACAGAATAATACGAGACAAACATATTCAATGTATAAAGCTGCCTACTACTGAGTAGTCAGGTCCTTGGACCATCTAGCTCAATATTGTCAACACTGACTGGTAGCAGCTCTCCAGATTCTCAGGTGGAGTCTTTCTCAGCCCTACCTGAAGATGCTGCCAGGGACTGAACCTGGCCCTTCTGCATGCAAAGCAAGTGCTCTACCAATGAGCTATGTGGTCCCTCCCCCATTGAACAAACTAGAGTTTAGAAAATTGGCCAGTACTGTACACACTTTTAGATCACCCAAAACTCCAAAGCCCCAAAGGGTTGAGGGCACAGGGCGTACAGTCAACATTAGAATCATAGAATCTCAGAGTTGGAAGGGACCTACAAGATCACTGAGTGAGTCCAAACCCCTGCCGATGCAGGCTGCCCACAACAACACCATCCCCAATAGATGGCTATCCAGCCTCAGCTTAAGGCCTTCAACCATGGGGAGTCTACCACCTTCCAAGGCAGGCTGCTCCACTGCCAAACAGTTCATACTGTTGAGAAGTTCTTCCTAATGTTTACTAGCAATGTTATTACTTTGATAAGTTCTGAGTATTCCTTAAGCGAAGATCAGGGGGAGCTGAACAGGAAGGGTAGCACGCACGCACACATAGCAGATTCAGGTTCAAGCAGATTCCATGCTTGGGATCATTAAAAAAGGGATTGAGAATAAAACGGCCAATATTATTATGCCGTTGTACAAATCGATGGTAAGGCCGCATCTGGAGTATTCCGTCTAGTTCTGGTCACCGCATCTCAAAAAGGATATACTGTATTTCTTCAATTCTAAGACGCATGTTTTTTCCCAATTAAGCATTTAAAAAAATGGGGTGCATCTTAGAATCGAAGGTCTCCAAAAAGCACCCCCAAATGCTATCTTCTTACTTACTGGCGCTTGGGGGAGCTTCAGGGAGTCCTGCGTGACCCTCTGCAGGCCTCCCCGATCTTCAGTTTGGCAAAAAAACAGTGATTTTCAGCCAGACCAGATTTCGCGAAAACCAGAAATGCCCAAAAATCGGTTTTTCGCCGAACTGAAGATCAGGGAGGCCTGCAGAGGGTTGTGCAGGCCTCCCTGAAGCTCCCCCAAGCCCAGGTAATGAAGGAAATGGCACTTTCTGGTGGGGCCAGAAATGCTACGCAAAGGCAGTGCACTCAGTCATCCTCAGCTGCAGGAGACATGCTGGGGACAGTTGGTGCTGAGCGGGTAGATTCAATGGAGGTGAGTCTTACAATCGATGAAGGGTTTTTTCTCCCTGCTGGTGGTACTGAAAGTAAAGGTGTGCCTTAGAATCGATGGCGCCTTAGACTCGAAGAAATACGGGTAGTGGAACTGGAAAAGGTGCAGAAGAGAGCGACCAAAATGACTAGTGGGCTGGGGCATCTCCCTTATGCAGAAAGGCTACAGCGTTTGGGGTTCTTCAGTCTAGAAAAAAGGCATCTGAGGGGGGACATGATTGAGATGTATAAAATTATGCATGGGATGGAGAGAGTGGATAGAGAGAAGTTCTTTTCACTCTCACGCAATACTAGAACTAGGGGACATCCACTCAAATTGAGTGGAGGGCGTATTAAAACAGACAAAAGAAAATATTTCTTTACCCAGCGTGTAATTCATCTGTGGAACTCCTTGCCACAGGATGTGGTGATGGCACCTGGCCTGGATGCCTTTAAAAGGGGATTTGACAGATTTATGGAGGAAAAGTCCATCGCAGCTTACAAGCCATGATGGGGATAAGCAACCTCCTGGTTGGAGGAGTAGGTTTTCTCTGTGCCAGGTGCAAGGGAGTAGCGACAGGATCCAGGTCTCTTGTGGTCTTGTGTGCTCCCTGAGGCATCTGGTGGGTCCACTGTGTGATACAGGAAGCTGGACTAGATGGGCCTTTGGCCTGATCCAGCAGGGCTCTTCTTATGTTCTTATTCAGGTTAGATTCAGTCCCCAAACCAAAGAAGCAAAAATGTTTAGCAAAGCTCCAGCACCCCCAGGGCCAACAGACTGCCTTAAGGCAGAGGATCAGGCTCATCATTATGGTAGTAAAGCTAGAAATAACTCAGGGGGACCAACTCAAGTAGAAAATCAATTTAGGTCAAATTTGTTTTGACCTTGTATTCCATCAGGGCTGAAGTCCTCACTACCATTTGATTGAAATCCATCTCCCTGTAGTTTAAACCCATTATTTTCATGCCCTGAAATTGTCCTGTCTCTCTGTCTGCTTTCTGGCATTCTCTGAAGAACATAAAGAAACCTGTGAGATCAGGCTAAACGGAGTCCATCTATTCCCATAAGGTGGCCCCAAAGGGAAGCCCACCAGCAGGGAAAATGGGAGGGAGGGAGGGAGGGAGGCTATAAACAAACCCTCCCTGGAGGCAGGTGTTGGACCAGCCAGTTGCAGCTGTTCATTCTGCTAGTTTTGGAAAAGGGGTGCCAAATGTTGAATTGAAAAGAATGAAAGGATTGATTCCACGAAGGGTCTGGACAAATGCCACGTTCCATCTCAGGCTGGTGCAGGCAGCCCAGGTTGGGCAACACAAGGAGCACAAAACGACCCTTGAGAAGTGGCACCCACTTGCTGTTGATAACAGTGTCCAGCAGTTGCTGCTGCTTCTGCATTCAGAATTTCTCTCCAGGGGCACCCATTTGACCATTCAAAGATGAACTTTCCCACTTTGAGGCTGGATCTAACAACTCTGCCTTGCCTAGAAATTCATTATCATCAATCAATTAAGGCTACAATCCTAACTGACTTTTTTTTTTCTTGAAAGGCCCTTTCATCTTGCGGGTTATAGGCATTTTTTATTTTAAATGTTATGCTTTGCTGATTTAATTTGATTTTTAGATTGTATGTTAAATTTTGTTTCTATTGAGATTTTAAAATGTTGTTAGTCGCCTTGGAAAGATCCTAACTTTTGAATCATTTGGAAAGGTTATGTCTTAAGAGGCAAGATATAAGTGTATTAAATAAAATAAATAGACAAATAAATAAATAAACATACAGTACAGGTGGGCCCCCATATCCACTGATTTGCTATCCACGGTTTCAGTTATCCACGGATTGTGGGGACCCCCCCAGGCTTTTACTTTTTTCCCAGTAAGCTTGGTTTCTTCCTTAAAGAAACAGGAGAAGCAGCCTCTGGCTGCTTATTACAGGCAAGTAGAACGAGACTAAGTACTAAAGAGGCTCTGCAAGGTTAACAGAAACCTTGCAGAGCCTCTCTAGGACTTAGTCTTGTTCTACTTGCCTGCAATGGAGGCTGCTTCTCTGTTTTAAGGAAGAAACAAAGCTTGCTGAAAGAAAAATAAGAGCTGGGGGGGGGCAAGCATGGCTGCCTGCAGGGGAGGCAGGGTGGGGGGCCCTCAGGAAACCATGGAGGGGGTGTTCGCTCTTATCCACTGTTTCAAGTATCCACGGAGGGGCCTGGAACATATCCCCAGCGGATATGGGGGCCCACCTGTACATGTTAGAAATAAATACCAATAAACCCTGGAGATATTGGACTACTTTATCAAGACAATGTTTGGATATACATGCAGGTTTTCATGGCCAGTTGTTATGCTCAAAGATACAATAGGTATGGGTTTTTCAGCCATGTGATTTCAGATCTTAAAATTGAAGAAATAAAGATCGATCTTACAGTTGTCAGTAGAAATTCCACTTCCTGGTTTTACCACGATGTAGATCGGGTAAGCGAGACGGATTATCCAAAGCTGACAACGTTGAAATTCTTTAGAGTCTTCTAACGCTTAACGTTTCTCCCCAAGCATTAGGGGCTTCTTCGGAAGCAAAGAGAACCCAGCTACAAGCTGGAAGATGTCCATAGCTTTGTCCTGGAGGTCTCTGTAGATATAGAGTCAGTTATTGGAAACATGGGAACCAGCGTTCCAATAACTGACTCTATATCTACAGAGACCTCCAGGACAAAGCTATGGACATCTTCCAGCTTGTAGCTGGGTTCTCTTTGCTTCCGAAGAAGCCCAGGAGAAGCCAAGAAAACCAGGAAGTGGAATTTCTACTGACAACTGTAAGATCGATCTTTATTTCTTCAATTTTAAGATCTGAAATCACATGGCTGAAAAACCCATACCTACTGTATCTTTGAGCAAGACAATGTTTGACGATGTCACCACTGGCATAAATGAGAATTCATTTGGGACTTGGTCATCCCAAGTGTCTTTGTACAAGTTCTTGACAGCTTTGGCTTTAGGGAATCCAGAGGACATGTTACCACATTTTCCCAGACTCATATCCTTGAATACATGTGAACTCTAGCCCCTGCTAACTGGGCAAGAGGCACTTTTTCAACTGGTGCTCCTCTTATATTTAGCAGGGGGAGAGTAACTGTCCCCCTTTCACCCCAGCACAGTGTCTTTTGCGGTGGCTGTTTGCTGGTGTTCTTCTGCATCTTAACATAAGAACATAAGAAGAGCCCTGCTGGATCAGGCCAAAAGCCCATCTAGTCCAGCTTCCTGTGTCACACAGTGGCCCCACCAGATGCCTCAGGGAGCACACAAGACAACAAGATACCTGTGTCCAGTCGCCACTCCCTTGCACCTGGCACAGAGAAAACCCACTTCTAAAAACCAGGAGGTTGCTTATGGCTTGTAACCTGTGATGGTCTTTTCCTCCATGAATCTGTCCAAACCCCTTTTAAAGGCATCTAGGCCAGATGCCATCACCACATCCTGTGGCAAGGAGTTCCACAGATGAATTACACGCTGGGTAAAGAAATATTTTCTTTTGTCTGTTCTAACTCTCCCTCCACTCAATTTTAGTGCATGTCCCCTGGTTCTGGTGTTGTGCGAGAGGGAGAATTTCCCTCTATCCACTCTCTCCATCCCATGCATAATTTTATACGTCTCAATCATGTCCCCCCTCAGGCGCCTTTTTTCTAGGCTGAAAAGCCCCAGACGATGTAGCCTTTCCTCATAAGGGAGGTGCTCCAGCCCACGAATCATTCTGGTCGCTCTTTTCTGCACCTTTTCCAATTCAACTATATCCTTTTTGAGGTGTGGTGACTAGAACTGGACACAATACTCCAGATGTGGCCTTACCATCGATTTGTACAAAGGCATAATGATATTGGCCGTTTTATTCTCAATCCCTTTTTTAATGATCCCGAGCATGGAATTGGCCTTCTTCACAGCCACCGCGCACTGGGTCGACACTTTCATCGACCTGTCCACCAGCACCCCAAGATCTCTCTCTTGATCTGTCACAGACAACTCGAAAATGGTGCAGTGCCAATTGGCAGGCATCAACATAATGTAATGGGGAGCTGCGACCAATGGTCGCCAGTGGTCAAGGGAGCCGCAGGTCAAAAAAGACAAATCTTTTTTAGATTGTGAGCCCTTTTGGGACAGGGAGCCGTTTAATCATTTGATTTTGTCTGTAAACCGCTTTGTGAACTTTTTGTTCACAAAGCGGTTTACAGCTTTGTTTTTCACAAAGCGGTATATAAATACTGTTAATAATAATAATACAGTGATGCCTCACAAGACAAATACCTCGCACAACAAAAAACTCGCAAGACAAAAGCATTTTGCAAGTTTTTTGGTGACTCGCAAGACAAATTTTCTTGCAAAAACAATTTCGTCTTGTGGAACACTCAGCTCCTAAAGCCACAATCTATTCAAATGTTAAAGTATTCAAGAGGGTTAGCAGACTGCAAACAGTACAGCCCGAGGCCACACCGATTATCACCCGACAAATAGCTAACACCAGCAGAGATAAAGGCAAAGCAGAGATAAAACTACCATCCTGAAAAACTTCCCATCCTAGTAGGTGTACTGATTAAGACCCTACCCATTCTTCGTTTTGGCCCGGAAGCGGCAGCAGCAACTCGGCACAGGCTGTCTGCCTGCCTGCTTCGAGTCTCTTACTGACTCACACAGGAGCCGCCCTCACACCGAGGAAAGCCTCTTCAGCTGTTGCTCCGCCCCTTAGCCTGGCCGGCACCGCGGCAGGAGGATACTGTAGGCGACAGCTACACTTGCCATTTGAATAAAGTATTCAAGAGGGTTAGCAGACTGCAAACAGTACAGCCCAAGGCCACACCGATTATCACCCGACAAATAGCTAACACCAGCAGAGATAAAGGCAAAGCAGAGATAAAACTTCCCTTCCCTTCCAGAAATGGTGTGCATTACTAGAGCGGAGCTCTGGGAACTGTGAGTACTGTAAATACTTAAAAGTAAATAGCACGGCAGGGGAGGTGACTCGCAAGACAAAATTATTCGCAAGACAACATGACTCACGGAACGAATTAATTTTGTCTTGCGAGGCACCACTGTAATAATAAACCTGGGGATTTACTCTCAAATAACACCAAAACCAGGAACTGTGTATAACTTGGATCACTGGGAGGGCACAGGGGACAAGGCACTGTAAGGTACCCCAAAAAGAGCTAAAAGTCAATAGATATGAATATCATTCCAAAGAGAAAGAATTTTGCTTTTAACAGAAATGCTCCAGGGCTTCTCGGGGGCTTCTGGTTGGTCACTGTGGGGACAGAAAGCTGAACTAGATTGGCTGATCCAGCAGGGCTCTTCCGATGTTCACTCTGTTTTAGTTAATAGATTTGTTGTTGTTGTTGCATTAATATTAATACACTGTAAACCATGTTGAATGCAGTTTAGGAGACTGGTCAAACTCATGGAGCACTAATCCTGATAGTTATGTGTTACTTCCAGGTACAGTGGCACTCTCTCTCTGAACACAAGTTGCAAGAAGTAATAGCAAGTGAGAAGTATGCCTTTCAAGTGGGCTTCTAAAAGGGAGCTATTCGGCCACTGCAGGAGACAGGAAGCTGGACTAGATGGCTTTTGGCCTGATCCAGCAGGGCTTTTCTTATGTTCTTATGCAGCGAGGGGGAAAAAAGCAAGAAAAAGGTTATTTAAAAAGCAAGAAATTTAATATATTGACTGATGGCAGGAAAAAATGAACACAATTATTTTTTCCTGCTCTTGTGTATGACACAGCAGAATCTATTTTTCCTATTACTGTATAGATAAGAGAGAGATGTCAGTAAAGAAGATGGCAAGGAAGCTCAGCAGAAAAACTATGAGCAGGGAGGGGAGACTGGGACATCAGTGGAAAAAGCACTCAAGATAAGAAGAACGTATGTGGGGGGAAACTGCAAAGACGCAAGAGAACAGAGAAAGGCAGGGGCCAGTGATATTAACTGGAAGTGAAAGGAACCCAGATTTCCCTGCACAGGGGATAATAATACAGAAAAGCACTCCTATCAGCCATACAAACTGCGCCTCCTGCTTCACTGACAAAAGAAACCAGATTGCCCACATTCCTCACAGGTGAGAAACCGCATCAATGTTGAGGCTGACCACCTTTAATACAAGTTCTTACGTTACAAAGCAAGCATCGGCAAACCGAGAGAAAAAAGAACCCGTACGTATGAGTGCGCAACCTGGAAAAATGCTTTCATCAGACTTAAACCCTTGTTACCCACTAGAAAAGGCAACTTTGCCCTTACTCAGCCTCGGAATGCAGTGGAAAGCACAGCAAGGTTCCCCTTGTGGGAAACGTTTCTATCCAAGTTCTGGCCTTGTTAAACACCATCAGGTTCACACGAGAAAGCATATAATTGTTGCTCAGATCGTGGGCAAAAGAAAACAGTAGTTCCTTAAGAAAATAAGCCTTGTATTGGGCAGGCGAATGCGAGAAAAAGTACGTAATCGAACCGTGTAAAATGCTTCAAAAATAAAAGGCGTTGCTTAGCTGACCTCTGGGGAATGCGGGTACGCTCTAGTGATGGACAGGAGTTTTTTACAGCACAATCCTCCTACGCACACATTTGGGAGTGGGCCGAGCGCCACTGAACAAAAGTGGACTTCCTTCTGAGCAAACAAACATGCCCAGAATTGCGCTGTCCTTCGCCTTGACCGTGACGCGGGGCGGCGGGGGAGGCACGTAGCTAGACCTAGACGGAGCACTTTGAGGAGGGGCTGGAGAGCGGACAGACAGTAAAACAATACTGCGGCGCCCAAATTCAAAAGATGCACGTGGGTGGCACGACTCGAGGCATGCTGGGAGTAGTAGTTCGCTGGCCTGGAAGAAACGTTGTGAGGAGTTACGTGCCCTGTTGCTGTTTTCCGGCCCCGGGCCCCGCCTTTAAGAGCTGCACGATACCAGACAAGAGCTGGTGAAGCTGTTCATCATCCGAGGCTGCACCGAGCTACGAGAAAATCCTTCATGGCCACGGCCCATCGCTTACCAGATTTTCCCGGTTCTAAACCGAGACACCACCCCTACAATTAATTAAATAAATCTGGGGGGGGGGGCGCCCAAAAAGTTTCTGCACCACGCTTGACCTCCAGTACTCACCGGCACGAGGCGGCCCCACTCCCTCGCATTCGGAGCCATTCAGTGGGGCGAAGGCAATGCACAGGGAGTCTCCTGCGCATTGCTTTCGCCCCACTGAATGGCTCCAAAGGCGCGGGACCCCTCCTCCTGCCAGTGAATGAAGGCTGAAGCACACCGGCGGCGTTCTGCGTGCGGCGCAAGAAACGCAGCCAAAGTTGAGAATTCTCCAGGGGAAGCGTCAAACGCAAATGGACCTCTCTGCGGCTCCCTGCGGCCAGTGGGGCTTGCCTCTAGCTGGAAAGAGCGCAGACGCAACGGGCTGCACACACACAGAACGCGGCCAGTGTGCTTCAGCCTTGAAGCCGGAGCTACACTGTCTGCATTCGCGTTGCGTTTGCGTTCCATGTGCGTCTGGTGTCCTGCCCCCAGGTCAAACAACGGCTCTGATTGGCCGGACATAGTGCGGACGCAGCAAAAGTCAAGTCCACCAGCTAAGGGAGGTCAGCGCGGTGCGGAACTTAGTGTTCTGCCCCCACCTCCAGCGGCGCCACTGGTGAACCTGCCCCCCCCCCCAACTTCTAACACCCACTCTGGTACATGTTAATCACTGGCTGCTATTAAAGGGCCAGTTAATGTGATGGTTAGAAGGTTCATTACTCTGCTAGTCCTTCAGCTGCTCACAAAGGTTTTCTATCTAAATTAACTGCAATTAACTCCATTCAAGACCAGAGCTGCAAGCCTCAGTACATTTCTCTGAAAGTAAATCTTGTTGCAATCAATAGTGCTACTTTGGGTATGGTATCCTCCCCAAAGTGAGGATGAGGCTATACTATACAGCCTGCAAGGGAGTGGGAGCTAATTGTGTTCACCTGCAGCCTTTGCAAGACAGCCAAGAAAGCCTCTGAGACTGAGGGATAAATAAGGGCCTCGCCTACATGGTTTTGGTTTTTTTTTTTCCATTGAGTGAGGAAGGTCTGAGGAGTTGGTACTAGCTAAGTAGAGATTCTTGTGATGCATGATGGAGCCTGTACCAGGTAATTCTGAATAAAGTTCCTTGCTGACTAGTGGTAGGGCCCAGGGGGGTATTAGTGGGATATGAGTAAGAAGTGGTTGATTGTTAGTAATGTACATGTGGCCTGATGGGGTGGTTTTTTTTATCTCTTTGGTATACTTTGAAGATAGTGGTGTTGTGAATTGCCACTGTGCTTATCTTGTATACCAGAATTATCCTTTACATAGAATTATTAGATTATACCCTGTATCTGACCTTGTGGTTATTTTTCTCTCCCCCAATATGGGTACAGTAAGGCCTGGGAGTTGCATCTGGTCTGTGAAACCCTCTAGTCTAGCTCTCTAGCTGCTCCCCATCTATTGCTGACACCCCACTCATCTATTTGTGCATAGCCTATAGGTAGGCTTACCATATCCAAAGCGGGACAGGGTGCCTACACCTTTAACCATTGTAAAAAGAGGGAATTTGGGCAGGTGCAGCTTGTTGCACCCTTCCATTATGAGCTGCACCTGCCCAAATTCCCTCTTTTACAATGGTTAAAGGTGTAGGCACCCTGTCCCCCTTTGGATATGGTAAGCCTACCTATAGAAGAAAGGTGCTGGTATGTGTACCAACTGTACTAGGTCAGAGCATGAGCAAGATATGCACCCATCCTGTAGTCTGGGAGCAGTGTAAGTCTAAAAGAACTGGACATAAATGAGAGAGTAAGAAAGGAAAGCTTTCTATTTTCTTCTCCAGAATGTCTCCAATACAAAAATTAGTACTGTATTGTGCATATATATGCTACTACAACAAGTATGCATTATGGCCCTCTGTACAACTTCCCTACCTGAATGTGGCCCTGAACAAAAAAAACGTGCACACACCCTGCATTTGTGTGTGTGCTTCTCTCCCAACAGAGGATAATGCTCATTCAATTGATAGAGTGGATTTTAGTCTATGAAACCTTCTGCTACAATAACATGTCTTGCAACACAATCCTATGCATGTCTACTCAGAAGCAAGTCCTATTTATTGTAAGTGGGGCTTAAAGGTATAGGCACCCTGTCCCTTTCTGGATAATGGTCAGCCTAGCCTGTGACTACAGTAGTGGGTTTGTTTGTTCAACTATCAGAGCTGGAAAAACATCTCTGAGGTGACTGAGGGCATGGTTACCTTCCATGGGAAAATCTTGGGTCAACTTCCAGAATGTTACCACTTCTTAATAAAAACATAAGAAAAGCCTTGCTGGATCAGGCCAAAAGCCCATCTAGTCCAGCTTCCTGTATCTCACAGTAGCCCCCACCAGATGCCTCAAGGAGTACACAGCCAACAAAATAACCCGTTCCCTGTTGTCACTCCCTTGCACCTGGCACAGAGAGAACCTACTTCTAAAACCAGGAGGTTGCTTATGGCTTGTAACCTGTGATGGTCTTTTCCTTAATGAATCTATCCAAACCCCTTTTAAATGCATCTAGGCCAGGTGCCATCACCACATCCTGTGGTAAGGAGTTCCCCAGATTAATTACATGCTGGGTGAAGAAATATTTTCTTTTGTTCTAACTCTCCCTCTACTCAATTTTAGTGCATGTCCCCTGGTTCTGGTGTTGTGCGAGAGGGAGAACAAAATTTCAAAAAATTCTAAAAGGTTTGTGAGGCAAGACTTCCCCTTGCAGAAGCCACGCTGACTCTCCTCAGCAGAGCTTGTTCTATGTATTTTAAGATTTTATCCTTAATGAGACTTTCCACCATCTTCCCTGGAACAGATGTTAGGCTGACCGGCCTGTAGTTTCCCGGGTCCCCCCTCCTTCCTTTTTTAAAGATTGGCGTGACATTAGCTCCATAGCTCCATTAGTGACATTGGCGTGACTCCAATCCTCTGGCACAGTGGCTGTTTTAAGGGACAAGTTGCATATTTTGGTCAAGAGGTCAGCAACTTCATTCTTGAGTTCCTTCAGAACTCTTGGGCGGATGTCATCCGGCCTGGTGATTTATTGATCTTTAATTTGTCAATTAAGTCTGAGACATCTTCTCTTTTAACCTCTATTTGACTTAATTCTTTAGTCAGGGGAGACCGTTCCGGCAGCGGTATTTGCCTGAGGTCTTCTGCCGTGAAGACAGATGCAAAGAATTCATTTAATTTCTCTGCAGTCTCCAAGTCCCCTTTTATCACCCATTTCTCTCCCTCACCATCCAGCGGACCAACCATTTCTCTGGCAGGTTTTCTGCTTCTAACATTTGAAGAAGCTTTTATTATTCCCTTTTATGTTGCCTGCCATACGTTCCACAAAGTCTTGCTTGGCCTCCCGTATCATCTTTTTACATTTCTTTTGCCAAAGTTTGTGCTCCTGTTTATTTTCCTCATTGGGGCAAGACTTCCATTTATGAAAGGAAGCTTCCTTGCCTTTTATAGCCTCTTTAATTGTGCTTGTTAGCCATGCCGGCACCCTCCTGGACTTAGTCGAGTCCTTCCTCCTTTGTGGGATACACTCCCGCTGGGCCTCTATTACTGTTGTTTTAAAACAGCCTCCATGCACTCTGGAGAGAGTGGACTCTTTTTACCTTCCCTTTCAGCTTTTTTTAACTAGTCTCCTCATTTTGGGGGAGTCCGCCCTTCGGAAGTCAAGGGTTTTTGTGTCAGATTTGCTCAGCACTCTCCCCCCGACATGCATGGTGAAACAGATCGCAGCATGGTCACTGTTCCCCAACGGTTTGGTAACATTTACATCCCTGACCAGATCTTGAGTGCCACACAATATCAAATCCATAGTCACCTGTCCTCTGGTCTGCTCCATGACTAGCTGCTCTAAGGCACAGTCATTTAACATATCCAGAAATCCAGTCTCTTTCATGACCAGAGCATGAGTTGACCCAGTCGATGTGAGGATAATTGAAGTCCCCCATGACTACAACCCTGTCTCTCGTTGACACCTCCCTGATTTGCTTCCTCATTTCAAGATCCCCTTCAGGTTTTTGATCTGGAGGACGGTAGCATGCCCCTACTACTACATCGCTCTTTGAGCCTGATAATCTAACCCACAGTGATTCTACGGAGGAGTCAGAGCCCCCCTTCAGCTCTACTCTGGTGGATTCTACCCCTTCTTTGACATAGATGGCCACCCCACCTCCAACACGTCCCTCTCTGTCCCTCCTATAGTTTATATCCTGTAATTGCAGTATCCCACTGGTTCTCCGCATTCCACCAGGTTTCTGTTATACCTACTATGTCAATTTTTTCCCTAGCCACCAAATGTTAAAAGACATTGTTAAAAGGCATCCATAGGCTCAAGCTATATTGGAAGAAAGTTCTACAAAGACTGCCTCCTAATAAGTGTGCCTAAAGGTACTGGCTTAAGGAAATGTCTGGCTCAGGAGGGTGACTACTACATTCCATACACTTAAGCTGAGAGTGAGGTGTGCTGCCGCAGATATTTAGGAGGCTTGAATAATGGGATGAATTAATTTGAAGGAAGGGGAAGTGCTTTTTAATTTTACTTGCAGTGAACTGCATGGAAGTTGGTGAACCAGTTCTTTACTCTTCAAAACCAGCTGAGGTTCCATTTGCCGAACAATCCAGTACCTCTGCCCATTACAACCGTGTCAAGCCCACCACGTTGACTATGGTGTTGGAAGCTGTGAAGTCCCTCAATGAGAAAAAGGGCAGTTCAGTCTTTGCCATCCAGCGCTACATCCTCCACAATTACCCAGATGTCGATCCTATCCGGCTAAAATACTTCCTGAAGATGGCCTTGGCAAAGGGACTGGACAAGGGCCATCTGATCAGGCCTCTCAACTCGAATGTCCAGGGAGCCACAGGAAGGTTTAAGGTAAGATGAAGCTCATAGTGGGGGGGGGGGATGGGCTCCCTGCTAAGGAATGGCATGCTTGCCCCAGGCCATATGCCTGCCTTGTGCACCACCTGCTGTCTGCAGCGGCCCATGGGTATTGGGACAGCCAAATACTGACATAATCAAAAAAAAAACCAGCATTTTATTGGTATCTTCTTGTCCTCCAATACTAAAGAGAGCTTGTCCTGAGGGGAAAAATACAATAGAGGTTGAATTTTAGCAGTACAGATTGGAGCAGAACTCTCTTCCGAACTGGATCCCTTGACAGCCTCACCCAGAACGCATTTCAGCCACCAATGCAGAGGCGGCCCAACCCATCTGCTGCCCGTGACTTGCTACTGCTGCCTCTGGGGGGTGTGCATTTGTAGCCTCTCCCCCCAAAAGGAAAAAGCTCCTTACCTACTCGCCATGCTTCATCCTCACACAGGTTTCAATGTTTAAATGCAGCATGAGGAAGGAGCGCTTCACTACCCTTTCTCCTTGCTCCATCCTTGCACAGGGTGAGAAGGGGCTGATCAATCCTTGCTTGCTTCGAGTGGGGAGCTGATCAATGTGGCTCATGTCTATGGTGTGCTGAGGGAGGTGATGACAGACTTGGGTGTAGGGCACCCCAAATCCACCGCCCCTTGCTGTCCTTACCACTACTGCTGATGCAAGCCTCACCAGGTTGTGTCATGGCTGGGCCACCCCTACACTGAAGACATAGAGGGCCAAACAGCCCGTTGTTATGACTTCCACTCATGAGGAATGGCTACATTGCCCAATCAAAAGATCACTGTGGAACTGGGTCCTGTGAAAGGAGCTGGAATAGGGGAGAGATATAGTGGGGCGATTGTTATGAATGAAGGGGCACCTTTTCATATTGTGAATCTCTGCAGCTAGTACCAAAAAAATCCAAGCAAGGGAAAGGCAAAGAGGTGGAGTTTTCAGATGGGGAAACTGCCCCCAAACCAGCAAAGAAGGCAGAAGCAGTAAAAAAGCCAAGAAGCAAGACTCCTGCTGCAGGAAAGCCAAAAAGCAAGACTCCTGCAGGAAAGCCAAAAAGCAAGACTCCTGCTGGAAAGCCAAGAAGTGAAAGTAAGGCAAGTCTTGCACAGGCTCTGAGACTCTCTTGCATTGTGTAGCAGAACCAGCCTGATCAATACTCTAATGACTTTTACAAATCCTGTGAGTAATAGGATTAGTTCTACTTCTGACCCAAGAAGGTGTACATGCTGTCTTTTGTGGACCAAGGTCTTGCTACAGGCTCTGTCATGGAGTGTGCTGTGTGTTTGGGCATCTCGAGACCATTGGTATTAGCTACACACAGTCCCCTTGGGGTACGTGGCACTTTGCAGAGTTTGATGAGCAAAAAAACAGGCAGGCCTTTGCCCCAATGAGTCTGTAATCTAAAATTAGGGGGAGAGAGAAGGATAGAAAATGCAGTTGGATTTATGCCTGGTTTTCTTTTGGAATAGGTAGTCTAGGACTTCAACTCTGACCTTACTGAGCAGCCAGGGAGTTTCTCTAGTTCTTTGTCTGTCTATGTGCTGAGGGTCCTGAATGGAATGGGCAGTGGGGCCTAATGGCTGAAGAAGCTACTTGTACACAAAATGAAATGTCTTCTCAGCCTCACCAGCTGCTTTTTCCCCCAGCAGATCCAGCGGAGGGCCAAAAAAGACCTAAAATTGCAGGGGCCAAGACAGAACATGGCAATGTAAGTACTGGATGTCAAAGGACGTCTCTTACCTCACTTGGCACTGTTGCATGCTCCTTGACTTGTGACCAGGAGCTGCAACTTGAGAGCTGAGGTGTTGATTCTTCATGCTACGAGGCAGGAAATAGGGGGCCTTGATGTGTCTAGATAGAATGACCACCAAGGTTCCTTTTTTCTATGTTTTCCCAAGGATTATTTCAAGGTATGTTGCAATACAGCCTTGTGAGGGAGGATACGGTAAGTTTGCAATGGTATGTGGGCATCTGGTAGGAGACAGGGTGTTGAGCTAGATCTGTGGTGGCCAACCTTTCAACATGAATGCTGGTCCTTTAAATGGCTGCATAGGTGAGGGCATTTCAGCAGGTGCAGCTGCTTTAGCAGCACCATCAGCACTTGCAGCTGCCAAGATTCTGTCTTCTACACAACTCTTAAGAACACAGTAGCACTAATGGTGGAAGGTTGGCCACCCCTGAGCTAGATGGTTCTACCTAGGTCTGATCCTCAGGGAGGCAGGGACCTGGTTTTTGCCAAGACTCCTTTGAGCTTCTGGAATGAGTGTGGATTTTCACTTGAAGTTTCCCATGTCCAAACGAGCATTTTGCTGCACTGCAAAAACCACGCCTCCAGTGAACACAATATTCAAATGCTAGATGGGTAGGGAAGTGCAAGAGAAGAGAAACTCTCAGTTTAGTAAATATGTTTTTGTTGCTTCCGACTGGTAAAGATTTTCTCTGTGCACTCCAATCTGGGTGGCAAGGACTTGATGGCAAGGGGCACGGGGGGGGGATGGGAGTGTTGAGGAAAGGCATATGGAGGTCGGGGTTAGATAGCAGAGAGGTAGCAGAGACATAAATTAACCGTCTCTGGAGTGGTCACTGGCTTGACCAGATGATGCTTGCATGCATTTCCAAGGTGTTCTTGCAGCCTTGATGGACAGAAGTTTGTTTCTGATGTGATGGTCACTTGTGTGCCAGATGGTCACTTGTGTCTCCAAAATATAACTGGAAGTCACAGTTTATTCTCTATAAGAAGTTATTCTGTTACCCAAGATGACCATGCCAGCAAATGCTGTTGAATGACTTTGCCCCCCTCTTCTTGCAGAACTCCAGCAAAGCTCCAGCTAAGTCAAAGGAAGAGGCCTCAAGGGGCAAAGCTGCAAAAGCCACCAAGAAAGAGAGTGCCCCAAAGGCCTCCCAGGCAAAACCAGCCAGTGGGCCCAAGGAAACGACTTCCAAGACCAAGATGGAAGCAAAAGGCCCTGCTAAACCAAAAGCAGATGGAGCCAAGCAGCCTCCTCCAGCTGAAAAGGCCAAAGGGGCCACTGGGGCAGCAAAGGAAGCCAAAACTAATACCGCGGCAGATTCAGCCAAAGCAAAGGCAGGAAGTGGGACAAAGAAGACCAAGTCTGCTGCACCCCAGAGGAAGAAGCCTGAGGCTAAGAAGGGAGTGGCCAAAGGCAAGGGGAAGAAGGAGGTGGCCAGTGTGTCTGATGTCTCTTCTGAAGACCTGTGAGTGGCAGTTCGGCCACTGTACTGAGCAGCAAGTTCAAGAGACCAGGATCACACATCTTGCCTGTGTTCAGTGAGGGCACAGACAGAGCATCCAAAATAGCTCGCTCTGGCCCAAGGAACCTGCCACTCTGAGGGCGAAATGGAAACCCATTTTTCCAGACTGCCTTGGATCAATGCTGTAAGATCCATTCTAGTACAGTTTTTAACCTCTTTCTACATTTGTCTCTTTTCAATAAAGTTTATTCAAGAAGCTCTTTGCTTGGTTCCCTTGTTTTGTTAAGTTCCCTTGTATAAACTGGGGGTACTGGGTAAATATTGTAGATGTACTGAATGTCCTTGGGCTATTTTCAACCAGTATGCCATGGCACATTGGTGTGCTGTGGGAGTTTGGGGGAAGGGTCATGTCGTTGGGGGATGTGAGCCCCCTCACTGGCAATGCAGTATGCCTTGTCAATTGTCAAAACTGATGGTGTGCCCTGAAATTCTTAGTGCCTTGTCAGTGTGCTGTGAGATGAGAAAGGTTGAAAACTGCTGGTCTAAGCCCTTCAAAATGCAGCAACTGGTATGATCCTGTCCACTGTTATGTGTGTAACAATATTGTTCAGTGTGAAAAATGTACCGGAGGATATTACAAAAATGTACAGGACTAAGGTTACAACAAGTTGTGGTAGATACCAGCTTTACCATTGAAAAGGCCATTGTCGGGCAAAAATCTGCAGGCTTGTCTGTTTTACAGCCAGTCTAACTTTAGAGCAGCAGAATGCTTGGCTTCAGAGCTGACATACATCCGAGGAGGTCCATAGGCCCCGGGCCGCCCTACACCAGGAGAAGGGGACAAATGTCCCGGGAAGGGCTCAGGATACTGCAGCCGGCCCTTTAGGCAGGCTGCGTAAAAGTTGTGCAGGATTATGCTGTTAGACTTTGGCTGTCCGTGGAGGTGGGGACTCTGAGAGGGCCAAGAGAAGTTGGTCTGGCTCTGTCTGGTGGAGGACTAGTATCGGTTCCCTCTTTTCTCCCTGAGTCAGAAGGTGGTCAGCCTAGGCAGTATATGTGTGCAGGTTCGTCTGAACTTGAAGCTTTGCATTTTTTTTCTGGCAAAGCCCAATGGCCTCTTAGGCAGGGCCCTGCAAATGTATGGGAGGGGATCCTCTTTTTCACATTTCTCCTCCTCAGCCGTTTCCTTTCTGACCTGTTTTTTTCCCCTGTAAAGCCTGCCCAGAAGTTGCTCTGAGCAGGGGCTCTTACCTTAAATTTAATTAAAGGGAGGATCTCGTCTAATAAATACTAGAAAAGGGCTGCAGAATGCAAATATACGGGAGGAGGAGCCGAGTGAAATTAGTTTTTTTTTTTTTTTTTTTTGCGCGACTTGCACCATTTCTGCTTCTGCCCCAGGAGGCGCACAGGGCCCACATTTATTTGTGTGGGAGGGAAAAAATAAGAGCCTCTAGGTCGGACGAGCCTTTGGGGACAAAGGGAAAGGACTCCATCTCCCAGCGTGCTTAGCAGGCGGGAAGTTCCCTCCGCGCCCTCGGCTACCGCCTCCTCCCCTCCCATTAGCAGAGGCTGGCGGGTGAGGGACTCTGTTTCCCGTGGTGCCCCGCGCCAGGCGTCGTTCGTTGGCGCCCGAAGACCCCGCCATTTTGTGCCTCCCTCCCTCACTCAGTGCCGGGTGGATTGAATGAAGAGGAGCTGCTACTATCATGTCTGGGTCTGCGAGTACCCCTTCTCGTGGCTCCGGCTCCCTGACGGCTGCTGGGGCAACAATGACGCCTTTATCGCCGACGCGGATCTCCCGCTTGCAGGAGAAGGAGGACCTGCGGGCGCTGAACGACAGGCTGGCCCACTACATTGAGCGGGTCCGTGCCCTGGAGCTGGAAAACGACAGGCTGCTCCTCCGCGTCTCTGAGAAGGAAGAAGTCGTCACTAGAGAGGTGAGGGCGGCCGCGACCTGCCTACCCCTGAGGGCTGTCGTGCGAGTGGGTGAGGGGAACGCCCCCCTTGAGCGCTGGAAGGTCTTGGGCTGTTGCCGCCCCTCCCCCTTGGAGGAGAACGATTAGGAGAGTCCTGCCAGATGGGCTACTCTCATCATCACCATCTCACACACCCCTGTGTTACAAGAGATGGGGCTGAGTCTGAGAGGGAAGGGAGGGACTCGATGGGAATGATGACCCTCCGTCGCTGTCCGATGTCGGGCTTTGTGTATCTGGTGTTTGAGGCTACGAGAGGATCGATACAGAGTTCAGATTTTTTGGAGTTTGCTGTTGCAAAAGGGTGGCTACTGGCTTAGGTAGCCTTGAAGAGAATATGCCAAAAGACTGTTGTTCACACGTTCAGCTTAGTTTGTATCAGGGTGAAGGTGTATTCATACATTCCATCTAGTGTAGGTATGTGGATTGTTACTCTGTAAAAGTGAACCCAGGTACAGTCATGCACGTGGAAATGTGTGCCTGGGTATAACATAATGCATAAATTGTCTGTCAGTGGCATAGTCAGAATGGTTAAATGGAACCTCCATGTTCAGGGGCAGCCCATCTCTGAAGACCAGTCACACAGCAGAGGAGGACTGTTGCCTTTCAGTTCTGTCTATGAGCTTCCAGTAAGTGTCCACTGAGCCACTGGACAAGGTGGATCTTCCCTGCAAGGGTCAAGCAAGGTTCTTGTATGTTCTTGTTACTTTATGAGGGGATAAAAAAAGACCCCTATTTTCGGGAGCAGTGAACAGTTGCATCAGCCTGGGTCAAATAGTCCTGCACTTGACTAATGCCTGTTGAAAATTGATTCAGTGCTGTTCTGCTCATCTGAGCAAATGTAATGTCTGAGGTGGGATTACCCAGAAAATTACAGTAATGGCAAACAGCATTATTTTGGGGGGTAGCAGTAGTAGTGGCTTTCTCTCCCTACGAACTTCTGTGCATTCCCCCATAGGTGTTTCACTGCTGACACAAGGAGGTTCCTTGTCCAAGAAGCACCTGCTGCCTCCTGGTTCTTGCAGCCTGACCTGTGCCTAACTGCCCTTGCTCACAGAGCCTGTTGGCCTCTCAGAGTACTGTACAGTAGTTTCTCTCTCCCTCTTTTTTTAGATTCGAGGTGTGTGTGTGTATTTCTTTAGATTTGGGGTAGAGGAGAAAGAGTCCTCCTTTCCAGTCCTATGTGGATGAGTGGGAGTCCTCTGCCAGGCATCATCCAGCCCACAACTCTTTACTGATGCATTGACTAGGTTGAAACTGTGCCTGCCTTAGGAGCTAATTCCCCTTTGGGTCTCACCCCCATCTCCTGGTTTGGGAGATGAGGCACATGTGATTTGTGCTGCCTTGGGAATGAGGTAATTGGACTTCTGCTCTGTGGCTTTCTGCTTCCTTGCAAGATGTTAAATGCTCAGTTTGGATTGTTGTGAACACTCTTTTCAGCCCAGCGTATGTGTGCAATGTGAAGTGGTTCTGTGGTGGTCCCTTTGTAGGAGCCTTTCTCCTCACTTTTGTGCAAATGGACTTGTGGAAGTCGTTAGAAGTGCATGCATTCTGTCCAATAAAATGGCTCCTAGCCTTTTGAAATAGCTATCGCATGGATGGAAATGTGAAAAGCCCCAAAGGGTGTGTCCATATTGGAGCAGGAGGGAGTTGCAGCTGAGCTCAGAGTTGCTGAGAGCAGGTCTCCCTCCGTGTTGCTTGCCAGGAGTTGAACTGCAGGCTGTCGAGATGCCAAAACTCTGGTTCTTGTTTTCTTGCTGCACTTTGGAGAGGGTGGTGATCCCGTTCTCACTGGCAGGGAGGACATTTCCAAGCCATCCTTAATAACTGTCCCTGAATAGCTTGGCTCCATTGTGTGCAAAGGGATGGGGTTGGGACCTTGGTATAGTGTGTTTTGGGTGTTACTTGTGTTGGGTAACTTTGTTGAAAACCACCACTTCCTGGGCTATCATTCTTATAGTTGTAGTTGAACATAGAAGGCCCTGCCTGTCAAGCAGGTGACAAGTGAAGCAGGGCAGTATCTGTGATGATTGGTGCTCAGAAGTGACATCTGCTCCCGCAAGCAGGCAGGGGTTCCTCTTTCTCTGGTGTTAATTCCTCTAGGTACCTGTGAGTGTTTGAAAGATTTGGATAGCAAGGTTTTTTGAGAACATTTGTCAAGCTAGGGATTCTGGACCAGGAGGCAGGTGGGGGTGGCTTTCCCGGCTTTCCTGTAGCAGGACGACCTGTAGAAAGAATTGTGCAGAAGGGAGGGAACAAAGTGGGTGAATTGATGAGATGTGACAAAGACATTTTAACTTGATAGTCCTTGCAGGTTTCACTGTTAGCAAAGGGTTGGTTTGTACTTCTAACAGTCTGGCTGGCTAATGTATTTGTACGGTCCCCAGCCTAGCCTTGCTGGGTGAGGCCATGGACAGCCCACCTGTCCATTTATTTGTTCACTTCTGGGATTTCTATTCTGCTTTTCTAAAACAAAATCAAAGTGGCTGACAAATAAGGTGGTAATAAAAGAGCAGCACATAATAGAGATCTTAAAGATTCACCTGCGGTTTTAAAGATACAGCTCCTGCCACCTTTTAGTTTCCTTTCAGTGCTCGGCCAATTTACTAGAGCTGATGTGCTTGGCTAGGTCAATTACCACCTTTCCATGAATGTCCTACTACTCCTTTTTGTTCTTTTTTCAGAACAAAATATCTGAATTGGTGGGTATCGCCACATGTTGTGGAATTCTGCCTTGTATGAAGAGATTCCTCCCTTGGTCTGCCTTTAATTTGTATAGTGCTTTTTGGGTGTGCAAATTGCTTCAGGTGTCTTGCTGTAATCCTTGCAACAACCCTGTAAGGCAGGGTTTCCCAAACTTTTTTTGACCTGTGGCTCCCTTGACCATTTGTGACCGTTGGCCGCGGCTCCCCATTACATTATGTTGATACCTGCCAATAGGCATTGCACTGTTTTCCGGGAGGATTCCGTGGCTCCCCTGGCTGGTTTCCGTGGCTCCCCTGGGAGCCGCACCTCCCAGTTTGGGAACCACTGCTAGTGTAAGGTAAGTACCGGTAAGTATTATCCCCCTATTTCTGCTGAGACTGAGAAGAAGTGGCTTATCTAATTCCACCTAGTGAGTTCATGACAGTGACAGATTTGAAACAGTTCACTCCTGGTTTGTACCTCCGGCTCTTAGCCATTGTGCTTCACCAGCTCTTAATCTTTGTCAGTCAACTTTAATGAGGTCTGGTGTGAGAAAATGTGTTCTATTTACAGTACTTCCCTTTTGGTCTCCCCCCCCCAAGAAGCTTCAGATGCTTTCCTCCTAGGGAAGGTGCCCCAACCCCTCCCCCCCTGCCATTTTGGTTGCCCTTTTCTGCACCTTTCCCAGCTCTTACGATACCTTTTTTGATCTGGGGTGACATTGAGGGCTACTGAGGTTACAATGGCTAAGACTGTGCTACAAATTAGGAGCTCCTGGTTCAGATTTCCATTCTGTTATGAACTCACTAGGTGGCTTTAGACAAGCCACTCTTTCTTGACTTCAGTCTTTCCATCCGCAATATGAGGATAATATTTAGTACTTTACAGAGTGGTTGTAACTATAACACAAATATAATACTTGTTGAACGCTGAACGCTTAAAAGTGCTGTACAGATGCTTACTGCTTTGGCCTATTTCCATTCTTCTGGGAAGGTGACTGCTTTGAATGATGAGGAGGAAGAGCAGCATTTCTTGGCTGGAAGATGAACCACTTCAGTTTTTTAAGGACTCTGGGATATATACCATCAAGGCTCATGATGACTGACTTCTGAAGCTGTGGGCGAGAGCTTCTCAGCCTCTTGTAGGGATGATGCTCATCATCTTCTAGTCCTTCCTTCAGGGCTTTTGTAACATTTCCTAATATCTCCTATGCATGATATAAATACTGTACTAAATATTATTACTACTAAAGGAATGCTGATTTGAAGGAGGTGGTGTGGAATTGATAGTCTCCTCCCTGCTGGCAACCTGGTTCTTAGCGTTGGAATCTAGGGCTTTGTGAAACTTGCTGTACCTGCTCTCAGCAGCAGATGAAAGGGCAGCCTGCTGTTTTCGTGAAAAGAAAACAAGAACAGGACATCTTGTGAATGGCTGGAACCACAATGTGGTGTTGCTTAGGATCTTTGGAGTTTCAGGGAGCAAGAAGTGACTCCAGCCAACTCTTCTTCTCCTCCGTATCCTTGGTCTCTGTGTCAGTTGCCTGTATTGGCCTGTTCTGTTGGTTGTTATGTATTGTCTAAATAGAAAAGTTATGAAGTTATTGGCCCTTTAAAGCCAGGGTGTGTAGAGGGGACTTGGAATACCCCCATGCTGTCCTGTTGGGAAAACAGGAAACCAGCTCCCTTCTGTTGCATGGAGGAGTTGGCCCAAACTCTCACCCTTTCCTTGTACCGCTTAAATTCTGGTTGGTTGGTGCCTGACTTTCGCCTCTCCCATGGCAGGTGACTGGAATCAAGGCCCTCTATGAATCGGAGTTGGCAGACGCCCGTCGAGTTCTGGATGAGACAGCCAGAGAGCGGGCGAAGCTCCAGATTGAAATAGGGAAGCTGCACTCGGAGCTTGATGAGCTCAATAAGAGGTAAGGGGAACTACTCAGGGCTGTGGCCTCTCTCTTCTCACAATTCTTGAGAATTTATGTACCATATTCCAGCAAAAATGTTAAAGTAGTTTACATAGCAAGAAAAGAAAAGCTAGGTCCGTATCCTAAAGGGGATCATATGTAAACATAAGCACGAAACGCCAGCAAACAGCCACTGGGAGAGACTTGGTATTTTTTTTTTGTGGGGGGGGGGAGAGGGACAGTTGCTTTACCCTTAATAAATATGAGAGATTGTAAGACTGAAAAGAACCCAATTGGCTTCTGGCTTGCTGGGCAGCTCTGTCCAAACGTAGGGGAGAGTGTGTGTATGTTTCAGCTGGTTGTTTCCAAGGTGGTCAGGAGAGTGGGCAGGTTGGTTCCAAAGGGTATTTACTTGAGCTGGAAAGTGAAGTTCCCCTTGGGGCAAACTTTCTGTATGCACGTGCTCTGTATGTGTGTGTGTGTGTGTGTGTGTGTGTGTGTGAGAGAGAGAGAGAGAGAGAGAGAGAGTACACTATGTGTAATGAGTGTGACACAACCCCCAATAGTTACATCTTCCAAGGAAACCAGCTTCAGAAAAGGTGGTGTGGGTTGAATGGGAGAAGCTTAACCCTTTTCTTGCCTGCTACTGCTTTTCTCCTGCTACTCCCCTACCACAACTGTCTGGAACCCAAGGGGAGAGAAATGGCTTGGGGAGAGGGCTGTGCATTGGGGAAACAGTTAAGCACATACCCTTGCCAGTTCTTTGCTGCCTGCCACTGACATGCTGGAGTTGAAAGTCTGAGGAAGAAGCAGCTGCTGGAAGAGTTTTCTGACAAGCTGTTGTATGCAATATGTAAAGAGGCCCTGAGTGCTCACTGGCCCTAGACAGCCACCATGCTGTTGATGTTGAGAATAGCCTTTGGGGACTCAGTTCTTAGAATGTCTGTATCTGGACACACAGATGTAGTCTAAACCCAAATGGAACCTGCAACTTCTGCAGCCTGTTTCCAAGAAAACGTCTTTGGGAGAAAATGTCAACACCTGAACCTCATGCAGGTACGAGGGAATTGGAAGATTCTGAAGCATCTTCCCTCTCGTATGGTGATTGGGTGCTTTGCTTGTAATCCATCCTGTCTTTCAAGCTGAGGGGGGCAAAGGTCTTGATGGAGTTCATGTGCAAGGAATGGCTTCTGCTGCTGAGACTGAATATCATTTTCTGCTTTGAGCAAACGCCAGATGCTTAGCATACCAAGACCTTAATTTCTGCAAAACAGAGGAGAGATGCCAAGGGTCCTGCCCCTGCCTTGCACAGACTGGTGCTGCCTTTCCAAAGGGCGCTCCTCTTGTTTAGAGTCTACTTTAAATTCAAGAGTTGTATGTGATAAACATGTTTGACTGGTATGCGTTGCCTGTGATCTTAGCAATTTGAGATTGAATCTTGTGCTTTCCAGAAGTCTCCCTAGCGGAAATGCATTTGCAACCAACAGATCTCAGGTGGTTGGGATTGTTGGTCTCTGGCTTCCTAGACTCATGTGAATTTGGGTGACTTTTTCAATCATCTGAAAATCCTAGACCTTGCTTCCTTGAAAGAGTGAGCGTTGAATCCTCTTGGCCATGAAGTGATTTGCAAGTGCTGCTGGCATGGTTTTCTGAAGGCTCCCATACCAGAACAGGCCTGGGTGGTGCATTCACAGATACAGAGGGAGATCCACATTGCTCTTTGCACAGTGTCACTCCTGATTGCTAGGCCCTTCTTCCCTGTCACTGTCCCTGTGCCCAATCCCCCTTCTCCCCCCCATTCTGCACTCTTGACTCCAGAGTTTTCACTCCTTCCCCTTGTCTCTTGCTTGCATGGTGGTGAACTCTGTCTAGCAAGATGCCCTGCCAGTTTTCGCTAAAACCGGAAATGGCCAAAAATCGCTGTTTTCGGCCAAACTGAAGATCGGGAGGCCTGCAGAGGCTTGCGCAGGCCTCCCCGAAAAGCCCCGGCAAGTTTTTTTTTTTTTTTCAGGCTTCGCACAATAGGACGCACACTTTTTTCCCCCTATGTTTTTTTTTGGGGGGAAGTGCGTCTTATCGTGCGAAAAATACGGTAAATGCTTCTTAAATTTGCGGCTCTCAAACATCTGACGTTTATCCTATGTAGCTCTTCTGTTTAAGCAAGTTTGGCTATCCCTGGTCTAGAACAGGGGTTCTCAACCAGTGGTACTAGTACCACCAGTGGTACTTAGGCCGATTGCTGGTGGTACTCAGACACCCGGCCCACCGGAACCCTGATCCGATGCAGCGGTTTTGGCGCTGCGTTTTCGCTCCTGAGGTGTTCCTGCCTTTGGCCAAACCTCTCGGAAACGCTGAGAAGAGCCCTCTCACCTGCCCAGAGCCTCCTACCTGTGTGTTCTGGCCTCTGAAAACCCAGAAGTAACTGGCAATGATGTCATCACCAGTCACTTCCGGTGGTACATAGCAGGAGAGTGGTGCTGGAGGTGGTACTCAGCCCGGAAAGGGTTGAGAACCCCTGGTCTAGAAGACCATGGCATGTGCCACCTGCTGGGCATAAGTTGTAGTACACTTGCATTTTTCTGCTTCCCTTGGTAGAATGGTCTTGCATGACTGAGATGTTTTTAGTGCTTTGATTAGCTGTTGTCTGGATCAGCTTAATCTATAAAGCAGAAAGGACTTAGAAAATATTAGAGGGAAGACACGTTTTTCAAATACAAACATGTAATTAGCTAAATAACAGTTTAGAGTAATGGTGTTTGTTTTGTTAAATATTTATAACGTGATTAAGCCTTGGCCCACAAAGGTGTGTGGGGGGGTCCTTCCTCCATTGTACATGGTATTCTCTCTGTGTCAGTGAGAGAGGGGAGGAGGGAGAATGCATATGCATAGGTAAGAGGTAGAGTAGCCTGAACTAGATTGACCTAGATTGTTGCTAATTTTTGTTTCCCTTGTGTAATGCAAGTCCTGCTCTTCTTTCTGGACCATTTTTTTCATGTGCTGGAAGAAAAGCCTCCACAACAAATGCATTCCTTGTTGTTCTGCTGCTGGGGAAGCCTTCTCTGATGCCCTTTTCATTCCCTAGCTATAAGAAGAAAGATGGTGAGTGGTCCACATCTCAGGGTCGCATCAAAGAGCTGGAAGTCCTCTTCCATAGAAGTGAAGTGGAGCTCACTGCCACCCTGACAGAGAAGCGCAACCTGGAGGCTGAAGTGGCTGACCTGCGTGCCCAGCTGGCAAAGGTAAAGGGAGGGGTATATGTGGTGGTGTGGCAGGGCTGTTATGAGCATGAGAAGTGACTGATTCAGGTCTAAAACCAGAGTGCTGCTAGTGAGATCTTAAAAGTGGGAGCTGTTTACCTTCTAGAATGGAGGACAGAAATGCCTCATTCCTTGATCCACGTGTGCGCAATGCAAAATTCGTATAGGAAACCTAACAAGGCTGCAGTATGGTCTCTTACAAATGCATCTGGCTTCTGTGGTATAAAAATGACAAAAGGCCTAGTTAGGAATGGCTGCTGAGGTCCAAATGCGTTTTCTCCTACTTGGTGCAGCAATAAAAGGACCAGATTTTCCTGGCCTCAGTTCCTGGAGGACACTGCTCCAGCCAAGACAGAGACTTTTCCTGAGGTCTGTTTTCATTTTGAAGGACTAATGGATGGAATCTCAGTGACCTGAGGCAAACCAGAAAGGAAGGAGAGAGGCAGGCTAGTGACATTCCTCATGGAAACGTTTAGGTGCTTGCATTTTGACACTCTTCTCCCCCCCCCCCATTTGATCTACTGTTAAAATTTCCCATGATACCCAATTGTGTGTCTAATGCTTTATTTGCATGTATAATTACTATTGTATCAGAAATAAAGGGCAAAACCTATCTCTATCCATTTGAAACTTAATACTCCTATGTCATCCAAATCTGTTTAAAAAGTAATTTATGAATGTCTTTATGCACATGAATACACTTATTTAACTTCAACATTGAAGGCATAAAGACTCTTTCTCACTGCCTCTGTTCTCTCTCCCAGTCAGAAGATGGTCATGCGGTGGCGAAGAAGCAACTGGAGAAAGAGACCCTGATGAGGGTGGATCTGGAGAATCGCTGCCAGAGTCTGCAAGAGGAGCTGGACTTCCGGAAGAGCATTTTTGAAGAGGTAGGCAGGACAGGAGGCTGCAGCAGCACTGGAGACAGGCTGGGTGGTACAGAGGGAATTCAGTGCCTCTCTTCAGGAATGGATACATTTCCTAAACACCTGCCCTACCACTGCTTCAGGCAGCCTGCCCCTTGGAATCTCTCTCTAGCTAGCCACTAATCAACAAGTAGGGTCTCCCAAGTTGCAAGCAGGACACTGGAAGGGGCAGGACAGTGACTCCCAGCTTGTACGATCTGTAGTATGTGTTGACTTGGCAATGAGGGGAAATACAGGTGGGGCCCCCATATCCACGGATTCGCTATCCACGGTTTCAGTTATCCACGGATCACGGGGACACTCAGGACACCCCAGGCTTTTACTTTTTCCCCAGTAAGCTTTGTTTCTTCCTTAAACAAACAGGAGAAGCTTATTGCAGGCAAGTAGAACAAGACTAAGTCCTAGAGAGGCTCTGCAAGGTTAACAGAAACCTTGCAGAGTCTTTCTAGGACTTAGTCTCGTTCTACTTGCCTGCAATGGAGGCTGCTTCTCTGTTTTAAAGAAGAAACAAAGCTTGCTGAAAGAAAAAGAGCTGGGTGGGGGGTGCACACACCTGCCTGCAGGGGAGGCAGGGCAGGGGGCCCTCAGGAAACCATGGAGGGGGTGTTCGCTCTTAGCCACGGTTTCAAGTATCCACGGAGGGGCTGGGAACATATCCCCAGCAGATATGGGGGGAGTACTGTACATCCATTGCCACAGAGACATTAAATTCCCTGTGGGCTGCACAGCCTGAAGCCATTGCCTCCTTTCTGTCCATCTCAAGGCCACATGGTATGGCGTTCAGGTTGAATTTGAGCTTCTTGGGGAAAGGGGATTTTTATGTTGAATATATGTAAAATAACAATAATCCCCAAGGGGGTCCTGCTCCTTTGGAGGAAGACAAGGAAATGAGTGTTGGGTGTTCAGCTCTGTTGTGTGGGAGTCTGGCCCCTCCACCCCTAATAAGTAGTCAACAGATGTTGACAGCCAGTCATTGTATGCGATGACTTCTGACATGAGTGGAGGGTGGGAGGGGGGGCAGGATTCTTGGCTCTCATTTTGTGCTGGGCTTTGAAAACTGCAAGAAGCAGTGATGATGCTCCTGACTGTTCTCTCTCCTCCCCCCCCCCCCACACACTTGGTGTGAAGTGGTTTGTATTTCATACCAGGCATTGGGGAGGGTCAGAAGCAGCCAAGGCAGCTTGTGCTGCTGCCCCCCCCCCCCCCCATGTCATATTGGTTGGCGAGAGCCTCTTCTCTAGCACCTTCTGGAGCAATTGCAGTGTAAACACCTTTTCTGCATTGCTGCTGCTGCTGCTGCACTCTCTCACTCGGTGGCACATGCTCCACGCTGGATTGCTGTGAGGCTGATCCTTTGATGTGATCTTTCTGGAGTTCCTCTCGTTCACCACTCCCCTTGCCTACCTGTAGGTTGCTTCTCTGCCTTTGAGATGGTTGGCACACTGGCTGCCAAAAGATTAGGAGGAGGGGGAGATCTGGTGGAGGAGTTAACCCCTAGAACTATGTATCTTTCTGGCTCTTATAGCCTTAAGAGTCCCATCAAGATGACTTTGGCCATATTAATCTGAAACCACTTCTGCCCGGCTTTGCTCAGGAAGTGAGGGAGACACGGAAGCACCATGAGCGCAAGTTGGTGGAGGTGGACAGCAGCCGCCAGCAAGAGTACGAGTCCAAAATTGCCCAGACATTGGAAGATATGCGCAGCCAGCATGACGAGCAGGTTCGACTTTATAAGCTGGAGCTGGAGCAGACTTATCAAGCCAAGGTGAGTGAGGCCTGGGTTTGAATTACACCTCTATAGGGGCTCTGGACCGGTCAGCCTCCCTTTGGAGCTGTAAAATGGCAGTAGTTGTCAAAAGGCCTCTTTGCAAATGAAATGTGCTGCTGGTAGCTTGGGGTTGGGGAGGGGAAAGTCAGCTGTTTTGCGCAGTTCTGAGTGTCATCAGGTCATTTCCGTTACCAATTAAGCTGAGGTTTCCCGCACTTTTGTTGTTTTAAATAAGATGGGGCTGAACTTTGAGTAATTTAATCTACAATTGTTGCTGATTGTCCTGTGAAGAGGTTCCGGGTTCACGGAACGAAACATCGGTGTACTGCAGACCTTGGATTTTAATAATTTTGATCCGTTTGGCGGCTGCCTATCTGGGGAAACCCGCAGACGGAATGAAGGAAATTAAACTTCAAGTCCTTTCAAACATGGCATCTGTTCCCGTATTTGTGAAACATTGTAAGTTGATCGCTGGCCATGAAAGCTTCCGTGACAGATTGAAGTTCTGAGAAAATTTTCAGATTTTCAGATTTTCAGAAATCAGATTTTCTCGAGAAAATCAGGCATTTGGCCATTGCAGCTGCCCAGGGGGACACTTGCACAGTCCTCCCCCACTGCCCCAGAAAGTGCAATTCCTGATTCCTCTCCCCAGCCTTCACTGTTAAGTGCACTGCTGTTTTATTTTATTCACATAAACGTATACTGCCTCATACTGAGACTGTGGGTGGGTAGTGACCGCTTCAAAGTGCAAGCGTTTTGTGTTTAGAGACAATTCAGAAGCCCACATGAGGTGTGTCCCTGCCCTCTTTCTCTTTCAGCTGGAGAATGCCAAACTCTGCTCTGATCAGAATGCCAAGGCTGCTGGTGCTGGCAGAGAAGAGCTGAAGGAGGCCCGCATGAGGATCGAGTCTCTCAGTTACCAGCTTTCTGGGCTGCAAAAGCAGGTGATGGAGGCAGGGCTGGGGGCTCTCTTTCCTTCTTCCCCAACTTGCAGCATGATTCTAGCCAGCTTTACAGACCAGAAGCAGTTGGGGAGGGGTTGGGTTCAGTTGGGTTGCCCACAAGAGAGGGGAGGGGATGGAGGTTTCTAGGCGCTCCAAACAATTGGCAGTTTCAGCCATAATTTGTGGGTTTTCTGACCCATCACCTCCCTCAGGTCCTCAGTATGGTGAACTTGGGGATGGGGCTGCTCCTGGTGCATTGCATTTTAAAGCAAACAAATCTAGAGGGAGGGAGCTGATTTGCTATTGTTTGCTGTTGCCCCTTCGTCCTGGGCCACATGTGTTGAGATCTGCAGCTGATGGGTGTGCCCTGGCTAAACTCCTTCCTGGGCAGGGGTTAGCTGTGACTTGACATTGTCTCTCTCAAATGATTGTAGACAAAATCTTCCACAGTTTAGGTTGTACTGCTAATATAGGTCATGAAGCATGGCTTCTGGACTTTTGTTTACTATGAATGAATGAATTCACCTCAGGGCAACTTCTGCTGTTCAGAATTTCCTATCTTGGCTGTAGATTGGCAAGGAAATGTATCTGGCTACTTCTCTCAGGGGTGGAATGGCTATGTGTATCTTTGCTTTGGAGTTCCTGGAGCTTGAGCCTGGCAGTCTTGCCACCCAGAGAAGAGCCATGCACATTGTGCACCCTTCCAGGAAGCAGGCCCACTAGGCCTTGGGCCCATGTCCTGTGCTGAGCTTGTGCTTTTCTCTCCCTGCAGGCAAGTGCTGCTGAAGAAAGAGTCCGGGAGCTTGAGGAGCTGATGGCCGGTGAGCGAGAGAAGTTCAGGAAGATGTTGGACGCCAAGGAAAGGGAGATGACTGAGATGCGGGACCAGATGCAGCAGCAGCTGATGGAGTACCAGGAGCTCCTGGATGTCAAGCTGGCTCTAGACATGGAGATCAGTGCTTACCGAAAGCTCCTGGAAGGAGAAGAGGAGAGGTGAGGCCTCGCCTACTCTTTATTCCGGCTGTCCTTGCCATTCCTATAGCGGGGCGGGGGGGACGGGGACATGTGCCGTCCTGGGTCTGGCTTTGCAAAATCTACGCTTGCCATTTGGAGCCCTGAAATACCCTTGTCCACTCATTCGGGGTTGAACGTCTGGGGCAAAACTCGCACAGTCACTCAGCTTCTAGCTGGAGTAATAATGAAGGCTGTTATGTGATTAAAGGAAAATATTGATTGATCACATGGGTTTTAATTTATTCTGCATACATTTGCATATGACTAAAACAATAGTTTTGAACAAAAAAGGCAAACTTTGTGTTTAGATGATGTGTTTAGATGGTGTGTATCTACATCACAGCAAGTGTGATCTTAGACATTTCCTCCTTGGGTTTATGAGAGAATTCTTGCTGTTGATGGGTTCTATAAGGATTTATATTAAAACTGTCATTAAAAGTATTGCCCAGGATGCCTTTTTTAGTTTATCAGAAAGGCTTTTAAGTGATTAGGGGTATAGATCTAATAACATGACTTAATCTGACAGGGACTTGATGGTCTTGGGCATTCTGCTGGTTTCTGTTGGGTGTTAGTCTCTTGACCTAGCCCAGTAATTGGGATTTTTGATACCTGATAACTGCTTTAGAATCCAGCAGTGGTTGTGGTGTGTGGTCTCCGTGCATGGGTGGCCTGTTGCGCAAAATGGGGAACAGCCTTCAGTCTCCTGTGCCTGGCTTATCGCCCTCCTTTCTGTGTCAGGTTGAAGCTGTCTCCAAGCCCTCCGTCCCGCATCACGGTCTCACGGGCCACCTCCAGCAGCGGCACTTCCTTCACTCGCTCATCCCGGGGGAAGCGGAAGCGGGTCGAGGCCGAGGAGCTGTCTGGCAGCAGTTCCAGCGGGATTGGCACTGGCAGCAGTGCCAGCAGCAGCAGCTTCCAGGTGTCCCAACAGGCCTCCGCCAAAGGCAGCGTCAGCATTGAGGACATAGACCCAGAAGGGAAATATGTCCAGCTGAAGAACCGCTCTGACAAGGTACTGTGCGGGGGGAAGGAGCAGACTCCCTAGGAGAGGTTTCAGGAATTGCTGCTGGAGCCTGTGCCAGTGGCTGGAGCCAGTCAGGACCTCGGACCTCCAGGGCTCCCATTGACCTGACCAGCCTAGCATGGCTGCTTTTGAATATTCATCCTTGTGGTGGTTCCCTTGGTGCATTATCTTTCTTTCCCAACAGGATCAGTCTCTTGGGAACTGGAGACTGAAGAGGAGGATTGGAGATGGGGAAGAGATTGCTTACAAGTTTACGCCAAAGTATGTTCTCCGAGCTGGGCAGACAGTTACTGTAAGTCATGGTACTGTTTGGGATGGTCTGATCCGTGGGGATAATGAGATATGCTCTGCATTGCCACTTCATCTTCAGATTGAGCCCACAGCAATTTGTTCCCCCTGTAGCCAGTAGGAAGTGCAGAGAATCTTTCCTCTGCAGCACCTCTGCATTTCCTGATGCTAGTATGCTCAAGAGGGACTGGACTTTGAGTGATGCATTTGTTGCTTCCCTGGGGTGGGGGAGGGAGAGATGTGGCACAGGATAAGGCCTTTGCAGTTCTGGAAAATGAGGCAAGATTGCCCTGTGCAGACAGACTTTCCATGGTGATTTCTTTTTTCTCTCTTTCTTCCTTGCAAGATATGGGCTGCTGATGCTGGAGTGGCCCACAGTCCACCCTCCGTCCTTGTGTGGAAAAACCAGAGTAGCTGGGGCACTGGCGCAAATATCCGCACTTACCTGGTGAACTCGGATGGAGAAGTATGTCCTTGGGAGCCAGGAAAAGCAGGCCTGGGTGGGCAGTGGTTTAACCAAGGAATGCACCTCCTGGAATTCTAGCTGCAGAGAAATTTGGTAGACTTTGCTTTGGCCTGTTTGTTCTGATGGCAGAAACCATGTACATGTGGAATTTGGAAGCTTGAGGGTGAGAGATGGGGAAGTTCCACCCTCGGAGCGACAATCTCTGGTTGCTAACAAATAGTGATTAAAGTTGGTGGGTTTCCCCCCCCTCATTCTGGAAATTTAAATCTTCCAACTCCTAGTGTTGGAGGTTTTCTCTTGTGTTCTCCTGGCAGGTCTGCATCCAAAGGTAGCTTGCTTGCTCACTCATTCAAAGTTTTCGAAGATCTGGAGGGGAGATGGGCAGAAAGTGTCATTTAGCTTTTGTTGTGAGAGGAAAAAAGCTGATGTTTTTGGGGAGCAGTTACTTGGTTTCATGAGCAGAGAAGGCATTTTTGCAAGCTGTCAGATATGTTTGTCCCAAGAAGTATCTCTCCTTTCCAGGAAGTTGCAGTGAGAAGTTTGACACAGTCTGCTGTGCTGCGGGAGAATGAAGAAGAAGATGAGGAGGAGGCAGAGTTTGGAGAGGAGGACCTCTTTCACCAACAGGTAGCCAGAAAGGAGATTGGGGGGTTAGACAGCCTCCCCTCCCTCCAATAGGCCCTGAAGAATTGTTTCTCTGCACCTTTGCTGCAGCAGCCTCCCTGCCAGCCCGGAAAGGAAAGCAGAGCTTGATTTACAGCACATGTCTACTGTAACACTGTCCATCTGCCCCATCCATTAAGGGCGCTCCGGCGACTGTCAAGGCAGAGCCAAGCCCATGGCTCTGCAGGGGTCTGGCATCAAGTTCACAGGGGAGGAGCCAGCGACTGCACAGAGGTGTCTCGGAGATCACCCTTCAATGCTTCCTGCCCGAAAGGGGGGGGGGTTAGCTTCCACTCCTCCCCCATGCAAATAGGCCTGCCTCCTTGTGAAGCTGAGGGCTTGGGGCTAGTCCTCGGCCCAGTGCCCAGCCATCATCAGCTGGGTTTTTAAAGCCTCAGCTGCACTCCGTGCAGGCACCCTTCCCCAACTCCAAACACCCCCCCCCCATCTTTGCAATGCGTCCCCGGTGCTGTGATGATTTCCTGCTTGAATGACCTTGAGCAGCTCCTGTGGGTCGTGGCGGGCCTGGGAACAGCATGGTGGCATACATCCACAGCACCATGTTAGACAGGTAGGCTGGTCTGGTCTGGACACCACTGGGAAGTAAGCCCACTGAGTAGACATGTGCAGTAAAAGATGGAGTTGCTTCTAGATAAATGTGTGTAGGGTTTACAGTTGTGTAACGAATTTCAACTTAGTTTTTGATGTAACTCTATTTTTGGATTGGAGCCTTTAGATCTCTTTGCCGCGTTTTCCTACCACCACAGAGTTTGGAAATGTGCTTTTCAATGTTAGTTTGTATGTAAAATCTAATTTATACTGTTCAGTGGTGGCATGTGGATTTTTTTAAAAAAAATTGGAACCAGGGTTAAGTGAGAGCTGAAAAATTCATCTGGCGCCTAGATCCAAAGCACATTTGTGGAGCCCTCCTTAGGCTGCATCTGTGCCACTTTCTCCCTGCCTCCGCTTCTGTCAGCTGTGCCCAGCCAGGCCTCGTGCTCCATGCCGCCCCTGAGCTGGACTGAGACAGCAGGGCTCTTCAAAGGCACCCACCAGAGCCAGAGGAGAAACGGACGTGTTGGTGTACCTCACCTACTGTTACTAGCACTGTCTAAAGTGGAGTCCTGGTGTGCTGCTGATCCTGACCTAAACCATGCATGGCTTTTCCCCTTTGGAGCGGCAGGCTTCAAAACAGCCCAAACCCTGGAAGCTGCCATGAAGAGTTGCGTTAAAAATTTCCTGCAGCAGTAAGTCTTCCCCTCGCTCATTCTTTCTCTCGCATCTAACTGAGAGGGTTTAGATCCCTCCCAGCTTCCTCCTGAACAGCAGGTGTGACTAGTGTGATGTGAAGCAGGAGAAAGGAGCTGTTCTTTCTAACATGGTTTCTTTTTCCTTCCTGCAGGGGGATCCCAGGACAACCTCCAGAGGATGTGCAGTCATGTGAAGAGGAGCCCTGGGCTAGTCTTTTTCTTTCCTTCCTCTCTTGCTCTATTTTTATTTTGCCCAGAGCCACTCAAAGCTATTTTTATATTTCTCCTGTTATTTTTTAAAATCTGATTCTTTGATACACTTTTTAAAGGAAAAAAAGAATAATCAGCCAGCATAAGCATTGTGTTCTGAGGCTTTTTTCTTCCCTGCCTCCCCCTTGGATTGCCACTTCCAACTTTAAAAAAGGTCATCTTCCACGACAGAGGCAGCGTAACAGCACTCGGAGGACTTGGGACTTTGTCGCCATTCTCCAAATCCTTGGAATGGGTGGCTTTGACCCTCTTGCTTTTGAAGGGATGCTGGATGTGCATTTGTGCTGTGGGCACAAATTTTTGCACTCTTGAGCTTCATGTACCCAAATGGCTGTGTAACCTTTCTTGTGCTGGTCCATGTAGTTCAGCATTCAGTGGCCAGCTGGATGCTTCCAGGAAGGGGAGGTCACTGGGGAGGTTTGGACTGATGCCTCAGAAGCGCATTCAGTGCTCTGTTAAATTGCTTTGATGGTCAGGCAGACCTTCCTTCTTGAGACTTTTGCTCCCAGTGCCTATTGGCATCTTGGGCTTGGCCAACATGTTCTTGTAGTATAGCATATGCCATGGGCAGAGCTGTAGAGAAACACACAGTGGTGAGAAAAGCACACACCCCCAGCGTTTTTTGGCCACTTTTAGGCCATTTGCGGGGCGGGCGGGCAAATCCTGTTGCCACAAGCAGGCGAAACCCCCGCCAGGGGTGCTTTTTTTGCTGCCGCCGTCGCATCCAGCAACAATTGCACCCCTGCCGCATGTCCCGCACCCAGGGCCCTCCCGAACGACGCCTCTGAGCTCTCATGCAGTTGACCCAGCTGCCATGAAGGATCCAGACCGTGAGACTTGTTAATGTCTGAAGGCTGAAGAACACCGGCTGCGTTCTTCGTGCGTGCAGCCCGTTGCGGCCGGCTGTGTCTGTGTTCTTTCTGGCCGGAGGCAAGTCCTACTGAACGCCGGGAGCCACAGAGAGGTCCGTTTGCGTTTGACGCTTCCCCTGGAGAATTCTCAACTTTGGCTGCGTTTCCCGCGCAGCATGCAGAACACAGCCGATGTGCTTCCGCCTTTAATCAGTTTGAGCCTGGAGGCATCACCAAGTGAGCCCCCAGCTGACTTTAAGATGTACCTCAGTTTGAGGGTCTGGAAATCACATGCCAAAGCGAGTATTGAAACACATGTGTATCTGTGCAGCTGGTTGAGTTCATAGAGGCTGCCTTCAGTAGACACAAAATAGAGCACAAATACAGCTGTTTAAATGAACACTTCTGTAGAATTTGAATCTACTGTAGAATTTGAATTTTTCAACATGTAGGAGTTTGATACTGCTAACCTAGATGCAGGGTTGCAGGAACTATTTTGATCAGGTCACATGCACATAAATGCATCACAGGTGAGATTGTTCCCAAGGTCCTTTTTTTAAGGGCAGACTCCAATGTTGGATTTGGAAGGTTAAGATTTGAGACTTCAGTTGTTTTGCATGCAAATATGAGGTCTGAGTAGCTACCCTCTCCAGTTGAAAGCACAATTGAAATAACTATGTCGTCATTCAGGTGAAAGTTGAATGGTGACAGGTAGCTGGGGATTTTAATTTGTAATGACAATTCTTTAATCACAGCAGTACGAATTTAAGTTTTGCACCTGATGGGTTCCACCTTCCTCTTAAACACACTGGTGCTGAGACTCACTTGCGGCTACTTCTAGTGGCAAGTGCTGCTTGTCTTTGGAAGACCAGCGTCTCAAGATGATTTGAGAACTACACGTGAACCGAAGATGTGTCACTTGCTGACTCTTGGCTGAATGCATCAACTGCCTCCCCTAAACAGCATTCAGTTTGTAGTGACTTTCAGACTTGCAGGCGAGGAGTATACAGGCTTGAATGGATCCTCAGATGCACGTTTAACAGAAGACAGCCAGGCAGTTGAGTATGTGACTTGCAATAATGCTAAGGTCTTGAGATGCTCATTTGAAAAGAGTTCAGGAACTTCCTGAATCATCATAGCAAACCCCCCCCCCCCATTTTTCTGCAGTGTAAACAAGATGTTGGCTCCTATGTGATGCTAAATGCACAACTCGTGTGGCCTTTGGGGGTGACTCTGGCTTCCTTCGCAGAGAGGTTGACGTGGATGGTTTTGCAGCAGTCGCATGTTGTGATCAGGAAAAAGACTGCTGGGAATAGCCCTGGGTGTCAGTTCTGAAGCTTTGCTGCAAAGTGCACTGGATAGGAAAAGCTTGGATTTGGAAACAAAAATATCAAAACTTTTTATTCTCTTTAAAAAAAATGGAAAATTCAAAGGTGCTAAGTTTCCACAGAGGTTTCAATGCCATGTGGTGTGTGAATGACCAATCGTGAATTAATGTAAAAATGTGTTAGATTTAGAGATTTTAATCCATTTTTGATGAGCCATTTGTACAAAAGCCCTAAAAAAAGCATACATCTGTCTCTCTCACCCCACCCTCTCTATTTGTAGGTAATATTCCCACTTCACTTGAATTAGAGATGGCTGAATATGTAGTAAATCATGTGTATGTTGTCACCCCCAAACTTCTGTTTCTCAGGCATGGCACAAAAACAACTTTGCCTCCCTCCTTCTCTGCCCTCAGGTGCCCCATGATTTAGACAAGCTGGCCAGTATTCCCAGTACCCTGCCTGTCGGTTTGATCCTGCAGCTCTGAAATACTCAAGCTGTGAATGTGCAAATGTGCTACTTCTTTGGCACGCTGGGCTGAGTGAGGCAGCTCAGCAAGTGCATTCTGAGCCATTTCCCTACTCCCCCAGGGGCTGAGGACCTCTGCAAAAGCCCTCTTATCTGAGCCAGGTCAGCCCACCCCCATCCCCTTGTACAGATACCTGTAGAGTCTTCACACTGGTGCAGAGTTTGTTTGTGAGTACTCAAAACTGCTGCGCATGTGGACAGAATCCCTCTGAAAATGGGAGACTGCTGCCAGGAGATGCAGTGCACGTGACTGTTTTTAAACATTTGGCTTCTGTTTTTCAATAGTTAGTTCCAGAATTGTCCAGATTTACCTTTTTAAAAACGGAGGCAAGCGTAACCCACCCTCTCTTGCAGTGGCTGTCCAGTTTCTCGGAAGGTTCTCAGCAGCAGTGAGAGCTGAAATGACCTCCAGTTCTGCATCTCCTGCCTTCCGTCTTTGTGCTGCAACAACCATCCAGGCCTCTGTACTCGGAGCCATATTTGTCTTGCAGAAAGCAGTTGCTGCACAGACCTCCCACCCCCAGCCTTTTGCTTCGCCTCCTTATGTCTAAACTGCTAGTGTTGGTAAAGCTAAGCACACAGCTTTCACCTCTGCCCCTTGCAGTTCTGGGGACTGGTTTTAGGTGGGGGGCCCTTCCCTCTCAAATGACTAACTTCTGGGTAGTCATTTCTTTCAAGCACCACCTCCATCTACCAGATAATCTCACCACACCTGAGCCAGTTAATCTGCAGGCTACGCATGGAATTATAGAGGAAGCCAATTCTCACTGCCTTGGTTCTTAAGCGCTAAACTTAATTTATCCTGCCTGGGTTGAGATAATTAGCAAAAGCTCTGGTGGTTAGATGGGAGAGAGTTTTAGCTATGACCTGAGAGACAGAATTTTCTTTGTCCTTGAAATACACTTAGCTTTACTCCTTTTTTAAAAAGTACATTTTTTAATTCATCTTAAGTCTATATTTACACTATTATTTGTAAATGTTAATGCTGTATTGAGATGCTAAGGTCTAGAGATCAAACTATTCAGAGAAACACAAAGCACTGGACTTGTGGGGGGGGTATTTGAGAGACCCCCAATTTCATCTAGCCATTGAGGGATGCCACATTGGAATGACTTAAGTGGAAGTATTTCAATCTGGGTCTCAGTAATAGGCTGGTGTATCTATTGATGTTGACCTATTGATGTTGATAGTGTAGTCCAATAATCCCCCCCATCCCATTTCAATTTTCAAATACAGTCAATTCTCGTTATCTGCTGTGGTTACCAGCACACACGGAAACCGCGGTTACTGAATCATTGATCCTATGGGGGAAATTGGGTTAAGTTCCCACAGACTATCTTTGCTATACATTATATGAACTCTATGGGCTGGGTGATAGCGAGGGCAGCTCAGCATCTGATGCTTCCTCCTCTGTGCTTGTTAATACGTCTCAAACAACAGCACTTAAGATTGTTCTAAGCTGCAGCCTTTGGAGGCAAAACACCCCATCTAGTCACATTGCTTTACTTAAAATTCATCCCAGTTAAGAGTTCTGGAGAACTTGGAAAGTTTGCTCCTAATAAAAGGCATTACCAGATTGTTTGGTTCCCACCCCACCCCCATGAACAGTTTAGAGATTTTTAGTATTTAAGGATAGAGAAGTGCTTCACGCGAAGGGGGAAAGTTAGCAAGAACCCGTGAGAACAATGTAGAGTCTTAAGCCACTTGAGATAGGCCTCTCAGAATGGCCACAAAGAGATCATGAATGGGTTGACGCAAGAGTAACACTTATTCCTGCAGACAAGCGAATCCCCGTGGATAACGGGGATTGACTGTGTTTCATGAGGATAAATCCTAACAAGCCGTACATGGACTGGATGGTCCTAGCCCTGTCCCCAAAGAAACACAAATGCCTCACAAGAGCAGCACTCTTGTCAGGTTATCCTGCTGAGCTACACTAAGTGCACACAAGCAATAAGCTGTTTGAAGTGCAACAAAGCAAGCTTTGCCTTGGCACGCTTTTATTTCTTCTGGGAACTATTTTTGTAACACTGGTGAGTTGTTTTTTTGGACATGTAAGTTTTCTTAAGAACGAGGCAACTGCACTCAACACTGACGTATGGCAGGAAAGGGGCAATGACAGCTCCTCTTAAAGTCTCTCAAATACCAGTAGAAAAAGAAACACAATGTTGGCAAATTACATGGCTTTGTGAGAAAAAGCTGATCTAGACTTTCCCATTTCAAAGGGGTTTTCTTGCTTTGTTTACAGATATGCATGCCAAACGTCTCTCTTTCAGTGATTTGTAATATACATTTTTGACTGGAAACCTTTTGTACGACACTTCAATAAATGTTTTGCATTTTTATCTTGAGTGTTTTGTGGCATAGAGTTGATTAACCTTTCAAAAAAGGTAGAAAATGAGGGGAAAATTTACCCCACAAGTCCTAGATAAATGTAGGGTAGAATTCTTATAACTAAGTTTAGTCTATAACTGCCGTATTTGGATGGCTGCTAACAAGAAGATGCAGGCATTGCCTTTGAAAAATTACATAGCTATGGGAGGGGATTAATGTTTTCCATTAATGCTGCCCAGTGATCTAACAGCTAGGCAACACTCCGATATCAAATGATGATTAATGCTACAATCCTATATACACTTTACTGGGAGTAAACCCCATTGAACACAGTGAATCTTACCTTGGAGAAGGTGTGTGTAGGATTGTGCTGTTAGACTCCTGGTTTATGGGCTGTCATAGTTAAGATGAACCTAGAAGTTAATAAAAAATAGAGGATGTTCTGGGGCTAAAAGATAAGCACCAAACAGTTAATACAGGTTAACTCCCCCAAAGTGCATTGTGATATTGACAGAGGATGGCTTTGTGGCTGAATTTCCAATATTTATACGACGTGTGAATATCTGGAGCCAACACAGGCAGTTAAATATCTGAGCATATACCTCTTGGAATCGTCTGGTGCCAGCCTTCCAGAGTTTATAATAATTATCAAAGATTTGGGTAATACGGGTGACATGACCATGTATCAATAATTATAATAATTGCCTATAATTAATGCTTGTTGTATTGTTGCACCAATAATAGAAGTGTGTGGGGTAATTCATGGCAAACGTTGCATTACGTGAAGGAAAAATGCCCATGGGAAGAGCTGAAAAACGTTAACTTGCTGTAAAGGAAAATTCACTTCTGGCTCCAACCACGAGGGGACAGATTCCTTTTTTCTCTTTGGTTTGAGTCCCCGCTCCAACGGGACCCTCAAACCCCAGTAATGTTTCGCTGCCACTACCTGAGGTTTTAAACGGTAGGCCACGCCACCCCAGGATTGCACGCCTCCACTCAGTTGCCTTGGGGTACTTGCTCCAACAGGCCCGCAAACGCAACTATTGCAAATTGCAGCACAGTACCAGTCGTGTGCAAAGTTTGGCTTGGCAACCTCGCTCCAACGAGGGGCCAACCAATTCAGTGAAACAGCTCCAACTGTTTAGATTTAACCAAGTAGCATGCTAAGCGGCTGGCGTGAGGAGACCCCTTCAATTCAGTAAACCACACCAGATGTAAAAGTTAGGTGTCTTTATTACTTAGACTATGCAAGCATAGATTTGGTTAAAAGACAGAATAACTGCACACAAAACATAATTTGACAGACAATACAAGCAGGGTACAAAATAATAAAGGCTAAACATTTCTCAATCTAATACTGGTTCCTAACTCACCCAGGAACAGATGGTACTGGTGGACCAGCATAGTCCAGCCAGGCAAGGCAAAAGCCTCCAGCCAAGATGTTACATCGTGCCGCCTTTCAGAGGGTGCTCATGGCGTGGAGCTCACGCAGATGTTCGACAAAGCGTCCAGGGAGAGACACAGCGTCTCTGCAACTACGCATCTACTAAAGGCCCCAGGGCTACCTTTTTTTATACCATTTTGGGGTCCTATTTGATGGACAGGTGATGTGACCCAATGGGAGATTAGGGACTACCCCTTCCTCTGTAGAATGACTCAGCAAACCCCTGGTTCCCATAGAAAAAATGCCCCCAGGTAGAATACATAACACAAAAATTAGCTCACGAGTTCTCATGCAGATAACGCACTTGGTTTTTGCCCCACTCAAGCACAGCTGCAGATCACACCACCATCATGAGAAAATTGACCTTCACCCTATCACCAGGGAGAAAAAGCACCCCCTCCCCATGAGCTTAAAGAAAACAGAACCAAATTTGATTTTTTTGCTACACTTGCATTTTGTGTTTGTCTAAGAATCCATGTCGACTTCTTGATTGCAATTATCTGTTAAATGAGTTGGATCGCTTTGCACCTGAATCCACAGAGCATCAGCTGCTTCAAGCTGGTACTCGGTGAGAATCATTCCATCGTTAAAATCTCCTGCTGTAAGGTGGATATCAAATTACTGTCCCTGTTGAATCTACTTTTGAGGAACCTGGAAGATTATTACTCTTTAGGGGATGTTGTGGCCAATAGAGTGAGCCTTGATGGGAGAATCATTAATACTCTGACAACTATAAAGTCAGTAGGTCAGAAAAAACATTACAAATTGAAGAGTGTTCTTTCACTATAGGCTGATGATCTAATTCAGCGTCTCTCAACCTTTTCCCTCCCGCGTACCCTCTGTCCTAGCCCCCCAAGCACCCCCTATTACCCAAGTCCCACGTACCCCTCCCCAAAAGTGCACCCCCCCAAAAAAAGAAAAAGCACTTTTTTCCGTCCATGCGGCGCTTCCAAGCCCGCTAGGAAGCGCCGCATGGACGGAATCATCCCCCCTTGCTGTCCCTTACCTTTTTCCGGCCTTGCGGCGCTTCTGAGCGGGTCCTCCGAAAGCGCCGCATGGACGGAATAGCCCCCGGTAGCTCTCTCTTACCTTAGCTTGCAGCCGCCGCCACATTGGATCCCGAAGTCTTGTGAGATCCAAGATCGCGGCTCCCAAATCTCACGCCACGATCTTGGATTTCACGAGACTTCAGGAGATCTAAAATGGCTGCTGCTGCAAGCTAAGATAAGGGAGAGCTTCCGGGGACGATTCCGTCCAGGCGGCGCTTCCGGAGGACCTGCTCGGAAGCGCCGCATGGCCGGAAAAAGGTAAGGGAGAGCTACCGGGGACGATTTCAGCCATGTGGCACGGCCGAGCGGGTCCTCCAGCTCGCGCCGCAACCCGGAGGGAGAGGCTTCAGCCTGGGAGGGCTGAAGCCTCTTTGGTTTGCGACGCAAGCCGGAGGACCCGCTCGGCTGCACCGCATGGCTGTAAAAGCACTTTTTCGTGGGTTTGTGCACCCTTAGGGGGTATGTGGGGGTACACGAAAAAGCATCTCACATACCCCCAGCCTGTGGCCCGCGTGCCCCCAGGGGTACGCGTACCACAGGTTGAGAACCTTTGATCTAATTGATTCTTGTGTAGATAGGAATGCACTGGATCATGACTGATTTGAGTGATCTTTTGTCTTGGTCAGCAGTCGCTGGACTTTAGTACCAAAGAATGTTAATAACCAACCTTAATGAATGATATTCATTAACAGGATTTCCAAAAAATATTCATGCATGTAGGGATGGTACCCTGACATAGTACCACAATACAAGAAGTTTTACTTAACATATGTTGACATTCATGCACAGGTTAATCATTAAACACTACAAGATTAAGAATTAAATGTTAAATGGGTGAATGCTGACATTTAGTTGAACGGAACATCCACTGGCAAATTCTCTTGCACATGCCCTGCTGTACTGTAATGAATCATCCCAGTCTTATCCATCCCCCCCCCCCCGATGCAGCAGCGCCAAAAAGGCTACTGCTGCATCCTGCGGGGGGCAGTTGCAAACATCTTCACCTGGTAAGGGAACATTTATTTCCTTACCCAGGGGTAAGCCTCCACAACGCAGAGGCGTCTACTCAGACCTGTGCTAGTGAATTTGCTGGCACAGGTCTGTGTGGACCCACGTCGCAGCCTTGGATCAGGAAAGGGTGCTAGGATTTGGTGGCCACTGATGCCGCTAAACCTGCCCCTTCGTGGACCCAATCCACCCTCCCCCCCCATCCCCATCTCCAACTTGTTCTGCCCCTGTTCAGCCCTCCCCCATCCCACCTTCCCTGCTGCCTTCCCTGCATTGGCGGGTCTTGGTGGCTGCATTGACGCGTGTTTGAAGGTTCTGGCCTTCCCACCAGCGCTCCAGCAGCAGGCTGCTGGAAGTGCTTTCACGATGGCAGTAAGGCTGGCGCTGGTGGAACGCTAGTTCTGCCAGTGCTAAGAGCCCGTCGGATTGGGCTATCGGAGCTGTGCAAGAAGCATGATAGATGCTATGATTGCTGTGTGTAATGTGGGAACATATCTGACAGCAGCAGCCCCTTAGTATCACTGATCACTTGCACACACCCCATAGTAAGGCAAGTTAAGCTACTTTAGGGTAAACTTATATGTTATCTTGCTGTCCAGCTGGAAAGAAAACCAGCCCAACCCCCCAGTGCACCCAAAGTGATGCGTGCCTCTGCTGTCTGGGTAGGAGCCATGCTCACAAGGGGAGAGCAGGGGTGTGTGAGTCACACACCCCTGCTCTCCCCTACATCAAAGAGGCATGGTGCTGCTGCTTCTCCCTATGTCTTGAGGCTCTGTCTGCCGAGGAACGTAGTTGGGATGGCAGTGGCAGCAGGAGAACCTGATGATTCTTCAGCCCATCAGAAGCCCAAGAACAGCCAAGTCTCCAGCCTCTGCTCCCGACTACTCCGGTGTGGTCCCCAGCCACTGCTTGCCACTTGACTGGTTCTCTGCTGAGCTGAGAGCAGCGGACTGTCCTCTGACAGCTAAGGAACAGAGGACATTGTCACCAGCCCTGCTTTTAAGATACATGCCATGTGCACCCAGGAAATCTGTTGCAGCGACTCTTAGCGCAAAAAAAAAAAAATGCAAACGGAAGGCAAAGAGCCAGCTAGAGTGGAGTGGTGGTGATTGCTCTGACAAACCAACATTTGGCCTTTTCCCTAAGGCAGTGTTTCCCAAACTTTTTCGACCTGCGGCTCCCTTGACCATTGGTGACCATTGGCCGTGGCTCCCCATTACATTATGTTGATGCCTGCCAATTGGCATTGCACTGTTTTCCGAGAGGGTTCCATGGCACTCCACGGCTCCCCTGGCTGGTTTCTGCAGCTCCCCTGGGAGCTGCGCCTCCCAGTTTGAGAAACACTGCCCTAAGGTCTGTAGGACCTGAGGCTTCAGTCCAAAATGCCACGAGACTGGACTGGGTCGTGCTTGCCTGACATGCACCTAGCATGTTCACAACAACATATCAGGCAACATGATTTGCGGGGGAGAATCAGCCAGCAGGGAAAAGGGCAAGCACCCACCTCCCAGCCACACATTTTCTACTGCAGGCATCCCTCCCCTACTACATTTGTTTTATGAGAAAAGACAGGGCTGGAAAAAGCCTGCATTTTCTTCATCAGGTGCAGGTCAGTCCATAGAAGGTAATTGGTTTTTAATGTACTTCCTTCCGGGGTGAAAGCTTCTTTGCTCTATTTTCAGGAGTGCTTCTGTATTTTAAAATTTAAAAAGTGATAGACCATCACTAGACAGAGAATGGCTGGCTGCCCTTTCTACTGCAGCAATGCTCTGCCATTTCAGAACTTTTTCTGCTTGAAGTTAATTTTTATTTTCTGTAACGAATGAGGTCTCTCCTGTTTCCCCTCCATCCTTGCAAAATGGACCAGACCAGCTGTACTTAGATCGCTTCTGTTTTGGCATGTGCAGATATGAAGGTGCAGACTAACGCTCTCGACAGGATACATCTGAATGCAAGATTAAAACCAAAGCAAGTTTTTCAATAACTCCTAGAAACAAGGTGGTCAAACTACAGTGCTTCATCCTACAGACCAGCGGATGTGAAGTCAGCTTATGCCTGTACAATGAAGCTGTGCCATCTTTTGCAATGAGATGGTAAAACTGTATTGTAAATCACAATTCAATTACAGCCATTAGTACAAAAATAGAAGATTATACTGGACATAAATATGTATATTGTTAGCATTTAATAGAAGCCCCTTATTAATTGTGTGGCCTCTTGAGAGCACAGCCGTGTGCATTAAATAGCAGCAATAGCCATTAAACTCTATTACATGCAAAGCTGTCCAAGAGAATGGCCTTGGCTATATTGCTTGTTTCTAGGAGTTATTGACAAATGCTCCCTGCAGGAGTGGCAGAGTGAAACGGAGTTGCAAATCAATTACGAAAGGACATCATGGAGATGAGGGCATAAAAGGAGCCGTTTAGTCCATCATACCATTGATGATCTTACTTATTCAAAGCAACTGATAGCCTAGTGTCATCCATAGATCAACCTTCCCATGAATGTGCGTGTGCATCAGAATGTTTATTATAGGCAAACGGTGCTTTAACGAAATTGAAGCCTCAATTGGGCACTTGAGTGGTGGCTTGTGGTTAGCGCTTGAGGGTGCGGGGAAGAAGGGGAAAGGGTGGAAGCAAAGAAAGCTGTCCGATGCCTTTTCTGGGTGTCTGGGCATAGTGCAGGGGTGGCCAAACTGCGGCTCCTGAGCCACATGCGACTCTTGACGTATAATGTGCGGCTCTTGGAAATCCATTGGCTGAGCTCCTTTTTGCATCATAATTAAAATCCCATTTTCTCCCAGCCCACAGGTATACGCATTTAACTCTTGTTGTGTATATACACCCTTTGGTAAAAATGCCTTATAAAAGGTAAAGAAGAAGTTTTAAACTTTTGTAATTATTTACCAGGTATAAACTGAGAGTCCACTGGATTAAAATGGAAAACATAAATTTAATGTTCATGGTGAGTAGCTATATTTAAGAATTTAAATGCTTCTTAAATATTGCGGCTCTCAAACATCTGAAGTTTATCATATGTGGCTCTCACATTAAGCAAGTTTGGCCACCCCCTGGTGGCTCTTGGGTAGTGGAGGGAATGGGAGTGCTTGATGCAGCAGCACTGGATTCCCAAGCAATTCACGAGCAGTGGCAGAAATGGTTACGGCAACAGCACAGCTGTTGGTAGCAATATGGCTGGGTAGCAACAGAAGGAACAGGAACACAAGGGGTCTGTGACCTAGCTTTTTATAGCCAAAATCCCCATAGGACAATATCAAGGGTATTGTGGGATGAGCTCATCAAGGAACGTTCTTTTACGCCCTTGATGGTCCATCCCCGGTTGGATGGAAGGGCTTTGATTATTTTATACCCTGAGGAAGGTGCAACAAGGGACTCCTTGATAGCTCAATTAGTATACAACTATCGTATGACAATTATCGTACAACTTATGTATGTGTCATGTATGCATGTGGAACTCATGTGCAATACCACTCATGATTAAATTTACAATGAAGTTGGTGAGGGAAGCCTAGGGGTGTGTGTGTGTGAGTGAGTGAGTGAGTGAGAGAGAGAGAGACCCATAACGGTCTTCTTTTCTTTGAAGTCTGGAGGCTCTCAGGATGTGGCTTCTTTAAAGGTTCAAATCTGCTGACCAAGCAAGGTGTGGCTGGTCGTTGGGACGGGGCAGGTTTCTGTAATGAACCAAGCTTTGGTCTTTTCCCTAAAGCAGTGTTTCCCAAACTTTTTTGACCTGCGGCTCCCTTCACCATTAAGCCGGAGCTACACTGTTCACGTTGCGTTCGCGTTTCGTGTGCGTCTGTCCCGCCCCCAGGTCAAACAACAGCTCTGATTGGCCGGACGTAGTGCAGACACAGCAAAAGTCGAGTCCAGCGTGACTGTGTTCGCGCTATGTTTGGCCAATCAGAGCCGTTGTTTGACCTGGGGGCGGGACACCAGACACACATGGAACGCAACGTGAACGCGGACAATGTAGCTCCGGCTTTAGTGATCATTGACCACGGCTCCCCATGTTAATGCCTGCCAATTGGCCTTGCACTGTTTTCCGAGGATTCCGTGGCACTCCGCGGCTCCCCAGGCTGGTTTCCGCGGCTCCCCTGGGAGCCACACCTCCCAGTTGGGGAACCTCTGCCCTAAAGGCTTGTGGGATTAGATGCTTCCTTTCCATCAGACCAAGCAAAGTGACACAAGTCTGATCTGGGTCATGCTCACCTGATACGCACTCATGTTATCGAGCATGCTTTTTAGGACAAGTGTAACGTGCACACTGGGAAAATCTACTACATCTGCAGGGATTGAGTGCAGCAGCCAGTGGAGCAACTTGGAGGAACGACATACAAGAACAAGGGAGGCGAGAAATAAAGGTGCAACAATAGAAAACTTTTATTGTGTGTGGGGTGGGACACGAAGGGAAGCGAAGAGCCAATCAGAATAGAGTCTGAAAAAACTCGATTCTGATTGGCTAGCAGAGAGGGGGCAGGGAAGACATATTTCGCTTCTCTTGGCCTGTATAGACAGGAAGCGACAGGAAGCAAAGGCTGGCTTCGCTTCACCTCGTGCCACCTGTGGTATGTCACACCCTTTTTGCTTCTGGTTGTATAGTGGCAGCAAAAATGATGATAGTTATGATCTTTCAGTGCTACTTAAGGCCTCTCATGACTGTGGGCTTTTATTGTACGGCAACAAGGCTTGCACACTCGGCACTAATAACAGTGCTAACGCTAATTGCATCTGATGGAGCTGATCCTGGCCTACAAGTGTTCATGTTGCAATAAATGTGTGAATCTTAAAAGCGCCAGAAAACCTGATTGTCTTGCTGTGGACCTTCCTGAAAAAGAGATCTGTAGACATCAGTGAGACTTATGGAAGAATGGGGCACCTCTTGCATACAGTATTTATACTGAAATTATCACTTGGATATCTAGTCATAAAAACCATTCCCCCCCTTCTTGTTTTCGCTCCCATTTTTCCCGTTTACCTGTGGAGGAAATATTGTGAAAAACACGGTGGCCAGATAAGTTAGTATTTTGAAAAGTTAGGATCTTGGTCATTGTAATATCTTCTGGAAAACAATGTATTTATATTGACTTGTGCTTTTTTATCTCATGTGGTTTGGGAGCTGGACTTAGACCAGAAATAACCAGGTTCAAATCCCTGCTCATCTACAAAGCTTCCTGGGTGACCTTGGCCTACCTACCTCACAGGATTGTTGTGAGGACAAAAGGAGGGAAGGAACTATGTTCCTATGAACTTGGAGGAAGAGTGGTATAAAAATGTGATTACATAAATAAAATAAATTTCAGACCCGTTAACTGTGGTTACTTCATTAGGTCCAGGAATTTGTGGTACTGATAGAGGCTCAAAAGATAGCATTAAAATAGCATCTTCTTTTGAAACAAACAGTGCAATCCTATCCAACTTCCCCCACCGGTGCAGCCAGCAGTGCAGCGAGAATGGGAGGCCTCAGAACAGAAAGGGGATTCAAATCCCCTCCAAAGGGGATTTAAATACCCCTCCCCTCCAAAGTCTCCCACCCTGCACTCCCCCGCTTGTTACACCGGTGGGAGAAGTTGGATAGGATTTGCTGAAAGTAGCATGTATTTTAAAGTAATATATATTTAAGTGCAAACTGCATGAGAGGAGATTCCAGTTGGATATCAGGAAGAAATTATTGACGATAAGGGCGGTTCTGCAGTGGAACAGATTGCCGAGGGAGGTGGTGGATTCTCCCTCACTGGAGATCTTCAAGCAGAGGCTCGACAGGCACCTGCTGGAGATGCGCTAGGAGGATTTCCTGCTTCAGGCAGGGGGTTGGAATAGATGACCTGTGGCTCCCTTCCATGATTTTTTTGCTTCAGAATCAACAGGCAAATTATCCTTCCAAATGTTTGATATTTATTAAGGCAGACAGAAAGATAGGAGTTTCATTAACACTTCAGTATTCAGTTCCATCAAACTGCACTGAAAAGTCCTTTCTAAGTTTCATCACATCCACTTCCCCCTTTTTTTCATACATACAGCCTAGTGTTGCAAGACAGAATAATTTCTTAATTCTTTTGACTGTGTTTTAAAGAAAGACCACAATTATATATATATTTTAATACTAGGTGCAGAAAGTTGTAAGCAAACTGGAATACAAGTGGCTCAACAGTCTTTCCCTCCATCTTCCTGCAACAGAAGGCAGGCAGTGAAGAGGAAAAGCCATTGTGCTTGGTGCCCAGCAAGATGGTATCTCACTCAGCCTCTCTCTTCATCCCATCTCCTTCTGTGGCAGGACACAGATGAGGGGAAAGGCTATCCTGCTGGGCTGCTGTAAGAGGAGAGAAGTTGAGCTCCCCATCTTTCTTGGAAGGAAAAGGATGGTGACAGTGTCTCCTTGTGTGCCCCAGTCTGAATTAGCAAACTTCTTTCGCCTCTTATGGGACACAGGAAAACCCCCACATCAAGGCCGGCGTTTCTGCTCTGCCACTTGAAACCGCATGCTCAGCACCCCCTGGATCCCAGCTTCTATTTCGTCATTCTCTTGCACAGCCGAGACGCCTTTGGGGCTCCCTGTCAGTATGACGTCGCCTTCTTCCAGTGTGATAATTCCACTGATGTAGCTGATGATATAGGGGATGGAGAAGATCATGCTGGATGTGTCCCCTTCTTGCCGTAACTCCCCATTGACCTTCAGCCATACCTTCAGCTGGTGTGGATCTGGGACTTTCTCTTTGGGCACAAAGTCACTGACCGGACAGGAAGTATTGAACCCTTTGGCTAATGTCCAAGGAAGCCCTTTCTTCTTGCATTCCTCTTGGGTATCCCTGGCTGTCATGTCCAAGCAGAGGGCGTAGCCTGCCACGTGGTCCATTGCAAGGTCCTGGGGAACTGCCTGCGCTCTCTTCCCAATCACCACCCCCAGCTCCACTTCATGGTGCAGCTTGTTGCAGTAGTAGGGCCGGACAATGGGCGCACCTTCCCGGACATAGGCAGTGGAGGGCTTGAGAAAGAAGAGGGGCTCAGTGGGGAGGGTGTTCTTCATCTCTTTGGCATGCTCTGCATAATTTCTCCCCACACAAATGATATTCTTGCCCCACTCCCAGAACCTGGTCAGAGGCTTGGAGGAAGTCATATCTCCTCTCTGCAGTGACACCGCTGCAAGACCACAGCCAAAGCGTAACAGCTACAGTTGGTCAAAAGGGAGACAATTTCTCCATGCCAATCCGGTTGATTGTTTTCTCAGCTGGGAGGGAGAAAATGACAAACAGTCACACATCTGCGTATAGCATTCATACATTCCCCTTCATTTCAATGTCCTTTACAGCCTGAAATTCTGTACAGGTATTAATCCGATTCCTTCCCTTTTCCCCAATATATAATCACTACAGCATTTTGCAAGAGGAGAAACATGCTAAGTCTTGGCTCCCTTCACCTTTTTAATGGTTTGTCTAGCTCAGCACTGGGTCACTCGACAACAGCCTGAAAATACACAAGACAAGATGGCAATATCCATCTCCTGTCACTTGTTTCCAGCACTTGGCAGTCAGAGCTCAACCGGCTCCAGATTTCAGCCATCATAATAATACTTAGGGTTTTTATAGTGCTGAGTGTTCCAAGAGCTTCTTGCATATTATCTCCATAATGATGATATCATTAATTATTATTATTAAAGAATACTTATATACTGCTTTTCAACAAAAAGTAGTTCACAAAGCAGTTTACAAAATAAATCAATAAATGGTTCCCTGGCCCCAAAGAGCTTATAATCTAAAAAGAGATGCAGAAGCGGGACCAGCAACAGCCACTGGAAAAGACGCCATGCTGGGGTGAAGCGGGTCAGTTGCTCTCCCCATGCTCAATATTATAAAAGGACAAAGTGCCTCTTTGCCCAGTTAGGTCACGGTCATAACTAGAACCTTTCTGTCGCCCACATATTGACCAAAACGTTTATAATGCACCGTAATTTCCTGTGGCAACAGATTCTATAGGCAAGTAGCAGTGGGTGGAGTTATATAGGGAAAGGCACTCTGCACGTGCTCAAATACACTTTATTTCAAATGTTCCAGGGTTGACTTCAGACACTGAAAAAGTAAGGGTGTTTGGGCCACCCTTGTTCAGGCTGCAAAGTGCCATTGCTTTACAAGACACTTTGCACATCCTCAAATATATTTTATCATCTGGAACCACGTCCCTTAGAAGAACCATTCGCCCCAATTCCAAGTAGGAGGCCTGGCTGTATGTTAAAACTACCGGATAGGTACACTTGGAAGCAAGAAAACCTCACTGAGCTCAGCCAGCGGGACGTATTTCTAGGTAAACACACATAGGATTGATTACTGAGAGAGACTCTTTTCAGGGGCTGCGTCTTGTAAGGCCCAGCTCCAATTCAAATCCTGCTTCTTAGCTCCGCAGCAGGGCCCAGTCCTATCCAACTTTTCAGCACCAATGCAGCCCTGAGGTAAGGAAACAAACCTCAGTCTGTGACTGCCTTTCAACCGCAGGATGCCGCACTGTTAGCATGCACGGCTGCATCAGCGCTGGAAAGTTGGATAGGATTGGGCCCGCAGTCCGTTACCTCTTGCAATTTTTAAATCGCCCAAAGGCAGAGAAGAGTCGTTGGTTGCCTGCTCACCTTTTCCGGGGAACCTCCATCGTCGACGGGCACCGCTTCCAAAGTTCACGTCCCCTTCTCGCAAGGACACACAGAAACCACGAAGTGGCGCGGGGTCAGTTCCGCCTTTCTTCCTTCTCCCAGGCGGGGAGGGCTGATCCTACAGCCCGGGGAAGTGATTGGCTGGCAGCGGCAGGTCAGGGAGGAAAGGGAAAGGGGCCGGGAGCTGTCTACACCAAAGAGATCGCCCGGCTGGGGCTTGTTTAAGAGGGCGCGGAGGGTGCTCTGTTGCAGCCTCTGCTTTTGGACCATGGTTTATGGGGGTGGACGGAGGCTCGGCACTGTGTTACTCTTCCTGGGGCTGCGATCGGGTAAGTGAAGCAGATGCAGAAGGGGGGGGGGGTGTTGCCTCGCCTATTTGCATGGCATCGCATTGCATTGCATAGTTTTGTGTGTGGTGGCAGATCTTGTTTGTAAGCGCCTTGGCTGGACGACTTTTCTCGTTGGGCAACGAATGTGCCAAATGATTTTTCTTCCCTTGGTGCCCAAAAGAAGGGCAGGGTTGACAACTCGGGACGGGTATCTCTTTACTAAGGTAGGAAGACGTCAACCTTTTCAGACCGTTAGCCCCCCCCCCCGCGCCACATAGACAACTCGCTTTTATATGTGTGTGTTCCTCTGCGTGTGCGTTGTTCTCCTCCTGTCTCTTCTCAGTACATATTTACAGTGCAGACGCAGTAGTTTAATAATCATTCCTTCTCCCCAGGGAACCCTGGGAATTGTAGTTCCGCCTAGAGATGTCTGCCTAGGGAACTTGCATAGTGGCAGAAAAGAGTGAGAATTCTCAGGATTCTTTTTGGGGAAAGGGGGGTGGGGAAGCCATGACAGTAAAATGAATATACATAGAAACCGGAGTAGAAATGTGCCGCATGCATGGAGATACTGTTTTTTCTCCTCCTTCCCTTCCTGCCTCCGCTCGGTTTTTCTACTACTCTCTCATGTGCGTGGTAAACATGTATTTGAAACAGCAAAGTATCGCCAGTCGAAACCCTTCTGTGAGTCCCAAACAACCCACGGGGTTTGCAGACCACACTGTGCCAGAGCTGGGTTTTGCAACCGAACCGGCGTTCCGCAACAGGGAGCTTCCTCTGCGCCTGCGCCCTCAGGCTCTCTGCGCAGAGCAGTCCAGACGGGGTGAAGGCGGCATCCTGTGCCCATCGGCTGCTTGACACACGCGCGATGTCCATACCCCGGTGGTTGTTGGGCCTCCGGCAGCAACGCGCATGTGTATGCTACTGCTTGCGCACGCTTCTGCGGGGAGCGCGTTTGGGCGGGCTGGGCAGGAATGTGCGCCTTCCGCCGCGGGAGCTCGGGGGGGGGGGCAAAGCAATGACCTGAAGGGGCTGCCCCCGGGCAGCAAGGGGAGTGAGAGGAGGAGTGGGGATGGATAGGTGTGGGGGAGCGAGCGACAGCTTTGGAAGTGGTACTCGCTCGGAGTCGGCTGCCCGCCCGCTCATTGCTGCGGTGTGTGATAGGAGCAGCCAGTAGAAAGTGCAGGGAAGGGCAGATTGGAGGGGTGGTGTGGCGGGTTTGGGGGGGAGGTGGAAGAGGAGCCCCCCTACTGCCTCATATTATTGCCCATGGGCCGACGGAAGGATTAAAAGGGAACAATCGCTTCAATCTGGGTTGAAGGGGAATCATGTGCCTGACTTCTCCCCACCCCACCCCCCAAAAAACAACCTGGAGAAGCAAAAGGGAAGAACCTGAAGAACAGGCATAGAATCAGCAGAAGAGCCACGTCCACCCTCATGGGAATGCTTCTGCTTCCCTATCCCAGCCTACTTTCCTACTACTGAGTAACGTTGATGGTAGCCTGAGAGTAGGGCCGGCCCATCCATGAGGCCAACTGAAACAGTTGCCTCAGGCAGCAGATATGTAGGGGGTGTCCATCTCTGTCCACCTACTTCTACTCCCTGGATTGGAAAAGGAAGAGGGAGAGGAAGAGGAAATGTGGAAGGGAGTGCTGGGTTAGAACATTGGAGAGTGGGAGGAGCAGAGACTGGCACATCATCTGGTAATGGGGGGGCAACATTTGGCATGCCATCATCCCAGGCATCAGAAGGTCTTGGCATGCCATCATCCCAGGCATCAGAAGGTCTTGGGAAGCTGCAGCGCTGCTTCTTCCCCACCCCCAAATCACAAGTGTTGACAACTGTAGCCCATCCCCCCCCCCGGATAAATAATGGAGAGGTGCTTGCATGAGTGCCAAGAGAAAGTGGCCCTTCTTTCCATGGGGGTGTTACTTATGTCAAGCACTTGGGGGCTTCTCATGCTTCAAGCTAAACACATTTCTGCAGGTTTACTCAGAAGCAACGGAAAATTAAAGAAAGGCGAGATATTAAAAGAAGAAAGGAAGTGGAAAGGTGTGTGATATTCATAGAAAGGGGAGGGAAAGAAGGGGACATCATTTGGATCTTTGCTTCAGGTAGCATCACTTGGAGTGGCCTGGTTGGGAGGGTGCGGATGCTTTGCGCAGCAAAATGTCCTGGTCCAGCCCTGCCTGCATCTTTCTTGTGATCTTTGTGCTTGCATCTAACCCCGAAAGTACCTGCAGCAGGTGTAGTGAGGGTGGTTGGCAGCAGCAGCGGTTATATGCATTGCAGCCTCATCTCACTTGAAGCAGCAGAGTGGGGGGGGAGAAGAGAGATGGGGGAGCTGCTAACCTGCAGAAGAGTACTAATGGCAGCTGAAAAGTTGAGTCTGGGATTCTGTTTGGGAGATGGAGAGACTGGAAATGGAAGTGGGTGGAGGGAAGGAGAAAAACAGGTTTTTGTTGCAGAGGCAAGAGAATTGGGGAGGGGAGTTAAGATATTTGAATGAGACTGGCCAAAGATTCTGTTCACAAGCACAGAATGTCTTACAAGTACAGGTACAAGAATCACTCGGATCAAAATGTTTTGATGCTTTGTATTTGTATATCCACATTTGTGCCCGTGAGTTCTTGGTGATCATCATGGGTATGTTTTGGCAGTGGGGGCTTGGGGAAGGTTCTCCCAGATGTTGTTATTGAGGAATCCCTGTAACAAATTGCAACAGCAACAAAAAGCTTGAAAGACACTGTACTAAAGGATTTGTAGCTTGCAGAGTCGTAGATCAAGCTCTAGATGATGCTGTGAAAGTGCTGCACTCAATATGCCAACAAATTTGGAAAACTCAGCAGTGGCCAAAGGATTGGAAAAGGTCAGTTTACGTTCCAATTCCAAAGAAGGGCAGTGCCAAAGAGTGCTCAAACTATCGCACAATTGCACTCATTTCACATGCTAGCAAGGTTATGCTCAAAATCCTACAAGCTAGGCTTCAGCAGTACGTGGACCGAGAACTACCGGACGTACAAGCTGGGTTTCGAAGAGGCAGAGGAACTAGAGATCAAATTGCCAACATGCGCTGGATCATGGAGAAAGCACGAGAGTTCCAAAAAAACACCTACTTCTGCTTTATTGACTACGCAAAAGCCTTTGATTGTGTGGATCACAACAAACTGTGGCAAATTCTTAAAGAGATGGGGGTACCAGACCACCTTACCTGTCTCCTGAGAAACCTGTATGCGGGTCAAGAAGCAACAGTTCGGACCGGCCATGGAACAACCGACTGGTTCAAAATTGGGAAGGGAGTACGGCAAGGCTGTATATTGTCACCCTGCCTATTTAACTTATATGCAGAGTACATTATGAGAAATGCAGGGCTGAATGAATCGCAAGCCGGAATCAAGATTGCCGGGAGAAATATCAACAACCTCAGATATGCAGACGATACCACCCTAATGGCAGAAAGTGAAGAAGAACTAAAGAGCCTCTTGATGAGGGTGAAAGAGGAGAGTGCAAAAGTTGGCTTGAAACTCAACATTAATAAAACTAAGATCATGGCATCTGGGCCCATCAATTCCTGGCAAATAGAAGGGGCAGAAATGGAAGCAGTAACAGATTTTACTTTTCTGGGCTCCAAGATCACTGCAGACGGAGACAGCAGCCATGAAATTAAAAGACGCTTACTCCTTGGAAGGAAAGCTATGGCAAACTTAGACAGCATAATAAAAAGCAGAGATATCACCATGCCAACAAAAGTTCGCATAGTCAGGGCGATGGTGTTCCCAGTAGCAATGTATGGTTGCGAGAGTTGGACCATAAGGAAGGCTGAGCGCCGAAGAATAGATGCTTTTGAACTGTGGTGCTGGAGAAGACTCCTGAGAGTCCCTTGGACTGCTAGGAGATCAAATCAGTCAATCCTAAATGAAATCAACCCTGACTGTTCCCTGGAAGGACAGATACTAAGGCTGAAACTCAAATATTTTGGCCACCTAATGCGAAGAGAGGACTCTCTGGAGAAGACTCTGATGCTGGGAAAAATTGAAGGCAAAAGGAGAAGGGGAAGGCCAAGGATGAGATGGTTAGACAGCATCACCGATGCAACGAACATGAAAATGAGCGAACTCAGGAAAATAGTGGAGGACAGGAAGGCCTGGCGGGATATGGTTCATGGGATCACGAAGGGTCGGACACGACTTAACGACTGAACAACAACAACAACAAAGATCAAGCTCACCCCCTGCCAAGTGCTTCAGTTGGCAACTTTGAGGAAAGCAAGTTGTGACGGCTCAGCAGAGTTTTAAACATTGACAGACTCACTGAAAATGTTTTTAGCTTCAGCTGCAACAAGTATCGACACTAAAAATGGCTTCTTTGTGCATCTCTGATGATGTAATTTCAGAGTCAAAGTTCAACATTGTGATTGTAACATTTTACCTCTGTATTCTAATCTAAATCATTTAGATTTGCTGGCATCTATTGATTGTTTGAACAAGCATCAAATATGAAATCTCATAAGATGACAGCTGTCAAATACCACTACCTGCCCAGTTGCCAAATACAGTGGGATGCTACATGCTATTTCATGCCGACTTCCAAGTACAGTATTACAAATGTTACACTTGAATCTCATAAGATGTTCCCTACAGAGTAGACAGTGAACAACTGGAGAATATTCTGCAAATATATATTAATTCAGAGCACATCTAGCTAATATTCAGCATCAGACTTTAGACAGGAGAATTTAGAATAAGAAATTCATTTCACCCCTCCTTTTGGAGAATCCTGAGCCAATAGCTGCACTGGGAGAAAACGTTTTTTAACGGGAGAAAGGGCAAAATAGCCTCTGAAGAGACAAATTGATGAATACCAGTAAATGGTGTTTTGTAGTTTGTGGGGAAGTAACTGCTCAGGTTGGGGGTACTTTCCCACTATGTCCTGAGAGAAGGAATGGTTTATTTTAAGTTATGAGCTTATGGTACCATTTTAAGAAACCATACCCACTACTCAGATGGGAAGGTGACCTCATTATTTTCTATACCTGTATTGAATTTGGGAATGTAGATTGTACCCTTCTCTGTATTGCACTAAGACATTGACCACATAGTACAAGACACAACAAATAGGTGTGTGAGGTACAGGTAACAAAGATATGACAAAGGAGTGTGTGTGTGGGAGTGGAGTGGTTAGAGTTTTAAACTAGGACCAGGAAGATCCACACTCGGCCATGAAGTTAACTACGTAGATGACCATGGACTAGTCAATCTCAGCCTCTCCTACCTCACAGGGTTGTTGTGAGGATAAAAGGGGAGAAAAAGGGGGGGAAGCCATGTACACTACCCTGAGCACATTGTAAAGAAAATAAATGAGAGAAATGCAAACTTTTAAAAAATGTGGTATATTTTCTGCAGAGTCTCTGAACTAAAACAGCTTCCAGCAATGATAGCCAAGTTCAAGGCCCATGAGCATTGTGGAAGATCCAGATTTAACAGATGGGCTGAAGTTGATTTCAGCTGAATAGTACCAGTTGCCCATGGTAGTTTCCATTTCAGATAGAAGTCATTGGCTAGCGTGGGATGATGAAACTAGACGGGAAAGATGTTTCTTTTTAATCGATTTGGGCACAAGACATTTTCAGGGCTGTCGGTTTCAATCAAGCGTTAAAGTTTAAATGCAGTTTGAAATCCCATCCCCAGTTGATGTCTGGACCTGTATGCGGAGATGGTCAGTAACTGTGTACTCAGCGTGGCTTGCATTAAGCGTCATTCGCGCAAAGCTATTTCTCCTAATCCAAAAAGCTTTGGGGCTACTTGAAGTTTCTCAATAGTAAGTAAAATCCTCTCTTCACGTGCTCCAGGGCTGCTTGTTGTTGCTTCTCAAAATTCTCACTGAGTTCTGGCATTCAGAACAGAGATGGGGACTTGGTCCAGACTCTAATAATGAAATTCAGCTTTGAAGATTCATTAAAATATCCACTTCCTTATTAAGCACACATGCCTGTTTGTTAAAAACACAGCCTCTGTTTCACTGCTGCCTTGTCTCTACTCCCCTGTACGGAGAATGCCTAAATTGAAACCCACTTTCAATCCCCCTATTGTGATCATTGGTGCTGTGTTTGGGAGTGAGTCTGACTCAGCTTTGAGGATTTCATTGTTGTGTTATATAACCTGCTTGTTCACTCATTTAGAAATTGCCAGATGTGGCTCTTCCTTTCTGCACAGGCAAGATGGAGGTGGACAGTTCATGAAGATTTTTGTTTAGAGCTGTAGAAAAAAGAATCTGCTTCCCTATTTGGATGAGGTCCCTTCCCTTTGACACCAGTGAATTTCCAGTCTCCTCCTTGATGTCTATGGCATATATAACATTTAACAGCTTTGGATCGAATTGTAGCAATAGGCGTTGTAGAAATAAGAATCTAGCCTGAATGGGAGCAACTTCAGTTTCTTCTAATTTGTGTTCTTTTGCAAGGAGCCTCATTTAAACTTCTCATCCTCTTCTCCACCACTGTTATCCATCTCCCCCCCCCCCCACTAAACAAAAAGGAAAACGAATCTTTTTGTTTCTTTTCTATGCAGTCTTTCACTTTCACATTTACTAGCTGGTTTGTTTTTTGAGGTCCTGTAAATTCCTGATCTTATTTCCAGTGTGACAGCGACTTCCCTAGTTGAGCTCCTGGATTCATGCCCATAGGAACAGAACTGATGGCATGGGAGGTGCCCAGGAAAAGCAACGCTCTCCCCACCCTGCTCTTTGGGGCACCCTTGTGGTAAGGCAGCTTTGCTGACAATACAACCCACAGCATTCCTGGACAGCAGGGTGGATGGGCGGAGACCAGTCCAGCTGGATTGGGGAGCTTGCAGATGTTGAACAGTCATCCCAGTCCCTTTATTCTTTTCCAGACTGGAAAAGAGAAGGTTGTATAACTTGATGCCCCATAGATTACTGGGCTGTGGAAGGTCCTCTGTTGCTGTCTTGGGCCACTGAAGACCTTGATGACAGGTTTGTAAATAACCCCTTGCCTGGTCACCTATGGTAGGTCACATCACCTGTATCCACCTGTCTACAGGTAGATTTGCACAAGTGTGTGCAGGCTAATGTTATTTAGATTTAGAATATATACTGCTTTTCAGCAAATAGATCTCAAAGCTGTTTATATAGCAGAGGAATAAGATGATAGTTCCCTGTCCCCAAAGAAGCTCTCGATCAGAATAGATGGAGGGGGGGGGGCTCAGTGACAGCCACTGGGAGGGATGCTATGCTGGGTTGAAATGGCATCAATTGCTCGCCCTCCTACTGGATATGAGAGCCACTGCATAAAAGCGGCCTCGCAGTCCAGTTTCCAGAAACAGTAGCATTTGTGGACTTCAAGTTGCTTTACGGAGTGAAGTGCTGTGTACCTTTTGTGACTTCGAGAAACGGGTTCTGCTCCTCGATTCCAGAGTACATTATCCAAAGTGTTTGGTTTTCCACGCTGACCCGCAGAGTAAGGAAATGCAAGAAAACGGTTGGCGTGACAAAAGAGAGGAACTTACGATTTGCAGCCGTAAAGTGTCGTGTTCATTGGTGGCAGTGCTTATGTGTGTTCTGTGATGAACATCAAGAGAAGGGAAAGATTGCCTAGCAATCTCCCCTGGGCTGGCTTCTATAACCACTGTTCCTGGGGCAGCAGCCGTGTGTGTTTGTTCAGATTACACAGTGCTCAGGTTCAGTTGATTGTCTGATTGATTTTCAAGAAGCAGAACTAATTATTTTTGCACTCTGCCACATAACCGGCATTTATAAGTTCAGCGGCTGTCTGCAGTTCACAGTTCATCTTTTTAGTTCCAATGGCCAGTTCGGATGGCTCATTCCTCCTGACTGTGGCGTGATCCAGGAATGAAAGGTAGGCGCTACCTTGCTGAGAGTGATTGTGTGATGGATCCCTTTAACGTGGGTTTCTGCTTTGTTTTGGGCTGCTTGGTGTGGTATATAAATCATGTCATTAATATAGCATTTTTAATTTTGCAAGCTAGTTTTGGTATTATATGGTATTCATCACCTGTACAACAATCCTGTAAGTAGGCCGCTGTCTTTCCCATTGTGAAGATGGGGAACTGAGGCTGGGAAAGGAGTTGCTTGCTCAAGATCACTGAGGGAATCCTTGGCAGAGTACCCAGCTTTCCAAGAGCCTATCATTTCTGTCCATGGAATTTATACTAGTTTGAAAAACAGTCTGAAAACCTCTAGGAGCGGGTATGGTGCAGCGACTAAAAAGTGTGAGCTGGGAAGGCCTGGGTTCGAATTTTGCCTCTGCCACAAACTCACTGAGAAACTTGAGGTGAACCACCCACAGTTCTCTCTGCCCCAGGCGCCAATCTATCACATGGGACTACTAAATGACCGGGCTGCTTTTTGAAACAGGATTATTGAGACTTTATGTAAAGTGCTCTGAAAAATGCACAATGAAAGCGCTAGACAGAAGAACCCTGCTGGATCAGGCCAAGGACCTGTCTAGTCCAGCTCACAGTCGCCCACCAGATGCCTCGGAGATCTTGTCACTCAAGACAACATGATCTTGTTGCCGCTCCCTCGCATCTGGCATTCAGAGTTAGGCTATCTCCAAAACCTGGAGGTTACATATAATCATCAGGTCTTGTAACCTGTGATGGACATTTCCTTCATAAATCTGCCTAATCTCCCTTTAAAGGCATCTAGGCCAAGTGCCATCACCACATCCTGTGGCAAGGAGTCCCACAGATTAATTCCACAAAATATTTCCTTTTGTATGTTCGAACTCTCCCACCCGTCAATTTTAGTGGATAGCTCCTGGTTCTGGTGTTGTGCACGAGGGAAAAGAACTAGACCTGACTATATGTTCTTCCCATGCTACAATTTTTTGGATGGGGAAGGAATACCTCCTGGTAATAAAAACTGGAATAAGAGAAGCAGTTCTCAGAAAGATTTGTGTACTGGGAGAGGAACAGGTTCTTCTGCTCTGAAACACCTTTGTCTGCTCTGAGACACCTTGCTTTGTCAGCAGAGGCACTCCTCTGAAGGGGTTTCTAGGTGATCCAGCACATTTTGGATTAAGTTGCAGTGTGAGATCAGAGAACTGTGCTTTGGGGATGAAGAGAGAGCCTGGTTGGCTGAAGCAATCTCATAATTTTAGAAGTAGGTTTTAGAAGTAGGTTTTCTCTGTGCCAGGTGCAGGGGAGTGGCAGCAGGAAACAGGATTTATCTTGTTGGCTGTGTGCTCCCGGAGGCATCTGGTAGGGCCACTGTGTGATACAGGAAGCTGGACTAGATGGGCCTTTGGCCTGATCCAGCAGGGCTCTTCTTATGTTCTTATAAGTGGAGCCCTGGCTTAGACTCTTGATGTAAACTGGCTTGTCTTTATAAATCTCCTGATTCTTCCATTCCTCTTTGCTCTTGTAGTTGCTGTCTTCTACTGCCTGCCTTCAATCTACACTTGCTCTTTAGAGGTGTAACTGCCAAACAGGTGAGGAAAGATGCATAGGGGAGAGGGGGGCATTGGACTAGCCAACATTAAAGAAGAATAGGAGGAATTTGTGGTGTCTCCTGATGTCACTATTCTGGCTCATTGTGGGGAGAAAGGAAGTAAATGGTTTACATTTTGGGTCTGACTGCCAAATGTAGGGTTGGGAAAGAACAGAGTAGCCGTGACCTAGAGGTGGTTTAGCTTTTCCTTGTAACATGCAACTTGGCACAGGTATCATGATCAAAGTTTGAAAGGTCCCCTTTAAACTTTGCATCAATTGATCACATTATTTCTTGTAGGTCTCTTCTACTACCAGTCTTGTAGTGGTGTTGGTTTTCTGGAAGATTGTGTACTGGAGTTTATTCTAATGCTATAGGTTGTGAACTGATTTGGGTATGTTTATTTGAATTTTTATATATAGATGCATAGTAAACAAAGCTAAAAATATATCTCATATTAATTTTATATGCTGTATAAATTATCAGCTATTTACCTAATAGTCACAAGTATTTGAAATATTTTATTAGGAAAATATTAAGGCACACATTTATTGTAGTTGAAATGTTATATTCAAATCAATTCAAAGCTTTATATGGCAATTCTTTTTATTGGAATACTTGTAGAAGTGTAAGGGCAACACACAGTAGTGTTATGTACAAACATTTGTTCCCGAGCTCCAGCTCACCAAAATAAATAAATAAATAAATAAATTGACCCTTCTCTGTGTGTTTGCTCGAAGTTAAATCAAAACTGCTGGTAAAGTAATTGCAATTTTTGTTTTGTTTTCATTTTCAATACAAGATGGAATAAGAATTTTAGATTTGATTGCAAGTCAAAGCAAAACCAATCAGGTGAATTGATAACTCGATTATTTGGTTTGGATTATTATGTGCAATTTAATTTCATTTTAAACTACCCCTCCCCGTTTGCAAATCACAAGCCTATGCATGCATCAGTTGATCACACAAACACTTTCTAGGGATAATTATCTAAATAATAATAATTAGAACTCTGAAGCTGCCCAGTTTGCCTAAAATTGTATTTGTACTCATTCCTTATGCTGCATTGCTTCACAAAATGAATTTGGTAGTGTTGGGCTGCAATGCTATACATAATTATGTATTATGTAAACTGGCTTGTCTTTATACAGTAAATCTCTTGATTCTTCCATTCCTGGGAGTATGGGAGTAAGTCTCACTGAACTTAATAGGACTTACTTCTGAGTAGTCATGCCTAGAATTGCCCTGTTAGATAGGGAACATTTTCCATAGAAGAATATAGCAATGGAAAATTTTCCATCACTGCAAGCTTGACCCGCTCATGAAAAAAATGTGGCATGTGAATAATCCTGCACATAAAACATTTGACAGGTGTATCGATCAATAAAAAAAATATCACAGGTCTTAGTCCAGTGGTTCCCAAACTGGGAGGAGACGCGGCTCCCAGGGGAGCCGCAGATACCAGCCAGGGGAGCCGCGGAGTGCCACGGAATCCTCTCAGAAATCAGTGCAATGCCAATTGGCAGGCATCAACATCATGTAATGGGGAGCCATGGCCAAGGGTCGCCTATGGTCAAGGGAGCCGCGGGTCGAAAAAGTTTGGGAAACACTGTCTTAGTCCCTCAGTGTTTTGTGCTTATGAAAAATTTACTACCGTATTTCCAGGAACTGATTACAGGAATACAGGCCATGTGGTGTGTGACATGTTCTTTTATATTTAAATTCCTGAGGGGTAGCAACATGAGGCCACAAAAATAGCAGAGTCTTTGTATTCACACCTTGACAATTTTAAAGTTTTTTTTTTTTTTAGAATATAACTATACTGCTTAAAGCTGTGAGATAAACACAAATGCTCTCGTGCAACAGGCATAACATTGCATAACATAAGAACCTGGCTTGTAACCTGTGATGGTCTTTTCCTCCATGAATCTGTCCAAACCCCCTTTAAAGGTATCTAGGCCAGGTGCCATCACCATATCCTGTGGCAAGGAGTTCCACAGATGAATTACACGCTGGGTAAAGAAATATTTTCTTTAGTCCATTCTAACCCTCCACTCAATTTTAGTGCATGTCCCCTGGTTCTGGTGTTGTGCGAGAGGGAGAAGCATTTCCCTCTATCCACTCTCTCCATCCCATGCATAATTTTATACGTCTCAATCATGTCCCCCCCTCAGGCGCCTTTTTTCTAGACTGAAAAGCCCCAAACGCTGTAGCCCTTCCTCATAAGGGAGGTGCTCCAGCCCACGAATCATTCTGGTCGCTCTTTTCTGCACCTTTTCCAATTCAACTATATCCTTTTTGAGGTGTGGTGACCAGAAATGGACACAATACTCCAGATGTGGCCTTACCATCGATTTGTACAAAGGCATAATGATATTGGCCGTTTTATTCTCAATCCCTTTTTTAATGATCCCGAGCATGGAACTGGCCTTCTTCACAGCCGCCGCACACTGGGTCGACACTTTCATCGACCTGCCCACCAGTACCCCAAGATCTCTCTTGATCCGTCACAGACAACTCAGAACCCATTAGCGTATATGTGAAATTTTGGTTTCTTGCCCCAATGTGTATCACTTTGCACCTACTTACATTGAAACGCTTCTGCCATTTTGCTGCCCATTCTCCCAGTCTTTACCACCCGGAAAAGTTTAGTGTCATCCGCAAACTTGGCCACCTCGCTGCTTATCCCCAACTCCATGTCATTTATGAATAAGTTGAAAAGCACCGGTCCCAAGACCGATCCTTGGGGCACACCGCTTTTCACCTCTCGCCAGTGTGAACATTGCTTGTAAATGTGCTCTAAGCAAATGAACAAGCGAATCATCATTCAGAACACAGGCTTTCCCCAATGTTTTCTATCCATTTACAAAATTAGAATGCTGTTTGTTTGTAGGGAAGTCGCTAGATGCAGGAGAGATGTTCTGTGCGAATTTGCATTTGTGCAGAAGGCGTTTTGTGTATCACATCAAGGTTCTTGCCTTCCCACTGACTGCTGTGTTTAGAGATTTAAATGAAGGGGAGCTTAGAAGTGAGGCAGTGTGCAGGCTCTTTCTCAACTGCATGGAGTTATAAACAGATATAGGAGAGACATGTGCGTTATTGAGTGTGTGAGTGAGTGGGAGCCCAATCCTAACCTTTACACACACACACACACACACACACACCACCGATGCAGCGGTGCCAAATGGCAGCCACTGCATCCTGTGCGGGGGCCGGCAGGGCCGGGAGGCTTCCGCAGGGAAAGGGGATGTTTAATTCCCTGCATAAGCCTCATGGCCCGCAATGGGTCTCCTTGGACCTATGCTAGCAATTTTGCTAGCGTAAATCAGAGGAGAGAAAAGGGACAGGGAGGCTGCCGGGAAGGGGAATAGGATCTGGCGCGATGAGGCTCTCTAGGATTCTGGCTATACCATTTCTGACTCTTCTTCATCTCAGAAGCGCTGGGTGCCACCTGAGGTCACACCTGCTGCTTAGTGAGGCTAATTGGCGTGAGTCCTGTTTAATGGCTTATATATAAACTGCTGACTAGGGGCTATTACACCACATCTCTCTCCCCCCCCCCTCCTTTTTGCTTTGTTTAACATCAAGTCTGGAACTCCTGTGCATTTGAAAGCTCCAGGATTGGTGGTGTCACTTCTGTTGGTTGTAGTAGTGTGGATTCACGATGGATTAATCAAGGCCATGATTAATCCTAGCTACTTAAATGCTGTTTTGGAGCAATGGATTCCCTTCTTTACATGATATACAGGTAAGGCAGACACTGACATAATAACATAAGAGCCCTGCTGGATCAGGCCAAAGGTCCAGCTTCCATCCTGTATCTCACAGTGACCCCACCAGATGCCTCAGGGAGCACACAAGACAACAAGATACCCGTTTCCTGTTGTCACTCCCTTGCACCTGACATACAGAGAAAACCTACTTCTAAAACCAGGAGGTTGCTTATGGCTTGTAACCTGTGATGGACTTTTCCTCCATGAATCTATCCAATCCCCTTTTAAAGGCACTCTTCATGTGCATTCACCTAGTTAGACTGTTCCCCTGCTGAAAATCATCCCCCAGCGCTGTTTGCCCCCAAAGGGGCTCTCTGCAGCAACTATCATCGGGTGCATGTAGGGAAACTGCTCTGGAGGAAAGGGTTAACCCCCTCCCTTCTCACATGCTGCAGGATTGTACAGCTCCTCCAAAGCTGCTTTTTATTAAAGTCAAGGCACTTCTGATCTTAAGCAGACTTCTTGAAAAAGCACATTTAGGCTGAAATCCTATACATGCTTACCTCCAGTGAGACATGCATCTGAGTAGACCTGCATCGGATTGCACTGTTGGGTAACATGTTGTTCAGACTACGTTTCAGTTCTCCAGCAAGCAAGGAGACCCAAGGGGAGAAATTGCCAAAGAAAACGATGGCTGTGTTCCTCACTTTGGAAAATGAAGAGACGAGGTATTGCTGAGAGGGGGAAGGGGCAGGAAGAACTGAGAAGGGCAGGAGTAGTTTCTTTGACCTTTTTTCCTCTCGCTCTTCAAGAGTTCTGTTCAAAAATGGAGAACTTTGAGGATTTTCCTGGTGTGAGGATTCCAAATAGATAACCTGGCAATGCTGCAGGGAAGAGGGAATGACAATTAAAAATAAGTTAGTCTGTAATGTAGATATGCCTTTTTTCATTCTCCCTCAAAAAGGTGATGATGTAGTGGTTGGAATGTTGGACTTGGACTGGGTTTGAATTCCTGCTCAGCCGCAAAACTAGCCGAGTGACCTTGGACTGGTGTGAGGAGGAGATACTGTAGCCCATCTAAAAACTCTGAAACTGGTTGTGTGAATTAACCTTCAGAATCAGGCTTAAGAACATCTGTACCTTCTCTTGAAGATCACTTCCTTTTGTTCCCCCAGATTCTTGCCTCTCTTTGACTGTTAAACTGTCATCCTATCTCACCATTCTCTCCTTCAGAGCTAAGCTCATTGGCTCACTTAAATAGTCCAGCACAGATCTTGCTCAGGGCATTATGGATACTCTCCCAGTGTGGCCCTCAGTGCCGAACCTTTGCTAAAAGTTTCCATTTTTTGTTTGTGTTCTGCAGGCTTGCCACATCTTCGGACCAGCTTCCTCCATACGGAGTTCGAGAGAAGACCGTCCAAGCTAGTCTCACAGGCCAGCATGAAAGTGGTGCTCCTTCCAGCCCTCACAGACAACTACATGTATCTCCTCATTGATGAGGAAACTAAAGAGGCTGCCATAGTTGATCCAGTGCAGCCCCAGAAGGTACCCCTTCCAGGCTGCCCCCCTCTTTAGTACTGTATGTCTCTGTGTGTGCGTGTGCACTGTCCTCCATATGTAAAGGGTCAAAATGAAGCCACAGTTTTGATTTAAATGTTTGCTGATAAGAGGTGGCTTGGGCCGTATGCATCCGGTGTCCCGCCCCCAGGTTCAAACAATGGGCTCTGATTGGCTGAACGAAACGCAAATGCTGGCAAAGTAGAGTCCAACTCCATGTTGCCTGCGTTCGCGTTTTGTTCAGCCAATCAGAGCCCATTGTTTGAACCTGGGGGCGGGACACCGGACGCATATGGGCCGAGACGTGTGCGGTGTAGCTCCAGCTTAAGAACCTGGAAGCCAAGTTCTGGGGGCAGGAGTATAGCCTGGATGGTGTAGTGGTTCTGGAGTTCCAGGTTCAGATCTGGAAGATCCAGGTTCTCATCCCCGCTCAGCCATGAAGCCTCCTATCCAACTTTACAGCACCGATGCAGCCATAATGCAGCCCCAAGGTAAGGGAACAAATGCTTCCCCATGACAGAATGCAATGCATGCCCCATTAGTACGGTTGCATCAGCGCAGGAATGTTGGATAGGATTGGGCTGTGAGTCAGTATCTCTCAGCCTAACCTACCTCACAGGGTTGTTATGAGGACAAAAGGAGGGAACTATGTTCACCACCCTGAACTCCTTGAAGGAAAGGCGGTATAAAAATGTGAAAAATAAAAATAAAAGATATAGACAAGAATGTTCACATTTAAGTAAGGAATGGGATACTTTGGCATCAAATTATAGAGACTGGGTGCAATGTCTAGCCGGCCCGGGAGGGGGCGGGGGATGGCTCCCGCCATATCCCCGTCCCCGCCGGGCCGGTTACACCATTACATGGCCTCCTCTACTTCCACCAGCTGTTTAGCTGGCGGAAATCTGAGGAGGCCGATAGGGCCGGCCCTGGTTTACACTCGGGGAAGGGGACGAGCGTTTCCTTCCCCGAGTAGACCTCTGGCCCACTGGTCAACGGGCAGCCAGGGCTCAGGATCTGGCCGGATCCTTAGTCAGGATTGCGCTGTCTGAAAAGGAACGGGGACGGTGGATTGTGACTAAAGCAGATGTGCTGGAAGGAAAGGCTAATAGTTTCCTTGTCCCTCTGTGTTTACAGGTTGTGGATGCAGCCAAAAAGCATGGGGTGAAACTCACCACTGTTCTTACTACGCATCACCACTGGTAACCCTCTTTTTAGTGATATGATTAAAATAAATAAATGAATCAGTGATCTTGCGCCTGGGATACTTACTGTTTACATTATTATGGGGTCAAGAGGCTGCCTTTTTCCTTGCACACAGCTTGAGGCTTCCCCCCCCCCCTCTTCCCTCTAGCATATCGTGGCTCACCGCAATGGGAAGTGGATGTCTAGAAGTGTAAAGTTTTCTTTGAGGTTAACGCAAGTTGCGTCTACCCTGAAATTTCAACCAGTTTCAAGTCTGTTCAATAGCAATGGCTTCCCATCCAGAATCTCTGGCAATTATACTCTCCAAAATAATAATAAAAAAATTTCTAAGAAGAAAGAAAAAGTGTTGGCGGTTGCACAAATTGACAATTTCCAGGTTTTTGGTGGTGGTGTTTTTTTTGAGAAGCTGTGGCATCTGAACCAGTTCGAGTTTGGTATCAAAACTAGCTCAAGCTTGGGGTCTGCCTTGATGGTTGGTGCTTTTTTTGGGGGGGGGGTTACGTGCACTCAAGGTGACTATGTTTGGACCCAGGATGTGACTGGGCCCTTCGGGTCAGGTTGGATTGCCTAGACGCTCTGTTCGTCTCTCCCACTCCCCCCCCCCCATGAGTGCTTTCCTGTTTTGTGGCTTGGCTCACTTGTGTGAATCATCTCAAGCTCTTTGCTCAATGAGTTCTCCAATGTCTCTGTGCTCTTCTTGTGGCGCATATCATGATCTGCCTGGCAGGAAATTGATCTAGATTGAAGCTGTTGGTGATTATGGCTAGGTGGGGGTGGGATCGGACTGTCTAGATAATTTTTGTTCTTTCTAGCTCTGTGTTTCTGTGTCCATTTGAATGCTAACCAAAGACACAATTCTATTATCAAGACACAATTCTATTATCAATGCCTTCAATGAAGGAGTTCCCCAAATATGCTGGGGTGAGCTACCTAGGTGACAAAAATGCCTAGCTTGAATCTTTACGATTACAACTAAGGTGAAGTTGACCATGCCTTACAGTCCAGTTACCTGGATGAAGGTTGTGGTCAATCCAGCACTTGGGTCAGAATAAGCGGGTTAAGTGCAAAGCCATAAGAAGGTACTGCCTTGTGTTGAATCAGTACATTAGTACCTGGCTAGATGGACCGTCTCTTTGATTAGCCATGGGTCTTCAGGATCTTGACTTGTGTCCTCTGGTCTTTTTCACTCTGTGCATGCGTTACATTATCTATGTGCACTGACGTGTGGTCGGGAGGGGATGGGCAGGGAGAATGTGCTAACAAGCCCTGCCCCCCATCCCCAGTCCCCACCACATTGCTGGCTAAGAATACAGTGTTTTCTGCAACAACAAACACTATATTTGGAGTTGATGGGGTTTGCTGGCACACTCTTGCTACGTCCCCAACCATGTGTACCTGGATCATATGACTTCTGCATAGAGCTGTTGTGTGATATAGTCTAATATAGCTATAACTTATAGATGTTGGCTCTCCTGGTTTTGAGAGAGGTGTGTGCGCACGCGCACACACGGTTACTACAGTGTTTCTCAAACTTTTTCGTTTCTCCTCCATGTTGCAAATATATTCCACTTTTAGCACAAATAATTTTTCGACAGACATGATTGTACATGTGCATGTGTACAGTCTGCTGCAGTGGGCAAGAGTCTCAGGGTTGGAAGAAGACTTCTGACTCTTCCCTGACGCATATGGAAACCTAAGCAAGCACCAGTTCTTTCTGAGCTCCCTTCTTTCCTACTTGCATGGCCAATGAAAGTGCAGTCAGTTTCACAAATGCAGTGTGGATCAATGAGGGTCCACTGCTAGGGGGTGTTTTAATGCACTCAAGTCTTGACTGGTAGGGGAGGAAGGAAGGCACTACTTGTCTGTCTTGTGCCATGCTCCTCAACAGGGATCTCAACAGGCCTCTGGGTCACGGTGTGTCTGCATAGGACAGAGGTGTCATAGTTCTGTTAATCGTAGATTGGGGTGTCCTCCAATATCGCCACTTCCTTCCCTCTCCACTCCCCTCCTATTTGTACAAAGCTTTGCACAACAGAGTCTCGCACTTGTGATCTGCTGCACTGGTGCAACATTCTGGATGTTCTGTTGCACTGGTGTCACTCCACAACCCACAACGTTGCATTGGCGCTTTTGCACTCTTTGCCTCACACAGGAGACCATATTTTAGTAAAAGAAAACAGGACTGAATGGTCATTGACTTGATGTGCATTGTACGAGGATGCATCTTGTGTGTTTTCATAGCCTCCAAAGTCTGACATTTTGACCTTCTAGGGACCATGCTGGTGGCAATGAGAAACTTGTAAAGATGGAGCCGGGGTTACAAGTGTACGGGGGAGATAGCAGGGTTGGAGCCCTCACGCAGAAAGTCTCTCATCTTATGTCATTTCAGGTAAAAAAAAAAGGGGGGGGAAACATGTTTACGCAAACACCTTCTGAAACACACATTCCGTCAGAGTGCTGATGTGCACGCCCTGTGCATGGCAGTTGCTTTTTTTTTTTCCTTTGTGAATGACAGCTCTCTGCTTGCGGAGGAGAGGGTGCCTGGCTTGACGTTATGGCTCAGTCACGTGGACAACTGCACGATGCACTTGTGGTGTCATGCAAAACGGTCTCTTCTGCTCGTGTCAAGCAAGCTACATGATGATGGTCACAAACATGGAGCTGCCATGGAAAATGGAGGGAGAGGGAAAAGCATCTGCCCTGAGCAGGGGAATCTGCCTGAAGATGCACGACAGCATCTGTCCAGCTGAAAGTTGGCCAGTGGCTGCAGGAATCTCTCAGGGGACCCAAATCAAGAAAAGAGTCTGAGATCACATGTATCATTCTGCTGCAAAAGTCTGCATTTGGACAGAAGACAGTCGGGTCAGTTCACATGTTAGCCTCTTGACAGGGACCCCACATGTGCAGTGGGCAAGGAAAGCTTCTGCTTCTCTCTTCTCTATGTGCAGCAGGCACAGCAATGAGGTATCTGCTGCTGCATCCACAGGTCTGGCTTCTAGTAGCCCTTGGGCAGAAGGTGCACTCAAGCAGTGGTGGTTTGCTTTGGCTTTTGGGGGAAGTAGAGAGTGACCTGTCTATGGGGGTTCTCCGTCAGAGACTGCCGTGTTAACTGACCCTTGAGGGTATCTTGAACTAGATCTACTTTTTCTTGATGTAGGCATGTGCAAGCTTTGGAGTTGTACAGAATTCTTTGTTGGGCAGAAGAGATGATTACTGTCAGCTGTTCTATACTTTGGGTACTAGTGCAAGGGGTTTGGGCAGATGGAGACTTAATTGCAAATCCTGGCTTGCTTTTTTTTTTAAAGCCCCTCGCACCCAAGAGATCACCTCTGGTGGGTTGAGTTACTAATCCCCTAATGGGGATAGTCACTATGGCTTGTCTGTAGCCAACTGTGAGCACCTTCTCCATCCTTTTATGTGTGCTCCAGGTTCAGACGATGTGAACATGTGGCTTGTATAATTAACAAAATTTTGTATTGTGCACTGTACATGTTGTGCTGAGTGCAACCTTACTCCATCTTAATATATATGTCTGTGTATTTTTGTATTCTAGTGCCTTTTGAAAAAGAGCTGTAAAATTTGAACCGCAGAGTATTTTATACAGAGAAACTCATTTTTCTATTGCGCATTTTGGATATTTTCTCTTATTTTTGCTGAGCACCAAGTTAGAATAACCAGAGCAGCACAGCCAGGTGTTTTGATGTTATGGTCCCTTGATTTGCCACCCCACCACCCCAGAGGTTTACCATTGTGGATACTCTGTGGAAGTGTTCCAAGTACTCTTTCTGTTCAGGCCAGTTGTTTTAGAACCTGTTCTCTTTTAAAATGGATTTTGTGACTGCTTTTTTACTCATTGTCACGTCTGTCGTCCCTCCCCCCCCAAAAAAACCTTGGAGCTATCTAGTCCATGCACACAACTGAATTTTCTTTACCTAGAGTGACAAGATATAGCTGAGAATAAATGCTTTCTGTTCTGCTTGATGAAGTGTTCTGTGCAACCTGGAAGTGTCCTTACTCCTCCACCAGTGAAACAGTAGCCTGACTCAAGATACCTCCTTATCTACTGCGTCAGGCTAAAACAGGCCAGAGTCGCTGGGTCGCACCAGCTTCCAAGGTGCTTTTTTCTTATTTTGCTGCTGTCCACCTCTGTGGGTGTTACAAGCTGCGTTGTGCTGAGAAGTGCTGCGTTCAGAGTGCTCTCCTGGGCTTACCATGATGCTGTAGCTTTGATGACCTGAACTCTTCTCTCTTTCCCAGGTGGGCTCTCTCCACGTGAAATGCCTTTCTACTCCTTGCCACACTTCTGGACACATCTGCTATTTTGTGACGAACCCAAATAGCTCTGAGCCGCCTGCCGTGTTCACGGGTAAGGTTTTGGGTGGGACGGGACCGGGCGTGCCAAGGCTGTAGCCCTCCAACCATTATTTCAGCCCCACAGCACCGACTATGTAAGCAGTTTGTGGCACGCAGGGTACTTGCAGCCTGAAAGATTGCAGAGATTCCTTTTACTCGTCGGGTAGAGAAATTCTGTCTCTTCAGCTGGGTTTCACCAAGCGTGTTCAGCTGGTTTAGTTTGGGCCAACATAGCTGATGTGCCAGTTTGCTTCATGGTCTCCTTACTAGGCTTTCATGTAGCTTTCATGCAGGTGTTTCTTAAAACGTTAGTGTTCCACATCTTAGTTCACCACTTAGTTTCAGATGCGCAAGTCTCTAGACTAATACAATATGTCCATGTGCTCTCCTGATCTTGGGTATCCCATACTAGAGATTCTTTTATTTTGCCAGTCCCTCCACTCTCTTGAGAGCAGTGGTGTTCCTATACCCCACCGACACGACACCCCCCACGTGATGCCACAAGCCCCGCCCCCTGGGGGGCGTGATGTCATTTTCATGCGCTGCCTGATTTCCTCCCTGTTACTAAAAGAAAAAAAATCCTTTTATTAATTTCTGGTGAGTTGTCTTTAGATGAGCAAGATCATGTGGATTGAAAATCCCTGGGCAGGGGCTACATCTCTCATTATGCTCCATATACAGCACCTTGCAGACACTAAGTGCTAAATAAATGTTTAGGTCTAGCAGTCCTGAATTCTAATAACCTGTGCAGCTGTTAAGCATTTTCTTTAGTTCCAAAAATGTGTCAGGTGTTATACAGAACATAGACTTGCAGCTGTCCTCAACATGGAGATTGGACTCCTCCAACACTGAGTTCTCTCTCTCTCTTTCTCTCTCCCTCATCTAGGGGATACGCTTTTTGTGGCTGGCTGCGGAAAGTTCTTTGAAGGAACCCCCGAGGAAATGTACAGGGCCCTGATTGAGATCTTGGGGCGCCTCCCACCTGAAACGGTACTACACAGATTACCCACCCCCAAGAGAGCATCGATATTAAAGACTGACTTAGCAGTCATTGTCCCTGCCCAAGGAATGCTGGGAGCTGTAGTTCTGTGAGGGTCCCCTTGGGAAATCTTAACAGATTTTTTTTTGGCATTCTTGCAACCTACAGCTCCTAGGATGTTTTGAAGGAAACAACAACAGTTAAACAGATGTAAAGACAGGTTAGTGTAGTGGGAGCTTTGTCCCGGCTTCTGTTCTCTTATGTTGACAAATCGAGAAACTTCCAGATTGCTCAACTAGAGAGCAAATAACCTTTCCCAGTAATCAACTAAAGTAGGCCTCTAGATGGGAGGTGGACAGATGTGAATTTAGCTTAGGGTGGTTTTTTGGCACCGTAGAGGTTCTATTGATGCTGCTTGGATGATTTGTAGTAATTACCAGTGGCTTCTAGCCTCCAGTTGTTTCACAATAATAGAGAGGCTTCCACTCGCCCTGCCAAAATTAAGCTGTTAGAACACAATCTTGCACGTCAATTTGCTCTTGTATAAGCAAGTTATTCCAGTGTGAAGCTTATAGGGTACAGTAGGTAATTGGCTCTCGTACCTCCCCCCCCCCCCCCAATTTTAGCCATTATGATGAATACAGAAAAGATAGGGCTGTTTGCCATTTTGGATATTTTAAGATTGTTTTAACCATCTTATCTTAAACTCAACAATATTAAAATGTAGGAATATCTAAAAAGTACCTCTATACCCAACAAATACACCAAAATCATAAAAACTTATGCTATACATATATTTGTATATATGTGTATTTCAAGGCACTATAAGATTCTTCTTGTAGTTGTTACCAAACTAGAACATGTTAAACAAACCAGGATGGTGTAGTGGTTTGGGAGTCGGACTTAGACCTGGAAGATCCAGGTTCAAATCCCCACTCAGCCACGAAGCTTCCTGGGTGACCTTGGGCCAGTCACTATCTCTCAGCCTCACCTGCCTCACAGGGTTGTTGTGCGGACAAAAAGAAGGGAAGGAAATATGTACACCACTCTGAGCTCCTTGGAGGAAGGGTGGTATAAAAATGTGAAAAATAAATTAATTAAATATGGAAATGCCTATGATTTTTTTTAAGTTCCTAATCTGGCAGCGAAAACTAGACAAGGCTTACCTAAAACTTCAGAATGTGTCTTAAACAGTTGGATTGTGACTCTCTCCCTCCCTCTGTTTTTTTCCTTCCTAGAAAGTCTACTGTGGTCATGAATATACCATCAACAACTTAAAGTTTGCCCGGCATGTGGAACCCAATAATAGTGCCACCCAACACAAGCTTTCCTGGGCAAAGGCAAGTGATCCTGCTCCAGTGGCGTTAGCGCCACATACCCTTAGCCAAAACATTTGGGGGGAGGGGGCTGGAGGGCTGGTCAACACAAAACAGCAGGAACCTAACTACAAGTAACTTCATATGTAACAAATTGTATAACTTTTAATTTCCACAACGTTTTAGCAAAGTGAAATGTGACTAATATGTGCCAAGTATTTGTCAGTCATTCCAGAGTCATTGACTGGAAGATGGGAGCAGTGTCTCCATTGAGTAAAATCCATTTACTCCATTGAGTAAAATCCTGTCTGTTTTTTCTTTATCTCTTTAAGAACGAGGGCTAGACTTTTGATTTTTTTTAAATTAAATAAAAATGCAGGGGCTGGGCTTGAGATCTCCCTGGAGGACTGACTCCAGGGCTCCTGTCCATATTCAAAATCTAGAAGTCTTGTCTTGCTTTCATAGGCAAAATATGATAGTGGAGAGCCAACCATCCCATCGACCATTGGTGAAGAGTTCACATACAATCCGTTCATGAGAGTGAGGTAATGTGTATGTTCCAGGTGGATATATATATATATATATATATATATATATATATATATATATATATATATATATATATATATATATATATATATATAAAGAACCCTACATTTGTAGCGTGGGCTGTACTAAATCAACTGCAGGAGCAGTTCTAATATAAAAAGTTACAGGTCGCAGACAAACCTACTTGGAAGATGAGCCCTTGACCCTCACCAGTGTTGTGTGGGAACAGGTTGTGGAGTTGGTGATGACTCTTTTCACATGCTCTGAGGCAGTCATTGCTTCTGTGGATTCACATTCTGGAGCTAAACACTGGTGAGTCCCAAACTAGTCACATAGGAAGCTACCTTTTTCTGGGGCCAGCCTATTGGCCCATATAATTCATCGTCTGTCCGGGGTTTAGAGTTTAAAAAATGAGCTCTTTAAATTATCTAAAGTCTTGCTTGCTTGGAGAAATTCACTACTTGCTTGGAATAGTCTTGGCCAGCGCAACATTTTCACATCCGAGAAAACGAAAGAGATAAGTAACAACAAACTAGAGCAGGGATGTCAAACTCATAAGAACATAACATAAGAAGAGCCCTGCTGGATCAGGCCAAAAGCCCATCTAGTCCAGCTTCCTGTATCTCACAGTGGCCCCACCAGATGCCTCAGGGAGCATAAGACAACAAGATAACCTGTTTCCCGTTGTCACTCCGTTGCACCTGGCACAAAGAAAACCCACTTCTAAAACCTCTCAAACTCAGTTCATACAGTGGGCTGAATAACATTGATGGCACCTGCTGAGGGCCAGAAGTGACATAATTAAGCAGGAAGTGACATCATTAAGCACATGATGGCCAGAAATAAGCACTTGGTTCTCGGGTAGGAACTCATTAACTGCAAATGACAGAAGAGAAAATACACAAATCTTGATCATATTTTCAAGATATGGGAGAGCCCAATTATCATGTGGGTTGCCCTTCCAGCAGTGCTGCTTCTGCTGAGGTGTCACTTTGTAGGTCAGCAGCTGAGGTGTGCTCTACGAAGTGATGCCTTGGCAGAAGCGGCGCTGCTGAAAGGGCGGTCTGCATGATAATTGGGTTCTCCCAGGGCCACAGCAACATCTCCTTCTCTCAACTGTCTTGGTGTGTCCCTTCTCCTGTAGTGTTCCTTGCCTTCTGAGGCCTTCCATCTCTCTCAGACCCTCGGCAGAAGCGGCGCTGCTGAAAGGGCAGCGCTGAGAGAGCTCAATGATCACATGAGCCAGATAAAGAGCGGGCCATACCCTTTTGTGGGCCGTACCTTGCCCATGGACCTTCTGTTCGACAGTCTTGCTCTAGAGTCTCCTAAAATCTTAAAAACGTTTTTGCGTGTGGTGTTTTTGGAGGGAGTGTGTTCTTTAAAATAACTTTCACTAGAATTAGTGATCTGAAAATTAAAAAGTTGTTTGTTTGCTTTGATCCTAAAAACTGTTTAGGATGTTCCCTTCTTTCATACTCAGAATTGCAATAGTGGCAGGACCTTTTTTTCACTACCTTTCAGCATTGCTGTTATATTTTTAGGCTGGGGAGGGTTAAAGACCCGGTATTTTGGAGAAGGGATTGCTCATTTGAAATAAAGGGAAACTTGACTATCGCAAGCAGGACAGGAAGACAACTGCTGTCCCGTTTCCCAGCATCTGGTATTCAGTAATAGCCTGCCTCTGAACATGGAGGTTCCATTTTAGCTATTGTGGCTATTAACTGCTGATATAGCTGTTCTCTCATGTACTCTTTCTAAAACTTTCTACGCTAGGGGCTGTTATCGCATCTTGTGGCAGCGAATTCTAGTACAGTATATGTGTGCTGGATCATCTCCCTTTTTGTTTGTGCTTGTGGTCGTGTGTGTGATCTCCTGGTTCAGGTGTATGTGTGTAATGTGCATGTGCTCCTGCTTTTCTTAGCTTTCTGACATCTGTGAAGCTTCTTATCAAACATTTTAGCTTAGCTTATCAAACATCTGAGAAAGGTGCACTCAGCAGAGAAAGTCCTTTCAGCAAACCACATAATAACCTGTATTTTTTTCCCCCTCCTCTTGTCAGAGAGAAAACCGTGCAACAACACGCCCGGGAAACGGACCCCATCCGGACAATGGGAGCCATCAGGAAAGAAAAAGACAGCTTCAAGGTGCCAAAAGATTGAAGGCTCACCCCTGATGCTGCTTTCCTTTCCTTTTTTTTTTTAAGTTGATTTAATTTAGGAAACTGAAGCTTCATTGCTCTGTTTGAAATAATTCACATTTAGGAATTTTTATCTTTATTTTGTCTTAAATGAAAACGAAGCACTTTGCTCTTGTTGGAGAAGTTCTATATGCTATTTAAAAGATGTTAAAATCTAATTATTCTTATATATCTGGATTTCAACCTGTGTGTAGCAGCCTTTTGAGTTATGCATGGAAGTACTTGGCAGGCCATGGTGGAAGAGGCAATGGCAGACGAGTTCTTCAGTTGTTTGTTTGTTGTTGCTGGGGGAAAATGTTGAGAGAACTGTGCCCCAGCAGGTTTAGCTTTCTGTGAAACGCAACTTGGAACGCTCAGCCTCTTGAACTGAAACGTTCAATTCCCCCGACCCCTTGCTACCTGAAAATCTCTTATAAGAAAATCCAAGTGTGAGACTTGAAATGATCACTTCTCATTTTGTACTTTTTGGCCCTTGCTGCTGCTTAACTAACCCCCCCCCTTTTTTTTTTCTCCTGGTGCTTAGCTGTGAAATGTCCCCTTTTCTTTATGATTTTGCTCTGGAAGCTGCAATAGCCAACTGCATCCCAACAAGCTGTCAATGAGCATACACCACCTTTGCGCACCTTGGTTCCTGTGGAAAACGTTGGCTTCTGTGGGGCAGAAATATTTAGCAAAAGTGCCCCTCCAGCTCACCTTTCAGGGGCCGCTGTTTGTTTCATAATCCAGCAGCAATGCCCCCCCCCGGACTTCAGTGGCCAGCGGGTATGTTCTCCCCCCCCCCAAGCAGGTTCCAGGAAGTATTGCCATCACTCTTAATTAGCGGCATGATGTGGTAGTAGTTCCTACCCTCCTACTGGAGCCTCCTAGGAAGGGTTGACTTCCTAGGTGACTTCACACCAGTAACACTACTTGGTGTGCCATTGCTGTGGGAGCTAAGTGTGCACTGTGCATTATTCACCCACACATCAGTGTGAGAAAAGGATGACAAAACGTAGAGGTGGGGATGTATTTTGGCTTAGACCTGCCTTCTTTCTTCTCCTAGACTACATCTGCACAGGAATTGTCATAGTTTAATGGGTGTGGTCTGTCCTACTACAGGAGCCCCATCTACTCACTACAGTACTTTTACTTTAGGAGGCATAGCACATAAGGTGGTTCTTAGAGGCCATAATGCTTCTGAGGCTGGTGGGGCATATCTTTGAATGCTCCCGGGGGTGTGTGTAAATTCTTTCATGTGGAAAACTAGCACATCAAGGAAAGAGGTTTTTTTGTAGCCCCTTCTCCCTGAAGTGCTAGCTTATTGCCTGCAAAGAGAGGTGTGTGTGTTTGCTTGTAGGAGCGCATTCCAATATATGATGCTCCAGCAGCAGTCTGAAATGGTATGTAGAGTCTAGAAATCTGCCACTTTATTCTGCTTATAGCATGGGATAGCTTTAATGGCGGCTGTGATCAGGTTATTTGATAGGCACAAGGCAATGAGGGTGAGTGGCTGAGTGGGCTGCTACAGCACTATGGAAGGAGAAACCATCTGTAAGCACATGGAACACTCTTCTGCCCAGGAAGCATTAAAAAACCCTGCTCTCCTCTAGTGGTGTGCATAGCAGAGCACAAGGAACTCTTAAAAATGAGACTAGGTAAGCAGAATAGTCTTAGCAAAATGCAAAGTTTATTATGGAGGTTCTTCCTCTACAGATGGTCACACTCAGACTGCTTGTCCATTCCTGCTTGAATCCTCCTTGCCCCCAATATGTCCTGGAACGCACTGTTTGTCTGTGACAAATGCAGAATGTTCTAAATGCTGGCCTGGCTTAATCACAAACATAGCAGTGTGGAGTGGGACACTTTGATTGTAAGTACGGTGACAGCCAGAGCATTTAGTTCAAATACAAGAAAATGTCGTACTCTTGTCAATAAACATCTCTTGCACTTAACTCTGGTTCTGTCTGTCATTCTTGGAGCCAAGATTTCTAAAACGGAAAGCTGCTCCTTACACCATGATAAATGTCTGCCTGTAGCTATGACTGGCTTGCAGATAACAGCCCAACAAGTATTGGCCAACTGGGAGCACTGGGAAGGAGAACAAGGAAGGCCCCACAAGAGAGAAGAGGGGCAATTTGGGATACCCTGTATTAGCTCTGGAGGGGGGCTACTGCTTAAAAAAAACTTGAGGCTGCATATTTTAGTAAGTTTCATTGTTTAAGGACTCGTGTTAGTCACTGTAGATGTATCTTTATATTAAGGGAAAGATGGGCTACAAATGTTAAACACACTTTTGTGGAAGGGAATCCCTGCACCAGAAGAAACATAAGTAATGTGTTCTATATACTATGGCTGTAGCTATGAAATGGTAAAGACTAGGAAAAAGAAACAGGATGAAATCATCAGGAAAGCACTGCCATACAAACCTAGCAATAGGAGGACAGAGAAGGATGGGCAGGCTCAGGGATGAGGGCAGGGGTGGAAATAAGAGAGGGCCACAGAACCAGCAGGTTTGACAATAAGGAAGGCCATAAACCTATAAAACTTGCATGAAGTGTCTAATAACCTACATGCCACACAAACAAGCTATTGCATGACAGTTGCAATGATTCTATGTGTTGCTGGCCTTCTGAATGGGCTCTTAAGCAGACATTACATGAAATAAGAAGCTGCAGCCATCAGCTATTAGCTCATATTACTGGAAACTAATGTAAATTCAGTGCTTAGTCTCAGAAAAGCTACTTTGTGAAATTCCACTTTGTTTAGATGAAGGGTCAATAAGTAGGGGCAGGAGAAAATGGTGATAACGAAACACTGGCTTTCTGCTAAAAAAAATCTGCAAAAAAATAAAACCATGTAATGTTGCATCATTCTTCATCTGCTCACACTGTACAACCTATACCACCTACCTGGAACATTTTTTTAAGTGGTTACAATTGCTAAAAATGGGAAAAATTTGGAACACAACACTACTTTCTGCTATTTCATTTTGGTTAAACACTGAAATCTGCAAAAAAACAACAACCCTGTTTTCTCCCACCTCTATTGATAAAGCTACAAACCTGTGTACCCTCTCCTGAGAGTGAGCCACACTGAACACAAGAGAATGTACTTTTGTGCAGACATACATAGGATTGCACTGTAAGTTTAGGAAATGAATTTCACAGAAGTTTTGGCCACGGGTATTCGGAACGATCCTGACCAAGACACTAAGCATTAAGTCAGAATTTAATTAAACTTGTTTTGATAAATATATGAAAGTGAAATACTGATAAATACATAAAAGCCCTAAAATGGACAAACACAGAAGACAGAAACTAGAGATGTCTACTCTTACAAAACATCTTAACTTGAATTGAAAGAAAGCAGACAGACTTAAGGCCACTCTTAGCACAACAAGTGAATGATTAGCTATGCATTTCCAGTTTCATCATTTCAGAAGACTTCAGGAGCAATTTGCCACATTGGTACCCATATAGGTGGCGAGTGAATTGCTCACTTATGGCTGTTGAGGCAATACAGCCCCCTTTTAATGAAAATGTCATCTTGTGCAAGAATGATCTGTTTTGTACACAGCATCCTCTGTATGTCATCGTGAGCATGCTCCACGCCTCCTAGTCTCAGCTTGCATCTTACCCCAACTTTCCATCAACAGTTGGGCATGCATTGTCTTGAGACCATTTGTCTGATTTACAATAAGTGCAAAATGAAGAAAAAAACAAGACACAGAATTGCACAATCACATTACTTGGAAACCTTTTGTCTTAAAACCCAGACACTCTACATTCTTCCTCACAATTCAACCACACAGTATATATTTCAAAACTGAACACAAAATGCCAGCTTATTGTGGTATAAGCATGCCCTTTCCAAAAAGAGTAAACTGAATCCGTGCTTCATTTTCCCCAGTGATACTGTTCCACTTCTTTTGTTTTGGCTAATGAAATGCACATACTTACTGTGACCTTCATTTACATCTCACTCAATTCAATACAACCTTTTCTTTTTTAATTATACAATTGTTGAACTAATCTATAAACATTGAAATACAGAAACAACAGGCATGACAGGAAACTCCACAGAATTCACATTGTGTATGCTTGCTCGCTTAAAATGTTTATATTCATTTTCCATGCTGTACAAACATCAGGCAGATGAGTTTGTTTTTAAAAGGAGGTATAAATTAATGTCTTATGCTATGGAACTTTGGTTTTCGTAGGCTGAGCATCGGCTGCTTAATGGTGGGCTTGTTTTCAAACAAGATGGCCTCGCTTTCTGTGGTTGGAAATCTGTTCCGATAGATCTGTGGATATTCTTTCTGAAACTGAGAAATAAGAGAGACCACTTGTTTGCAGATGGGACTTTACCCAACCAACCACATATGCAATGCTAGAACAAAGGTAGCTGATTGCTATAGACATAATTAGCAAGCCTTGTCGATATGACATGTTCTGGAATGGGGGGGAGGGTGAGCAAGGAAATAGTCACAGCAATGGAGGATACAAAATTATTAAGGATGGTTTCACAAAAAAACATCAACACATCCGTGGTGTGGCCATCTCCGTTATGCTATTTACAGCCCGATCCTGCCTAAGATGTGGCGGCTGGCCGCTGCATCCTAGGTAGATTGTGGGCCGCACCAGCATGGCCTGGGCTCACTTCGGGGGAAGGGAACATTCCTTCATCCCCCTTCTCCTGGTGTATGCGCCACAGAAGCACGCCAACTCTGGCATGCATTCGGGGAGGCCGGCCAATGGCCCCCTCCCTCACCACTCCTGCCCGCCCTCCCCATGCGAACTGGCATGGGCCTTACCTGTGTCGGCCGGCGCAGGTCCCGGTAGGTGCTGGAGTGAGTGGCACTGGCCTCCCTGCTGGCGGCGCTTACTCCAAAGGAGCCGTAAACGTGCTTTATGGCACGTTTGCGACTCCTTAGGCCGGCGGAGCACTTGCTCCACCAGCCTATTTTTAAGCAGGATTGTGCTGTTAACCTTCTTGTCACCCCATCTCAAAAAGAACATCTTAAAGATGGGAAAAGTTCAGAAAAGGGCCACCTAAACATTTATTTAAAAACAGTTAAAATTTTTTACTTACAATATTTTTATCCCGCCTTTCTCCCCGAAGGGACCCAATATGTACCTACTGCAACTCTGTAGCCCCCAAAATGTCTGTCAGACCAGGTTAACCTTTCTAAAAGGAAGGTTTCTAGTCTTTAGTGGTATATGGACTATACATGGTAGCATCCTTAAGTTTTACATGTAAATGGAACCTGGAGGATGAAGGGGAAAAAAGACCACACACACACACACCCCTACCTACCTACCTACCAGAATAACTATGATATAGATCAGGAACGCCCAGGCAAGATCCACAAGCAGTTCATGACTGGGAGAGGTAGCATAAGGCAGAGATAGATGCAAGTTTATGACTGCTGCCTTAGCCATGGCTGGGGGACATGGCCTCTCTGATCATGCACATTTTCTGGACCCCCCACAGAGCCTTTAAAAAGCCCCAGCATAGTTCACAGGTTGCCCAACCTGCTCTTCCCCAACTATACCCTAGTCCCTGTCCATAGACAAAGTGCAGATATCAACAAGAACAGAGTTTTACTGACCCCATCCTCTTCAAAGACCCCCCCCCCTCACAACTCAAAAGCAGAAGTCCAAGACTGCTGCAAGGAGAAATCTTCCTAAGAAGGTTTCACCAAAGCAGTTAATTCTTACCTGTTTCAGTTTTTTCTTCTTGTCTTTCAGAGATAAATGTCTGTCCTTAATAATATTTTCCAAAAGCTCTGCAATTGCCGCCTGGGAGGTAGAAACCTTTTGCTCATCAAATTCCCGAGATGTTATCCTCTTGCAGTAGGAATAGGTTGGGAAAATGGTGCTCATTTCTTCCGCTAGACATTCCACCTGAAAACAAACAAGCCGGTGAGAAGCTTCCGTTCTGGCACTTGAACCTACAATCCTATAACACATTGATTCTCAAAGTTTTCCCTCTGCTGGGAAAAATGCACATAAAAAAATGCCTATTTTAAAAACTTACTGGGGCTTTTTTTTGGGGGGGGGGGCTTCGAGGAGGCCTGTGCAACCCGCTGCAGGCCTTCCCGACTTTCAGATTGCAAAAAAAAAAAAAAAAAAAACCACAGCGATTTGCAGGCAAATTGCTGTTTTTCAGCGATCTGAAGATCAGGGAGGTCTGAGGAGGGTTGTGCAGCCCTCCTCGAAGCCCCCCCCCCCAAAAAAGCCCCAGTAAGTTTTTAAAATAGGCATTTTCAGGGTCTTTTTCGGTGGCCACCGCCACCGCAGTCATGCTGTTCCCACCCCTTAAGGGGACAGTTTGTGGTCTCAATGGTGGGTCGCGACCCACCACTTTGAGAACCACTGCTATAACACTTTCCTGGGAGTAAGCCCCAGTGCAAGAAAGGGCTTAGAAAGAGAACGTCTCAAAGGCTGAAGAAAGAATGTGGAACGAAAGCAAGTTTTTATAATGAAATTGCTGGGTCATCGAAGCTCCCAGTAGGAGGGAGAAAAAAAGCTTGAACCTTCTTCCTCACCTGAATGGTTTTTAAAGTGTCTATGTGGTCTTGCACTGCAACTTGTAAATAAGTTGGGACTCCTAGTATTTCGTGATGATGATCCATTAGGAATGAAACTAATCTTGTGGCAAGCAGCTCATCAAAGTCTACTTCTTCTTCACAGCACAATATACATCGAGAAAACATCTGTATCATCTGAAAGCATGAAAAAAGCTCTTACAAAACAAAGGGGTTTGCAACAGAGTACAGCCCCCCCCCATTCGCTATCCGCAGATTCACTTATCTGTGGATAGCGGGGAGCCCCCCGTGCCAGTACCTTAATTAAGTGTCCAGCGCTGACGCGAAGCCAGCACATCTCTTCCTTTAGACAAATGACAAGCCTGCTCCTTGCACAGAGCAAGCAAGCAGCTTGCATGCTAGAGAGGCTCTCAACGTTAAGCAGGAAGCAGGAAGCTTCCTACTTAATGTTGGGAGCCTCTCTAGCATGCAGGCTACTTGCCTGCTCTGTGCAAGGAGCCGGCTCGTTGTTTACCTAAAGGAAGAGATGCGCTGGCTTTGCGTCAGCACTGGACACTTGGTACTGGGTACGAGGGGAGGGCGCGTGGGGATAGCTTTCCCCCCTATCTGTGGATTCCTGTATCCACAGAGGGAGCAGAAATCTATCCCCTGAGAATATGCCTCCTCCCTGTATTGCAGTTATCCTTTTGTACCGTGTTCCATGCCACATCATAACCCCTTATCACAATGTTCACAGAGCAAGAAGAGAAGATCAATAGCTGCAGTTAAAAAGAATTTAAACCCAGTCTGACATAAATTAAGACAATGGAAGAATTTTAAGAATGGCTCTTACCAAAGACTTGGTGCCCACTGTATCATGAAGTCGTGGCATATCAACATTTTCGCTCATCCTAGAGATCATGCGCATTAAGAGCTGAAGTTTTCTGCGGTTTGGTGGTGGAAGCAACAAACAGCATATCTGCAATGCTTCAATAGCAACTCTTTCTAAATGAGGTTGCAACAGACCTAGGAATTAAGAATTAAGGGTACAATATGCTCTGTAACTATTCGTATGGTGGTTAGCAATTCTGTATAAATGATTTCTGAAAAATATTAAAAAGCATGTTCGTAATAGAATGTTGTTATAACTAAAATGGTTAGTTATTTGCTTTTGCTTAGACATCTGTGTTGAGATCACCTTGAACTCACCTCCTTTTGCTCCAGTAACGCAGGTGAAGACCAACTGAACTTAGTTCTACACAGATGTGTGCTGTATTTTCTAAATTACATGCATCATCTAGCTGGGTGTATAGGAGTTAGGAAATTAGAAGAGCGATTTAAAGTCAAGTGTATGTTCAGAGTTTCTTTCCTTCCTCCAGATACTGGTTAGATGAGAAAGAATCTAACTTACAATACCAAATGCAGATAAACTGAATTACAGAATTAGCACAGCATGGACAGAACATACACTCTGCATAAGCATGCACTACCGAAAATACCGACGCTTGTATTGCAAAATATTAGTGTTTTAAAAATTACTTAACCTCACAGGCCAGAAGGTCTTGTTTGGCAAATCTTGCTGAACATGCTTAGTCATTTAAAACCCTGGTATTGGCAAAAGGAAGCAGAAAAGCAAGCTAGTTAGTAAAAAAAAAAAAAGTCATGCTCTGGAAAGCAATCTTACTTGATGTGCCAGTCAACATAAAGGAGCTGGGGGAAAATGTGTTTTCTGAGAGTTCTGTCGTGCTTCTGCAGAGTCTTTTACTGATGGCCATATGGGAATCCCCAGGTTTACTTCCTAGTTTAGCCACCATTTGGGTAGTACTTTGGATTTTTTGGCTAAGAGGGACTATCGGATGCGGTTTCACGGTGATCTCTGCAACAGGAGCATGGACGCCACGCCAGCTGGAGTTATCGTTTCCACGCAAACTCCGGGACCTGCAAAGTTGCTTTGGTTTGTGGTGACCACTATATAGGTCTTGATCTGGAACACTTGATGCAGAAACTCCCTTGAAGTCATGGGTTTGTTTTTGGTTCGTATTACTAGAGCAAAGATCCAACAACGCGTCTGGTTGAGACTCAGGGTGCAAGAGTTGGTTTTCACGACTGGTGAATGGCATCAGGCAAACGCCAGAGACAGGAAGTGTTTTTAATCTATCTTCACTACTTTTGCTTGAGGATGTATCTACAATTCCCTCCAAAGAGAAACATCTTGACTTACATGCGAGAGGCAGAGCTTGTTCATTTTTCAGTCTTGAAAGATTTTGACAACTGCCGCCCATTCGTTCACGAACAGCGGCACTCTTCCCCGCCACACTATGTTGCTGCATCTTTGCACCCCGTCCTTTTTCAGCCATAGACTTTTTTTGAGAAACAGTGCCGGAAGTCCCAGATCCATCTTTTTTGCCAATCTCGCGATGGAGCAAACTTAGTAGGAGACATTCGGTTGACTTGAAAGAGTTTAAGTGTGGAGTTTTTGAAAGCTCCAAACCACTCTGGGAAATTCCACTGGATCTATTTGGAATTGTGATGTAGCCACACAAAACTATCAGAAAATGAAATAGAAATTCAGATGCAGGTGGTGTGACGAGTCAACAAAACCAGCAACGCAAGTCAGAAAAGTTAAGACAGAGATTAAAGTTCAGCATTAGTAACACTGAAAGAATACTTGCTCATTCAAAACACGCACACATGCAACAATTAGCCCATATATGCAAGACTAAGAACATACAACAAAATCGGTCAATGTTCAGTATTAAGTACCAAACCTAGGATTACATTTTTATGTTACAGCACACAAAACAGTCAACAGAAGGTATAACAGATTACTCATTCTAAAACTGCAGCCACATTTCACCCCAAAATCTTGGAAGCGCAGAGGGACTTCCCTCTTAATCCCATTCCCAATTGCCCATCCAAGTTTTGGATGCCACAGGGAAGAAATCTAAATGAAATACGTACCTAAGATGTTCACAAATAATTCATAATACTGAAAAGTAAGCAAAGGTTCAGGGAGACTAAGAAAATAGTCAGCAACCGTTTTGAACACATCCCTTTCGAAGCCCATGTATGTTGGCTGGTTCATGTCATTACTTTTAGGCCCTAAACGCAAAAAAGAAAACAAGAAAAAGACGATCTGATACTGATCTCAATGATGCAGCACTGTGAGAAAGGCCCTAATGCTGCTTTTGGAAAAATATCTCATGTCAGCCATCATGTGCCCAAAGTACTGTACACCAATGGAACAGTCTTTCAGAACAGGTAGCAAAAACATGTTTTCAATTACGGTATACAAATACAGGTTTCAGTAATACAATTGATGAAGGCTGCAATCCTATAAACACTTTCCTGGGAGTAAGCCCCATTGAAAAACAATGGGACTTACTTCTGATTGGACATGCATGTGATTGCTCTATATCAGGGGTGGCCAACCTTTCAACATGAATGCTCCTGGACCTTTAACGGTTGTATAGGTGAAGGCATTTTAGCAGGTCCAGCTGCTTTAGCAGCACCATCAGCACTTGCAGCTGCCAAGATTCTGTCTTCTACACAACTCTTCAGAACGCAGAGGCCCTAATGGTAGAAGGTTGGCCACCCCTGATCTATATTATAAGAATCATGATATTAAAGGAAAGGCAGGATAATTGGCTGTGTAAGGATGAATATGTAAGGGAAACCACAGAGTCGGAAATCTCTTTGAGAAAGGCAGAGGAAGAGAAGTTCAAAGAAGTTCAAAGTTCAAGGTGCAGCTGCTATTTCCTGTGATATGACTCAAAAACGAAGGTGGGATTTCCTGGATGTTTCATAGTAAATGATGACAGCTGGTAATAACTATACAATTCTGCTTTGCTAGTTATATATATATTACAGAACATAACAAATCCATTGATTTCATTGCACAAAATGTGATGAAGGCCACTAGCTTTGACAAATGTATAAAGAAGCAGACAAAGCGACGGAGGATATGGCTATTAGCCATCGGTAGACCCACTTGCTAAACCAGAAGCAACGTTTTGGGAGATCACACATACCTCATTTCTCTCTAGATGCTTGCCAGGACTGGCCCAAGACCTCCAGATGCCTAAGGTGGCATCCCAAATGCTTCCCCCCTTACCCGATGATGTGCCAGCCTCTGCTCCTTCCACTCTCCAAGGTTCTAGCTCAGCACTTTCTTACTTGGGGACCCAGTGTACAACAGGAAAGGTCTATTGCACCATGCTCTGCTTGTGAGCTTTCCTGGGGTATCAGGCTGAATACTATTAGAGATGGGCTTGTATGGACTTTGATATGATCTAGCAAGAGCCAATTCGTGTAAGCATTGACATGACTGCTAAATATCAGATACATCATGAGCATTTTGAGTGTAATACACAATAATATTTGGAGTGTAATACACCCCGTGGAACTAAAATGCCATGATTTGTTTCCTATGTATTATCCTTTCTGCCTTTGCTTATGCTTACCCTTACACCCATCCTCCAAAATCCGATTACCTAAGACAGGGGTCCCCAATCACCGGGCCGCAACCTGTTCGGGACCGGGCCCCAGGCCGAGCCTTCACGGGGAGCCGCGGGAGGCAGAAGCATTGCAGTTGGGGCGTACTTGCCTTCGCTCCACTTCGGCTGTCTTCTTTTCGGCCCTCCCGCCCTCCCTGGAGCCTGAACGGCTCCGAAATGGTATAGAAACCGGTGGGGGTGTGTGTGTGTGTGATTGGAGCCGTGCTGAGCACGGGCAGCTGACATCACGCCCGGGTCACGTGGGGACGTGGCGTCGGCGGCCCCCCCCAGGTCCGTGGGAATACATTCCGCACTGCTACCGGTCCCCAATGCTGGAAAGGTTGGGGGCTGCTGACCTAAGATACAGAATAGATTTTCTGAGACAACACAGAACACTTCCTTGTTTAACCAGCACCCCTGAAAAAGACTCATTCACCCAGAACACACTGAGTTCAATAGAATCCATCTTCATTGCACCTTTGAGGATCCCTTTCTCATTGCTGTCAAAAGACAGTGTCTCTACTCTGCTCTAGAAGTAGGTGTGAAAGGATGTGACAGTTCAACCAGCTTTTTTGGGTGTGTGTGTGGGTGTGTGTGTCTAACTTACAGTTTGCCAAGCATTTCATAGCTGACAGTACCCAGTGAGGGAGGTCCTCTGCAAGGAAGGAAAAGAGAGAGAGAGAGAGATTTCAATTCCCATTATTGTTCCTACAAACAGACTTCATATATATTTTTATTCCATTCTTAGACCAAGGAATTCTGGACAGCGTACGTGGGGAGGTACCTAGGCGGCATCTCATTTTAAACCTCACAATAACCATGTGACCTAGGTCAGGCTAAGAGATGACTGTTTGCCCAAAGCGGTAAGAGCTTCATAGTGAGGAAGGATTTGAACCAGCGTTTCCAAGTCACTGCATCACAGTAGCTTATTTGCTTTACAAGCAAATTAAAATATGTAGGTTAAGAAGTGGCACAAATTCTAGACTTCAGCTTTGTTCAACTTTCCTTCTTCTATGTTAGACTGTGGGTCCAATCCTATCCAAGCTTCCAACTCCGATGCAGCTATGCCAACAGGGCACAAATGCTCCCTTACCTTGAGCAAGCCTCCATGACTTGGGGCTGCATTGTGGCTGCAACAGTACTGGAAAGCTGGATAGGATTGGGCCCTCGGATACAGTGACATTCCTGCGGTAGAGGCTCGACAGTAAGTTGCACCCTGACCTACTACCGCGTTCACGAACCGGAGTGAGGAGGCCCCGCCTCCTGCCCGTTCGGCTTCGCTGCGCGGAATGGCTCCGACAGCGAGGGGCAGGGCCTCCTCGCTCCGGTTCGTGAACGCGGTAGTAGGTCGGGGCGCAACTTACTGTCGAGCCCCTACCGCAGGAACGCCACTGCTTGGATAAGCATATTTATCAGGAGGTTCTAGTTGTAATCACTAGGACTTATTTCCCAGCATACATTTGGGGGGATTAAATTATGAGATTTTAAAACAAATACAGTCAGACCTTTTTATTCATGGTTTTTTTTTATCTACGGATTTGACTCAACACGGATGGCAAAACTGTGGAAGAGGGAGTCCAGCCGCACTACATCACCTCTTTTTTCAGCGTTGTCGGGGGCCTGCCAGCCACTTCCAGCCTCCTGTGTGTGTTTAAACCGCTGAAAAATGCAGCTGGGAGTCTCTGGCGCCGTTCACAGGTTGCTTCCAGTAGTGGCTTTTGTTTTCTCAGTCAGTTTAAACAAACTCAGGAGGAGGGAAGCGGTGAAGATGCTGGAAAAAAAGGTAATGGAGCGTGCGCGCACACACACATGGATTTCATATAAACACTGATTTTCTTATCCACTGTGGTTCCAGGAACAGAACCCCAGTGGATAAAAAGTTCCAACTGTACTATGCTCCCAAACAGAAACAGTTTTAGACGGCACTTCATTTAGAAAGCATCTAGTTATAGCTTGGTCCCTGAAAAAGTTATATGTATTACCTGATTTGTCTTGTAGAAGAACAACACCACGTTTACTTGTAGTCGACATGTTGTACATTACATACCGAGGAACTACTTGTGTTGGAAGCAAGATTTCTTCCAATGATGGTATCCCTAAAATTGTTTGCAAACTGCGGGGAGACAGAAGAAGCAGATAGTTCCAGAACTGAGCACCTTGGAAACTTCTCAGGGATTCAACATCTCTAACATAATGCTGACCGTTACAGGCATGAAATGGAAAGTAGGATCTTTCTACCACATAGTTCATGCTGCTACCTGCAAGCCAAACTCATGTTCTGACCTTCCAAAAGATGCGTTCCCTGTAGACCTCCACACTGGGTGACCACACCAAGTGAATTCAGCTGCTTCAGCGGCTACACTGGCTGCCCATTCGTTTCCGGGCCCAATTCAAGGTGCTGGTAACGACCTTTAAAGCCCTTCACGGTTTGGGTCCAGGATATCTGAGGGACCACCTTCTCCCATACATTCCGGCCCTCCCTCTTAGGTCATCTGAGGGGGCTCTCCTACGAGTGCCACCTCTATCTCAAGTTAGGGGAATGGCAGCACGTGGGCGAGCCTTCTCTGTTGTGGCGCCACAACTGTGGAACTCCTTGCCAGAGGACTTGAAAACTACCCCCTCCCTCATGGCTTTTCGAAGAGGGCTCAAAACATTTCTGTTTCGTCTAGACTCTAGCGTTTGGGTGATGGGTTGATGTCTGACTTCTGGGTCTCAAGATGTTTTGCTCCGCTGCTTCTCTGCTCTATATCGTTCCCCCCCCCCCATGGATTTTATTGTTTTTAATTTATTTTATGTACTGTTTTAAATTATGTATATTTTTATCTTTGATGTTGTAAGCCGCCTTGGGCATTTGCTTTGGCACGGGATAAGGCGGGGTATACTTTTTAATAAATAAATAAATTCACCTTAGCTTTCAAAATACGTAATACTCAGGCCAAAATTAATTCTCTTCTAGTATTTGTAGCACCCTTTTTAAGGTATGAAAAAGGAGAAACTTGTTACGGCAGAAAATAAATTCAAGAAGCCAGAGAGCTTGAAAGTACAGCATCAGTGTCATGACCGACAATAAAAACAAGCTCTTTTCCAAATTAAGGACTTTCTCTTTCAATCACACTTAGCTCAAAAAAAAAAAAAAAGCTGGTAAAATAAATCTGAATGTTATGGTTTAGCTGCAGAAGTCTTAAACTTCAAAAGCGCACATATTTTGAACTCTCTCAGTGTAAACAGCTTGCCAAGTTCAACGATAGGAGAGAGGAGCGAAAACTATTTTTCACTCACTGTATCAAAATGAGGTTTCTCCAAACTTCTTCTATGTTTGCTTGAGTTTCTCGCCTACTCTGTGCTGTGTTTTTCTCATCCTCCTCCATTGTTTCACGGTTTACATCATCTACGTTCTCCTACAAAGGGGCAAGAAGGATTTAAAAGCTGCATGCATGCTGCTCACTCTTGACTTTCCCTTCTCCAGTTCTGCTCAACCCTCTCCAATATGACCTTCGTTCCACCTTCATTCCACCCTCTCACTCCAATATGACCTTCATTCCACCCTCTCACTCCAATATGACCTTCGTTCCATCCACCCTCTCACTCCAATATGGCCTTCATTCCACCCTCTCACTCCAATATGACCTTCGTTCCACCTGTTGCCAACATGCATGTTATAGTAAATTTTAGAAGTGCAGTTTGGTCTTTAGCTTAACAATGAAATGCTTCATTTACACCACTAGACAACATTTTTTGATTGATTTATATGTTGGATAATCTGTTACCTGATGTTCTCGGGATAAATACTTTTTTGGAGTCCTCCTGGAAGAACGTGGTAATTTAAACACACTTTCTGTCTCTTTAGGTATATTATCAGTTTTTCCGGTCAACGGGCACAGACGTGGCAGAATTCTAACTGGAGAAGTTGAAGGAAATCTATAATTTAGAACATAACAACTCAATATTAACATATATCAATTCAATCCAACATTAAGGTAGACTCCCAAATTATCCTGAGCAAGCCTGAAAAGAGATGTGATTTTTATATTAATTATCTATTTGGGAAAGTGATCATCATGGAAACATTTGCAGAAAGTGTACATATCTGTCCCAAATAAGTGCTATAAAGTAGTAAAAGGAGAAATTACTTGGATGCAACTAGAATTTGGTATTATCCGGCAGCTAATTTTCAAGCCCATATAATAAGGGAGGAAATTAGAAACAAAGCAGGCAGAAAGTATATTGGCACTCTTGATCTTAACTCATAAAATAGGGAAATAATTGAGATTTTGTATTCAATCAGTCCGTTTTTTTAGGTTGTCAAGACAGTTGTATATTACCTGTACAAGTTTTGGTTGTCATCCAGATTTTCTGAGCCCCACCTTCCTTTTATATCCTCAATCACATGATTTTTTAGAAATTTCCTTAACAGCTGAATGGTTTGCTGCCTAGTGACATCTGGCCCAAAATTGCTGTTATTCCTGAGTAATTCATGAAGCCAGTTGATGGCTTCTGCGGCAGTAAAACAATTTCCATATTTTTTAAAGTGTTGCCTGTGCTTCCTTCGTGGCATTTCTGTACGAAAATATTTAGTAACTTCATTCCACTGCAAGGCAGGAGAGGTGAAATTTAGATTAAAGAAAAACAACCACCATCACACATAAACATCACTACTCAAGACTTAAGTTTCAGTGGGGCTTACTACCAGGTAAAGTGTGCATAGGATTACACTGTCACAGTGCAATCCTGTGTAACCTTGCACCGGTGTAACAGTAGATGCACCGGCCGTGTTACACCGGTGCATCTGCTGTTACACGCACTGTTAGTCTGTTGCAGTGAAAGTAACACACACATCTACCCCTCAGCAAGTGGTGAAAAGCAATCAGATACCCCTTAGCACCTTGGTAACCACACTGTCAATACTTGCTTACAGGTGATTCAATCTAACCCATCCATTCTAACCCAAATGTGTCATCCCCTTTCCTGTGACCTTAAGCATGCAATCCTGTTAGTTTGCCTTTGCCTAGGAAAACCTCCAACGTCAGGAATGCTGCACTGGAGATTTTTATTTTTATTTTAAAAAAACATAGTACATAGTAACCTGCAGCTTGTGTGCAGATCACTATGTGCAGAGGAGCAACAGAGTTCACACTCCATGTACAGGCAGCGCACGTGGGAACGGCAGCCCATTGCAGTTCTCAACATGGGCACACGCACGCACACATGGATTGCATTTGCATGTTTATTCCTCCTGGACGGTGTAACCTGTGTAGAGCACCCATGACCAAGACCTTTGGCTTTTACACTCTGGATCTGCTCGTTCAGGAAGATAAATCCTGCTGATTGTCATGGAAGTCTCATCCCTATTCCCTCCTGCCTGCGGCGCTGGAGTCACTTCAGCCTTGACAGCTGTGTGCCCAAAAAGCTTCCCTTCCCTACTTCCGGGCTCTGGGCCAGCAGAGGCCGATTAACCCCCCCCCCCCGTTTTACTGCGCTCCTCTGTGTCGGTTCTGAGCCCCCCTCCCGATCCTCCTTACTTACCAGTTTGGTGGCGCGATAGGGACCGGGAGACACCAGCCGGCTCTCCATAGCGCGACCCGACGGCGGCAGCAAGGAAAAGCGTGGCCGACCCTAAACTAATCTCATAGGCACTAACTGCTGCCTGACGGTTTGAACTGCGCCCCGGAGCCTCTGATTGGAGGAGTGCTGGGTCACATGACACACACGCACGCAGGGCGGAAGGCACAAGCGCTCCGCTTCTTCTCGGAGAGAGAGGCAGGACGAACAGGATGCATGGGCTGCCTGTAGCCTGTGACTGTGTTTGTTTTTTCTTCTTCTTCTCCTCCTCCTCCTCCCTCTGAGGCTGGAAATAACCGGAGTTTGCATGCTGCATGTGAACGCATGGAGTGCAATGAAGAAAATATGGGGTTGTTTTTTTTTTGCCCCAAATCAAGAAGATTTAAGAACACACTATCACGCTCTTCGTCTCTATTGTGGACCGCGCCTAGAAGATTGGAAAGCTCTTCTCGGCAGACTCAACAACCTGGGCATTCGGACATCTGACCATCTACTCCCCTTTTTGTATTCATACTACTGTTCATGGACTTACTACTGTTCAGGTGCTACTGTTTTTATGCTCGTGTTGTGACTGTCGCCATGATCTTTTTAATTGATTTTTAGTTATTGTTTTTATCAATTGTTATTAATTGTTTTTACTGTTTTAAAGTGTGATGTTTTTATATGGTATTTTTTGTATTTCTGTTGTGAGCCGCCTTGGGTCCCTTCGGGGAGAAAGGTGGGATATAAATATTGTAAATAAAATAAAATAAATATTGTGTTCCAAGGAATTTATTATTATTATTCTTAGGAATATAGGCGTTCCTAATAGTGCGATCCGATGGAGACTATAAGCGCACCTATGGAATTATAGAATTGGAAGAAGTCTTCAAGGCCATCGTCCAGCCCTCTGCTAGAAGCAGCCAGGAAAATCCTCTCTAGTACAACTCCAATAGGTGACTGTCAAGCCTCTGCTTGAAAACCTCCAGCGAAGGACAACCCATTGCTTCCCTCGGTAATCAGTTCGATTGTTGTTAAGAATTTCTTCTTGATATCCTAAGGCTTAAGCCCATCGATTTTAAGTTTGCATTGGATTATTAGGGCGCAGTTTCCTCTGTGCACTGCACATGGAATGTATAGTTTATCACACACACTGATGTTTGCTGATGTCTACTAATTCTCAGGGCAGAGTTCTCCATGAGGCCAGGAACCAAATCGAGTCCAGATTGTGTGCTAACCCCAGCAGCGTGTGTGTGTGTGTGTGAGATTGAGAATTATCCCAACAGTGGGCCTTGCTTCAAAAGGGACACACTGTATATAGCAAACGACCGGTTGCCCCTGCTCCTCCAAAGATGATTGCATCCTATTTGAAACTGTCAAATGAACATTCTTATAATCGGTCATGCCAAAGCTTCTTTTTGCCCTTTCCTGACAGAAGAAAAAGTCACTCCGTTGCTGAGCGCTGGTCTTTAAAAAGACCACATATAAAAGGCACCTTGAAATCAGTTGTAGTTGTCCTAACATCTGAAGATTTGCTCAAATAAAACATTAAGTGGGAGCCGAGGGAAATCATACTTTACATAGGTCTCATGTTAGGAAGAAGTCTTCAGGGAGATGGTATGGCATTTTAATCATTTTCTCTTGGGAGATCAGTCTCAGAAATCACAACACCGCTATTTAATGTGATCAGGACTGCACCTACATGGTGGAGCATCTCCCTGCGTGTTAGATCACAAGGTCCATAAGAGAGAGGGCTGAGCAGTCAGCCCTGCTCTTATGGGTACCAATCTTCCCCTCCAACAGCTTCCCTTTGGCTGGCACCACCACCATATAGCAATGTCTTTACCACTAGAATCAGGGTGGCTAGGACTCCCTAGAGGTCAGCGGGTGGTGCAGTGGGTTAAACCGCTGAACCATGAGCTGTCGATCGAAAGGTCGGCAGTTCGAATCCCCGACGGGGTGAGCTCTCGTTGCTTGGCCAGCTCCTGCCAACCTAGCAGTTCCAAAGCATGTTAATGCGAGTAGATAAATAGGTACCGCTTGCGGGAAGGTAAACAGCGCTCCGTGTTCCAGCCGCATACTACGCGCTGCGGCAAGGAGAGTCATGCTGGCACTTCGGCTTTGAAATGGGGATGAGCACCATACCCTAGAGTCGGGCACGACTGGACTTAATTGTCAGGGGTCACCTTTACCTTTTTAGGACTCCTTAGAGACAGTAATGAACAGAGTCTGCAAATTGTGGCTGGTCTTACTAGCCAGTTGTAAAATCCAATCTGCTAAAATAAGATGCAACAATAAGGTAGCTTCTAAACTAATTGGACCTTTTTATGCAGAATGTAATGGATTTGATCACTATATTTAAGAACTGTGTTAATAAAAGGGAAAGGCATTTTTTAAATATTATTGCTCTCGTCAGTGGCCCTGACAGTTCCACAGAGGAGCAGCAGACACATCAACCCCAGATTGCTCTGAAGGAGATGGTTCTAATGATTCTGCTGGTGCCAAATTAGTCCTTCTAATTGGGTCAACATGGCAATGCCACACCAGGCAGCCCTGCACACTGGACCCTGTATGACATCAGTGACCTAAGTGATAGTGGAAGAAACCCACCGTGATCCAGAATCAGAAGTCCTACCAGAAACGTGCTCTTGTCGTATAAATGAATGACAGGACAGGATCCAGAGTGCATCCTCATTTGTCTTGTAAGTCCTCAGTTAAACCTGGATGGAAACATTCAAGGCACCTTTTCAGCGCAATCCTGTGTAACTGTTGCTGGTGTAACAGTAGATCCACCGGTGTAAGTGCAGTTATGCCAGTGTAACTTGCCATACGTCCATGAACGCAGGACGGACTCTAGCGTAACCCCTCTCGGACGCCGCGCATGTGCAGTTCAGACGCAGGACAGACGCCAGCGCAACTCCGCCGGTGCAGGGAGCATTCTGGAGGCGTTCGGACACCCCCGGAATGCTCCCTGCGCTGGCGGAGTTGTGCTGGCGTCCGTCCTGCATCTGAACTACGCGTGCACGGCGTCCAAGAGGTGTTACGCTGGTGTCCGTTTTGCGTCCATTTGCGTATGGCAAGTTACACTGGCATAAGTGCACTTACACCAGTGGATCTACTGTTATACTGGTGCAAGAGTTACACAGGATTGTGCTGTTTGAGACATTGTCCTGTAAGTAACCCAGCAGGACTAACTCCTGTTATTGAACAGGGTGTAACATGTTGAGCAATGAGAAACCTGGCAAGACCTGTTGGCTGGTCTCCCCAGCAATCCACTTCAGAGTGTTCTTTGTTGCTTGCACCATCCATGTTAGGGGATGACAAAGAGCAAACCAGATAAGGCTTGTGTCCACAAATGCCTTAAACTCAGCTGATGTAAATACGGATCCATTATTGGAAACAGTTGGGCAATCCATAGGTTGCAAAGAGGCACAGTGTTGCAATTGTCATGATCTATGTTTGCAATACACAGGCCAGCGGGTGGCGCAGTGGGTTAAACCACTGAACCATGAGCTGTCGATCGAAAGGTCGGCAGTTCGAATCCCCGACGGGGTGAGCTCTCGTTGCTTGGCCAGCTCCTGCCAACCTAGCAGTTCCAAAGCATGTTAATGCGAGTAGTTAAATAGGTACCGCTTGCGGGAAGGTAAACAGCGCTCTGTGTTCCAGCTGCATGCTACGTGCTGCGGCAAGGAGAGTCACGCCGGCCACATGACCACGGAGGCGTCTTCTGACAACGCTGGCTCTTCGGCTTTGAAATGGGGATGAGCACCACACCCTAGAGTCGGACACGACTGGACTTAATTGTCAGGGGTCACCTTTACCTTTACCTATGTTTGCAATGGCACGAAGACCAGGAGTCTGTCACAATCAAGAAGTTCTTTCCCTGGAATGGTTTGACAAAATCAATATTGATTCTTAACTACGGCTACTTGGTCACTTCCCAGAGAAACATAGTGCGCTTCCTGGCATGGCAGGTGCTTCAATCCCCACTTACTGTTTTTTCAATGCCCAAGTCAATTTCAGGTGATCAGATGTAGCTATTCTAGCCAATGCTTTCATGCAAATGATTTCTGGATGTGCTACACATGACCAAGATGATTCTACAACCTCATACTGGAATGGACAATGCTGTTTCCAAAGGTATTCTTAATGGTCAGACATCTCACGTTGACAACTTTTTAATGGCTGAAATTCCTCAGACAGTCCCTCAAATGACCATCCCCTCCACACCCAGTTTACCACACCAAGCGATTGTTGGATCTCAAGCAGTTAATCTGGTAGTTTGATCAGCCTGTAGAGGTGGGGGTCTAGGAGGGCTTTCAGCATTAGAACCTCCATCTGAGGTGGCACATCAAAATCTGGGGTGTGAAGAAGAGTACTGCATAAAGCCCAACCCACACTCCATGAGATCAGGCACGGAGGCGAGCCTCCAAGCGCTGACCTCGTCTATACAAGTGTATTCCCGCAAATAGCCCCTCCTGTTGTCCCGCCTTCTAATCGCTGATTGGCTCAAACATAAGTCAATTATGTTTGGTGCTCCAATTGGCTAACCCCCCCCTCATCCTATTGGTGACCAAGCTAGCTGTGCGTCCCATCTCCTAGCTCCGCATCCCCGCCCCCTCAAAACATGGGCAGCAAACTATTCTGCTTGCGCCGGAACTCGGGAGAGCACAGCTCTCCTGCGTTCAGCTGCGCTCTCTCGAAATGGTGACCACACAGCTCTGCACGCCTCTGGGACGCGCCGGAACTCATGCGGTGTGGGTCGGGCTTTACCCATTGTTCATCCTAGCTTGCAGTCAGCCGTATAATGATAAGCATTAAGTATGTGGTGAGAGTGTGAAGATGCTGGCTTATCATCAGAGTCCTAAAAAAGGCTTGTGAATTTCAAAGGTGTGGCCACAGAGATAGTTGTGGAAGGTCTTTACTTCTGCAGTAAGAAGAAGGGCTTCTCTGCTAATTTTTGCATAGTTCCTTTCAGTGGATGACAGGCCTGGATTTTACCTTTCCTTGACAAACTCCTTACCTCTTGTTAATCCACTGTTTGGAAAAAGTTATCTCCAAATGAGATATTATCTGGATCTTCCTCAATGCCAACACTTTCTTGAGCTTTCGTGAGTGTCTGAATCAATCACTTGCAAAGACTTGAGTTTCTGCAAAGGGTCATTTGGAAGATGCACAAAAGCTCAAGCTGGGGTGCCCATATACATTCCTCTATGTTGCATTTTCTATTTCTGTGTTGCCAGAGTCAGAGCGCAATCCTCCGTAACTATCGAATGGTGGAGCGCGCGCTCCACTGTTTGATAGCGTCTCAAACGTTCCCTTCCCCCAAGTAGAACGCCAGGCCGATCGTGATCGGCCCGGAATGGGGATAGGATTCAGTGGGCAGCCTAGGGCCACCCACGGATCGTTACGGTGGATTGCGCTGTCAGAGTGGTTGTCTACTGCTATGTCACATAGCATCCTTGCTGTTGGGAGCTATTGTAATTACAGTACATGTTTTCTGTTTTATATGTAAAATTCATAGAGTCTGTATCTGTTTCACACTTGAAAACTCTGATTCTCCTCTTTTCCGGGACCGGGACATACCAGCTGTGCTATCTGTTTTTCCTTGATGCAGTTTTTGCAGTTTTAGCATCCCTGGCAGCTCCTCTATAAAACACCAGGGGGCGCCAAGCTACTTGCTTTGGGAATGTCTTAAAACTATCTGCAACCCAATGGGGTTTCACACACAGCTTGTTTCTATGCCCTTTTACTCTTCAGTCTAGAAAAAAGGTGTCTGAGGGGGCATGATTGAGACATATAATATTATGCATGGGATGGAGAGAGTGGATAGAGAGAAGTTCTTTTTCCCTTTTGCGTGACACAAGAAGTAGGGGACAGCCACTAAAACTGAGTGGCGGGAGAATTAGAATAGACAAAAGAAAATATTTCTTTACCCAGCGTGTAATTAATCTGTGGAACTCCTTGCAACAGGATGTGCTGATGGCACCTGGCCTAGATTCTTTAAAAGGGGATTGGACAGATTTATGAAGGAAAAGTCCACCACAGGTTACAAGCCATGATGGTATATCTATGCAACCTCCTGGTTTTAGTAGTAGGATATCAATGCCAGGTGCAAGGGAGTGGTGACAGGATACAGGTACCTTGTTGTCTTGAGTGCTCCCTGAGGCATCTGGTGGGGCCACTGTGAGATACAGGAAGCTGGACTAGATGGGTCTGTGGCAGCGTGGCCTGATCCAGCAGGGCTCTTCTTATGTTCTTATGAAGTCGTGGGGGTGATTTCAAATCCAGAATCAGTGAAAGCATCTTGTGTATCCATTCTAAAGAGGCCATGACAAAACTGACTGCAAGTTACAAGGGTAAAATACAGGAACAATTATAGCTTTTAAATTTTAGCTTTGATATTTAGTAACTCTTGTAATGCTTGCTTTTTGTTTTTAATATGCTTGTATTTTGTCTTTGCTGGTCTTTGACCGTACTAATAAAATGATGATGAACAATTAGTTCACACAAACTAATGCCCACATCTTGTGTTTTTGTTTAAAAACAAAACAAAAACTGCTTTACAGTGGATGAAAGAGCAGGTCCCTGCCCTGAGGGACTCACAATCTAGAAATAAATGCAAAAGAGGCTAACACAGGAAGGGGAGGAGAGAGGTGGCAAGGGATACACAGGAAGAATATTCCATGTCTATTATTTTTCCACGTCTATGTCCTTGGGCTTAGCAGAAGCAGGGGAAAGAAAATAAGGGGCTGTGCCAAAGACTTCCCAGAGAAGGTGGACTTTGAGGAGGGATTTGAAGGAAGCATCCTGGGAAGGAGTTTCATGCTAAAGGCTTCCACCGCACGAATTCCGGCGCATCCCGGGCGTGTACGGAGAGTGCGGAGCTCTGTGGCTTCCTTGTTATCTGATCGCATCGGAACGCGGGAGAGCCGCGCTCTCCCGAGTTTTGTTGTGATTGGCCGTGGACCAGGCTCATGATTTTGAGAGGGTGGGACGCGGAGCTAATTATTTGACCAATGGGATAAGAGGGGGTTTTCAGCCAATCGGAGCGCACTTGTTCCAGCCAATCACCGTTGAGATTTATTAGTATTTGCATGAAGAAACTGGTGGAGACCAGGGCAGTGTTTTGGGTGGGGTGTCCGGTCCCTTATGCTCATGCGCCTCCAGATGCAAGCGCAATGCGACCGAAGCTGGTGGAGATCAGCCTTAAGGGGTAGCAAAGGAGGGGCGGAACAGCTTTTCAGGCACCTGAGGATGGCAGAGCCACAGGAACAGCTTGTGATGGCAGAATGCTGATTTGAGGTTAGGTGAGACTATTTTTGCTGGAGTAAAGCCGGAGCTACACTGTACGTGTTTGCGTTCCGTGTGCGTCTGGCTCTGCCGAAACGCAGCTGTGCCGAGACGTAACCAAGCCACACTATTCCAGAGCATGTTTTGAAAATCACTGCCCAACAAATAATCATGGCACCTTCCCCTTCCCCTGCTGCCCCTCCTCCTCCTCCTCCAGTTCACTTCAGGCTGCTTATTAATAAGAGTCTCTTATTATTCAGAGACTGAGGTCAGTGAGTAACTTCTGACATCTGCCCTGTGATTGGCTACTGCGTGAAATGCATCCCGCCCCCCACAGTACAAAGCACTGCCTCTGATTGGCTGCACATACATGAAACGGGCAAAAGTCGAGTCGAGGTCAACTTTGCCCTTCCGGGGACGTAGCTATCCAACAGGCCATCGCCGTCAGCTGACGAAAGACCACATGGGACGTACGTGCCTGTGCCTGCGCCATGCCGTATGCGTACAGTGTAGCCCAGCCTTCAGGGTGTAGCAGAGCTCTCGCTCTTCTGCGCAGGTAATGCTGGGACTCAGGTACAGCTTTTGTAACCCATTGTGCCAAGATGGTGTAGTGGTTTGGGAGTCGGACTTAGACCTGGAAGATCCAGGTTCAAATCCCCGCTCAGCCACAAAGCTTCCTGGGTGACCTTGGGCCAGTCACTATCTCTCAGCCCCACCTACCTCACAGGGTTGTTGTGAGGACAAAAAGGAGGGGAGGAAATATGTACACCACTCCGAGCTCCGGGGGGCGTGGCTATGGAGGTGTAATTGGTGAGCTCCTGCACTTAAAAATTTACTACTACACACAGCACTGGGGCAAAGTGCTTGCGGGAGACACTTGCCTTTGGCTTCCCTAGAGCCGCTTATGGGACTTTTCAGTGTAAAATGGTCACTCCTCCTGGGTCGTAACTTAAGTTCAGCGGCATTTGCTCGCAAAGAGAAGCGCGCTTCCAATGACACCGTGGGGGTGGGGGTGAAGAGCGTCTAAGCTTTGAGAGGCAGGTGGAGAAAAGAGGCTGTCAGCGGCCGCTGTCTGAAGACACTTGGGTTCTTCCAGTTGGCGTTAATTGCGCAACGCGGGGCGCTGCGGGCTCCACGTGATGGTGAGGCTGGATCCAGGGAGACGCCCACCGGGGACGAGAAGAAAACACGCAGCAGCGGGAGGACGGTAGACCACCTGCTTGCGGCAGCGAGGCGCTCCGCACCGCTGTTGGGCGCTTCTGAGCGCAAAGCTCTCCAAGGGCGCGCCTCACCTCTTCCAAGTGCGCACGGCGCCGGGGAAACGCGCCTCCTCCTCCTCCTCTTCCTCGCCACGTGCGTGGCTGCCGGCTCGCCTCGCTCATGGCCCTCCCCGGCTGTCGGCTCGTCTCTTCCCCTTGGCTGAAGCTGATGTGAGCCAGCAGGGCGGAGGGGCGGGTTGCTGAGCTCCCCCGGAGCCCCTCCACGCTGGCGCGCCAGAAGAAAGCAGCGAGCGGCCGTGTGGATGCGGCGCGGGAACGCTCCGCCACCGCAGCAGGCTCGCTCGGCCAGCCGCCGCCGCTGCTGCCATCGTCTCCTGCTCTGCCGAGGATGTTCAGTTGCGTGGGCTGCTTCTGGGTCCTCTTGTCGTCGTGCCTGGTGGCCGTTTGCAGCTTCAGCTTCCTCTCGCCGGCGTGGATCGTCAAGGAGCGTGGTGGCCGGCGCCTGGTGCTGGCGGCGGCCCTCGAGGACGAAGGCGACGAGGTGAGCTTCGGCTTGCTCTGGCACTGCTCGGAAACCTTGCAACATGTGTACGATTGCTATACTTTCGGCGGCTTGGGCAGATTCAGCGAGATCGCCTCCAGCTCTTGGCAGGTGAGTGACGGAGCGAGGCGAGCGCGGTTGGTGGGGCTCTCTTCGAAGGGCGACCCTCGCCCAGACACGGAACTTGGGATCCATCTGTGCGCCGCGAGAGCTTCATCTGCGGTGCCTAGACTTGGGCATTCTTTCCCCGCTCCTTCCAAAGTTGCCCAGGGTAGTAATTCTGTGCACGTTTACTTGAGAAGAGCTACTGTTGACCTGGGTGGGACTAATATGCATAGGACTTGTAAGCCACAATAAGAACAGCCCGATCCTGTGTCGTGCGTGTTGACTCCCAAAGTCCCACTGAGTTCCATGATGCTTACTACTGAGTAACTCTGTGTAGGGTTCTGGCTTATGTATACTTATTTGGAAGTACAATTCCACTGACATTCGTGGGGCTCCATTCCCAAGAAATGTGGTTAGCATCAGGCTGCTACTAGTCTAGCTTGTGAGTAACAACAACTTAAGGGTGTATTTCTCGTTCTTTACGTTAAATTTCAATAATAGGTTGTGTATTCTAAGAAAATTTCAATGCGACTGACAGCCCAATTCTATGCATGTTTACTCGTGAGTAGGCCTCATTGAATTCAATGGGACTTACTCCCAGGTAAATGTGTATAGGATTGCAGCCTAAGGAACACAAACGAATGGGATTTAAGATTGTGATGATTGTCTTGTCTGACTTCAGTGATGCTTAAGATGACTGTCTTGCAATATAACCCAATAATAAAATCTCTTGAGTGGACTCCTCTCAAATATATTGTCAAGATTAATCCAGACCTGCCTGTTTACATGCTGAGGCTCCTAGGTTCATTCCCTGGCATCTCCTCTGTAAAAGGTGCAAGGCTGGGTAAGATGGTGGCAAGCTACTGTCAGTTGGAGATAATGCTGGGCAGGCTAACAAGGGGCACATGAAGGTGCAATAGACCTAATTCAATATGAGGATTCCAAATTCTGTTGGGCTTGGTGTGGTGGTTCTTGGAGAAAAAGCAGCTCATATAGAACATACTGTGATGTTCTGCACAATATGAAGATGCAAAGCGACTTCTGGTTGGTTGGTGTCTTGCTCAAAAGGCACTGGTAACTGTGTTCTGGTTCTTGAGTGTGTGCTGTAATAATCTGGTCTTAATGCTGCAGTCCAGTTGCAGTTGTACTTTTATTTTTGGTGGTATGTCTTTAATGTGAACGACCTTTAGTTTTAATTGGTTGAAGGATATCTATGATCTTAAAGAGGAAAATGCATTGTTGGCCAACAGTGCTGCTTGTTCTGAACGGACCATTTCAGAACAAATTTGATGGTGTTTCTTGGTATCTGAATAATGATGACTGGGTGGCTCTTCTTGCAGAAAATAAGCCTCCCATTCCTTTTGTTTTATGATGAGACCTCCACAGGCTGGGTATGTGTACTTATTCTAATTATCTTTCATGTCTATACAACACCCTTTGTCCGGGGAGCTCAGAGCAGTGTCCCCACAACAACCCTGTGAAGTAGGCTCTTCCCCACAACAACCCTGTGAAGTAGGCTAGGCTGAGAGATAGTGGCTGCCCCAAGCTCATCCACAATGTTTCCTGGCTGGATGAGGATTTGAACCCGGGTCATCCTGATCCAAATTCATCACTCTAGCTGCTACACTTTGCATTGTGCACCTAATGAATTGGGTTAGTGCCTGTGCAGGCTCAACTACAATGAGCCCATTGCATCTCTGAGGCTGCAACACACTTACTTGGGAGTAAATCCTAGTTAACTCAGTGGGACTTCTGAGTAAACATGCTTGTAAGTGGGCTACGTGATGTCACGGCATTCTGACTTTTAGCAGGCACAAACTCACACCAGTACTACAGTACTGTATAGCAAGTCCTCACTTAAAGTTGTTGATAGGTTCATATTGGAAACTTCAACTTTAGGCAAAATGACTTATAATGAAACTAATTTTACCATAGCCTAATCGATAAACGTAAATGTTCCTATGGCATTTTTCCATCAACTTTTTGCCATCAACTTTAAAATGAAATGACTTTAAGTGATCTTAAAGGTCAGGAAGCTTCATATGCAAGGAGATGTACCTCAAGATAACTCAGTTATCATTAACCCTTTGTCAGCACCCCACAGTACCAATCCAAACTCCCCTGCCCCTCCCAACAGCTTTCCTCCCAGGCTAAATAGCAGCCAAAGCTGGATCAGGTCATGGCAGAGGGAAAGGGCTACCCCCCCTCCACTCTGGTTGCGGGTCTTTCCCCCATTATTTAAATTGTAAAAGTCAAGCACACCAGCCCCAATCACAAGGTTAGTGCTGCATGTGTAGCTTGTCTGTAGTTTGGGAGTAAGTCCTATTGAACTCGGTGGAACTTACTTCCAAATAAACATGGAAAAGGACTGAGCTGCCAAACAGTCGGAAAGTTCTTCTTAATACAAGTCCTCTTCCCATTGACAAGAGGTTCCCTGCTTGGTCACCTGGAGATGACAATTCTGACACATCCCAGGTGAGTGGTTCTTTACATGGGAGGGAGCCGTAGCTCAGTGGTAGAGCACCTGCTTTGCATGCAGGCAGTCGCAGGTTCAGTACCAGGCAGGATCTCCAGGTAGGACTGAGAAAGGGCCTTCTCCATTTGAAATCCAGTTGGTGTAGGGCAGAGGTTCTCAACCTGTGGTAGGGGTACCCCTAGGGATACACGAACCTCTTGCTGGGGGTACGCTAAGCCCTGCCCCTTATCTGCCCCATCAGCAGCTAATTAAGTATTAATTAACATGGATTTTAAATTTTCATTTTCAGAGCCCTTCTATCTCTGGTTTGGGGTTTATTTTTGTACTTTGGAAAAAGTACTTTGGGGTGGGGGAGGGAGGAGCTGATTTTGGGAAGTGTGACATGGAGGAAAAAAAGAGATCCTTGCATGTGTGTTTCTCTCTTACTCACACGCACACTCACACACATGCTCTCTCTCTCTCTTTCACACACACACAGTTAAACAAGACATTTTTTTCACATTTTAAATTGTTTTAGTACTTTTTATTGATTGATTACCTAATTAATCCAGTTAATTAGCAAGGGGTACTTTAGAAAATTGGACCATGATAAGGGGTACCCGGGCCTCCAAAGGTTGAGAACCCCTGGTGTAGGGAGTACTGAACTAAATCGATTACCGGTCTGACTTGGTACATGGCAGCTGCAGGCCAGCACACAGCATCTCTGCAGAATGAAAATTAAATGCTCTGCATGAGATACCAAAAGAATGGGGAGTGTTATCTTGCGCCCATATGCATTTAAGGATATACCAATCTATTGGGTATAGAATCTACCCAGGATATGCTAATCTACTATAAGCAGTTTTGCTGCTTATTGGAGAGGTGAAAAGTGGCTGTTCTCCACTTGTACTGTGGCCTGTCAGTATAGTCTCCTTTGTGTGAGCTGAGTTCAGATCATGCTTTGGACCTGGCACTCTTTGTTCTTGGGGTTCATTCTGTGTGCTCCAGTGTGCAAACAGCAGATGGGATTTATTTCCTGGAAATGCAGGCAGCTAGCACGAACAAAACCCAATACATCGGAAAATATTAAAACGACAGAAGAAACCTCCTTCAGAACTTGGCCCACCGCATAATGCAGACTGATGCTTTCCTGTGCACAGCAAACCCGTAAACCATCGATGCTCCATAATGGGCATATAACCGAATACACATGAACAATAGGAGACGTGTTTGAGGTTAACTGGGTGGAAGAATTCTGCTCCCCTGGAATTCTTGGTGGATAAAATGCCCACTTGAGCTGAAGAACAGCTGAAAACAGACTGTGTGAGGAATGGGCTGTGTGTTTTGTTTAGAGTTGAGGGCATTGTGTTGCCTGGCTCTGTCTAGCAAGATAAGGGGTCGTCTAAACGTTCTTTTCTGGCAAGGGAGGCAGCAATGCATTTGCTGGATTGTGAAAGAGGGAACGAATGATCAGTTCTCTACTAGTTTAAGCAAGTAAGACAAGTCCTGATGGATCTGGCCGAAGGCCCATCTAGTCCAGCATCCTGTTACCCACAGTAGCTCACCAGCTGCCTCTGGAAAGCTCACAAGCTGAAAACAAGGGCAGACTTCTGTCACTGCTTCTCTGACATACCGTATTTATTGGCGTATAAGACACACTTTTTTGTCTAAATTTGTGACCCAAAATAGTAGGGTGCGTCTTATACGCCAATACTAAAAAATCCCCTCCCCCCCGCCCATTTTAAAGCAGTTTCGGGCTTACCGCGTGTTTTCCAGAGCCGGAGAGCTCCCTTGTGCTTTCTTCCCTGACTAATCTATCTGATCTACAGCTGTTTGTAGGGTTTAATTTATGCACGTGCATGAGTTGAGCTTCTCAGCAGCCAGCAGAGGGCGCTGTGCTCAGTTCAGTTCAGCTGAGCTGCAGAGGGCCTGCTCTTCCCAGCTCTCCTGGATGCATGCAGCATGGGTAAGCTTCTGAACTGGGCCTAGTTGGGAGGCTTTGGAAACTGCATAGGTGGGGTGGGGGAAAAGAGTTGAGTCTGGGGGTTTTGTATTTGGGATTTATGTTGTTTAAGAGTTGGTAAGAGTTGAGTCTGGGGGTGGTAAGAGTTGAGTCTGGTTTTTTTTGTACTTCTATGTTTTTTACTTTGGAAACTGCATGGGTGGGGTGGGGGAAAAGAATTGAGTCTGGGGGTTTTGTATTTGGGATTTATGTTTACTTTGGAAACTGTGCGTGGGTGGGTTGGGGGGAAAAAGAGTTGAGTCTGGGGGTTTTTGTACTTGGGGTAAATGTTTTTTTACTTTGGAAACTGTGCATGGGTGGGTTGGGGGAAAAAGAGTTCTTGGGATTTATGTTCTGGTGCATTTTGTTCATGTGTCTTATTGCTGTGTGTTTTTAAAAGAGATCCTGGTATTTTTGAGCAATTTATGTAAATTAGCTAATTAAGCAGCCAAGCGGTAAGTGGCCAAGTGGCCCAAAAATGCTTTAAATATTTTTTTCTTGAAACCCAGGGCCAAAAAGAAGGTGCGTCTTATACGCCGGTGCGTCTTATATGCTGATAAATACGGTAACTATGAAGCTGCTGTATTCTGCGTCTGTTTATCTAGCTCAGTGTTTCCCAAACTTTTTCGACCTGCAGCTCCCTTGACCATTGGCGACCATTGGCCGCGGCTCCCCATTACATTATGTTGATGCCTGCCAATTGGCATTGCACTGTTTTCTGAGAGGATTCCATGGCACGCAGTGGCTCCCCTGGCTGGTTGCCTCCCAGTTTGAGAACCACTCAATGTGGCCTACACTGACTGGCAGTGGCTCTCTAGGGTTTCAAGCTGAGAAGTTTATTCCCAGCCCTACTTAGAGATGCTGTTGGGGATTAAAGCTGGGACCTTCTGTGCGCTAAAGGCCATGTGCTTCTCTGCTGAGCTATGGTCTTTCTGCTGTAGGAAGCGCACTGCCTCTCAACCTGGAGATGGGATGTGGCCCTCAGTCTGTACTACTAGCCATTGATAGACGTGACTTTCCAAAGGGAATTGGAGATTTGCAAAAGAAGGAGATCTTGTGGCAGAGAATGTTGTAAGTTAACTGTTTGCTGTGTGAAAAACTTCCTTTATTCTGTCTGAATCCCCTGCGGAATCCCCATCAGTTAGATGGACCTGCATCTTTTTGCCATTAGACGGACAACTATTTTTTCCCTTAACTGGGAGAAGGTAAAGAGGTGCATTATAGAGGTGGGGGCTTAACTGGCTCCTTGTTTGGGATGAACACCCCCCCCCCAACCATTCAGGTCTGAGCCTGCTTCCGTCTGCTTAGCCCTGCCCCTTCATCAGCATCCTGGGTTCTGTTGGGCACACCAGAGTGTGGTGCAATGTTGGGGACTGCCTGCTTCCATCTAAACAAAAACTGTATCTGGCATCCTACCTCGCTTCTGATTACAGTGTGGCCTGGCCCACCAATGAGGCTTAATGAGGTGGCCACCAGAGGTGGTGCTCTGCACCTTCCTGCCACTTTCGTGTCCACCTTACCAGGTCTGTGATGGTGGTTTCTGTGGCAGCAGTCATTGGTGCTTGGCCACAGGAGTGGCCTCCCTCCTGGCCCCATCAGGTGGTCTCTAGTACTCGGCAGCACCTGCTGCCACCCACAACAGGAAGCTGCTGGTAACCCATCCTTCCTCCTCCAGCCTCCCCTGTCCTCACTACTGCGCATTCTCCAAATGCAGAATGGCAGGAATGGAGACCAGAAGGAAGAAGTCTGTTGCTCTCAGTGGCATTCTAGTCCAGGGGTCCCCAGCCAGTGGTACTTGTACCACCAGTGGTACTTCTGCCAACTGCTGGTGGTACTTGGACCGCCAGACTGTTGGAACCCTGCTCCAATGTTTTCTCTCCCGAGAGGCTCCTACCTTAGGCCGACCCTCGAATGCTGAGAAGGGCCCTCCCAGCCGCCCTGAGCCTCCTACCTGCGTCTTCTGGACTCGGGAAAACCTGAAAGTAACTGGCAATGATGCCATCGCTAGTCACTTCCGGTGCTACGCAGCAGGAGAGTGGTGCCGGAGGACGGGGTTGAAAACCCCTGTTCTAGTCTATTCTGTGCTGCTTGGAGGAGAGAGGCTTCGTTGTGAGAGGGGAGGGAAACTTCTGTGGGATGGGCCTCAAGTTTAGGAGGGGAAGTGGTAGGTGGGGTTTGCTCTGCATAAGGCAGAGAGGAAGCGGCACATCACTGCTCTGACCCCAGGCTGTTGAAGGGGCGGCTGCCTGCAGCTGTCCTTGTTTCTGGCAAGTGACTTCTGTTCCTTCATTGCTTGAAATCCCAGAGGTCTGGGGTGGGGATGGAGGTGGCCCTTCTTCATGTGTCTTAGCTGACCTGTACAGATGGTCGAAAAACCAAAACTGCTTGGGTCCTCCTTATGCAGAGTTCCTTCTGACAACATTTATGAGGACGCAACTCTATGTTCTTCCGGGGTAGGACACCTGTTACTTATTTGTCCCATCTTGTCTTCTACCCTTCCTCTTTGATAGAAGAATGGAATGACTTGTCCAAGACCACCTAATGGATTTGATGGCTAATTGATTTCAATTCTTCCCTCCCCCCCCAGCCCAGTTCTCCTCAATGCACTACATTGGCTCTCTAGGGTCTCCACGCTAAGGCCAGTGGGCCTATTTTATTCAGTCCGTGGCAGGCAGGCCAGTGCGGCCCATGGCGGCCTCCAGCTCCTCCCCGTTCCTACCTGTGAAGGCAGCGGGAGACTGCAGCGGCCGGCAAGCAGCTACCCACTGGCCGCTTGTGCTTCACTGACATGGCCGGAAGGGGAGGGGCCACGGGCTGGATGGGCCTGTCAATCATGCCTGTCCTGCCCGCGGCTAGAAAACTTTGGAGACCCGTGCTCTATAAATTTGCAAATGCACTGGTTCCTCCATCTCGGCCACCTGCACAACTGCTGCTCCATCCCAGAATGCTATTGGCACAGACCCCAGCAGTCATAGATTTTTAAAAAAAATATATATACTGCTGGCTCGGTATATTTGGTTGCTGGCTGGATTGTAGGATTATTTGCATTGTGTTCGAGAAGAATGTTTCCTTGTGCTACTCTGTGACTGTCTTATTTTTGATTGATCTTATATTTTTGTAAAGTTGCTTTAGGCATTTGTAAGAATGGAAATGCAGCGCATAAGAATGTCAGACTAGGGCTGGGGAGATCTGGGTTCAAATCTCCACTTTGACTTTTGGGTCAGTCATTGTCTTTGGCTACAGTCTTATCCACATGTATCTGAGAGCAAGTCCTACTTAATTCAGCGGGGCTTACTTCTTGAGTAAACATGCATAGGATTGTGCTGTTTCAGCCTTAGCCTACCATACTGGGTGGGTTTGAGGATGAAAGAAGGAGGGGAAAGAATGATGAGAGCCAGGATGCTGTAGTGGTTTGGGAGTCGGACGTAGACCTGGAAGATCTAGGTTCAAATCCCCGCTCAGCCACGAAGCTTCCTGGGTGACCTTGGGCCAGTCACTATCTCTCAGCCCCACCTACCTCACAGGGTTGTTGTGAGGACAAAAAGGAGGGGAGGAAATATGTACACCACTCTGAGCTCCTTGGAGGAAGGGCGGTATAAAAATGTGAAAAATCAATCAATAAAATAAATAAAATAAATGTATTACCAGACAGCTCTTTGGGAGAACGATGGGATAGAAATTCAGTATTTTACAAACTGCTGTCCACATCAGGACAAGCCAATAGAAGTTAGTTTTTTTCTCTATTTTTATTTTATTAATATATTAAAACAATACATATTTTGAAAGGTTATAGCAAGCGTGAAGTGCCATCACTAGCATACTTTTCTCTATTTTTTATATAATACCCAACTAAGTCAAAATATCACCAACATTCTGTTCATTAAATTTGCATATCATAACATCATTCTTTTCTCTCTCTAAAAAAAATATCAATAAATGGTTTCCAATGGAGCCAGGATAAATGGAGCCAGGATGGTGTAGTGGTTTGGGAGTCGGACTTAGACCTGGAAGATCCAGGTTCAAGTCCCCGCTCAGCCACGAAGCTTCCTGGGTGACCTTGGGCCAGTCACTATCTCTCAGCCCCACCTACCTCACAGGGTTGTTGTGAGGACAAAAAGGAGGGGAGGAAATATGTATACCACTCTGAGCTCCTTGGAGGAAGGGTGGTATAAAAATGTGAATAATAATAAATAATTATTCACAAAAAGGTCAACTGACTTTCCTTAATTAAAATTGTAAGTTTATCCATTTCAGCATAATCCAAAACTTCCAACCACCAATCTTCCAGCGAAGGTATCTCTGAATTCTTCTAATATTGTGCATATAAAATTCTTTTTTATAGATATTTATATTTTATTAATATATTGAAACATAAAAATATAAAATTCTTGCCACACTTATCATATATAAAAACAAAGATTGAAATTTTTCGCCTACATGCCCATCCCTCATACCCAACAAAAAAAATTCTGGTTTCATTTGCACCTTAGGGCGCAATCCTGACCAAGGATGCCTGCCGCGTGGACTGGAGAACTACTCGGGGAAGGGGACGCTATCCGGCCTTATCGGCCTCCTCAGATTTCCACCAGCTATAAACGTCTTGCTGCCTCACTGCCTGCAGGAATGCCTGCCTTGCTCAAATGGTGTACCAAATGGTACTTCCTTGGCTGGAGGGAAATAGGAGACGACAATGGAAGTATGTGTGCGTTGTGAGTAAATGAAGGCATTCAGCAAATGATCATTAATTCACACTATGTGTTTGTACTACTGGGAATTATGCTAATCACTCTACAAATGAAGCGGAGGGGTTAATTAACAGACCTTGCTTCTCTAAAGAGGGATGACCTGTCTGTTTAACATTGCAATTGCTGTGTTAGACTGAAGGGGAGAAAAGCTCTCTAACTTTGTCTTGTAGCTTCACAATAACCTAGCTGTACTCTTTCTAATGTCCTCAACTCACTATCCTGGCATGCTGCTTTTCTGTGTGCCGATAGTTCTTTATTTGGATAATATCAGAGAGCAAATGTAAATGTATAGGTTTCTTTACCTGTAGCTTCAGTGGTATAGGCCTGGGGGGGCGTGTTGCATAGGGGCGTATAGGTGTGTTGCATAGGGCTCCTGATTGAGGATTTCAGGAGGTATAGTTTTTGTTAAGCTTCTGGAAGTCTTGGACCTGTATGTTGGGCATGAGCAGATTTCAGGCTTGCAGGGTATTTTACTAGAACCTTAAGGCCCACCAACCAGAGCCAATGGCAAAATGGTGCCACTGAATTTATTATTTTTTTATGGTATTTATATACCACCTTTTCTTTAGACTCATGGTGGTTTACATAGGCAAGCAATCTTAAACCCCATTTTTTCCAAATGGGGTTTTTACAAGTACAGGTGGGCCCCCATATCCACTGATTCACTATCCACGGTTTCAGTTATCCACGGATCATGGGGACCCCCCCCCAGGCTTTTACTTTTTTCCCAGTAAGCTTTGTTTCTTCCTTAAAGAAACAGGAGAAGCAGCCTTTGGCTGCTTATTACAGGCAAGTAGAACGAGACTAAGTCCTAGAGAGCTCTGCAAGGTTAACAGAAACCTTGCAGAGCCTCTCTAGGACTTAGTCTCATTCTACTTGCCTGCAATGGAGGCTGCTTCTCTGTTTGTTTTAAGGAAGAAACAAAGCTTGCTGAAAGAAAAATAAGAGCTGGGGGGGGGCAAGCATGCCTGCCTGCAGGGGAGGCAGGGTGGGGGGCCCTCAGGAAACCATGGAGGGGGTGTTCGCTCTTATCCACGGTTTCAAGTATCCACGGAGGGGCCTGGAACATATCCCCAGCGGATATGGGGGCCCACCTGTATTGTTCCATGTTTGACAATGGTTCTCAAAGTTCTCCTCATGAGGCAGGGAGAACTTTTGAGTCGGGGGGGGGGCAGCGGCGGCAGCGATCCTGGGGATTCCACCACCGCTGGGGGAAACATGTGCTTGCTTACCTCACCGGGGGTCTTGACGGCTTCTGGACGGTGTGGAGGAGGGCTACGAGCCCCTCCATGGACCTCCCTGAGCTTTAGATCGCTGCTCTGCGGCGATTTATGACCACTTTCAGTTTTTGTCTGAAAACTGGAAGTGGTAGTGAATCACCACAGAGCGGCAATCTAAAGCTCGGGGAGGCCCGTGGAGGGGGCCGCAGGCTTCCCCGTAACATCTGGAAGCTGTTGGGACCCCCAGTAAGTCCAAAAAATTTTTTCCCCACTGGTGGCAGTGATCTGCCTTCCAAGAAATGACCTGCTTATACACACAAGTACAAACCTACATCATCTGAGTAGTTCTGATATCTCTGGCTAATTTGTGCGTGAGAGGAGGAGCCTTTTTGTTAAACAACTGGGAGTCTAAAATCATCAGCTACACATTATCCTGCAGTCTGCCAATATGTCCTGATCCTTGCCATGAGTCACCTTTGCCAGTAGGGCCGGCTAGCAGAAGCCATTTTTCTCCCATTAATCTTGGTACCCATGTTTGCTAGCCAAGCCTAGATAACCTGCTTACCTACGTGACTGTCCAACCAACGGAGAGGGAACCACCTCTCCATCTTTGACTGAGCCGCGTCTTTTAATCTCCTTCTTCTCTGATGCTTCTTGGCTATCCTATTCCCCACACCTTGTAATTAACTTAGTAGGAATTAATTCTCTTCCATGAGATGTGGTGATAGCTTCTAAAAAGGATTTAACAAGTTCATGGAAGAAAGCTCTAGCCATGTGCAGTAGTATGATAATGAAAAGGAACTTTCATGCGCAGAAGTTGGGATGGTGTAGGTTCTCAAAGTGGTCGGTCATGACCCACCATTGAGAACAAAAACTGTCCCCTGCCCCCTTAAGGGGCGGGGACAGCATAGCGGCAGTAGCAGCGATCCCGGGGATTGCCACTGCCCAAAAAGTGCCCGAAAATGGATTTTTGGCACATACCAGATACGCTTTGCGGGGAGAACTTTGAGAAATGCTGGTGTAGTGGTTTGGTAGTTGGACTTGGATCCAGGTTTAGCCATGAAGCTTCCTTGGCGACCTTGAGCCAGTCACTACCTCTCAGCCTCGCCTACCTCACAGGGTTGTTGTGAGGACAAAAGGAGGGGAGGAAGTATGTACACCATCCTGAGCTCCTTGGAGGAAGGGTGGTATAAAAATATGGAAAAAAAATAAGCACGTCATTTCTACATACCAAATGCTGGGGAAAAACCATATAAGGGATTGTCTTCTACAGAACACTGAACTAGGGAGACCTGGGTTTGATCCAGCAAGGCAATTTCTGTGTTTTAACCATGTCTTCAGAAAAGACAGGTCCCAGAGTTTGTCCATTTTATGTCCCACCTTTCCAGTTCTTAGAAAAGCTCAGGGTTGCTTGCGAGGATTAAATATAAAATAAGAAGAAAGCGAGTTAATGAAACAGCCCAGAGCAACATAATGCAATACAAACAGACAGGAGAGCAGAACAACCCAGGCTTACAGAAAAATACACTGAAGCCAACAGAGAGAACCACATTTTTTTTAAACCCTCAAATCTGCAACAGAGATTGCCTGTTACTTGTGCCTTCTCTGTAATAGAGAGGTGCAAGCATCGTTCATGTTCATTAATGTAATGGAGAATAGGTCTACCTGTCACCTTCCAAAGCCATGATAAATGGAGCCGCCTTTTACAGAGGCAGTCTACCACTGAATACTAGATGCTGAGAATGCATGGTTGTGAGCATGCAGAGGCATTTGGTTGTCTGTAGTCGAAAACAGGATGCTAAAATAGGTGGTCCCCTTTTAGCACCAAATTAGATGGCTTTTTATTTTATGTTTTATATAGTAGTGAATTTCAGGAGTTAGTAATGGGTTGTACCTTTATAAATACTAGCTGGTCAGCTAGCTAAGGATAATGGTCTCATCTAGTACCCTGCTAACTGGGCAAAGAGGTGCTTTTTTCAAGTGGTGCTCCTCATATATTTAGCAGGGGGAAGAGTAGCTGTCTTGTCTTCACCGCAGCACAGTATCTTTTCTACTGGCTGTTGCTGGTGTTCTTTTGCATCTTTTTAGATTGTGTGGCCTTTTGGGACAGGGAGCCATTTAGTTACAGTATTTGATTTTCCCCTCTAAACTGCTTTCTGAACTTTTTTTGTCAAAAAGCGGTATATAAATATGTGTGTTGCATCTGTTTTTAGCTCTTAAGCTACCGATCAGAAGGACTGTAGTATGGGGGCCTCGTGTGCCTCTAATGATGACTCTAGCGTTGGTGGGGTTAGTGGGAAAGGACCTCTCTTTGGAGCAGTAATGAAGGCATGCTGGGAGATGGAGAGGCCTGATCTGGCAACCAATGAGGGCACCCGAGGTACTGTCTAATTAAAATTTCATTAAGTCTCTTTGCCTGCCTTGATGGAGGTCATGGGCTCGGCCATTGATGTGCTAATGTCTTCCTTTCCTTTCTCTCTTCTCAACCATCCATCACTTTTCTCTGTCAAATGCATGCGCACACAAAAAACAGCACTGTGGCAGATTGCACAGCCAGTTTTCTCTCCAACATCGGTAATGAATCGGATATATTATCTGCCTCCTGATTTCTTCTCCCATTTTGAAATTTGATTTGGCTTTGGGGCAGGTTCAGCTAAGCGCCGATGTGGAGCCTGTATGCTGGAGCCCGTACGCTTCTGAGGAAGTCCCACCATGTTTAATGCAATTGCTTCCAAGTAAGCATGCATCGTCTCTTACAATGTTGGCTGGTAAGCCTGCCCTTGTATAATGATGAGAGAATGTCTAACTTAGGTTAGAGCAGTGGTGGCCAACCCGTGGCACGCCATGTGCCACATTTTATGTAGATAATCTTGAGCGTGCCACTCAAATAAATAAATAAATAAAACTAAGGTAATGAAAATATTTAACGCACAGTGACAGCGCAAGAAGAATAAAGGCCACTGCAGACCGCACGAATTTCAGCGTGTCCCGGACACCTGAGGAGCTTTGTCGAGCTGTGCTGAGGTGTCTGGTTACCATAGCGGAAGCGAGTGGAGGAGTTGCGATCTCCCGATTTCTGGCACGATCGAAAATGTTCCTGGCCCATGTTTGAGGGGGCTGCTTCGCGGAGCTACTGCAGCCACCAATCAGATGAGAGGGGGAGGAGTGTTAGCCAATCACCATGGAGGTTTCTTCCAAGAAGGCGGGACAAAAGGAGGGACTATTTGCGGGAAGACACTCCAACAGACAAGCTCAGAGCGCGGAGGAGAGCAGCCAGCCTCGCTCGCTCGCCCGTCTCGGGGCTCACTCGCTCGCCTCGGCATGCGGTCTGTCACGGCCTTAAGGCGCAGTGGGGTGCAGAGACCTCCTCTAGTGTCACAGGCTTTGAAAGGTGCACTGGGGTCGAGAAAGAGAGAGGGACTTCAGCGCTCGGCTCGAGCAGGAACAGCAGTGCGTGCCACTTCAAAAGGCTTGGAGTGCCACTAAGTGGCACCCGTGCCGTGGGTTGGCCACCTATGGGTTAGAGATTGCCTGGGCTTCAAATGCAATGTTGAGGTTGTCCCCCTGCTCTGTAATACTGTGTGTATTACACACACCTTCTGGTCAGTGGGTGTCTTTCCTGCTCCCAGTCAATTTATTCTTTTAATGAGGTAAAGCCTAATCTGTATTGATTTAAAAAGCCTGGATGCTCAGATTGTTTAGCAATAGGGTGGTGGTGTTGAGGGGTCCCACTGAGTGCTGTGAAATGGTTTGTGTCCAGAACTGGGGTCGACTGCAATATGTTCTCGGGAGTCACCCCAGACAATGGGCTGTGGGGCTGGAAGTGTACCTTGCCTCTTCTTCTCTTCCCCCATACACATGTGCACATTGAGAGACAATCAAGTTGACTGGCTCCCGTGATAAAAACTTTGACTTCTTAGCAGGCACCACCATGCACATGCTCTGGCATTGCACAGCATTATAAATACACGCACTGACATATTTACTGGCCAGCCTCAAAAGGAGAAATTCCCCAACGCCAAAATGGATACTTGCTCCCTCTTTCTTCTGACCAGAACATTTTTTTCCTTAATGTGAACAAATGTTTAACATAGTCGTCCCCCCTGTATCCACGGGTCCTGTGCCCACAGTTTCACTTATCCGCGGTTCCCCGGCAAGCTATCTGCACCATTCTGAAGCTTTCTGTGGCTATTTTATAGCTAGTCTATTATACTAGCCAATTACTGTGGGGGCTCGGTATCCGCGGGGGTTCTGTTCCAGACCTTCCTGCGGATACTGAGGATCCACGGGGTCCACCTTTCCAACGCTGTAAAAAAAACGTTAAAAGCTCCCCCAGTCGCCGTTCCTACCTTAAAGTGGCCAAACCGCGCTCTTTCCAAGCCTCCAGCTTGCAGAAGCCCTGCGAACCACCCACTTCCAGAATCACGCAAAGACTCCGACCTCCTCCTAGCCGTGCCCCAGAATGCATTCTAGGGCGAGCAAGGGAGGAGAGAAGAGCTTTCGCACGACCCAGACGTGGGTCTTTCACCTTGAAAATTCTGCAGAGCCCTAGAAACTGTGCGGTTTGCCCACGTGAAGGTAGGAACGGCAATTTGGGGGCTTTTTCTTCACTTTTACAAAAGCTTTTAAAGTGGACCCCTGCAGATCCAGGAGACAACTCCGTGTGTGAGAGGGGGAGAGGAGACCACTGTACTTGGATGAAAACTGTGGTTGGCTTGTAGGGACCAGATACAAGTAGGGACCAGATACAAGTAGGGACCAGATACAAGTAGGGTCCAGATACAAGTAGGCTACCAGTTGGCTGTCTTTAAGTGTTAGACCCACTCCTTACATGCCTTCCCCAGTGGGCCCAGAGAGGAACCAAGGAGGGCTCATTGGCACCCTGATCAGTGTGCTAGTGAACCACTGGGTGTGTAGTGTTCTAGTTGCCCTTATTTTTACTGTTGCCGCTACTACCACCTCCTTTGCCCCAGTAGTGGTTGCGGGAGGTTATACTTGAAGAGGTAACACTCCCTAGTTTGAGGGTTCAAGGCAGCTAGCAGTTTAAGAGTATATATGGGTGTAGGATCGTGCTTGTGGGGGACCCCGGCAGGGGCGTCGACAGGGCGGCTTCAGCCCCAAAGGGCTCTGCGGGGGACAGGTCAACCTCCAGTCTGGCCGTCACCCACCAAGGTTCTCAGGTGGGACAGGTCAACCTCCAGTCTGGCCGTCCGTTTTAGAAGAGCCTTCCGGAGGCCAGGTCAACCCACCGCCAGGCAGTTCTGCTACCCAAGGGTTGTTCGGGGGACAGGTCAACCTCCTGTCTGATGGTCCTGGCAGGGGTCGAGGGGGTTATTCTCACCCGGATCCTCGCACCCCAGCCGGCCGGTGCGGGTACAGGCGGGCTGTCGTTCCTGGGTACAGACGGGCTGTCGTTCCTGGGTACCAGCCCGCCCGCCAGCCTCTTCATCACTGGCCTGCTCCTAATTTATAGCTCTCTGGACCTCTTGCTCCCGCCTTCCCTGTGTCGTCCCCCAACCCCGCAACCAATCCCACCAGGCTGGCCTGTCGTCGGACAGGTGAGCTGACCTATCGGTGCACTCGTCCCTTCCCCTGCCTTGTTCCGCACAAGGGATTGTGTGTGTCGTGTCGGCGTCTGCGTCCACGCCCCCGGAGGGCGCGGACGGGTCGGCAGAGATGCTAGACTCACCGACAACCTGCCGTGAGCAGAGGCGGGGCTGTGCCCTGATGCCGACGACTCCCGAGCTGGGCTCGTGGTGGCCAGAGGGTGGCTCGGAGTGCCCCTCTCTGCCCGGGTCTGGGATGCCGCCTGACCTGCGCCCCGTGCCACACTCGCCAGTCGTCCGGGTGTCTCCCGGTGAGTGCCCTGGGGTTCTCTCTTGGCTCCCCCGCCATCTAGTGGTGCGTGGGAACAGTTTGGTGGTGGGCGCCGCGACCTCAGGGGTAGCGTTGCCTCTTCTCTCTTCCCCCGAGGGGTCCCCTGGGCTGGGGTGTTGCCCACCGCCGGACAATGGGTTGTGAGCATTTGTGTGTGTAGGTCCAACCATCAAAATGAACGCAGTGCAACATGTGTTGGGAACGGTCAAGTCTGATCTTAAAAGTAGCTTTACTAGGTCAGGCCAAACTAGATTCATCTAGTCCAGCATCCCGTCTTCTACAGTGGCCAATGAACCAGGTGTTGCAATGTGAAGCCCAGAAGCAAGACAGTGGCCTTTTCCTGTCTTTGCTCTCCTGCGGCTTGTATTCAAAGGCATACCAGCTCCAAGCCTGGAGGTAGCAAATAGCCGATGGTAGCTTTTTAAAAGGGGATTAAATAGACCTGACTTTATCTAGGCCAGCAGCCGTCGCCACATCTTTGAGCAGCCAATTCCATATAGATCAATTACCGGTATGCGCTATGGGAAGAAGTCCTTTCGTTTTGTCTGCTCTTGCTAATCTGTTTCCTTGGGTGGCTCCTGTTCTAGTGTTACAGGGGCGGGAGCAAAAATTCAGTCTATCTGCTTTCTCCGCACCATGTATAATTTCGTAAACCCAAGAAACTGTTACGCAAGTGCCGAGAAGACCTGTGTGCTGCATGCAGACGGGCGGGGGGGGGGGGTTTCTTGGGCAAGGATCTTGAGCAGGTTCGTTTGGCTCGCTCATCTCACTTGATTCAAAACTATATTGGAAGAAATAGAGGTCTGTGATCTGAGAATGCTGGATATATTTGATCCTCTTACGTTTTCTGTGTTACAGGTTGATTACCGCTTATCCAGACATCTGAAATCCTGACTATTCCAAAATCCAGACATTTTTTTTGGGGGGGGGGGCAGCTATGACTTTTAAAAACTTTTTCCAGCACCTGGCTGGCATAGCGGAAGGCATGCTGGGGCAGAAAATTATTTAAAATATTGTATAAAATTACCTTCAGGCTATGTGTATAAGGTATATATGAGACATAAATGAATTTCGTGTTTAGACTTGGGTCCAATCCCCAAGATATCTCATTATATTTATGCAAATATTCCAAAATCCAGACAAATCCGAAATCCAGACAACTTCCCTTCCCAAGCAGTCCGGATAAGAGACACTCGACCTGTAATACTTTTGTTCTTGTAATTTCAGTGTGGATTTTTAAAACATATATTTGTGCTGTGACATTCCCCCCCCCCCCCCTTGTTCTGACTGCTAGCCGAGTTTCACTCTGATCCCTTCATGGAAAGTGACACTGTTCTTCTCTCCCCCCCCCCCCCCCGCCGCCTTTATGAGCTGTCTGATCCTGTTGGGTTTGGTCCTGGTATGAAGGATGGCACTTGAGAGACTGGCTTGCAAATGGAAAGGTGCTGGAGGGAACTGCAAAAGAGACTCTCTGGAACCTATGAAGAGCCATGAGAGGTAGAAGGCATTCTATCTACTACCTCTAGTAGAACTCTAGGACTGTACTGTGCTTTTGGCACTTCTGCTTGTCTTGGTCACTAGTATTGATCTCTCCACATCCTCTGTGTAAAGTCTCTTTAAAAAAAAAAAATTCCCTACCACCAAAAGGCTGTTAAGAGATATAAAACCTCCCTGTCTGCTCTGCTCCCACTCCCGAGGGTGATTAATTGTTTATCCCCAAACAAATTAAGAGCCCCTCAGTGGGTCTATAAATATGCTGTTATGTGGCCTAATAAATTCTGATTAACGACTTGTTCTATATCAATTGTTTTATTACCGTGGTGGGTGGTATAACGGGCTGCTCTCATTTTAAAAAAAAGGGAAATCTACAGTGCAGGTGTACATCTTCACCACAATCTGTTCACTCAAAATGAAGCTGAAAACGAACAAAGTCTGTGTCTCTCTGAAGTCCTTGTCGGCAACTAGTTTTACTGGATAGTTACTCTGGGGAAGTACAGTAGTGGGACAATCTCTCTTCTCTCTCCCCCCCCCCCCATCTATTGTTGGAAAGTCCCACAGTCTTGACTGCTGCACATGCCGTGTCTCTGAGTTGGCAAGTGAGCAAAGGTATCTCTTGACCAGATTTGGTGCAGTATTGGTTTTTGGATTGCTATCTGTATGCTGTGTGTTAATTAAAACTCTGTAACACTTTAGGTTTTTTTTTAACTAAAAACAAGACATATCTATTTGTGAGCTGCTTAGATTATATTCCTGAAGATGCCGGAAGATGTTGGAAGAGCCTGAAGGACAAGATGGAGCCACATGGGACTCAGTAATACATATGCTCCACATATACATATGTGGAGAGCCAGGATAGTGTAGTGGTTTGGGAGTCGGACTTAGACCTGGAAGATCCAGGTTCAAATCCTTGCTCAGCCACGAAGCTTCCTGGGTGACCTTGGGCCAGTCACTATCTCTCAGCCCCACAACAATCAGCCCCACCTACCTCACAGGGTTGTTGTGAGGACAAAAAGGAGGGGAGGAAATATGTATACCACTCTGAGCTCCTTGGAGGAAGAGCGGTATAAAAAAAATGTGTGGTGATGATGATGATGATATACCGTGGGGTTGAAATAGCCCCCTAGCTAGCACCACCTTCTGGAATTGGCCTTCCATGTAGGATGGTGCAGAAACCAAACTGTGTTTAAAGGAGCTGAAGGCAAAGGAATTTTCAGCACAAAAAGGCACAGGGGGAAATTTTAACTCCACTCCTAAGTGTACCAGGCTAGATTGAGTGCTCTGGCTAATTTTTAAAGGTAAAGAATAGTGCCTGGTCCCATTTTGCATTTGAACCAATGCAGTTCAGCCCCAAGTGTCTGTACTAGAGAGTTAAAGAAATACTGCTGAACGTGCACTGAGACCAATTTTTTAATGGTTCACCTCTCTGCTTATTCATTGATGTTTCTTGTTGACAGTACAGAAAGTCCTCGCTTAAAGTTGTCAATAGGTTCTTCTTGGAAACTGCAACTTTAAGCGAAACGACTTATAATGAAACCAAGTCATAGACTAACTGATAAATGTAAACATTCCCATGGCATTTTCCCATCACCTTTAAACAAATCCAAATTTAAGTGAAGACTTACTGTACAGCAGCGGTTCTCAAAGTCGTCGTGTCCCCCCCGCGAGAGGGGGGAGAACTTTGAGTGTGTGCACGGGCGGGGGGCCAGCAGCAGCGTTGATCCGGGGGATCACTGCAACCGCCCCCGCTGTACTTACCGGGGCTTGGGGGGGCTTCGGGGAGGCCTGTGCGACCTTCTGCAGGCCTCCTCGATCTTTTTGTCACCGTTTTGTGGCGATCTCCAGGTGCTTCCGGTTTTCGAGAGAACCGGAAGTACCCGAAGATCGCTGCAAAATGGTGATCCGAAGATCGAGGAGGCCTGCAGAAGGTCGCACAGGCCTCCCCGAAGCCCCCCCCAAGCCCTGGTAAGTACAGCGGGGACAGTTTCGGGCACTTTTGCGGAGGATCGCCGCCATGCTGTTCCCACTCCTTAAGGACAGCCTCCCACAGTTGAGAATCCCACAGTTTGAGAACCTCTGCTGTACAGTATGTATTGTAGTGGTGGTTTTGTGTTTGTATGCATTGGTTTATATTGCTAGCTGCTCTGTATTTTCTTTGGAGAGAAGTTGGTTATGAATAAAGGTTTTTTGTTGGTTGGATGAATGGAACTTGGAGCAGAGGAGCAAGATAGAGAGAAGGCTAGAATCACTCCCATATCCCACACCTATGCTGCCTTCCTGAAGCCTCACCTCTCCACCACCCCAAGGCTGTTTCATTCTTGCACACCTTTAAAGTGCTCTACGTTTGTGTCTGATACATAGGTACTGTAGTTATGGCGGGGAGGTGATCTCTTATTGCTGCAAATACCCACTCAAAGCACAGAAGATGGGTTTGATGTGCCAAATTTAGTTTGCAATAATTCCCTTCTCTCTCTCTCTCTCCCCTCCCCCCCTCCCACAATAATAGCTGCACTTGTGTGATTAGGAGCCTCTCTGTAAAACCAACAGATGCAGTTGTTGTGAATCCTTCCCTCTCAGTCTCCCCCCCCATGCATTCCCATCAGAGCTATTTTTGGTACCTGCCTTTCTGCTTCTTTCCTGTTTCTCCCCCCCCCCCAAATCCTTCCCACCCATGTCTGTGTCCTAAAGGACAATGGTGAGATGCCCACACTTCCCAAAAGGTCAAAAATGTTTTTATTGTGTTAGTAGCTGAGAATAGCAATGCTGCTTTCCTGCTTATGTTTTTCCTCAAACAGAACACTCTTTTTTTTTTTTTAATTCTTGCAGGATCCACTGCTGAGTGCAGGCCACCGAGACAAGTTGGCGGCATTCTCTCCATCGGATTTGAATCTGGTGGACAGATTCGGACAGATGGATTCATCCGGTGGATGAATCTGACAGAGTTCTTTCCTTCCAGTTTGCTAATACTTTGTATTTCAGACTTGAGTCTGTGGTGGGTTTTCCTTTCTAACAAAAGCTTCAAGAAACCAGTGGTGTTGCTCCGCCCCCACGTGGGGGGGCAGCCGACGTGATGACGCCCACTTAATGACAGCGCACGGCTCCAATCACCCCCCACCGCCGTTTGGCTTCCTTTTTGGAGCCAAACGGAGCGAGGGCGGGCAGGCCGAAATGCAGCCACGATGGCTGCGAAGGAGGAAAAAACGGGTAAGCGTCCCGTGACATTCCGCCCCCTCCCCACAACATTCCACCCCCGAAAGCAGCACCTGATGCCCAGGACACCAGGGGCCCCCATCGAACGAGGCTTCTAAACCATGGTCAACAGTGCTAAGTTGAAATGGTGGTCTGTCTGTCTCTAGGCAAATAAGACTTCAGTCCGTGGCTTTGCTCGCCATGGGAGGTGTTTTCTCTGCCTGCGGCAACTTTGGAACTGGAGAGAATTTCTGGTGGTCTTTCCTGCTCTTCTTCCAAGACATTTCAGTGGTGGAACTAGGGATGGTCCCTGGCCATGTGTTCACAGGTGCCAAGCAGGGTTGAGGACACTATGCTTGGCTCTTGCTAACACCAATCAACATTTGTGGATCCCTCTTTGGCATACAGATAAGTCTTGAAGTGGGTTAGGTTTTAAAAGAACACCCTGGCTCTACCATTTGTATGCTCCGTTTGTGTCCCAAAAGGGCACCCCAGGCAGCACACAATAGAATAGATAAAAAAGAATAAACCCTCCCACTAGAACTAAGAATGGCCCTCTCCCTGCTGGCCTGTTGGTGGTCTGAACAGTAGTGTTACTATGGGGGTGCGACCAGTGCAGGCTGCATTGGGGTGTGTGTGTGTAGCAGTGTTTGGTGTGTGAAGCCGTTGCTTCCAACGAGCGGAGCTCTGCGGTTGCTGGATGTTCGCCGCTGGAAGGGTCTTCCTGCCCACCCTTGGCTCTGTTTGGCTCAAAATTGAGCCGTTCCGGAAGCAACAGATGGCGACGTCATCATGTCGCTGCTCACCTACTTCTGGAATGCGGAGCCTCAGCAGGGCAATCTCCACACTGGGTGGGGGGTTCCCTCGCTACGCCACAGGGTCTGAAGATCTTTTTGTTCACCAAGATTTCTCTCTCTCTCTGTGTGTGTGTGTGTGTGTGTGTGTGTGTGTGTGTGTGTGTGTGTGTGTGTTGTGAGCAAGCACCCTCTCCTGGTAACTCATTCCTCCTCCCCCAAAAGCAATACTTGTGTTCTAGGGTTGTAGTAAGGATTGCATCAAGATTACATGTGTATTTATTCTTTTCACTGAGTGGTTTTAAGTTTATTGTAGCTTTTAATTTGTATAACTTTTTTTTTGCCCACTTAATGTAGGTCTCGTTTAAATTTGCATATATTAGCTACCTCTTGTTTTTACTTTACAGAAAGTCAAAGGTTTTCTTGGGGAAGAATGACAACTTTTCAAGTTGGTAGCAGACTGTCCCGTGAGACTGGAATGTTCCCCCCCTTGGTTTCTGAATGTTGCTGTGTTTTGATATTCAGTTTGTGTCAGTCTTCTTCCTTTTGGTCTTGTGTAGATGCTGGAAAGGCTCTGTTAAGCAAGGGAAGTACTATATATATCCTCTTGGAGGATGAGCAGGTGAAATACGTAGCATGGGTACAGAGGAGAGGGGCTCCTTGCAAATCCACGGGTGCCACCCTGGAAGTTCAGGACAAGATCCAGTTGCAAGAGTGCTGCTGCTTTTGGGGTTCCAGCCTGGCAAGTTCTGTTCCACCCCCCACCCCCCGCTCACTTAAATGGAAACTGTGCTCCCTGCAGAGAAACTGAAGCATGGGAGGGATGTGGCTGGGGAAGAGGCGGGGTGGAATAATCTCTTGCTCTCTTCCAGTAAATAATACATCAAAATGGCAGATCAGAAATGAAATTATCATTGGAAATGCACGGATGCCGGCTATTAATAACATGCAGAGAGTTGCGGGTAGGGGATGGGCAGGGGCTTTGTCCACATGATTAATTATGTAGACGAGAGATGGCGAGGCAACTCCTGGGTCTGCTGCTGCTTATCGTGTGTGGGGGGTATAAAAGTGCATTTTTACTTTGAAGAGTAGGGTTTTTTTTGTTCTAATCACTTTGTAGGACAGGAACGGAACAGCAGGGGGCAGCCACCTTAGAGGGTAGGGTTTGGGGGGAGAAGGGAGGGGGGAGCAGTTGGTAGCGAGGTGGAACTGGTCCACAGTTGCCCCACTACTGAGCTCCTGAATGTTGGAGCTTTTAAGCTAACCTTGTCCAAAGGGCTGAACTACATACACGAGTAGTTCAGGAGTTTTCCGTCAGGCGGTAGCAAGGGCTTTTAACCCCTTTGTCCCTGCCATGATTTGGTCTGGGATTGAGCCCCATTCACAGAAAGGTACAGTTGGAAGGGACTCGGAGGTCATCCAGTCTAAGCCCAGTGGACTTTCTTCTAAGTTACATGCAGAGATGTGCTGAAGCAGGATAGGGTCTTGCCAGTGGCAGAATCCTGAACATCTGGTTGCTTGAGCCAGTAGCATCTTGGTTAAAGTTTGTAATCTTTTCCAGCCCTTCTGAAGTGGAGTTGAGTTTGGAGTCTTATTTGTTTTTTTGTGTTTAGACACACACACACGAATTGCGGAATTATGCTGTATACTATAGCGTACTTTTGGCCCAATAACTTGGCAAGGGTTTTTGCGTAACAGCTGGCCCTGGTAATGTGTCGCCTGGCTCTGGGGCAGAGGTTCAAGCATTCATTAATGGGAGCTTATCTAGTGTTAAATTAGGTGCAGGAAAGGCACCTATGGAAATGCAGCACGTACAGTTTGAAGAAGAGAGCAAAATGAATTTCTTTTATGGCTTGTCGGGGGCGGGGGGGGGGGGGAGGCCAGCTATGAATACCAAATGGAATGTCTAATAATGGAGCACTTGAAATTATTTTTTCCCTGCCTGTTGAAGGGTGGCAGGTGAATACTGATCGGGCCTCTAGCTTTTGATTTTTGGGGGCAGGGAGCTTATAGATGAAATCGAGGGGAGTTGAAGAAGAAGAAAAAACATGATAAACGTTGTTCCTATTGTACAGAGGCGGCATATTCGGTGATTGCACCACACAAGTGTGGAATTTGGTACTGGCATTCTTAGGATCTGGGAATCATTTACGGACTGCTTTTTCAGTTGTAACCAGCACATAAAAAACCTAAAACGAGGTGCATACAGTAACAGTTCCACTCTATTGCAAAAGCAAGCATCTAGTCCACAGCCTACGCCAGTAAGTTGTGAAATTGCAAACGTTTCTGTAATCATACCAGGCAGCTGAAGAATGTGGTAAAGATCTTGCAAATCTTTTTTTTCTTTTAAATGCAAGCTCTTTTCACAAGACTCCACCTAAGTGATGCTTTGATTTATGCAACCCATGTGCCTTAAATTGTTACGCAAGCTGACTTTGCTGCCTCTTTTTGCATTCTCACTGGTTTTAACATGTTTTATTGATGCTGCTATATGGTGTGTGTGAGATGCTTGTGTGTTAAACCAGCCTGGGAGCTTTTTGCTGAAGAGTAGCATGTATACTCATTTTGGAAATAAAAAAAAATGGGGGACGCGGGCTCTTTTACTTAATGGAGATTAAAAATTTGGGCGCATTTTTCCCTCCTGCAAGCTTATTCAGATTACTAATAATTAGGGGCCCAATCCTATCCAACTTTCCAGCACTGATGCGGCCATGCCAACGGGGTGTATGCTGCATCCTGCAGTGGAGGGGCAGTCATGGAGGCGGGCCTCCTCAAGGTAAGAGAACATTTGTTCCTTTACCTCAGGGCTGCATTGCGGTTGCACCAGCGCTGGAAAGTTGTTTAGAATTAGTCTCTACAGGTGTTTGAAAATGGTGTGTCATTGTTTTGAAATGTTGTTGAATTAAAATACAAAATGTGGTGGTTTGGGTTTGCTTTATTTCATGATTTAAATTCACGTACAAAAGGGTTCTAATGCCCTAAATATGCAAAAATATTATGAAAAAACATGAAATGCGACTTTTGTGTTTATCGTTTATACACAAGAAAAAAATCCCTCTACTAATAAGTAGCTCTTATGTCCCTAAATGCGGTTTTCTCTAAAGTATCCAATGTTGGATTGGCGTTGCGGATGGATGAACTGGGTCAGGCAGGACTCAGATCTGGGATTTGGCAATTCTCTGTTTGGCAGACCTTGCCTTTTTTTTTCTTTTGAAAAGAAAATAGTACAAGAAAATCTGAAGCAGCATGAAAGATGCAACATTCTAAAAATGGCATAAACTTCAAAGAGTGCTGCTTTGTGCCTGACTGAAAATCTCCACATGCTGCTTGAAATCTACGGCCAAAATAAAATGGACGCAATAGCATCCCAGAGGTTAGGAATCATAACTTGGAGGCAGAGCAGTACCCCAGCGTACAGGCTGTCTGCCATTTCAGCCAGCAAGCGTTTGTAATAACAGCAGCTCAGTCTTCCAAATAAACCCACCCGTATCTGTCCCAGCTATTCATAGCCTGACAAGAATAAATAAGAACCACCCTTCTGTAAATCTTTCTTACTAAGCCTCTAGAAGCTGTTTCCTGCCATAAATTGGCACTAGATGCAGTTGTGGAGCAATGCTAAAGTAAAAATGGCTGAGCTCCCCTCCAGAGGGAGAAGCAGGGAGCTGGAAAAGGACCATCCTATTGTATCACTAGCAGGATGGGTACTCAGCTCCTCTGTCTACCTAGCTCTCCTTGTAGAAGAAAGATGAAATAAGTGAAATCTTGTTGTCTTGTGTGCTCCCTGAGACATCTGGTGGGGCCACTGTGTGATACAAGAAGCTGGACTAGATGGGCCTTTGGCCTGATCCAGCAGGGCTGCTCTTACGTTCTTAAGGTGGAGCAGGATGACACTCAATGGCTGTGGCAGTATCTTGTGCTCTCTTATTGCTTTCCTGAAAGCCCTGCCCATATATGGGTAGAGCTTAGAGTGCCCAAACAGCAGCTGGCACATTGTAAAGCACAATTATGATGGTTGGGGCCTTTGCATCCACCAAGTGAACATGGCTCAACGGGGAATTGACAACTGCTGTCACCTTCCTTACAAAACCCAGGCAGGCAACAAAAAAGAATATCTGGGATTTCTGGTGAGATACCGTATGTGGCTATTAGATTGCAAGTTGTGTAGATCTGGGTCACTTAGTAGTGAGATAATTTTTCTTTGCGTGGCCAGAGGCACTTTTGACCATTACCAAGGATGAACCAAAGTGCTAAAAGCAGGGTCCAGGGCATAGGCATAGCTGAAATTAGACTATGCTGTGGTGAGCCACAGTGGCCCACCAGGCAGAGGCGCATAGTCTGCACCTGATTTTCCCATGCACTCTTGAGTACCTAAAAAAGGTAAAGGTATCCCCTGACAATTAAGTCCAGTCGTGTCCGACTCTAGGGTGTGGTGCTCATCCCCATTTCAAAGCCGAAGAGCCAGCGTTGTCTGAAGACGCCTCCGTGGTCATGTGGCCGGCATGACTCTCCTTGCCGCAGCGCGTAGCATGCAGCTGGAACACGGAGCGCTGTTTACCTTCCCGCAAGCAGTACCTATTTATCTACTCGCATTAACATGCTTTGGAACTGCTAGGTTGGCAGGAGCTGGCCAAGCAACGAGCGCTCACCCCGTCGCGGGGATCGAACTGCCGACCTTTCGATCGACAGCTTATGGTTCAGCGGTTTAACCTGCTGCGCCACCCGCTGGCCTTTTTCTTGAGTACCTACTAGAGAGCAATTTTCAACCAGTGTGCCACAGCAAATTGGTGTGCCGCAAATGGTCCATCTGTGTGCTGTGGGAGTTTGGGGGAGGGTCATTGAGGGATGTGAGCCCCCCACCGGCAGTGTGGTGTGCCTTGTCAATTGTAAAAAAAAACACTGATGGTGTGCCTTGACAATTTTAGCGCCTTGTCAGTGTGCTGTGAGATGGAAGGTTGAAAATCACTGTTCTGCAGAGACTGATGTGTGTCACATTGATACAGACACTCCTGGACAGGGTAGTTCCCTGCCCCCAGAAAGGGAGGAAATCGCAAAGGAGGTGCCCGTATCTTCTGGGGTGAGCCCAGTTACCACAGTTCCCTAACACAGAAGTCGTGAGCTAGAGAAGTATCCAGATTCAGAACCTTTATTGGCATAATTAACATACATACACATACAACATAAACCTATAACAGGCACATAACAGTAACCATAAATAGGGGTGAAGAGTCTTAAACCTAGCATGCACTACCCATATGACTCGCACTACGCCTCTTTACAATCTGCTTTAAGTAGGTTGCAACTTTCTCCGTTAATACAGCATCTACACCCTGTAAAATAAACCGGATTTTATCCTGATCTCCCCCCCCCCAACCCCACCTATTGGACAAGATCGGATATAAATATTTCACTTGTAAATCATTATACAGAGGGCAATAAAATAACATATGATGTAGAGATTCCACAGCACACGGGCAACATCTCTCCCTAGATGGAATCCCTCTGTATCTCCCATAAAGTAACTCTGATGGCATGACATTACACCTTGCCAATAAAATGGCCCTATGATCATGTGGGCATTTTAGATGGTATAGATACTCTGCCCGTTGGCCATACTTAATAGGAATCTGAAAATGGAGTGGTGAGCATGTCGTCTTGGCAGCATGCTGAAGTTCTTGCTGTTCAATATCCAGAAGCCTGCCCCTAATTGTTCTAAATGCTTGGTCATGGGTCAGTGAACCTATTGTATCTAATGCAAGGCCTATAGATTGAATTTTCTTTTCAAAATACCGTAAGTAGCCCCAAAAGGGGGCTCGGAGTCCAACAAGATAAGTTGGGTTAGTAAACTATCCTGCTCTAGATTATAGAAAACTCTTAACCAAAATTTAAAAAATCTCAGCCATGCCACAGTCTCCATCCAAGATTGACCAGCTTCTAAACAGAGTGTGGCATAAGCCACACAACCTGGCAACCCAAAGTTTTTCCGGAGAAACGATGCTTGAATCCTCTCTAGAGAGAGTGGTCCATAGCACGCAACCATATAGGGACACCATATAGGACCTGAGGAATGATTTTAGCATTAAAGACCTCAAGAGCTGCTGGCACATAAGAATTCCCTCTAGTATAGTGGAAACAGATAATAGCTTGGGCCGTAACCCTGGCAGTACTTAAAACAGCTTTACGATGGGGGAAACACGAATGTTTATAATGAAAATAGATCCCCTAAACTGTTTTACCTGCTCTATTTTGTTGCCACAAAAGTTCTAATTAAATGGCTTCCATGATTTGCCGAAAACCACAATTTTAGATTTGCAATAATTCAATTGCAGGTTATTCTTACTTAGATACTCATTGCATCTATTTATTAAACATTTCAGAAATGGGACAGTGAGTGAACATGGGCAAGATTCAGCTAGTCGAAAGCAAGCACTGTGAAAAATGGAATAACCGTCTAATGCAGCCTACCTCGGCTTAGCTCTAGTTAGAAAATGCTTATTTAGATTGTAGTTCCATCATTAGCCTCCTGCCTGGTTGGGCATGTCACCAATCTACAGTAAATCCTTGTTGTTCGTTGACTCCGATCCCACGGAGTCACTTATCTGCTTGCTTCTATAAAAGTGTAACCCATTTTGCCACACACACACACACACACACACACACACACACACACAGTCTCTCTGTGGCCGTGTGCCTTTGCCCTCATGCCTCAAATCCCCAGTGACAAGACAGAAAAATCTCAAAAGGACCGCGAGGAGAAAGACTTTACTTGCATCCTTCCAAGTGACGACAACCCTGATGAAGTCTTTGCTAGGAGCAGGGGCCTGTCCTCGCTGTTCAAATAAAGTATCTTGGAGGAGGGGTGCCATTTTAGGTAGGCTTACCATATTTTTCAAACTTCAAACCGGGACACCCCCCCATACCCCCCCGAGGTAATTAATTAATTAATTAATGTGAAAGCAACGAAAAAGCAAGGCCAAAGAACCACAACCAATCGTAAACAAAAAAAGCAATCCTAAACCGCGCAAACGAAGCCCAAAGTACCATCCACAACGAAAAAGCCACTCTAAAGCACAACGAAAAGCAATCCTAAACCGCGCAAACGAAGCCCAAAGTACCATCCACAACAAAAAAGCCATTCTCAAGCACAACGAAAAAGCATAAAAAACACCATAAAACTCATAATAAAGCATTAATCCAAATAAGAAACCCTTTTAACGAATAAAATATAAAAGAAAGGGGGCGCAAAGCGCCCCCTCCTGCCGCGCAAAGCGCGGCAGAAATTTTTTAAATAAATAATCAATTTAAAATAATTAATTAAGTAAAGGGGGCGCAAAGCACCCCCGAAATTTTTAAATAAATAATTAATATTTCTATTAAAATATATAATTTAAAAATAAGCTTACCTGGTCGCTGCTGGTCACTGGTCCGTGGTCGCTGCTGCTGCTGCTGGGGCCGCGGCAAGGAGGCTGGGGCCGCGGCAAGGCAAAGCAAGGCAAGAAGCAGGCTGTGCTTCTCCCGGTGCCGCTGCGAGACCAGCGGCACCGGGAGAAGCACAGCCTGCTTCTTGCCTTGTGTTCTCCCTGCGCAACGCAGGCGAGCAGGCTGTGCTTCTCCCGGTGCCGCTGCGAGACCAGTGGCACCGGGAGAAGCACAGCCTGCTCGCCTGCGTTGCGCAGCCCTGGAGAACACAAGGTAAGAAGCAGGCTGTGCTTCTCCTGGTGCCGCTGGTCTCGCAGCGGCACCGGGAGAAGCACAGCCTGCTTTTTGCCCGTGTTGCGCGAGCTCCAGGGCTCGCGCAACGCGGGCGATCAGGCTGTGCTTCTCCTGGTGCCGCTGGTCTCGCAGCGGCACCGGGAGAAGCACAGCCTGCTCGCCTGCGTTGCGCGAGCCCTGGAGCTCGCGCAACACGGGCAAAAAGCAGGCTGTGCTTCTCCCGGTGCCGCTGCGAGACCAGCGGCACGGAGAGAAGCACAGCCTGCTTGCCCGCGTTGTTCGAGCCTGCTGGAGGCTCGCGCTGGCCGGGCAAGCAGGCTGTGCTTCTCCGGTCTCCCAGCGGCACCGCATGGAGCCGCTGGGAGACCGGAGAAGCACAGCCTGCTTGCCCGGCCAGCGCGAGCCTCCAGCAGGCTCGCGCAACGTGGGCAAGCACTGTGCTTCTCCCGGTGGCGCTGACGACTGGGAGAAGCACCCGCTCGCCGCGCCGCCATCTTTTTTTTTAATTTCAAACTTCCCGGGCAGCATCTTGGGTCATGAAATCTCGCATGATCCAAGATGTCGGTGCCCAAATTTCGTGAGGGCATCATGCCCTCACGAGATTTGGGTGCCGACATCTTGGATCACGCGAGATTTCGTGACCCAAGATGCTGCCCGGGAAGTTTGAAATTAAAAAAAAAGATGGCGGCGCCCATTCGTCCCCCGGGACCCAACCGGGAATCGGGTCCGATTTCCGGGACTGTCCCGGCGAAACCGGGACGAATGGTAAGCCTAATTTTAGGACACCAGCAGCCCATCGCTATGGGAACCGGGAAGCCCAGGCCTACCTCCTTTGAGTTGACCCACTCTTAAAACTCCGCAGGAAGCTATCTCATTTCCCTCCATAGGATCAATGATTCTGTAACTGTGGTTTCTGTTACTGCAGGGTTTTCCAGGAACGTAACCTCCACGGTTAATGAGGATTGACTGTCTAGTTTAGCCCTTCAAATGCTGAAACAGAACATGCAGAACTCTCAATCTACCTCATTTGGGATTTGTAGGGATTGAGAGCCTGTCTTTCCTATTGCCTGCTCCACCAGCAGGAAACCCCTTTGCCTTGGTGGAAGGTCTTAACCAATGGACAGATGTGAGCAAAACCCAATGGGATGCTGGTGGTTCTTACCTAGCCCAGGTAGAACATTAAATGCACTGGCGCTGTCGATACACATACATTTTCCAGGAGACATGCAGGGGTTATAGTGGTAGAGCTGCAAATGTCTCCTGAGCCAAGTGAGCTCCATTTTTGGCATTGCACCTCACGTGTGCACCTGCCACGAGGAACTGTGTGTGTGCCACAGCAAACACAGACACCTGCAAATTGGGGTACAGTTCTGTGTTTTTTTAAGAGCAAGTTTTATAGCTTAAGAAAAATAAGCACTTTGAAAGTTTTAGAAGAAGTATAAATATTTGTTAGCTCTAGTTATTTCCCTTGCAGTTCACAGTATCCTGAGGTGGTTGGTTGATCTCTCTCTGTCTAGAAAGCAAAAGAAAAAACACCACCTTGATATTGTGATCTCTTTGATGCTGAAGGTGCTTTATCTTATAATGTCATCGGAATGAGACTACATGGTCAGGGTTATTCATTTTTTTCAATATTGTCAGATAAGAAATGGGTCTTTGTAGCTAATAAACCATAATGTAAGAAGGAACTTGGCAGGTCTGGAAAATGTAATTATTAAAGATGTGGGCAGAGGTCTCTCTTTGATGTGATCTTATAAAGTGTGGAGTCCTTTGTTGATAGAAAGGAAAATCGGATGCTCACCTGAATATATAATACACCTGAATATCTAATACAGGGCGCCTCAAGAAAATGTACACACTTTATAGTGTCAAATTTATTATGCTGTAATTCACACATACCTCGCATATGGTGTACACAGAAGCAGTTGCTTGACCCAGTTAATTAATGAATAAATTAAACCCAAGTGCTCAAAATGTGCCCCATTGGAGTCTATACACCACTGACATAGTTGACTAAAGGATCTGCAGACAACCCCCAATATGTGTGCTGGAAAAGTGTCACCCGGTGCCGGAATCTGGAAGAAATTGCTGAACCAAAAATAATTGGCAGTGACGTGATGTCATCACTTCTGGCTTGCCCGAAATTTGAAGCAGCTGAAGAAACGTGAGTCAAGGGGTGTTGCGCCTCCCTGCAGCGGCTGTCCTTGGTGGCTTCGCCTCTAAGCCGAAGCCAAGTTGCGTCAAGACATGGAGGTGCTGAAGATGGGCAGGCCAAGGGGTGTGACACCCTTGCTCGGCTATTTTTGGCCTCTCCAAGTTGCTTCTTTGTGTTCTCGTGAGAACACGAAGAAGAGACTCAGAGTGGCGAAAGAAGACTGCTTGCCACTGAGCCTTGGTGGGGCGGCAGTGGTGTTACCCCCCAAATTGGTGTGGCCCACACCAGCCGCACCCCCCTGTGATGACACTGGTTCCACCCATCTCTTCAATTAACCCTTAGATATGTGAACTCTTAGATGTTGCAGGTTTTCTACAATGAAGTATGTAGATCATTGGAGATCATTAAAATGGGTATGCATTTTTTGAGACACCCTTCATATTGAAGTGCTAGATAAGGATCATCTGTTTTCATTAAATGTTGCTGTCAAAATGTTTCTAAGTCATATGTCAGTGGTATTTATACTTCTATGCAGCTTAAAAATTATGAATTTGTATTTTGCCTTTCTGGGAATTTCAGCACAAGGCAGCTGACAATGAACTAATAAAATAGCTAAAATCCAAAATAGTATAAGATGCTTGAATACAGATTCAAGCATCTTATACTATTCAAATACTCCTAAAAGAAGCAATAAAATAAAATAAACTGAGCTGTTATGTAGCTGACAACACTTTGAAAGGCTGCTTTACAGAGAAGGAAAAGTTTTGTCTCTTTTGTTTAAATACGGATTTAGGGCTTCTGGTAGGCTTGTATGGAAATGAATGATCCTTAAAGTACTCTGGTTGCAAGAGCCAACATCAAGACTTTAAATTGAGCCCAGAAGTGAATTGACAACCAGCAGCGGTGTCGCTTGTTGGTTACAGAATTGTTGGGTGACCTGTACTGTTGTATATGAAAATAAAGTTAATGGGGGTGACACCATGAGTTACTGTACTGGGTGACAGCAACCCTAGTGACACCACTGACAACCAGTGGCGCTAGTAATAGGCCATATTCAGGAGCACCCTAGTGGATCCAGTTTTCACTAGTTGGAGCTTCCAGCCTGTTTTTCAAAAGGCAGTCCCGTGAAGAGAGCTTTGCAGTAGTCCATTGTGGATGTGACACTGCCATGAGGGCTTCTCCCACATCTGTAGAGGTTAATCGACATTCGTGCTGCCATGTTCATGTACAGCTCCTGACCCCAACTACATCTGGAAAGCATGGACCTGACCTCAGTGACCCTATGTACTCATGGGATGATGATGATAACAACCGATAACCAATCCACAAAATGACATGTCTACCTGGCTAGGCGATCCTTTGGTAATGCTGATGATTTCAAAACACCTTAGAGAAGTCTCTTTCCTCTTGAATTTTAGTCTCCATCTGTTTGCCTTATGGAAGGCCTCAGCCTAAGAGGGAAAGCGAGAGATGCTCAGTCATCGTAGCCTCTAACTGGAAAACCGATAAAATACCATCCAACGGTTGAGATGCCTTTCAGCAAAGGCATTACGGATTATGAACAAGGCGTAAGCCTGTGTTAATGAAAGAGAAATCCCTCTAAATAATACCTGAGAGGAAACCAGGGTCATGCTGGGGATCTGTCAACTGCCTCTAGTCTGTCAGCAATTTTCAACCTTTTTCATCTCGCAAGCACACTGACAAGGCAACAAAATTGTCAAGGCACACCATCAGTTGTTTGATAATTGATAAGGCACACTGCTGCCAGCGGTGGACTCGCAGCCCTGCTAATTCATGATCTTCCCCCAATCTCCCGCAGCACACCTGTGGACCATTCACAGGACACCAATGTGCCATGGCACAGTGGTTGAAAATCACGGGTCTGTGTAATTGGTGTATGAAAGGGACTGATGTTTGACCTTGCAGAAGAGTTTGACTCTGATTACAATCAATCAATCAATCAATCAATAAACCTTTATTGGCATAACACAACAAAAACAAACAAAAACATAAAGAATAATAATAATACATAACACAGTGAACAAGCAACAAAAACCACACCCAAAGTTATGGGAAAAAGGGAGGCATACCAAAATAAACAGTTAACAATCCTTTACCTAGGTTCCCTAATGTTGGTCACTATAGCCACTCTACGTTCTATGGTTAGTTGAAAAAATTTAGCTAACTGATTGATGGTCCATTTGTTGGTAGAAGAAAGTAAAATCAGGACGATGTCAGAATCAGACCTCCCTTGCAAATTTACTAACAGAGAGTTAAGGATATTGTGCCGGAGGTCGTTATACCAAGTGCAGTGTAAAAGCACATGTGCCAGGGATTCTGTATCTACCTGATTACATAAACAAGGGCCCTGAGCCTTGGAAGATCGATCGAATCTGTATTCCATTAAGCTGGAGGGCAGGGCGTTACATCTGGCTAGGGAAAGTGCACGCCTTGCCTGTGGATTATCAATCACAAAGAGGTACCTAGGACTTTTGCTGAAAATACATGGAAGCTGCAAGTATAAAGGCGAGCAGGATTTAGCCGCTGCAGCAAAAACTTCCTGTCTCTCGATGTCAATTAGTCTGTTCAGGGAGATCTTAATAGCAGCGGTCAAAGTGACCGAGCCTAAAAGGTCCGGCGAAAGCCAAATAGAATGAATTTTCTTAATGAAAAGAATATACCCCGAACAATGAGACAAGTCAGTTAAGATGCCTCTAAAAAAAGGAACACTCTCTGCCAAAGAACACACACGGAACCAAAATTTAAAGAACCTGATCCATATCAAGAATTGCAAGCGATATTGGCCCGCCTCGAGACATAATGCTGCATAGGGTACACAATGAGGAAGACCAAAAATTTTGTATAGAAAGGAAGACTGGATTCGCTCCACGTCAATGTTAAAGGCGGAGAGCCAAATCTGGGATCCATATAATACTTGGTTTACTACCTTAGCATTTAATACTCGCAGTGCTGCCGGAATATAGGCAGCACCCTGGGTATAAAAAAAAACCTAATAATTGCCTGGGTCGTCATTTTGACGGTTCTTATTGCTGCTATACGGTGAGTAGACCATTGATGTTTATAATGATAAAGGATACCCAGATACCTGAAGGACTTAACTTGTTGTATGGCTCTTCCACCAAATTGCCATGAGCAAAGCCTCCAAGACTTCCCTAAAACTATTATTTTAGATTTGTCAAAGTTAAGCTGCAGCTGGTTGGTATATAAATAACTAATACAACCTTGGATGAGACGTTTCAGGCCTATTCTGGTTCGAGATATTAGAACCATATCATCTGCATATAAAAGAATTGGAACTGGCAAAGAACCTATCTTAGGGCAATGCGAATCCAAATTAGCCAAGAAAGGGGCTAGGCTCTGATTACATTGTATGCTTTCCACATTTAATGATGCCGAAAAGGGGGTGGGGGGGGGAGAAGAGTGTGTACACCTCTGCTCAAGATGCATCCCTTTTCTGCATCTTTGGAATGTAGCTTTCTGGGTGCAAAATGCTCCTGTCTTTTTAGCACGAAGTACCTGCAGCTCTCTCTCTCTCTCTCTCCTCCTTTCCCCCGCCCCCAGGGCAAAGCAAGGCCTTGTTCCTCAGCAGCAGGGCGGCTTCCACGAAGCTGTGTTAATTAAGAAACATTCAGGCGCGGCTGGCAACTGGATCCATTTTATCTATCAGCAGAGCCAGTGAAATGCATCAGCGGAGTCTAATGGCACTTGTATTCAATACCTTATCCCTTCATGCATGTAATACATTTGCTATTATCGCCCTGCCCTGGAATCCTGATCACTCCCAGGACTGAGTGGCAGGTGAACCGTGGGCAATAGATTTAACGGCAAGCTTAAGCGCTGGAACGTGGGAGGCGGGGGAGGCCCGGTCTGTCCTGCTTTGGTTTGAGAAGCAGGATAAATGTTAACAATCCTCTTTGGGGAAGAACAAAAGGAGAATATCAAATTAAAGGGAAACTTGGCATTGACGGTTGCTGCAGCTAATTCAGCAGAAAAATGTTTGAAGACTAGTAATGGGGTGCTTTTCTGTCCTCCGCCAAGGAATTGCGTTGTTGAATCTCGGGCTTGGGACAGTAATCTTCAACCCTTTTGAAGGAAGAAGGAAGAAGGGTCTGTTGGGTGTGTGGAGCTCAGGGGCTCAGTTCATTGTGAACTTGGTTCCTCGGCCAGTGTCAGACCTGGCCAACCTCAGCCCTCTCCCAGTGCTCCTCAGAATCGGACGTGTGCTTCTTGCGTTAAGTCACGGGGAGATTCTGTGATGAATCTTTTCTGTCCATGATAACGTCCAAACCCGCACCCCATCGTAACTCATTTTGAAAGTTATCTGCCTTTTTCTTTGCCACGGCACAACCGAAACTAGGCAGGTGTGACTCTAGCCAACCCTGACCCTTTTGCTTTAGCAACACTAGCAGTGACTCGATAAGAAAAGACAAATTTCATTGTAGCCAAAAGGTCGTCCCTAATCAAATACCTGCTTGTCTTTCTCTTCTTTCCTTCTCAGACAAGTGCAGTCCTGTGTGCTGGAGGTTGTGCGCTTTTGGCTTTCAGCTCCTTGCTGGCTGTCATTGTGATCTTCCTTCCCAGTGGGCAATGCGAGAGACGGGTCTGCACTCTGGCCGGTTACATTCAGACAGCAGCGGGTAAGTGAACTGGTACTCCAGTTTTCTTTTGCGCGATGTATCCAGACTACAGTACTGTACTTTCCCCCCTGTCTGAAACTTGCACCCATGACTACAAGTGGGGCGAACGCTTGCCACCACTCTAAACTTGGCTCCTTGTTAACCAAAAATCTGTATCGTTGTTCTTCAGACTGGGGGGGTTCCCCCACCCACAGCTCCGGCTCCACCCTCTCATGGTACTTGCAGAACTGTCCTGCCAGGTCTCTGTCACCCGCTCTGTTCACCTACAAAGATCCTGCCAATCTTGCATGGTAGGCTTTCCCTGGTAACTTCAGTGTTGCTTTGAGAGGGGAGGGAGTTGTACACACGATGTCCCTCCAGCATAATCGTTGGCACTGACTGAGGGTTCTATACTGGAGCTTGCTTGATGGGCGGGTTCTATACTGGAGCTTGCTTGATGGGCATGTGCAGCTCCACCCACTTTTCCACCCAAAGCGCACCTGGCTCTTGCTTCCCCAAGCAACGGGGAAACCTGCCTTGGAAGCCTCAGGGGAAGCAGAAGTAGTTATATAGACTTTGCCTGGAGCTCATTCAGTGGCAGCAGTGCTGCCAGTAGAATTGGTGGCAGGCTTGTTGATAGTGTGCTACACTATCCCGGGTGACCACAGTAGTGGTTAGGTGCATGGGGGGGGGACTGACTCCATGGGGGGAGCCTGGCCAGTGCAAGCTTGGGGGAGGAATGGTGAAGTGCCATGCACTCTGATGGCATTGTATAGAGAGATTCTTGATGCAGTTGCATTTCTCGTCTCACCCCTACCTCTGGGCGAGTAATTTTTACAGGAAAGTTGAGCAGGGGTACAGAGAGTACAGAGAGGCTGGCTTCTGTTAACGAAGGCTGCAGCTTTTGGGGAGGCTGTGCGTTCCTGTGAATCCAAGAGGCAATGGTAAAAATTGATTTAGGTGATGACTGTTGACTCGGGATGCTGCCCTTCAAACTAGAATTAATCCACAGTGAACTGAAATTTGAAAGGAATAATGCAAAGCTGTTGCTGAAGCTTGAATGGTTGACTGGGGAGAGTCTTAAAGGAGCTCATTAGCTTGATCAAACACGCAGTAAATTCTCTCTTTTTTGTCAATATTGCTTAAAGAATACAAAGTGTTTACCTCCTGCTTGGAATCTCTCAACACCCCCCCCCCCAGAGATCCTTGGTTTTATTTACTTGTTGGACAGGCTGTATCCTTTGTAACAAAGCAATAAAGGCTGGGCTACATTGTCCACGGCTGCGTCGCGGCTGCGTTCCGTGTGCGTCTGGTGTCCCGCCCCCAGGTCAAACAGCAGGCTCTGATTGGCCGGACGTAGCACGGACGCAGCAAAAGTCGAGCCAGGCTCGACTTTTGCTGCGTCCGCGCTACGTCTGGCCAATCAGAGCCTGCTGTTTGACCTGGGGGCGGGACACCAGACGCACACGGAACGCAGCCGCGACGCAGCCGTGGACAATGTAGCTCGGGCTTTACTAACAAAGACTACTAACAATAAGCTGCCCCAGAACTTTGTCTCGGTTTATGTAGGTCTCCCTCAGAGTTGCCTTTGATCTTGCTCCCTCACTGCACTTTGCCTGCCACCCCAAATTTGAGGTGGAAAATGTTTCAGTGAGAGTACAGTAGCCTCTCATATTCATGGGTCCCGTATCCACGGTTTCACTTATCCATGGTTTTCAAACACACACCCCGGTCACACTCATGACTCGCCTCTCTTTACAAATGCTTTGCAAAAGGGAGCTTTTTGTAAAAGGAAGCAGATAGCGAGAACGCCAGACTCCTAGCTGCTGGAGGAGGCAACAGCGAGAACGCTAACAGGAAGTGGATAGCAGAGGAAGCAGACAGACAGCAAGAATGCTTGACTCTGCTTCCTGTTAGCGTTCTCGCTGTTGCTTCCTGTAGTGTTCCGTCTAGCACGGGTGTTCCCAACCTGTGGTATGGACCGCAGGCCCGGGGGTACACGAGACGCTGTCCCTTATCAGCTGCTGCGATGAGCAGCTAAGGGACCGCTACTAAAGGGGATTTTTTCTGGGTTGCAGTGTGGGCGGACGGGTCCTCCTGCTCGCACCGCAACCCAGAGGGAAAGGGTATGCAGGGGGGGGTACACAGGCCTCCGAGGTTCCGGGGGTACACAGGGCAGCCGGAGGCCTGCGTAGGGAGTCCGCAGGCCTCTGAAGATTGGGAACCCCTGCTCTAGCAGCCACAAGTCTAGCGTTCTTGCTGTCTGCTTCCTTTTTACAAAAGCTTCCTTTTGCAAAGCGTTTGCAAACACAGGGCAGCCGGAGGCCTGCGTAGGGAGTCCGCAGGCCTCTGAAGATTGGGAACCCCTGCTCTAGCAGCCACAAGTCTAGCGTTCTTGCTGTCTGCTTCCTTTTTACAAAAGCTTCCTTTTGCAAAGCGTTTGCAAACACAGGGCAGCCGGAGGCCTGCGTAGGGAGTCCGCAGGCCTCTGAAGATTGGGAACCCCTGCTCTAGCAGCCACAAGTCTAGCGTTCTTGCTGTCTGCTTCCTTTTTACAAAAGCTTCCTTTTGCAAAGCGTTTGCAAACACAGGGCAGCCGGAGGCCTGCGTAGGGAGTCCGCAGGCCTCTGAAGATTGGGAACCCCTGCTCTAGCAGCCACAAGTCTAGCGTTCTTGCTGTCTGCTTCCTTTTTACAAAAGCTTCCTTTTGCAAAGCGTTTGCAAACACAGGGCAGCCGGAGGCCTGCGTAGGGAGTCCGCAGGCCTCTGAAGATTGGGAACCCCTGCTCTAGCAGCCACAAGTCTAGCGTTCTTGCTGTCTGCTTCCTTTTTACAAAAGCTTCCTTTTGCAAAGCGTTTGCAAACACAGGGCAGCCGGAGGCCTGCGTAGGGAGTCCGCAGGCCTCTGAAGATTGGGAACCCCTGCTCTAGCAGCCACAAGTCTAGCGTTCTTGCTGTCTGCTTCCTTTTTACAAAAGCTTCCTTTTGCAAAGCGTTTGCAAACACAGGGCAGCCGGAGGCCTGCGTAGGGAGTCCGCAGGCCTCTGAAGATTGGGAACCCCTGCTCTAGCAGCCACAAGTCTAGCGTTCTTGCTGTCTGCTTCCTTTTTACAAAAGCTTCCTTTTGCAAAGCGTTTGCAAACAAACTGCCCGCTTCCTGTGTTGAGGACGCCGCCACAGTAAGTACTGCTATGTGCGGTTTTGGGTATCTGCGGTAGCAGCAGGAACGTATCCCCCCACGGATACAGGGGGGTCTGTATTTACTTCTTGGCCTCACTGCCCAATGAATGGGAGGTGTATATGTGTTTGTATCTTGATATGAAGCGCTAGCTCTGCTACAACTCCCTATCCTTCCTTCCATGACTAAAAAAAACCCTGTTCTCAAACCAAGATTCCCTCTTCTGGACTCATCAGTATAAAAAGATGGGCATTACCATTTGTCACAGGAAATTGCAAAAGGAACTGTGCATACGGTAATTGGGCTTTGACATGTGTGCCAGAAAGTGGAGCTAAGCATTTTCCCTCTCTGAGAGCTGCCTGCAAGCAAGCATTTAAAAAACCCCAAACCCCTCTCCAGAGTTTAAATCCTGCCAAGAAATCTTTTTGAAAAGGAATTTCCTCCTCCTGCTGTAGCAATCAGTGGAAACAAAGATGATTTGGAGTACAGATATACAGGAGGATGTTATTCCAGGGTTCAGAGTAGAAGAGAGGACCTACCTTTCCACCACTGTGGCTCCTGAAGATAAGAAATAGTCACTCATCTGTTTGGGAGATTCCTACAGCTGAAGAAAGGAAATCGTTCCCTTGTACCTGAGATTCCGGCAACAGGCTGACTAAAGCCCGAGCTACATTGTCCACGGCTGCGTCGTGTCCGCGTTCCATGCGTGTCTGGTGTCCCACCCCCAGGTCAAACAACAGGCTCTGATTGGCCGGACGTAGCGCAGACGCAGCAAAAGTCGAGCTGGGCTTGACTTTTGCTGCGTCCGCGCTACGTCCGGCCAATCAGAGCCTGTTTGACCTGGGGGCGGGACACCAGACACGCATGGAACGCGGACGTGGATAATGTAGCTCGGGCTTTAGACTGATGAGTTTCACCTGCTGCCATGAATGAGATGTTTTCCCTGATGTTTACCGGCTCTGTCAGTGTGAACCAGTTGTGATACTATACTAGTCATCTTCTTGTGTACAATTGGCCCACCTTGCTCCTTGTCTGCATACAAAGATGTTGCATGGAGTTTGCCTGTGGAAGCTCCCCTCTGTGCCAACCAGCTGTTGTTGCCAATGACTGAATCCAGTTCCAAGTCCCTGAATCTCTCTCTTCTCCTGAATCTCGAGGGTTCCAGATGCTCACCAGCTTTCTTAGTGCTGCTTAGGGTCTTTTTTTTTAATCCAGCATCTGCTGTTCTTGTCGGGTACTTTCCCTAAAGCTTCAGTGTTTGGCTGCTTTTCAGCTATTGGGTCAACCAAGCTGAGGCAAGCAAGAAGATGCTGTTATGGCTCCATTTTGCTTTGGGGAGCACAGAACTCCCCCATTGGCTTGGCTGGAATGTGTTGCTTCAGGCCTGGCTCAAGCTGTTGGTGCTTACCAATTTTAGAAACTTCAGAATGGCCAGAGTACCTTAGAGGAGCATAATCTCCTTTATGTACTTCCCGCACTTTGAAATGCAGAAAACAAACTCTGCTGCATGTTCCCTGTTTGGCCCAGTAAAGTCTGGGAGGGCAAAGAGCAGAGGACTATGTTTGATCATAGAGTTGGAAGATAACCACAAGGCCATCTAGACCAGCCCCCTACCTGTAACAGGAAATCCTAGAGCAGGTGTTCTCAACCTGTGGGACTGCAGGCCGGGAGTGATCAGCAGCTGATTAGGGACAGCTGCTAAAGGGGATTTTTTTACAACTACTTTCATATTTCCTTGTAATGCCTGTAAGTTGTTTCAAGAAAGCATCACCCACAAAGGTTCCCTTACCTTGAGGAGGCCTCTGTGATTGTCTCCCCCACCGCAGGATGCAGCGCGTGCCCCGTTGGCACGGCTGCATCAGCACTGGAAAGTTGGAGAGGATTGGGCCCTAAGTCTAATTAAATACACTGCAGCACCCACACTGTCAGATGTGGCAACATGCCTGTCATTCTGCAAGTGAAAACATTTGTTTGTTCCCAAAGTTTGTGCTGATGGCTACAGGGCTGGCCCATCCATGAGGCCAACTGAAGCTGTTGCCTCAGGCAGCAGATTGGTGGGGGAGCACCCATCTCTGTCCACCTACTTGCCTCCACTGCCCCACCTCCTTCCACTTCCTGGATTAGAAAAGGAAGAGGGAGGCAGAGAAGAAGAAGAAAGTGGAGGGAGGAGAGTGCTGAACATTAGAAAGTGGGAGGAGCAGAGGGGGCACTTCGTTGGGTAAGATTCCTGTTGTGCCTGGAGGATAACTTCATCTTCCAGAAAGTGGAAGAAGATATGAGGGCCACCCTTGACTTGATCTTAACCAATAGGACCGAATTGGTCAGTGAGATCAAAGAAGTAGGAGCTTTTGGGGAAAGTGATCATGAGCTCCTGGCATTCTCATTTGGCATGTTTTGTGTCAGGTGCCACGAGGTTTTGGACTACCTCTGGATGGCTACCTATGCTTTAAAATGGTGTCTTGTTGCTGCCATCAATTGTGTTGGTAGGATGGTTTTGTGTCTTTTTTGAAAGTGTGTTTGAGTTTTAAAGAGAGAGATGTACGGTAATAAGATGTGTATTTTCTTGCTTCTCTTCTTGTGGGGAAATTCTTGCCAGGTTGGAGGGTAGGTTAGATTTGATCTTCTTTGTTGGGCAAGATTAGGTTTACCATAGTCCTGGAATCGAGGCATGCTTCGGCCTAGAGAGGACCCGAGCTGCTCCCAAGAGTGCACCGTGGCTGCCCAATGCGGGCCGCAACTTCCGCGGCTTCCGGTCAACGAGGCGACTGCGTTGGGCAGCCGCGGTGCACTCTTGGGAGCAGCTTGGGTCCTCTCTAGGCTGAAGCACGCCACGATTCCGGGACTATGGTAAGCCTAGGCAAGATGAAGTGACTGCTCTTTGGCCTGGGGTGGGGGCTGTGCGGTTTCAACAGTTATTTTGTGTTGTGTGTTTAAACAAAAAGCTGGTAGCAGCCACCTCTGCTTTAAATGAGCCAGTGTGATGTAGTGGTTTGGTGTCTTAACTAGAGTTGTGGGAACTCCACCCTGAAGCTTCTTGAGTCCGTTGGTAAATCTCCCAGCTTGGCCTACTTCACAGGGTGGTTGTGAGAGAAAAGGATGGAGGTCAGATGCTGCCCTCTGCTGTTTGCCACTACCTATGTGTGTGTGGAGGAGGGATAGGCTGCAGTTGTAGAATGGAGAGGTAAATGTATTTTGCATATGCCCAGAGGCGCACGTTCAGCCCTACTCTTGAAAACTGATTTCTTGGACTGCATTCTGGCACAAATGAAGCCCTGGGCATGGTTTCTTTGCAGTTCAAATACAGTTTTTTTTTTGGGGGGGGGGGATGGACGAGATTAAAGATGCGTGTGTGTGTGAGAAATAGAAGACCTTGCATACAACCTGGAAGACATACACACATACAACCTACAATGTTCCCCCTCCTTTCATCAGTGTAGTGATTTGATCTCTTCAGCCCACAGGCAGATCCATCTCCCCTTTTCTCTCCCCCCCCCCACCACTTGGTGTAAACTTAGCAGATTGGTATCCTGCCAGCAGTTTCTCTTATGCATTGCCAAGCGCGTTTATACCCAACTAGGGGCAATTGGTTGACTCCATTCCAGTCTCTGAAGCTGTTGCTCTACCAAAGAGCAAAAGCTGCCTGCCTGCCTTTTACCCTTTCCTCTTGCACAGCTGGTGCCACTTTGAACCTGGTATCTTCTGGTGCAATGGGGGTGGGTGGGTGGCTCTGTGATAACCAAGCGAATATCTCTCTCTCTCTCTCTCTCTCTCTCTCTCTCTCTCTCTGCTCCGGTGGACCAAGACCACTGAGAAGGATTAATATGAGCGCAAACGTGAATCTCTTCCTCTTGTTTAGCTTCGGAGAGCAGATGACTTCGATCCTGACCATTCAAAATGATGGTTTCAAAATGATGGACCATTCAAAATGACAGGCAATAACTTCACCTAGCTAGGAGGATGTTGATGTCCCCAATAACTGCTGTTGTGATTTTCACTGTACTTTGTTATTTGTACACGTTTTAAGTTGGATGTTGAATGCATACCCACCCACTACTGCCCCTGATCTACACTGCACGAATTCCGGTGCGTCCCGGGCGCATGCGGTGCGTGCGCCTTCCATATTAACTGATTGCAACGGAACGTGGGAGAGCGCTGCTCTCCCGAGTTCCAGCACGTTCAGACATGGGGCATGCTGATGTCTGGCCATGTGGACGGGACGTAGAGTGATGCGCTCACCAATGGGAGGGGGGGCCTTTCATCTAATCGGAGTACACATGTGCGACCAATAAGGAGGGACACTATGAGGGGAAAATATCTGGTGGAGCCAGGGCAGCATCTCGGGGCGGGGCGTCCCGTCCGCTACGCTTGCGACTCCCCAAACGCGAATGGATTTTGTGTAGTTCCGGCCTGAGGGTAACGGTTCATGCACCTGACACAGTGGACAGCTGATGCGCCAATAAATTTGTTCGTCTTTTGAGGTGCCCACAGTACTGTACTTTTTTCCTCTCTTTTGCTGCAACCTGGAAGTTGGTCTTTCTGTATCTTTCTTTACTTCAGTTAAGTACCCAAGGGCTCAGTCCAGCCTAACTCAGCACAAGTCAGGCACAATTGAGGCACAATTGCGGCGTAACTGTGGCCTAAAATAGGGCTGAGTTAGGCTGCAACTATGCCTGAGTTAGGCAGGAGGCAAGAGCAGTGGGCCAGGATCGAGGCAAAACTTACCGCAGAGGCAGGCAGGCCCCTGTGGGGAGGTGTCCATCTTGTGGAAGCGAAGAGCCCCCTCCTGAGCTCGTCTGTGTGCACCTACCACAGCTGCTGCAGCGTTCGCAGCAGATGGGCAGCCACAGGTGGGCCTGCAGGCACTGGGCGTGCAACAGTCAGCGGAAGGGCAGAGGTTGTGCCAGTGCCAGCTGCCCCAGGGCACCCTGTGCATTAGCCACCTGCCGCAGGGGGGAGTGCCACTGCCCTCCCTCCTGCAGAAGGGGTAGCCACCCCCAAGCCACGTTGAGGCTACACATGGGAGTCATGGGGGGGCGGGGGTGAGAAGGGAAGGAGGGGGTGGGAACGGCACGCACAAGGGGGGTCCCATGAAGTCTGGAACCGCCTCTGCCAGGACATGCCCGTGCGCTGCCTGAAGCCCTGGGCCTCCAGGGCCGTGGCAATGCCCACAAAGAAGGCATCCTGGCATGCCTTCTGCTCCGTGCCCCAGCCAAGACCGAGATATGCCTTGGGCTTGTCTGCTGCGAGCGGGAAGGGCTCATGCAGCTCATCACGCCCCCAGATGGGGCAACGTCGGCGCCTCGCGGCAGGCGCTCTGACGGGGTGGGGGGTGCCAGCGTCCATCATCAGGGAGTCGGAGGGGAGGCAGGCACACAGACAGGGGGTGCTGGGGAGGGGCACGGGTGGGTCAGAGACAACAAGGCTGGTGGGAGAGGGATACAGGGAGAGGGGTCTACAGAGACCAATAGGGACACAGGGGTCACTTCGCAGATGAAGGCAATGCAGGAACGGGCGCCTCTCATGCAGACGGACCGAGGGCGGAAACGGACGCCGTTGACGGGCGGACGTAGGGCGGAAACGGACGCCGTTGACAGGCGGACCGAGGGCGGGTGAGAGCCCTGGTTGCCGAAAGGGCTCTTCACGGATGTGGTGGACGCGAGTGGATCCAGTATAGGCGCCGTGTCGCCTGTCACTGTTTGCCTCCCTGAGAGGCCCCCCAACTCCCCCCTCCCCTCTGAGCCCTGAGGGTCTGGCAGTCCCCCTGCTGTGGTCTCCCTGGGAAGGCAGTGGCAGTCCCTGGATGGGAGTCATGCAGGGGCTTGTGTGCTGGGCGCTGTCTCTGTGTGTGTGGGGCAATGCTTGTGTTACACTGAGGACATGTTGTTCAAGGGGCCTTTGGCCAAGGGGCATCTTTATTGTTCTGGAACATTGGCAGAGATGGCCAGGCGAGGCTGCCAGGGGTAGGCACAGCAGCCACTCAGAATGTAGCAGCAGCAGCAGCAGCAGGCGTGCCCCATGGACCTGGAGATGCAGGCTCTTCCCCTGTGGAACTACAGCCTGCTCCATAGAAAGGGGAGGGATAGCAAGTACGCAGCCAGGGAGGTAGAGCAGCAGCAGCAGCTGAGGAGGATTGCAGGGCAGGCTCCCAGACCTCTGGCAGCATCAAGGCAGACTACCGTGGGGCAACCAGACTGCAGGCCCAGGGGTGCTCCCCGGAAGGTAGGTGGTAGTGGACATTCCTGGGGAGACAAAAAACACGGGGGTGTTCCATGGCAGCTGCTGTGTGGTAGCAATCGCCATTGAAGAAATGCCAGTGTGCCGGTTGCAAAGGCCTGCAAGGAGAGAAATCAAACACAGCTGAGAGGTGTGACACACATAGCATGGTCTGCGCTCCTTCCCTGGGTGTAAGGTGAGCATGATCCTGTAAGGGAAAAGGGTCAAAGAGAGAGACAACAACACAACGTGTGGGTCACAACCATGGCAAACCTAGCAATACTGACCTGTCAGTAGACCCTGTGGAGAAAAGGGGGGGGAACAGCTGGTGCCTACATAAGGCTAACAGTTCCACACTTGTGGCATTGTGTGCTCACATTACTACAGGCAGCAATCAGACACAACAGTGGTCAAGAGGCATGTATCCTATATATCATAGCAGGCAAAGCAGGTAGCTATGAGACAAGACATTGGTAAAGAGGCATATCATGGCAGGCATTGCAGGCAGCTATGAGACAAGACATTGGTAAAGAGGCATATCATGGCAGGCATTGCAGGCAGCTATGAGACAAGACATTGGTAAAGAGGCATATCATGGCAGGCATTGCAGGCAGCTATGAGACAAGACATTGGTAAAGCATCATGTATCCTACCTATATTTCTATATGCAAAGAGGCAGAAGTCAGACCACATGTCAGCACGAACCCTGCTCTTACCTGCACTTACCTGCTGGTGTTGTTGCCTGTGGGGGGGGGGAGAGGGGCTGGGAGAAAGACATGGGTTAGCAAACACTTGCATGGAGACAGCTGCCCAGGCACAGCTGTAAACAGTTTGGCCACAGGCAGAACAGCCCTCTCTGCCCTAGAGGGGGGCAGAGAGGAGAGGAGAAGAGAGAAGTGGGGTGTTTGTGAATTTTGCCCTCCACCGACAAAGTCCCACTTTGTGGCTGCTTGGGGACAGGACCCCACGCCACGTGCTCAGAGAGAGAGGGAGAGAGAGAGTGGAGGACTGGGGCTGGGCTTTTGTGGGAAAGAGGCTGGGTGGGGCTGGGTGCTGATAGGGTAACTATTTGGGTCCATGTCCAGAGTTATGCTACAGCTATTCCGTCCTAACTCAGGCGTAGGGTGTTAGAACTTTTCAGGAGAGGACTGGAGTGGGTAAGGTAAAATGGCTCCTATGGGTCTCCTCAAATTTAAGTCCACCTTTTTTGTTGACCTAAATTTTGTGCTGCAGTTGTGCTCGAGGGGGCGTGTCGGAGCTTGCCAGTGTCTGGAATCCGACTCAAATTCGTAACCGCCCCCGTCACTCCCCCGACACGCCCCCAACACGCCCACTTTTAGGCCAAACTTAGGACGGAATAGCTCTTATGCCGAACTTAGGACTGAATTGGTCAACTTTCCTTAACCCGTCCTATGTCAGTCACAATTGCAGCACAAATTTGGCCTCTGCGGCACAATTCAGGCACAACTCGAGCCTAAGGCGCTTAGGCTGCAGTTGTGCCTGAATTGTGCCGCTGAGGCCTTAGGCTGGACTGGGCTGGAAATGCCCCTTCTGACCTCCTTTCTTTAGAGCTGTCTGCAGCATCTTAAACACAGATTCTAATGCTTGTATGTCTGCTGTTTTGTGGCTATGCAAAACAAGACACCGTTTTTTTCCCCTCAGGGTTTTGTACAGCTTAATAGCTCAATACGTCCTCCTGTAATGGGCACTGGCCAGAAGAGGATTGCTTTTTAAATGAGCATTGATAACTGGTGGCTGCTAGCTACTGCATACTACCTGCTTTTGTTGGGGGGGGGGGGAGAGAAGCCATTTGACAGTAGAATCTACACTGTAGATGTAACCAGTGGAGGAAAGAAATCTGAATTCTTGCAGTTGGCTGGCTGTCTAGGCCATCTGTCTTATTGGCTTCCCTTTCACCAAGTGGAACTGGTGGAAGGATGGTTGGCCACTAGCTTTTGGCCTCCAGCTGTGCCATTGAGCATCTTGGCTCTGCAGGAACAAATTTAGCCTGGGGGCTGCCCATTGTGAGGGGTCTCACAACTGCGCTGTTGGTTAATGTGGCCTGATGTTTGTGTCTGGAAAAAATATCTGTGTCAGGAGGTGTTTAACCTAATGAGATTTTTTAAAAGGGAAAAGTGTAACTACCACCGCTCAACTGGATTATTAACAAAGGGCTGTTCCATATGAAGGCTCGCGTTCTTCGCCACCATCTCCATAATCCTATCTTAATTGGCTTTTGGGGTAGGGGGAGGGAAACGAGGAGGACAAGCCTTATTCACAAGGAAGATTTTTTTTCTTGCAGATCATTTCCAGCTATCTTGCAAACCCATTTGAATATTCATCTGGTCTCCCATAAAGGGTAAATAAAAAAATTACACAACCCGGATCCATTTTGTGTAACCTAATTACATGCCTAGGTCTGAGGAATGTTTTGTGCAAAGCTTGTTGAAAACATGCGCTGATGATGATGAAGAATATTTATATGCCACTTTTCAACAAAATTTCACAAGGTGGTTTAAAGAGAAATCAAATCACTGACTCCCTGTCCCAAAAGGGCTTACAAGCTGGAAAGATGCGTAAGACATACCAGCCACTAGAAAAGACACTGTGCTGGGTTGGACTCTCCCCCTGCTAAATATAAGAGGAGCCTGTCCAGTTAGCAGGGTATGATGAAGCAGTTTGTAGTCTTTAACCTGATTATGAGTCTTGGAGCTGAGATTTACCCGGTAGACAGATGGGTGGCTGGCAACTCTGATCTGTGTTTGAGTTGGAAGGAAGACTGAACTGGCTAATCCTTTTAAATCAAAACCTGTGTTTTAAGATTAAAAGAGTCTAGACTAGGGACTCTCCAAATGCAATCCATTGTGTGCATTTTTCAAGCAGTGGGTTGTCTTTTGGTGACTTACATTGCCAACTCCCTTTTTCTGTGGCAGAAGACAGACATAAAATTTTTGACAGAATTCACAGAGGGTGCTTTGCCCATAACGTGAACCAAGACTGCAATCCTATACACACTTTCCTGGGAGTAAGCCCACTGAAGACAATGGGACTTCTGAGTAGACATGTATATATAGGCTTACCATCGTCCCAGAAATGACCGGGAATGTCCCGGCAAGCCCCTTTTGTCCCCCCCGAACTGTAGTTTAGTCCCGGCCCGGCCTGCCGGCTGCATCGCAGCAGGCCGGAGCTCTTCTGCGACTGTGCTGCCTGCTGCAGCATGTCTCCGTCCCTAATCTTCCTAGTCTCGCGCGTTTGTGCGAGACTGGAAGCACTCGGAAGATGTCCAAGTTCACTCGGACAACTTCGGAGACATTCCAGCCTCGCGCGCATGCGCGCGAAGCTGGAACGTCTCAGAAGACATCCGAAGTTCACTCGGACATCTTCTGAGATGTTCCAGCTTCGCGCGCATGCGCGCGAGGCTGGAATGTCTCGGATGACGTCCGAAGTGACATCACAGCAGGCGCGCGAGACTAGGAAGATTAGGACGGAGACGTGCTGCAGCAGGCAGCACAGTCTCAGAAGAGCTCCGGCTGGCTGCGATGCAGCCGGCAGGCCGGGGCGGGACTAGTAAATGAATTCACACACAATACACACACATACACAACAAACACAAATAAAATAAAATACACAAATAAAAGAGCACAGTATTTAGCACAGGAAAATAAAATACAGTATTTTACCTTTTTTCACGTGCCTCTGAGCACGTGCAGAGTGCCACTGCTGTTTTCATCCCAGCCAGCTGGCTGCGTTGTGACGGCCAGCACTGGCCATTACAATGCACCTGGCTGGCTGGGACAAAAACAGCGGCGGCAATCTGTACGTGCTCAGAGGCACGGAAAAAAGGCAAAATACTGTATTTATTTTACAGTGGACACGCCCACTTCCAGCGGAAGTGACATCACAGTTTTTGACCCGCCTTCTTGTGATGTCACTTCCGTCCCCCTTGGGGGGGCCAGAAATCTGGTAAGCCTATGTATATAGGATTACACTGCAAGTCTTGGAACTTGCTTTCCACGTCAGGCTGATTTGAAATTCCCCTTTGTGACCTGTATTGCAGGCTGTGAAAAGGAGCAGGGAAACAGACTTTTCCGAAGGCAGTTACTGTCGGGGACACAGTGTTGGCAGTGCACTGCAAGACATTATGGCAGTGTTTCCCAAACTTTTTCAACCCACGGCTCCCTTACCATTGGTGACTATTTGTCACGGCTCCCTTTTACATTATGTTGATGCCTGCCAGTTGGCATTGCACTGTTTTCCGAGAGGATTCCGTGGCACTCCGCGGCTCCCCTGGCTGGTATCCGCGGCTCCCCTGGCTGGTATCCGCGGCTCCCCTGGCTGGTATCCGCGGCTCCCCTGGCTGGTATCCGCGGCTCCCCTGGCTGGTATCTGCGGCTCCCAGTTTGGGAACCACTGCATTATGGGGAAAATGCTGTCTTTGAATCCAAGAGGAGGTCAGCAGTAAAGTACTCCTCCCCTTGAGAGGAGGGAAAGTATGTATTCACTCAGAGCATTCACCCTCCCCCTAGACATGTTTTGGATGAATGTTTGGATGGGTCCAGTGTGTTGTGTGCTTGGTTCTTTCCTTGTCGTGTGGATTAATCCAATTAAATGTATGAGTATTTTAAGTGATTGACAGGGATGTGGATAAAGTCTCTGACTCAAAGTCTCGAGTCAAGTCCCAAGTCTTTGCCCCCAAGTCCCGAGTCTTTGGTTGTGAGTTGCGGGTCCCTGTCTATTTAATGGGGAAAAAACAGGTTTAAACCTGAATATAATTCGACTTGTTGTAAAAGGCTCCAAGTCCAGAGTCTTTTACAATCACCGAGTCAAGTCCAAGTCGCGTCATGGACTATACTTCAGTCCGACTCGAGTCCGAGTCGATAGACTCAAGTCTATATCACTGGTAATTTGAACAGGTAAGATTTCTTTAATTGGGTGACAGCCCTAATAATGGTTCTCAACTAGGCTTACTTTGGGAAAGTGTGTACTTGGAGTAGAGAACTCCACGCAAGGATTGGCCGGTCTTAGTGTAGGGAAAAACCTATCCACAGTCAGATTAATGCCATAGGGAGGTTAATTCCTGCGTGACCTGTCCATTCCCCCCCCCCACGTCCAAGAGTCAACTCACCTGATCAATAGAGGTGGTCTTGTTCCTTCCAGATAGGGAGTACCTGTGGAATGGCAAGCAGCAAGCTCCCCATTCCACGGCTCAATCCCCCAGCCTGGTATTGATCTGTGCAGTGACATATTGAAGTACGTGTAATTAGTAACTGTAAAAAAAAAAAAAAGGTTGCAGAGTTGGACTGAAGAAGGTTAATGGTGAAGATGGGAGAGACCTGTACGGACTTCATTCCTTCCTCTATCAGTGATGGATAATGCTGTGCTTCTAATTGCCTAACCTGTTAAGGGACAGATAAGTCCTTCAAAATGGTAGCCTGGGGGGGGGGGAGGAATGCGCCCTGCTGCATGTGTTAGTTCTGAGTTGCAGAAGGGGTCATCCAAGGATGACTTGGATAGACATCCAAGGAGGACCGAGCCCAAGGTTTGGGGACTACGGCAGTGATTTTCAACCTTTTTAATCTCGCAGCACACTGACAAGGTGCTAAAATTGTCAAGGTACACCGTCAGGTTGTGTTTTTTTGTTTTGTTGTTTGTTTTTTACAATTGACAAGGTACTGCCGGTAGGAGGCTCCTATCCCCCAATGGCCCTACTAATAAATGACCCTCCCCCAAACTCATGCGGCACACCTGCAGACCATTTGTGGCACACCAATGTGCTGTGGCATACTGGCTGAAAATCGCTGGACTAAGAGACTGGGAGAATCCACAACTCGTTTTTATATCTGTGCCTCCACAGCCTTGCCAAATTTTATTTGTTGCATTTATATCCTGTCCTGCAGACTGACTAGATAAATCTTTAATTGTATGAATTTTTGTTGATTAAATCAGCATAAATTTACACATGAAAAGGGGGAGTAGTTTTCAAGAAAAAAGCAGGCTCTTTGTTTTCCAATGCCGGGTGTGTTGCAGTAAGATTCACCTTGAAAGAGGCATTCCTCCCTGTGTGAGAGAGGTAAGGTGGAATATCTCTCTTTGAAGGTAGCACTTGCTTGCCATCTGCAGTTCTTATATTAGTTGTGACAATTAAATAATATATTTTAAGAATACGTTAATGGATTCATCGCAGGGGGAGGGCCTTCTTGGCTGATCAACTGTGTTAGAGGTTAATCAAAACAGTTAATTAACTAAATGTGCTAGCCCTCCGAGAAGAACAGACTGGAGTGAGTGTGTGTGTGTGTGTGTGTGTGTGTGTGTGTGTGTACGCGCACGCGCGCTTAAGTACTAAATATTGCATTTACTGCCATGTGTAAGTAAACTGCCACTTGGTGAAATCCTGGGTATATTTTGTGTGCATGAGCAGTTGATTCAAGGGGTCTTTCCTTCCCCACGGCCATCGCCACCACCACTGCAGCTCTCTTTGTAGTTGTGAAAAGCTACTCCGAACCCTTTACTGGGATGAGATATGCCACAGGAGGAGCATCTTGTGCAAGTGGAGTGCTCTCAAAGGCTTTTGGGGCAGCAGTGGTAAAGGGGGGGATAGGAAAACTCCATTATAGAAGCAAACTCTGCTTGCACTACTCTGGATCCAAGCCAATATCTAATATTTTGTGGAGGGTATATGTGGTTTACTATTTGGATCTTCCTAATGCCAGTGGGGGGCGCAGTGGGTTAAACCGCCGAACCATGAGCTGTCGATCAAAAGGTTGGCAGTTCGAATCGCGACGGGGTGAGCTCTTGTTGCTTGGCCAGCTCCTGCCAACCTAGCAGTTCCAAAGCATGTTAATGTGAGTAGATAAATAGGTACCGCTTGTGGGAAGATAAACAGCGCTCCGTGTTCCAGCCGCATGCTACGCGCTGCAGCAAGGAGAGTCATGCCAGCCACATGACCACGGAGGCGTCTTCAGAGAACGCTGGCTCTTCGGCTTTGAAATGGGGATGAGCACCACACCCTAGAGTCGGACACGACTGGACTTAATTGTCGGGTCACCTTTACCTAATGTACCAAAGTGTGTTTGGCCAACCCTGTACTATAGTCATTTCATATAATTTATATTACCATCTCATATTTTACCCATTGATCAACATGCCTCTTGAAGATTTGTGGGGAAGCATGCCTGGTCCTTAGCTCTTCCCCATAGGTTTTCTACTCCCTGGAGTCAGGTACACTATAAATCACGGCAACCAAACTTTTTTACAGAGCCCCTGAAAAAGGAGTTGGACTGTGCCACATAAAATCCTTAAAGCCTCTTTCAGACTTCGTGTGTCCTTTCAGTCATCTTTCACAACAGCTCTAGAAGGTAGGGTTGAGATACAATAATTTGCTTATTCCTGTTTCAGACCTGGATTTCTGAATGTCTGTCTTCTCCTCCCACCAGCATCTTAGTTGCTGCACCCAGCAGCTAAGGTGGTCTTCCGAGGCCCTTCTCCGCATCTTCTTTAGAAGCGAAGTGTGCGATTGAACTTAAGAAACTGCCTTGGGCCAACTTGGCATATCTAACCCAGGACTTGGCTAGACAAGGGCCTACCTTGAGATGCTGCCAGGGAATTGAGCCTGGAACCTCTTATGTCCAAAGTAGGTTTTCTCCCATTGATACTGGGAAGGGGCCAGTGTGCAAAACTGGGAGAAGACAGTGTAATGGTTGAACTGGGAGTCTTAGGTTCAGAGCTCCACACTGAAACTCACTGGGTGACCTAGGACTAGTCGGGATATCTCCTGGTCCAACTTGCCTCACAGGCAGAGGCATAATAACTAGGGCCGAGTCTGAGGGGCACCTGCCTCGGGCGCAGAGGCGTCGCTACGGTGGGGGCGGTACTATAAGTTGCTCCCTGTCCTAGTCCCCGTTTACAAGCCGGCACGAGGCAGCCCTGCCCCTTCACTGTCGGAGCCATTCCGTGCGGAGAAGGCAGGCTGCCTTTTCCGCACGGAATGGCTCCGACAGTGAGGGGGCGGGGCCGCCTCGTGCCGGCTTGTAAATGGGGACTAGGACGGGGCGCAACTTACTGTACCGCCCCTACCGTAGCGACGCCTCTGCAGCTTCTTCAGGATCTTCTGCAGCTTCTGGTGGGCAGCTTCTTCTCCTGGGGTGGCTCTTCTGGGAGAAACTGGAAGTGATATGACGTTGCTTGATGACATGACCTTACCGGCTCACAGGGTTGTTGTATGGATAAAAGGATGGATGAGAAAAACTATGTTTGGTGTCCTTAGTTCCTTAGAGGAAGGGTGGGATATAATGTGATTAATGAAATAACATGGCTTGCCTATGGCCTCCTGATGATGTTTGTGACTGAGGTGGGATTTGAACAGAGGACTTCTGGCTCATGCTATTGGCTTTGACATTCTGCCATGCTATTAAATGGCTCATGTTAAGTACTAAACGTGGAAAATACATTATGTTTCTCCTTGGTTCCTCGTTGAAACAGGTTGTGAATTCCTTGGAGCAGGAACCTGTCACCTTGCCTTATAAGGTAGAGGTGTTTGAAAATGGTATTTTACTCAGAAGTAAGCCTCTGTACTTCTCATTGAACACTCATTGTGTTCAGTAAGACTTAGGTTGTACAGTGGGCCCTCTGTATCCATGAGGGTTCTGTTCCTAAAACCCCTGCGGATACAAAAATCTGCGGATAATGAAATCCACTTTTGTGGGGAGAGGTGCCATAGTACCTGATTTAGCAACCTCACCCACCGACCTGCTTTCCACTACTTGCCTCTCGCGCTGCTTTGTAAAACTCCAAAGTGCCCTGTAAAAAGGGAAGAACCGAAAGTCTCTTCCCGTCACTTTTTTTTTTACAGGCACTTTGGAGCTTTACAAAGTGGTGTGAGTGGCAAGAAGCGGGCGATGGGCTGGTGGGGTTGCTACATCAGGTGCTGTGGTGCCTTTCCCCTGCACCCAGTGGGAGTCCCTCCTCCGTGGATGGCCATCCGTGGATATTCAAATCCATGGGGGACCAATCCGCGGATAAGCATGGCCCACTGTAATCCTCTCGTATTCAACAAAACGTCTCTACTTATAGGATAACCTGGTGACTAAAAACTGTGGCAAGGTGCCTTATGGTGACTTTTCATTCACAGCAGTGCCAAAGTTCTAAAAGAGACAGTTAGGTACTTGGGCAGTTGCGTTGGCTGAGTCCCACATTTCCGTGAAGTTGGGAAGTGCATTGCACAGGGCGGGGGGAAGGAGGAGGAATTGACAGGTGGGTGGAGGGAAGCCCATCTGTCAGCCGCGACAGTGCAAGGACCAAATCCATGATTCATTTCTCCTTGATAAATATATTAATCACAAGGGTAATTGTACTGGAATCGCTCCTGACAGGCAAGTTGCAAAGCTTACTGCAAGTCAGAGCAAAATTGTTCTGGGGAAGAGGGGAAATCACTGTTGAATGATGACAACCTCCTGTCTTGTTCTTGGGAAGACCGTGGGCTGGGGGGGGGGTCCCCAAGTTCCCTCTTGGCGATGCTGGAGGTTGCTGTGGATTTTTGGCATGGGCCTTAAGACCACAGGCATTAATGAGCCTTTATTTAAGATACTTGACATATCTGTTCTGTGAATATTTTGCCAGATATGCACCCCATCTTCCAAATGTAGATTGTTACTGAGCAGTTTGCTTCCCCTACCACAAAGTCACACTGACAACTTTAAACACATACAGTACAACACAAGAATTAATAACCCCATTTTGCTTCTCCTCCCCAGTTTTGAAGCACAAGAAAACTAAAAGGCTGGGCTCCCCTAGTGTGTGTGTGTGGGGGGGGGGCAGGGTTTACAGATAAAAGTTGAATTAAATCCTGAGGGCAGGACTAGAACCAATGGGTTGAAACTACAGAGAAGTAGATTTAGACTAGTCATGAAGAAGAACGTCCTAACAGTCAGAGCTGTCTGGCACTGGAACAGTCTGCCTTGTGCAGTCATGGGCACTGGCATCACTGCAGGGGGGCGGAGCTCTAAGTTCCGCCGCGATCTGACCCTCCGTTACACGGGTGAATGAAGCGGCCCCGCCCCCTCGCCTTCGGAACCATTCAAGGCGGTGAAAGCAACGCGCAGGAGATTCCCTGCGCATTGCTTTTGCTGCCCTGAAAGGCTCCGAAGGCGAGGGGGCGAGGCCGCTTCGTTCACCCATGTAGCGGAGGGTCGGATCGCGGCGGAACTTAGAGCTCCGCCCCCCTGCAGTGACGCCAGTGGTCATGGTCTCTTCCTTGTTGGAGGTTTTCAAAGCACTAACTGGATGGCCGCCTGTCTGCACCAAGCAGAGGGTTGGATTAGATGACTTCCAAGGTCCCTTTCAACTCCAACGTTCTATGATTCTAATTTAACAAGAGTTTTGAATTTATCAAACACGCATGCGCCCTTTTTCTTAGATTTCATTTGACTCTCTGTGTTAGAAGGTGGCAAGAGGGAGAAAATAGGCAAGGAGAAGGGGAGGAGGAGGAAAGATTCCTCCATGGCACGTGAGTTAACAAACACATGCAGGAACTATGTGGTTGATATTGGACCAGCCACAGAGACTGTTGCACTCGGAAGCATGCACACCGGCACCACTCAGCTTGTCTCCCTCTGAGATTTTAAACTTGCTCTGTATAGTTGCATCATGTGCTTGCAAAATCTCACTTGTGTACAAGTACAGTCTGTTGGACTCAGCATTGGAAAACTCAGCAGTGGCCAAAGGATTGGAAAAGGTCTGTTTACGTTCCAATTCCAAAGAAGGGCAGCGCCAAAGAGTGCTCAAACTATCGCACAATTGCACTCATTTCACATGCTAGCAAGGTTATGCTCAAAATTCTACAAGCTAGGCTTCAGCAGTACGTGGACCGAGAACTACCGGACGTACAAGCTGGGTTTCGAAGAGGCAGAGGAACTAGAGATCAAATTGCCAACATGCGCTGGATCATGGAGAAAGCCCGAGAGTTCCAAAAAACCACCTACTTCTGCTTCATTGACTACGCAAAAGCCTTTGATTGTGTGGATCACAACAAACTGTGGCAAATTCTTAAAGAGATGGGGGTACCAGACCACCTTACTTGTCTCCTGAGAAACCTGTATGCTGGTCAAGAAGCAACAGTTCGGACCGGCCATGGAACAACCGACTGGTTCAAAATTGGGAAGGGAGTACGGCAAGGCTGTATATTGTCACCCTGCCTATTTAACTTATATGCAGAGTACATTATGAGAAATGCAGGGCTGAATGAATCGCAAGCCGGAATCAAGATTGCCGGGAGAAATATCAACAGCCTCAGATATGCAGACGATACCACCCTAATGGCAGAAAGTGAAGAAGAACTAAAGAGCCTCTTGATGAGGGTGAAAGAGGAGAGTGCAAAAGTTGGCTTGAAACTCAACATTAATAAAACTAAGATCATGGCATCTGGGCCCATCAATTCCTGGCAAATAGAAGGGGCAGAAATGGAAGCAGTAACAGATTTTACTTTTCTGGGCTCCAAGATCACTGCAGATGGAGACAGCAGCCAGGAAATTAAAAGACGCTTACTTCTTGGAAGGAAAGCTATGGCAAACTTAGACAGCATAATAAAAAGCAGAGATATCACCATGCCAACAAAAGTTCGCATAGTCAGGGCGATGGTGTTCCCAGTAGCAATGTATGGTTGCGAGAGTTGGACCATAAGGAAGGCTGAGCGCCGAAGAATAGATGCTTTTGAACTGTGGTGCTGGAGAAGACTCCTGAGAGTCCCTTGGACTGCTAGGAGATCAAATCAGTCAATCCTAAATGAAATCAACCCTGACTGTTCCCTGGAAGGACAGATACTAAGGCTGAAACTCAAATATTTTGGCCACCTAATGCGAAGAGAGGACTCTCTGGAGAAGACTCTGATGCTGGGAAAAATTGAAGGCAAAAGGAGAAGGGGAAGGCCAAGGATGAGATGGTTAGACAGCATCACCAATGCAACGAACATGAAAATGAGCGAACTCAGGAAGATAGTGGAGGACAGGAAGGCCTGGCGGGATATGGTTCATGGGATCACGAAGGGTCGGACACGACTTAACGACTGAACAACAACAACAGTCTGTTGACAGACAGCAATCATGTGCAGACAGCATGGGCCCTCAAGGCTTTGATGCCTGTGGTGCTAGTAGGTTGTCAGACTGGTCCATGTGGGCTGTTGACATTAGGCAGCCGGGGGGGGGGGGCAGTGCAAGTGCGACCTAGAATGTGTGGCGGTAGCAGGATGAGCCGGCAGATGCCGTCGTGTTCTCCACCGCTCCATGCGTTCATTTTACACACCCGGCGATTGTCTGCATGGGGCTCTTGGGGGTGCCCACAAAGAAAGGCCAGAGGGAACTCTGAGCAATGGCTCACCACTTGGTCCTGAAGAAGCAAATGAAAAAATTATTGTAGTTGACTTAGAGAAGGGAGGCCCAGATTCAAGTCATCGCTTACCAGTGATGTAGACTTGAGTCTATTGACTCGGACTCACGTCACATCAATGACTTGACTTGTCAGTTGTAAAAGACTCGAAAGACTCGACTCGAGACTTGGAGCCTTTTACGACAAGTCGAATTTTATTCAGGTTTAAACCAGTTTCCCCTATTAAATAGATACGGACTTGCAACCAAAGGCTCGGGACTTGGGAGCAAAGACTTGGGGCTTGACTTGACTTGAGACTTTGAGTCAGAGACTTGATCCACATCCCTGTTGCTTACCCATGAAACTCACTGAGTGACCTTGGGTCAGTCCCAGCCCTCCACGAAAGCAACATCACAGGGCTTTTTGTTGTTGTTGTTAGGATAAAATGAGTGTGGAAGAACTATGTACACTACCCTGAGCTCTTCAGAGCAAAGACAGGAGCAACAGAATGCCTCTGCGCACAGTGTATTTCACCCAAGGAAGAGCTGAGGAAGAAACTCTCCTATGGAATCATTGAGGTGGAAGCTGAAGGCATCTGCCACTCTTTCCTGAACATAGTGGTTTGGAACAATGCGGTTTGTAACAATGCTCCATCACATCAGCAAAGTCCATGGGCAAATTTCACCTCCATTTAGAATGTGCTAATCTTGGCCTTCTTATGGTCTGTAATTTTTCACATTTTTGATCTTTCTCTCCTGAGTTTTTCTCCATAGTAGCAAGCTAATCTGTGCTGACCTTTCCAATGTGCTGCACTGCAGACAGGGTAAGAAGGTCAGTGAGGCCTCTTCCTGCGCCTGTCAATAAAAATAGCGCACTCCAACTTCCTGCTTGTGCAGCAAGTGCAGAGGCAGGTCAGGTTTCTGAAAATGCAAAGGAGGACTGCTCTTCTCTTTTTCCATAACCAATACACCGCTCAAAAATCCACGTTATGATGGTTAGTTCTGTGTTTGTTTTCCAACTTCTCCTTCATGGGATGGTAACAGGTTAACCTGTGTCTAGCCACTATACTTGAGGAAATGGGTGCTCACACACGTTTTGAGTGCATCTCCAAATTATAAGAAAAAGAAATACCCTGCACATAGAAAATTAGCTTTGTCGGCTAAAGGGGCCCTAGCCTATCCCTTTCCCTGATATGCTAGTTCTCTGTGCAAGGGGCTTCTTGATCTGAAAAACATTCAACTGTGTGAACTCTCGCTTACCAGGGATGTGCGGTGTGCAGGCAGCAGGTGAGGCAACACTGCCTCGCCGTGGTCTGCGGAAAATAGCCACAGCCTAACCCTGAGATAGTGTATGCATGCCACCCACTTTCACATGAGTAAGCTGGTGGGTGGCTTGTCTCAGGGTTGGACTGCGGCTGTTTTCCACGGACTATGGTGGGGTGGTTCTGCCTGCTACCCCCGCACCACACGTCCTTGCCATTTATCACCTGAAGTGGTACAGTCCAGGGATGGGCTTGCCACCTCTGGGAAAAGAACTAAGCCGGAGTCAAACCAAACACCATGACCTCCCATTGGAGGAGATGGGTGCCAATTTGAGGAGGCTGAGATCATCGTGGTCGGTGAGGGGTGCAGCTTGCAGACTGTCCACCAACTATGAATGGAACATGCCTCCCCACATGTGCTTCTAGCAACTACTGCTCTCTGTGCTTGCATATGGAGTCCAGCCATGTCTCTCAAAGTGGATGGTGTAGGTTTTATTTTTTTTTCTTTCTGAGCCTCAGGAAAAGCGTGTCCTGTTTCTGCCAAGCTGCCTATGTTCCGGGCTGCATTCCAGAAATGCAAACTGCTGCTAAAATTAGTGTGATGGAATATGGTGTGTGTGTGTGTGTGTGTGTGTGTGTGATGCTATTCACATCCTTAGTTAAATGCAAGAGCCGTTTTTAATGTATATTTTTATCAAAGTTTACAGATCCAAATTAAATGGAACATCCTTTTTATTTTGTAACATGTTGAATAAACAATTGGGACCATTAGAGTGTAGCTCTGCTAGTCTTCTTACCACTTATTAATTTTCTGTATCCAATTCTTAGCAAAAGCATTCAACTGCCTGCCTGTTTCACTCCTGGAGAATGTGTTAATTCTGCCATCGTGGAGTGTTCCCATGCCTTCCTCCTTTCAGTGTCCTCCTTTCAGTGGATGGGATTCTTACTTGCCTCCAACATCTTGCATAAACAATACGTAGCAGCTGTTACTGTATAATAAACCAATTCTTTATCTTTGGGATGGATATTATCTTCATGTTAATGAGCACAAGATGTGTTGTAGAATAGTGGCCTGGAGACTGAGCTGTGAATCAGGACTTTCATAGTTTGAATCTTGTCTCTGTCATAAGCTCATAAGATTTTATTTATTTTTTTTCCACATTTTTATACCGCCCTTCCTCCAAGGAGCTCAGGGTGATGGTCTTGTTTCTTTCCCTCCTTTTGTCCTCACAACAACCCTGTGAGGTATGTTAGGCTGAGAGATCATGACTGGCCCACCAAGGTCACTCGGGAAGCTTGATGACTGAAGCCGGAGCTACACTGTACGCGTTTGCGTTCCGTGTGTGTCTGGCTCTGCCGAGACGCAGCCATGCCGAGACAGAACCAAGCCACACGCTGCCTGGAGCCTGTGATGGTCAGAAAGGGGAGGTGGCCGCTGCCTCTCTGCACTGCGCGGGCGCTGAGTGGGCTGTCGTGCCTGTGCACCACGCTCCACCCTGCCAGGCATTCCCCCCCCCCTGGTGGCAAGGGGGAGTATGAGACGCCGGAGGAAGGGCGAGGATCCGGGAGGGCAGCGCTCACTCCCTGTTCCTTTTTGCCACTGCCAGCCTGTGATTGACTACGTGAAATGCGTCCTGTACTCCGATTGGCTGCACGGACATGAAATGGGCAAAAGTCGAGTCGGGGTCGACTTTGCCCGGGACGGCAAAGCTATCTGACAGGCCAACGCTGCCAGCCACCGAGAGAACTGATGCCCGTGCCCGTGCTGTGCCCTGTGCTTGCCCAACACGTACAGTGTAGCCCAGCCTTGAGCGGGAATTTGAACCTGGACCTTCCAGGTCTAAATCCAACTCCAGAACCACTATGGGTGTGTCCCTCCCTCTTCTAGCTTCTTTATCTGCAATCTGGGAATAATATTACTGACAGTGCAATCCTATACATGTTTACTCTGAAGTAAATCTCATTATCTCTAACGGGCTTATTCTTGGGTAAGCATATAAGATAACAGCTATTCACATGATTTACATTTTACAGGCTTGTTGTAAAGGACAAGAAGATAATACATGCGAAGCACTTTGTCTATGCAAAAAGTGCGATTAAATGTTAAGTAGAGTATTACAATAAGTCTAAAGCCACTTGGGTCCAGTTACAGATGTCCAGCACACATGTGGGTGCAGTAGATAAGCTTTTAGAAAAACATTGTTTCATCTGGTAACTGTTTGGCACCATTCAACCAAGATCTGAGTCCTGCCTCACAGACTTTGCGTGCTATTATTTTGAAACTATTTTTTCTTGCATGTCTCTCTTCAAAGAAAAGCAATGTCTGCTTTTCCAAATAGATATTTAAAAAACAAACCACCACCCCAAAAAAACACCTTTGGCTTAAGATGATGATTAAGATGCTTGCAATATTTACTTGTGTTCCAAAAAGCACGGACATTGACATTAATGGTGCTCACTTTAACTTCTGCGCCATGTGAGCAGTAATAAAGGCTTTGTGCAGACTCTTATATATTATGCTGGATTTACAAAGTAGTCTCCATGCACCCATCTACAGATGTACCTACTGACTGTCTGCCTGATGCATCTCTTCAAGGCACAGTGTTTTCCCCCAAATGCTACCTAGTAGTACAGTAAGGCAGACAAACATGAGGGTTTTGTAGACAAATTGGTTTAATCAACTTTGAAAACTTTTTGACCGGCTAAAAACCCACCAATGTCTTGGATGTGCCCTTAATTCGCAAAGGATTCTGGGATGTCAGCCGAATGCTAAAGGAAACTTTCATTGAGGTGGCTTTTGGGAGCAGCGTTTACCTCATGCCCAAATGTCGGCCAGTTCGACCTCCTTGGCTTGTCTCTGTGGGTGAGAGCGTGTAAATCCGAAGCGTTTCCCCGTGACCTTGGCAAAGCAGTCAGGCTGCGTTCAGAAGCCAATAAAACCGACAAACCCTGTTGCCTTCTGATAGGGATATAAAAAATATAATTACTTCAGCGGTGACTTATGATTCAGTGAATGAAGGGCCCTCTCTCTTTCTCTCTCCCCCCCGCCCCATTTTTATTTTATTGAATTATGCAGCGATATTCCTCAAAGACTGGTAGCAGATGGCTAACTCCGGCCAGGCGTTTAATAGGTTGAGTTACTGCCCTTTGGAGAGCTTGCCTTGCAACCGACGTGGATTAGGATGCCATTTCCTCCCCCCCCCACCCCACTCCCTTCTCCTGGGTTGCCTCTATCGTGTTTACAACAGCAGAGGGGAGGGAGCGCCATCATTTTACGGAGAGACGGGTTCATGAAGCGGATCTGCTGCGGTGTCCAGCGAATTGGTCTTTTTACTGCTACACTTTCATGGGTGGGTGATGTGTGGCGTTTAGCAGTCCTCCTTGCAAGGTGGTGGCTGTCTGACATTGGAAAGAGAGAAGGAGTGAGGGAAACTCGGTCATCATAGGGGTAATGCAGTGGATCCCTGCTTTACGATGGTAATCCGTTCCAGACACACCATGGTATTGTGAAAATATTGTAATGTGAACCCAATAACGCCACTTTTGGGGGGTAATTACTTCCAGGGCCTCAGAAGTTGATGTTTCTGCCACAGAACGGAGCTATTTCACCTCTCTCTAAAACAGGGGTGGGGAACCTTTTTGGGGTGGGGGGGCCATTTTTCCATGGGGAAAATTGGCTGCGGGCTGGCCGTAAGGCCGGTCGAAATTTTTGGCCCCCCCACCGCAAATTTGACACACACCCCCCCCCCCGCAAATTTACAGCACCCACCCACCGCTCGCGCACCCACCCACCCACCCACCGCTTGCTCTCGCTCAGCGTCACCTCGGCGCCTCCTCCTTTTAAAATCGGCCTTCCTGGACCTGCGGCCTCTTGGCCGGCATCACGCTCTGCGCAGGTCCAGGAAGGGCGATTTTAAAACGAAGCGGCGCAGGAAGGCAGCGGCGGGCGGTGGCAGAACCTCCAGTCGTGGGCCGGATCGGGCCGGTCCAGTGCGGGCCGGACCGGAGGTTCCCCACCCCTGCTCTAAAAGGTGATTTAAAACGTGCGTACTGCTCTCTTTAGGGGTCATGATTAGCAGTTTACGCAATGTTGCAGTTATGAAACATGAAACGCAAATTACAAGACTGTATCCTTCCCTCCAGACACACAGCCATGATGTTAAAAATGCTGCTATTGGCTGAGATGCTACCAAACGGCAAATTGTGAGCCCATTGTAAAGTGAATAACAGTAACTTATCCTATAGTGAACCTTGTTTAACTAGGGACAGTCCATTGTAAAGGCTGAAGTTTGGCAACTCGAACCTTCAGCTCCCTCCCCAGATTTTCTATGGGATTAAGGGCTGGAGACTGGCTAGGCCACTCCAGGACCGTAATGTGCTGCTTCTTGAAAACATGCATTCAGAGGTGACTGGAAAGCGCAAGACACAAATCAAGACTAAAACTGAATGTTTTGTTAAGACAGATTTTCACAAAAATCATATCAAATGCCCTTCCCAAAAGGACTGTTACACTTTTTTTTTAACAAGGGAGGTTTGTATTTTGCTGCCATGACCATGGGTGGGGGAGGTGCAACCAGGAATTGCAAATCTTTTTTTATAGCAAAGCCAGGGAACAGCCCATTTTTTTTAAAAAAAAATCTGCTTTCTGGCAGTGGGATGAACAGAAAATTAAGGGCAAGATGAAAGGAGGAGGAAAATCTAGGAGTGAGCACAAAGAGACTCCTGACACTGAAATATTAACAGTGCAATGAGAGGACTGGTGGATATTTATTTATTTATTTCTGTATTTATATACCGCCTTTCTTATCCTTAGATTGCTCTTCAGATGTTATTCAAGGTGGTTTACATAGGCAGGCTTATCTAGATCCGATAAGGATCTTTACAATATTGTTCTGTATAGAACCCTACAATTCCAGCTGGTTTCCTCCACGGTGTAGTCATCTTCACTAGCTGCTGAACACAAGCCTCGAGCTCTCTGGAGGATGCCACAGATCATGCTGATCAGGGAAACATTTTTCCAGTTGTCATCGCTCTGTCACTGACATTCTCAGCATTCCAGTCTGTTCTCTCACTGCACCACGCAACAGTGACTCCTCTCTGCCACCGAGGGTCATGACAGCTTATCAGTGACTTCCTGGTCTCCCTTCCAGCACGACAACTGACTGTTCCTGCTTAGCTTCCAGCAGTCTTCAGGCAGTTCAATCTCGGGACCACACCTCCTGCCTTGAATATTAATAAGTGATTATTAGTCATTTGGGTGGTTGCCAAACATTGGCCTTTGTCCCACCAAAAGGGGCCAGGTATTGGTAGGGAGCTGCAAGAGCCATTGAGCCACTCAAAGCATGGCAAAGAAACGGGCTCTCCGAAACAGAGTCAAGGGAAAGCCAAAGGGGTCTGTCCCCAGGGCATGGGAGGCAGATGTCGCCAGAAATGTAAGGCCTCGGCTGGGCTGCTTACTAGGCTTGACCCTCAAGACTGACTTGAGGAGAACCAATGAACTGTCAGGGGAATCTGGAATCATGCTGGAGATGGAAGAGGACAGTACTGCCTCTTCTGCTCCCTGTTCCACAGTCTTCAGAGGCTTGCTACAAGGGCCACCAGTGTGCAGACTGGCAGTGCTGAGTCAGGCCATTGTCTCATCTAGCTCAGTATTGTCTACACTGACTGGCAGCCTCTCTCCAAGGTTTCAGTCGGGAGTCTTTCCTAGAGATACCTATCCAGAGATATTGGGGCTTGAACCTGTGACACAGGTTCAGAATGGTTCTTAAGATCATTCTGCCCAAGTGGACAGTACTGTTCTATGCTCACCCTGAGTCCGCTGGCACCACCTTCCGCCAGCCTGCTGCCAATGCAATTTACAATGATCTGCTTTCTGTTCATTGGAGCGAGAAGCAGATCGTTCCCCTCTTGGCCATGCTCCTTGCGCACGACCGTGAAACCTGGAAGTGCAGGACTTCCTGGTTTCATGGCAGCATGCAAGGAGCATGGTAAGGGTATTGGGGTATGTGTTTTGTAGCACAGAGGCTGCTGTGGGAAACAGGAATCTGAACTATTTATTTTATTTAAAATATTTACAGTGAACCCTCAATTTAATGGGCAAATAGAGGGAAGGTGTATCCGTTAACACCCAAAGTCTGTTAAATCTGAATGCATTTGAATCAGTGGAGATGCACGTGTGCAAAACGTACATGACAGACACATGGGCATTCTGGGTCACCATCAGGTGGCGTTCTGGGTCGCACTGCCCCTGGGGATGAGCAGGGGCACAACTGGCTTTCTGAGGTAGGGGCTGAACCCTATTTGGTGGCCAGGCTGCTCCGCTGTACGTGATACTGCTTTTTATTCCAGCGGATGATTTGTGTGCAACTCTTAGGGTAGAAGGGGCCAGGATTTGCTCTGGGGGATTGCTGGCTTTACTTCTGCATGGGAAAAGCAGATTCCAGAGTAATGGCTTGTCTTGGGGCTGGGGTGCGCACACTTAAATGCATTTGCTGTTAGTGCCATTTTCCCGTAGCCCTGTAAATAGTGCATGAGCAGCAGCACTTAACGAGTTTGGCCCGACTGCTTGATGAACTGAATCGGGAGCATCAAGCTTCTTCTGACCTGTGGGTTTGGGAGCAGAGGCTATAACTTCCTTTAGGAAGTGCTGCTTCTTGTGTGTCCTCAGCTGCAGCTATCACCCCTCCCCCATTAAAGTTTTAAATGCCGTGGCCTTAGAATAAGACGGCAAAGTTGTAGGGAGACCTAGAACGCTTCTGAGCGTGAAATGTGACCTGTGCATTAGAATTGGATAGCTTCCAAGGAGCCTTGAAAATCCACACAAGATGTCGTCAAGATGGTGGAGGAAAATGTAAGGGAAACAAGTAGAAGGGGGAAAAAAAAAACCCTGCTACACTTTAAAGTGGAGGGAGACTTAATTTACCGTAAATCTTAATTTATTCTCTGTTTAACATATGAACGTGTTTTGCTTCATTTTTCTTTCTTTTTTGTTTCGTTTCGTTTTGCACACAGATCTGGGCGATTGGTACGTGTATCAATTAGGTATTTGATATGGTTCTTGTGTAATTTTGTCTCTGGATTGAAATTAGTTCAGGATGTATAATGATTGAGTGAGCATTCCAGCAAGTAGACCGTGTAATTGTTAAAACAGTGTTAACTGGTTGGCAGCCCTATCAAAAAATAATAGCAAAGAATTCTTGTAGCTGGAACGCTTGCATTCAGTAGTAGATGTTGCCGTGTCTGGGGAGGGATGGGTTTGAAGGAGGAGGGTATTTGGGCAACTGTCACTTAAGCAAAGGAGCTCAGGATAAAGTTTGTGGCAGTTTTCCCGTATTATCCTCACAACAGCCCTTCAGGGTAGACCAGAGTGTCTGGTCCAAGGTTGAACAATGAACTTCATGGCTGAATGGGAACGTGAACCTTCTATCAAATCCAGCCTGCTGTCCTGTGCTCTAGGGTCCCAACAACCCCTTGGCATGGGAAACGTCAGGACCTGAACTCATGACCCCACATCCAGACAACAATCCACTTCTTGCAAAGGTAGCCCAGCTAATTCATGGACCCACCATGGGCTCCTGTTTCCATTTGCTCAGCCCCAGAAGATCTGCTCTCCAGAATTTGATTTTTCTATCACAACCCTGAAAAGCACATCGTGACTATTTCCCCTGCGGCTCAACGAGCTGAGCTGTAAGTGCACGGATCAGCGGAAACGACGTTTCTCTGTAATAAATACATCTGCCGGAGTAGACTTGACAACTCCGTTCAGCCTTGCTCCCGCTTGGTTTGTCTCTTCTGCTCAGGAATTCTTTGAAGCATCGACGATAAAGTGATGGGGAGGGAATTCCAGGTTTGTTATGAGCTTTTTGTGGGGAGGGGTAATAGAATTTAAATACCGTATTGGTCTGAGTATAAGACTCACTTTTTTCTCCTAATTTAAGTTTTTAAACTAGGGGTGCGTCTTATAATCAGGCTGTTGCAATTTAATGACAGTGATTTAATTAATTTTTTTAAATAGCACCAAACTTTAAGGGTGCGTCTTATAATCAGGTGTGTCTTATACTCGGGACAATACGGTATTATTTCTAAACTGACCAATCTGTCATACAGATATCTGTAGATCTTTCCCAAGGATTTTGTTAGAGGAAAATAGTGTTACTTCGCAATGTTAAGCAGTGATGTAGACTTGAGTCTATTGACTCGGACTCGAGTTGCACTCAAGTCGTGTCAATGACTCGACTCGGACTGGACTTGTCAATTGTAAAAGACTCGAAAGACTCGACTCGAGACTTGGAGCCTTTTACGACAAGTCGGATTTTATTCAGGTTTAAACCCGTTTCCCCCATTCAATAGATAGGGACTCGCAACTCACAACCAAAGACTCGGGACTTGGGGGCAAAGACTTGGGACTTGACTTGAGACTTGGACCCAGAGACTTGGGACTTGAGACTTGGAGTCAGAGACTTGATCCACATCCCTGGTGTTAAATCGGTAATTTCAGGTTGAAGACTGGCACAGGAGTTTTTGTTTTTACAGTGTAGCCCAGTTCGACAGTGCTCTCTCACTTCATTCAGTCCAAATGAACAGTTTCTTCTCTTGGTTCAAGGTCTAGAGAAAAAAAAAGTTTCACTACTTTGCAGTAATACCAATTGTAATTGACACAGATTGGCTAATACTTGTGACATCATCAAGGCACCCTTTTCTCCCCCGATGAAGCAGTTTTGTTTCCATTTTTAAATAAGATGGAAAAATTTGCTCGTTGTCTTCTTGTTTTGGTTGCGAAGCCAGGAGGAAGTCAGGCTGGCATGGCAGGTGAAGAACCTGTTTTTCTCTTTTTAATTAACTCTGAATTGGTTAACCCAGGTTTAATTAATGGCCATTAAAAATGATGAGTAAACTTGCCCTGGAGAAAAGTTGCTGTAGGGGAAGGCTACGCATTTTACATTTGACACATTTTAGCATTGTGCTGTTAGCCACCTTGAATTGTTGGAAAAGCAGACTACAAATAGAAAAGCATTCTCAGTACCGTAGGTTTGAAACTGATTTAACTACTGTTTGTTCTCTTACTATTTTTTTTGTATTTTAGTTTTGCGAGAGTGCTGAAATTTCTTTGCTAGCGATATCTTGCCCTTTATAAAACTGCATTTCCTTAGTTGGAAACATTTAGGCCAGTTGGACTCAGAAGGGGGAAAGTACTGGACTAAATTGAGGTGGGGGGGGCTATAAGTGAATTTGCTGTGTGTCACAGTCACTCAGCGCAATTGTGCAGCTTAACAGTGAGGGCCAAATCTGGGACCCTGCAAATTTCAGCTTTGTACTAAAAGAAAGCAAACTTTCCAGTCCTTAAGGGTGACAAAATATGCATAGGAGTGTACAGTATATAGACAATGCCATTTTAGATTGTAAACTCTTTGCCGTGGGGACAAGTCCTGTTAGTTATTTCATAAACTCCACATACATTAATGGTGCTCTATAAATACTAAAATTAAGTTCATTAAACTTAAAGACCAATGCAGACTCTTCAGAAGCTGCCTTCTGCCTCCAATCCTTTATTAACCCAAAGCCTCTAAATGGAGAGTTTGAAGTGATGGAGGGGACTGGCAAAATTAATGACCATTCTGCCATCTGATTCTGCCTTCGCCCACAAGGCACCATTCATTAAGATCTCAGCTGAGGCAGGGATGATTGAACAAGGAGTCCCTGGGATTACGATAGGGTGTGAGAGGAGAGGAATCCGAGGGGGGCAATCGCGGAAGACGGGGGAAGCTGGTTCATCGAGTCTGAAATGCATCTGAGATATTTTCAGAACTCAAAGTTCATGTGTGTCCAGTCCATGTCAGAATGTGGCCCTGACAAAGCATCTCTGATGGATGTCTGTTACCAGCCCCCCCCCCTAAAAACCCAAGCGCAGCTCCTTAATGAGGGACGCTACCAGCATGAGGTGCAGGCTACTTCAGCTGCCCCTGGGTAAATCTGAGGATTTGTATGTGCTGCAGTTCCTTGGAGGCAAAGGATAAACAGTGAATGCCTGTGGCGTTGGAAGTGAGATTCCTCCAAACCTGAGCATTCATGATTTTAAAAAACCAGGTTTCTATTGCTAGTAATATTGTATTATAGTATTATCCCACCCTTCTTTCAAGGAGCTCATTCATGGTCCCCTCCTTTCATTTCATCCTCACAACAGCCTTGTGAGGTAGGATAAGCTAAGGTTTAGTGACTGCCTTAAGCACAAGGTCTCCCTAAAGGCTGATTCACACTAGCCCTTCCGTGCACGTTTGCTCTACTCTAGCGTCTGTACGTGCGTCTAGCAGTTCTCTGAACGTTTGCCCGCCTTCTTGAAGAAAGCGCAGCTGTGATTGGGTGAAGAGAAATGCGCTTCTCTGATTGGTGAGCTGCCTAGCACCGGGAGCATAAACGCTAGCTTAAACGCGAGCGCCGCAAAAAGATAAACCGAAACCATCTCTCCTGGCTGCGTCGTAAGCTCATGCTGCGTCTGACGCAAGCATGAAAAACGCACGAAAAGACCAAACGTTAAGCCAAAACGCGCACGGAAAGGGCTAGTGTGAATCAGCCTTAAGTCTAAGAATCTTCGACTGGCTGCAGACACAGAACTGAAAGTGCTTGAGGGGCAACGGCGTAAGCTTCCCAGAGGCAGGAAAGTGTCCTGCATTGCGTCATTCCCTCCCCATAACTAGCAAAACTAGATTACGTTCTGCAAACAAAGGGACCACATGCAAATGTCTGTAATGTGCGTAATACAGTATAACCGGAGTGCAGGATTCAGCTTTTTTTTAAAGCTCAGGAATTGGATTTCCTTGATGCTGACCTTAAAATGTTTGTTGTGTATAGCACAACATAGTATAGCACGCAAACCTAGTATAGCACGCAAAAACAGCCCTGGGTATATTTCAGGGAGGCAGAAAGCTAGTGGGTCTGCCCTCCTGTGCTCCCCTTACTTACTTTCTGCCTGCCTTTCAAGGCGAGCAAGTTCTCATTTTGAAAAGAAAAGGGGGAAACAAATTTCTCTCTGCAAAGAATGTTCTGGGAGGCAGCCCTCGTTCAGGCCATTATTGTAATGATGCTCATTGGCCATCTTGGAATTCATCATCGTAATAAAAAGCCATTTGCAATAGCCATTAGCTTAATAAAGCTCCCAGCCGGCAGAGCTGTGGGTGGGTATTAGCATGGGGTGGGGAGGTTGGTGCACAGCTCCAGGAGGGTGGTGGCGGCAGCTATCGGGCTTCTTCTTTGGCATAGCTCCTGTCCATTTCGACGAGACCTAGACCCAGAGCCCTTCCCTAGTGGACTGGGCTCTGGTTTATCCCTTTGGTGCAGAATTACATAAGAACATAAGAAGAGCCCTGCTGGATCAGGCCAAAGGCCCATCTAGTCCAGCTTCCTGTATTACACAGTGGCCCCACCAGATACCTCAGGGAACACAAGACAACAAGAGACCTGGATCCTCCTGTCGCCACTCCCTTGCACCTGGCACAAAGAAAATCTACTCCTACAACCAGGAGGTTGCTTATCCCCATCGTGGCTTGTAAACTGCGATGGACTTTTCCTCCATAAATCTGTCCAATCCCCTTTTAAAGGCATCCAGGCCAGGTGCCATCACCACCTCCTGTGGCAAGGAGTTCCACAAACCAATTACACGCTGAGTAAAGAGATATTTTCTTTTGTCTGTTTTAATACTCCCTCCACTCAATTTGAGTGGATGTCCCCTAGTTCTAGTGTTGTTTGAGAGGGAAAAGTATTTAGACTAGTTTGGGCAATAAACCAAAGCACTGTCTGGAACTGCTGTGGAGTGACGGTTCACACTGGCGTCACTGTAGCGTGGCGGGCGGGGCGGGCCGCCGGGGGGTGACGCGCGCCAAGGGGTGACGCGCGTCACCCTCCGGAGGCCGGACGCTCCGAGGCCGGGGAGCGTCCGGCCCAGCCGGCGCTCCAGGGCCTTCTGAAAAGACGAGGCCCTGGAGCGCTTGCGTTAAAACGCGAACTTTGAAGGTTTTCGTGCATGCGCAAACCCTTTTCTGAGGGCAAGGGCCTGCCCTCTTGCCCTCAGAAGGGTCTGCGTATGCGCGAAAACCTTCAAAGTTCGCGTTTTAACGCAAGCGCTCCAGGGCCTCTTCTTTTCAGAAGGCCCTGGAGCGCTTCCCGGCCGGTGACGAGCGCCGGAAAAGGTAAGTTTCTGTAGGGAGGGGGTGATTCGGGGGGGTGTCGGGGGGTGAGTCTGGGGGGGGTGACGCGCGTCCCCCGCTCTGGGGTGACGCGCGTCACAGTGACGCCACTGACGGTTCAACAGGACATAGGAAGCTGCTCTGTGTACCAAGTCAGGTCATTGGTCCACCCAGCTCAGTGTTGCCTACGCAGGCATCGAGCGCTCTGAGACGGGCATCTTTCCTTAAGCCGGAGCCACATTACACGCGTTGCGAAGCTTCTGACCTGATTTTTGAAGCAGGCGGAGCCGCTGCGACCTCCGCACGGCCGGCGCCTACCTAAAGTTGGAGTCCTAATTTTCAAGGGGCGGGCACGCAGAGCTGGGGGCGGTTCGCGGAGCTACTGCAGCCTACCAATCATAGGCGAGTGGCTGCATGCCAATCAGAACTACCTCCGATCACCTTCTTGAGAAGGCGGGACAACAGGAGGGACAACAGGCGGGAAGACACTCCCCCGCTCCAAGCACGGAGGCAGAGGCAGCGGCACAGCCTCTGCCTGTAATGTAGCTCCGGCTTTACTCTACCTGGAGATGCTGCCACAGATTGAACCAGGAACTGTCTGCATGGTGCTCTACCACTGAGCTACAGCCTCTCCTAATAGTCTGGTTTTCCAGTCGCCGGAGAATCTGTCTATTCCAGCATCCCATTTCTGACAGCAGCCAACCGCACGTCCCTGGAAAGCTCTCAAGCACTTTGTCTTTTGATGACGACGACAGATGCCACCTGCTGCTGCCTGCCCATAAAATCAGGAGACCTAAGAGAGGGGTCTGTCCAGCCCCTCGTTTCTAGTAGTGGTGGCGTCTTCTGAACGTATATGAAGCTGCTGCTGCCGCCTTGAAACCGACTCCCCTGTAAGTCTTTGCGAGGGGCGGAGCGATGTCAGAGGCAGCGCTCCAGGATCGTGCCAATTTATGTTTAATGGGGGTGGCCAGCCCAAACGTTGGTGGCGGCGTTCCAGGATTGTCCCCACCGCTGACCCAAAAATGCTTTTCTAAGCATACCTGGTTGTCCTGCCAGCTCCCCGAAGGGTCCGGGGGGGGGGGCTGCTGGTGTCTCTCTCATTGCGTTCCAGAGCCCAGGTTTTTTTTTTTGCAAAAATTGGAAATGGGCTTTACAGTGTGATCACCGCTGTTTTGAGCCTTGGGGAGGTGCTTGCAGCGCCCCCCCCCCGGACCCTTTGAGGAGCTGGCAAGACAACCATGTATGCTTAAAAAAGCGTTTTGGGGTCAGCGATGGGGGACACTCCTGGAAAGCCGCCACCAACATTCAGGCTGGCCACCCCCATTAAACATAAATTGGACACGTCTGGAAAAAGTGGTGGGTTGCGACCCACCACTTTGAGAACCCCTGTTCTAGGCAGCAGAGAATGTAGGCAACAGCCCTTCCGTGTTGCCTGTTCTCCAACATGCCCCCCCTTTTTATAATGATTGAGGTTCTGTGGTCACCTCTCCTCTCCAGTGGGGGCGGAATCCTAGCCAAGTATTGAATTGCAGGCTTGTTCCATTTTCATGCCAAAAGGAACTGGGTTGAGAAAACTTCATTGTACTTTTTTTGGTATTATTTTTCAGCTGCAGTCATACCTGGCAGTGCAGGGAAGCAGTGTCTTGTGGGAAATTTTGATGGAAATTTTGACCCAGTTCTGTGCCTCCGAGGGATGCTCCCCATCAAAGAGTGATGTCCCATTTCTCTGTTCGCTGTTGGATGTCACCTATTGGGACCATCTCATGAGTGAGACCCCTTGAAAGAAATTCCACACAAGCCCTGGCATGCGTAGTTTCCTTTCCATTGCCGCTTGTGCGAGAGATCCTCCTCCCTCTGGATTTTATGCTCTGGGGACACTTTGACTACAACTGGGAGAAAGGAAGGAAAGCCTGTTTCTGCAGCTTGCAGGCAAAGAAAACCTGTGACAAAGTTTTGTCGGATTGTCTTAGCAGTCTCTGAGCATCGCTTGCCAATCTTTTTCGTACATGTAAAAGGAAGGTCTCTCTGTTCTCTTCTGTGCCCTCCTTCTCTCTCCCAAGGGGTTTTTCAGCTCCCCTGTTTCCTTTTAATTATATGTCCCCCTGGGAGATGGAGTACAAGTCATGAAACTATCAGAGTCAGTGAGGGAGAAATAGCTGATTTAGAGCCCTTGCTTCCCTTCCACTTAACTGCTAGCACATTTTCATTCCCTTTGGCATTGTCTTGAGTGTGGCGGTAATTTTTGTCCTGATTTTGAGAGATTCGCAGTGGAGACCATCGCTCCTTCTCTTGACTTTGCCTTGTCACTTGAGCATTTGGTTCAGGCGCGGACTACACATGCAGCAGAGAGCAGAATAAGGGTGATAGCTACATACAGCACATGTAGGAAGTGCTGTTTTTTTAATGCTTCTTTAAATCCTTTAGAACTCCCTGCATGTGGAAAGGAAGTGCATTAGGGAGAAATGTTCATGCTATGCTATTTTTCTGCTTGCAGGAAATGTCTTTCTGTCACTCCAGGGCTTCAGCATCTCATCACATTGTGCACTTGTGGACCAGAGTGCAGATACAAAGTATATAGGTGTCAAAAGTGAAACAGAAAGGAAAGCAGTTTTTCTTTAGAGGTTTCTTACACCATTGTGGTTCCAAGCTTCTGGAGCCTTGAATTTTACTGGCCTAACCAGAATGTTAAACTCCTGGACAGCTGCCAGAACAGGTGCAGAGCCAGGAAACAATTGCGTGGGGAACGTTTTTTTAATTCTTTTGCTACTTTTTCTGTAAGATGCATTTGAAGAAGAAGAAGAAGAAGAAGAAGAAGAAGAAGAAGAAGAAAAGGGTATTTTAAGAATTCAAGCAAGGAGAGTGGGGTGCAGCAGGATTCAAAGGGGCTATGTGGGTGCATAGCCCAACTTGCTAGGATCCCTGGGGGGGCGACTGACCTCTTTGTTCACTTTCATCTACCTTTTGCGGCAACGTGTTTTTGCAAGCCAGTGGCGGCGCCCTCAGAAGATGAAACTTGGGTGTATACTTGTATGCTTGTATAATGGGCGTGAGAGGCTTTGGAGCTACGTAGAGAAGTCACACCGGCCTATTTGATCCTCTGGTGTGTTGCTTTGATAATTACGAGCTGTGCATAAAGATGAGACTTTGATGTATTGACAACTTTCATCTTGGTGGGAACGAGAGAGTGCGAGACCTTTTCCGAGGTGAAAATGTGGCTGGCTTTTCTAAGCAGCAACACACTGAAGGGTCTGAGTCTCCATAAAAGGGTGTGGAGCAGGGTGGAGGTGGGGAAGACTGCAGCAATGTTCTCCAATGGGATTTATTTATTTTGTTTCTTCAGAGAGAGAGAGAGAGAGAGAGAGAGAGCGCAGAATGAACAGATTGCAGTTAATTGCTGCTAAGTGGCTATGGGCTGGAACAGCTCGTGGGGAATTGGGAGCAACTGTGAGTGCCCAAGGGTTGTCATGGCTCGCAGCATAAAACAGGCTTGTCGCTAATGACCTTCAGCTTAATGCCCAAGAGCTTGGAGGAGAGAGGGGAGATGCCTGTCACCCTTGAGAGGTGGTAGATGCCTTTGAGTGACTTCTCGTAAGTGTTGCTCAGAGGCTGGGGACTCCAGTTCAGAGCACACATTGGTTTCAGCCTCCTCCCGGGGTTACCCAGAACTAGGGGACATCCATTAAAACTGAGTGGCGGTAGAATTAGAACAGACAAAAGAAAATATTTCTTTAACTAGGGTGTAATTCATCTGTGGAACTCCTTGCCACAGCATGTGGTGATGGCGCCTGGCCTGAATGCCTTTAAAAGGGGATTGGACAGATTTATGGAGGAAAAGTCCATCACAGGTTACAAGCGAGGAGGAGGATAAGCAACCTTCTGGTTTTAGTAATGGGTTATCTATTAAGGCCAGGTGCAAGGGAGTGGCGACAGGATACAGGTTATCTTGTTGTCTTGTGTGTTCCCTGAGGCATCTGTTGGGGCCACTGAGAGATACAGGAAGCTGGGCGAGATGGGCCTTTGGCCTGCTCCAGCAGGGCTCTTCTTACCCCTGGGTCTGAGGGGGGTCCTCGGGATGGGCCTATCCTCCTTTACCTCAGTGGTCTCTCTTCCCACACCTGAGTGGTGGGTGTGGTGACACAGCCGAGTTTCGCATTGTCCCAGTCAGCTGCCGCTTGCCATGTTGTTCCCCCCACAGGACATTGCCTAAAGTCTGAGGACATGTGACACCAGCGGGGGGATCGCAGGGAGGGGGAAGCGTGGTGCGTGGCTGCCATCTAAAATGTTGCTGCCACCAACGCTCCAAAGTGTTCTCTCCCCCAGAGATGGGGGAGAGAAGAAAAGAAACCTGCGCCCAGTACCAAGCTATGGGGGAGCACCGAAGAGGCATCATTGGAGGGGGGGACGGTACCGTAAGTTCCGCACCGTCCTAGTCCCTGTTTACTCCCCGGTACGAGGTGGCCCGCCCCCTCACCGTCAGAGCCATTCAGTGTGGCAAAGGCAATGGGCAGGAGAGTCCGTGCCCATTGCCTTCGCTTCACTGAATGGCTCTGATGGCAAGGGGGTGGGGCCACCTCATACCGGGGAGTAAACGGGGACTAGGACGGTGCGGAACTTACGGTACCGCTCCCCCCTCCAGCAATGCTTCTGGAGCCCAGCCAATCAGCAGCTGCTGGTTACAGGGCCCAGTCTTCCCCCAGGGCCAGGACTGACATTGGTGGTGGACCTGCCTCTTGTTTGGCACTTGCTCCAAGGTGTCCTGTGTCCTCCAGCCGTACGTCCTCCTCCCAAATAGGGATCAGGGATGGGAAGCCTTGTGCTTCCAGGTGGGCACTGCACCTCCACTCTGGGCCTCTGCTTGGACTCGCTGCCTCGTCCACACCTGGGGTTCCAAGAGTGATTTTGGAGGGTCGGGAGTGAGGACATTTGGTGCCTTGGGTCTCCCAAATCTGCAGGTCCTACAAGTTGGGAAGACGGAGGGTCTCCTTCTTCCTCCCGTTTCAGGCCTGCAACATAACATCCGTCAATTATAACATCCAGCTTTGGACAAAGCTGGTTGTCTATGTCCATGCTCCCTGGGGGGCTTTGGAGTTGTTTTTCTCCAACAGCAGCAACCCCCCCCCCACTTGCTAGCAAAGTGCTCTTGAAACTGAGTGTGAGTTTCAGAAGCAGCTTGTGATATGGCTTGAAGATCTGCTGTTCAAACAGAGCCAAATCTAGATCTGCTGCGGGTGCACATAAGTTCTTGGGCGAATCTAAAGTTGTTCTTTGGATCTGGGCCATTTGCTGGGGTTTTCCACCCTCCACCGCCCCTTCCCTTTGGGCCTTGTTAAAAACAGCCACCTGTCACTGCTGAAATTGGGCGATGAAAAACAGCCACTTCAGAGGCTGCTTAAGATGTTGCCTCCGGCACAGTTGTCTTGTTGCCGCTTATTTCTAATTACCCATGTTAAGTTGTCACTTTCAGGGAACAACAGTACTCCCCGCCCCCTCCCCGTATCCCCACAGTACAGTGAACAAGAGGCACAGATGAAACAATCCAACGTGAGGATGATAACAGGCCCAATCTGTCATTGTTTAGTCCTTCCCCTGTTGCAGATGACGATGACTAAATTTAGATGCCTGAGATGTTGGCTGTATAATTAAAGCGTTAATTTTGAAAGGCCTAGCCACCGTCTTTCCCGTATAGCATTTTGCGTATCACCCTCCAAGGAAAGGGCATCTGGGCCCAAGAAAGGCCAGCCCAAGATCCGCTGTTGCCACTGGCAGTGTGCCAGATGCTGCCTCTTCCCTTCCCTGGTGATGCACCATCCTCTCTTCCTCCCACTCCCTGGATTGGAAAAGGAAGAAGGGGATGGAGTGGGAGTGCGGAGAGGAGGAGAGCGGTGGACTAGAGCAGGGGTGTCAAACATAAGGCCTGTGGAAGCTCTTTATAATTGGGCTCTGCCAGTGCTGCCCTTTCAGCAGCACTGATAATTGGGCTCTGCCAGTGCTGCCCTTTCAGCAGCACTGATAATTGGGCTCTGCCAGTGCTGCCCTTTCAGCAGCAGCGCTTCTGCCGAGGATCTGGGACGGCCAGACAAAAGGAGGCCTCAGAAGGCAAGGAATGCTGTGGGGAAGGGGCAGACCAAGAGAGGGAGATGCTGCTGAGGTGCTGGGAGAGCCCAATTTGAATGCAGGCCACCCTTTCAGCAGTGCCTGCCCTTTTCTGCCGATGCAGCACTTCACAGACCGCCTCTCTGCTGCTGAGCTGCAGAGCAAAGTCTCAGCAAGCAGTGCTGCTGGAAGGGTGGCATGTGGCAATTGCGCTCTCTCGTATCTCAAAAATATGATCAAGATTTGCACATTTTCTCTTCTGTCATTTGCTGCTAATGAGTTCCTATGTGAGAACAAAGTGCTTATTTCTGGCCATCATCTGCTTAATGACATCACTTCCTGCTTAATGATGTCACTTCCGACCCTCAGCAGTCTCCATCTCCATGAATGCTGTTTGTCCTGCTAGCTGCCCCATTGGAGTCCGTCTTCTGCTGCCTGGAAGGCCAGGCAACCTGAAGGGACATGGTTTGTGAGCTTTCTTTTGCCAATGCATCACCTGTATATGCAGTAGCGTAGTTAGCCACTAGGGGGCCTGGGGCGTCGCTGCGTGCTACCGGGGGCGGGATTCAGTGACGCACCCTTGGGTGTGTTTTCCAGCCGGAAATGGCGCTGGTGTGAGGGGGCGTACTGCCCCCTACCTGGGGCATGCGCCCCCCCACCCCATCTATTCCTACGACTCTGTGTATATGTAACCATTCTTTTGTCTCGTGCACTTACATATATATTTATATTTGCTTCTTCTTACTTTTTTGTGTGCATCAGCACATCTTATTCTTTCTAATACATCATTGCTGTCTGGCTCATGTTGGTTACCCTTCAAACCTGAGTTACACACAACCCAGTCCTAACTACAGTAAATTCCCATGTGACAATGCAGTGGCGCCAGCTGCGCTGCATATACCACGGAGGAATTTAGCATGTTGGAGGTCTCCTCTGGGGGAGATTTTATATATATATATATATATATATATATATATATATATATATATATATATATATATATATATATAGCTGGTGCAGGTCCGTGTTGATACATGTTGGCGGATCTGGCCCAGGAAGGAGAATAGGATGCAGCATGTGCCAGCACCGCTGATCCTTCCCCCTCCCAGGCCTGATCCGTCCATCCCTGCCCCCATCGCCACCCTCCCTGCCTCGTTCCGCCCCTTGCGCAGGCTTACCTGCTCTGGCAGGCATCCGTGTGGCTGCTGATGCCAGCAGGAAGACTCCGACCTTCCCATTGGCACAGTAAGGCCTTGCGCTGTCGCAAAGTGCTTTTACATTTATATGGTTTGTGGAACTCCTTGCCACAGGAGGTGGTGATGGCACCTGGCCTGGATGCCTTTAAAAGGGGATTGGACAGATTTATGGAGGAAAAGTCCATCACAGCTTACAAGCCATGATAGGGATAAGCAACTTCCTGGTTGTAGGAGTAGGTTTTCTTTGTGCCAGGTGCAAGGTGGGGCCACTGTGTGATACAGGAAGCTGGACTAGATGGGCCTTTGGCCTGATCCAGCAGGGCTCTTCTTATGTTCTTATGTATACCACTTTTGGAGCAGCGTGAGCCGGTGGGACTCTCGTTCTGCTGGCGCGTACATTGGATAGGATTGGGCCAACAGAGACTGCTGCACCAGCCTCTAATGTTAGGACCGCAACCTATTGAATTCCTGGCTGAGTTGACGTTAGACTGATTTGTGGGTCAGCCTCTGTTGCTACACCTGCTTCCAACTAAGTACTCCAAGTTCTCCCTCTGCACCACAGTGAACCACCCAACCTGCTGATGAGTTGTCCCAGCTGCAGGAGAGCAGCAGGTCTCAGAGCATTCACAGGACTCCTAATGAAGAACATAAGGAGGACCTTGCTAGATCGTAACGAAGGGCCATGTAGTGTAGTCCAGCACCCTGTTTCCCATAGTGGCCAACCAAGGTGCCTCTGGGGGTCTCACAAGCAGGAGATGGAGTCAGCAGCCATTACTGTTGCTCCCTAGCAAGTTCCTGGTAGGCTGCCTCCTGACTAATATGCTGGATTAGATGCCCCTTTGAACCTCTTTGAGACCCTGGTGGGGACCACCAATCAAAAAAGAGCCCAATCATCATGCTAGGAGAATCCAATTGTCACGTTGGCTGCCCTTTCAGCAGCGCCACTTCTGCCGCAGTGTTACTTCGCAACTCAGCCGCTGAGATGTGGGCTGCGAAGTGATTCCTCAGCAGAAGTGGCGCTGCTGAAAGGGCAGCCAACGTGACAATTGGGCTCTTCCACATCTCGGCAGAGTCTCCCCCCTCACACCCCTCTTGGTCTGCCCCCTCATAGCGTTCCTTGCCTTCTGAGGCCTCCTTCTGTCTCTCTCTCCCAGAGCCTCAGCAGAAGCGGTGCTGCTTGAACGTAGCTCTAGGAGAACCCAATTATAACAGGGGCCGGACAAAGTTCCGTGGGCCTCATTCGACCCTCGGGCCTTATGTTTGACACCTCTGCCCTAAGTTATAAATTGCATCGGAGTTAAATGGCTTTTTCTTCAAATAAGGCTTGTGGCCATAGATGGGAAGCGTGATGTGAAATGGGGGAGGTTCCGTGAGGAGGGTGGGCTTATAAGACCAATATTACCTGTTCTTGTATTTTCTTTCTACCGCTGTTCGAAGTCGAGGAATGAAAGATTGGAATGTGAAGATATGAGTATGTATGTGTGGAGTGCCCCCCCCCCCCCCGTTGCAAATCCCAGGCAAAGATGCTCATTTACATCCTACCTCCCCTCCTAAGGCAAAGCAATTCTTCAGCAAGGACACATTATTGGCAAAATGGTTCTCCTGGCCTCGTTTCAAAATTGCCGCAGACCACTCTATCATATTACTTTTTTTAAAGGAGCTCAGTAATCAATTTGATGCTGAGGTTTGTGGAAAAGGCAGCGTGAGGTTCAATGTTTAATGGTTCAAACCTGATCTGCTGAATCATAGCCTTCTCTGCCCCGAGTCCAGCTAGTCGACTGTCGATCAGTTACCAACAAGAACGAGAAATTGCATTCATTTGGACACAGTGTTGTAAGTTTTTGAGCATGTACAAAGCATTGCAGCTTTTGAGCACGTACTACACCTGTCCTAAAACCAATAGCCATATTATTTAAGTATTATTTTTAAATGTAATTTTTATTGGATGGTTGTCAGCACTGGACCGTAGACAGCCAAGCACACAGGAAGCTGAAAGGCACGTCCTGGCTGGATTGGAATCGGGGACGGGGCAGAAGAGGGATAGGTGAATTTCCCCCACCATCAGGCCCTGCCACCAAATGCCATCCTCTTACTGAGTGGCACAGCACATCTTCCTCCACACTCCCTAGATTTGAAAAGACAGGAGCAGTGGAGGTGGAATGATTTTCCTCCTTTCCGACTCTTGCTTTATAGCAGGGATGTATCTAAGTAACTAGGTCGCGAGTGCGAGTGCAAGTACGAGTCATTTTTGCACGAGTGCTAGTCCGAGTGCGAGTCAGTGCCAAAATTTTTGGTCAAGTGCGAGTCATTTTTGCACGAGTGCGAGTCGAGTACGAGTAAGGCCAGAAACCACGAGTCACAAGTCACGAGTCGAGTCACTTTGGGGAAAATGGCTTTTTCCCCTGAAAATGGGGTGTGTATGTGTGTGGGGTGTATGTGTGTGTGTGGGACCTCTGAGGCTTTTAAAGCACCCACTTGGCTTCCCCTATGACTTGGAAAATGACTTGGAAATGGCAAGTCGTTACCCCCCACGAGTGTGAGTCAAGTGCGAGTCCCGTGGGTCACGAGTACAAGTGCGAGTGCAAGTCAGTGGGTCACGAGTATGAGTACGAGTCAGGGAAAAAGTGGCTAAGTCACACTTGCGAGTCGAGTCATTTGACTCGAGTCCCCATCCCTGATTTATAGGTGGTCGCAATCCAGTCAATCAAACCTCTCCCATCCTGTGCCGACAATCTTTTTGTTGCATTTTAATGCATTAATGATTGCCCCCAAAAGAATCCACCCACCCCTTCCATTTTCAGCTGCTGTGCAGATGGCCCTATTTGCATCCGGCAATGTTTAATTGTCATTCAAATTAAATTAAATTTGAAAACACAGTGAGCTGCTCCCACCAGAGCTAGGTATACAAAAGGGAGTTATTGAGGGTCATGCTGTTTGTTGTTGCTTTTTATTGACAGAGAATGTTTTAGCTGTAAGGGTTCTGGCTGGTGTATCCCATTCAGATAATGTTGCTTTGTAAATGTGAGTCAAGCGCAATGTTTGCAAAGCCTCTCTCTTCAGATGTAGAATGTGTCGTGTCACAGAAGGTGTTGCAGCTTTCCCTGCCTGCCGACCCCGAAAACAGATATGGGGGTTAAGTTGGGTTTTGAACTTGAAACATACAGTGGTGTCCTGAACATGCACATCAAATGTCGTTCCAATAGCTCAGTGTTCAAGGGGAACATCACGTTGCAAACAAGCGTGTAACACTGAATGACGTGAGTTAAACCAGTAGTTCTCAAGAGGCCCCCACCTCTTGGAGAAGTGCAAAACGCTATGCAAAGTTCTAGGTAGAACATGTGTTTGACTCCCTTGGGAGACAGAGGTGGCCGCAAGAGGTGACAGCATGGAGATTGGTCTTGAGGGCAGGGCTAGCGGAAGAGCTGGAGCTAGAGCCCAATCCTGTGTAAAGATACGCCTAAAGGGCCAGCCGCTGTATCCTAAGCCCGTTGTGGGCTGCCCCGGAGCTGCTGGAACGCACCTCGGGAGAAGGGGACATTCATCCCCTTCCCCGGACGTAAGTGCATGGCGTACATCCAGACCTGGCGTACATTTGGGGAGGCGGTGTAATGGCGGCACAGGCTGGGAAGGGGCTTAGTATATTGGCGCCAATATCCCCGCCCCCTCCCAGGCCGGCCAATGGCCCCCCCTGCCTCACCGCCCCATCCTGCCCTCCCACTGACCTGCACGGGACTTATCTGCGGCGGCCAGAGTTGGGTAAGTTCCGCGGCCTACTAAGCGGTGCCAGCCTCCGCACCAGCACCACTTACTCTCGAGGCGTCAAAGGTGCCTTACAGCAGTTTTGCAATGCCTAACGCCGGTGGAGCACTACTCCACCGGCGTTTAGTTACACTGGATTGCGCTGTTAGTGAAGAGCTTCCTCAAGAAGGTGTTGCACCAGCATGGAGACTCCAAGGACTGATGTGACCTTCCTCGTGAGCTTGATAGCCCCGCCTCTTTCTGTATCTGCTCAGGGCCTGGATCCAGAACACACACAGGGATACCTTGTATCCCCCTAGTAGGCCAAATAGATGGAAGGCCTTGGACTGGCGAATGGGCCCAGTGTTGCTAGACTTGAGCTTTACAGACATGGGTTCTATGGGATTTTCAGCCATGTTAAATTGTTAGAAATTGAAGAATAAAGAAATATATCGTCCAAAACTTGCCTGAAGAAATTCCTTTTCTACTCGATCCCCAGTGATATGGGTGCCGCTTTCAAGGATTATCCAGAACAGACAGGCACAAATAATTCTTTAATCCTCTGCTTTACGTTTCCTCCCGCCTTGGGACATTGTCAAAAGCTAAAAAGAAGAACACTCAGCAACTCGCTGGTAGATGTACATGAACCAGAGATTACACTGACACAAACATATAAAGAGAAATGTAATCTGTGTTCTATGATTAAAGAATTATTTGTGCCTGTCTGTTCTGGATAATCCTTGAAAGCGGCACCCATATCACTGGGGATCGAGTAGAAAAGGAATTTCTTCAGGCAAGTTTTGGACGATATATTTCTTTATTCTTCAATTTCTAACAATTTAACATGGCTGAAAATCCCATATTTTCTGTCTGTACAGAAAATAAGCCATGAAAACCTGCATGCCAGACTTGAGCTTTGTGAAGAGGGAGTGTCTGGAGCTGGAATGGGTGTCCCAGTGAGGTCCTTCGCTTCCCACTTTTGGAGCCTCCATAGTCAGGGTGTCCTGGGGGTGGGCTCTGGCTGTTCCTCAGGGTTATTGAGTCCCCATGTGTGCTACAGACTACCACAGGCTCCTTCTCCAATGTGATCAGAGTGCAAGCTTATGGCTCAATCGCTCATTTTTAGGTGATAAGGAAACTTTTGCAACAAGGGAAAAAGTTGGCTCTCTTTCAGGTCATTGCTCTGCCACAGATGACTAATGGTGGGTATGTTTGAGCAGGCAGGGCTAGTACCATCTTTTGCCTTCTTTTCTTCCAGACGAAGTAAGTTACTGGTTAATTAATTGGAGGCAAAAGGTTTGTCCACTGTTTATTTTGTTATGCCTCCCTTTTTTCTCACGTTCTCTCTTTTTGTTTGTTTGTTTGTTTGTTTGTTTGTGTTATGTACTGTTACTATTACTTTCTTTTTATGTTTTTTGTTATGCCAATAAAGGTTTATTGATGATTATTTGGCAGCCCAATCCTGTGTGGCTGCCATGCTGAGAGCTGTCTGGCTTGAGAAGGGGGTTCAGAATCTGGCAGCCGCCAACTCCACCTCATCCCACCCCTGGACCGCCCTACTCACTGACTTTTCTCTGCCTCTCCATTGGTGGGGTTGTGCCAGTGGTGGGTCTGCGCTCTGTTGACAGTGGTGCACAGCTTTCTGACTGCTGCATTGGTGTCCTTACAGCAGCCGCTGGTGGAGGGGCTTCTGCAACAGTGAGGCTCTCTTTGAGCTGGTATCCCTTGCGGAATGCTGGCATTTCCCAGGAATAGCATTGGGCCATTAGTTAAACTTTTGGGGACTAAATTACCCCTCATTTTATATGACCTATAGTTCCCAACTTGTTTCCAGGCCCAACTTCAACCCTCATCCTAAACAGGTTGAGTCTAGGGTGTCTTCACAAAACCATGTTGTTTTGCTCTTTACAATATTACTAAAATATGACTTTCCCCTTCTTTTCCATCAGCAGAAACTCTGGTGCATGTCCTGGTTGTCTGCTGCCACCTCAGTTACTCTAATCTTCTCTCTGGTCTTCCATTATTTAAAAGATTTATGCCCCTGCCTTTCCATCCTTCCCAGAGACCAAGACTGCTTACGTAATGAAAAACAATAAAGGCAGTCCATTAAAACAGCCAATAAAAACCAGTCACACCCTGTCTTCTCACTCTATGTAAAGGGCTCAATGTACATAGATGCTAAAAAAGGTAAAGGTAAAGGTGACCCCTGACAATTAAGTCCAGTCGTGTCCAACTCTAGGGAGTGGTGCTCATCCCCATTTCAAAGCCGAAGAGCCAGCGTTGTCCGAAGACGCCTCCGTGGTCATGTGGCCGGCATGACTCTCCTTGCCGCAGCGCGTAGCATGCGGCTGGAACACGGAGCGCTGTTTACCTTCCCGCAAGTGGTACCTATTTATCTACTCGCATTGACATGCTTTGGAACTGCTAGGTTGGCAGGAGCTGGCCAAGCAACGAGCGCTCACCCCGTCGCGGGAATTGAACTGCCGACCTTTCGATCGACAGCTTATGCTTCAGCGGTTTAACCCGCTGCGCCACCCGCTGGCCACATAGATGCTACTATAATAATAATAATAATAATAATAATGTGCATCGGTAATTATTATTATTAATGTGCAAGTTGCAGGGTTCTCTTTATACTTTTTTCTGCTGTGTTCTGTTGGATTTTTTTTAAAACCTTGATGCTGTTTCTTGTATTTTATTATATAACTATTGTTCTTAGTTTTTCAGCACTGGACATTTACATTTTTGGTTTGGGTTTTTGTTGTGTTGTGAACCACCTTGGTGTCTTTGGACTGAAAGGCTGTAAAATAGAAATGAATAAATTTAAATTAAATTCACAAGACTGTAGCAACGTGTATTTAACCAGGTTCAGTACAAAGTGCTGGTCTGTATGTCAGCAGTTTTGAGCAACCCTGGCTTTGGAATGCATTGGCCATTTTTCTTATTTCCTTTTCACAAGCAAGGCGATGTGATATACCCAGGGTCAGCAAATTGTAACGTGGCAAATTGTAATTTCAGGTGCTTTGCACTGAGCTGAAATGGAAAACGATGGTCCACCCAGTCCATCTAACAAAGCAGAAACTCTCTCCTTCGCTTCCATAAGCTGGTGAGCAACATTCTGGCACCAGACCCAGCAGAAACAAACTGCACTTTTAGATAACAGTTTGGTGCCATCCAGACAGAGTCTGTCCAGTGGCTTTAATCAAATCTCCCAAAAGAAAAAATCAGTTTGAGATGAGAGTTAAGGTGCTTACAATTTTCACTCATGCTCTAAAACGCCTGGAAATTGCACATTAGTCACCTTACTGTCATGGCGTTATGAGCAATAAAGGCGTTCTGTAGTCTCCTATATTGTACAGGCGTTATAGATTAGGCTCTGTAATCATCCACACTTTGGCTTGGCCTTTTGGCTTGACAATGGGCTGGGGACAGATGCATCAGGCACAAATTCAGCAGGTGAAGCTTTATTTGCTATACACCTGGTGAATTTCTGCCTGATAACCCTTCATGACAGGGCATCCATTGCAGCATTTCGCTTTGGGGTTCACATTGTTTGTTTTAATTGCTCTGTTTGTACTGACTTTTTTATGAGCCACTTTAATAGCGAGGTAGACTGAGAGATGGTGAATCGCCCAATGCCATCTATTGGGCTTCATGGCTAAATGGGGATTTGAATCTGGGACTCCCCAAGCCTAGCCCATTTTATCTGTGCAATAGCCTTCGATTAGGTTGAGGAATAGTGAGCAATAGGTCCATAGTGATGCCATGGAGTTCATAGCTGAGTGAGGATTGGAATCGAGTCTCCCCACTCCTGGGTCAACACAATACCGTCTCGTTTCTTTAGCACTTTATTGAACCTGAAAGTGATCAAGTATATTTCAGATGGCGCTGACTAGGCGGCGTGAGAGTCTGGCCCACATTGTCCTTGGTGGTATAAAAGACACTATTGTTTCCTCTCTTTTTTTAAAGGTGAGCATCCTGAAACAAAACAAAACAAAACACCCTGTCATTTTGTGTCACTATTTAGGGGCCCCTATATAAACCCCAACTTGGCCAGGCATTCCTCCAGACTCCATTAAAATGCAGTGTCTGTCATGGAGCCATCGGCCATCCTTCTCTCGCTCTCTGTTTCGCTTCCCTTCACTGCTGGGTGTTTGGGATGCAGCGAATGTCGGGCTGGTGAATGAGAGTGTCAGCCAGGTCAAGAGGCGAGGCGGACACAGCGTTCTGGAAAGCCAGGCTGTTATTATGTGGTCTCCGTGGGGCTCCCTCTCCCCTGTGAAAAAATGTGCAGCAGCACCATAGCAACCCCCAAAGAAGAACTGCAGAAGGCTGCAGCCCTGGAGTTGAAAATAGACTGGGGCTATTGTTTCAGATACTTTTTTTCCCCAAGCTGTTTTTTTCTCCCCCCTTGGACTCGAGGAAGTAGCCAAAAATGGGAAGGAGATAGTTTAGAAAAGGAGGGGCCAATATGACTCAAGGCATTGCCTGACTGTGGTCAAAGATCTGGTTTGAAACAAACATGAGATTTGTTTGATCCCCACCTTGATAAGAAACTTGAGGAGGCCGGGCTAGCTGGGCCAGAGTCCCAAGAGCTCTGGGCCAGAATCTACAACCCCTGAGCGCTGTTCATACCAAGGACCTCACACTCCCCCTGCCTGCGTACCAGCAGCTGGACAGGAGTGTAAGGCTCCAGACACTTCTCTGTCCACATCCCAGTGGAGAGGAGACTTGGGAGAGGATCTCAGGACATTTAAGGTCTCAACTGAGTTTGGAATTGAGAGAATGGTGCTTAGTTGGAGCTCTCCAAGGTCCTGCCTTGATACCCTTTCCCAGCATTTCATCACTCCCCTTGCTCTGGGAAAGGCTAAGAGATCAATCCTACTTAACTTCCAGGCGGCAGACCTAGTGTCCGCCATCCAGAATAGTTGCAAAAGTGCCATAAAGCACATTTGACCGGGAAGAGCCTTTAGAGCTGGGAAAGCTGGCCTTCCCAGCTCCGCCGGCTGAGGACGCGACCCGCCGCTGGACCCAAGGAACGTAGGATCCGGCGGGCGCGTGTGTTGTTCGGCGGGTGGGGGGGTGTCGGCGTAGCCGGGAGGGTAGTCATAGGCCCAGCCATCCTGGGCGGGGGCAGGGACATGGCGTTCGCCATACCCCGGTCTCCGCCAGGCTCCGTAGGGCGGCTGGGCTGTTACATGGCCTCCTTCGACTTCCGCCAGCAAAATAGCTGGCGGAAATCCGAGGAGACCTACCAGCCCCAGCCGCCGTTACGCTCAGGGAAGGGAACGTGTGTCCCCTTCCGCGAGTAGACTTGGCGAGTAGCACTGGATCGGGCGGACGGCCTCAGCCGGCTGCCTGATCTTTAAGTAGGCTGTAAGTCACTTTCACCTCTGCACCTCTCCTCACTCCTTGTTAACTCACTCAGGCACATTTCCCACTTCCATCCCTTGTTTCTGAAGTTCTCCTGACTCCCTTGAGTCCTTCTCAGTCCCCCTTCCTCCTTCTTTCTTCCCAAGCTCTTGTCTTAGGCACACACTTCCGTCTAGGCTTGTTTTCCTGTCTTCCTCTCTCCAGGGCCTGAGCGCTCTCTGTGGCAGTTCAACCAATCACAGTTCAACCAATCACCACAGAATCCTTTATTATGTTAGAATGTGAGCTAGCAAGATGTGCCCCCACCATGAAGAATGGGGATAGAGGCTGCCTTTATAGCATGAGGTTCTCGGAGGGGAACAGCTCCTTGTCATTTGCCAGTAGGAAACCCACATACACTGCACTGAGAGCAGGAGCTTTCTCCTGCTGTTGCTTCCCTGAGTAGACTGCCTCTGCCCCTGGAGGTTCTATATAGCCATCATAACTAACTGTCATTGGCAGAACTCTCCTCTATAGTCTGCTGCAGGTTTCTCAAAATGTTTGGCTGGTTCGTGTTGAAAATCGAATGCTGGACTAGGCAGGCTGAAGTTAATTAAGCAGAATGAGATGGTAGAATTCAGAATTGTACCACTTAGGACTGCAGGAAGCAGGTTTATTGTTCTGAAAGCTCTGTAACGTGAAGAAGAAAAAACCTTTGTATGTAGAAAAGCGCTCCGTGTTCCAGCCGCATGCTACGCACTGCAGCAAAGAGAGTCACGCCAGCCACATGACCACGGAGGTGTCTTCGGACAACGCTGGCTCTTCGGCTTTGAAATGGGGATGAGCACCACACCCTAGAGTCGGACACTACTGGACTTAATTGTCAGGGGTCACCTTTACCTTTTACGTATGTAGAAAACAAGCCCCACCAAAAAGAGAGGACTGCGCCTCTCCCTCATATATAGTACTACATGCAGGCCAATTTTTTTTTGGGGGGGGGGTCGGCATTAAAATAGCACACACCACAGGTGCATGAACATACACACCCCAACATGTGTGCAGGGTTTCTATAGCATTTTCACACCAGGTTTCTGGTCTCTGGGGCCTGAGATGCTTTTGTGAAGTATTCCTAGCCAGTAAATCAAGGACAATAGTTGCCAAAAAGAATAAAAATCTGTTGGCTATTAACGGGGTGAGAAACTCCGCCAAGAAATGCTGCTTGTTTTATCGGAAGCTTAGCTGCTCTCAAAATTACTCCTTTTGCAGGAGAATCTAAGTTAACCTCACATTTTGCTTAAGGTGAAACTTGTTGGTGACTCAGCTTCTTCTAGTCCCTAAGTGTTGCAGCCCAATCCTGTTCGGACGCTGTGCTGATGGCACACAGATGCCAGCACAATGTCCATCGTATCCTAATCCTGTCCTGGCAGCGCCATGCCTACAGCACACTGATGCTGGCGCAACGACCAAATACCAAGCCTGGCAAAGCAAAGCTGGAACAGCCTTTCCCAGTAACACCCTCCGTGTCCATGGAAACACCAACACAGCCTGTAATCTGTGGCATCCTGATGTTGACGATCATCGCCATGACATCAGTGTGTCATCGGTTTGATGTCTGTCATCACTGTGAAGTTGGTGGGTCATCTGAGTGTGATGTACAAGGAATCAATTATTGCTTCCAATCAGCCCTAACACTGACAGAAAATGGGTTGTTCCTGATCCCCACTACAACTCGCATGAGGAATGCATTTCCCAGGAAGCTTCCACATTGTGTGGTCTGGTATGGGAGGAGGTCCACGGGAGTAACACCATGAGATCCCGCCTGGGGTGTCACCAACCCTAGCGACACCCCTGAGGACAGCTGATTGTGGGAAACGAGGAGAAACACAGAGTGTCTAACAAGAACTTGACAACAGCATCAGTCAAACCTTTTCCCTGGCTTGAGATGCATACTCAGTTTTTGAGGGAGAGAGTGGTGCCACCAGAGTGTGTGCACACACACCCATATCCGCTGATTCAGCATTCGCGATTTCACTTATCCGCGGATGCTGAATCCCCCCCTGCACCACCCCGCGGCCATTACAGTACCTTAAGTTGCTATCACTGGCACGAAGCAAGCACCAGCACAAGTCTTGTTTAAACTGAATGCTATAAGCAGCAGCCTGCTGCTTATAGCACAGTTTGTGATTCAGTAGAGCCGGCAGCCTCAGTGCTAGAGAGGCTCCGACGTTAACAGGAAGTTCCTGTAACAGGATTGGGCTGCTGGTCTCTTTCTAGCAGTGTGGGAGCTGGCCATAGTGCTGAATTGGTGATTTATCATCTCATAAACTTACATTGAATTGCGTCTTGGTTACAGTTGCGTAGAAATGCAGTGGCCCTTGTCACAAGAATCTGCTTTGCACATTTTGCAAATCCTGATCACACTGCCCTATATTTCTGCATTTTCACAAGTAAAATTTCTGTGAATCCCTGGCATACACAGGATTGGCACATTGAGCTCTAGTTTACAGGATACCAGAGAACCATGGATAGGGGCTTTTATATGCCCTGCAGCCCCCTGTGCACCCCACCGGCCATTAATTCACCTTACTAGGTCATGTGTTCATTTAAAGAAACACTATATGCAGCAGCATGCTGCTTATTGCACTGAAGCCGACTGAGTGCTAGAGAGGCTCAGCCGAAGAACAGGAAACAGGAACTGTAACCTGTAAACTGTAACCTGTTCTTCAGCTGAGCCTCTCTAGCACTCAGTCGGCTTCAGTGCAATAAGCAGCATGCTGCTGCTTATAGCGTTTGTTTAAAGGAAGAGACACATACTGTAACCTAGTAAGGTAAATTAATGGCCGGTGGGCACATGGGGGGGGGGGCTTCCTGCTATCTGCGGATAGGTGAATCCATGAGTAGTGAATTCGTGGATACAGCCCCCCCCCCTGTAATGACTAACAGCCCAATCCTATTGTTCTCCCCGCCAATGCAGTGGCACCAAAACTGCTACTGCTGCATCCTCCAGTGGAGGGCAGTTGTGGGGCTCTCATCTGGGCAAGGGAATAATCGTTCACTTACCCGGGGATAAGCCTTCATGGAGTGGGGGGGAGGGTCTACTCAGACCTGTGCTAGCTAAATAGCTAGCTAGTGCAGGTCTGCATGGACCCACGCTGTGGGATCAGGTCCGGGAAGGGGGTTAGGATTCAGCGGCTGCTGCTGCCACTGAACGCCCCCTCTCAGACCCGATCCGCCCCATAACAACCCCGTTCTACCCTTCCCCCACCTCCTGATCCAGCAAGTGGCTGGAGATCTGCTAGGCCTTCCTGCTAGTGGCCCCGGTAGCACGTTGAGTAACGCACTGCCGGAGCACCTTTTACGACTGGCGCTGACTGCTTTACATCAGTCAGTGCCAGCGGAAGAGGAGCACCACCATCAGGAGGTCAGTATAGGGTTGGGCCCTAAGAGACTGAGCTGTGTCATAGGAAGTCCCAGTTCAAATCTTGCCTGATGAACCCACTAGGTAGCCTTTGGCAAGTCACTGTTGTTACCTCAGCTTTCCATTTGCGATATACAGCATGAGTGATCCTCAGCCTACCATGTAGGACTCTTTAAGGATGAATGAGAATGCATATGACACACTTTATAAATGTTAAGTTATGATTGATAAGTTATGATTGATAATATAATTATCTGTGTGCTGGTTTATTTTTAAGAGCAATATGCCCAGCCAAGTACTGTGTGCATTGGAAGGAAAAGGAGGAACAAGAAACGCTGGAGGGCACCTATACATTCTTGGCATTCACCTTGTGTTTACCAAGGAAACGGAGGGCCTTTTCAGACTCTTTGTCACTCCCCTCTTGATTGACAAGGTGAGGAAAGAGCCTCCCGCCCGAGTACTAACGTTTCAAGCTGGCATCAGAGACACTCTGAACAGTGTGCAGGGGAGGGGGGTGCTTCACGGTGTCCCCAGGGCACGCTTGGTGTGGGCAGTGCCAGAAGTGATCCGTTTTTACATTCAACATCTCAGTCTCTAGAGGTTTGGATTTATGCTTTCAATCATTTGGAATGAATTTTCTTGTTCCTTTGAACAAACATGGTCTGAAGAATGTTTGTTGTTAATAGAGATGTGTAGGTCTGAAAAAGAACCAGAAAACTTGAGGGAGGGGGGGGGGAAACGGTTTTCTGAGACATCGTTTTTCCAGTGGAAAAGTTTTCCAGTTTTCCATCCATTTCTCCAGTGGAAAAGTTGGAAATTTCACGAACGGTAGAAAAGACTTTTTATTAAACAATTTCACTAAGTGATGAATGATGCTTTTAAAATGTTGTATCTTCCCTGATTCCTTCAAAATGCTTTCTAATAACTATGTAAGACGATTTACAGTATTAAGCAGTCACAATTACTATACTGTATATTCAAATCTTCTTACCTCCTTCATATTATTTATTTATTTATTTCTGTGTATATATATATACTGTACCACCTTTCTCATCATCAGATTTATTCAAGGTGGTTTACATAGGCAGGCTATCCTAGACCTGATAAGGGTCTTCACAATATTGTTCTATTTATATATAGGACCTTCCATACTCCAGATGTGTCCCTTCCGAGTGCAGCCCTCCTTCTGGCTTGTGCTTCCAAGCTTCACAGTTCACTGTAGTTTGCCCTCAGACAGTTATGAAAATGTTCTCTCTCTAGCTGACTCCTCCACATTCCACCCTCTCACGGTGCCTTCTCAATGTCTTCACGAGGTCTGTCAGCAGCTGCCATCACCCATCCAAGCGAGAACCAAAGTCGACCCTGCTTAGCTTCTTCAGGCAGGGCACCAGCTCAACCTCCAGGCCACACCTCCTGCCCATCTTGTACATTATTCCATCTTGTACAACAGTGCTTCTCAAATTGGTGGGTCATAACCCACCACGAAAACCGGAAGCAGTTGCTACCCCCTTAAGGGGTGTGGCGATGTTGGCAATGGCACTTTGGGGTCCCACCATGGAAAAAGAGCTATTTTCAATTACCGGAGGTTGTGCCGGCCCTCCAGAGTCCTCTATGCCCCCCTTGCACCTCAGAAGAGCTTCCAATCGTGTTTGGGAGCTACTTCTGGTTTTCTGTGAAAACTAGAAGTACTGTAGCTTCCAAACACGATTGGAAGCTCTTCTGAGGCCCGGGGGGGGCATAGAGGGGAGCACTGGTCCCCGCAACCCGTGGAGGGCCAACGTGACCCCCGGTAAGTGGGGTAAAAAACCAAACTTTTTCCACGTTGGTGGGACCCCAGAGGCCGCAGTCTGTGACGACTTACAGGTTCCCTTACTCCCCTGTAGGAGTTTGAGAACCACTGTTCTGCAACATTTGAGAGAAACTGATCTATGTTTGGAAATATACAGTATATTTTGGTCCTTAATATCAAGATTTACTGATAGCCTTTAACACTGTGATATGTTAAGCTAGAGACAAATTTTTGGTTTTTTTCCAGAGAGTTGGAGGCAATTTGAAAGAGAGACTGTTGCTTGTTACCTCTGATAAATTGGTGTTGCATATTCTGTCCCTGGATAATGCTGACAAGCAGGAAGGAAGACTGTTTTTAAGTCCAGATAATTACGGTAAAATAAAACCCGCTCCTTCTTTTTCCCATGTTTTTACAAATGGCAAAAACTATGATGTTTAGGTTCCTTTTGGTTGCAGTGGCTTGCAACTGGCTGTACTTGTAATACTGGTTATATTTGTAACTATTGCTTGAATTAAAAAAAAAAGGGCGTGTATACTTTTAACTATCATACAGTATATATCAAATAGTGCAATTTTACTTGCTAACTGTTACATTATGTTATGTTATGTTCTTAAGTAGTAAAGCAAGCTTAGATCTGATAAGAAAATATTGCATATATTTCAATCCTTCCCCCCCCTCCCCCGCCAAGAAACCAACAAAAAATTGGTTTTTCCATAGCTTCCACGTTTCCAGAAATGTTATATCTCTAATATTAGGCTTCCATGCTCGTCTTTAAAGGAGAAGGCAGTAACTCAGGGATTAGAGAATTGATTGGATTTGAAATATCCAGAAGCTTGGGTTTGTTTGTTTATTTCAGAAAATGGTAGATCCCATCTTTCCAATCATAAGAGAGCTCAAAGTGGCTTCCAGACAAGATTAAAGCAATGTAGGATGGATATTTTCATGAACAGACATAATGACAAAAGAGGTAGAATTTATATAGGTTAAAAAGTCATGTAAAAAGAATTTTAGATGTTGAATATACATTAAAACATTGAAAAAACCACACAAATTGTAAAATATTAATCCAACGTTTCATCCAAGACTCTGGACATTTTCAAGGAACACACAAGCAACTCACACAAGTTGCTTGTGTGTTCCTTGAAAATGTCCAGAGTCTTGGATGAAACGTTGGATTAATATATTACAATTTGTGTGGTTTTTTCAATGTTTTAATGTATTTTAAAGTTTTGGAATTCCTCATATTTTTGTTCAATATTTAAAAATCTTTTTACATGACTTTTTAACCTATATAAACTCTACCTCTTTTGTCAAGATTAAAGCATTCAGTAGAATTGCTGTGATTTAACTTGCAAAAGAACTGCAAAGCTTGCAGGAAAGGTGCTGGGTGTTTTCAGTGGCGTTTCTGAGGTTGGGGCCCGACCGTAAGTCGTGCCCCGTCCTAGTACCCGCGTTCAGGAACCGGAGCGAGGAGGCCCCGCCCCCTTGCCGACGGAGCCATTCGCGCAGCGAAGCCGAACAGGTAGGAGACTCCCTGCCCGTTCGGCTTCGCTGCGCGAATGGCTCCGTCGGCGAGGGGGCGGGGCCTCCTCGCTCCGGTTCCTGAACGCGGGTACTAGGACGGGGCACGACTTATGGTCGGGCCCCAACCTCAGAAACGCCACTGGGTGTTTCTGACTACTGAGCTCTTGAGCAAGTAAACCTGTCCAACAAGGCAAGATCACTTAGGAGACAGTAGTAAAGGTGCCGGTGACCAGAGGAAAGGCCAGGTCAGGGGATCAGTTTTCAGAACAGGAGGAGGGGGGGTGATCAGCATCTCTCCCCCCCCCACCCCATGAGAAGACTGGCAGTTTGTATGACAGCCATTGCAGATTGGGGACTTTTGATTAACTGGTGTTCTGCAGGGGAAACCAGGCTCTTCTTCAAATATTTTTGCATCTGTTAGGGCGCCTGACATCCAGCACCTCTGTGCGTGTGTGTGTGATGAATCAACATTGATGAACGTTGATCGAAAAACACGATGTGGTTATCGGGCCAGTTTCTCTTAATTTGCCTCTGCTAAAAGAGTATGCAAGTCAGCATCTTCACTTGATGAACGATGTAATTAAGTTAATTCTTCTGTGCTGCTTAGTCAGATGGCTGTGGACTCAAAAGGCTTTGAAGATGTTGAAGATCAACCTCTCCCCCCCTCCATAGATAGAGTTCCTTATCTATGAATATCATTAGACCACCACATGACTAATGAACAGGAGACAGTGTCATCAAAGCCCACCAACCCTGATAGGTCGAATCCACCTCTCCTAGAACCCCGGAAGTTACATTCATCTCACTTATGTAACACACATGATGTGCAAAGAACGATTCTTTCGCATCTGTGCTAACAATATCTAACTGAAGGCCTGGGAGCCAGGTTTGCCTCCTCCCAGGAGTTATCCATCTGGCCCACAGCTTAGCCTCAGATCCTAAAGGCAGCCCCTTAGCCACTTTCTCCCATGCTAGCCAGTATGTGGGCAGAGGATCCTTTTTGGTAAAGGGCTTGTGACTGGAGTGGGGAGAGTCTCTTTCTTGTTCCCCAGGTGGGTAGCTCCACATCGAAGGGGTTGCAGAGTGACATCATGGGGGTGGGGCAATGGGAGGAATACCTGAACTGGACACGGGAATGCTGCTCAAGAATTGCTTATTGCGACCCTCCAGAGGGATCAGTTCATACAGGTGTACCTTGCTTTAAGGCACTTTGTTCTAGAGTGCTTTGCTAATATGGCACTTTTCAGTTATGTTTATTATTTTACCGGCACCATTTTGTTATCCGCGCTCAGTCTGTTTACAGCATTTGTGCATTTATTATTAATAAATAGGGTAAACATGTTTTTAGGCTTTTATATGCCCTGGCAAGTGGGAAAAAAGGCTGTGATTCGCTTTAAGGTGGTGTCTGGAACCTAACCTGCCGTATTAGCAAGATATGTCTTCATAACAGAAGACAGGATGGGACTTTCCCAGCCCTAATGCGTTGTTTCACCTTTGCATATCATCTCAGCTGGTAGAGTTTCTGCACCTGTGGGGTTACTGAAGGGTCCACTCCACCTATTGCTGCAGAAGCAGGGAAAGATCTGTGAAGATGAGATCCTGCCAATCGTAGTGTAGCGGGTGGGGATTCCCCCAGCCTCGAGCCTGGGATGGGGTCCTGGCCTTTCTCTCGGCTCTTTGCCTGGCCTTCCCCTCTACCTGGTCTCCTCCCCATCTGTTCTTTCTTCTGCATCCTTCGCCTGGCCTTGTCAGCCCTTGTCCTCGCTTGCTTGGTCCTCCCGCCTACCTCTGCCGTTCCTGCCTTGCCCCACCCATCCTCTACCTCTGCTGGCACCCTCCTTCCTGTCTCCTGGGCTCCCGCCCCCTGCTCCTCTTCTTCCCACCTTGTCTGTTTGCTCTGACCTCCTCTCCCTTCTGGTTCTCTTGCTTTTGCTCTCGCTTCCAATGTTCCCACTCTCAGCCTCCCCTGCACCCTCTGTGGACTCTTCCGGACCCACCCCTTTCCCAACCAGATGCCAGCAGCTGCAGCCTCCTGGGCCCACCCACACCATCTGCCCAATTGGCACTATCCCACTCCTGCTCGCACGGTGGGCTCATGCCTCAGGGCTCGCAGGGCTCTTTCTAAGCCACAGTGTGAAGAGCTCCAGGCTCTGCAGAGTTCATCCTTGGCGTATCTTAGGCCAACAAGATTCAAACGCAGAAGTGCATGTCAGGAGCTGCCTAGGCTGGAAACGAGAGCTTTAGTTGCTGCCTTGAGGGGCTGCTCCATGAGCTGAACTCTCAGAACTGCAGCCTCATTGCAGAAGTAAAGGGCTCTGGACTGGCTCCGCCCATGCAGGAAGGGCTGGGGCTTTGCCTGTGCAACAAGGGCTGCGTTTGTTTTTCAACTTAGAAATAGCAGGAAGTGATGTTCGGAAAATGAATGGAAATGACCAAAATCGGAATGGCTGCTGTTGCTCCTCGTCCCTCCCACTACATCTCCCAAGATCCTTTGCAGCCAAGCAGCCATCCTATTGGTGCAGTAGGCTGCCATCGTTATTTCCTCATCCCTTGTACTACATCTCCCAAGATCCTAGCAGCCTTCCTATTGGTGCAGTAGGCCGCCATTTTTTTCTAGCTTCATGCTTGTAGTTAAAACTTCTAGTATGGTGAATGGTCTGGAAGGCGGAAAAAAAACACGACCCAAGTACCATAGAAGGTGGGGGAAAAATCGGCTCTCAAGCGCTCCAAGCGCTAGAAGCCAAAAAAAAAAACAAATGCAGCCATTGTCTCTTCTGGTGTTTTCCTGCTTGAGATTCCTAGCTTGACTCTTGGTTTGCTGCTTGGCCTTCCTGCCTTCTGGCTGAACTTCTCAATTCTGACCTCCAGCTTTTGTCCTGACTCTGACTTAGACGGATTCCTGGCTTGTTCCCAGGGCCTGACTTCTGACTCTCATGCAGTCGCTGCCCATGGCCAAGCCATGCCCAGTGCATAGGATGAACAACTCTACTGTTATCCCCATGGGAGCGGACTTGCGTACGGGATTTTAAGGATGTGGCTTTGATGTGGCTGGCTAAACAAAACAAGAGCATGGCTCTGCCAAAGCTCCTGTTGTTTATGCTGAGCCGGGGGGGGGGGGAGGAGGAGGTTATAGAAATCTTTGATGTGAATAGCTGAAGAACTCTCTGCCAATGCTTCTAAAACTGTTCACCCTGGGGAGGAGAGGGTTAAGGAGCCCTTTGCCTTGATGGGAATGACATAAACAAGGGGGTGGGGAACTCTACCAAGGCCTGAATTGCTGTAACTGTCCAGTGACAGTATTATTCAGCTGCACTTGAACCTGGGTCTCTGTCATTCTGATATGACATCTTACCTTCTACAGCATACTAGTGTATTGGAGAAAGTGTTTCCAGTTGGTGATGGGGGAGGTGACCTTGTAATATGCTGGGCCCAAAGCTTTCAGAGTTTATATGTCATTCATTGCTTATTCCTCAGATTGAGTCCAGATGATGATAGGGAGCTGCTGCAGAGGAATGCTGATACATTTTCTTAGGGGGCTGCTGGATTGTGTTTTTCCCTGGGATTTTATGACACACACAGCCCAGTATTCAAGCATTGGGGGTGGGGGGGGGAATGAGCTGTTGGGATCTTTTCGAAACAGAGCTTTCTGTCATCTGCTCTCCTTAGGGAGACTCAAAAGCTTAAATTGGCGGAATAATTCAGAAGTAGAAGGAACTGTGATATCTCGAAAGAAGCATTGTTTTGAAAGAAAAATGTGTTTCTTGGAAATGTAAGACTGAAGAGTGCTTATCTCCTGTGGATGATCTGATGAGTGCTGGACTATCCATTTATATATTTTCAATTAAAGATCCCACTTCACCTTTCAGGGAGCCTATGGCAACGGAATCAATTCTTCCTGCCATAAGATCCCTGGCTGCTGTGTCGAGTTCTATAAAACAAAGTGCAATCATCCGTCTGTCCTTGAGATCGACTGCCTTTTTTTCTTTTTCTTTTTTTTTTAAAGATAAGGGGGTGATTAATTGAGAATTTGTTCTCACCAGAGGTGGCTTTTCATGTGTAAATAAATAAGTGGTTGGGCTTCAGCCATCTGCCAGATACCTGCAGTAAATATTATGACTCCAATAATAGGAAATGGTCCACTCTTGGCCGTTTGAAGGTTAAGCTGCTCAGAAACACCATTGCCTTGAAGATTCTGGCCAATGATGTCAGCTCCCTATTACTCCAGGGAATTTTGGGATGGCACAGGTCAAAACGTTGTGTTTTTGTTTAGGTGTAAAATAATGGTGGTTGGAAGAGAAGAGAACAGTGGTTGGTTTGTGGCCATGTGGGAACTTGGGGCACTGACAGTCCCAACCCTTGGGAGGGGTGGCATTTCTGAAAGGGGGGTTAAAGAAAAATGGTTGTGGTTTTGCATTGGGCTTGAGTCAGTCTTTTCCGGATCAGCCAGAGAGATGTCCAGGCAGGATTGTGTGAAGGGTAGGAATGTGCGTCCCATGTTGTCCAAAGCCCCAAATGCCAAAGGACGCCCCCAAGTACTTCATCTCGTGTCTCCCTGCACGCGAAGCACAGCACAGTGTATCGCAGCCGGCCCATCCATGAGGCCACCTGGTGTGGGTTGCATCAGCGGCAGATTATGAGAGATCCAAGGGGTTTGGGTGCCTTTTACCCCATTTACCGCTGCTGCCTCCTTCCAACCTGCCGCCAATGCAAGCCTCCATGATCATTCCCCTCCTTACCATGCTTCTTGCCCACTGCCCTCAAACCCAGAAGTGAGGGACTTCTGGTTTCCTTTACAGGGACTGTGCAGGAGTCAATGAAACTGGAAGTCCCACACTTCCAGATTGGATAACAATGTGCAAGGAGCGTGGTAAGGGTTTTTCTTTTTCTGGAGCACAGAGGCAGCAGTCCCAAGACGACCTTAGGTGGCATTCCGGCTCAGTCCGCCCCAACTATACCTCTATATACAAGATGCCCGGAACCTATAACTGGGGAAGTCCCATTACCTTCTTGCGGGGCCAGCGTTAAGCCAGTTGGACCAATTGCTTCCAATTGGGCCCCACACCAAAGGGGCCCTACCCCATGCTAGGGTAATTGACTCTAGTCTTGGCAAATACACACAACACCACATTCTAACATACATGTAACACCACGCTGCAGGTTTATATATTGTTTGTTTACTTGTAGGCTTACATGTATGCAATTATATTAAAATGTGCTTAGATCCATTTGGTCCATTAACTCACATGCACTCTTTAAGCACACATTTTGATTGCTTTCCATTCTACCATAGAGATATCAAATCCATAATAAATTCTATTTATATATCTAAGATTCCATAACGGTTGGCTGTGGACCTGGGGCCCCACAAAAAATGTTTCCAGTTGGGCCCCACAGCTCCTGAGGCCGGCTCTGCCTTCTTGTGAACTGCCTGGGAGGTGGAGTATCTGGTTGGCCACGTAGGAAGCAGACTGTGTTCAGAGGAACTTGCTCCCTCCCAGAAGAGTGTGCCTAGGATTGTGGCCTTAGCCCATCACATAATATGAACACCATTCGTGTGTAAATGAGCATGTTGAAAGAACTATGTTCGTAGAGTTTAATGAAAATAAGTGCTTCCCACCCCCCGAAAAGATGTATGAACCCGTCTTTCTTACTCATTAAATCCTTCAACTCTGTTGGGTGAAAAGGAGAGATGACCCCTTTTAGAATGATTTAAATGAGGGACTTGGTACAGTGAGGCTAACTTGACAAAAGGCAAACCTCGTATATTACCAAGATGGTTGAGCTGAACTGGCCATATTACACTTTCATGATGCTTTTAAAGAGCCTTGTGTCAGCAAGAGTTAGTTTTGAACCCAGGACCTTACACTCATAGCCAGGAGTGACTGCCTCTGCTGAACCACTTAGAGGTGTTTGGAGCTGATGGAAATGGTCCAAGAAGGGATCGGTCAGTGCATCTCAGCAATTCCTCTGAGCTCAGGAGCCTGGCCAGAGTCAGCAGTTTTATATGACCAGATGGAAACCCATTGGCCTTCACTTGATCTTTCTTGAGTTGGAAGCTGCAATACCACCCTCCAGCCGTTTGCAGTGCTGCTGACACTGTAGGGCAGCAGAGTGCAGGTTGTCCCACAAGCAGTCGTGGTGGTGCAAAGAATAAGGTGCTTGGCTCATGCTGCTGGAGTTCAAGACCCCCTGGTGCCTACCACAGATGGGAGTTGCACTGGAGAGGAGTCCTCCATCCCATGGAAGATGCAAAGAACCTCTGGGAATGGGAAGGGATGCTGGAGGCTGCATCCCCGAGGATGATTCCTAGCTAACCCAACCCACATGTTCTGTGGTTGACCCTTGGAACCCTATAAATGGCTCTAGGGCAGAGAAATTGGCACTAACATGGATGCCTGCTCTCCCATCTGACCTGGTTGGCCCTGAATGCCCTCCTGGATACTTCGGTCTTCCCAGTCCTGCTACACATTCCTGACCCTCATCAGTTTTTGATCCATCCAGTGCCTCTGAACCGTTGACCTGTGTGACTAATGCTTTGGCTCCAAGCATGACACTGAGCATAGCTCATTATTGATCCTTCAGCATCAGAGATATGGCTGAAAAGTCTTTGTGCAGGGTGTAGTGGTCCCAAGGCCCTTCTCCTCTATAGGGCTTCAGCTTTAAGTGGGGAAGGGCTTGGGCTTCAGCTTTAAGTGGGGAAGGGCATTTGACTCTTCTCTTCTTGCCCCCCCCCCCAGCTCCTCCTCCTGCCTGTGGGATCTGGGGCATATCTGGGGATCTGAGAGCTCTGGGGCATATTCTTTGGTCTAAGTCTGACCAACCTTTCAACAACAGCCAGCAGTCTTAACTGTAGCCACACCATCCTCTAGTCTTATAAGACATCCCGGTCCCACAGATGGGAAGAAGGAGGACTGTACAATGGAGTCTCCTTACCACAATCCATCCTGACCAGCATTGGCACTTAATGTCACTTTCCTGAGTGTCCAGGTGAGCTGGCTTGGCCGATGTACAGCCCTTTGAACCATGAATCACTCGCCATAACAGGCTGCAGCTAGCAGCCTTTTTGCTAGGTCTTTATGGCACCTTTATTGTCCACATGCTGCTAGACAGCTCAGATCACAGGAATTTCAAAAACCTCTGTATTTACTTGTTTGTTTTGAAAGATGTACAGCGTGAGTCATAATGGGCTCTGGGGTTTCAGTGAGCCATAACACCATAGTGGTAAGGGATACGGCAACACAGTGCATGGTGATAGAAAGAGAGAGTCTCCAAGTTTTGTAGGCGCGCAGCGGTGCATCCTTGACCAGTAGGGGGAGTTCCCATCAGTCAGGATGGCGTCGGGCGCAGAGAAGGCGTACTGCGTTTTGGAGTATGACGATCAGCCACATTTTGCCTGACCACCTCCATCACCGGGCTTAACACCGTGTGATTTCTTCTTCTGGGGCTACGTTAAGGACCCAGGTGTTTGTGCCGCCCCTGCCCTGAGATTTAATGGAATTGAAACAATGCATTACCACGAATATCACTCAGGTGGACCAGGCAACACTGGTGTGAGTGTGGACCGAATTGGATTACAGGATAGACATTTGCTGTGTGATCACGAAGGGTCGGACACGACTTAACGACTGAACAACAACAACAAAGGGTGGACACATCCAGCATTTGTAAGGTCTGTAAAAAACTTTGAACATTTCTCTTTCCATTACCATTAACTAGGTTACCCTATCCCTTTCTGTTACAATGGTACACTAAAATCCCGGAGACCATAATGACTCGCCCTGTATATCTGAGAAACCCAGGTGATGAGTTCAGGGGAGTAGTTATCACAAACATAGCTGTGGTTGGCCAAAGGAAGACTTGCAGAGGCTGATAAGTAAGAACACCAGCGGTTAGCTGAAAGGTGGTGGCTTATACAGAACGGCACACCCAAGAACATCCCACCCGTGGGAGGACCTGCTGCTGCTGCTGCTGCTGCTCAGGGTGAGGTTCTCTCTCCCTCTCTCATAATGCTAGGACTTCACCCAGTGTGTAATTCATCTGTGGAACTCCTTGCCACAGGATGTGGTGATGGCACCTGGCCTAGATGCCTTTAAAAGGGGTTTGGATAGATTCATGGAGGAAAAGACCATCACAGGCTACAAGCCATAAGCAACCTCCTGGCTTTAGAACAGTGATGACGAACCATTTGGGCTTGGTGTGTCAAAAATTTTGAAAATGCCTAACTTGACTCTGCTGGTGTGTCCCCCCCCCCATAACTTTTAATAGTACTTTGACTATTGCTACTTTTAATAGTAATTTTGAACTGAACTGAAAACAACTATAGAACACATTGCATTTTATTTAACATCAATTAGTGACTTTTTTGTTGCTGAGTTTTACTAGATGATAATTTGAAAGAGGTCTGCCAAAATCCCTGTCCTAAATGTTCAAGACAAGCCTGTAAAACCTGTGAAAATGTAAGATGTGTCGGGGCCCTGGGGAAAACGCTGGTGTGTCACCCAAAATGACCTTGTGTGTCACCTGTGACATGTGTGTCATAGGTTCGCCATCACAGCTTTAGAAGGAGGTTTTCTCTGTGCCAGGTGCAAGGGAGTGACAACAGGAAACAGGTTATCTTGTTGGCTGTGTGCTCTCGGAGGCATCTGGTGGGGCTACTGTGAGATACAGGAAGCTGGACTAGATGGGCCTTTGACCTGATCCAGCAAGGCTCTTCTGATGTTACGTTCTTATGTTGAGGTTGCCCAGTGAATTTGATGGGCTTTAGATTCAGAAGACGGGCAGCCCAATCCTATCCTCCCCTGGTGTTTCTTCTTCTTCTTTATCCCACCTTTCATTTGTAGTCCCAAGGTTTAGGTGTAGAAGCTCTTCTGACAGTTGCTGGGGAGCGATGGTGGGAGAAGATGACACCTTCATGCCCTGCCTTTGGACTTTCCAGAGGCTGTTGGTAGGCCACTGTATGATGAGCCAGGATGGTGTAGTGCTTTGGGAGTCAGACTTAGACCTGGAAGATCCAGGTTCAAATCCCCGCTCAGCCACGAAGCTTCCTGGGTGACCTTGGGCCAGTCACTATCTCTCAGCCCCACCTACCTCACAGGGTTGTTGTGAGGACAAAAAGGAGGGGAGGAAATATGTACACCACTCTGAGCTCCTTGGAGGAAGGGCGGTATAAAAATGTGAAAAATAAAAATATAAATAAATAAAATAAACTGAATGCTGGACTAGATGGGACTTTGACCTTTGGCCTGATCCAGCAAAGCACTGCTGATGCTCTTCTGTAACCTGGATTCTTCCTCCTCCTCTTTGTTCAGGTTCTGGCTGCTGCTACTGTTTTGTTGATGATGGTTTTGATGATTGTTTTAAATGGTTATATGTATATTGCTTTGACAGTTTTACTTGAAAAGAGGTAGAAAAGTACCCTACAATAAAAAATAAAAATAAATGATCCTACCTGGTGCAAAATTAAGTTATCTCTAAAATAGATCGCAAATTGTTATGACTGGCTACAATAAAAAGCTTTAAAATGTTTAAAACATGTATCTGTAGAACATGCAGATACATGTTTTAAACATAATCCCGGTGAAGATGATTCAATCTTGGTAAAATATCTCTATTTTGCTAAGGCAAAGTCGCTGGTCTCTTCAATCCAGCTGTGATGCAGCGCGGTCTGTATTTCCTTTGCTGTCTTGGAGGCAAATTAGCATATTTTATGCTCCCTCTATAAGTTGCCAAGCAGACAGAGTGTCTCTTAACCTTCCTTTGCTGGTGATGAAATGCACTCGCTCAGCAAAGCCCACACAACGCCAGATTGCTTCATCCTTTCCAAAGAGTGAGAGACGCAGCGCTGTAACGGTATCATTAGGTTCGCAGATAACCACATTAGGCCAATAAATCTTCCTGCTTGCCACCACCATTCCGAAGAGCCAAGATGGTAACGGTCCATCATTTTTGTTTTCATGTAGAAAACAAGCAGTGAAGTGTAACCTCTTGGGTCACCCGGAGTGCAGCGCATTTGGCTAGCGTGATTTCCCGAAGCTGCTGTTGCCTCTTACCGGGTCAGACACGGCTTCTGTGCAGTCAAGGTGAAGGTGAGACAAGTCTCTTGATTTCTGAGATGGGTGAGCCAGCTCGACATGGAAGCTTTTACGGGGGTCAGAGAATCAAGCATAGCAAAAGAAATGAAAGAAGGGTTTCTGGTCTCAAAGGGTTCACCATCTATAAAAACAAACTAGAAACAGTTCTCTCCCCCCCCCAATAAATAGGGGCTGTGAGGTTCCTCCGTCACAGGGGAGGCAACCCCGCCCCTTCCTACTCTATCGAAAATCACTGCAGCCGACCTTTGAAGTGTGCTCGCGGTGCACCCGCTACTCGAATGCAGCAGGCAGTGCACAAGCGCACCTCAGAGGTCAGCTGCGGCGATTTTCAGTAGAGTAGGAAGGGGCGGGGCTGCCTCCCCATGACAGAGGCACCCGCACGTCCCTGCAATAAATATAAGAGAACCACTACTTAACAGGTGTCACTTAGCCCAGTTAGATTGTAAACCTTTGAGGCTGGGAGCTATTCTATGTTAAGCACCATGTTCACTGATAGTCAGCAACTGTCAATAAATAACAATTATTATTATTAGCTTAGCAGGTTCCTTGGCATACAGAATGGGGAACACATTCCCTGAAGCTAAAAAAGAATTACCTACACCCCCCCCCCCAAATGGAGACTGGAAAGATACAAGGCCAGAATGGCACATCTTTAAGAAAGGGGGTATTTAGCCACATCTGTGGATGAGTTCTTTTGCATTGGCCATACACAGACTGTGTGCCCTACAACTTTTCCCAGAATCCCCTGTGACACACGGAGATTGTGAACAGCGAGCAGAGATTCCTCTGCAGCCTAGTCGATGTGAAAAGTTCCCCAAAGCTCTAAAGTTTGGAAAACCATTGCTTCGTCCCATCTTTGAGAGCCAACTATGTGGTCCAAAGGAAGCTTCCTTGGTAACCGCATTTTGTCATATTGTATCTGCTAACTGCTGCCTTCTGGAGTGACACTGACAGCCCCAGGGGAGAGAAAGAAAAAGGAAATTGACGTAATCTTCCCTTCCATTGGAAACAATCCAAGATTGCTTTCAAATAACTCCGAATTGCAGCCTGTGCAACTGAAATTAAGCCAAAAGAAATAATTCTTTGCAGGAAAAAAAAAGACATAATAAGGTAGAAAATAGCTAAATTGTGAAAGCCTTTTATCGTGGCGGCTGACTGTCGCTTTTTATTCTCCTTCCACCAAAGATGATAGCAAGTTTCAGATACAGATGGGGCAGTATTGTGTGGTGCCTGCCTGTCATTTGGGCTGCTTTTGATAAAATAATTGGTAGGGAGTTCTGGCTGGTATTATGGGTAACCAGCCTCCATCCACCTGCCTTGGAATCCTTCAGCCTGCAGGGAAAGCTTCCAGTTGCTGCGGTCCTTGAAAGCTTTGCTTTCCACAGGGCACCCAAATGATGACACTTTAGAATGTTCCACCCTACTTCACTGGCATTATCTGGTTGTCGTCCTTATGGCAACCCAGCATTATATCCCCACATTGAGGAAGCTGAGGCAGAGAGCCAGTAGCTGTCCAAGAAGTGGGGTAGCGTAGTGGTTGACGGCACAATCATATTGAACACTAACACTGACACTAGCTGTCGCAAACGTGTCATAAGGCATGTTGCGACAGTTTGCCAGAGGCCTGGGTCTGCATCAGCCCCTGCACACCAGTGCTCCACGGGACATGCTCCGGAGCAGGTAGGTCAGGGGGGTGAAATGGGACAGAGGAGGGCGGAGAGGGGGTATAATAGGGCAAGGGTGGGCGAATTGGGCCCGAGAAGGGGGTGAGATTGGTGTCAGCGGCATGTGCCTAACCCTATCCCCCTTCCTGGGCCTGTTTTCCTTACACAGGACCTCTCGGACTTGCACTAGCAAACTAGTTGGTGCAGATCCAAGGAGACCTGTTGCGGTGGCTGGGGCTTTCCCCGGGGTAAGGGAACAAAAGAGACCTTCCACTTTCTGCACACGATACAGCGTTGCCTGCACTGGCCTTGCTGCATCGCTGCACAGAAAGTTAAGTAGGGTTGGGCTGCCTGAGGTAAAAGGTAAAGGTGACCCCTGACAATTAAGTCCAGTCGTGTCCGACTCTAGGGTGTGGTGCTCATCCCCATTTCAAAGCCGAAGAGCCAGCGTTGTCCGAAGACGCCTCCGTGGTCATGTGGCCGGCATGACTCTCCTTGCCGCAGCGCATAGCATGCGGCTGGAACACGGAGCGCTGTTTACCTTCCCGCAAGCGGTACCTATTTATCTACTCGCATTAACATGCTTTGGAACTGCTAGGTTGGCAAGAGCTGGCCAAGCAACAAGAGCTCACCCCGTCGCGGATTCAAACTGCCGACCTTTTGATCGACAGCTCATGGTTCAGCGGTTTAACCCACTGCGCCACCCGCTGGCCTCTAGGGCTACCCGAGACTAAGCTGTAAATCATAGCTGCCCTGGTTTGGATTTTGCCTCCACCATGAATTCTCTAGGTGGCCTTAGGGAGTTATCTAAGTCCCCTTAGTCCTCAGTCTCCTTTAGCCTCAGTCTTCCCCTTCTGCATTATGGAGCTGCTGTAAGGATTGCAGAAGCACAATACATGTGAAGCATTTTGCACATACAAAAAGCACTATATACTGTAAATGTCAGTCATTGAGTTCATGGCAAAAATGAGTGTGAACTGTAGATTTCCTTGGTTGCAGAATCCCACTCTCTGGTTTCAGCTTCTTTTTAAAAAATGCCTATCTTCTAGACCTCATTAATGATCGGAAACGTTTTCATGATGTTCATAATTATGAACATCATTTCCCCCCCTTCATTCTCTTCTGCTACTTTCCCCAGTTGCTTGCCTTGTAAAATTTCAAGGCCTCCAAGCTAAATACATGAAAAAAGGTCAGATAAACAAAATTGAACATTTTGGCATTTCACAGTTTGGAAAAAAAAAATATTTCAACTAGAAAATAATGAACACTACTCCCTCTCAGGCTCAGCTTCCCTGCTGCAATATGGGGGTGATATTTATTTGCAGGCAATATTTGCAGGGATGATGACAATAGATGTCAAGTGCTTTGCACAGACAGAAGAAGAATGATACAAATGTGGTGTTGTTAATTCTCAGGGAGTAGCTGTTCTGTGATTTTCCAGTTTTCCAGCGCCAATGCAGCTGTGCCAACAGGGCGTGTGTTGCACCTTGCGGTGGGGGACGACAGTCACGGAGGCCTCCTCAAGGAAAGGGAAAATTTGTTCCCTTACCTCAGGGCTGCATTGCGGCGGCATCGGCGCTGGAAAGTTGGATAGGATTGGGCCCTGTCTCAAGTATGGCGTGTCTAAGGATATGTCCACAGGCTCTTCCGTTCCACTGTGCAAGAGTACAACGATGTGATTTGGAGTTCAAAATGCAGCACCCTAGAATGATTAAGGTAAAGGTATCCCCTGACAATTAAGTCCAGTCGTGTCCGGCTCTAGGGTGTGGTGCTCATCCCCATTTCAAAGCCGAAGAGCCAGCGTTGTCCGAAGACGCCTCCGTGGTCATGTGGCCGGCATGACTCTCCTTGCCGCAGCGCGTAGCATGCGGCTGGAACACGTAGCGCTGTTTACCTTCCCGCAAGCGGTACCTATTTATCTACTCGCATTAACATGCTTTGGAACTGCTAGGAGCTGGCCAAGCAACGAGAGCTCACCCCGTCGCGGGAATCGAACTGCCAACCTTTCGATTGACAGCTTATGGTTCAGCGGTTTAACCCGCTGCACCAGCTTTCTTTAAAAAAAAATTAAAAGCATGTTTCGGGTCCTTATTGCTGTGAAAATATCCTGGAAGCTGATGGTGCTGTACAGGTTTTCTAGTAAATGGTGGAGCTTGCAAACCGTTCGTATGCCTTTGCCCTTCCTCTTGACTGGCAGAATCCGAATACATTGTGCAAAATAAGAAAGGATGTTTTCTTAGTGGAGAATCTGAAATATTGGAAGGGCAGCAGCAAAGTGCATGCACTGCTGGGCTTGTCCGCAAGGGAAGCTTTGCTGTTGTCAGTTTACATTTAGCGCACCACTGAGAGACTGGATAGCGGTACTGATGGAAAAATATGTATTATCTGGCATGAAATTTCTGGCAGCTACATTATGGCTTCCCCTCTGTGATCCATAAAACCAATAATTTTTCCAGCATCCACCAATTGGGGGGGGGGGGGCGGAATCAGGGTAGGATACTGATGCAAGCTTGAGACTGAAGACCCAAGTCTTGGAGAAATATCTTGTGGGTTGGAAATTGTATTTGTAGAACTATTTTCATGAGTCAGATTTGCACTTTTCATCAGTAACTCTCATCCTCTCCATCTCCTTTTTTGAGAGGTGTGTGCCTGTGATGGATATCTGCATTTACATATGGATATTGGGATGGGTATATCTGCATTTATATATGACTGTTGACAATCCCTAACACATTTTGAAAAGATGGGTGCATGTATGTAAGGGCATAAACCAAGTAGTGAGGGATCCATGATGGGATCTCCTGCAGCTTTTAAAAATGATAAATGCAGCTGTGTATTGGAGAGGATCTGATTCAGATTGCTGCAACACACCCCCTCATAGCTGCTATACAGGTATCCTACAGAGACTCTCTCTCTCTCTCTCACTCACACACATACTCACACACACACTCACACACACACTCACACACTCACACTCACACACACTCTCACACACACACACACATACTCACACTCTCACACACACTCACACACATACTCACACTCACACACACACACACACTCTCTCTCTCTCTCTCTCTCTCTCTCTCTCTCTCTCTCTCTCTCTCACACACACACACACACACACACACACACACACACACACACACACACACACACACACACACACACACACACACACGGTTACATTTACCCTTAAAAAAAACTATGGGAGATCTGGATCATTGCTCTCCATTACCTCATCTAGTTTGGTGCTAAGAGTGCATGTTGTTATGTTATGCAGGTGCTTTGAAGAAGCTTTCCTCCAGGGTAAATCTTCATTTTATTTGAGGGCAGCATAAAAGCATCACTGCAGTGATGCATCCCAACCCCAGCAAAGAATAAATAAGTTCAGGCTTTTATAAGGCAGCTGCTTGGCAGTGTTCAAAATGGACATGGTGTTGGTTGGCTATAAGCCACAGTGCCTGAATGGCCTCATTAAAAAGCTGGTGTAGCATCAGGATGTATTTGATGTGTTTGCCAGTGGATATGTGTGTGCGCGCATATGCATGCATGTTTAAAATCCCCTTGGGAAGTGGTTGATCTTTTGCTTCCGTCTTCCGTCACACAGCTATTCAGTATCCAAATGGGTGGCCGCCTACTCCGAACAGCAGCTATATATATGATTTTTCTTTGATCTGCTTTGACGAGGGGAAGGAAGGCCATCTCTCACTTCATTTTCAGAGTGACTTAAGGAACAGGAGGATGGCTGGAGTGTCTTTGCCGGCATTAAGGCAGCCAAGTCCTGGATGCTGCTGCCATCTGGAATCTCTCCTGTGAATTGCAGCTTTTTTCTTTTCTTTTTAGCAAACTTTCCCCTCCCGTCTTGCATCTTGAATGATGTGGCTTGGGACCCAGTGCATCTTAGGACTAGTTGTTTATAAGCCCAAGGAGGCTGTGGGCATCTCCAGGAGGAGGAGAGCTTCAGAGAGTACTTTGTAATGTGCCACTTGCACATGGCCAGTCACTGTCCTTGCTTTGCCTTTGGAGAGAGACTATAGGGGAACCTTTTAAAAAGATAGCTGCCGTTCTTGAGGCTCAAGCCCCTTCTCCCCAAGTGTCTAGAAGTTGAGTCTTTGAGTAGGGAAGGGCTACGTCTCTACTCTGCTTTACTGTAATTACATTTTTTTCCAGCCCTTCCTTCAAGGAGCTCAGGGTTGTCTGCCCATCCTTTTTATCCCTACAACAAACCTGTTAGGTACATGACTAGTAGATGAGAGGAAATGACTGGTCCAAGGTCATTGAATGAGCTGGCTAAATGAGATTTGAATCCAGGGCTCCCAGGCCCTTGACCCTAACAAAGACTCTAGTGTATGTACATGTGCATGAACACTAAGAGTGTGCTTTTTATTTCAGAGCCGCTCTCGCTTGTCCCTGCTGGTGGTTTTCCCTCTGCTTTGACATTCATTCCCCTCCCCTTCCTGCTTCATCTTCTGCACTCTCCAGTCTCCATCAGTCTCTTTCTTTCCACCTCGTTCTTCCGTCCCCTGGAGCAATATTCATTCTCTCTCTCCAGACTCCATCAGTTTCTCTCCTCCCCCCCTTGTCTCCCCTTTCCTCTTTGCCTCATCCGCTTTCCGCCTCTGTACTCAGTCCCCCCTCTCATCACCGCTATCACCTGCCTTCCCCCATCTCCGTCAGTCTCTTGCTTTCCGTCTTGTCCTCCCCCTTCCACTGCACCCTGCTCTTTTCGCACCTTCTCGATCCACCCTCTCTCCTGCTTCCCCTTCTCCTGTCTTCTTTTGTAGCCTCCTGCTGCCCCACTGTTGTCCTGCCTCGACTCTCCCCAGCTGTGCGACATCATCTGGTGTCTCTCCCCTGACTCTATCAGTTTCTCTCCTCCCACCTTGTCCCCCCTTTCCTCTTTGCCTCATCCACCCTGGGATGTGATGCCGTAGCCACACACCCCATAGCCACAGTTCTGGGGGTGTCTCCGAGCTGAGGGCGAGGCCACAGATGCTGCACCCTGTCCCTGGATGCTCTTCTGATGTTCTTATGCATGAGCAACAGGAAATGACGTTTGCCATCATGTCCTGTGTTGGGGAGCTTCTCAGAGCCATCTGGCTGCTGTTGGAAATAAGATCCTGGAATAGACAGACGCTTGGTCTGGTCCCGCAAGGCAGTTCTTGGTGTAGGTTGGACTCAGCATGCTGTGCTTTGCTCTTCATAAGAAGCTCCCGGGTTCAATCCCTGGCAGCATCTCCAGGTAAGGTTGGGAAGGACCCACTCCTAAAACCCTGGAGAGCTGCTGTCAGTCAGTGCAAGCAATACCGAACTGGGTGGATCAAAGGCTTCCATCTTTTCTTCTCTGCAGTGGTTCCAAGGGACAGCAGGGGCTTGGGAAGAAGGAGGGAACGGAGAGGGTGGCAACAGTCTTCAACTTGACCCAAGAAGTTTTGATGTCATGGCAGCTTCATACGTTCAAAAATCAGATCCTGGATCTCCTTGGATCAGATATCAGATCCTGGATCTGAATATCCTTGGATCAAAAATCAGATCCTGGATCTCATGTTGCTTGACCCTGAGAATTGGGCCTAATTTCCAAGATTCCTACCCCAGTGAAACAAAAACCAATGCATTCTTGTAGAAATGAGTTTTCTGTGCTTGGTTTCAAGTGGGAACAAATGTTTTACGGTCCAGTTATAAATCCTCCCAAAGGAAGGTTGTATATAGTGCAAACGCTCAGCTACTGTATGGCTCAGGTAATGCCAGCCAGTAAACTACAAGCGAGGAGAGTGACACACTCTCTCCTCTGCAGCCTGGAAGATTAGAAAGCAGAAATAAAAGGTGACCTTCTGTTAAATTGATGCTCCTGATCTTGGCTATAAACCATCTTGTAGCTGACAATGGCTTTCTGGCAAAGAACTCAAGTAAGGGATTTTTAATGGGCATGGGGGGGAATTAAGTGTCTGAAGGACTGTTGCAACAAAATAAATGAATGGTCTTCTAAGTCAAGCAGCAGAGGTTGTGACCATCCCAATGAAGGTGAAACATATCTGGTACTTTTGTGGCACTAGTGCCATTATTTGAACATCTCTAGTAGCTAGATTTTTTCAGAGGGATGTTTTGAGAGGAAGTGGGGGGTGGCCAAGACACACACCACCCCATGCTCTGAATGGATCCTGCCACTAGCAAGTTTCTTCCACTATCATCCTTCTGACTTATTCTCCATCCCCTCTTTGAAGTACCTCTTTCTTCCACTACTGAGTAACTTGGGTTGGTTTCTTAACAAGCTCTGAAACCAACTCTGTAGGTTTGGTTCAAGGGGACTCCGAGACCTTGATTCTCTAATCAGAAGGATCAGTGTGCAGTAAACTGGATCTGCCCCCAACCCTGCCCAGTTTTAATTGAGATGTAAAAGGTATGGCTGTGTTCATGTTACTATTTACCCTAATAACTAAGTAGTGCCTCCATGGTCAGAGGCAATAGACCTTTGTGAGTCAGGAGCTGGGGGAACAAATGAGAGAGGGCTATTGCCTTCATGACCTTCTTGAAGGGTTCCCTGACGCATCACTTGGAAAACGGTACACCGGACTAGATGAACCCTTGTTCTGATCCAGCAGAGCTCATCGACTTTCATCTTCCACTCTTTCTTATTGTGGAGCTTGATGGCATAGGAGAGGATCAATTTGTATGACAAAATGCGCTCCCAGAACAGTACCTGGGGAATAGAGTAACCCATGAAACAATGGAAGTTGGTCATTCTTCTCCTAACCTCTGTGTTGGAGGTATCAGGCCCCTTAGGGGTTCCCAATTCAGCCTGCTGAACCCCTTCCATACATTTTATTGAATGTATTCTGAATATGTATTCTGAGTATACATACTGAGTACATCAGATGTATTGAGCTGCATTCTGAGCTAGGGAGCTTATGCCCTGAATATGTGGTGGGGCTTACTGTGATATTGCGTGCCACAACAGTGTGTTACACATGTATACATGGTATCTCTTTGTTGCCACGCTCACGTTGCTAAGGTTTAAGAGCAGATAATTTGCCAGAGAGTTACAAATTATCATGTTGAACCTTCAATCTGTTTCTCCTTATGGATGGTGGGTGGCCAGTGAGCTGAGTGGCAGAGGCAGATATCCCCGCCCTCTCCCAACCCGGACCAGTCAATGGCTACACCCGGCTGCCCCTGCCTGCCCCTGCACCGACCACTGCAGGACTTACCTCAACCGGCAGCTGTGGAGTCTGGAGGGTGGCGGAGTGAGGGCTGCCGGCCTCCGCGCTGGCGGTCCTTACTCCTGAGTCGTCACAGACATGCATTACAGCACATTTGTGACAGTTTAGAGCAGTCGAGTGCACACTCTGCCGCTCTATACGTAGAGAGGATTGCGCCGTTTATCAGGTTTATGATCCCAGGAATTTCAGTGTGAAGGTAATTGTATTGTTTGCAAAGATTCCAGTGAAGCATAGCTGCAACTCTATCATGACGTTCTTTATAGTCAATTTGGGCGATCTTACTACAGGTACTGACCAGATGGTCGACTGTTTCATCTTTCATCTTACAAAGTTGTCATTTGCTGTTGTCACTGGCCTGTTGGGCCTTACATGGGCCCCTCAAATGTACGCCAGCAAAATTGCTGCCATGCAGTCGAGTAGGCCTATCTAGTCGGCTGGCGCATTTTTGTTGTTGTTCAGTCGTTAAGTCGTGTCCGACCCTTCGTGATCCCATGAACCATATCCCACCAGGCCTTCCTGTCCTCCACTATCTTCCTGAGTTCGCTCATTTTCATGTTCGTTGCATCAGTGATGCTGTCTAACCATCTCATCCTTTGCCTTCCCCTTCTCCTTTTGCCTTCAATCTTTCCCAGCATCAGAGTCTTCTCTAGAGAGTCTTCTCTTCGCATTAGGTGGCCAAAATATTTGAGCTTCAGCCTCAGTACCTGTCCTTCCAGGGAACAGTCAGGGTTGATTTCATTTAGGATTGACTGATTTGATCTCCTAGCAGACCAAGGGACTCTCAGGAGTCTTCTCCAGCACCACAGTTCGAAAGCATCTATTCTTCGGCGCTCAGCCTTCCTTATGGTCCAACTCTCGCAACCATACATTGCTACTGGGAACACCATCGCCCTGACTATACGAACTTTTGTTGGCATGGTGATATCTCTGCTTTTTATTATGCTATCTAAATTTGCCATAGCTTTCCTTCTCATTTAAGAAGGCGCATTACTCGGGGTAAAGGTACAAATGTCCCTTTACCCCAAGGAGGCCACTGGCTGCACATAGGATGTGGCAGGCGCCTTATGTGCGCCGCTGTGTCCTGCTAGACAGGATTGGGCTGTTAGCCTATAGCAAAGCAACAGAATAGCTGAACGCCAAAGCTTTTAAAAAAATTATTAAAGAAAATTGATGTGGGAGGTTATTTCAAACCTGTGCGGAGAGAATAAGCAGCCCATGAAGTGGCTAACAGGATCCCTGCTGTTTCTTTTGTGGTTTCTCCCAGCTAACAATTTCACTGACAGACAGAGCGATTAAGCCTTCATTAGCAACATGTCTGAAAACTTGCCTTTCACTGACAACAGCGGCTTTTTGAGTCTTTGAGACCTCGGCAAGGAGGCGGCCACAGCCCGGTTCATATGATGGAGTTTAATGAGGTTATTTTGCTCGACGCCTGAGGGATATGAAAGCCCCTGGCAACTGATTAGCCTGATTGGTATTTGAGCAAATTTAGTTCTCAAATTTCCACTGATCCCCTTTGACATGCAAGAGGCATATTTCTGGATGGAGATAATTTGGTCAATAATGGGTTTGTCAAAATGGCTGGAACTGATACTGTTGCACTCAGCCATGCATCCTTGACCCCAGTCCTTAAAAAGACAGGCACCCTTCCAAGTATGCTTGCAGTTAGGGTCAAAGACATTCTTGCAGCACAGGGGATTAAACAGATGAGCATGTGAGCTCTGCTATGGTATAGCCCTAATCACAGACTTTCCCTTATTGGTCATGGGGAGGGGATGTCATTCAGCGGTAGAGGACCTGCTTTGGAGGTCCCAGGTTCAATCCCTGGCATAGGAAAGACCTTTGCCTGAAACCCTGGAGAGCCGCTACCAGTCAGGGTAGACAATACTGATTCTAATGGACCAATGACCTGGATTGGTTGAAGGGCAGCATCATATGTCCAGAATCAAGTGCCAAGACTGGAATCGGAATCCGGTGCTGGTGCTTTGCTTTGCCACAACAGCTCATGAGATCCAGCTATTCCTACATTAAATGCCTTTTCTACCTGTCAGGACCATGCTACTCATGACATTGAGTGTGTCAGGAGCCATGAGAGAAGGGTCCGACCCAGGTGAGGATCATGGCATGGAGAGCTTTAAACCTTTCCCCACCACGGCCCCAAGCTTGATCTCACGCACGCATGCGCATATATCTTCCACGGCTACTTGTCCTGGGAGCAGGGGTGCAACAAGGGCCTGAGGGGCAGCTACCCTGGGTGCAACACCAGGGGGGATGCAACCCTCAGGCTCCACCACTTAATGGCTCAACACGCTCCAAGCCAAACGCGAGGGCAGCCATTCACCTGCTGCCTTCTCACGCCGCTCTTTCTCCTCACGTTTGTGAAGAGAAGGGGCAGCGTGTGGAGGCAGTAGGCAATCGGTAGCCATCGTGTTCTGCTCAGAGCAGTCCAAGTGGAACACGAGTGCTGCCAATAACGCCTGAACCTAGAACTGATGTCACATGTCATCACTTCCGGGGCGCAGCAGGCTCCCATGCCCCAGACGGCACGGGAGCTTGTTACGCTCCTGCCTGGGAGAAAAGCTCCCTTTTGCTCCAATGGAAAACTTCTGGGCCAAATTACAGCCCGGGGGTGGGTGGGGAGATTGGTCCTGCAAAGGGTTAAAGTCCTCTCTCCCTGGTCTAGCCAAGCAGCAGGCACAGAGGCCAAGGCACAGCGGTGCTCAACTCACCCCTCCCCTGGTGAGTGTGGTTCTCCCTTGAGAAAGGAACTAAGTTGTGGCTAATTTAAAGTATTGGGGGGGGGGGGGAATGTACAGTAACAATTTCCCTTTTGGTGCTTTTCCTTCAACTCCAGAGAGGAGGAGGAGGCGTGCGTGTTGCTTTCTGGAAAAATCTGCTTGCTTGCCGCTTCCACCCCACTTCTAGTCCTTGTCTTTCTTTGTTTTCCCTCTTCTCTCTCCAGAATCCCTTTCTTCTTCCTAGCCAACCTTTCTTCCAAGTCTTCCCCATTTTACTCTTCAAGACCAGATTTTAAAGGGTAATCCCTGCACTGACCAGTGCAGGGGCGGGTGGACCAGGCGGCGAGGGAGGGGGACCATTGACCGAACCGGGCGGGGATGTCAGTGGCGCTCTCTGCTTATATCCACAGCCCTTTCCCGGCCCGGTTCAGCCTTACTCCGCCACCAGCTTCAGAGCTAGTGTGCATCCGAGGAGGCCCACAGACCCCAGGCTGCCCTACACTCAGGGGAGGGGACAAATGCCCCCTTCTCCCGAGGTGTTCCCAGGCCAAGCCGGTGCGGCCTGGGAATGGGCTCAGGCTTCCATGGCTGGCCCTGTAGGCTGGCCGCAGAACGTTGCACAGGATTGCGCCGTAAATCTTACTTTTTTTAATACTCCTGAACTCATCACCCTAACATGCTCTTTTACTTGCCTTTGCTTTTTCATTTTGGTTTTATGTTTCCCTAATATGGCTCCCACTTTTTATCTGTTCCATCCCCCTTTAACTGTCTTCCCTCTGTATTCTTCCCTTTTTTTCCCCCTAACCTATTTTTTCACATCCTATTGCTTTCTATCCCTTTATCTTCCCCTGTCTCTTTTATTATAATCTTTCTTTTAAAAACAGAATTTGAATCCAGTGCCATTGTTCTATTTAGTCGTTTAGGATTATAAGCATTGCCTTACTAGTTCATGGGTTCCAGCAGTAGCCAGTTAGATGCCTCTGGGAAGTCCATAAGCAAGGTATTGTTGTTTGTGCCCAGCACTTGGTATTCAGAGGGTATAGTGCCTCTGTACATGGAGGTTCTACTTAGCTGCCATTGTTTATGGCTATTAATCTATCTGTCCTCTTCCATTCATTTGTCTAACCTTTATCTAAACTAGTGGACATCATTCTATACGCTATGAGCTAGATTTAGGATTTAATTCCTAAAGAATGTGTTGTGGTGTTACACATTACCAATGAAGAAAGCAGGTGGTTCTTTGCTTTTATTCTTTAAAACACAAATTTTAAGCATCTGGCAGTTTTGATAGAGTGTATAATTATTTGTTTCCTCCAGAGTTCAAGAGGACTGGAGATCTGTGCTTCTGTCCTGGCCTGCTTCTGTATTCTTATGTCTACTTTCTGATTTAGAGCATTGCATCATATAAAGCAACTACAACATATACTTGAAGGGGGGGGGGAAGTGTGGTGGAGAGCCCCACAGCTGAGATCTCAGCCACATCCTTGAAGTGCAGAGTTTCAGAAGCTGCAAAATATGCTTTTTTTTTCTAGGTGTCTGTGACCTGAAAGGCCTTTTCCTGTGGGTGACCCAGTTTAGCATAACACAGAATAACACAGTAGCCATGCTGTTATCACTAACATTGCTACCTGTGAATTTTGGATCTTGGAGTTTTGCCTCAGTGTAACTGGCTATAATAACATTATTTTAAAGCACTGCTAAAGAAGTGTGTCATTGGGGTGCTATGGGGGTCCATTGCAGTGGCCTGGCACTGATGGGTGAGGGGGGCATCTTGTCAGTCAACTCAGGCAGCAAAATGTCTTGGGCTGCGGCATACTGTGATTTCCGAATGCTGTAGGCATGCTGCATCCTTACCACCCAGAAATATCTCCTTGTCAACTGGGAAAGGGTTATGAGCTCTCTGTCCTCAGAGGAGCCCATCCTTGTATTTCGGTGCAAGTTGTTGTCATGGATGTGCCTCTTGTTTGGAAGGAAGCTCATTCAGAGTCAAGCAGAGTCACAACATTGGATAGCCTTCTCTGGGACAAGTACCGTAATCCTCTGGTCAGTCGGCATGTGCATAGAGTGAGTAATTCGGGTCAGCCCTGTGGCACAGAAGCAGCAGAGTGACCTGATCCCAACAAAGACTGATGGGAAGGAGGAGAGGGTGGAACAGTAATTCAGAGACACAGCGGTGAGCCTCTTCAGTGAGTGATCACTTTGGACTTCTAATTTAATTCAATTCAATTCACCTGCACCCTGGCAGTTCTCTCCTATTGAATGTGCCCCAGTGCCCAGCTTGAGAGTCAATGATTTAGCGGGAATTGTATACTTTGAACTGTGGTGGGGAAATATTTTAAAATATTAAAACCATCTTCTTTGTTTTTCTTCTTCTTCCTAGTGTTCATCATGGGCTTTGGGCTGTTGGTCTATCCTTTTGGCCTTGGTTCTGCCACTGTGAAGAGATACTGTGAGAATGCAAGCATCTACTATGCAGGAGATTGCCAAATCGGATGGGGGTATATGTTGGCGATTGTTGGTGTGATGCTCTCTGTCTTTTTGCCGTTCTTTGCAAAATATGCCCCAAAAGAGCATGCCACCCCAACTCCGATACCCTCAATTTTATAGTATTTTATCAGTATTTAACAATAGAACATTCCTATCTGAAATGGATGGATAGCCAAGTATTAGAGCACTTCCTTTTAACTGTCTTGTTAAAAAAGAGAGAAATGAGGAGAGCTTGACACTACAAAGACCAAAAGTGCATTGATGAGTCTTCCGTACACATGAAAAAACGAACACTCTGGATCTGCAAAAAGGTTGCTGAGCAGTTTATATGCTGCCTTGAACATATATAATGGCTGGATGCCTCAGGAAAGAAAAAAAAAGAGAAAAATCTGTTTTTATCCTCAGAATATCTGTCTACCTCCCAGTTTCTTTTGTGTCTCAGAATCTTTTTTAAAGCCTCAATTCACTTTTATATCTTAATGGATGTCAGGACTTTTTTCAACCCAGTCGTTTTCAACCTGATAGTGTTATTTTGTTATAGTTATTAGTGGCTATTGAGCTCCTTGCAAAGTCCTGTAGTGTTTCTTTTGTCTTAAATCGGTGCATGCCCTGCCGATAATGTGCCTGAATATGTGGCTAATGTTCAGGAGCACGATTTCAGTGGGCAGCAAGTTTTCTCTGCAAAGCATAAAGGCCCATTCTTGGAGATATTCAATATTAAATTGCAAAAAGGGGGGGCATTTTAAGAGCATCTGTTGTGGTTACATCCAAATATTTCATAGTACCTATAGTAACATTTTGAACACATGTCAGAAAGTCACTTAAAAAAAAAAAAGCAAAAGGCATTGTGCCTTTGGCATTTGTGCCAATTACATGCACCCATTTCATTACTTAGAACAACCGTCACTGGGTGGAGAACCAATGATTTGGCCAGAAATGTAGGTGCTCCTGAGGACTAGTCACTTGTGGCCTGGAACCTGAGAATGGGGGGGGGGGGAGACACCCTTAGTGGTGCTCCCACTATACTGATACCTTAATAATGTATGCATTGAAGTCTGATAGTACATTAAACATAAGAATTCTACCAGTTTAACATGGAATTATGTGATGTGTTTTGAGTAGCTAAAACAATACTGATTTATTGAATTTACTGGGAGTAACGGGTGTAAGGTCATGGCAAAAAAGTTAAAATGGTACTAATAAAAATGAGGAGACTAAATAAAACGTAAAAACGTTATTAGTACCATTTTAACTTTTTTGCCATGACCTTACACTCATTACTCCCAGTAAATTCAAGAATCATTGTGGGCCATGAAAACCTTAAATCCTTAAATCGTTTAATGCCGATTTACTTATTTGGTTTCTTTAAGCAACAAGTATTAATTGTGATTCTTCTATTTTAAAGAGAATTGTTAACCCTGCCCTTTTGTGTATTGGAATGGAGAGTAGCTAATCTGTAGCCACTTGATACAGTTGAGTATGAATCTTACAATTTACACATATAAAGGATTAGAGGAGTTAAGCCACTTTGCTAAAATTACGCTCTGATGTCACAAGTCCTGTCTACAAGGATGCTACTCAGAAAGAGAGCAGTCAAGACAAGTTCTGTTTTCATGTTAAGAACTGTGTTGCTCCATCCAAGTTATCATAACCCTACATGTATGAACATGGACGTCCAGCCTAATTTTCAGGCAAGAATGCTTAGATTTACAGTCTTAGAATTGCATGGTGTAAGTACGGCTAGCTATTTCTGTCCCATTATAAGAAAACTGAATTCTGAATTTCACATGGGAGAAAAAAGAAAACCTTTCCTGGGGTTTCACTGTCACCATAAACTGCTGTAACAGACACACCATTTGCCTTAAACTAAACAAAAAGTGATTTGGGTTCTAATCATATTCCAATATCCATTTCATTTGAAACAAACACTTCTGGCTTTTATCAATCTTTCCTGACAATTTATTAGCAGCGGAACCGAGTATTCTCTGATTGTAAACATAGATAATCACTGGTTAGATATATAGTCAGACTGCTTAGCCAATCAAAATTAGACTCTATTTTCATATTCTAAACTTTGCCCTGATCCTGTGATTTCACCAGGCACCTCCAAGGAAGATTTCATACATAGTAGCTCAATAACTGTGCAGCAATTCCCCAAATACGTGTTCCAACAGAACTGTATGGTACTATGCAGAGAGCAAAAACATTGAAAATGTGGATTCAATTCAGGTTCATCTGGGTTCATCACATGTGAAGCCTTGTCAAGCATGGACCCATGGCCACACAAGGGCCTGTGTGGGGGCTCTACAAGGAGCTACTGCACGACTTGTGACAGCATATTAGACTCGTAAAGCAAACACAGAGTCACCGCACAATAATATATTTTATTACTAGTCCAAATACTGCCATGACTGGTGCAGCAGCCAATGGTGGCAGGGAACAAACCCAATTGGGTGGTGTGGAGGGGAGGAAAGTGGCTTCGTAACTGACACAAGGGCCAGCCAATCAGCAGTGTGCAAATTCAGATTCTACTGCAAACTAAAAAGAAGTTTCCTTTAAGCTTGATCCAAGTGAGAAGATTTTATGCGTTTCAAAATTGTGATGAGTGTTCTTCTAAGTTGGGCTCCCTGCTGAAACTATGTACCCATATTGTGGCCAGAATTAGAAAAGTATGAATTATAGCAAGTCCTCACTTAAAGTTGTTGATAAGTTCTTGAAAATGGCAACTTTAAGCGAAATGACTTATAACGAAACCAATTTTACTGTAGGCTAATTGATATATGTAAACAAGAGTTTACGACATATTTCTGGTCACAAAAACATCACCAAACTTCTAAATAAAGACCAAAAACACTTATAAAACATTGAAATAAATGTGGGCTTTCTGAGCCGGAGAAAATCTACGCAGATATGAGGAGAACGTTCAAACTCCACACAGACAGTGGCGCCGGCCGGGAATTGATTTTTTTTTTCCTCAACAACTTTAAAACAAAATGATTTATAACGAAATAACTTTAAGTGAGGACTTACTGTATTTGATTTTGGTAGAGAATTTGCAGGTCCTTATTCTTAAACCCAAAGCAAATAGGATGGCTTCTGGATTTCACATGTGCAACCAATATTGTTGGTAGTGTTGCACGCTTCTCTTAGCATCAATTATTGGGGCAATTTGACAATTTTCTCATAAATGATTAATAGGGCAGGGAATACAAGAAAAGCAACTAACAGACAGAAGAAAGGACATTTTAACACCCATTTGAGGTTGGAAAGTTGCAGTCTTTTCTTTCCTAACCAACCTGTGCCTTTTAACAATAGAACAAGTGTACGCAACAGAATCAGTAACAATAATGACCTTTAAGTAAAAAAAAATGTTCATCAGCCAGTGAAAATGTTGTACAATGTTGTAAAAGTTGTATTTCTGTGTGGTTTGAATCAGTTTTGTGTAATGTTTACATCTGTTCGCTTAAGTGTGCCACTAGAAAAGTGATTTGTTGGTTTGTACAAGGAGTCATTTTTGCAAGAACTGGGAATTAATGGCGCAATCCTGTGTAGAATTGCACCAGGGGTGCAGGGTGTCGTGAAAGTGCCGTAAAGCACTTTCATGGCACCCGGCGAGTAAGGACCGCCAGTGCAGCAGCCGGCGGCCCTTACCCCAGCTCCTACCTGGCCCTGCGCCCACCGGAGCAGGTAAATCCTACACCGGCCGGGGCAGGGGGAGGGCAGGGATATGGCAGCGTGATACACCAATATCCAAAGCCCTCTCCAGGCTCGAGTTGCCCCAGCACCAAGGCCTCTGATGTATGCGAGCTCCAGAGCTCGTGTACATTCTAGTAGGCCCATAGGGCTTAGGCCGGGTTGCACTGAGGGAAGGGGACAATTGTCCCCTTCCCCCGAGGTGCACCCCAGCTGCCCTGAGGCAGCCTGGGACCTGTATAGGATATGGTGACCATCCCTTTAGGCCGGCTACCGTATTGTACACAGGATTGCGCTGTAAATCAGCCCGTCTGTTTTGGTGCATTCCACAATGCTTATTCTGGTTGAACAAATTGCTGGTGGACAGAATCTGGTAGGGTTGTGGTTTTTTTAAGACTATGTACAGATACTATTGTAACCAAAACAGTTTCATATTCAAAACTGGTTTCTAGAACTTGAACGTACCGTGTTCCCCCGAAAATAAGATATCCCACAAAATTAAGACCTAGTGCGTTTTTTGGAGCAAAAAATTAATATAAGACCTGCCTTATTTTCAGGGAAACACGGTAGTGATGACATTAAAAATTACTTTTTGCCCTTGAAGTATATGTCAGAAAATATTGAACAATGCTTCCATTTTGTATTCTTTTGTATCATTTTAAATACCTTTTAAAATGCAGTTTATTAATGTGACTTCTAGCAAAGGGAACAGTTGTTTTAGGTTGAATGATAGTCTTTAAACAGATGGGCACAACTCTGTTGGCTGCCATAATTTTTGCCAGGCTCTCGTGCATGATCCTGTGAGAGTGGATGTTCCGAGAGGTGGGAGTAGGAAGAGGAGGGGAGACAGGAAGCACAAGTGCCTCAAACGTCCTGTTCCCACTTCTCCAAACATTCAAAGCCATGTCCCGATTCACACATGCATGCATGTGACTTGATTGCCCAACATCAAGAATTTCCAAGCGGTGTGCCTCAAGAGAACTACTACTGGTAGCACAATAATTTTTAAAAAAAATAATTATGTGCTCCTGTGAGTCTGAACTGGCCTTTGCTAGGGCAGATAATAGATAGTGGAGGATAGGAAGGCCTGGTGGGATATGGTTCATGGGATCACGAAGGGTCGGACACGACTTAACGACTGAACAACAACAAGGGCAGATAATCGTGCCCATTTCTGCAAGACAAATGTTTGAAGCATTCTGCACAGCAGACATACCTCCTGCCCTCAGAGAAGGGTCCTTGCGGCTTCTCTGCATGAATTATATAGAGGGGATGGACTTCACTGTGGCTAGGTAGTTCTTCAAAGCAACCATTTTCATGGGTAAGGGTATTAGAGTTGACATTGGCTGATCTGAAAGTTCTGCCTGTGGGAATTTAACCTGGGCTGACTCATTCAGACCTGTGAATTATCATCACTTGATAATTATCACTGCAAATGCATAGGTAAACACAATAATTGCTTGAAGCCAGAGTAAGAAAAAATATGTATGAGTATGAAGACTCCTTTGGGAAAATAATTACCAATCCTTTTGCTAATGCTGACAAATAACATTTTAGCAAATACTGTCTGACAGCACAATCCTATGTATGTTTACTCAGAAATAAGTCCCATTGAGTTCAAACAGACTTACTCTCAGGTAAGTGTGCATAGGATTGCAGCCTGAGTTACATTGTGCATAATAAGTTTTTTTTTCTTTAAAAAAACAAACAAATTGCTGGTTCAGGTTCAAGTTTTATTCTAAATATCTATAATTTTTATGTGTAACTAAAAACTGTATTTTCCATTACTGTGGTTTCTGTATTTTGACTAGGTGATTCCTTTTTAGAATCTTTTTCCTCCCGGTATTTGACTTGTTGAGTAAAATACTTATTTGAAATGTGAATTTTCTGATTGCCAACACTGTATTATAATAAAGCAATTCATGCTGTCAAGAGTTTGCTTTCCTTTTTCTTTTTATCATTTCTTTTGAATTTACAGTTTAGTATCAAAGAAGGAGGACAAGGAAGAAAATGGTAACAGACGGACAGTGTATGTGGGGGTCTCAATAGCAGACAGCTCATGATTGTGTAGCTGCAGTGTGATGCAGAGTCCAGTTAAGTACATGGGCTTCCCCATTCTCTTCTACAAGAGGAGACACACTCTGTTTGTGCAATGTTTGTTCATGACCACAGAGGACATAACAGGAAGATTCAATAGTCCCAGTCAATTGTTATACTTAAGAGAGCCACAGTCCCAAAAAGGGGGCTAATGTATATGAAAGATGCAGTTTAAACCTGGTTTTATTCTGTATGCCTTCCTTCAGAAACAACTCCCCCACCCCAAATTACAAGACATGTTCTTCAATGCCTCTGAGTTTCAAAAGCAATTTAGTCGAACCACTGGAGTGTGATGATCTGAAGCAAGTACTCCAGGCAAAGCCAAGGAACACAGCCAGGATTGGAATACATAAGCCCAGATCCCAATTGCCCTGTGCATTTAGCTGAAGTGCTTCTGTGCATATACACACAGGACTTTGGTCAATTTCTTTCTTCTGGCTGCATCCCCTCATGCTGTGACAATGAGGCACCAGAGGTTTAATGACTGTCACGAGTGGCTTTTCAGGAGGTGAGTGGGGTTCCTGGGGGAAGAAGGAGCCTGTAAAGTCTGGGATCTACAGAAGCCCCTCATGCTTTTCTGAATTCTAGCCCTGGTTTTAAACTATTGTAGCCATCACAAGGCTATTGCTCTGAAAGAGCTGTTTTTCAGTTGGCCAGCAACTACCCATAAGAGCAACCAATGTAAAAGGTCACCCATCTGAACCTTATTCTCCCGGTGTAGATTTACACTGCTGCCAGTCATGTACTGTATATAAACCCATGGCCTTCCTCCTCTGATATCAGATATCTCTCACAGCATGATCCAAGCTATGGAAGAGTTTTGACTTTTAAAGCCTGAATGACTTCAGTCCAGCTACCTAAAAGACCACCTAAATCCATATGAATCTGCCTGCTCTTCGAGTTTTCTGCGGAGAATTTGTGAGATTCCCAGACTGTCTGAGGTGGGAACTTGGGACAGAACCATTTATGCAGCCAGCTGAAACTCTCCAATGAAGCCTATCCGCCCCCCCCCCCCGGTCTTCCAGAAAGTTGGGAAGCCTCTTTGACATAAGATATTTGGGTCTGTAACTGTGCACTGTCCCTGCTATGACTCCTTGCTGGCTGTTGTGCCTTTTTTTTTTTTTTTTGATTTAGTTAATTTGTGTGGTTTTAAGCGGTATTGTTTAGATCAGGGGCTCTCAACCAGTGGTACTAATACCACCAGTGGTACTTCAGCTGACTGCTGGTGGTACTTGGACCACCGGAACCCCACTCCGACGTGGCACTTTTGGTGGCACATTTTCACTCCCGAGAGGCTCCTGCTTTTGGCCGAGCCTCCTGGGAACACTGAAAAGGGCCCTCCCACCCACGCAGAGCCTCCTACCTGCGTTTTCTGGCCTCCGAAAACCTGGAAGTAACTGGTGATGATGTCATTGCCAGTCGCTTCCGGTGGTATACAGCAGGAGAGTGGCGCTGGAGGTGATACTTGGCTGGGAAAGGGGTTGAGAACCCCTGGTTTATATTAATGTTTTTAGGATTCTCTGCTGTGCACTGTTTTGGTTGCCTTGTTTAAGAGGACATATAGAAGTTTTAATATAAATAAATATAAATAAATAGTAGTGTGAGGACGTTTTTACATACAAAATTTAAATTGGCATTGTTTCACTGCACAATCCTGTGTTGGATGCACCGGCCACGCTAAACAGCTGGCCGCTGCATCCTAAGCAGGATGCGGCCTGCACTGGCAGAACCGGGACACACCTTGGGAGAAAGGGATATTCGTCCCTTTCCTCTGATATAAGGCCCACTGGCTCCAATGGGCTTCCTCGGATGGGCACCAGATATTTTGTTGGCGCACATCCGAGGGGCTGGTGTAAGGCCAGGCCCAGGATGAGGGATAGGATTCAGTGGAGCATGCCACCAATAATCCTTCTCCCGTCCCTGCTCAACTCTTTCCCCATGAACTGTTTTTTCAATCAAAATCGTTTGTCCGCAGGCTGCTTTTTCCCTGTAGAGGAAGTGATACAGCAGGTAGGAAAACAACCCCCCCAACAATATGTTGCCAGAGAACCCTTATTTTGTTTTGGGAAAGTGAGACTGTCATATAGCATATACCTTGAAGCTGTAAGCTTGAAGGGAAAGGAGGAAACCGCACCCAGAGCTATTTGCAGGTTGACCAAGGAAGAATCTGCTTGACAAGGTAGCTAAAGGCTTAGAGACTGCAACAGTCTCTAAATACAATAAGAAAAATTTCACCTAAATGCAGTCAGAAAAATGTCTTGCCCCTGCTTAATTGGCATCCTTTGAGCCTCCTCTTTTTTTGTATTCCCTCATAATAGTATTTCAGCATTGTTAAATGATCTGGATCAGGAGGTAGAGGGCATGCTTACCAAATTTGCAGATGACACAAAGGTAAGGTGTGGGGGAGGATAGCTAATACCCTGGAAGACCAAATCAGGATTCAAAACAGTTTTGACAGGCCTTGATCAGTGGGCCTATACCAATAAGATGAAGTTCAATGGAGACAAATGTAAAGTCCTGAACATAGGAACAAACAAATCAGAGGCACAAGTACAGGATCAAAAACCTGCCTTGACAGCAGCATGTGTGAAAAGGATCTAGGTGTCTTATGGTGCAATCCAGACTATATTTTAGACTGGCGGAGCACTGACCCGCCGGTCTAGGGTGTCGCAAATGTGCTGTAAAGCACATAAAGGCGGCACTGGTGAAGGGGCCAGCACCACTCTACCTGCCCCAGATCCAGTGGAGCACCTGCCGGGGAAGGTACATTCCCCACCAGGGGGCGGAGGGGCAGGGGGAGGGCAGAACAGGGCATTCCGGGGAGGGAGGGTTGGTCGGCAGCGGGTCCTCTAAAATCCTATCCCCCTTCCCATGCCTGGCTGCCATTACACGGCCCACATGAATATGCGCCAGCAAAATAGCTGGCGCACATTCGAGCAGACCCATCTTGAGCTCTACTTGGGGTAAGGAGACGGATACCTCCTTCCCCAGAGGAGTGCTCCAGCTGTGCCAGTGCTGGGTCCTATCTAGACAGGATTGGGCTGCCCGTGGACCACAAGTTGAACATGAGTTGAACAGTGTGGCGTGGCTGCAAAAAAGCAAATGCAATGCTGGGACATAAATCATGATACCTGTATGTAATAATAGTTCCATGCTCTTCTGCTCTAGTCAGTCTTGGAATACCGTGTCCAGTTTTGGGGCACCATATTTAAAGAAGGATACTGATAAACTGGACGAGGTTCAGAAGAGGGCAACTAGGATGGTAAAGGATCTGGAAGCAAAATCCTGTGAGGAATGGTTAAAAGACCTTGGTATGTTTAGCTGGAGAAAAGAAGACTGTGGGGTGATATAATAGCCTTCTTCAAGGTTCGCCCTGCCCTTTATCTGCCCCATAAGCAGCTAATTGTTAGCTGCTTCTGTGTTAGCCCTTCTGTCTCTCTGATTTTGGTTCTGGGCTTATTTTTGGAAAATGTACTGTGGTGGGGTGGGGGAGGGAGGAGCTGATTTTGGGAAGTGTGACTTGGAGAAAAAAGAGATCCTTGCATATCTCCCTCTCTTCCCCCCCCCTCTTTCTCTCTCTCACACACAGAGAGTTAAATAAGACATTTTTCACATTTAAAATTGTTTTAGTACTTTTTTATTCAATGATTAATTACCTAATTAATTGATTAATCCAATTAATTAGCATTAGCAGGGGGTACTTCAGAAAATTAGACCGTGAAAAGGGGTACCTGGGCCTCCAAAAGTTGAGAATCCCTGCTCTAGATTAAGTTGCCCTGCCACACTGCACTCAAGAGCCCCTTTCCCCCCCCCTTGCTGTCCATTCTGAACACCAGCCTTGCTCTCTTTAAACCCCTGCCTGGCAACCTGCAATGCTGAATTGTGCTCAGTGAAAGCCTCAGGACAGCTTGGAAACCTGCCCTCACACCAAGGGGCCCTTCTCCCCTTTTGAGATTACTTCTCAGCCCAGTAGACCTGGAGAAGTACAAACTGCCTCCTTTCTCTTCCCCCCCCCTCCTCACCTCTCCCCCAACCAGATTTCCCTAGCAAGCTGCTCTATTGAGAGTTTCCCCCCCTTCCCTTTTCCGAAACAAGATTTCACAATCTATTGCCTGCTGCTCTATTTCGGACTCCTTTACTCATCTTTAATATATAAAAAAGTTTCTTTGAAAAGGTCTGGCCTCTTGACTCTGTTTGCCTTTCTATATACAGTATTCTACTTTTATGCAAACTCTATGGTCCAAGTTATGCAGACATGTACATTTGGTGTTAGTCTGGACCCACTCGTTTGGACAGATAGCAGCCTTTAGGTGCCCAGGTTTGTAAGGATGTGTGTCTAAGCAAATATGGTGCAAGTGTTCTGATCAAATTTGCAGACCCCCTGTGAATGCATTTCTCTTTTGTTTTAAGTCTGGTTTCATCTTGGGTGTCATGTATCACATCCTAGTTTGGCCCTTAGTTTGGAGCTGAAATGATCACCAATATTGAAAATGGGTCTTAAGTTCTGGGCAGGTTTTATGTTGAGAAGTAAATTCCTAACAAAGTACTGTACATGTTTAATATTTTGAATCATTTTCAAAGTTGTGCACTCAGAGTAATTTCTTAGAACAAATGCACCGAAAAAGCGAAAAGGCAATAGTTTTGAATTAGTATTGATTTTATGATTACTTCTAATCTATTTGAGCTAGCAGCAAAATTAGTTCTTTGTTTCTGCTACAATTACTTGAACTAAGTGGCCATATAAATTCTAAATGCAGGAAAGGTATCTTAAATTCAATTCTCAGCAATAACTGCCACATGGACCAATCTTGCAATCTTCCATAAAGAACCCTACCAAAGAGACATGGGGATATGATGACATTCTTCCATCAACCTGCATCTTGTTCTGTTGGGAGCTGAAATGCCTTCTCTAACCTCTAGTGATATTCTTAAGTGTCAAACTAGATGTAATGTTAAAAGTGTTACTCTCTTTTTGTCTTTTTTTTTTTTTTAATAGCTGGTGTCCCCAATCTGGATCAGCATCCAGTTCTGCTGGTGGGTCACGACCCACCAGTTTGAGAACTGCTGCCCTACAGTCTTTCGAGAGAATGCTGCATATTTGCATTCTCTGTTACTGTTGCTGCAAGTAGGGACATTCCAGTCCAGTCTGGGAATCAGATGTGAGTCCCTCCCCTTTCTGCCCTCTCTGACTACCAAGAGGAGGAGTAAGAGAATGTCCATGGAATCACAAAGAAGGAGAATTCACGGGTAAGCTCAAAGTTCCCTATTATCCACAAATGTTTTGCAGACCATATGAGGGGCGATGTGGTCTGGATACTCTGACCTAGTTCCATGAAATTATTAAAATCACATCTTCTAAAACGCAACAAGAGTGGGAGAACATGCAATTCTCTTCCCCCAGCAAGAGCATCACTGAATTTTCTCCACTGAATATACCCATGAAGTATTCCAGCCTCTGCATTGCGGAGCTCACAGCTGCTCCGCTAGCTTGCGAAATGCTGTCAAAGAGCCTCCGCGCTACGCTCCGGAGATCCGTAACGCACCTGGATTCCTGTAGTGTGAATCAGCCTTAAGTCCAGTCGTGTCCGACTCTAGGGTGTGGTGCTCATCTCCATTTCAAAGCCGAAGAGCCAGCATTGTCCGAAGACGCCTCCGTGGTCATGTGGCCGGCATGACTCTCCTTGCCGCAGCACGTAGCATGCGGCTGGAACACGGAGCGCTGTTTACCTTCCCGCAAGCGGTACCTATTTATCTACTCACATTAACATGCTTTGGAACTGCTAGGTTGGCAGGAGCTGGCCAAGCAACGAGAGCTCACCCTATTGCGGATTCGAACTGCCGACCTTTCGATCGACGCTCATGGTTCAGCGGTTTAACCCACGGCGCCAATGCTATTCTTATAATATAAAGTATTACCTTATAAAGCCTAGGAACCCAGGGCTATTGATTGGTCTCTACAATCTCTCAGGGTCCTTAGGTAGAGGTCTTCTCTCTATATCCTACATGGCATTCTTAATCTGAAGTCTCATAACAAGCAGAGCAAGTTTTCTACTTATGTTTCTTGTAATTTTGTTATACTAGCAGGAAAACATCATAAGCAAGCCCAAATTTAAAAACAAAATCATGGAAACAAAACTAGAATGGTTTTATTTTTAGCTAGCACTTTTTGATACTATCGCACCAGCACTGACAATATGAGTTTTGAAAATATTTCATGTTGTGTCGTATTAATGCATACTGATGTATAAATGGGTTGCCTCAATTTCTTCACAGGCTTGAACTGTAACATAAGCTTTTACACTTCATTGCTTCTTTTCACGTACTCACTCATCTCAGCATCTGCAATTTTGACAAAATCTTGGAAAGTTTGTTGTTCTAGAATGGTTGCTGGTCTTACAGAGACACACCTGAAGAGGTTCTGTTTTATGTCATAGTTTCCCATACACCTGTGGGCTCGACCTCTGATTAATCTTGGGAGTTCTCGATCCTGTTATAAGAAGAAGCAGAAAGGGTTATTTTCCTCCTTTTCTTACCATGAAATATGCTCCTTAATGGCAAAAGAAACAAAGAATTACGTTCAGTGGCATTCCTGGAGGAGGTGCATTGCCTTCACCACCAGAATGGCTCTGGCGACGAGTGGGAGGGGCCATGTTACACTAGTTTGCAAGGCATGGTGTAGTGCCTTGTATGACTTACGCCGCCTCTCCCCCTCCAGGAATACCACTGATTATGTTTTATAGTAGCTAGCGGGACCTAAATGCCTGTGCCCATCCTTACATATTAGTTAACACTAGGAATTGAATTCTAACTCAAGAAGGAGGCCTTGTGAACTATTGGGGGAGTGTAACTTGTGCATGATCAAAATAATATTTAAAATTTTTAACTGACATGTAATTATCTAAATATTTCTGTTGTTTTCTGTCAACCTAAGTAAAAAGTTAATTAGTGAAACTCCAAGATAATAATAAGCAGGTAGGTTGGGCCCACTCTTTAAAATACATACTGTATGTAGGCTGGGCCACTCTAAATGACACCCCTGGTTAAATAGCTTTTAACAATTGTTTTTAATTAAAGTAGTTTGTGAAGAATTATTGCTATACAGACAGGCTTTATTCTGGCTTTACACATAGAAATTGAAAAACAAAGTAAGTTAAGATGTTAAGGTAAAAAAAAAGTAAAGGTGACCCCTGACAATTAAGTCCAGTCCTGTCCGACTCTAGGGTGTGGTGCTCATCCCCATTTCAAAGCCGAAGGGCCAGCGTTGTCCGAAGACGCCTCCGTGGTCATGTGGCCGGCATGACTCTCCTTGCCGCAGCGCGTAGCATGCAGCTGGAACACGGAGCGCTGTTTACCTTCCCGCAAGCGGTACCTATTTATCTACTTGCATTGACATGCTTTGGAACTGCTAGGTTGGCAGGAGCTGGCCAAGCAACGAGAGCTCACCCTGTCGCAGATTCAAACTGCCGACCTTTCGATCGACAGCTCATGGTTCAGCGGTTTAACCCACTGCTCCACCCGCTGGCATAAGATGTTAAGGGCAGAAGAGTCTGGCTCAGTTGGGAGAGCTGCTGCCTTCAAAGCCCGAAGAACGGTGAACTTGATAAGTTCGAGACACACCGCCGGCAAAAAGCTGTGAAAGCCTCCAGGAGGAGAGATAAGAGCTGCGTCGGTCGAGTGTGGGAGGCGCCAGCCAGCAGAATTGTCAGACTGTAAAAAGGATACCACCTGGAAAGTAGCCGTTCATGAAAGGTTGGACATTTATATATATTGTAAAAAAAACCAAGGGGGGTTAGGACAGCCTGCCCATGTACACCGCCTTGGATTAAAGTCAGAGGAGAAATCCAATGACCAAGAAAGGCGGTATATAAATACTGTATAGTATTATTATTATTATTATTATTATTATTATTACTCACTGTCAAATGACTCCACAATTAGCATTGATAGAATCTTTTTAGAAAAGATTTAGGGCCCAATCCTAATGGGCAGCCCAAATCTGCATAAGGATCCGTCGGGCGGCCAAGGCCGCCCACCGGATCCTGATCTCCACCGCGGGCAGCCTGCAGCAGGCAGCCCACGGCAGAAAGTCTACTCGGGGAAGGGGACGCTCGTCCCCTTCCCCGAGTGTAATGACAGCTGGGGCCGATAGGCCTCCTCGGATTTCCGCCAGCTATTTTGCTGGTGGAAGTCGGAGGAGGCCATGTAATGGCCCAGCCGCCTGGCAGGGACCAGAATATGGCGGACGCCATGCCCCCACCCCCACCTGGGGCAGCTGGGCCTATGGCCACCCTCCCCTGCCTCTGCCAACCCTCCCCCCCAGCCCGCTGGATCCAGACTTACCTGGGTCCGGCGGCGGATCTGGGAAGGCCGGCCTTGCGCCTAAATCTACTTCCTGTAATTTCAACCCATTAAGTCTAGTCCTGCCCTCAGGAACCACAGAAATAAGTCCTCCCATTCTTCTACACGATAACCCTTCACATACTTGAAGACAGCTATCGTGTCTCCCCATTGTCCTCTTTTCTCCAGGTTAAGCATACCAGGCTCTTTTAACCCTCATAGGACAGTTACTAGGTATTTTTCATATTAAGAAAATTTAAAATTGTGCAAAAACAGGCCTGGCCAAAACCAGACAGGCACCTGAAACAGTGCCCAAAATCCCCTTTTTTGTGCACAGGTCAACCCTTATCATTTCTGTTTCTACCTCCCTACCCAATTCTTCAGCTTCTTCAAAACTAGCTAAGCAGGAGGAAAGCAGAAGAGTTTCCATGCCTGACCTGTTTTGAAGAAGTGCAGGAGGTAGCGGTCGTAAGTAGTTGGTGGCAGCGACAGAGATCTGCTTCCACCACCAATCCCCTATCATCACTGCCACCGCCTCCTCCTTATCTCCTCCACCCTGTGCTTCTTCAAAAGTGGCCAGGTTGAGAGGATTTTGTTTTGAAGTGTGGGGCAGCAGTGGTAAGGAGGCAGTGACCCTCTTCTCAGAAGAGCCATCAGGAACAGAATCACAGTGACCCCTATTTCTTCCAGGTCCACTGCTGCAAGTAGCGGTGCCGAAGGAGGAGTAAGCTGCCTTCCTATCATCCTCTCGCTCACTCTCGGAGGAGAGGAAAAGAAGAACCGGCTAGGACAGCAGCCAGGGTAAACATGGAAAATACTTACAGTTTCATAGAACACACAGGACACGGTCTCCTTGCCATCTCTCAAAAGGAATGTCTTTGCACCATACTGCCCAGGGGTGACTGCAGAATCTAAAATGCCTAATTGATATAAAGCAAAATATACAGTACAGTTTATTTGTACCCATGTTGGCCTAACGTATTTTAGAAATAAATATATTTTATAAATGTCCATTTGTTTGGCTTTCTAAGAAGATATTAGTGGGTGCCTATCTTGTCTATTATCACCTTTTTAATTGTTATTTGATCATTTGATTACAGAATTAAGATTCCACAGAATTAACAGCCCAATCCTACCCTCCCCCCGGCATAGGCGATTCAGCGTGGGATTCAGTGTGGGACAGGCATTTGCCCGCTTACTCCAGGTAAACCCCCAGCTGCTGCAATGGGGCTACTCAGTCTCCGCCAGCTCCTTAGCTGGCGTAGAATCAAGCAGCTCCGTGTTGAGGCTTGTGGCCTGGGAAGGAGGATAGAATACGGTGTCCGACATGGACACCGGTCTCTCCCCCCTCCCAGGCCCGATTCACCCATCCATCCCTGCCCTCCCCCTGCCTCGTTACTCCCCTCTCCTCCCTCCTGCCGGCCGGCCGCTCTCCCCCAGGCCCTGCGCCGCTCAGAGTGGCACTTACCCTCTCTATGAAGCAGGGTCTTCTGACGCTCGGCGGGCGGGCGGTGCAGGCCTCGGCACCAGCACCACCTAATCACCAGGTGCCTTACGGCACGTTTGCAACAGAGCCAGTGCAGCAATATGGCGCAATCCTAAGTCTCATTTAATTCAGTGGGACTTACTCCCAGGAAAGTGTGCATAGGATTTCAGCTTTAGTTTGAATCAGTTAAGATAATTTTATTCAGGGTAAAGCACAGAGCTATTTGCTTGTACTTTGCCAGCATATTGTTATATTAGGTAAAGGTAAAGGTGACCCCTGACAATTAAGTCCAGTCGTGTCCGACTCTAGGGTGTGGTGTGCTCATCCCCATTTCAAAGCCGATGAGCCAGCGTTGGCCAAAGACGCCTCCGTGGTCATGTGGCCGGCATGACTCCCCTTGCCACAGCGCATAGCATGCAGCTGGAACACTTCCCGCAAGCGGTACCTATTTATCTACTCGCATTAACATGCTTTGAAACTGCTATGTTGGCAGGAGCTGGCCAAGCAACGAGAGCTCACCCCGTTGCGGATTCGAACTGCCGACCTTTCAATCGACAGCTCATGGTTCAGCGGTTTAACCCACTGCGCCACCCGCTGGCCTTTATGTTATATTACCATCTTGCAAAGGCATGGGAGTTCTCTGGAGGAAAAGAATATTCAGAAAAAACTTCTTGGGAAGGGAAAAACTCTTTTAGAGACTACTGAAAAGGAGGGGAGGGGAGGGCAATTAGGAAAGAGTGGTCACAGCAATGGTTCTGGGAACGAAAGGGCAATGCTAAGAAAGAAAGACAAGAGGGAGGGGCAGTGCTAAAAGGTGTGAATTGCATAAAGAAATGGGGATAATAATACATTGCACACTTAGCAATAGGGAAGGAGGAAGGGTTTGAGTAGAAGATATGGGAATGTTACCCTCCAGCTCACCAACAGACCAATTCAAAGCAACTCCCCACACAGCAACACAGTGGCTCCAGTGTGGCACCCACTGTATCCTGTAGTGAAGTTTCATCATCTAGAGGTCTCGTTAGGGTAAGGGAACATTTGTTCCCTTGCCCCAGGGTAAGCCCGTACCGGACCACCAGGTCTAGTTGGACCTGCGCCAGCTATATAGCTGGCGCATGCCCATGTGGACCCAGGTCAGGGGATTGAGGCCAGGAAGGGAGTTGATCCAGTGAAAGCCACTGCCAACGAACCCACCCCCTTCCTGGTCCCAATCCATCCTCCTCCCCATTCCGTCCACCACTCCATCTCATTCCACCCACCCCCGCCTCCCTCCCACCCCCAGCACACACTTACCAGAGCCGGCAGGCACCCACTGTCCCCTGGCATACAGAGCCAGCTGCTGGTTGCTTGTGGCAGCGGCTAGGCCGCATGCTCCAGCATGTCACCTTTTGCGACAACTGGAAAGTGCCTAATGCCACCGGAACTCATTCTGGTAGTGTTAGGTGCCCATAGGATTGGGCTTCAAGTTTTGTTAAGCTATAAGATACAAGAGTCAACAACAAAATGTACGAAAATAAAGAATAAAAAATGATGATAAAATAAGGAATAAGAATAAATAATAAAGAAACATCCTGACTTCCTATTTGTCTAAGGGAGAAAGAGGTCATTTTGATGAAAACTACTGTACTTTCAAATTCAGGTCTGTGGTTTGTGTTCCCAATCTGTAGATAATGAGTTTCCATGGCTCAATAAATGTGTCAAATACTCTTTTAAAGCCAAGGTAATCAGTTGCTAAACTAATCTCCCCAAGAAGCAAGGAGGAGAGTATTGTATATCTTCATCACACTATGAGAGAATTCACTTCAGGCAGCCACCCAACACCTATTTGTACTCTAGTGTGGAGTTTGCTGATTTTGAATCTAGATTTGGCCCGGCATCTCCTCACATTGAGTTTATTCCAGGGTAGATTTTGTGTCATGTGAACGTATTCATCTGTTGTGTTGCTATTTAGTCATGCCTCCCTGTTGAGACAGCTGAAACATTAAAAATTATTTTCAGCTTTCTTGGATGTATAGTGCCTATTTTCTTAACTGTATCAATAAAACCATTGTACTTACCCATCACCTCAAATAACAGGGGAACTTTATTAGTGTATTGACTCCAATGCTTCATACTTTCGATAACAGCAGATATAATTCTGAGAGAGTTGTCTTTTTCTTTCAATTTGAGCTGATATGCTGGCACATTCTATCACATGGAGACGAATGAAAACTCAAGTCAGTGAAAACCTTTGCAATATGTAGGTTCAGGTGAGTGTGATATTTAAAACAATTCTTTTATTTGCTTTTCTGTCGTCTTAACCTTATTTGTGTGATATCCAGGGCAAGGAGGAGAGAATACACAATGGAGTTACCTTTCTGCCTTGAACTGAGGAAAGCAATGTCACAATTTTCAAGTGAATTCCTCCAGGGCAATTTCACAGACTGGTGTAAAGATTGCTGCTCCATAAAGGGCAAATTATCTAAACACATCACCCCTATGCAAGACTGATAACTTTTATGTGCTCAGAAAAGTGGAAGATTACTGCCCAAAGGAAAGAAATAGCACAAGCATGCTTGAAAGCCTAGATTTGTATAAACATGCACCACTTGTTTCATTGCAAGTACTGTAGTTGTATTGAACTAAAGGAGTAACAATTTGCTAAAACACATACAGTGCAATCCTGTGTAAGGATCCGGCCGGCGACCCAGGGCCGCCCGCCGGATCCTGCGCCCAGGCTGCCCGTCCGATGGCGGGCCAGAGGTCTACTCAGGGAAGGGGACACTCATCCCCTTCCCCGGATGTAAACCAGGGCCGGCCCGATAGGCCTCCTCGGATTTCCGCCAGCTATATAGCTGGTGGAAGTAGAGGAGGTCGTGTAACGGCGTAGCCGGCCCAGTGGGGACAGGGATATAGCGGGAGCCATCCCCTGCCCCCTCCCAGGTTGGCTAGGCCAATGCCCCCCCTCCCTCGCCTGCCAAACCACCCCTGTTCCTGCCGGATCCAGACCTACCTCCTCCGGCGACTGCCTGGGCGTTCCGGCGATGGAGTGAGGGAGGCTGGCCTCTGCGCCGGCCTCCCTTACTCCCGAGGCGTCGCGAACGTGCTTTATGGAGGATTGCGCCATACAATCCGGAGGATTGCGCCGACATGTATGTAATGTTCTTTAAAAATGGACATCAGTTTAGAAACAAACATTGTTAACACAACTGATTGTATTCATTTATTACTATTTCTTAATATGGGGCATGGGGTAAATGGGGCAGAAAGCATTGCTGCTGTTGGTTGAGCTAGATGCAATAATTCCTGCTCAAAGATGAGTTATTGACAATTGTTTCCTATGATGAGTTTATTTACAGTTCCACCAAAATAGCTTAATCTAAATTGTCCATTCTTTTTAGAAATAAGAAATTAAAAAATGCATGTATAAGTGAATAATATTCATGTTTGATGATGTGAAATATTTGTTAATCAACAATTGTCTTTAAGAAGATATCAATACAGGTAAACAGGTTTGAAAAAAAATGCAACCCCCAAAATAAATTAATATGGATTTAAATGTTACCTGAACCTTTTTGTCCACTTGAGTATGATCAGTGTTGTTTGGATTAACTTTTTGTTGGTATAGATTGTGTTTAAATTTATAGGATGTACTGTGACCCTGAAGTCCTCTCAGCATGTGGTTTGAGCCAACTGGCTGTTGACCTGCAGCTGAATAGTTGTGCTCTGCTGCTCCTGCCTTGCTACTCTGTGAGGCTTTTGGATAGCCATGTAATAACTCCTGTTGCTCTAGGGATTCAGCCCCCATCACACAATCTAAGCTGTCATCAAGCGCTGGAATCATTCTGTTTTCTGTTCTGTTGCCAAAAGCTGGATAGTCATTTCTTTTCCAAACATTAGCACTGGCATTTTTCTCTTCATGTCTGCAGTGAAATAGTTTATATGGCTTAATATATACACCAACAATGTTTTTTGAAAGACTCTTCATATTAAAGCCTTTTAGTTCTCCATGTCGTTCATTTCAGAACGAACTCTGGTCAGAATCCTCAGCAGTCCTTCTGAAAGGTGGCTGAATACTCTCAAGTAAATGAAACATGTTTTAAAACACAAGGCTAAGGCACATATTGTCATAAACACAGTCCTAGTTCTGTCCCCCGCTCCATTATTATTATCATCATCATCATCATCATCATCATCATCATCATCATCAACAACAACAACAACAACAACAGTATTTATATACCGCTTTTCAACAAAAAGTTCACAAAGTGGTTTACAGACAAAAATCAAATGATTAAATGGCTCCCTGTCCTAAAAGGGCTCACAATCTAAAAAAGATGCAGACCACCACCAGCAAACAGCCACCAGAAAAGACACTGTGCTGGGGTGAAAGGGGGCAGTTACTCTCCCCCTGCTAAATATAAGAGGAGCACCAATTGAAAAAGTGCCTCTTGCCCAGTTAGCAGGGGATAATGTGTAGTATAACGTACCCACCACCAGATGTAATGGTGGTTTGTGTTTTCCTTTTTTTATTATATATTTTTAATTTTATTAGTATACTACTAAAACAAAACAATACATCATATTACGAAAGATTACAGTAAGCTCACAGCAGTAAATCCTACTTATATACTATTATGTATTTTCTACTTATAATATCTAACTAAGCAGATATCTCCAACATAGGTAAAGGTAAAGGTGACCCCTGACAATTAAGTCCAGTCGTGTCCAACTACTCTAGGGTGTGGTGCTCATCCCCATTTCAAAGCCGAAGAGCCAGCGTTGTCTGAAGACGCCTCCGTGGTCATGTGGCCGGCATGACTCTCCTTGCCGCAGCGCGTAGCATGCGGCTGGAACACGGAGCGCTGTTTACCTTCCCGCAAGCAGTACCTATTTGTCTACTCACATTAACATGCTTTGGAACTGCTAGGTTGGCAGGAGCTGGCCAAGCAACGAGAGCTCACCCTGTTGCGGATTCGAACTGCCGACCTTTCGATCGACAGCTCATGGTTCAGCAGTTCAACCCGCTGCACCACCCGCTGGCTTATCTCCAACATACTATCCATTAAATCCACATTTCATCCCTTCTTCTCTCACTCTCTCTCTTAAAGAATCTATAAGTGGTTTCCAATTATTCACAAAAAGATTAACTACCTTTTCCTTTATCATCTAAAAATCTTAATTCCCACTTCAAATATTTTAATATATAAAGCCACCACATTTTTCTTCTTCAAATTTGTTAAGGAAAAAAAACCCTTTCAAGTTTTTCTAAATCAAAAATTTTGCATCACTCTTTTTATATGAGTTTCTTAAAAACAAGTCACAAGTTTTTTCAAATAATAACATTATTTCTTTTTATATAACATTAGCTCCAGTAATATTCCACACAAAAACATTATAATCCCTTTTTTAATTTTGTGTTTTCCTATTCCTGCTCAATATCATTGACTTCTGATGGCAGAGGCGGGCAGGACCAGCCCAGAACCTCCCAGTGCCTGAGGCAGCATGCCCTTATGCCACCTCAATTCCCCAAGTGCTCAACCTCCCCCCACATCCATGGTGGGTGGCATTTCCCTTTACTCACCCTTCCCTCTTCCCTTTACTCACCAGGACCTCAACATGCAGCCTTCCCTGCTCCATGCTGCTTCTGTTTGATATGAACGGAACTTGTGCAGTCTGGGTTCACCACTTCCATTCATATCAAACAGAAGCAACACAGAGCAGGGAGGCTGCACACCTGGTAAGTAAACTAAAGGGAAGGGTGTGGGTTCCAAATCATCTGTCCCTGACTACATGGTGCTTCGTAAGCATCAAGTAGGCAAAGAGAGGTGATCTGGAGTGTGACAGATTTTTCCCCCCTTCTTCTTCCAGAAGTGCTGGAGGGAGGAGGGGGGAAAATAAGCTCCTTATGTTTTCACCATGCTCTGTCATCACACAAACACATCCCTTTAAAATTTAAATGCCACATGAGTACGGAACGGGGAGAATAGCAAAGCACTACTTCCTCACATGTTCCCTTTAAACCTTAAACAAGCGAGGAGAGCATAGGGTGGGAAGGGGATGATCTGATTCTTGCTTCTGTTTAGTGAGTGGGGAGCAGACCAATTTGGCTTGTGTCCACAGTGGGGTGGAGGGAGGCGGTGGCAGATTTTGGGTAAAGGGCGCCCTGAATCAGGCACTCCTCCTACCACCCACGCCAGCAATGGAGGTGGGGAATTGAGGAACATTGTGACATCTCAATATTATTATTTATTATTTATTATTTATTGGATTTATATCCCGTTCCCCTCCCCCATAGGTAATATGAGGTAAGATCTACTATACTGCATTGAGGAAGAGTTGGGAACTCTTTCAAGGAAGCCTTCTGAGTCCTGGCCTTTTTTAACACCCAGCAGTTACAGGTGTGGTGCTGCTGTTCTTGTACTCTTGCCTTTTAAAATGTAATAATGGCCTTTTTATTGTTTTTAGATTGTGTTTATGAGTTTTTAATTAACTGTTTTATTGCTTTTAAAGGTGGTTGTTTTTTGTAATTGTGTTTTCCTGTTTTTGTAAGCTGCCTTGGGTTCCTTTGGGAAGAAAGGCGGGATAAAAATATTGTAAACAAACAAACAAATAAATAAATAAATAAATAAATAAACGAACTACACGTGTGGTTGCAATTTTGGGTACATGTGTGGTTGTTAAATTTGGGTAATAATAGAATTGCACTGTGAGTTATACTGATGGTACGTTTTCCTGCATGTCAGTAAATCTCCTTGCTAAATAATTTTTCCCCTTCACTTCAAATTCAGAATGAGCAACCCAACCCTATCCAAGTTCCCCTGTGCTGATGCAGCGGCGCCAGCACAACTTCTGCTGCATCCTGCAGGGGAATTTTGCATGATGGAGGTCTCCGCAGGGTTAGGGGACATTTGTCGCCTAGCCCCTGGGTAAGCCCCAGCATCTGCTATGGGGCAACACGGACCTGTGCAAGCTCAGTATCTGGTGTAAGTCCACGTTGTCCCGTGTTGGTGGATTAGATCCGGGAAGGGGGATAGGATTTGGCATGCGCCGGTCCCACCCCCTCCCGGGCCCAATCCACCCCCTGCCTCTGTCTCTGCCCTCCCCCATCCTGTTATACCCTCTCCTTGCCCTCCCCCACCCCTGTGCTGCTTGGAGCAGCCCTTACCAACTCCAGCGCAATGGAGGGACATTGGCGCTGGTGGGATGGCACAGGCTGCTGTCTGGTGTACCGTCGCAAACTGCTTTATGGCAGTTTTGTGATGGCCTGTACTGGAGGAACGCATGCAGAGCGGGAATAGGATTGGGCCATAAATGGCTGAATTGGGGGCATGGACTGAGTGAATTGTTTCATAGACATCTAAATATGCAAGTCCAAAAGCTATGTCTGGGGACTACGGTGAACAAAGTTTCATACCCAGTTAAGACTTTTACTATCAGAATGAACAATATTGTTATTTCAATTACAAACAGACTTTTCCCCCTTTTTGTTTAGAAATGCTACCAACCTCCAGTTGTTCACGTTCCTTCCTGTACTTGATCCAACAGGCTTCATTGTGTTTTGGTGCATTAATAGAGAAGGTGGCATAGACAGCTCCATTTGACTTCAAAGACATAAATTACAATGAATGATGGAGGTACTGAGAGTTTTATTTGTAGTAAATGCAGCTTTCATTTCCATAATTTTTAGGAAAATTAATGAGTTAAATATATGAAAATATTGAAACTGAGATTAATATTAAGTATTCATTTTATTTCTTACATACTTGGCGCCTAACGTTTTCTGTAATCGAGTCGGTTCTGGCTTTGTAGTTTCCCAGCCAAAATCTTAAAAAGTAAAGGACATTGAATGGTTAATTAAGAGCTAGTTCTCAATCTTACAATATTAAATATGAGAAATATGCAAAAACATGCATGTGAATTGCATTTCTGCACTGCATTTCTCTATCAGCTTCATTGCTGTGAATTTGTCCCCCAGTCCAGGAATGCTATGCTCACACAAAACATGTGCCAACATTTAAGATAATAGAACTTCACTCCTCACAGAAATCTCCATGTATGTGCTATAGACTGGAGCCAATCCCCCCCCCCCCATGTTTTGAATCACAATCGCAACGTATCCTTCAAACATTACAGGAGCACCATGGGAGGTGTTTTTTGTGGGTTCATCCCACAGCGTTCATGTAACTAACAGCGCAATCCGACTTAACTTTTGTGCCAGTGTAACCAGCGGCGCAGCAAGAATGGGAGGCCCCAGAACAGAAAAGAGATTCAAATCCCCTTTGAATTCCTCTTTTGGAGGGGATTTGAATCCCTTTTCCGTTCTGGGGCCTCCCGTTCTTGCTGCGCCGCTGGTTACACCGACACAAAAGTTAAGTCGGATTGCGCTGTAAATGTAGAAAAGGCCTGCAACCACATAGATGAGATTAGTTGCATGGTTTTTTTTTCCATAGCAGTACCGTAATCTCTTTAAAGGGCATCTGTGATAAAATATCTTGTTGGATCAGACTGAGGGTCCATCTAATCCAGCTTTCTGTCTCCAGTAGTAGCCAATCGGATGCATCTGGGTTGGAAACTCACAAGAAGGACACATCAGCCCAATTTACCCCAGCATCTGAACATGAGAAGCATACTGCCTATGAAAACGGGTTCAATTTAGCTGTTACAGCTCATAGCCACAGAGAGACTTATACTCTCTTAGTATAATGGTTTATAAACCGTTGTCAGTATAATCTGTTGGATTCCTGTTTCTCTGTGGGTAGCATAACAACATGACTGTGTGAGCCCAATCCTATACCGGACTTCGCTGGCGGGATGGAGCTCTGCTCTGTTGCAAATGTGCCATAAAGCACGTTGCGACAGCATGGAGGCCTGTCTTGCCAACATGGAGGTCAGTGCCAGCATTCCTCTGCCGGGGACAGAGCTGCGCCTACCGGAGACAGGTAAGCTCTCCGGCTGGTGGGAAGGAGGCGTTTCGGGGTGGGAAGGAGGGCCGATCACGCTTTGAAGGGGGGTGGGCTCAGCCAGACCCAACCCCAACCCCCGTCCTAAGCTTGAAAGCCCGGACTTGAAATCCATTTTGCTAATGCGCCTCCGAGTGCCCGATAGGGGCTGCTGGGGCTTGGTACGGGGGAAGGGGACAATCATCCCCTTTCCTTGAGGAGACCTCCAGCCCCACGCTGGATGCAGCAGAGCCTGCCCCAGTGCCGCTCCTTTTAATAGGATTGGGCTGTGTATTATTTGAAAAGACTGGATAAACAATTATTTTGTGGTTGCTATGATACATTACCATTGTCCAAAGACAGCATTTTAAAAGCACAAAGCAGAAGTTGCTTTATAAATTTTTTTCTTTCAACCAACAATGATAGAATTGTTATTACAATAATTAATCTTGGCAGAATTCTGTATAGTAGCCTTTTCAAGCATATTAGAAATGACAGATCTCTCTTCTACAGAAGTATAATACCACATCAGAAATGTTCATTCCTGTAACATGAACCTGTAATGTCAACTGAAAGGGCAGTTTCAAGAGCCTCTGTTTAAATGCCAATTTTTCACTTTAATCCATGATGACAAGAAAGTAATCTTAGTCTCAGTTGTATACTAGATAATTTTACTCAGAATAGGATGTTTGCCGGCCGCTAATGTATCTCCAGAAATTTAGAATATGGTACTTTCACAATGGATAAAAATTACTCTGAATTTTTATTTAAATACTCCAATAAAAGGGGGGGGGAGTAAAATACCTGCTAACATGGTAGAAAAGTCCAAAGTATTAGCTGAATTGCTGGTACTTGGTTCATTTTTTAGTGGATTTGAAGTGAGTGGTTGCCTGCTTCTTTTTTTCTGGTTAAACAATGGCACAGGTAGACAGCCTAAAATTCAGAGTTGCAACATATTATCAGTAAGCTAATTTGTAAACTAATATAATGTACTGTTGGTAAGCTAAACTATTAGTAAACTCAATGATAGCACTGAAGCTATGACCTACCCACCCCCAGTGAGGTCCACCTCAATTTCTTCAATCTCCATTTTTAAGCATCAGGTCAAGACTTATTTCAACAAATTATAGCCTGGAGTGAGATTGTTTTTCAGTCTACTGTAGTATATGTCTATGGTTTGCTGAATTCTCTCATGCCTTGTTATTTTGATGGTACTCTTATTTTGCATCTGTTGCTTATTGTACACTGCCTTCAACACCTCTTTTCAGAAAGGCAGTCTACCGTATATATTTTATAACCAAGTAGTAGATAATAAGCTATTAAATTTGTTGTATTATGCGAAGGAGAGTGGTAGGCTAGCATCTCCAATGCTTCAAGGAGGAGGTGGTGGAGGCAGGCCACCCCCACCAATCCACCATTTGAGGCATTTGTCTCAGTCAACCCCGTGGACAGGCCAGCCCTGCTGCTGTATGAACCAGTCAACTTTTATATATGTTGCCTAATTTATTCTGTTTCTGTTTGGCATTTAGAGGGACAAAGAGCTATGTAAGACCCTAAAATGTTCTCAGGAATTTCAGGCCAGCCACCCCACCCCAGATTTTACCAGTATTTCCCTCACACTTTCAAACATATTTGAAAGTGTGAGGGAAATACACATAGCTGAGGAGTTATTTATAGTTATTATTTTTATATAACCCCATCAATGTGCATGGAATGTTACAGAATGACCTAGCAAAAGAGACAGGCCTTTACCCCAAATTTTTCAATTTTGACAGAGAAGGAAGACAAAGGGAGCAAATGAGAGCACAAGTTAAATTTATTTCCTGAGCCCTATCAAGGTATAGTATATGGTGCCTCACAGATGATATATAACAAAAAGGTCCCTGCCTTGAGTTTCTCTACCACATAGTTGAATGGGTGAAATTCACTCATCTGTGGACAAAGGGTGACCTTTGGGGTTACACTGGGGGCAAAACCTGCCTACCACCCTGAAGTGGCCTGGGAGCCATTTTGTATGCCACCTCCGGCAAGATCCCTGCAGTATACTGGCCAGCATCTGCATACTACATCCCATCCAGCATTAATGGACACTTTGCTAATGGATGGCTGCATTGACACTTGGTGCTTTTGTGCAGGTGCATTAGTGCTGACCCAGCAAGAACCAGATGCTTTAACTTATGTACATGTCAACTTAATTACAGATCCCTGGAACCTAAGTAGGGAACAGTATATTGCTATCCATACCTGCTGTACTACGAGTTGAACTGTCATTGAAATTCCTCTTCATTTTCAAAGCATCTGTACAAAAAGATAATAATTTACCATTTTCCCTCCTCTTCTTCTAGATATGACGGGGACATCTGACAGTTGTAAAAAACATCAGCAGAGCATGGGGGGATTCACAAAAAAAGCCCCCCAACCACCAGCCAATTGCCTGAGTGGACAAGAGTACGCACACCCTAGTGTAGTGTACCAGCATCATTCAAGCTGGAGCAGAATGTCATAATTGCAGTTAGTTTTTAAATCAGGTGATTAACCAGCCCAATGAAGTTTATTGCAAACTCATGTTAAAGCTGCTAGCAATGTTCTTGCTCAAATGTACTGGCAAGTCCTGCCCCCCCCAACACTGTGTGTGTGTGTGTGTGTGTGTGTGTGTGTGTGTGTGTGTGAGAGAGAGAGAGAGAGAGAGAGAGAGAGAGAGAGAGAGGTATTTAACTAAACAAGTCTTAAACCTATTTCTGTCTGGTTATTCACTTATTTACATTTATACATATACGTGTGTATTGGCTATCTCAAATGTACACTGGCTATCTCAAATCTGGAATATAGTTAAATTGATAGCCTTTCTTTGTGAATATTAGGAAAATAAGGCGACAACTGGAACATTTGTTTGGGCATTTCTTAATGTTTTGGAACAGCAAAATACAAGATAATATCCCAACCTGTTAAAACCACTATGATTTACTGCATGATTAATCACCACATTGTGTTTATCTACTTAAATCTATAATTTCAGTATTGTGAATATTTTCTTTTGGGATAAATACAAGAAAAATAAGGGGCACTTTGGATTGCCATGGTTTGCTTTTCTGGAACAAGGCATGGTTTAAAATTGGAAATGTCTCATAAAATATAAGACAGTACACAAAGCTAGACAGAGCTGTAGCATATGCAAGTAATAATCTAGTGTGAGGCATACGCAGACTAGAAGGCACATGAGTCAGTCTAGGACTCCATTATGTTGTACTACAGATTCAGACTTTCATAACCTGCATGGCAACACTGTGTCTGCATGTGAGAATGTCTGTTAAGGAGAGGAGCTAGGAACTCTCTTACACACTGTAATTGTGATATTTTTTAAACAACAAAATGACTTGTAAGCAGTTTGATAATCAACTTCTGATTTGTATTGACACATCGAATCTGTGTTTGGTTTTTACACTGGCTTTTTTATTCAAAAAATGTGCTTTTGTGCTGAAGAGGTGGGGGGGGGGATCCAGTGACTGAGGAAAAAGCAAGGTTTAAAACGAGAAAGTAGTAAAAATGCCCACTAAAGTAAGAATAAGTGACAGTTTTAAAAGCAGGGTGTGGATACCAGAGCTACTGGCCAGTTGAAAACCAAAATCATGAGGAAAAACTAGTAAAAGCTGAGGTAAAAGCACACCAGAGAGTCAATCAGTGGCACTCAAATAGCTTTCTATAGCACAAAGCTGTGGGTGGGAATGGCAGGAAACCCTCTAAATTCATTAGCACAAGGCAGAGGGGGAGCTAACTCCATTAGCGCAAGGCTGAGACCTGAGGATAGGGAGATAATGGCAGGAAAGTGCCCTCAGCAGGAATTTTTCAAAACTCTGAGAGGCCCAGGGCCTGAGTGTTCATTGAGGTGTCCTTTCTTTCTTCTCACAGCAGTCTTGAGTCAACGTTTTTTACCTCAGCTAGACTGTCCTGTTTGTCAGTATTGCTACGGCCCCCTCTGTGTGTGACATTTGCCCCCATTGTCTCGCACATGCACACCGAAAAAGGTCCTGGCCTTAACCTCTGTGTACTTTCTCTGTGACTGTGAGGCAAAGACTTGAGGGAATTTTTTCTCTCTTTCTCTCCCTCTCTGCATTCAGCATTATTTAGGGAGAAAATAGTATTGGGATTAGAAACAGTGTTTCAAGTTTTACAGAGTGCAGGACTCCAGAGGAAAAGGGACAAGGATGAAAACAGCAGGGGCAAGAAAGTATGAAAAGAAATACACATTTTTCCTTCCTGTCTTTGCATAGTGATATCAAGAGGTGGCGCCATCAGCCCCTGAGGGGGAAAGGCTGGAGGACAGTAATCAAATCTAAAGACTGCTAGCATTTTTTAAAAACATACACCATTATAACAAGAATTATAATGAATAAGGGAAATATTTTACAATTACAGGGCAATCTTATACATGTCTACTTAGAAGTAAGCCTCATTGGGTCTTACTCCCAGATAAGTGTGTAAAGGATTGGAATAAATGAGATTTACTTCTGAGTAGACATGTCTAGGACTGTGCTGTTAGTTAGGTCCTTCTCTGTTTATCCTCCCTCTTTCTCAGCCAGACTAGTTAACTTGATTGAAATTCCCTCTTTTTTTTTTAACCTGAGAGAGATCTCACAGAATATAATGGGCATTCTTATTTAACACACTCTGGTACCCTTGGTCTTCATAAGTTTGTTTGTCAGTTTGGCAGGGTAGAGGTTTGCATTTGCTGGATTTTTTAAATGGTTTTTTGTATGCTGTTTTTCATTGATGGTGAGCTGCTGTGAGGTGACAAGGAGAAAAGCAGCAGGCACATTTTAAGAAATAAGTAAATGATGTAAAATAAATCTCACGTGTCTCTTGAAAATGTTGCTCAGGCAGGCCAATTCTAGAACACTCTCATTTATTTTGTGTGTGACTGGCTTATTACGCAGCTGAGCTTGCTTACATATGTCACACCTGAGCTTTTATTAAAAAAAGGAAATAAAAAGCAGTGATAGTGTGTGTGCGCAGGTATTCCCCCCCCCACGCACACACATACCGCATTTCCAAACTATAACCTAACTAAGCCATCAGTCCTCAAAATGGTTATCAAATAGTCCCATTGAATACAGAAGGGCTTACTTCCATGTAAACATGTTCAGGATCAGGCTATACATTTAGAAAAAAAAGAAGTTCCATAGAACATAACTAATGCCCTCTATCTCAGATCTCCTAGTGTTAACTCACTCACTTTTTAAGCAGGAATGGCTTTTGGGTGTGACAGGCAGAAATTCAACAGGTGAAGTGGTTGTTACCACTTCATCAACTGTCTGCACCTGTTGATCACTGTCTCTTAAATAGAGGAACCTTGCCAGAAAAGGAGGTGGCAACGCAATCTTCCCTTGATCCTAATCTTCTTACTTGGCTGGAAGTAAGTCTCATTGAGTTCAGTGAGAAAGATGATCTGAGAAGAATAAGGTAATGAGGCCTGCCTCTCTCTCTCTCTCTCTCTCTCTCTCTCTCTCTCTGTGTGTGTGTTTAAACAGAAACTGAAAACACTTTGGTTCCCCAAGGCCTTTTAATTGTTATGGTTTTTAGCAGTCAATACGTTGTAGTCTTGTTTTTAGTGTATGTTTTTAATATCATGTTACATTTTAGTGTATTGTTTATTCTATTTATAGATCTGCTAGCCACCTTGTTACTGCCCTTTTATATAAATGCCCTAATAATGGTCAATGGTCTCACCCTTGCAGAAAACAACCTGCACAATATAACTGAACGATTTTGAACTGGGAGAAAAGTTTGCTGCTTAAATTAGATCATGATGGGCTCCCACACACACACACACACACACACACACACACACACACAAGTATTCTTTATTTTTTCTTTTCCTATTTCTATACCACTTTTGGGTGAAACCCATCCAACGTGTTTAACAGCCAGAGTGGTGCCAGCCTGGGTTTGGTTGGGTCAGTCTCTGGCAGAGAGTCCACAGTCATCAGAGGGCCCACCTGGCCAGGCCAACCCCTGAACCCTCAGTATTGGTGGCACTGGTAGTGCCCCATCTTCCATCAGGGGTGGGTGCTATGGGAGGCGTATGATGGTGACCAGAAAAAAGCCCAAAGGAAAAAAGCCCACAGGACATTAACATATACCATGTGGTTGTAGTTAACATATACCATGGGTCACCACATGACAGAAAAGGTGTATTTAGGGTCAGGGTCAAAAAAGTTTGGGAACTACTGCAATACCTCCTGATTATATGTGTGTATTTGTCCTACCTTGTGGGCTTTTATCCCTTTGGGCTTTTTTCCTAGAACTGTGTATGTATGACTTTGCTCCAGGACCTCCAGCAAACTGGTGTTTGTTTAACCACAATTTAAAAAAAATAATAAAAAATAAACAGTGAATAAAACAACAGTTACAGCAGCCACATTCTTCAAATATACCACTGTTGCCAGCCCTGGGTATGTTATGGAAACCTCTTCTTTTATCTTTTGAATTGTAGATTTGAATTTTTTTAATGTACCATTTTTAATTGTAGCCTTAGTCTTTGGCTAGCGAGAGTTAAAATATTCTTTGGAAAAAGTCAACCTACTCCAAGAGTTCAAAAGAAGCTCTATGGCTTTTGTCCTAAACTGTGTTTGGAAATGCTCTGTGCCCGTTCTGTTAGAGTTCTTTACTCGGACACAAACCTCTCGCATGTTGAATGAGGTAAGTCGATCAAATCAATGGTCTGCAATTTGCCTGGCCTTTGGAAGGGAATTTTGGGCATGCTGGTCTGACAACTGAAGGGAATAAATGACATACTTATGGGCACTGTGTGGGCACAGCAGGTTCATATAATATGCTGTATTCTTTCCAAAGTGCTGAGTTATGTTGGTTCTTTACAACTGTCCTGACGATTCACTTGCACAGGCAGTGTGTTAATTAATAGCCTTGGGAAACGAGGGCAAAGGATAGCACAAACAGTACTTTGGTATAAAATGTAACTACTGTATCTTTCTTAATAAATTATTTACCACAGTTAATTTTCTACAAACTATGTGACAACTTTTTTTTAAAAAAAGTAGAGACAATGTAGTTAAAATAAACAGTGTAGGTTAATATGCTGACAGGCTCAGTAAATCCATGCCGTGTTGTGTAAAGTTTTATAGTGCAACTAGATTGCTGGTGGAGTTAGTTCAAATGTCTTTATCCTTTGCTGAGCTCTCTAATTTATATCTTATAGTTGATCGGTCTTGCATAGGTGAATTTTTTTAATTACCTCTATATAAATCCTGATGAGAGGAAAGCAAATCTTCGTGAGCATTCATCCTTTTATAAGCACTGAGATATGGCAATTATTTTGTATCTCTGTGGGACGTGGCATAACAGAGACAGAGGAGCCTTTCATCCAAAGCTTTTCGTACAACTATGTAGGATATTCCCCACCCAGCTTGTTTGAATCGCTTGTTGTTGTGCTTGGCACTAGAGAGCAGTGAAAGCAACTGGGACAAACTCAGGCCTCATCCCACACCAGCATGTGCCATTTTATATGCTGCCAGCTTACATATGGGTCAAACTCCATGAGATGTTCAGTCGTGTGAATGTTTTTCCCAAGGGTTTGGGTTGGGTTTTTTTTAACCCAAAGTAGCTGTAGTTTGTAACCCGAACTACAACTTGGAATGGTCATTTGTAGCCAAGAAGGAGGAGTGCTTATCTCTTTCCCTGCAGGTGACATCGCAAAAAATAGGAGAAATGTTTGAGAAGAGAAACAGCCTCTAGGCCATTCTAGGCTCACCCAGTGCCTGAGGTTGGTGGACACATGAGATATAAGCACTGAGATATGGCAATTATAGTTGCCAAATAGTACAGGTATGCCCTGCTCTCCTCACCCACCTGGCAACGCATTCCACAGAGAGGCTGTAACCCAGCACCATCCTCACCCCCATGTTGTGGCAGCTAGAGGTCAGCTGGCAGAGGTAGCCAGCAAGTACAGGGGAGAGAAAGAGGAGCCATGCACAAAATGGGGTTGGGGAGAGAGAGGAGAGGTGGCAGCAGAGCAGTCTTAACTGCATCGTGGGCCCCTGGGCACCAACACGATCATGAGCCAAAAACCGGAAGTGGGTTGCGATTGCATCAGAGGACCTTCCTGAGGCCTGCAGAGGGGTCCTCAGACTCCCCACACACCCCGGGGTACACCTCTCAGGGAGGTTAAAAAAAGCACGGCGGTGGCGGCGCAAAAAGTGCCTTTTAAAACACTTTCTGCAGCGGTGGCACAATGGGGCCTCCCTGCGCTCGAGGCCCCCCAGGCCCAGCGTGCCCAAAGGAAAAGATGGCCATGGGTGGAAGCAGGCAGGCATGGTGACATCCACAGCAATGGGGGCAAGGCAGTAGCTCTTACCACCTCACCCCCACTGCCCACCCCACATGGAAGGGCCAAACCTAAGAAGCCTGCAAGAAAAGAAATATGTAGAAATATCCTCCCTGCTCCTGCTGCTGGCCTATTCTTGTTCCTGTATTAACAGCAGCTTGTTCAAAAATTAGCAGTTGTAGTTTTCCATAGCATGAAGATTTGTATTATTGCCTGCTAATGCCTGCTGCACATTGAACTGCAGCTCCTTTTAATGGTACAAGGGTCTGGTCATTTTTTTTCCTGATCATTTGCCATTCCTAAGTATAATAATAATGAGGAGGAGGAGTGGTGGTATCAATACAGGTTGGGCACTTGTTGAGGCCCCACCTAGCCAGAATGACTCCTGAACCCTTACTACTAGTGGCAATGGTCGCACCCAATGCATTTTCAGGGAGTGGGGTGGGGGGAAGCTAATGCATGGCTTTGTCCCAGGGCCCCCAGCAACCTGAGACCAGCATTGATGATGATCATTTTTTTTCCAACTGCCTAAGAAACAAGGTACTGTACACACATAAAATTAACAGTTACAAGTCCCTGCTTACAGTCTAAGTAGACTGACAGATATATAAGGAAAAGAAAGGAAGGGAGGGGTAGGGGATAGCAATGGAGGAAGAGAGCCCAGAGATGTCAAGCCAAAATTACAGCAAATTAGGGAATGTCTTGGACAAAAAAAATGTGTTGAGGCTTGGGAGGGACTGGCTCACACAGATGTCTGGAGGCAAAGAATTCCAAAGATAAGGTCCTGCCAAAGAAAATTAATGAACAAGTGAGACAGCAAGTGAAAACCTTGGTCTAGCTAGTGCTCAAAGAAATTTGAACTCTGGGAAGAATATAAGAAGAAAGATAGAAAGGAGCAAAAGAGTACAGGCATTTAAAAGTAAATAGAACTTACTGGCTGAAAAGTTGGCAAACCACACATGCAGAAATCCACATGGTAATGGGCATTTTCCATGAAATAAGCGCATGTTAGGATGCAAAACTCACACAGGGTTCCTTATCCCTTGGGTTTTGTGCCATGGAATATCCAAGTGTGACGTGTCTCTTTGCCATTCATCAACTTCCTAATCTGTGAGTTTGGATTCTTCCATGTGGGTTTGGATTCAAGCCAGGTGGACTAGGAGGAGGAGAAGGCGGCAGCAGCAGTGGTGGTGGTGGGAGAGGCAAATTTTGTGTGCTGCTGGTGCCATGCCACTAGTCTACTCATCCATCCTCCACACTTCCTGTTCCATTTCCCGCTGTCCCTCTTTTCAAAGGCATGGAGGAGAAAGCGGCACATGACAAGGAGCAGCAGCAGCAGCAAATGCCACCAGGTAAAGGGGGCCAGCGGGTGGCGCAGTGGGTTAAACCGCCGAACCATGAGCTGTCGATCGAAAGGTCGGCAGTTCGAATCCGCGACGGGGTGAGCTCTCGTTGCTTGGCCAGCTCCTGCCAACCTAGCAGTTCCAAAGCATGTTAATGCGAGTAGATAAATAGGTACCGCTTGCGGGAAGGTAAACAGCGCTCCGTGTTCCAGCTGCTTGCTACGCGCTGCGGCAAGGAGAGTCATGCAGGCCACATGACCACGGAGGCGTCTTCGGCCAATGCTGGCTCTTTGTCTTTGAAATGGGGATGAGCACCACACCCTAAAGTTGGACACGACTGGACTTAATTGTCAGGGGTCACCTTTACCTAAAGGGGGCTAGGGTAGAAATCCAATGAGACAGCTGTCTTACCATGCTGGTCCTTTATATATGAAACTCTCTTCTACTGAATCGGGCCATTGGTCCATCTAACTCAGTATTGTCTACACTGTTTGGCACTCCTGGGTTTCAGACAGGGGACTTTCCCAGCTCTACCTGAAGGTGCCAGGAATTAAAACTGGGATCTTCTGCATACAAAGCAGAAGCTTTTCCACTGATCATTGATGCTTAACTGTTGTTACAACTTCTTCTACTACTGCAACTACTACCCTTTTTCTCCATCCTTCTAAGCAAGGAAACCTCCTGTCACCCAAGATACTAGTCATACAAGCTGAACATTTCTTAAGCTGATTGTTACATATTACTATCCAAATATAGTAAAAAGAAGGGGCTGGTCTTGGGAGGGAGGAGAGTTTGGTGTAGCAGAAAAGCTCTTAAGATTTGTTTTTTTTTTTCAGTTAACATCCAATCTGGAAAGACCAAAGAACTGCAAGAATGAAACAGAACCCTAAAACTTTTTTCTTTTATTTGTTTTCCGTAATGTTCTAACTGAAAGAGAAAAAAAAAATCCCTGTCGTTCCTTTCTGTTTTCGTTTTCAGCAGTCATTAAAGCTGCTTCATAGAATGACTTCCTGTAAGGTTGTACAAGAAGCTCCTGTACAGCGAGTTGCTATCTTTGGAGGAACTCATGGCAATGAGTTGTCAGGGGTATTTCTGGTCAAGTATTGGCAGGAGGATGGAACTGAGATTCAAAGACCTGGGCTGGAAGTGAGGCCTTTCATTGCCAATCCAAGAGCTGTGGAGAAATGTTGCAGATATATTGACTGTGACCTGAATCGAGTTTTTGATCCTGAAAATCTTAGGTAAGTCTATCTGTGAGTGCATGTATGTGTGTGTTTGCATTTCAGTGCTTTATTTCTTGGCCCAGAACTAGAGATCTGCAGGAACAGCAGAAGGCTAGGTACATGCTGCTATACACACAGAGAAATAGTGTCTAGTGCCGTGATGGTGAACCTATGACACGCGTGTCACAGGTGACACACGAGGTCATTTTGGGTGACACACCAGCGTTTCCCCCAGGGCCCTGATACACCTTATATTTTCGCAAAAGTGTTACAGGTTTGTCTTAAACATTTAGGGCAGGGATTTTGGCAGACCTCTTTCAAATTATTCTCTAGTAAAACTCAGCAACAAAAAAGTCACGAATTGATGTTAAATGCAATGTGTTCTATAGTTGTTTTCAGTTCAGTTCAATTCAAAATTACTATTAAAAGTAGCAATAGTCAAAGTACTATTAAAAGTTCGGGGGGGGGGGGGAGGGCGACACACCAGCAGAGTCAAGTTAGGCATTTTCAAAATCTTTGACACACCAAGCCCAAATGGTTTGTCATCACACTGGTCTAGAGAATAATCTTGAGGAATGGGGGGGGGGGGATCTTTATGAGGTAAGGTGCAGGGTTTTGCATATGTTACCAGATTGTTCTGGTTTTAGACACCCTGCAGCAAACTAGCAGAGCACATAGAAACCTCTGTTTGGCTTCAGAGTTCACCTGCTAGATTGACACAGTGATGTTTTCAAGAAACTTTCCTTAGTCTGGATCCAAATAATTAAGAGATTAGAAGTGCAATCCTAACCAACTTTCCAGCACTGATGCAACCCTGAGGAAAGGGAATAAAAGTTCCCTTACCTTGAGGAGGCCTCCGGGACTGCCCCTCCACCGCAGGATGCACCCTGTTGGCATCGCTGCATTGGCCCTGGAAAGTTGGTTAGGATTGGGCTGTAGAGTGTTCACTGGTTGTGTTTTCAAGACTTGTGTTTTTTATCCTATAGCAGCCCACCTCCATGTCATGTGACCAGCCACATTTGAAACTTAGACGTTTCAAAAGTAGTTTGTGCTGTGACTGTGTGCGCATTCACACACGTACACAAATGTGTGCATCATTCAAAGAAAATGATAAATAATTTCCATGGGATATGCCCATGCTCTTGGACACCTTTAAAGCTGATGTTGGGCTTCTGGTCTCGATTAATTAAAAACCTTGCATGTCTCTGCAGCAGAATTGCAAAACATTTATAGGGAGCACTCGTAATAAGAATGATATACAGTACTTGGATTTTTCCTCCTTTTAAAAATGCTAATTTCATAGGAAACTAACTGCCATTGTAAAGGTTTAATGTGAATCAGTGCTGGGTTTGCTGTATGTGTGTAAAATTAAAGTACTGTAGTGTACTATTAATCTGAGTTCCCAGTGTCATTGTTCTCATCTGTCCTGAAATGAACTTTCTGTGCCAGTTCGTGTTGTTCGATTATTCTTAATGTCACTGCACAGGCAGCAGCAGCAGCACATAGCCAAAAGTAAAATTGCACATCTATTTAAATATAGATATTGCATCTTTCTGTGTGGATTGTGATGAAGGATTTTGAAATTTAATATATCATGAATTGGCACGTTTGTTTTTTTAAACAGTCATGGAAGGATAAGCTATGCAGGATCACCAGTTAATTAAGCAGTGTTATTGTACTGCCTATTATAACTAACTTGGGGAGAGGTCCAGGGTTCATGGACATTAATGCAACTATCTAGCTTTAAGTGGCTTGTTGATTCATTTTTTTACAACTAGCTGTGCACTGCGATCAACTATTAATGTGAACTTTGGCAAGTGAGTGAGCAACTTTGAGATACAGATAGTACATTTAGCTGTTACTTATAGACTATTTCTAGTGGAAAAGGTGAATGAGAAAATTAACATACATATTTTAAGATCTATTTGACATTTTTTATTAAGTAAGACACAATTGCACGGATCCAGCAGGCTGCCATGCCTATTCTGAGCTGAATGAGGAATGTGTAACTTCTGCAAGTGTGATTCCCCCACCGATCCAACTTATGGGTGCACTTGCATCTTTTTTTAGATGGGTTTCCTTGGTAGCAGTGGTGTTCCATTTGTGGGATGCTCTCCTTAGGGAGGCTAACCAGTCACCTGCTTTGCTCTGCTTGTGCTGTGTCAGATCAGAACCAGTATGCTTTTGTTAAACCCTCTGTATATAATATGGAAGAATGTTAACTTTTCATTGCAAATGTCAAGAGTTTAAAAGAATTTACAGTATGCCATCAGCCATTCTATGGACTGCTGTGCCTGGACTTTATAATACAGCTTAATTACCTCTTATCTGGACATCCGAAATCCAGACTATTCTGAAATCCAGACTATTCTGAAATCCAGCCTTGACTTTTTAAAAAAAAAAACTCGGTCTCTCTATACCAGCAATTGTCCAAGAATGCCAAAGCCTCTTCATTAATGGAAAGCAGTAAAAAAGTAAATTACAAATACTGTACTGTTGGTCTTGATTCTGAAGCCCTTTGGCTGTGCCCATTTGACACTAGCTCCTCCTGTCTTTGGCCATGTCCCTCCTAAAGAAACAGACATTTTAACTCAATAACATTATGTTCTTAGATTTCTAACTCCAAACTGCAGAAGAAATAAACATAGCTTATGGTACTTAATATTTCTATATCATTGCTAAACCTTCACAGGCACTCTGTACTCTGATATGCCTGCTTACGTTCACCATTGGTCTTGCTGATTGATAGATGTTTATAAGAATGGGTAGTTGACAGGCAAGCCGAGAGTTAACTTTTTAAAAACTGAAAACTGAATGGAAAATATTTTGTACCATTGTGATATTTTTGTACTTTTACAAACAGCAAGAAAGTGACTGATGATACTCCATATGAAGTGAGAAGAGCTCAAGAAATAAATCAAATATTTGGTCCAAAAGGTGGTAATGAAGAAGGCTATGATCTTATCTTTGACCTTCACAATACAACAGCTAATATGGGTGGCACCCTCATACTTGAAAACTCCAGGGATGACTTTACCATCCAGATGTGTCATTATATTAAGGTAAAACGTTCCAATCCTTTGGTGTTTTTTTAAATGGTGTTTGTGTGGAAGGCAAAATAGATGTGACATTAAACACCACCATATTATCTGATATATGTGCTTTTCTGTTAGCAGCGATGAGGTTGATCTGGATTAGGACCATGTCATGAGAGGAGAGGGCTTTAATCCTTTCCTCAGTTTCCCGCCAAAAATTCTACCTCCTACAAAGCAGCTATTCAGTGGCAATGTTCACATGGCCATGTTCAAGGGCAAACAGTAATTCTGGGAGCAAATTGGAGCAGAAATAGCATGGGAACAAAGGATTAAAGCTCCCTTTACCCATGTTGTACTCTTGATCTGGAATGCCCCTCCCCAATAGCTGCTATTTGACACAGAAAATCACACATATAGTACAGGAAATGATGGCACTGAAGATGTAGACAAATTAGATGTGACGTGGATGTTCTGTAACTGGAACTCCACACGACTTCTCCTTTTTCAGAAAGTAGCCCCTTGGAATGGCCTGATTTAGATTGGAGCCATGATGTGAAAGGAGGGAAAGTTTAACCATGCCATGATTGGAGCCATGAAGCAGAGGCAGGGGGTTAGACTCATTCATCACAACCCTGATCCAAACTGCGCCTCTTTTTGCCCCTACGTTTTGGAACAGAAAAGGATGTAAGGAATTCCAGTCATGGAACTAAGTTGTGAAACAGGCACTGGATTCCCAAAGATGGCACAAAAGATGTCTCCATGCCCTATAACAGTGGGATCAGCCCAGGAACTACAGCAATCAGCCCTTTTCTTTATCACTCCAGGGCTATCAGTGGCATTTATTTACTGTTTGTATTTTTTATATCCCACCTTCTCACCAACAATGTCTCAAGATGTCTAAGGGCCTAATCCGATACTTTTCCTCCACTGCCAATGCAGCCATGCCACCGCACGCACTGCATTCTGCGGTGGGCAGTCCCAGAGGTCTCCTCTGAGTAAGGGAAGAAATGTTCCCTTATCAAGTGGGTAAGGCTCTGGTGCCAGAAAGAACGGGTCTACTCAGACCTGTGTCAATGATTTCATTGTGGCAAGTCTAAGTGGACCCGTGAAGGCAGATTGAGACCCAGAGGGGGGATAGGATATTGGCAGCGCCACTGCTGCTGATACCGCCCCCTTCCAGCCCTTGTTCCAGCCCCTGTTCTGCCCCATTTGTGACTGCCATAATAAAGCGCCTTACGCTGCTATAACACTAGTTCAGTGGCATAAAGGAAGCCTAGGATTGGGCTTTCGGTGACATAAAACCCATAAAACAATATAAAAAGAATGAAACAATCCCACATCAAAGATATAGAACAGCTGCTGCACAATTTGGGCATGGGTGAACTGAATATGGGTGGGACTGCCAACCAAACTGAAAAGAACTAGCCCAGATAGATTTTTTTAAAAATCTTTGGGCCAGTTGCCAGACGGTTGTGCGTGCAAAAGCCAATTTTTTCTTTCAGTAAAAGACAGCGTCATCATTTTCACTTAGTGTGCATGCTTGAACTTGTATTTATTATCTTTGCTTATTTTTAATATTTATGTCTCACTTTTCAGTAATAAAACATTCCAAAGCAGCTTACGACAAAATCAAATAATCGTAAAATATGAAAAAACAATTAAATCATATAATGAATCCCTTTAAAATGAAATAATAAAATAGCAGCATAATATCATAATTACAATGTGGTGTTAAAAAAAAAACCCTCAGGAATAAAAGTAAGTTCTCAGCTTCCTCTTAAAAGCAGGCAAAGGTTGATCCACGTGGGAAGTAAGTTCCAAAGTTGTGACACTGCCACTGAAAAGGCCCTGCTGCTCCTGGTAGCTATCAAGCTCACATCCAATACCAGTAGTACTGGACCAGAGAACAAGGGACCCTATGGCCAATCTCAGGGGCTGGGCAGGTTCATAAGGAAGCAGCACTCAGTCATTCCAGGCTGTCCAGAACTTCAAAGACCAATGCTAGCACTTTGATTTGGACCTGGAAACATACTGGTAGCCAGTGTTTGTCAGGTCAGAAAAGGAAAATATGGTTCACTCCAACCAATAGTTTGGCTGTCATATTCTGCACCTGTTGAAGCTAAACTTCTGCACCATTTCCAAGGGCAGCCCCACATACAACACCCCACATACAGCAAGGAGCCAGGAGCCGGGCTGTTAACATGAACCACTTTACAAGTTGCTGTGTGTGAGAGACTGCAAGACGTGTGTGTGTGTGTGTGTGTGTGTGTGTGTGTGTGTGTGTGTGTGTGTGTGTGTTCCATAATTAATTCCCTCCCTCCCCAAAACACATAATAAACAAGCTCTGTTGAACTGCGGGATGGTAAAACAACATGGTAGGTTTTCTAGATCAGCCCCACCCACGTGCCAGAATTTTTGAACTCAGAAGTTGGCGACCCTCCTATGGGATCAGGGCCATTGCTGGCCCCAGCTATGAGAACAATAGAGCTGTTCAAAAAGCAGGCCTGCTGCCTTGGGGCAGTTTCAGTCATTTCTCCTTCATCATTAGGGTGTTCTAAACATAGAAGTGTAGATTACAGTGTAGGTTCCTTAATATCAGAGAGCTCTTAAACACTGGAGGGAGGATAGTGTAGCCTTTCATAACTGCCACATCCAGTTTCTATATTTGTTAATTAAACATCAATGAAACAAATGTGGAATTGGATGTGTGGCCATGGGGAAGAAGTAGGCTGTAGAAAAGAACAATAAATAGTAAAATATAAAACTCTTATCAGTCTGGTTTAACTGTGATCCAATAAAAAGCTGAATGCTGTCTTTTTCCCCCAACACATGTACTGTAAGATATTTAATCTGTATGTACCTTTTATTTGTACTGTTCCAAAGGTCCCTCTACAGTTGAGACTATGTGAAGTTAAGGTAAATACAGGAGTGATGTAGAAAGAAATTAGCTTGAAGTGACATTTAAAAAAACAACCAACAACTCTAAATCTGACTTGAAGAGAGAGAGAAATTGAAAACTACCCTGAAGGCAGCTTGATGATCAGTCTTGGATGTTGCTACATTAATTTGCTCTTGTTGGTGAATTAACCTTTGGAATCATGTTAGTATGCAGCAATGTTCAGTGGAGCATGCCTGGTGTAATCTAAGGGATGATATACCAACTAATAGAGTTTTGTGCATTTTTTTAAGCCACCCTCCATATTTTAGGACCATCAGATACAAGCTGAATACTAAAGACAATGTATAAATAATTTCTTTCTGCATCAGTAGTCTTTTGTTAGCACGGCATTCATGTTTGTATAACAAGAGCTTTAAACCAGTATTTTCCACAGGGTGCTTTGGCTCCAGAAGGCTGCCCTGTTTTCCTCATTGAGCATCCTGACCTGAAATATGCAACAACTCGGTCTATAGCAAAGCATCCTGTTGGTAAATATGAAAGTTATTAGCATTGCCTCATTCACAGATATGAAGAATATGCATTCCACAGACACACTGAAAAAAATGGTAGGAGAAGCCTGACCCACAGGGAAGGAGATGTTAACCCTTTCTTCTGACACCAGTTTCTCACAGAAATCTGCCCTCAAAGCTTCTTTTTGATCCTGAAGCAGCTGTTTGCAGCAAACAGCCACTTCGAGAACAACTTAAACAGATTGACAGGAAAATAGTGCAAAGGGAAAGGGTGAATTGTTCTTGATCAGGACAAGGCCCCCAGCTATGTTTAAATAAGAGGAGTTTCTGAGTTGAAGCACATCTCTTAAATATGCAAGTAAGTAAAGATCTAATTTGGCCCTAAGTTACATTTCATTGTCATATAAATTAGCTACAGTATTCTCAGCAATATTCCCTGACTTTTAGCAGCTGAATCTGAGGGTCAAACTAGATGTGATGTTGAGACACATGCAATGCGTTTTCTGACTTTTTTGTAGTAATCGTTTTAATGCAGCAGGGATCTGGATCCAAACAGTGCAGTCCCACACGTCCTCCACGGGAGCCAGTGATGTAGACTTGAATCTATTGACTCGGACTCAAGTAGGACTCAAGTTGCATCAATGACTTGACTCGGACTTGACTCAGCGATTGTAAAAGACTCTACTCGAGACTTGGAGCCTTTTACGACAAGTCCAATTTTATTCAGGTTTAAACCCATTTTCTCCATTAAATAGATAGGGACTCGCAACCAAAGACTCGGGACTTGGGGGCAAAGACTTGGGACTTGACTTGAGACTTGGACCCAAAGACTTGGGACTTGACTCGAGACTTGGAGTCAGAGACTTGATCCACATCCTTGACAAGAGCTTTCTCAAACAGCAGCCTAACCTCTTTTGGAACTGATGGGAGTTTCAAAAGAGATTTTTAAATTTGGAATTGGAGTCTGAATTGCAGAGGGAGAAAGGCTAGAATTCCACTGAGCATGCCCAAGTCCTTGGGCCATGTCTGTGCCTGCTTTTGGGATCCTGACCACAAACTCCTACACATGGCACCCTCTCCATGGAGCCCTATGACTGAAGTGCTACACAGTGGCTGTTGGGAGCAAGGAGGAGGAAAGGATCCTATTCCCAACCCCATCTAAACTATCTCAGTGACTGATAGGGCAGCCCTTCCGCTCCTAACAATGGAGCACCCTGCTCAGGTGTGCCAAGAGTTGTTGCAAGAAGGAGCGTTACCTGCTATACAGAATGCCACACTGTTACAGCTCAGTTGGTATCGGACTTGCCCTACCATTATTACACAGAATGAGGTGACAATTTTCCCAACCTTGCAATGTTTCCCAAACTTGCATTAGCCAAGACACACTTTTTTTTTCCATTTTAAATCAGAAGCCCACCCAAAATAGATGGGGGAAGACTACATGCCATCAACCCCGTTTTTTGTAAGAGCAGGACTGTCTTGCATGTTTTTAGAATTTTGATTATAAAATGAGAAAAAATGATGGGTACTCAACTGTGCTGGTGTTGGTTTCAGAAAACACGTGCCTTATTCTAAAGTTTGACTGTAACAATCATTCAAACCTGAATAAGTTAGTGAAAGGAAAAAAGCTGTCCACGTGAGGGAAGAGCTATTTCGGAAGAGTGTCATGTTTTTGACAAATCAGAAAAGACAGAGACATTAGGAACTATAAGATTATGAATTGGCTTGGAATGAGTGCAATGTGTGAGGGAAAAGTGAAGGATGTTTAAAACAAAAGTGGGGGAAGGGCATGATGCTAGTCTTCAAATAGTCTTTGAAAGGAAAAAAGGCGCTGATATTTCCTTCCTTCAATGTGCAGGTGTGGAGGTTGGTCCTCAAGCCCATGGCGTCCTCAGAGCTGACACTTTGGAGAAAATGAGGAAGATAATCAAGCATGGTCTTGACTTTGTACAAATGTTCAATGCAGGTACAGCATCGCTTAATCATTACGTTAGCATCAAATATTTTCCTAATTTGCTCACGGAGAATAGTAATAATTTCCTCACAACAAAAGCTCCTTAAAGCTATAAAATATTACTGAAGACTAAGGCTGCAATGCTGCGTATGCTTACCTGGAAGTAGGTCCCATTGAACTCAATCGGACTTATTTCTGGGTGGACATCTACAGAATTGGACTGTAATTCCATGCTTCCTCTTTTGTATACTTGTAGCTGAATAATATCCATCATTTTAAAGCAGATGTTTATTTAGTACCTAAATTATGCCAATTGCACATTAGTCAATTGGCAATTAGTGACTAATTGGCAATTAATTGGCAATTAGCAAATTACTTATTAGTAATTAATAAATAATAAGTAATTAATTAATAAGTAATAAGTAATTAGTAATTAATTGGTGATTAGTGACTAATTAGTAATTAATTACTAGTTAATTGTCAATTAATTACTAACCCATTGCAAATTAATTGGCAGTCAGTAACTAATTATTAATCATTTACTAATTAATTACTAATTGGTAATTGACAATTAATGCCTAATTGGCACTTAATTGGCAATTATCAATTAGTGACTAATTAATTAACAACTGATAATTAATTGGCAGTGATTAATTTGTGATTAATTACTAAATTAATGATTAATTAGTAATTAATTGCTAATTAATTGCCAATTAGTGACTAGTGACTATAGCAATTAATTAGTAATTACTTCCCACTGGGAATCACTTCCTAGTCACTGTTTTTTAGTATTTTTTAAATTGCTGCTATGAGTTCTCTGTCAATAGTCAATCATTACTCTATCTCTGAAGATGTAATCTGATGGCATCTGATAAATATTATTCCTAAACATCATAAAATACTGACAAAAGAGAGAATTGTTATACAGTTGGCCCTCAGTATCCATGGGGGTTCCGTTCCTTGAACCCCCACTGATACTGAAGTCTGCAGATACTGGAGCCAACATTAAAATGTGAGGGATGAAAGGTTAAAAACCGGTTCGCTTACTTTTTTTACTGCAAATTACTGCATGTTCTTGCTTATACTAGCTGAAATCGCGCTCTGGAAGCCTCTTCCAGGTTGTGCGACTCTCCCCCTCTCCAGCATTGCATTCTGGGTCTATTTTGAGAGGGGGAATCATGTGACCTGGAAGAGACTTCCAAAGCACGATTTCAGCGAGTATAAGCAAGAACATGCAGCAGTTTGCAGTAAAAAGGTAAGAAAACTGCATTTTATATTTTTAAATTTTTTTACACATTTTAATATTGGTTTGGTATCCACAAAGAATCCATGGTAAGACAAATCTGTGGATATGTGAGGGGGGGGGCAACTGTAAATTCATCTGAAGAATATATCTCATACATTGTACATCACAATTTTAGCTTGTATACCACTTGATTTCAGCTGTTCTGATAAAATTTAGATCAGTTTCATGCATCATTAGATAACTGGGACATCTTTCAGTTATGCATTCTTCAGAAGAGAGACAGAGAGAGAAACATTTCCCATTTCTACATCTAATTACAGTGTTACCAACTGGAAGGCTCCAATAATTGTAAATATGAACTTACATAACTTTCTTTTAAAATACTGGAAGTATTTTTGACATAATTGTTGGAAAACCTTTTTTTTTCCCTAGGAAAAGAATTCCCACCATGTACAATTGAGATTTACAAAATAATGGAGAAGGTCGATTATCCCAGAAACAAAAATAATGAGATAATTGCAAGTGTTCACCCTCGTCTGCAGGTAAAAAGTATGCATTTTTTTTATCACATTGCACAGTTATTTAGGTCTTGCCCCAGCCCTAAACAGCAGTTATTCTTATGCATGACTCGACTGTGCACAGAAAGCTCTGTCTGCTAGGGCTTTTCAGTTCATTTTCATACAGGAGCAGATTCTCACAAGTTCATTTTGGTGAGTCCATGGATGCTGGCAGGGCCAGCCCAAGACCTGCCAGCACTTGAGATGGCACTCCAAATGTCAAACCCCTATCCAGTGATATGACCATGACCAGAAGAGAAGGAGTGGTGGAGGTGCTGCACTGATAAGCCGACCCTGCATGCTGGCCTCCTTGAGTATGGATGTAATCAACATTAACTGCGCAATCCTAACTGACGTTCGGGTGGCGGAACAAGTGTTACGCCACCCGAAGCCGTTGCTGCTGTGAGTTCTCTGTCAATAGTCAATCATTACTGTATCTCTGAAGATGTAATCTGATGGCATCTGATAAATATTATTCCTAAACATCATAAAATACTGACAAAAGAGAGCCGTGGGCCGCTGGCCGGATCCTTACGTAGGATTGCACTGTCCGAGACTGAATGCTTCGCAGGCTTGTGCACTCCCTCCTCTTCCATGCAAATCCTTGGTTTTCACTGTTATCCGTGATGGGCACCTGTCTGCTAGAGGTATGGATGTAACTGCAAAGTTATCAGGAAGATAATAATAACAATATTTTGTTTTGTTTTGCTGTTCTGCAAGGATCAAGACTGGCAGCCCCTCAGCCCTGGTGAACCTATGTTTTTAACTCTTGAAGGGAAGGCAATCCTATATGAAGGAGATTCTGTAGTGTACCCAACCTTCGTGAACGAGGCTGCTTATTATGAAAAGAAACAAGCTTTTGTAAAAACTGTGAAAGAAAAATTAAGTGCAGAAGGCATCAAAGTCAGTATCTCTTAGAATAGAAAATATTTTTCTTCAGTATATTTTGAAATTTTAGGACTAAATCTGGTGCAGATATGTTTGGCCTTTGTAACTCAAAGTGGGCTGGAATACATATGCCATAACTTAGACTGAGAATTTAATGTTTAATTTTAAATAATATTGAGTATTAAAGGAATATTCATAAGCACTTTGAAGGCAACATGCACTATCAAAATCACAAATGTTACTAGTATGAATGTGGATTTTTAAACAAATATTAAATGCTAAAGCATTTTATCTTAACGTTTTTTAATCAACAGAGCAATATATTTTGTATTTACTATGTTCCATTCTAAGGTTCTGAACAGTGAGATATTTCACAGTCATTGCTGAAAAGGAGAAAGGGGCAAGGAAAATTATATTCTGAAAATGATATTCCATAGTATGTTATACTAATGAGGGAGTCTTCTGGGAGAACTGCACGGATGGGGAAAATTTCACTTTTTGAATTTCTGCCTGCCATGAAATGCATACCACAGGCACGTGACCAGAAATTAAACTACAGGACATTTGTAGACATGCTGAGAAATGGGCACAGGAGTTTCAGGGTAGATTGCTCAGTTCGGTATTAAAGTTATATCCATTCCCCAAGTCACATTTAGACTATAACAACGTAAGGCCTGCTGGATCAGACCCAGGGTCCATCTAGTCCAGCCTCCTGCTTCTCACAGAGGCCAGCCAGATGCCTTTGGGAAATCCAGAATGCAGGACATATAGGCAAATAGTCCTCTCACACTGCTGCTTCCCAGCAACTGGTGTTCAGAGGTATACTCATCATTTGAGGGAGAGTCTTGGCTCCAGAGCAGACGAGATGTGAGAGATCCATGATTGGATCATCTAACTTTTTTTTTAAACGCTTTAAAGTAAGAAGGGCTCTGATTTTGGTCAGAGCAGTAGAGCTGTGGAGGGATGTTTAACCCTTTCCTCCTCAATCATTTCCCCAATCTAAAGTGCACGTGCACACACACGGTGATATTAGCTGTGTTAGGGGAAAGTATAGGCTACATGATCCAGCCCCTGCTACTATTGGGACTAATAGTATTGGGATATTATTATTATTATTACTTATTGAATTTATATCCTGCTTTCTCCCCCATAGGGAGAGATAGTATTAATACTGGGATTAATATTCTTAATAATAATAGCAGCTGGCAGGGTGACTTTTAGAGCAGGAAAATGACAATGGAAAAGATTAAAAACCCTCTTCCCAACACTGCTGCTCTGATACAAACTGAAACGTCGTCATCCCCAGTTGCTTTAAAGCAGAACAAAAGTTAGGAGATCCAATCCTGGATCTTCTAAATCCAAGAACAGATGAGATGATCTAGAGACAAGGTGGGGGGTGGTCATTTCAGATCTTAAAATTTAAAAAGCCTCTAAATGGTAGAAGAAACATTTTTGTTTTTGTTTGCTTATATATGGCTTGAATAAATACAGATTTACAGAGCTTTATGTGTGCAAATCTATAGTTTTATATGACATGGGATGAGTCATCCCCACAGATCAAAGTCATAAAAGGGGCTACATGTGCAGTGAAGAAAAGAAGTTGGTATTCAACAGTTAAACAACTGGAGAGGAGCATCAATGACCCTGCTTGACCCACTATTTGGTCTTAGGCCCTCACACCCATCATGTCATGTCTGTTTGGCCACTAAATGAAAGGAGGTGCTGGAAGAATTATTGTTAAAATGGAGAAGAGAGATCTAAAGGAACTTCATAGGAATGAGGAAAACATAAATTAGAAAACAGTGTTTGCAATTACAGTATTTTCACCTCTGGTAAACAAGGTGCTTTTGACAAAAGAAAGGAATGTTGTATTTAACAGTAACGTATTTAAATTATTGAGTACTGATACTATTTTCTGTTAACGCTAAATTTTTGCAGCCTCATTTTCCTCTCTTGAACTGGGCATATGAATATATTTTATGCGAAACCACATTAGATTGAAAAATGAATTCCTTTCTTATGAATACAGGAAGGATTTATGAGTGAAAGTTGACATGAGAAAATAATGATATTGTCCGCACAATTCTACCTAAACTTCTGTTGGTGGAGCAAGTGCTCCGCCACCGGAAGCCGTCACAAATGTGCCATAAGGCATGTTTGCGACGACTCTAGAGTAAGGGCAGCCAGTGCTAGGCTGGCAGCCCTTACTCTGCTGCCAGATCTCCATGCGGCCGCCGGAGGAAGGTAAGCGATCCCCCGGCGGCCGCATGGGCGGTCCAGGTGGCCCATTGGGCGAGCCGGCCCGGGGGCTGGGGATGGCGTCTGCCATATCCCTGTCTCCCACCAGGCCGGCTCAGCCATTATATGGCCTCCTCTTACTTCCGCCAGCTATTTAGCTGGCGGAAATCCGAGGACTCCCATCGGGCCGTCCCTGGTTTACACTGGGGGAAGGGGACGAACGTCCCCTTTCCCTGAGTAGATCTCCGGGCCGTGTGGGGATAGGATCCGGCGGGCGGCCTTGGGCCGCCCGCCAGATCCTTAGTTAGGATTGCTCTGTGTGTCTTTTAATTTTAACCCATTGTAATTTATAATTTATTTGCAATGGATGTATTATTTAAACAAAACCACAAAACACCATAATGTATCAACTCCTGTCAAATGATTCCAACATCTTAATGTTCATTTTGTAAAGTCTGGGATTAGCAAAATGGACTAGGGCCTGTTGTTCCTGCTTTATAAAATTTGTTTATTGCCAGTTAATGCTGCTTGTTGGTGCTATGTCACACTTCAAATATCAACGGAATAAAATACTAGTGAGATGCACATTTTTTATCAAAAGTGTCCATTTTATTTCTCTTATTTGCAATAAATATTTAAAAAAATACTGGCTAGGACAATTATTGAAACATAAATCATAACATTCAATGTAAATGGCACCACATAATAGTGTTTTTGTTTGGAAGGCTTCTCCCAAATGGCCACGTGGCCTTCAAGTGCTGAACAGAATGCAGAAGGCACATTGGCAGAGACACACTTTTACAATAAGCTTCAAAACTCTGCTGCACCATTCCTGCCTCAATGTCTTCATCAAAATCAAATGCATTTTTTGTTAAAACAACAAATTGAAACAAACAAACAAAAAATCCAGTTGGAATCCATGAGGATTAAGGCACATTACAGAGGAATGACTTGAATAAATACTGCACATAAAGGCAAAATATTTTCTTTGGATATGCACATAAAATAAATGCACATTTTCCTTTCACAAGATAGGGTTGTCCACCTCTTTTAATGTCCCATTGAAACAGGAGATGAAGTAGCTGGACCCCCATGGCTCCTCCCAGCCATAACCTCTGCAGTTATCTGCCGCCGCAGGTTTCTAGGTGAGCAGAGTCAGGTTTAGGAAAATAACTGCTCCTAGAATGGTCAGTGTTGAACATTTCATACTGTGGTTTCACTTCAAATCTGAAATGTATTTGCTTTTCATACCTTCATTCTTTTGAGTACACAAAATGCTTAGCGTTATGCTGGTCAGCAAAGGCTCCACAGGGAGTCAAATCCATCCTCCAAATGAATATCATCATATTGGCAAGCTTTGAAAGTGCTTCGCCAAGAACTGTCGTACAAATATTGAGGTCTTGTTCAGCAAGCTTTCAAAGCAGAGCTTTATAGAATAGCTTTTGCCTCTGGGGGTTGACGGTTATTAGAGGGGAAATGGCACTCTGGTTACACTTCCAGCTATCCAGTAGGTCAAAGCATGGTCTCCTGTGGTCGTCTAAACCAAAGGAATTATACTATCAGCTCGCTGGACTCCAGAGGCCAACAGGCTCATCATTCCTTGGCCTTATACAGACCTCACACAACTAGGCTATCTTCAAGGCTCCTTCCTTCTTTCATTACTTGGGCCAGTTTCTCTTTCCATGTCATTGAATATCTCTTTTCCTTCCTGTACCTGTTTCTCTTATCTTGCCCCTTCGCTGTCTAGCAACAGCAATGTCTCTCATCTTTATTTGACCACTGCTCCAGCCATGCTCAGGAAGTGTTGGCTGTGGTCACAGAATAAGTCTTTCCTACCCACACTCCTGTCTTGTTGCCAGCAGTCTGAATATTCTTCTATCGGCGAACGTGCAACTATACAGTGGTTTCTCGTAGATCTTCCACTTCATAAGTATTCAGAGTGATTTTGCTGTTACTTCTTGATGCATCTTGCATGCTATTGTAATCTAAAAAAGAAAAAAGTGAAAAGAGTTTTGCAGCAAAATGTGTTATTATTTAACTATTTCTAATTAAAACAGTCTCTTTAAAAATACATACACTTCACTGATTCACTAATGGCCCAATCCTATCCCCCCGCTAACCCATAGCGTATGGCAGCACCGCCGACAAAGTGTGTGCTGCATGCTAAGGGTGTGTGTGTGACCAGATGGCCCAGGAGAGGTAAGTAAAAATCTTTTTTTACTAGAGTCCTGTAGGACAGCTTCCATTATCACCAATGGAACCTTTCCTTTCAGTGCACATAGCAGCTGCTGGGGAGGTAGTCTGATCTGCATTGGGACAGTGGTAGGGACAAAGGGTTAATCCCCCCCACCATTGTGGTTCCCAATTCAGATCAGAGCCTTTGGCAGTTGCTTTTTATATTAAACAAACACTGTCATCAATCATGCAAACAGGCATATTGTCGAGTTTGGTCCTTTTACCAGGGATGTGGATCAAGTCTCTGACTCCAAGTCTCGAGTCAAGTCCCAAGTCTTTGCCCCCAAGTCCCGAGTCTTTGGTTGCGAGTTCCTATCTATTTAATGGGGGAAATGGGTTTAAAACTGATTAAATTTCGACTTCTTGTAAAAGGCTCCAAGTCTCCAGTCTTTTGCGTCTTTTACAATCGCCGAGTCAAGTCATTGATGCAACTTGAGTCCAACTTGAGTGTGAGTCAAAAGACTCAAGTCTATGTCACTGCCTTTTACATTCCAATTATGAATTTCTTGTTATGCACACATGAGTTCCTGTGTGTGGGATGTGGGTGGATTTGACCTTTATTTTAATGGAATACCGTTCATGTCAAGGGCACACACATATGGAATATATGTGCTAAAAAAAAAAAGAGAGCTTTGTTTAAAAGAGAATTGAACAACCCCGAATGCCTAGATCATGTTTCTAGATTATTGTGAATATAGTTATACATGTACACATATGTATTTACTTACAGTACAGAAAACGGAACATTAAAAATTTGTATTTTTTATACAAAGTTAAAAATAAGTTGATGGTACCTGCTCGCCCTGGATCTTCGTTGATAAAAGCAACGTGTGTTTTCCATTCGGTCCATTTGACTTCATTAATCCTGGTTACAAAGTATACAAATTCTGTCATTAGTATGTTTTATCCGCACCGTCACAGGAACGTTTCACATTTGTTTTTGCTTAACACATCTTGGTATTCATTTAATCAGTGAATGTTTTTTCAGTATATGAAGTGATGCATAGCCAGAGGTGTCACTACTAGGGATTGTGTCAACTGGTGCGAGAGCTCAGCGCGTCACCCTCATGATGGACCCCAGAGATGAATAGGGAGAAACAAGGTTGGACTGAGCTGGGTTCTACAAAAGATGCCCATCAGGCAGGACTATGTATTTCTACAGATTACTCCTGGTCAGTGGTGTCACTAGGGGTTGGTGTCACCCAGTCTGGTAACTCATGGTGCCACCCCCATTAACTTTATTTATTTGAACATATAACAGTACAGATCACCCAACAAATCAGTAACCAACTGTGCATGAAATTGTGCATCGAATGATATATAACGGGTGGTCAAACTTGCTTAATGCTAAAGCCACATACAATAAACTTCAAATGGTTGAGAGCCGTAAGAGAGGTGTTTGAGAGCCACAATATTTAAGAAGCATTTAAATTCTTAAATATATTTACTCACCATGAACATGAAACTTATGTTTTAATCTAGTGGATTCTCAGTTTATACCTGGTAAATAATTATAAAGCTTGAACATTTCTTATTTACCTTTTATATTAATTATGATGCAAAAAGGAGCCCAGCCAACACATTTCCATTATACGTCAAAGAGCCACATGTGGCTCAGGAGCCACAGTTTGGCCACTCCTGATATATAACATGATGGTATTATTCATAAATACAAAGTTTCCACAATTTTGGTCACTAGTGGCGCCACCCGGTGCGGTCTGCACCCCCCTAGTGACGCCACTGAGCATAGCACATTGATCTATTTCACCTTTTAATACATGGGAAACCACGGGCGTCACTGGAGCGGGGGGGGCGGGCCGCCAGGGGGTGACGCGCGTACCCCCTCGCGCGTCACCGCTGTGACGCGCGTCGCCCTCCGGACGCTCCGAGACTGGCCCGGGAGCCTGCCTCGGAGCGTCCGACCCCGTCAGCGCTCCAGGGCCTTCTGAAAGAAGGCCCAGGCAGCGCGTCAATCCGGGTATTTCCCAGATTTTCGCGCATGCCCAGACCCGTTTTGAGGGCAAAAAGCCCTCAAAACGGGTCTGCGCATGCACGAAAATCCGGAAAATACCCGGATTGACGTGCTGCCTGGGCCCTGGAGCGCTGACGGAAGGCCCTGGAGCGCCGACGGGGTCGGATGCTCCGAGGCAGGCTCCCGGGCCGGCCTTGGAGCGTCCGAAGGGGGGCGACGCGACGCGGGGGGGGCCGGGTGGCCCCCTCCCCCCGCGCCTATAACGTCGCGCCACTAGGGGGGGTGACGCGCGTCCCCGCACCAGGGTGACGCGCGTCTAGTGACGCCAGTGTGGGAAACAAAGGTTGGGATTCAGGTCATAGCCATGCCAATACCCAAATGTTCACTGTGATTTGCAAATATTTGCTGCCCAACCATTTTAAATTAACTTCAAGAGGATGATATAAAAAAACAAGACAGCATGCAATGAAAATGGGATTTATAACCGGAATTCACTCTACTAGGTAGGTAGCATCCCAGTTAAAATAGGGCAACTGAGGATCAGTTGGGCAACAGCCGCTGCATACAATTTGGGGCCATTTTCTCTACGACTTTTTCACAGATATCAAGATTCAGCAGCTTCATCAAATGTTGAATATTAATTACCTTAAACATAATCGAGTATCATTGTCAGCTACTTTACACCATTCTCCAAGCTGGAATTTTTTCTTCAAGCACTTCGGCAAAAGCTTCTCAGTCTCCACAATGGTCCTTGCTCTCTAGGCGATGACAAAATAAGAATGGACATAGTATGGAGGTTCTCATGGCTCGTTACAATTTGTAGAGAGATCGGAAATATGGGTTTTTCAGCCATGTAAGTTTGTTGAAGAATAAAGTTTAATACTTATACCAATTTGTCTGGAGAAATTCCTTAACAACGAAAACAGCACCTTCAGTAAAACTGAAAGAGACAGCGTCCAAGGATTATCCGAAAACAGACAAGTAAAACTTTAGTCCCTGCTGACATTTCTCCCTTCACTTAGGGTTTCTTCAGAGCAATAACCCGGCACCAGCCAGTAGATGTTGAAAGAAGATCCTTGAACCCACTGAACCGTCAGCAAGAATTAGTGTATGTAAACAAGATCTGGTTCCCGTTCCTGAGCAAGACACGGCTGCAGCAGAGGTTACCTCCGGTCATCACGGAGATTGACGTTTCCGGCTCTGATTAAACAATTAACCTTCCCGCGCTTTTCGTAGCGTTGCACTTTTTAAATCGTTCAAGTATTCCCCCAGGCTTCTAAATATCTACCGGCTGGTGCCGGGTTATTGCTCTGAAGAAACCCTAAGTGAAGGAAGAAACGTCAGCAGGGACTTAAGTTTTACTTGTCCGTTTTCGGATAATCCTTGGACGCTGTCTCTTTCAGTTTTACTGAAGGTGCTGTTTTCGTTGTTAAGGAATTTCTCCAGACAAATTGGTATAAGTATTAAACTTTATTTTTCAACAAACGTACATGGCTGAAAAACCCATATTTCCGATCTCTCTACAATAAGAATAGTAAGATAATGTTAAAAAGGGGGTTTCAGATGTTTTCCATTGGCTGGAGATCATCATAGTGCATAGCTATTTTGAAGGAGGGTGGATGTGAAATGAGAAGGCCTGGCCCAATTCCGCCCCTCCCAGAGCCTAGGGATACCACCCAATACTGCCAGACACCATGCTCCTATTTGGTACGTGGAGTGCGCCATGCATCGACTCCTTAAGTCCACTGAAGAATTGGACTCGGAGTCAACTCCAAGTCACACACCGCACACTGATTTCCAACCCTGTGGCATGCAAAGCATATCATGTGCCTACCAACCCACAATCTCCTGTCTCCCCTAAGTGAGCTCATTTTCCTCACAGGCTGGGGTGGGATCTCTTCCCCTCCCCTACTCCTGTAATCTCTCCCCTGCTCATGATCTTCCTCTCTCTCTCCCCCTCCTAGTTTTCCCCTTTCCTGTGATATCCCCTCATGCCCAATCTCCCTCTGTGACCCCCCACTCTCTCTCTCTCTCTCTCTCGCTCTCTCTCCAGACTTTCCCTACTCTTACCTGGTGGTGATGGTGGAGCTGGTACGCCTTCTCCTGCTCTTTCCTTTCTCTACCTTTTGAGAAAGGTTAGAACATCTCTACTCTTCTCACCCTCTGTCTTTTCTAAGGCATGGAACATGAGGAGGAGGTGGCAGCAGCAGGAGAAGCTGTTACCAGGTAAGAGTGGGGGTGGGGTGCCCAACCAATGGCACAGTGGCATTCCTTGCCACCTCCACCAATCCTCCAGCTAAGGTGGTCACGTCACCAAATCTCATAAGTGGCCAGTTGTATTCCAAACTCAATTTACAGATTCCCATAACTTCAGAATGCGCTGGTACCATACCTGCCCACCACCACCAAGACTGCCAGGATACAATTTTTTTTTTTGGGGGGGGGGAGTACTAATCACAAAAAACCAACCTGAAGCCTCCAGATATGCTCGCTCTCTTTGGATATATCCTCCACCGTCTCTCCCATCAACGCAATTAACATGTTAAGGAGGAGAACAAAGGTTAGGATGACATAGGAGATGAGGAGAAGCAGGAACAGCACCGGATATTTTGCATTCTCGTGAACATCCAGGTCACCCAGGCCTAAGGTGAGTTTGAAGAGCTCAATCTCGACACTTCCTAAAATGCTATAGTTACTGCACTTGTTGTCCTCTGGACAAGTGTCAATCAAGGCAGCAAGAGCTGTGTTAAGAAAGGATAAGAAAGAGGAAGAGAGAAAGATTAACATTTAAAATTTTAGATTATACTGACAGTATACTATTGTACATGTTTTGATGTGTGGGGAGGCCTGTGGTGAGGTCCGCAGGCTCCCCACACACTCTGGAGGTCTGGCAAGACCCCCAGGTAGGGCTAAAAAAGCCCTTCACACACACACACACACACACACCCCGGCGGCATCAGCATCCCGGAAGCGCAGTAGCCACCACCACCACCCCCGCAAACATAGGCTTACCATAGTCCCAGAATCGAGTCGCGCTGCGGCTTAGAAAAGACACAAGCCACTCCCAAGAGTGTACTGCGACAGTCCAATGCAAGCCGCGGCTTCCGGAGCTTCCGGTAAACGAGGTGACCGCATTGGCGAGCCGCGGTGCACTCTTGGGAGTGGCTCGTGTCTTTTCTAGGCCGCAGCGCGACTCCATTCCGGGACTATGGTAAGCCTACGCAAACACTTACAAGAGGTCCAAAAGTTTGGGAACCTCTGCACTAGGCCAAACAACTGGCAGGCCACCAAAGAGGTCTGATGAGCAGCAGGTTTGGCCCTACCATGAAGCAAGTAGCAAATTATGGTCCAGTTCTCAGGAGTGGCACAGCAGTCCACCCCCACCCTGCATCTCCTTTCATCATGGATGGTTTGGTAGCAAGGAGGGAGGCAAAATGACATCAAGCTTCCTCCCCCCTTCTCTTCTTAATAGAAAACGAAAGAAGGGGAAGAAATTTAAAAGAAAGGAGTGGGGGAATGATTAAAATAATAGAGATAAGAGAAGGAAGGGGCGACCAAAATGTTATCAGCCAAGACTGATAGGTCATGTTAAGTTTGGTGGGACAGGAGTTGTGCCTAGATTTTCCCTGTATGCCAGGTGCAAGGGAGTGGCGACAGGAGGATACAGGTCTCTTGTTGTCTTGTGTGCTCCCTGAGGCATCTGGTGGGGCCACTGAGAGATACAGGAAACTAGACTAGATGGGCCTTTGGCCTGATCCAGCAGGGCTCTTCTTATGTTCTTAACCCAGTGAATATCAGATAATGCCTCATTCTAACTGGCCTCATTCTAACACATTTTCACAAAACCAGAGCTCTTGCAAATAGCCATCAAATTATGTTTACCTACGCCAAATCCAAGCAGAAATACGATATACACCACTAAAAACTTTATCACGTCATGCAAGATGACCTAAGGAAAAAAAGAGACACAATGTTCACAATTACCTGCACTGAAAGTTTTATTGTGCAGCTACATCTCTTCCAGTGGTTAAAGTTCAGCTGCTACTGACCATGTGATACATCTACATGCATTTGAAAAGCTGACCCTCACATGATAAACTGATTTTAAAACGCTAAGGCTGATGTAACTGGGTATAAATGAGTAGAGTTAAGCCACAGTGTATGAACTGCTCAATTGCAATATTTGCCAGCCGAGATGGTCTCGACTCCTGGCTAGCACAAAGACTTGCTACAGGGAATTTTTCATCAGATTGGCAGTTGAGAGCTGAGCTCCTGAGAAGATGGAATGACAGCCACATAAATAAGCAGATCAGTGGAGTGGACTTTAAAACAGTGTACTTGCCTGTTGGATCATCACACTATAGATTCCCATAGACTGAAACCCCCTGGTGAAATACAGCATGTTGGCCCATCCTAAGGACATCGCCAAGACGAGACACACCAGATGTTCTTTGTAGGACAACTGGTACAAGCAGACTGAGAAGACAACCAGGAGTGCTTGTACAAAACTGTTAAACGCAACATAGAAAATGACTGTATGAGATTCTAGGTCAAAACAGGTGGGTGCAAAAAAATGTGTCTATATAATCACTTCACAGTTTCCGTGCATCCTAAGAACAACCCATGCTCCTGTCCCACACTTTGAACAACCCATGCTCCTGTCCCACACTTTGAACAACCCATGCTCCTGACTCACGCCTTGCTCCTGATAAATCCCTTGTTTCCTTGATATTACATGTATAAAGTCTCAGGTGTCTCAATTCCCAGTAGGTAAATCCAGGTAAGACTAGGAAAGACTGTCAATCTAAAACCCTGGAGAGACACTGCCAGTCAGTGAAAACAGTCCTAAGCTAGACAGACTAGTGCTCTGACTCAGTATACGGCAGCTTCAGATGTTCAATGCCGGTCCCATCTTAGCACAGATTCCCTGCTGGAACAACTGCTCAGGGTTGCTTCCCCCACCCCAATGCATTTTATAGATCTCAACCAACGTTGTGTTTAACCAGACATTCCTGATAAAAATGAACAATTTAAACAACAGTGGCACCATGCTTTTCAATGCACTTTACTGATGCTCAATTCACTCCAATGCACTTTGAGCAAAATCAGTGATGATAAAACCATGGCTAAGGAAGCATAATAAGTAAGAAAGAAGCAGATAGAGTCTAAATTAATCTTGGAATAAATAAAGATTCTTTAACCAGAATGAATGAATATGTGCAAAACGAGGAAACATTTCTACAATACAAACAGCCCGATCTTACCTCCCCCTCCCTGCCGCCAGCGTAACTAGTGTTGCACCAGTGGAGGTTGCTTTATGGCAGTCACAAAGCAGCCTTCGCCGAGGCGCACTGCAGGCCCGCTGGCAGGGAGGCTAGAGTGGCCTCTCATGTGCCGGTGGGCCCATGAAGACCCGCTGGAGCAGGTAGGCCAGTGCAGGAGGTTGGAGGGAAGTGGGGAGGGGATTGAACAGGCCGGGGGGAACACAGGAGGGGGTGGGTGGAACGGGGTGATGGTGAAGGCGGGAGGAAGGTGGATCAGGCCTGGGAGGGGGCGGGATTGGTGGGAGTTGGGCACGCTGAATCCCATCCCCCCTTCCCGGGCCTGAACCGCCTTCCCAGATCAATGCGGACATGCGTTAGCAATTGAGCTAGCACAGGTCTGAGTTGACCCATAGTGGCTGCTGGGGCTTACAAATGTACGCTTACCCCGAGGAGTCCTCCAGCAGCCAAAAATCCCCTGCAGGACACAGCAGTAGCCGTGCTGGTGCCACTGCATTCCCGAGCAGGGATTTAGGTAGGATTGGGCTGACAGTGCAGCTCATATGCCTGGGGAAAAAATATGAGGTGCCCAAAATGAGCAAGGACACACAGTATAATATGTTTTACAGCCTACAGAATCTTTCCCTCTGATGTCATAAATATACTTGGCCTTAAATTACATGCAAATTCATATTTCTAACTTACACCTAAAGTTGCATTCTTTCTTCAGATAAATGACAGACAGAGAACAGGGTAGCTAGGAGCTGTTAAAGAAATGCCAACAGCCATGTAGAGGAGGAGAGATTGGATTGGACTGCAGAGCTGTAATCACTTGAATTCCAACACAAGACTTACAACGCAAAATGGAACCAGGCATCCGATAGAATTGACTGAAGATCGGAAGGCCGGAGCAGGAAGAGGGCGATGCTCTGTAGGCAGAAATTTAGAGAACAGATTAAAAAACAACAACACTGCGAATACTGCATTGTGATAGTTGCCTGTATGTGTATTCTTTGCAAGGGTTTGTAGTGAGGGCAGAATGAATGCAGTATCCTGAGAAGTCTGGCTCTCTGCTTCTCTGCGGTAGCCTCTTTTGGTCCATGCACCAGCTGAAAAGTGTGGGGGGGGGGAATGTAGGGGGCATGGTCAGGCCAGCAGGGCTGGCACATCCATGAGGCCAACTGAGGCAGTCACTGCAGGCAGTGGACTGGCAAAAGATGCCCATCCTATATCTGCCCACCTGTCTCCGCTGCCCCTCCTTTTCCTCCCTAGATTAGAAAAGGAAGAAGAGAATGAAAGGAAAAGGAAATGGGGAGGATGCACAATACTTTCCTCTCCTGCATACTTCCATTGCAACCCCTTGCGCTTGCTGCAACCCCTTGCGCTGGATGGGCGGGGTGGCTGAGGTGCTACCCAGCTGACGTGGCCAGCACCGAGGCCAGCTGCGCCGAGCAGCTGCAACCCCTTGTGCCGGACAGACCGTGGGCAGCTGGTCTCCCCCCCAGGCAGGCAACAGGGGAGGGCAAAGCAAGGGAGCAGGGAGGTGGCAAGGGGGGAGGATATGGGGTGGAGGCCTTTTTGGACTGGAAGTGGGTCACAGAGACCTTTTTGGACTGGAAGTGGGTTGAGGTGCTAAAAGGTTTGGGAAGCATTGCTCTAGAGAGGTTCCTGTACCTAGAGCCTAACAATTAACTCCCGTTTTAGACATATCTGTTGACCATTAAGAGTCTTTTGTCAAATCCCAGGCCCTGCTCAGGCACCACTTTAATACAATATGCCTGAAAGCTGGCTGCTGCTAGCAACTTTGGGTAAAGTTTCAGGACCAAACTGGAGTGATGCAGGAGATCCCTGAGCAGATCCCTGACTTTTTTCCCTGATGGGGGGAAATAAGTGGGATAAAAATCCAATAAACAATTAACAAATAATTTTTCCACCACTTTTGCTCTGCTTGTGTATTTGTAAAGAAAGCAAACATTACAAAGACACCAGCGGTCTCCAGGGCTTCCCCTCTCTCCTTCAAAGGATCCCAAACTCTGGGGCAGGTTACCCAGAGTTCTCACCTTCTCACTGGTACAGGAAGTGAGAATCACAGAACACCAACAGGCACTACAGCTTATTTCCTTTTGGAAGTTTGGAAAGATCAATAATTGTGAGAGAGAAACAGGTCATGACCTTTCCCTAACGCTACTCTCATTTTTGACTTTTAGGATACGTAAGTAAGACACATAGAGTTGATAGTTTTACAATGGACCCTCACCTCTTTGATGGCTATAAATATGGCTCCCAGCATCACTGTCGCTTGTCCCATCAACTGCAGCCAGCCCAGGTTCTCTGTCAAAGCTAAAGGATAAGGTGGAGGCTAAGAAGAAAGAGGGACAAGAGGAAAAGAATCAGGGAGGGATGTTACACTCATGGAGCACTTTCTTTGTCAAAGGCAGCAGCAGGAGCCTCAATCCAGGGCTCAAGCACCTTATTCACAGCACCACCACAGAAGCTCCCAGGCAGAGGGTTATCATCGGCCTACTCTGTTTACAGTGCAGCGCCACCCACATGATGGCCAGGACCAGTACTGCAGCTCTTCAGCCCAGGTGAACTGAGGAACCAAAAGGGGCCTGAGGAACCAATATGGCCCAACCAACCATTGTAATAGGCTTGGTTCCTCAGTTTAAGCAACATCCCCTGACTGAACAACAGCCTCACCTTGCCAAGTACAAGATCACCTGGCTGTCCATGTCCATGATGATATCTGGCTCTGACCCTTTTGCTGTCTGTCCTAACTGATCTGGTACTCAACCCCCAGCCCAGCCCACCCCCCAGCCCACCTTGACCATGACAGCTGCCTCTGGTGCCTTTGACGTTCAGTTGTTTGCCTCACAGTCAGACCCAACCAGCAGCAGCTTGCAAGACCTGCCACTTTGCCTGCAGAAAGTCCCTCCCATGTTCAATCCCTGCCAACATCTCCAGGTAGGGCTGGGAAAGATCCTTCTCCTTCTGGAACCCCCCTGAAGAGTTGCTGCCAGTCAGGGGAGACAATACACACCTAGATGGAGTAAGGGTCTGGCTCAGAAGATAGTGCAGATCTTCTGACTCAGGAAAAGACAGCTCCCTCATATGTTCTACGTCTACACATGGGGGTACGCAGAGGGTTAAAAACAGATGGCTGCTTGGCAGATCTGCAATTGGATGTCCTGATTTTTTTTCCCCACGTTGGAGTAACTGTGGGGGAGCTCTGATCTTGACTGGGATAGCAGCCTTGCAAGGTGTGCTTCCTGCCCACACAGGAGATACAGTCATAGATCTCACAAGTTATGTCAGTTTTGACCCTGACTTTTATGTATGGACTTCCACACTGACTTCTATAAAAGGAGCAGATTCACAGGCACATCATTCCTTTGTGCACTGCGGCTCCCTCCATTTGTGGCCCTGCTCTGACTTCAGAAGCCCTCAGACTTCATGCCAGCCAGGAATGAAATTACACCTGAATCAGGCTTAGAAAGGGAGGCAGGATTTGAACGCTGAACAGGGAGGGAGCCAATGCTCAGCTGGTGGTGCACAGACAGCAGTATTAAGTTGAGAATCTCCCCAGGGTCATGTCTCAAAGCTCAAGGATCTGAACTCACTTGCTCAAGTACTGTATTGGACGACATGCTTTGTTTTCCCTGCAAATTCTATTTTGCCTCAGGAATGCTAACTTTGCTTTTAAAAACAACAACAACAATTGCTGGAGGTCTTCAAGCAAGAGGCTCAACAGGCACCTTTTGGAGATGCTCTAGTCTAGAGAAAATTTTCCTGCTTCAAGCAGGGGGTTGGACTAGATGGTCTGACTTGAAGGCCCTTTCCAACTCTAGGATTCTATGAATTGCAAATTGCTTCTTAAGCATATATTTTTGTCAAAAATGCCTTCTTTTGAACAGCAGAATAATAAACACCCAAGCAACACATTTCTGTTTTCTGTTTTTCAAAATAAAAACCTGAAAGAAAGAAAGAAAGAAAGAAAGAAAGAAAGAAAGAAAGAAAGAAAGAAAGAAAGAAAGAAAGAAAGAAAGAAAGAAAGAAAGAAAGAAAGAAAATCCCTGGATTGAGATGCTAATCTTCAGTTGAAGCAGTTTTTAAAAAGCAAAATGGTAAAACTGCAAGGAGAGGCGTGGGTTAGTGATGCTGCTTACCTGATCAGCATGAGGCCTGTAGTAGGAAACTAATGTTAAGATAACATTGTACGTAAAGTATAAGCAACATGAGACAAAGAACATGTGGCTGGCAAATTTTTTCCACTTCATCCGCAGGAGGGAATGCAGGGGCTCCAAAGCCAACATTTCATGGCGGTTCTGTGGAAGAGAGCAATCGATATGTTTGTATACTTCCATCTACACCGCTAGACAGATAGGAAAGCACATTCCATTTGCAGTGTGTAATGTCAGTGGGGACCAGGAACATTTGGCTGCACTGGAATTGTCATCATGCTGCATAATCACAGCCAATTCCCAGCAACGTGTGCATTTTCTGCATGGTTGATTAATTTCTAGATCCATGGGGTCATTCCATGTCAAATCAACCAATGAAAAATCCATTTTGGAACTTGATGTCATGGATTTTGTTCATTTTTGGTACATTTGTACCTTACCATGAGATGTTTAAAAAAAAATTCAGATTTTTTTCTGAAAAAAAATAATTTTTAAACATCTCATGGTAAGGTACAAATGTACCAAAAATGAACAAAATCCATGACATCAAGGTTTCATGCATTGGTTGATTTCACATGGAATGACCCCATACAGGAGATTCTGTGAAGGTTTTGCATGAAGAACAGGTGGCCCCTGGGCACAAGTCTTTTACAACATGCCTATGGTGCCTACTGAATTGGGACAGGAAGAATTGAGAACCTGATTCTACAGATACGCTTGCTGTTGCTTGTGATGCTGCACTGATGTGGCTAGGTTCAGCCAGCAAGCCTACGATAAGTGCTACCTAGCAAAAATTAAACGTGTGGGGTTGCACCATTATAGAAAGATCCATAAGCTATAATGCCTGTAGGAAGCCATGTAGGTGAGTCTATGCAATTCTTTATAATAAAGTGGGCAAGAAGTATTTTTAACTTTTAACACATCTGACTAAATAAGAACATAACATAAGAACAAATGTGATGCATGACTCTGGACAAACAGCGTTTTACAAGAATAAGCTAACTTTTTGATTTACATGGAACTTTTCAGGCATAGTGAAAGAAAAACCATCTTCTGTAAAACGTTTTTGATACAGTGAGTGTTCTACATTATAAAAAAAACTGCAGCCCCCTGTAATACACAAATACCACTCAGGGCTGGTCCACATCCACGAGGCCACCTGAAGTGGTTGCCTCAGGCAGCAGATTGTGGGAGGGTGCACATTTTTGTCTGCCTGCTTACCTCCACTGTGTCTCCTTCCACTTCCTGGACTGGAAAAGGAAGAGGGGAGAGAGAGGAAGGAGAAATGTGAAGAGTAGGAGAATGCTGAGCTAGACCATTGGAGAATGGGAGGAGCAGAGGTTGGCACATCCAAATGGCACATCCAATTGGGTAAGGGGGTATAGAATTTGGCATACTGCCTCAGGGATCAGGAGGTCTTGGGCTGGCCTTGAAGACACCCATTGCTATTTCATTCCTAAAATGATGATTTGTCTTAAAGGCACAAGGACTTACCCCAATATTTGTATTATAGACAATAATATCCAGTAATGAATTCTCAGAGGTGGTGTCCAGTTCTGTCAGGTCATAAAGGGACGACTGTACAGGACCATAAGCCCAGTCAGTGAACTTCCTGGAAAGGCTTCTGTTTGGTTTATCTTTGATTTCTCTGGAGAGAATGTATTTCAGAATCTAAAGGAGCAAGGCAGAGACCTGTGAGTAAGTTAAGTCCTGATCTGTAATGGGGCAGAGAGGAAAACCATAACTGAGGAGAACCAAAGAGCGCCACCAAAATTGAATTATTACAGTCGCTTATTTTATTCTTTCAAGGCCTTTTGTCCCTAAAAGGCTCTTCTTAGAATATCAAAGCATAGATTTATGCACTTATTTAAGAGATTTACAGCCCAATCCAACTTAAGGCTGTGCTGCCGTTTACACAGAACACAGTCCTGCTGTGGCAAATGGCCACATGTCCATACATGTGCATACACTGGTGATTTCGAGGCCGCTGCCACCTACCTCCAGCAGTGAAGTAAGATGATGGCAGGGACAGGAGGTGAGGGAAATGGGTCGGGGAGGGGGAGGAATAGGGAAGTATCTGGGTGGGCAGGGAGGCGGGCAGGAGGTAGAACAGGGGTGGATCCCAGCAGCCCCTGTGTACGCTGGATCCTAACCCCGTTCCCTCTCCCTTACTCTCCTCAGACTTGTGCCAGCAAAATAGCTGGCACAGATCCAAGGAGACCCATTGGGGCAGCAGAGTCTTGTCCTAGGGTAAGGGAACAAACGTTCCCTTACCTCGAGGAGGCTTCCGGATTGCCTCCGGATACAGCATGCTCTTCACTGGTGCGGCTGCATCGGTGAGGCAGCGGGCGGTGGAGGATTTAGGACTGGGCTGTTAATTTCTCACCTTCTAATCCCAATGGATGCACAAAATAGCTTATTATGGCATTTTAAAATCATAATAAAAGTAATATTAAAATTAAATCCTTACACACAAACAAATCAACAATGGCCAGCGACGCAACAATATAAGCATGATGCAACTGTCACGATAGGCAGCTTAAAAGGTAAGTCAATTCGCTCGAAAAGCAAGAGCACAGTTTTAACTTGGCATCTGACCATCAACAAAAAGGAACCAAGTTACGTCTCTCAAGGGAGGGACTTCCACAGCCTAGATGCCACTGTTGAAATGACCCCACCCTATATAAATGGCTCACTGCACCTCCAGCAGTGCGGGAACATCAACCAATGGATGATCCCCTCAGAACGATCTTAAGAAGGTGTGGGAAGGAAGGTTCATAAGGTACAGGTGGACCCCCATATCCGCTGGGGATATGTTCCAGGCCCTTCCGTGGATACTTGAAACCGTGGATAAGAGCATGGTTTCCTGAGGGCCCCCCCACCCTGCCTCCCCTGCAGGCAGGCATGCTTGCCCCCCCCCCAGCTCTTATTTTTCTTTCAGCAAGCTTTGTTTCTTCCTTAAAACAGAGAAGCAGCCTCCATTGCAGGCAAGTAGAACAAGACTAAGTCCTAGAGAGGCTCTGCAAGGTTTCTGTTAACCTTGCAGAGCTCTCTAGGACTTAGTCTCGTTCTACTTGCCTGTAATAAGCAGCCAGAGGCTGCTCCTCCTGTTTCTTTAAGGAAGAAATGAAGCTTACTGGGAAAAAAGTAAAAGCCTGGGGGGGGGGTCCCCACGATCCGTGGATAACTGAAACCGTGGATAGCGAATCAGTGGATATGGGGGCCCACCTGTATATGGGAAAAGGCAGTCATTTAGACATTGAGATAAGGCATCCATTTTTATTTTTATTTTTGCGGTCCAATCCTGACTGGGCTGGGCATGGTGCAACACACATTGGGCCAGAGGAAGCTGCTTTATGGCAGTCACAAAGCAGCCTCCGCCAGCCATGGTCAAATTTCTTCCCTCCCCTACACCCGAGAAATCCAAGTTAAAGGCACTGGCCAACACCCAAAGCATCTTTCTATTTCAAACATTCATCAGAAGTGGCTGGCCAGCCATCTGCCCCCCTCCCTTCACTGTTGCTTCATTCCAAGGCCGGCTCACCCATGAGGCTAACTGAGGCAGTCGTCTCAGGTAGCAGATTGTTGGGGGCACCCACCTCCACCTGCCCACTTGCCTCCACTGTTCATCATTCTCTAGCCCAGGACTCCTCTCCTCCACCTTTGCTCTTTTGCTCTTCCCCCTTTCTCCTTTTCCAATCCAGGGAGTCAGAGGAGCAGCAGCTGGCATATAACCAGGTAAAGGGGGGGGCAGTATTTGGCATGGTGCCTCAGGCAACAGGAGGTCTTCGATTGGCTCACTTCCTTCTCTCCTTCCCTTCTAAGTGTGGTTTACCTCTAACTTTCCCGTTTTGGCAGCCAACTGCAAAGGTGTCAAGCCATCTTTATTCTTCATTGTCTCCAAATCCCGGTTTCTGCTTTTCAAGAGAATGGCGTCGTACATCTTCCTCACAAAGTCATTCTGCGTTTTAAAGTCTTCCGACACAGTAACCAAGGCATGCAAGATGTTGTTCCCCCTGGAATCCTGGGAAGTGATGTCTGTCTTGCTGTTGTCCATCAGAAGGTGAACAATGTCTGGCTGGTTGGTACAGGCAGCTAAGGCCAGTGGCGTTTCACCTGAAGGATGTAATAATGATAATGATAATGATAATGATAATGATAATGATAATGATAATGATAAGAAGAAGACGACGACGACGACGACTTATAGACCACTGTTCAACAAGAGTAGTTCACAAAGCGGTTTACATAGTAAAATCTTTGGTTGTTTGTCTGTGTTTTAATGTATTTATGCCAATAAAGGTATCTATCTATCTATAGATAGTAAAATAAGAGCTCAGAATCTAAAAAAAAAAAATACAGAAGAGACACCAGCAACAGCCACTGGAAAAGATACCATGCTGGGGTAAAGAGGGACAATTACTCTCCCCCTGCTAAATATAAGAGGACATCACCTTAAAAGGTGCCTCTTTGCCCAGTCAACAGGGGTGTAATTTTTTATTTTTTATTTTTAAGAAAATGTAGCTCCCACCTTTCTGGTATAAAAATAACATTCCAGACTACTCACAAATGTCATAAAAAAACACAACACAATAGGACAACAATTAATAAGAATCTATTTTAAAAGTTCTTTAAGAGCCTTAAAACAGCAGTTTTGAAAAATCTCAACTATGAGGCAGGTTAAGAACCTCCTCAAAGAGGAATGTCATACACAGTGACGCAACATCAAAAGGGACAGGGCAAGATAAGTTTAAGGTCAGTTTGGATTATACTTGTCGAACCAGTCCCTCTTCACAGAATTACAGTATATATCTATGAGTGCATATATCTCACCCATCATATGGTGAGGGGGGTAGTCTGAAACACCCTTTGCTTAACATGTGATTTAAATACTATTTTAAACTAGCATGGGAGGGGATGTGCACGCTTATGGAGCCCATCATTCCTGTACACATGAAGAAGCGATCAGAGATGCATTTTTCAAACTGGACCCATAATAATGGATCAGCAGCACAGACTATTTTATCATGCCTTGCAGGGACTGCTCCCCCAAGTGAGCTCCTTTGCCCATTGTGACGGGGCATTGGGAAAACGGTGATGGCTTTCAGAGGCCTTGAGCATTTAGCATGCTGCTCTAATTACGTTCATTTCAATGAACATTTTCTATGACCTTGGCAGCTCCTCTAACACCACCACCGTCAACCATCCACAGCAGGGTGGTCCAACGTTTCGTACCTCGAGGGCCGCATGCAAACTTCGACATGAAACCTGGGGGCCGCACAATAAAATTATTAATTAATTAATGACGACTGATGCATGCCCCGCCCCGCTGTTTAGCATGCCCTGCCCACACTCCCCTGAAGATCGAAAAGGCGGTCGGCTCCCAACCGCCTTTCCGATCATCAGGGGAGTGTGGGTGACTGCGGGGGAGGGGAGCTCCAAGAGCAGCCGGGGGCGCAGCAGAGGCCTTCGGGGGCCGCATGCGGCCCGCGGGCCACGCGTTGGACCACCATGATCCACAGGAACCCCGCCTTCTTAATTCAACTCATTCTCTCTTGCTTCCTATGCCTCATTCTCCTATGCCAAAAAATAATATTGCGACAGCGTGACTGATTTTTAGTGTGTGTGTGTGTGTGTGTAAACTCACGATATCGTGTGAGTTTACTTTTGAAAGATGCTACAGAAATCATGATTACTATATTTCTTAAGCACCAGAAAAACAAAGTGGTGTACAGTACAAGCATAACATTAGCATTTCTAAAATGCTATAGAACAATTTGTCAATCAACTATTTATGATGGAACCACTAAAGCTGTGTTCATATATAGTCAGTGCGTTTTTTGTTATATAAAAAAAGGTGCCGGAACTCAGCAGCGTAGCCAGTCTCTGGGGGGGGGGGCACACACCCTTGACACCCCTGTGAAATCGGAACACTATTCCAGCACGTTCTATTACAAAGCACTGTGTATAGCCATCATCAAGCATGGAAAGCTGGGGCAACCTAGTGGCTAAGATGATAAAGAAGTTCCTGTTGTGAATCTGACCTCAAGGTGGTCCTAAAGGTAAAGGTGACCCCTGACACTTAAGTCCAGTCGTGTCCGACTGTAGGGTGTGGTGCTCATCCCCATTTCAAAGCCCAAGAGCCAGCGTTGTCCAAAGACGCCTCCGTGGTCATGTGGCCGGCATGACTCTCCTTGCTGCAGCGCGTAGCATGCGGCTGGAACACGGAGCGCTGTTTAAGGTGGTCCTAGACATGTCTAAAATGTTAAAATCAGTAGGGGGCCTTAGACATATCTCTCTCACTCAGACAGGCTTCCCCATGAGGAGAATTACAATGTTTATTTAGAGCCCAATCCTACCCCCCCCCCCCGCCACCAGCAGAGCGTGCATTGCGCTGGCAGAAGGAGGAAGATGCCAGTGGAACATAATTTCTGTCGGCAAGCTTGGCATGGCCATCAGCGCAATCACTGGCAGCCGGTTGTGCCTACCGGCAGAGAAGACTTTGTCCACTGGCGCGAGGTGAGTGATGAGGGGCAGGTGGTGGGAGGAATGGGGAGTAGGAGGAGGAATGGGGGAGTTTCTGGGCGGGAAGGGGAACGGAATGGGAGAGAGAAGGGGCAGAATTGGCGGCACTCACACATGGCCGAATTCTATTCCTCTCCCTTTCTGCCACTGTTACATTCCTTGGTTCTGTGCCAGCAGAATAGCTGGTACAGGACCGAGGAGACCCATAGGGAAAGTGGAGACTTTCCCCAGGGCAAGGGGGATGAGACCTCTGCAACTGCCCCCCTACCCTAGGATGTAGTATGTGCTCCACCGACATGCCTACACTGGGGGGGGGGGTTTAGGTAGGATTGGGCTGTTATTATTATTTATTGAGGAGTTAGGTAGGATTGGAAATAATCATATCAAAAGCAAAACAAAACACGTTGAGACCCAGTTTTATATCAAGCTTTCCAAACCATGTTAAGGAACGTTTGTAGTCATTTCAAGGAATAAATCGTTGGATACGCCCCCAGCCCGGATAGACATCATTACAGGCGCCCCTCTTGGAGCACTGAAGCGGTCGCCCCAGGCAGCGGATTGGCGGGGAGCTTCCATCTCTGCCCTCCTCCTGGCCTGCACTGCTCCCCACCTCTCTGCGTTGTAAAAGGAAGAGGCGGACAGAGGAAGCGTAGAGGGAGGAGAGTGCCCAGCTAGAGCACTGGAGAATGGGAGGAGCAGAGGCTGGCACACCTTTGGAGAAGGGAGATGACATTTGGCACGCTGCCACAGGCAGCAGGAGGACTTGGGCCGGCCCTGCCACTGTAAAGGCTGAGCTACATTACACGCGTCGCGGAGTTTCTGACCTCCGCACGGCCGGTGCGTACCTCAAACTGGAATCCTACTTTTGAGGGGGCGGGCGCGCAGAGCTAGGAGGCGGTTCGCGGAGCTACTGCAGCCTGCCAATCGTAGGAGAGGGGGGAGGGTGGCTGCATGCCAATCTGAACTACCTCCAATCACCTTCTTAAGAAGGCGGGACAACAGGAGGGACAAAAGGAGGGAAGACACTCCCCCGCTCCAAGCGCGTAGGCAGAGGCGGCGGCAGAGCCTCTGCCTGTAATGTAGCTCAGCCTTTAGTGACGGCTGAAGCAGTCGCAAAAGCACGTTTGCTACTACTCGAGAGCAGGGAAGGCCAGCGCAAGGCTGGCCTCCCCAGCTCCGCCGACAGAGCTCCCCTGCGGCCGCCAGAACACGTAAGTACGGATCCAGCAGACGGGGGGAGGTTCGGCGGGAGAAGGAGGGGGCCCATTGGCCCAGCCGGCCCGGGCATGGATGAGACATATCTCATCCCGCGCTGGGCGGCTGAGCCCTCCCCCACTTTGAAATCCAAGGAGGCCGATCAGCCCCAGCGCGTTACGGAAGGGCACGAAAGTCCCCTTCCCTGAGTAGACCTCCGCCCGAGCGGGAGCCTGCCCATGGTGCGGTGGAGCACTGGATTTGGCGGGGGGCCTGGGCCACCCAGCGCATCCTTAGGCAGGATTGCGCCGTTAATCTGATTGTGCCTTTCCAGAGGCGTGGAAAGACTGGAGCGAGCAGAGCAGTGGCTCCGGGCGGCTCCTCAGCCCCGGGCATCGCTGCTCCGCTCGCTCCAGTCTTTCCACGGAGCGCGCGCGCCCTCCTGGTGATGTGGGCGGGCGCTCCGAGGCCTTCCCCCCCGGCCTCGGAGCCGGAGAAAGCCCCGGATTGTCCACCACGACCGGTGGCCAGGGCTTTCTGAAGGTGGCCGACTGCCGCGCTGCGCTATTTATGCTTGTTTTGCACATGCGCAGAACGTTAAAACGTTCTGTACATGCGCAGAACGTTAAAACGTTCTGCGCATGTGCAAAACAAGCATAAATAGCACGGTGCGGCAGTTGGCCGCCTTCAGAAAGCCCTGGCCACCGGTCGTGGTGGACGCTCCGGGGCTTTCTCCGGCTCCGAGGCCAGGGAAGAAGGCCTCGGAGCGCCCGCGTAAGCCGGGTCACCCCTGCCCCCAGAGTGGCACTGCCCCCTGGGCGGCAGCGCCCCTTTGGGGCGGCGCAGCAGCAAGTGCTCCAGGCAGCACTCGCTGCTGATACGCCTCTGTGCCTGTCACCATGGCCTGGGGGGCCTGCTTCTCCTTACACTTGTCAGTTTTACAGCTCAGGTAAGGGTGTCAAGGCTTGCCTTACATTGGTCTCGGGGTATTGACAACAATGCACTCCATCATATTTAAGGAGAATGGATGGAAAAGGAAGATGACCCCCTGTGCCATCTCCAATCCCACCTGCAATAAATGCATACAAAAAGGTTTCTTTCACCATTTTAATTTCCAGAAGCCTCAGAATGTACCAGTCTGCTCTTCACTTACACTAGAGCTCCAAGTTTTTTTCTCAAAATATTAACAGATGCCCCCTCCTTCCCTCCCAGTTCCAGTCATTGGATCATAACTGATTCTTCCCAGTAGCTGTCAGGATTTTTGAAAAAGACTGACAGAGGCTCTAATCCGCATCCAACTTGCTGAGAGGGTAAATGGCCTCAATGGAAAACTGTCCTGCCTAATTGAGTGAGCGTGCCTTCTGCCTTGGGAGGGGGGCTCTCGCTCTACAATTTGGGTGGAGGGCTGGCTGGCTGGCTGCCTGGCGGAGGGAGGGGCTCCCTGGCGGCGGTCCCCGTCCAGAGGTACACTGCCCCTGTGCAGAGAAGCTCCGATCCACTGTAGAGCTGCTGCTGCCCACGGGACGGGGAGCAAGAGGGAAAAGGGCAGCGGCCCTTTCCCTGTCTGCCTGGCACGAGCGCGGGCAAGAAGGCGCCTCTCCGAGTTGCTTGCGAGCCCGCAATAGGTCTCGCTCCTGCGCACGTTGTAGCCTTGCTCGCGGGGGAGGTCCGGGTCCGCTGGCAGTAGCAGCGGAGGAGCGCGCTTCGTTCGCAGAGCCGCCTGCAGCAGCAGCAGCAGCGATGGCCGCTGCCCGAGGGGGCTTGCGGGCAGACTGGGGGCAGCTCAGTCCGTCCCCCGCAGCAGGAGAAAAAAAAACCGCCGACCTGGGACTGCAACAGCCGACTGAACTCCCATCGGCGGGCCCCGAACTCTGGACCTTCGGCGCCCTGGTCCAGAGCTCGACACCACCCCGTAGGAACTCAGCCGGCCGAGCCACAGGCCGCCGCCCGCAAGAGCGGCTTCGGAACTTCTACTTAAGCCCATGCCGCTGTCCTTGTCACGCGCGGGGGGGGGGGCTGAAGGAGCAGAAGATCCAGGAGACACCGGCGTTCCAGCCGGACATCCTGCGCGCGCACGCTCAGTTCAGCGGGCCTCCCTTCCCAGGTGACGTCACCGCCATGCAGAGGCTTCTGCGGCTGTCACTCAGGAGGAAAGAGGTGGGATCTTTGCCGCTGCCGGGGAGCCGGAGAGGTCGAAACCGAACAAGAGTGCACAGCACGACGACCCCACGACCGGCGTTGCAAGGGGGGGGGGGGGAATAATCATATCAAAACAAAACACGTTTTTACTCGGATACCCAGTTTTATATTAAGCTTTCGAAAACAATGTTAAGGAACGGTTTTTGAAGTCATTTCAAGGAATAAATCGTTGGATACGCCCCCAGCCCAGATAGACATTAAACGCAGTGGATGTACCACACTACCACACATCCAAACATTCTACAGCAATTCTCAAATTAAGACACATTCCAGGGGGTCCAAAAACTGCAATAGCATGTTGAGGGAAGGGTATAGCAGTGGCTGAGCAAGATCTACTTGATCAACCTTACAAGGTTGTTGTACAAGAGAGGGGACCTGGTCATAGTTATCTATGATTTGTTAACATCCAGGTTATACAGACTCTAAAGTCAATCAATAATTGAACCTGAAACACAGTACGTTCCAGAGAAGCTTGTTCTCACATCGAGCTGTGAGTTGTTGAGAAATGAAATACTTGATGATTCATGAACAATGAGAGATCCCTCACCCATATCCAAACCAGGCTACAAAATGATTATTTCATGGGCAGCATCATCATCAAAACTGGCATTGGAGGTTGGCATCACTAGGCACTAAGGTCAACAATCCTCCAGGACCCCAGGGATGTGGATCAAGTCTCTGACTCCAAGTCTCAGAGTCAAATCCCCAAGGCTCTGGGTCCAAGTCTTGAGTCTTTGGTTGTGAGTTGCGAGTCCCTATCTATTTAATGGGGAAAACGGGTTTAAACCTGAATAAAATTGAACTTGTCGTAAAAGGCTCCAAGTCTCGAGTCAAGTGAGTCTCTCGAGTCTTTTACAATTGCCGAGTCAAGTCATTGACGCGACTTGAGTCCGACTCAAGTCCGAGTCAATAGACTCGAGGCTGCATCACTGCAGGACCCTCTGGGAGTCTCCCAGAATCAGCAGTACTCTCTTGGGAACCAATGAGAGCAATCCAGGGTCCCACAAAACCCGGAGTCAGACCAGGCAGAGTGACCAATAATTCCATGACAGTATTGCACAAGCAACGGAACGAACCTAATTCCACATTCTGAGAAGCTCCACTTTCACTATAAAGCAAACTAAATGTTTAGCCTTTAAGATGGTGAGGACAGGCTTAAAAGTATTTATTTTATTTTTATTTTTCACATTTTTATACCGCCCTTCCTCCAAGGAGCTCAGAGTGGTGTGCATATTTCCTCCTCTCCTCCTTTTTGTCCTCACAACAACCCTGTGAGGTAGGTGGGGCTGAGAGAAAGTGACTGGCCCAAGGTCACCCAGGAAGCTTCGTGGCTGAGCGGGGATTTGAACCTGGATCTTCCAGGTCCAAGTCCGACTCCCAAACCACTACACCATCCTGGTCTATATTTGTGGCAATGGCATCTGGTAGACTGTTTTCCAGGTCTCCCTACTGCTGACCTCCCCATATCCTCATTTCCACAGCAAAGCAGATTAGCCAGGTTCCTATTTTCACTTACCAAAATAAAAGCCCTCATGCTTGTGCTTGGGATTGAAGAACACGCCCTGTGCATGAGCATTGACGTCTGCTCCTTTCTCAATCAGGGTCTGAGTAATGTCGTACTGCCTTCTCTCAATAGCGATGTTTAAAGCAGTCTGTCCTGCAATTAAAAAGAAATAAAATCCATCATCCTTGGAATAAGAAAATAAAGGGTTAATTCAGATGGTAAACTTCGATTTGGAGCAACAGGCCACTGCATTCATTTAATAGGAAAATGTATTCATTAACAAAGCTTTAATAAATAAATAAATAAATTATTATTATTAATTATTCATTAATAAATTCAGTCAACAAAGCGTTGACTCTAAGGAGCCGGTAGAGGAAGAGGGACAGACGATTCGTTACTACAGACAGCTGCCCTAGAAACAGAGCCACAGAACCCAGAAGTGTTTTTCAGCAATTTTCAACCACTGTGCTCCCAAATTCCTGCGGCACACCTGCGGACCTTTCACGGCACACCAATGTCCCACGGCACACCGGTTGAAAATTGCTGTTCTAGTGTTTTAAGTCTGGGCGCACCTTTTCAGTATGAATACCCTTATTTGTTTCCACTTACATATTACTTAGGTTTAATTGCACTGAGAGAAGAACATTACCATTCTCATCAGAATATTCTTGAAGCCTTAACAAACGTCAATACCTAGGTATGCTTCTTCTGTATATGCTGCGTTAATAAGCCTTTCTAAGATATAGTTTTCTTCAGCAAAGGAAAGTAATATATTCACAATGTCCTTTGTGTTCTGGTTGATGTTTAACAAAGCCTTCATTAGGCAGGTCTTGCCTGTATCCGAAGAGGTCATTTTTTTCATCAGATAGTCTGCAACATAAAAATAAAAATAAGTATTTGGGGGATGATTTTATTTTTTATTTATCTGGAGATTTATACCCCACTTTTCTGGCACTGAGAAGGCCAGCTTACATCTTTTAAAAATACAAGTGTCTGGGCCGGCCTAAGACCTCCTGACACCTGAGGCAGCATGCCAAATGCTGGCCCCCCCTTACCCAATGATGTGCCAGCCTCTGCTCGTCTTCAACCGCCAATGTTCTAGCTCAGCACCTGCCTCTCCTCCACATTTCCTCTTCCTCTCCATCCTTCCTCTCCTTTTTCCAATCCAGAATGTGGAAGGAGAAGGAAGAGCAGTGGAGACAAGTTGATGGACAGAGATGGGCGCCCCTTACCAATCTGCTGCCTGAGACAACTGCATCAGTTGGTCTCATGGATGGGCCAGTCTTGACAAGTATCTTAATAAAATTATTTTAAAAAATCATTCTCACTAGTTGGGAAAAAAATGGGGAGCACTTTTGTAATAGTATGTTGAGTCTTTCCTGCTACAGCGTATGGATTTCAGCATAGAGTATATAGCTCTGGTTGCAAACATCATCATACCTTGGACCGTCAAGTTTCTGCATGTATGGGACCGATCCTTCAATTCTGTAAGGAGGTGATGGAGGTCTTCTATATTGCCCTCGGTCACTGCCCGGAACAAATATTTCTTCAGTTTTTTGCGACGATTGCTTTGTTGAGCACTTTGGGATAAATTAGTGCTGGATTAAGAAAGTAGTGGTGTTAATGGAATAGTGGCTAAGCATGTGAGCAAGGCTGTCTGTCCCATCCATGAAGTCAACAGAGTAGATTGATCTATTGATTTGCGACAGATCAGCAAGGGTTTCTGACTTCCAGTATTATAACAGTAGCAAGGGTATTTGCACATAAAAAACTATAATCTGACATGTCTGACCTTGTGAATTAGGCTTCACCCTTGGCCTGTATAACAGGACCTGTATAACAGGAGTATGAATTGGTTATCTTTGACCAGCTCTTTATAGTTGTCCTTGTGCAGCTCTGCTGGCCAGCTTTAGAGTTTTGTGTTCGAATTCCTGATCAGATGTACATTGCTACTTGCACATGTAAATTGTTCCAGTGTATGGTTCATGGAGTGCAGTAGGCAACTGTAACTGCCCCCTCAGCCACTATTTTGCATCTGGTTGAACCTGTCAATCCTGGCCACTATTTTGCACCAGACTCCAGTTGGTGGTTCTCAAGGTTCTAATGTAACCTTGAAGTCTGCCCACCCCTGGAACAGGCAATACTGGACTAGACAGACCAATAGTCTGATCCAGGACAAGGCAGCTCATGTAGTCATATCTAGTCATATCCAAGAGTTGCATAAAAAATTAGAATGTTATGTATGAATTCCTTTAGAACCCTTCTCTGGCCCTATGCAGGCATACTGGTTAACCATGGTTTGTTCTTTGTTAAGCATTACATCTGAGATCCTAAACCACAGTTAAGGCCTGGCCAGAAATCAAGAGGTGAAAAATGGTTTGAAGTGGGTTTGCATTAACCATGGTTAAGAGTTTCATCTCCCAAATTCCTCCAAGAAAACTGTGGTTAAAGCAATTTCTCAGCCTCTCTGCAAGCTAGGTGACAAGCAGGTTTGGGGGGGGGGTCTCTTCCTATACACCCCATCCAAGAGGTCAAGGCTTAGCTCGGCAAGCTAAACCATGACTTCCCTGTATGTTTAGGATCTTTACCACAGGTAAGGCAAAAATCCAGGGTTATCTGTGAACCATGATTAAATACCAGTCATAAGAACATAAGAAGAGCCCTGCTGGATCAGGCCAAAAGCCCATCTAGTCCAGCTTCCTGTGTCACACAGTGGCCCCACCAGATGCCTCAGGGAGCACACGAGACAACAAGTCCTCTCTCTCATCCACATTGCATATGAAGTGCTTGATGTGCAAGTTTTACAAATGTATTTATTGGCAATCATTCCTAAAGAAATTTACAAATCAATATCTGAAGGCTGGCAGGCTTAATTTGAAATCACATCAGGGAAAAGAGATCAGTAAATCCACCCCATCATAACATTTAATCTATAGAAAACCACACAGCATGGCCACTCACCAATAGCTGTCTGCGTTTGGGGTGTACTCCGTCATATCATCCTGGAGAGACTGAGGGGAATCCATATCTTCACAATTTGCAGAGGCACTGGACAAGAGCCAGAAAAGGGAGAAAAATGCTCAAGTCAGGAGAATATCAGAGAGAATTGTACAAGAAATCCGTCAATAGTTGGGAGAAGAAGACAAAAGAATCCAGCATGAATATAGTTTGCTAGCAGCCTTTTTTAATTTAATCCTTTGCTCCCCCCCTTTGCATGTGTGTCAAAATGCAGCCTTCAGAATGTTGATGGTTTTAATTTCAATTCTTAATTTTAGAAAACAACAATGGGGTAAAGGTTGGTTCTTTTTAGTCCTCTTGGGACACTGAGAGCACAATCCTATGCATGTCTACTCAGAATTAAGTCCCAGTGTATTCAGTGGGGCTTACTCCCAGGAAAGTATGCATAGGATTGCAGCCTGAAACCTTAGATTGCAATTCCCTCAAGCACGATGCAGGTTGTGCATCCGGGGGGGGGGGGGGGGGGGCGGTACTGTAAGCTGTGTGGCCTGGGAAGAGGTCAAGCCTTAGGTAGGGGAGGCTGCATTCCTCAGGCCCATCTACTGCTGGGGTCTCCCAATTTGCTGGCTTCTGCCCAGCACCTGAGCTGGACATCACAAGTCTTGTGCTACCAAAATATAGTCCTGGCCCATCCATTGCCAAACAGATTTTGATGGGGGTTAATCTGAATTAAACTACATCCTGCTTTTTACTCCAAATTACCTCAGCTTTGATTTGAAAGATTCATGGCCAGCAATAATAGACACAGATTGTGGTTCGCATTACGGGATTGAAAGCCATGTAAAATCGTTTATTAAAATTACAACGTTTTGTTGTTTACACGAACCCCTTCAGGTAAAAAACGAGCATCACAGGCTGCATAAAATGGTGAGTAAAAGTACTCACCATCCTAGGCAGCCTGTGATGCTCATTTTTTACCTGAAGAGGTTCATGTATACGAACGAAACGTCGTAATTTTAATAAAAGATTTTACATGGCTTTTAATCCGGTAATGCAACCACAATCTGTGTCTACCTCAGCTTCCTTTATTTCTGCCATCCCCTTCTGATGGTTAACTTACCTTTGTAGCATGCCTGCTGCTGTCAAATCATTTCAGGGTGCTGGACTAACTTTTACCCACTTGGTAAAGTGGGTAAAGTGGTTCTATCCAGTGGCAGTGCTGGGGGCCCTGGAACAAAACCATGCACTGAATCCACCCTAGGTGCCCCCCAGAGACGTCGCTGGAGGGGGGCGGTACTGTAGGTTCTGCACCATTCCACTCCCCATTTACTCCCCGGTATGAGGTGGCCCCGCCCCTTGCCATCGGAGCCATTCTGTGCCTTACAGTACCGCCCCCCTCCAGCGATGCCTCTGGTGCCCCCCACCCTGCTGGTACATTGTACAATACTAGTACCATCGAAGGTTCAGGGTCACTCTAGCCAGTGGGCCCTCAAATGGATGTGAGTCCTCTTTGGCCAGTGCATGATCAAGCCAACCTCTGACTCCACCCCTGGTTACTCCTAAACTAGGATCCCAGCCCTTTGGGAGGTACATCACTAGCACGGGCATAACCATGCAACTTACATGGGTGGGCAATTTTTGCACATTGCCAGAATAGCATAGGGGCTGATTTGGCAATGGCAACCAAAGCACAAAGATAAATATTTACGGTAAATCAGCCCCCTGACCTCCCGTCTTAGTGAGAATTGCCTGGTGTTCTATTTATTAAGCACCTGGTCTGGTCCAGCAAGAGACATTAGGGTCAGGTGCCTTAAACAAAGGATCCTAAAATGCTTTGCAATAATAAATAATACATCAAATAATAGTTTGCTTAAAACAAAGGAAATCAAAAGGTGATTTCCTGTTGGGAGGGCCAGGTGTGGTCATGAGTGTTTGCTAAGTTACTTCAGGCACACACAAGAGGGAATTCCAAAGTGCTTTCCCTTCCCAGAAGAGGAAGAGAAGCTCTTGCACTTCCGGGGCCTTGGCTCACAGCTCATGTGTTACCAGTGGGAGGAAGAATGCACGTCCTGCAGTGTCTACATACCATGGGCGAATGTTGGAGTCCATTGGTTTTGAGAAAACAGGTGGCGACGTCCTACTCGGGGTGACATTGCTGTCAAAGGCTTCAATCTCGAGAAAAAAGTGTGAACTGTTGAATACATTGGATTAAAGCTTTATTAGTGGAAAAGCAACATGAATAATGGCGATATAGGCCAAGCAAGCCCTGCTGGTGCATGATTCCCCAGGTAAACGAGAGCTCACATTCTGTTCGCACCAATGCGCATCTGTTACAATCCTTGTCCCCTTTCTTGTTGCATTGCTGTCTCACAGTGCAGTAGGGTTTGTGGGCTGAGTGTTGTTTGGAATATGTGAGTAACCCACAGCGCTATCCTATCCAATGTAAGCAGCGGTGCAGCGAAAACGGGAGACCCCAGAACAGAAAGGGGATTCAAATCCCCTCCAAGGGGAATTCAAAGGGGATTTAAATCTCCCCTCCGCTCCAAAGCCTCCCGCCCAGCCCTCCCCCGCTGGTTACACCAGTGGTGTAGGTTGTAGAATTGTGCTGCCAATCTAGTTATCTATTTCAGCAGCAGTTACAGAAATCAACTAACCAAAAGCTGAAACATTTTCCCCAATTCGTTGCAGAGTCTGCCTGCACGCACATATCAGGGCTAAACCTGAACTATGCCAGGGGAGCATCAGAGTCTAGCCTTGGAAGGTTTGTTTCCTATTTCAGAGTCTCTGAAGTCAGCAAACCAATTATATATGCAGCAGGATCAATGGTTAACACTCCTCCTGGGCTGTTCAGACTGCAGGTGCAGGCTGCCATATTCCAACAAGCTCCCACAAAAAGAACCCTGCTTGCATGCAGAAAGCTAGCAGGTCTGGGAGAGGAGTTCAGCCTAGCCTGGCATGCTATTTTTTCTTTCTGCTTGGATTTTTTTCACTGAGGAGGACACTAGAAGTTTTACTAGTATCTCTTTAAGCTAAATGCCAAACATTGCTCTGACTTCCAAGCCAGTGGAAGAGAGGTGGCGATGGAAATGAATGTAGCATGAGCAGAGCCTTCAGCAGAGCATTATATACCAGCACATGGAGAAGTCTTGCAATGATCCTTGGAACAAGGAGAATTGGGATGTTACAAGCATGTCCCCTTATTCAGTGTGCTCAATTTTGAGTGGAGGGGGGAGGGGGAAGCAGCAGAGGCTATCAGTGATTGATCTGTTTACTTGCAGGGCCAAAAGCAGCCCCCCAAAACCTTAGTATCCTATCAGGTAACTCTAGCTAGCTTTTACCTAATTAAGGAATCCCTTAAATTTAAACCCATTTGCATATTATCCATCATCTTTATGCGAGTATTGTTTTAGAGAGCAACGGAAGAAAGTGGGAAACAGCAATTTAATAAACAAAAACTATCAATCATCATTACAAGTAAGGGCAGTCAGCTTGGAATGCAGGTTACACCTACCTGCCGATGCTGGGGAGGACAACAGTGTTCTGCCTAGGAAGGGTGAGCCAAGGGGGGGGGGGAGAAAGAATTAGTTTTTGAGTCTGGCCAGCGCAAAAGTGAAACAAGTCTGAACTGTTGGGACTGACTTGCACAAAGCAGCTGTGGGGAGCTAAAAGTATGTGCTATTCTGGGGTAGTTTTTGGGAGTGGAGGATAGGAAGGACTGCTTGCTTACTATCTGCTTCATGTATATTAGTAAATCAACAAATACTGTATTACAACTAGGGCTGTCATCACCTGATTAAACGAGCCGCTTAAGTCTATGAGTTGTAGCTGATGAATTATTGTATACATGAGTATACATTGTATACAATTATTGCATGCATGAGTAAAAACAATAGCTCTGAAGCAAAACGCAGACATACCTTATTGTCCCGAGTATAAGATGCACCTGATTATAAGACGCACCCTTAAAGTTTGGTGCTATTAAAAAAATTTAATTAAATCACTGCCATTAAATTGCAACAGCCTGATTATAAGACGCACCCCTAGTTTAAAAACTTAAATTAGGAGAAAAAAGTGAGTCTTATACTCAGACCAATACAGTACTTTGTTTTGAGAAGAGGCACCCCCAGGGCCAGCCCTTCCATGAGGCAAACTAAGGCAGTTGCCTCAGCAGATTGGCAGGGGACACCCACCTCCATCTGACTTCTTGCTTCCCCTCCCACTCCCTGGATTGGAAAAGGAAGAAAGGGACAGAGAAGAAGAAATGTGGAGGAGACTGGTAGGCTAGACTGGTCGGCACTCTAGCCCACAACTCTCCTCTTCTCCTCTCCTCTACACTTCCTCTGCTTCTTCATCCCCCTCTTTCTTTTCCAATTCAGGGAGCGGAGGCGCAGAGGCTGGCACACCACCAGAGAGGGGGCAGCATTTGGCCCCAGGAGGTCTTGGTCCAGTTCTGGGTATCCCCATCTGCCTAAGCAAGAAGAGAAGGTGTGCTTCTTTGGAAACAGCACCTGCCCCACCTGTGGTTTTATAAGTACAGTATATACTTGTCTTTAAGAAATAGTTGTATTAAAAAAAATCTGCTGCACAATTGACTGGGGGCACTGCCAGTCTACACACATTTTTTTAATTGATTTGTCTGATTAATTGATCAAAAAATTGCAGGCCCAGCTACAAACAGACCACAAATCCAAGCCAAGTTAAAGTTGGATCTGTGTCTGTGATGATGACTGTGTAACAAGTCATTGCTTGATACCATAAGGAATGAGTGTGCCTTGCCTGGACTGGCCCTGGGATGAACTGCAGACACATCTTGTTCCGAACCGAGTGATCCCAAGAGAGTGAGAAGCTCAGGCCTTGCGTTCCCACACTCCAGGCCTCAATGTTCAGATTCCAAAGTCAGCCTGTGACATTTATTTGTGCTTACACACAGTGAACGCAAACGTGTGGCTGTTACAGGACACAGGGTGCTGGGGAGGGGGGCGGAGAGGGAGAAAACTAACTCCATGTGTCCTGCCAGAACCATGATAAGCTATGCATCTCTTTGAAAGCACTGAACAGCTGGTGGGTCAGAAGGAACAAAGTGTGTAAATTTGCTAGCAATGGTTTAAAGGTAAAGGTATCCCCTGACAATTAAGTCCAGTCGTGTCCGACTCTAGGGTGTGGTGCTCATCTTCCATTTCAAAGCCGAAGAGCCAGCATTGTCCGAAGACGCCTCAGTGGTCATGTGGCCAGCATGACTCTCCTTGGCGCAGCGCGTAGCATGCGGCTGGAACACGGAGCGCTGTTTACCTTCCCGCAAGCGGTACCTATTTATCTACTCGCATTGACATGCTTTGGAACTGCTAGGTTGGCAGGAGCTGGCCAAGCAACGAGCGCTCACCCCGTTGCGGGAATCGAACTGCCGACCTTTCGATCTACAGCTTATGGTTCAGCGGTTTAACCCGCTGTGCCACCCGCTCGCCTAGCAATGGTTTAGAACAGGGATATATTTCAATCAAATCCTAGAGCGGACAGCAAAGTAATTTCTGGAAGCAGCGCAACAGCCCTGCATAGCCTGCTCTTCTGAGTCCTGCCTAACGGCGCAATCCTTCGTAAAGATAGGCCAGGGCCAGCCAACGGCCACCCTCCCTTGTTGCACGGCCCTCCCTCCTCCCGCCCCTGCACCGACTAGTGCAACTCTTACCTGCACCGGCGGCTGCAGGGTCCTGGGGGAGGTGGAGTAAGGGCTGCCAGCCTCTGCGCCGGTGGCCCTTACTCCCCGGATGCCAAAAATGCGCTTTACGGCGCATTTGCAACACCCAGCACCTGAGGAGCGTGTGCTCCGCAGGTGACCATTTACGGAGGATTGTGCCATGAGATGAGGCATGACATGCACTTCGCTCGATAATACTTGCTATCTACACTGCTTCACAGTACACGCTGCAGGAGATAAATAATTTCTACCCAATACTTACCTATATACACAGTTCATGGCCGCACAAATTCATAGTTTTGCAATCTTGTTACATTTATTTTATTTCCAATCTCTTCACAGAGCACAGTTTGGGAACCGCTGCTCTAGCCCATCCCTCTCCTCTCCTCCACACTTCCTCTTCTGTTTTGAATCTAGGGATTCTGAAGCATCGTTTTACAACACACCGCTATTGCGATTCCTGTGTTTGAAAAACACACTTGAGAGAACACTTCTGCTCCTTCATTTAAAGATAAGCAGGAGAGAGAAGAGTAGTGGAGGTTGGTGGGCAGACAGAGGCAGGTGTCCCCAGTCCATCTGCTGCCTGAGGCAACCGCCTCAGTCAGCCTCATGGTTGAACCGGCACCATGTACAACCCTGCAATAAGTCCAGGAAAGGCGTGACATATGAACAAACATTACTTTGGAAAGCGCAGGAGAAACGCAGACAGGGGAAGCCAATCCAGTGGTTTCAGCGTGGCACTGTTTCTAAACATATTGCTTCCCTGAGAGACTCTTGCACAAGGACATGGAAGACGGACTGAACTGACTGGAAGTTCTGGAAATGACTGGAGCACCACCAACACACTCTCACCTGCACATCTCCTGGGCCATATCTCAACCTAATCATCCTTTTACAACACACCGGTTCGCCCAGGTGTTGCTATTCCTGCTTTAGAAAAACACTTTTATGAGAGAAGCCTCCTGCTGATTCATTTAAAGATGAAAAGAGGTGACCCCCCCCCAAAAAAAACACCAGAAATAATTAGGTGCGTGAAAGAAATACAGGTTCTGAGGGGATGCTCTCCAGGTGACAAATTCCCCTGTAAGGGTACCAAATTCAGGCATTTTTCAGAGGTATTGGGAACAAGGTCAGCAGCAAGACTTGTGGTTAAATGGATCAAGGGAGAGCAGCTTGGCAATTCAAGCTCACATGATCATTCCCTGTGGCTTACAGATGCCACGCCCTGACTCCCAAGAACCAGTTGGGAAAGTCTCCCTGCAACCCGCCCTCTCATCCCATCATGCCAACGCTGGAGGCTTGAATCTGGCAAAAGAACGAGAGGTTCATTTAGGGTTGCCAGCTCTGACTGAAGCTATTCCTGGAATTTTTTTTTTTATTCCACCATGATGAAATGTTGGAACTTCCTGGCAGCCCTGCAAATTAGCCCCAGGATTGCTTTCAGTAGCCACCTGGAGATGGATGCTGCAAGTGGCGTCACTAGGGCGTGCGCCGCCCTAAAGCGAGGGCGCGCGTGCCGCCCTAATGACCCCAAATTCGCCGCACAGCCGCTGGCCAAGGAGGATGTTGTCCGAGCCGGCAGCAGCGGGGCCCGGGGGTAAGACTTCCGCCGCGGAAGTCTTACCCCCGGGCCCCACTGCTACCGACTCTGAAGACATCCTCCCCGACGGGGCCTTCTGACGAGGCCCAATGCGGCGATACGGTATTTATTAGGTTCTTCGCGCCTGCGCAGAACGTTTCTGAGGGCAAGGGCTGCCCTTTTGCCCTCAGAAACGTTCTGCGCAGGCGCGAAAAACCTAATAAGTACTGTGTCGCCTCATTGGGCCTCATCAGAAGGCCCCGGATAGCTGCTCGGGGCGGACGCTCCGAGGCCTTCTCCCGGCCTCGGAGCCTCCGGAAGGGTGACGCGCAGTGCACGTGTCACCCTTTGCGCGCGTCACCCCCCAGCAGTCCGCCCCCTGCCACGCTCCAGTGACACACGTGGATGCTGCTGAGTCCTAGAGACTAGACCAGGCCAAATCTGGAGGGTTGGCACTGGAAACCCTCCCATTCATTAGAACTGTGTTGATGGGCACGTTCCCTTCTGAAGGCTCTTCCTGCTCAACATATTAAGACAAATTAAAACATCATTATATAGTGAGCAACCTCTCATAGGCCCTAGAAATCTTGATGCTGGATGTTCAACAAAAAGGAAGGAAGGGGCCGGCGGGAAGGAGGGAGGAAAAAAATGATATTCCTGGCCATCGTGAAAAGTCCCTCTCTGCACTTTGTAAAGGGCCGAACGACACATGATGTTAAATAGTATGTGATTAGGGTTGCCTTTACTCACAAATAGCAGCCATGCAGAACCATCATTTGGATCAGGAGCAGGGTGGGGAGTTGGGGGGGGGCTTCTGGACTGTTTTCCAACTGAAAATCCCTCCCCTTGAGGTTGGCTGTTTAAACCCAGAAGTGCTATTCTAGCAAAAATAAAAATAAAAATAAAAATGCAGGGCTAAATAGATGCTTCCGAGAGAGTGATGGCACAGAAGGCATAAACACCCCCTACTTCCATGCCATGGCACCAATCCAAATCGTGAGAGTAAAGGCAAGCTTCTAACTACACAATGACACATTTTTAACGTCACAGGTAGATTGGCTCTAAACTGGATGAGGGGAGGTGCTCGGAAGAAGACTTAATAAGGTTAGGTCATCATTGCCTCCTGCAAAACAGGGCTCAGCCTGTACCAAGAACTCCTCTGACACAGAAGAGAGAGACGGTCTCATTTTGAAAATAGAAACACGCCAGCAGTCATTCAGATCGGAGATATCTCCTGCATTCCAGCTTACAAACTGCAGACTAGTGCTTTTTTTCCACCATGTCCAGGAACATCTTTTTCTCTTCCCAGTCCTGCTTCCCCCCCCCCCCCCCCCCGGGATAGGGAGCTCAAATGTTTGCTCATGACTTAATGATGTCTTGACTTGGGGTCAAACTATATATTACCTTAAGTAGTGTATTATCAAAGGTAACATGCTGGGGAGAGATGGTCTTCCAAAATAGGAAGTGTGTGTGTGTGTGTGGCGGGGGCGGGGGGGGAGAATCCAGATCGGGACCATAGTGTGCAAGGAAAGAGTATTTAACCCTTTGTTCTTCCATGTTCCTGATCTGAATCAGGACCCCCCTCCCCTACACACATCACAGTCCACATCTGGATCCCTTCTTTGCCCCTCCCCACTGGAAAAAACCCCTCAAGCATGTCAGATTTAGTGGCCCATGTAACATAGCATGTAGTTTGGCTTTTCACTGGTCCTTCTAATAAAGGTATTGCCCTAATGTAGCTTTGGGATTTATTTATTTTCTTATAGGGGCCCAATATAGCAACTTGTAACTTTTGCCATATTAAGACTGCAGTCCTGAGCACACGTAGACCCAAGTCATTCCAACAGACCCTGCTAACTGGGCAAAGAGGCAGCTTTTAAAGTGCTGATCTCTTATATTTAGCAGGGGAGCGCAACTGTGCCTCTTCACCCAGCATGGCGTCTTTTCCAGTGGTTGTTGCTGGTGTCTTCTCTGCATATCTTTCTCAGCTATGAGCCCTTCGGGAACAGGGAACCATTTACTGATTTATTTTGCTGAACAAACTGCTTTATGAACTTTTTGTTGAAAAGCACTATATAAATATTCATAATAATTTGCTTTCCTACTAGAGCTTAAATTCATGTATGTGCAAGAAAATGTGAACGTGACCTTTTGGTTTGACTTCCAGCTGCAGAGCATGTAAAGATACAGAAGAAGCCTCTGAGGATGCACAGAGTGCATTTCCCTCACCAGATTAGATTTACCCTCCAAATGCAGGCAACCATAGTGCCTAGCACAAAACGTTAATGTGATGTAGTGGAAATAGTTTTCAAACATGGACCGAGGAGACCTGGGTTCAAACACCTGCTTGGCAATAAAGCAGCTGGAATAACTTTAGACCAGGGGTTCTCAACCTATGGTATGCTTGCTGTGTCTTATTAGCTGCAGTCAGCCGGGAGCCCACATCAGCTTTTAGATTTTTTTAATTTAAACTCCTAACACGGACTTGCAGCTGATAAGGCACAAACAAACTCCCATAAAAAAATAAAAAAAATCTGCCAAATCTCTATATAAACCTCTTTCTAGCATTTGCATCCAAGTTAGGGTGACATCAACTGAGTAAGTTCTCTCTGACTAAATAGTCCCTAATTTCTTACTGAAAAGAGAAACATCATTGACAGTGAACAGAAGAGATTCTTGTGCAACAAAACCACCCCTTCTCTCCCCCCAGACTGTGTTCCCAAAAGGCTTTGAGTGGAATGCAAACAAAGTGCTTTCCTACTGGCTGGTTCAATTTATATGCTGAGTTTTATATGCTGGGGCTAGACCATTCACTCCCTCTCAGCCTAACTGACTTCATTGTCACAGGGTTGTGATGATGAGGATAAATTGGGGGAAAAGGACACCATGCATGTTCCTTGAAGGACAGACAGGTTATAAATGTGATAAACAGACAGACCATTAGCCATGTAATACCTTGGTAATTCAGGTGTGCAGGACTGGTTCACCCCTGCCCTGCGTGTCCGGGATATAGTGGAACTGGAAAAGGTAGAGAAGAGAGCGACCAAAATGATTAATGGGCTGGGGTACCTCCCTTACGAGGAAAAGTTACAGCATTTAGGGCTCTTCAGTCTAGAAAGAAGGCGCCTAAGGGGGGGGGGACGACATGATTGACACATAAAATTATTCATGGGATGGATAAAGTGGATAGAGGGAAGTTTGTTTCCCTCTCACATAACACCAGAACCAGGGGACATCCACTAAAATTGACTGGTGGAAGAGTACACAGTCAGCCAGAGGCCCGCGTAGGTGGTACATGGGCCTTCGAAGGTTGGGAACTGCTGTAATAGACCATTCAATTTATCTGTGTTATGGTATTATTACACTGTTTTCCTTCCACCCTTTCCCATCAACGATACGTTGCAGAACGAAAGGAAACACAGAACACAATAGTACCTGTGTCATGGGGAGGGGAGCGGAACTCAGCACTGAATTGACACTCAAAATGGTATTCTTTCTATGATCTTTGGAAAAATTCACTCTGACCTGATGCTCTTAGCAAGGTGACTGGAGCCTGGTTTCCTATGAATTTACAAATGTGAGGGCACATTTATGAGGACAATCTTATGAATGGCACTGGCATGGTACTTATTTTCCATCAGCCTCATCAGGGTTGACCCGAAATCTCCTGATGCCAAATGCTCCCCCCCCCCTTAATTGGCAATTTGTCAGCCTTTGCTCCTCCCACTCCTTGATCAGAGAAAGAACAAGTGAACGAAGCAGAAGAGAACATGTCCCCCTCTTCCCTTGTTAATATATGGAGTGGAAAGAGGAGAGAAGCAGTGAAGGTGAGTGGGTAGATGGGGGACTAATCTGCGGCTGGAGGCAACTGCTTCAGTTGGCCTCATGCATGGGTCAACCCTGATCAGCCTTAAGCCGACTCGGCCTGTATGTGTCCGGTGTCTCACCCCCAAGTTCAAACAACGGGTTCTGATTGGCTGAACAAAACACGAACAAAGGGCAAAGTGGAGTTCGCGTTTCGTTCAGCCAATCAGAGCCCGTTGTTTGAACCTGGGGGCGGGACACCGGATGCATACGGGCCGAGACACGTGCGGTGTAGCTCCGGCTTCAATGGTCTCACTCACCCATCAGGTGGAGACAGAATGTCAGCAGCAACATAAGAGAGTCAGGATGGTGTAGTGGTTCAGAAGTTGGACTTAGACCTGGAAGATCCAGGTTCAAATCCCTGCTCAGCCATGAAGCTTCCTGGGTGACCTTGGGCCAGTCACTCTCTCTCAGCCTCACCTACCTTGCAGGGTTGTTGTGAGGACAAAAGGAGAGGAGGAACCATGTACACCACCCTGAGCTCCTTGGAGGAAGAGCAGTATGAAAATGTGAAAAATAAATAAATGAATAAATGAATAATAATAATAATAATAATAATAATAATAATAATAATAATAATAATAATAATAGGGGCCAAAGTAGGTGTGATTGAAACTTCCAACACCTTTTTCCTTCTGAAAAAAATAGGGGTGACAGTAGACACATAGGGATGATCAGGGCTGTGACAGGTGGGGAAGAGGCGGTCTAACCCTTTATCCCACATTGGAGCCCTGATCCAAAGCCCCCTGCTGCTTCCAACAATACGGCTATTGGCAAAGCTGGCCCATGACCTCCGGACGCCTAAGGCAGCACACCAAATGCCACCCCCTCCCCTTTTTAGTGGCTCTCTGTCTCTGCTGCTCCCTTGGTGAGAAAAGGGAGAGGGAAATGGCAGTCTGGAGGAAAGGATAGTGATGGGTTGGAGCATCAGAGGCACTTCCTCTTCTGCTCCGTTCCCTTCTTCGGACACCCCCTGCCAATCCTCTGCATGATGATGAGGCCTCAGTCAACCTCCTGAGATGGGTCAATCAATCCTGGCTATCAAAGAAGCACAACGATGTGTCAGTTGCGTTTCCCCCTCTTTGATTAACAGTAGCTGGGGGGGGGGGGAGCGCATTTAAGCCAGGGATTCAGTGCAGGGAGAAAAGGTTAGACCCACCCCAACATGCTTTGGCCCCAATCCGAAGCTTCCTGCCCCCCAACACACCCCATAGTGGCTGCTTTTGCAAAAAGAAAAAGATGTCAGAAGAGCTCCAAGCACAGAGTTCCCATGTCAAGCCTAGTTTTGCCTTGTTACGGAGATTATTTTCCCAGGGGGGCTTTGCAAAGGTAGACCCCCCCCCACGCCATCTTCTCAGCATTTTGCTTGAAGCTGGCCAGGCTGGCAGAGGCAGCAGCCTACCTTTTCTTGGTGGGCGTGACTTCGACTGGCCTTTTCTCCGGGTGAATGGTAGGTGGGGTACCCGGTGGGTTTGGTTTCTTGCCCATAAGAGGAGCCATTTCCTTGTTCTCGTTGATCATTGTCCTGGAAAAGACGTGACTTCAGTCAGTGAATACTGTCCTTTTAATTGCATTGGGCCGTTTTATTGGCTTAAAACAGTGGTTCCCAAACTTTTTTGACCTGCAGCTTCCTTGCTTGACCATTGGTGACCATTGGCCAGGACTCCTCATTACATTATGTTGATGCCTGCCGCCGATTGGCATTGTACTGTTTTCCGAGAGGATTCTGCGTCACTCCGCGGCTCCCCTGGCTGGTTTCTGCGGCTCCCCTGGGAGCCACGCCTCCCAGTTTGGGAACCACTGGCTTAACATGACAGAGGGCTGTTACAGTGGCTCACAAAACATGAAAATATGCCATGTATTCAAATGAGTACATTGGGCAGTTTGTTCATGAATATGACATTTTAAAAAGAAGAAAGGGTTGCACCATCATGACCACCATTGACCACCAGCAGGGTCTTCCCATCTCATATCGTAGCTTAATCACAGGGGAAATCCTAACTCATGTCTTTCTTTGCCCTCAATTTTAAAATATATAATCATTCTACAACAGTTATACAGTATCTTTGCAAAATTGGGAGATACTGTTTTCGTATCCTTGCTTGAGGTTTTGTGTTTTTTTATGTTGCCGTCTGTGTATTTAAATTGACTATGCATGCCATCCTATACACACTTACCTGTGAGTAGTTTCCATTGATCTCAGTGGGACGTACTGAGTAGACATGCATAGGATTGTGTAAGTCTTATCATTGAGCGCCTTCCAATTGGAGGGGAATACTTTAAATAAAATCTACCTTCCCCCAAAGTCCTCTGCCCCAAGCACCATCCCTAGTCAGTGAAGTCTAACTAGAAGTCACTGTATTCACTTATATTCATCCTTTGTTAGCTGTTATCATTCCCTTCGCTCCAGTCCTTCCGTTGTCTCCCCTGCTGTCAAAATGCATATTGTAAGACCCTAGGGGCAGAGACCTGTCTCTTTTCCAATTATGTTACTTTATAAACCACCATGTGCATTGATGTTGCTGTATAAATAATAGCACAAGCCTGTGACTCAGTGCCCCATTGATCAGTGTTTACTACACTTATATACCCCACCTTTCGTTCATGACATTCATTCATGTCTCCTCCCAGTCAGGCACCCACTGGTACTAGACCTGCTTCACTTCACTGAAGGGGCAAGATGGCTGTATCATGTACCCTTTGACCCTGCCTTGGAACCCAATGGGATCTTAGGTTTAATGTGGTTCTCCCAAAGCACCTCCCATGGAGTCCTCTCCTGTCCGCTGTTTACCAGCCACACACACACACACACACACACACACACACACTATCATGGTCACAGAAACCAAGCTAATCAAATTGATGCCAAGGGAGCTTCTCTCCCAGGAAAAATGCAACTATGGTGGGGACTCAATCTGGATTGGGACCATGGTGGGGGCAATGAGTTATTATAACCCACTCCTCCTAGTCGGTCCAAACCTGGACTAAGGCCCTGTGCAGCTATCAAGAGATACAAAAAAACCAGTCTAATTCGCTTTATGCATTTGTTTTATTAGCTTAACACAGTGGTTCCCAAACTGGGAGGTGTGGCTCCCAGGGGAGCCGCGGATAACAGCCAGGGGAGCCGCGGAGTGCCACAAATCCTCGCAGAAAACAGTGCAATGCCAATTGGAAGGCATCAACATAATGTAATGGGGAGCCACGGCCAATGGTCTCCAATGGTCTAGGGAGCCACGGGTTGAAAAGGTTTGGGAAACACTGGCTTAACATGATAGAGGGCTGTTACAGTGGCTCACAAAACATGAAAATATGCCATGTACTCAAATGAAATCACTGAAAACCACAAACCCAAATCCATTGAACAGCACCACTCACAGGCCTGAACAGACATACAGTTATTCCATGGGAAATTCTATCCGTGAGCACATCCGTGAGTTTCAACCCATGTGGGATTTGCAACCACACATTCACTCCAGTCTGAGGGTTTATCTGTGGAAAAAGCTCTGCTAATAATACTCCTCCAGTGCCATCAATCATCCTTCAGCCATTTTCCCAATTCTGCAAGTATCCCAGCAGCACTTGCCTGCCAAAACCACTAAGAGGTTTTAAAAGAAAGTACTTGACTTATTCCGTGGGGAAAAAAACCTCACAGATAAGGAAACCCACATGGGTTTTTTCATCCAAACATGTGCTACCTCTGTAGGAAATGCTGATTATACGTAGGGTTTTCCACATTTATTCTGGGCTTCAATCCAGGTTGTTCCCTCTTCCAGGAACATATTACTAAGCATGACAAAAGCTAGAAGGCGTCCTTGAAAAGGAACATTTACAGATCTCTTGAAGACCAGATGAAAATTGGCAATCATGCATTCCTTTTCCTTCTCTGCTAAGAATGGCAAGGTTAGAGTCACTTCATCCATGAGGCCAACTGAAGCATCAGGCAACAATTGGTGAGGATCGCCCATCTCTGTCCACCAGCAAGTCCTCACTTAACATTGTTTCATTCACCATTGTTTTGTATTTATGTTGTTCAGCGGTTCTTGATCTTCTGACCATCGTGTCCTCTGTGCCGGGCCCATGACCCACTTTGTTGGCCTTGTCGTGCCCCAGAATGCCTTGTGGGTAGCTTCTGCAAGGCATTCTGGGGTGCAACAAGGCCAACGAAGTGGACTGTAGGCCTGCGCGACCCAGAAGCAGCTTCCGGTAGCACCCCATAATGCTCTGCAGCACGAGATGAAAGTGTTGAGCGAGCCTGCCACTTGAGAGTGTTATTGAGCCCGCCCACCACTTGAGAGAGTTATTGAGCCTGCCACTTGAGAGAGTGTTACTGAGCCTGGCACCACTACGACCGCTGTCACTCACTGACTCACTGTAAAATTGGTTTTGTTATAAGTTGTTTTGACAAAAGTCACAGTTTCCAAGAACCTATCGAGGACGCAAGTGAGGACTTCCTGTACTTGCCTCCATTGCTCCTCCTCCCCCTTCCACTTCCTGGATTGGAAAAGGAAGAGGTGGACAGAGAGGAAGAGGAAATGTGGAGGGGAGGGGAGTGCTGAACTAGAACATTGGAGAGTGAAAAGAGCAGAAGCTTGCACATTATTGGGTAGGGGGGGAGCATTTTCTTTTTAATTCTAGGAACCTTTTCTTTTTAATTCTAGGGAGTGGGAGGAGGAGGTGGATGTGACTGGAGCACCATTGTGTAAGGGAGAGCAACATTTGGTGTGGCAAGGTGCTGTGCAACGAGGTGGTGGCATTTGGCCGGGACATTGGAAGATCTTGGCCAGTGCCAGCCCAAGTGAAGACATAAGTGAGGACATAATGCCACCCCAGGCATGCCACCCCAGGTGTCAGGAGGTCTTGGGCTGGCACTGGCCAAGATCTTCCAATGTCCCGGCCAAATGCCACCACCTCGTTGCACAGCACCTTGCCACACCAAATGTTGCTCTCCCTTACACAATGGTGCTCCAGTCACATCCACCACCCCCTCCTCCCACTCCCTAGAATTAAAAAGAAAAGGTTCCAGAGTGAAAGAGGAAGTGTGGAGAAGAGGAAAGTGGTGGGATACAGTGTTGGAGACTCTCCTCCACACTTCCTGTTCTACTTCAATTGCAACTTTAAAAAACTGTAAATAGCACACAGTGGGTACTCAATCAGGATAGAAACTGTGCTAACAGCGACAGTCTTTCTCCCCCCCTGAGGTTGTGTGTCATTTTGCGCACCTCTCTATGCACTATTTAACAAGCAAACAAGATAAAGAAAAATTCAAGGACCAAACTCATACAATAGTGTTTGGCCTTTAGCCTTGCTGAGGCATTGCTCTCTTGCAATTAGTTAAAATGAGGGTTCTTCACAGCACTTAATATACTATAGTACTATATTATTATTCACCAATGTCCTCTTATAATGGTTACTCACAAATAAGTTCCATTCAGCAAAGGGCCTTTCTAGCGCTAATTCAAAACTTCCTGTTTGCAAGTTCAGTCAGTTTTATTGTTGCCTTGCCAGAATGGCTGGAGGAATTAGTGCTGCCTTGCTCTCAAATTTCCTCTGAAGGGGATGGAGGAGGTATTAAATTAATGGTTGCTTGCCATTATTTCCCCCCCCCCTTTTCTTTCCATTATAGTGAAATATATATCCCCTGCTAACTGGGCAGGAGGAGGCACTTTTTCAATTGCTGCTCCTCTTATATTTAGCAGGGGGAAAGTAACTGCCCCCTTTCACCCCAGCCCAGTGTCTTTTCTGGTGGCTGTTTGCTGGTGGTGTTCTGCATCTTTTTAAGATTGTGAGCCCTTTTGGGACAGGGAGCCATTTAATCATTTGATTTTGTCTGTAAACCGCTTTGTGAACTTTTTGTTGAAAAGCGGTATATAAACACTGTTAATAATAATAATAATAATAATAAATAGTTAGAAGGTGTTTCTGCCAGCCAGAAATCTCTAAGCAACCTTTTCCATGAGGACTTGAAACTTGAGGTCCAGCTCTTGAGCTTACCAAGCTTTGCTTGCTAACAAGTCCAATTTATTTCCAGCACAAGGTTCACTGATAGGCTTACCATATCGCCGACCGGGACGCTCCGTTTTGCCCTTAAGGGGCGGGGCGGGGGGAAGGGAACAAGAGCGCGCCCGTTTTGCCCTTAAGGGGCGGGGCGGGGGGAAGGGAACAAGAGCGCGCCCTATTCACTGATATGACTGAGAAGCATACAGGAGCAATGCACCTTATTATGGTGGTAGAAGAAGAGACGGTATTTTTCGCTCCATAAGACGCACTCCCCCCCCCAAAAAAATAGGGGGAAATGTTTGTGCGTCTTATGGACCGAATGCTAAAAAAAATGTAAAAAAATTACTTACCGGGGCTTGTGGGGGCTTCGGGGAGGCCTGCGCGACCCTCTGCAGGCCTCCCCGATCTTCAGTTCAGCGATAAATGGCTAATTTCCCCCTAAAGGTTCTACTTTATACTTAAGCCAACAACTTCAAGGGCAATTACTTGAGTAATTGTTTTAGACTGAAACTAGATGTTGTTGCATACAGTTGTGTTGCCTTCTCCCATCCCGCCACTCCCATTTCCCATATTTCCTTGAGTGTTAGAGAGAACACGTAATGGCCCCCACCTCTTCCGTCAAGTGATAGTTGTAAACCAGAGGGTTACTGTACATGCAAATGCTGGATCTTGTCTCAAGAATCTAACCCAACTTGTGGTTTGTCTGGATTGATTGTGTGTCATCCTCCTCCGACAGCGCATTATTCATGCCACTATATGATCTCATTCATTCTGCAGACCATTCTAGATATCTCACACTATCATGTGTAACTTTCCCTCAACATTTTTGTTTTTGTTTTTAAGCCTAAAAGTAAACTCTGGAGGCTGTAGGTTTAACGGCTGAATCAGAAGATATGCAACTTGCGTGATTTTGATGTAAGTAGTGGCCGCATGGGGCCTTGACCCAGATTTGGACTAGCGGGGGAGTGTGATTTAACCCATTGCCCCACCATGATCCCAATCTGGATTGGGTCCCCACCATAGATGGCATCAATGAGAGCTTCTCTCCTGGGGCAAATAGCAGCCATGAAGGCAATCTGGATTGGGACCGTGGTGGAAATAACCACTCCCCTCTGGTTGCAATCTGGATCAGGGCCCCATGTGGTTGCTCTTTCTGTTGTACAAAACAAACATGCAGTTCCCAAAACACAAGCAGTATATGGACTAGTTTTGCCTTCAGGGGAGGAATGGGGAAGGAAGAGCATCTACTTAACCCTCCCTCCTCTTGTTTTTCTACTCAGAAATGCTTCCCACAGATGCTTTCCTATCCATGAGGAAACAGACAGCTGGGACATTAAACTGAAGAATGACGTTGGTACATAGTTTGGGAGTCCTCTTTGATCTGACACTCCCTTGCATGGTACTGTAGTCAAGCATTTTTTGCCAGCTTTGACTTCTACGCCAACTGCATCCTTTCTTGAAGAAGTCAGACTTCATGGTTGTCTATGCTCAAGCTACCCTGGCAAAGGGCCTTTCTGTTTGCAAGTTCTCGAGTCACAGTGGCAAGAAACACTAGCTTGACTACTGTAGCGCACTCTGTGTGGGGCTCCCCTTGAAAAGTGATTGTAAACTTCAAATTGTGGGAAATACAGCTGCCAGGTTATTGACTGGGAGAAGTTTCCCCCCTGCCTGGCTCTTCCTCTAGTTTTCTGAATGAATTAAATCATGTTGCAGCATGAATAATGGATCTCAAAAGGAGGATATGACACATTAAATGTAGAATCTCTACAAATTGGGTTAGAATCTTGAGGCAAGACCCAAGGATTGTATGCTCCAATGACTGTGGTGGAAGGGGTGGCTCCGTAGCCACTCCCCTCAAGGAAATGAGGCCGCATGCATGCACACAAGCTTGGGAGCATGAGAATTGCCTGGCTGGATCAGAAGCAAAGGACCCTTGAGGCAGGGACCTGTATTCGTTTACTTCGTAAAGTGCCATGAGCACAAATGGCATCAGTCGATCAACGATCTAGCCCAGACAGCCAGATGATCCTGAAATTTCATAATCACAGCACATTGGCCATCTTGTATTACTGGTCAATAGCATATAGTTCTCAAAGGTAGACTGCTTCTGCACAGGGAGGTTTCATTAGCTATCCTGGCTAATAGCTCTTAATAGACCTCCCCTCCTCCCTGAATTGGTCTAATTCTATTTACCATCATCAAAGCCTGTGGCCATCATCACCACATCTTGTAGCAGCAAATTCCATAGCTTAATTATGCATTGCAACAAGATGTATTTTCTTTTTCACTACACTTCCTCTTCTGCTCCATTTTCCTTTTAAAGCCAAGGAGTGGGTGGAGTAGGAGGAGTGGTGGAATTGGTAGCTGGCATGCAATCGAGTAAGGAGATGGCCTTTGGTTGCCACCTCAGGCAGCAGGGGTGGCATCAGAGGTTGAACAGGTGGGGCACTGGCTGAGGGCACAAGATCGTCAGAGGGCCCACCTGGCTGGGCTGACCCCTCAGCTCCAATGACAGCAGTAGCAGCATCCAATGTATGCTGGGGCTGAGGATGGGTGGGGGGTGCCATGCAGGCCCAAGTGCAGGGCCTTGACTAAGGGCCTCCGTCAACCTGGCCCTGGCACTGATGTCAGGGCCCGGCAGGAGCCCAACATGAATTCACAACTTAGTTGATTGTAAGCCCTCTGAAATGTTAGTTTTCTAAATACTGAGAATAACAGTGAATAGAGAACAAACCAATCAAACCATCCTGAGGAGTGAGTTATGAACCTTCCCACGCTCGCTCACTTGGGTTATTTATGGAGACTCTCTTCCCTCTGTTGGAGGTATTGAGAGGGTTGTGATAGGGGGTAAGGCCCCTTATCACAACCCTCTCAATACCTCCAACAGAGGGGGAACAGGGAAGAGAGTACCCAAAATAACCCAAGTGTGCATGGGAAGGTTCATATGGAAGTGGCCAGTATGAGGCTGGTTATTTTGTTTTCTATCCCTTTCCTAATAATTCCTAACACGGAACTGGTGTGATATGCTGGTGTTAAAATAAAAGTTATTTATTGATTACTATGCCAATAAAATACATGCCAGAAGTACGGAGTGTTATCAGCTCCCATTTGTTTCCCCTTGAATGCGATTCACGCAAGCCCCTCATAATACTATATATCAGGGGAGGACAAACTGTGGCTTCCGAGCCACATGTGGCTCTTTGACATATAATATGCGGCTCTCAGAAATATGTTGGCTGACCTCCTTTTTGCATCACACTTAATATAAAAGGCAAAGAAGAAATTTTCAAGCTTTCTAATTATTTACCAGGTATAAACTAAGAGTCCATTGGATTAAAACATAAATTTTAATATTCATGGTGAGTAATTATATTTAAGAATTTAAAAGCTTCTTAAATATTGCGGCTCTCAAACATCTGAAGTTTATCATATGTGGCTCTTACATTAAGCAAGTTTGGTCAACCCTGCTATATATCTACTCCTCACAGGCTTCAAATTCCTGCTTAGCTGTGAAGTTCACTGGGTGGCATTTAGCAAGTTATCCTAATCTTGTTCATATATTGCATCCAGCACACATATAATTGGTGTGTAGCGTATACATGATTGTTGATCTGTACACACATGCAGTTATTCCTGTTAAGTTCATCTTGTATACAGTAGTATGCATGATCTTTACATTTTTAAAGGATCTCAATGCCAGATTGACTTTTTAAATGAATGAATGAATGCATGAATGAATGAAAGTAACTCCCACGAAAACATGTACGTGTGTACAAACACCTGTAGACATATACAATACAAATGTGAATAGCCCTCTTCTCTCAAACTAATCTACCTCACATAGTTGTTGAGAGGATAACATGGGAAAACCCCATATAAACTGTTCTTATCTCCTTGTGATAAATTAAAAAATTAAAACACAATCCTTTCTCACATCCACCCACTTTTCTGTTTGGCTCCTGTATAGCAGCACTCTTCTGGATTTTTATTTTTTAAGCCATGAACATATTAGATCACAGTAAAATCAAACATAGCATCCACATGGATTGACAGCAGTTAGAGAATTCAGGTGATTTTGACATGACTTTATAATCCAATCCACATTTTTCGTCAAAACTCAAATTATCTTTTGAGTTTACCAATCATCTTAACAATACAGGTACCTCAAATTTTCATCCTTCAGATGATACATTTTAATTATTATCCTTATGTTTACTCCTCTGTTTGGCCCACAGGACGGACACACACACACACACACACACACACACACACACACACACACACACACACACACACACACACACACACACACACACACACCTTATTATAAAATCAAGAACCCACAATAAAATCACAATTTTCACTCAATACTTTAAAATAAAACCATTAGAATTACAAACTGAAATTATTAGCTGCTTTTGAGAAAGCCCTGGGGAGGGAATACGCCAAGGAAGGTGCCGTAAGAGAAAAATAAATTTGGGAGAGTGAAGACTTACCTTGGTTAAAGAATTTCCATCTGCTGGTAGAAAACGAAAAAGTTCTCGAGTGGCAAGAAAGAAATCCAAAAATCTTGGCTCTCAGGTGTTCTGTTGCAACATCCTCAAAGCTGTGAAACTACCAAGAAAATATACCGTCTCTTGTATCTTAAAATAATCCCAGAAACGTGAGGCACCCCCTTCCTGTGTCACTCGGCTGACTTGGGCGCAGTTTCCCTGGATAAGTATAGTGTGGAGATGCTTTCAACTGCACAGGGTTACACCTGATCCATGGCTGCTGGCAAGAGACAAACTTGCTAGACCACAAATTTCTTGGCTACTCATCGCCAGGAACGATGCTTCCATCAACAATTATGCATGAAAAAGAGACTGAGTCATATGATGACAAATTAAAGACAGGTGAACATTCTCTAACACACACAGCCTCCACTTTTGCAATTCTGATTTCTGTCGTTCCTCCCCCTTTTATTGGCAAAGGACCATGGCTAAAATGAATGGAAGCCTCGTATGATATTGCCACTTGTATTTCTTCTCAGTTGTAGCTGGTCTGGTCCAATTAGTTTTCTTTCCTAATAATGATATAGCACTTTAGAATTTTGCAATCGCCTCACATATGTTATTGCAATCATTATCCCAATAGCCCTGTGAGGTAGGCTGGTACTGTCAAGGCCAGCCGAGGGCTGGCCCATCCATGAGGCCAACTGAAGCAGTTGCCTCAGGCAGCAGATTGATGGGGGGGAGCAGGTTGGTGTGTGTGTGTGTGCCCTTTTCTGTCTGCCGATTTGCCTCCACTGCCTCCTCCTTCCGCTCCCTGGAGTGGAAAAACAAGGCAAGGACAGAGAGGAAGAGGAAATGTGGAGGGGAGGGCAGAGCTACCATATTGGAGAGGGGGAGGAGCAGAGGCTGGCACATCATTGGGTAAGGGGGGGCAACATTTGGCATGCAGCCACAGGTGTCAGGAGAAATTGGGCCAGTCCTGCCATGGTGTCACAAGAAGAAAGGTTAAAAGATGCCATGTTGCTTTTCCTCTTCCATTCCTAATAGAAAAGAAGGGGAAAGACTTGAAAGGAGGAAGGAAATGTGTGTGTGTGTGTGTGGGGGCATGATTTTAAGAGAAAAACAAGGGGAAGAGAAGGAAGGTGCTCTGCTGCTTCAGCTAGCAAAGTGTCATACGCTGGTGCTGAACGTTATTTCGCCCATATGCTATTGCAGATGAGGAACTGAAGCTGAGAAAGACTGGTTTGCCTAAGTGCAATGCTGGGATCAAGTTTCTGGGGTCTGTACTGGAAACCCCCCCCCCCCATGGCATGTTGGGTGCTACTGCTCTCACTGTTACTGAAGGTTCTTCAGGGTCAAGTTCAACATGGCCCTTCTGATGGGCATGGGCCCCTGATCAACAGGGCCCCACCGGGTCCATCTCGGATGCAACTCTTCCCTAAACGTAATGACAGTAGGAGCCAAAGTGTTTTGTGAACAGGTAGGATAGCTGCCATTTTGAGACTGTAGTAAGAGTGCACAATGTTAAGTAATGCTTTTTATTCCACATTTCAGTCTCCCATGGCATCACAATCTTACAGTTTATAGAAACATTTATTACACCAAGAGCCAAAGTACACATTATGCTGGAGCTCTGTGATTTGAACGCCCAATTGGGATTACCGGATTGCACCGGTAATGCCAGGGCAAACCCAGAGTAACACGTCAGCTGCCCTGATGGGCCTCCTTGAATGCACGCCAACAGGCCCGGGAAGGGGGATAGGATATAGCGGAGGATGCCTCTGCTGATTCCTCCCCCTTCCTGGGCCCAATCTTCCAATCCCACCCCCCTGGAATGCCCTGTTCTGCCCTCCCTCTGCCCCTCCACCACTCAGCGGGGAACTCGCCTTCCCTGGCAGGCGCTCCACAGCAACTGGGCTGAGTAGAGCAGCGCCTCTGCACTGGCACTGCTTACTCTCTGGGTGCAGCATGTTTGCAACACCCTACACTGGCGGAGCAGCGCTCCGCTGGTCTCAAATCTAGATAGGATTGCGCCGTTAATCAGTTATCCTGCCTTTCCACTCAAAGACCCAAGACTTTGGTAACAATAAAATACACCCAAAAACAAAACAAAAACCTGAATTGATTAAAACAAATTAAAAATTGATAAAACTAACTAAACAGCAAAACAACCAAAAACTCCAGCAGCAGACACCAACCCAGGCCACCTTCACCCTGCAAAAGCTTAGCAAAACAAGTGTGCTTTAAATGTTGTTTTAAAAAATTAAGAGGGGGCATGATAAACCACAAGACAGAGATTGCATATCTGAGGGGCTGTCACAGAGAAGTCTCTGTCCTGCATGCAATCAAGCTTCAGTTAACGACAGCACACAGAGCAGAACCTCCCCCAAGGTCTCAGCATATAGTCTCCACAATTATGTATACAGTACTGTCCTCCATTTAAAAAGTGATCTGTTCTAACAACATTGCAATCTATTCCTAAGAATACAGGAAAAGGGGGTGAAACAACAGCTTTCAGCCCCCACTGGGTGCGTGTACCCAGGGAATTAGAACTCAGATCCTATAACTCAATAGCCTAATAGAAGTCCCACCCAAGTAGGTCTAGGTATGATTCCCAGGTCCAGCCACGTCCTTCTACCCAAAAGAAGGATGTGTCATGTCAATCCCATGTAGAAAAGCACTAATACCCCATCACCAGCTGTGAGTGGCTCATGAGTCAGAGGTGAAAAGGGCATTTAGGTGTCTCAGAACCGTCTCTGGCACCAGGCAGGCAACCTCGTGGTGAAACGTGCGTGGACTAGGTGGAGACCCAGAGGTCCACTGATATTTCCACTAGACAGAAAATGATTAAAATCTGGTCATTCGGGTCGAGTCAGTTGGAGACATTCTTGTGCTCATTCCTCTAGTTGTTGTGAAGTGATTTTTGAGAATCTTGCAGGGTCTAATTAAGTTGGGGACAGTTCATAGCTGGGGCGTCAGCATAGGGGGTCAGGGTGGGAAGGAAGGTGCTGGCGCCAGGTTGCTGGGCACCCCTGGGCAAAGCCCTCTCATGGTACATTCCCACACCTTGATGGTGCATTGGGAATAGCCACAAGTACTGAGAGTTCAGTTGTTGGGTGGGCCCTCAGCCACTTCCCAAATTTGCTTAATAGTAATTAATAATAATAACAACTCCCAACGCCACCCCTCAAGCCATGATTTCCTTCCTCCTTCCATTTAACAGTTTTAATGGAGTTCTTAATTGCTGCTGAATCGTATAGCATCATTACATTCTGCAACACTGTGTCATTCATTGTGTTGATGTTTATACTGTTTTAAAGATATTTTTTGTTTACCTTGTTGGTTTGATTGTCATAGTAGCAGCTTTGTTTTACTTTCTAGCTACTTTAAGCCTGAAAACGTGGGATAAAGACAGCTTTGATTAACACCAACAGCTACCCACTCTATAAAAGGTAAAGGTGACCCCTGACAATTAAGTCCAGTCGTGTCCGACTCTAGGTTGTGGTGCTCATCCCCATTTCAAAGCCGAAGAGCCAGCGTTGTCCGAAGACGCCTCCGTGGTCATGTGGCCGGCATGACTCTCCTTGCTGCAGCGCGTAGCATGCGGCTGGAACACGGAGCGCTGTTTACCTTCCCGCAAGCGGTACCTATTTATCTACTCGCATTAACATGCTTTGGAACTGCTAGGGTGGCAGGAGCTGGCCAAGCAACGAGAGCTCACCCCGTCGCGGATTCGAACTGCGACTTTCGATCGACAGCTCATGGTTCAGCGGTTTAACCCACTGCGCCAACCACTGCGCACCCACTCTATAGCTCACCGTAAATCATTTGAGCTACAGGACCCCATCACCTCCAACCCTCAATACCCAAAGGTGGCTAGCATCTGGGAGTGATAAAAATGACGAGAGAAAGAAAGACTTCTACATAGGAAGGGCCAGATATCTCTATTCCTATTCCACCTGAACTTCACAGATTCCTTTGATTTCCATTCCACTTTCTTCTGCTAACAATCTCTAGTTTTCTTCCCATCACTCAAAAAAAAAATATTTTAATACGTATTTTCACATATTTCCTGCCCCCAAAACTGGCACATTAATACATTGCAAAATATGCATTTAAATGCACATTTTGCAATGGAATAAATAGAACACCTGTATTCTGCTGAAACCCCCCCCCCTCTGAAGCTGTTTGCAAAAGTGCCAGTTGTTGCAGTGACAACTTTGGGGGCCCATGGTAGCTCTGAACGGAGCGAGGGGATTTGCAGCAGGAAAGCACTGCAGAGGAAAAACGTTAAAACACCTCCTACCTTCATGATCCCAACAGACTGGGCCTCCACATGGCTATTTTCAAGTTTAAAAACCTCACGCAAAGCTAGACAATGACATGTTTAAAAGGTCACACCTTAAACACAAGGAAACACACAGTCCTGCTTATGCGCTGTGATGTGCTCATACATTAATCTGGATTCAAATTTCTAAATCACCAGGTTGTACGAGGATGTAATTATTTAAAGCAGACATGTAAATAAATATAGCCACTTGCCTGATTGCCTCCAAGGTGACCATGTATCTCCATATTTTTCAAACTGGAGGAGAGTCAGTTTCTTTTAAACTATCAACATCATCCAAATGACAGACAAGAGCAGGTGCGTGTGAGCAGGTAGGCTAGTAAAATGTTTTATAGAGCTCTGCGCAAGGCTGGTTAGATTCACCTCTAACGACAACTGACTTTGCTCCCTTGCTCCCACATCCACAGAGACAATCAAGGCTTGGGCCAATTTACACTCCACATGGCAGGCATGTTTGTTACATGTAGGATGTAGGATGGTGTAGTGGTTTGGGAGTCGGACTTAGACCTGGAAGATCCAGGTTCAAATCCCCGCTCAGCCACAAAGCTTCCTGGGTGACCTTGGGCCAGTCACTATCTCTCAGCCCCACCTACCTCACAGGGTTGTTGTGAGGACAAAAAGGAGGGGAGGAAATATGTACACCACTCTGAGCTCCTTGGAGGAAGGGCGGTATAAAAATGTGAAAAATAAATAAATAAATACATAAATAATGTACACTGGACAGTGGCAACTCCAGAAAAAAAAAGTACTGAGAGGGGGACTCAGACCGAGCAAAGTGTGGAGCTTCATCCCACCCACCTATCCTAAAATATTTTATCTGAAGAAAATTCCATTAATTTTGATGGTGTTAACATTCAAGTAAGCAGAATTAGGATTGCAGCTTTATTTAAATTTGTATGATTCAGCATTGGAGGAATGAGCTACTTGTTGAAGGGTGCTTGCTCTGCCCCATCCCCTTAACAGCCCATGACAAAGGTAGGGGTTCTTGTGGGGCTACAACAGTATGTATAAAAGCTATTTGTGGAAAGGCGAGGTGCCAAGAGCTTTGAGGGCCAGGGTGGGAGCTCTGAGAGGATGAAATGATCTCTGGTCCTCTTGTTGTCACCACGTCTTCCAGTAGGATCAAGATGCCAGAGGCCAAATGAGAGACCTTGAATGTGAATCTTGCCCCAAGCACCATGGCCATCTGATATAAAGTTGGTGGCCAAGCAAGGAGCGGGACTTTCTTAGTGGTGGCTCCCATTTTGTGCAATTCTCCCCCTCAGGAAGTTCACTAGCAGGGCTTGCCCAAGTCTCCCCCCCACCCAAATGCCTGAGGTGATGCAGCAAACTGCCTCTCCCCCTCTTACCTGATGGCACACTCTGCTCTATCCCCACTCACCTGGTGGTGCTGTAGTTTATTACTCTCTTTTCTTTCACCCTCTTCCATTCTGTTCCCCCTTTTGCTTATAAAATCCAGGGAGCAGGAGGATGAGCAGCAGCAGAAGGGGCACCAGGCCACTGGCACCCCACCAGGGAAAGGAGGGGTGCCTGCCAAAGGCCATTCTGATGGAGGTGGCCAGCTGGTGTGGAGGGAGAGAGAGGGATGGCGGCGGGCAAGTGGGCGGAGTGGTTTCCACTGCAGTGAGGGCTGGAGTAGTGGTGCTCACCACCCACCTATCATTTGAGGTGATCCTAACCCTTTGCCTCATGAAAAGGCAGGCCCTGTCTAGTCTCCTCTGGCCTAGCATCCTGGAAGTCCTTTTGGTGAGCTGGCAACATCAGATCGGAAGATTGATTTCTACTGCCGATTCTTAAGGAGCTTTGTTTAAACACTTTTTATTTTGACTGCAGATTGAAAAAATACATCAGAAATTCATGTAATCACATTTCTTTAACATGGTTTTTAAACACGGAATACATCAAAAGTACACCAATTCTTATTTTGCCACAGTATTCAATCAACAATAATAACCAGCTTTTCACAAAAACAGCTGCTTTCTGCCTTCCTTCATTAGCCGTAACATTATGTGTTATAAGCCACCTTGTGGTTCAATCGATCAAAACACAGGGCATAAATCTCCACAATACAAAAATTTAAAATACGGCAAGGCGGTTTAGACATGACTGCAGGGTCAAAACGTTTGCTTTCTCACAACAGACTTTTGTTGTGAGATACATTCAATAATACATTCAAAACCCAATTACAATAGCGGGGGGAGGCATTGAAGTTGGGGAACTGATGTGATGAGGGCAAAAGAATCCATCTACAGGGTAGGTTTCAGAGGTGGGTCAAATGGCGGCCAGGGGCCTAGGACTATCACAAGGCCCACAAACAAGCTCTGAGATCTGTCTAGAGCCCAGTGACTTGGGGTAAAAGAAGATAGGGGCACCAAGAAGTGCTCACAGTTGCTGCTGTCCAAGTAAATCTCCAAAGTTTTGTGTGGGCTTACTGTGGTGGCCAGAGGCGTCGCTCCGGTAGGGGCGGTACCGTAAGCTGCACCCCGTCCTAGTCCCGTTTACCAAGCCGGCAGGAGGCGGCCCCGCCCCCTTGCCGTCGGAGCCATTCCGTGCGGAGAAAGCAGCAGGCAAGAGACTCCCTGCCCGTTGCTTTCTCCGCACGGGAATGGCTCCGACGGCGAGGGGGCAGGGCCTCTGGTGGTGGCAGCAGCCCAGAGGGCCCCTTGGCAACTGCCATCTTGTTTTAACCCATAATGCAATCCTGCCCACCCCCATCACTGCAAAACTTTGGGACTTTCAAATACATAGATCCCATCTCATGCCTAGTTTGTCCCCTAGGTCAGTGGTTCCCAAACTCAGCAGGTGATGCTAGTAAGTGAACCTGTTGGGCACTCAGATGGCTTAAATAAGAAAACATTTGCAAACATTCAAACCAGAAATTTAAATTCATTAAAATAAAAATTAGAGTGGTCTGTCCCTCCTTGCTCTTAGTAATCACATGCAAACAACAACATCTTTCTGTAGAGGATTCTTATGAATTTAAGGGCTTCTTTACTGCTTTGCAGCCCAATCCAATGGATATTTACAAGGCACATCATGTTGATATCTAGCTCAAGGCAGTGACACATTTTTTCATTCTTTGTAAAACGCCTTGTATGTGGATGGTGCAAGACTGATAATGAAGATAACACACCGATAAGATAAGATAAGATAAGATAAGATAAGATAAGATAAGATAAGATAACACTGAGTTCAGTGGGGCTTACCTCCATGGTAACAAGGATATATAACCAAAGGGCTTCTGGGTGCCTGTTGAGCTAACAACAAAGACAAGCTCTAAATAATAGACTGCTTGCTTAACACATATGCACACATGTTACAAGAACATACAGAACCTTCTGGAATTTTCTGACCTCTTCATTATCTGCCCATCAGTTTAAGGTCTGAAGGGGAAAATAAAACACAGGCCACACATCCAAAAGTCATAAGATGGGGCTGGAAAGGAAAATAAACAAGACAATATACAGTTAGATTCCTATCTTTTCTTTTTCATCAAGCTAGCAAAATGGTTAGAAACTCGTAAAGAAATTCATTTGGAGAAAGAAGCAGAGAATGGTTTGAAAACAGTGCCAAGTGCAGCGATTCCATCTCAGGAGGGGCCATAACTCAGGGATAAAGCACCTGCTTGGCATGCAAGTGGCCCCAGCTTCCATCTGTGGCAGCGTCTTCGGAGAGGGCAGCAAAGACGGAAGAGCTGCTGTCAGTCAGCGTGACAATACTGGGTGAGATGGATCAATGGACTGACTTAGGATAAGGAAGCTGCAGGTGTTCATCTGCCCGAATTTGGAAGATAGCACTATTTTACTTACAGTACAATCCTGAGGATTGCGACGGCGCCGGAACAAGCGTTCCGGCGCCGGAAGCAGTCGTGAATGTGCCGTAAAGCACGTTTGTGACTACTATGGAGAAAGGGAGGCCGGCACAGAGGCCGGCCTCCTGTGCTCCATCACTGGAACGCCTGAGCGGCCGCTGGAGAATACAGGTAAGGATCCGGCAGGGGCGTTTCAGCGGGTGAGGGAGGGGGGACATTGGCCTAGCCAGCCCGGGACGGAGCGGGGAATGGCCTCGGTCATATCCTGGGCCCCGCCGGGCGGCTAGGCCGTTACACAGCCTCCTCCGACTTCCACTAGCTATTTAGCTGGAGGAAATCCAAGGAGGCTGATTGGGCCAGCCTGGAGTTACACCTGGGGAAGGGGATGAGCGTCCCCTTCCCTGAGTAGACCTCCGGCTCGGTGGCAAAACAGCCGCCAGGGCTCAGGATCCGGCGGGTGGCCCTGGGTCGCCAGCCGGATCCTTACACAGGATTGCGCTGTCCGTCTTTCTTAACTCTCTTGCACGCACCACTTTCCTTAAAATTCTTCAAGCCTAAGTTTTCATTTTGAAACCCCAAGGTGAAAGTCAAAACATTTCACCTTATCATTGTGGCAGCTTTGTGACTCCATGGTGGTTCTGTTTCAACAATGTTTCCATTGAAAGAAGCCACCGATTCTACCACCATTCCTCTTTGCTTGGACCAAAACAGCAGCACAACTAGGGCCATCCATGTGGTCAACTGAGGTGGCTGCCTCAGGGGTGCCACTTCCACTCACCCACTATAGCCCACCACTCTCCTCTCCTCCTCACTTCTGCCCCACCCGCCTCTTCCTTTTCCAATCCAGGAAGCAGGAAGAGCAGAGGCTGGTTAAGGGGGAGCAGCATTTGACATACTACCTCAGGTGCCAGGAGGTCTGGTGGCCCTGAGCACAGTCTTCTCTCTGAGGCTTCCCATTAACCATGTTGAACAACAAACCAGGAGTCATACAAAACTGGAACTGGGATGTGGACACTTGGTTCAGCAGTTACGCAACCAGCGGCCTGCCGGCCCAATCCGACCCACAAACCGCTATTTTGTCCATTGTGCTCTTCTAGCAATTTTAGCCCAGACCAGATACCTCTTCTTCCTCACAAAACCCCTCTGTGCGACATTATTCTATATAAACAAACAAGAGGAGAAACAAAAGAACACAAACTTGGGGAGAGATTTCTTGCGGAGTTCTTGGCCTTCTGAATCCACATCATCCTCAGAAATGGGTTTGAGGGACCCTTCTCGTTTTCCATCTCTCAGGATTGGGACCAACGTCTTCCAGTTCTTCCCTGAAACTATCATAGGGATTGACTTTTAATACTGCTTCTCCTCTCTGACGCCCCCCCCCACCTCCTTGCAAAAAGTAGAGAGAAGGGAGAGAGACAAGAGAACCCCCAGCTGTGGGGCAAGTCGCCCATTCCTGCTCACAGCTGCTGTTTCTGGTGGCAGTCATGATACAGTACCACAGTACTGTATCACAGTACATGATACAGTATCACAGGTTACAAGCCATAAGCAACCTCCTGGTTTTAGAAGTGGGTTTTCTCTGTGCCAGGTGCAAGGGAGTGACAAAGGGAAACAGGATATCTGGTTGTCTTGTGCTCCCTGAGGCATCTGGTGGGGCCACTGTGTGTGTGATACAGGAAGCTGGACTAGATGGGCTTTTGGCGTAATCCAGCAGGGCTCTTCTTATGTTCTTAGTACCTGCAAAAGGTGGTCCTTGAAAACGTAATACTAGCAAAAAAAAAAAGGGGGAGCTTAAGAAGCCCTGGTTTAAGGAGTTAGATGTACCCCTCTTCCTTGTTCCCCACTCCCAATTCTTCAGTGGTACAGGAGGGCAAGCTCAGCCTAAAAGCCCTCATCAGACATGTTCTCTGGTAGGCCACTTGGACAAGGAAGGAGGGGCACTGTAGGAGGCCAAAAGCCCCTGGGCCAAAAACAGCCTGTTGCCAACTGTTGTTGTAACAGACCCTGTTCATCCATGATGCTTTTTTCCCCTCACTCAGGGAAAATTGCAGGAGGTGGAGAAGATGGCATCACTTAGGGATGTGGAATCAGTCAAGAGTTGCTGATTCCTATTCTGAAGGTTCAAAATAAAACAAAACATCTCTTCAAAAGGTAAAGGGCATTGCCGCCGCCTCAGGTGGGCTCGCTTTCAAATGCGACTCGTGGGGTGTTTCTATTGAACATTGACTTTTCTTTGAGAAGGGGGACGCCCCTGTGAGAGGCAGCGTCGAGAGGGGGAACCCGTCTCTTATTTCCGTTCTATAAATTTCTTAGCACAGGGGTTCTCAACCTTTGGAGGACCGGGTACCCCCTACCACGGCCCAATTTTCTGAAGTACCACCTGCTAATTAATTGATAATTAATTAATTAATTAATCAGCTAATTAATAAGTACTAAAACAATTTTAAATGTGAAAAAATGTCTTACTTAACTCTGTGTGTGTGTGTGTGTGTGTGTGTGTGTGTGTGAGAGAGAGAGAGAGAGAGAGTCAGACAGACAGACAGACAGACAGACAGACGGGATTGCATTTAAGTTCTAATTAACAAGTAATTAACTACTGATTGATCTTGATAAGGGGCAGACTCTGGCATACCCCCTGCCGTTGGTCCACGTACCCCTAGGGGTACTCGTACCACAGGTTGAGAAACCCTGTCTTAGCATATTGTTACGGGTGGTTCATTTGAATGGAAATAAATACAGCACCTTCCCTGAATCTTGCAGCCTAGCTGGGCTAGCATGTTACCAACAGGGAGGTGAAGGTAGGGGAATGGAATGGGCTAGAATCCCCCAATCTCCTTGAAGTTGTTCTACAAAATAAGGAACCCCTAGCTTTCCTCCGTTGGGCTGGGAGGGGGATAAGGAAGGTGGGGGTGGCAGATTACAAGGAACTGTGGAAAGGGGGTGGTGTGGAGTGGGATTCTTAAAGCAAGTCTCCTGGGGAGGGACCAGCACAGAATTGAAGGGAGCCAGGGTGGCTCAGCCTAGATGCACACACTCCAGCCAGCCAGGCGGGCGGGTGAAAACAAGTGCCTGCCCCTGCAAGGCAAGGTTTTCTTTACGCCTGAGAAGCTCCCCCCCCCACTACCTGTTTATGACAAGGGGAAGGTCCTTGAATGCTCCTGATTTCCTCACCTCTGCCGGCCTTAAAAGAAAAACTCAGGTTCCGTTTCAACTCCTCGCTGTACCCGCCAGGGTCTTCATTGATGATACCCAGGTTGGTGTTCCACGTGGACCAGTTCACCTCATCCACCCTGTTCAGGAGAGGCAAAAGATGCCAAATCCACTCTTGTTGTTGCTGCAACTGGAAGGCCCTCCCTTCAGAGCCAAGCTGGCCATGAGGCAGCGAGGCCAACTGATGCAGTCGCCTCAACAATTTATTTATTTTTATTTACTTAAAAAAAATTACACCCCGCCTTATCCTATGCCAAAGGCAAATGCCCAAGTCGGCTTACAACAAAAATTAAAATACATAATTTAAATAATACATAAAATAAGTTTAAACAATACATAACTAAATTTAAAAAACAATAAAATCCACGGGGGGGGCGACAGTATGGAGCAGAGAAGCAGCATGGCAGAGCATCTTGAGACACAGGAGGCAGACCACAACCCATCACCCAAACGGTAGACGAAATAAAAACGTTTTGAGCCCTCGCCAAAAAGTCGTGAGGGAGGGGGTAGTTCTCAGATCTCCTGGCAGGGAGTTCCACAGTTGTGGCGTCACAGCAGAGAAGGCTCGCCCACGTGTTGCCACTCCCCTAACTTGCGATAGAGGTGGTACCCGCAGGAGAGTGGCATGTGCTTTCTTGTTTACACCTCCCTCCATCACTCTTACCCCCCCCCCGCTTGCTGTCTCTCTTGTGTCACTATCTAGATTGCGAGCCCTTTTGGGCAGAGACCTGTCTTTTCACTCTATGTAAAGTGTCATACATACTGATGGTGCTAACAAAACAAAACAAAAACAAACAAACACTCCTCTTTCCCCACTCCCTCGATTTGAAAAGGAACGGAGACTGGAGCAGAAGAGGAAGTGTGGAGGGTCTCCAAAGCTCTAGCCAAGGTGTTCCCAACCTGTGGTACGTGTACCCCTAGGGGTATGCAGACTGCAGGCCGGGGGTATGCGAGACGCTGCCCGTTATCAGCTGCTGCGATCAGCAGCTGATAATGGGCAGCTGTAGCCTTTTTTCCCGGGTTGAGGTGTGGGCAGGAGGACCCGCCCGTGCTGCAACCTGGAAAAATACATTGTAAGTGGGGGGGGTGGTACGTGGGGGTATGTGAGGCAACCAGAGGCCCGTGTAGGGGGTACACAGGCCTCCAAAGTTTGGGAACCCCTGCTCTAGCCTACCACTCTCCCCTTTCCTCGTCTGCTCAGTTCCTTTCTTTCTTTTCAAATTCAGGGAATAGGAGGAGTGGCAGAGGCAGTGGCTGGCAAGCCCTGGCAAGTCAGGGTGGACAGATCTGGCCTGCTTCCTACAATTCATAACCCTGTGAGTAGACCTCCTGACACCTGAGGCGGCATGCCGAATGCTGCCTCCCCTTGCTCAATGATGTGCCAGACTTTGCTCCTCTCACTCTCCTCCCCTCCACATTTCCTCTTCCTTTTCCAACCCAGGGATTGGAAGCAGGAGCAACAGCATTGGAGGCAAGTAGACAGACAGAGATGGGCAACCCCCACACACCAATCTACCTGCTTCAGCTGGCCTCATGAATAGGCCGGACCTGCCTGTTAAGGTTGTAGCTGCAGATAACATATATAACCTTATTAAGCCCACTGCTACATGAAAGCCAAACTGTCATACACACTCACATGCATGTGCACTTTCCAATGTTCCATTCCACTCTGCTACCATTCCGTTGGGGGAAGGGTTGCGAGGATGGAGGGCTGATGTAATGCAAATAGGAGGAGCCTTGATTCTGAATGCCTAGAGCAGAAAGGCCACCTAGGTCCACCTGAAATGCTGTTCCTGGCATGAGGACAAGCATTCCTTAACTCCACCTCAGAACAGGGATGCGGGCCAGATTTGGAAACCTCTACCACACAGAGGCGTTGTTAGGGGCAGGGCGGGCGGTGAGCCCCAGGGCGGCACGCGGTGGGGGGTGTACTTACCTCCGGCCTTGCCACCGGGTCGTCCCCTACGCCGCTCTTCTAATCGCTGTTGCGGGAGTTCATGGGCTGCTTTTTGGCCCTCCCACCCACCCTGGAGCCGTTTGGCTCCAAAAAGGGCTGAAAAGTGGTGTGTGTGTGTGTGTGTGTGTGTGTGTGTGTGTGTGTGTGTGTGTGTGTGTGTGTGTGTGTGTGTGTGTGTGTGTGTGTGTGTGTTTTGCGCCATGCTGGCAGCAGCACGCGCAAATGACATCACGCCCCAGGGGGCAGGGAGTTTGCTGGCACATGGGGTGTGTCAGCCCCCCCCCCCGCGGTGTGTGTGTGTTGTAACACCACTGCTACCACTTCCTCTGCCTCCAGAGCAATGGCCTCCAGAATGGACCAAAAGAGCTCTCCACTTCCACCCTCCCACATCCCAAGGCTACCCGAGACAAAACCGATTGGGACTACCTGAAGCACCACCGATAATCTTCCTTGCCATCTGGGGTCGTCCCCACCAAGACTTGCTTCCCAGACCGGAAGGGATTGATGATGCAATTCCAGTAGCTGTTCTCAATGTTCAAGATGGTAATGGCTCGCTGCATGGAGAAAGAAGCAGAAAGCAACAATTCATATACCTAGTTAATCAGTTTTACAAGCGGATTGCCAGCAAAAAGATAAACAACGCTATTTTTAACCTTTTTTTCTTTTAAAAAGGTTTTTACAGTGGCCCCCATATCCACGATAGCAGACTTCGCAATACAGAGATTTTGGTATCCGTGGGGGTTCTCAGAATGGAACCCCCATGGATACTGAGAGCCCACTGTAATTATATAATTATTATGATGAATGTCCTGTTTCCCCCCTATTTTTTTTTACCTATTTTCTGTATTTTGGGACACTTCTAACCTCCTAGAAGCCCCTGTGTAAGTTCAGCAGCTAAACGCTGTTGAAGCATCGTTTTCCACGGCAGCCATTGTCCTTTGTCTGTGTAAAACTCCATTACTAGAGGGAGAGAGACAGCACATGGAACTAGGCTTCTCTTTCTATCTGGAATGGCTACCCCCCCCCCCCCTTCCAGGATTGGCATGTGCCTAGCAATTAGACAGTGAAACCTATCCATCTAGGTCAAGGGAGTGACCCAGGCAGGTTCTACTCCTCCAATCAGATAATTTGATGACATCCTCAAAGTGAAGTTATATCAGCTCCAGCGCACACGAAGTCTGTTGTTATCTGCCAGTCGCCTGAGTGACCCATTCATTAGGAGCTCAGAGAGGAGCACCCACACTTGGTCACCTGCAAGTGCAAGGGGATTCCTTGAGCAATGTAAGTAGCTTAAGCTAGGGACCATCTAGCTAGGATTGCATTAAGGCAGTGGTTCCTCCGCAGCCTTTTCTTCCCAGCTCAGCTGGGTGCTGCTATCTTGGATCACGCGGAATCTTGCACAATCCAAGATGGCGGCACCTGGGAGAGCCAAGTAAGAGGGGTCACTGGGGACATCCCATGCAGAAGCGTCGTCGGGGTTGGGGCGGGCGGGGGCCGGACGTGGTGGTGAAAGGGCGTACTTGCCTCCGGGATGCGTCTCCTCCGCCTCGCTTGTCCTGCCGTTGGGCCCTCCCGCCTGCCCTGGAGCTCGTACGGCTCCAAAATAGTAAGTAAAACGGCAGGAGGGGCCCTAATTGGAGCCGCGTCGGGCGCGCTCGTGACGTCACACCCGGGTCACGTGGGGACGTGGTGTCAGCGGCCCCCCTCAGAATCGCCACTGATCCTGCGACGCCCCTAATTCCCTTTGGGAACCACTGCATTAAGGAATTATGTGTTTTTATTTTCTTGTGTGCTAAGTTACTCCAGCCAAATTGCAAACTTCATCAGTTAGTACCCTGTTTCCCCCAAAATAAGACAGAGTCTTATATTAATTTTGGCTCCAAAAAAGGCAGTAGGTCTTATTTTCAGGGAGGTCTTATTTTCCCAACCTGTGGCGTGACCCCCGCGACCCCCCTGGCACTTATTTTGACCGATTAAAGCTTCATTCTTTCCCGAGGTTGCAAGGTTCTGCAAGGCCTGCACTTGAGTCCTCCACCATAGAGACGATGCACTAGAGAGGCCAGGAAGGCCTGCAAGGAGGCTGCAACCTTGCAGAATCTCTCTAGCATGTGGTCTCCATGGTGGAGGACAGGCATTTTCCATCAGTCTCCTGGTATTTTACTACCTCTCCTTCCCCCCCCCCCCATATTGTTTAATTCCCCTTTCTTTTGGACTTTTAATAAATTAGTTACATTTTGACCTGTTGTCTGCTTAGTTCATGTTCATAGTTCATGTTCATAGTTCATGTTCAACCCCCTGATGCCAGTCATTCAGTGGATTGTCCTGTCTTTTCACCCTGCAGACACTACTGTGGATTTGACTTTTAATTAGAATCCCTGGGGTTCAGTGCTCTCTTGAGAGAGTTTTTTTCCCAGACGGTTCTCCTCTGCCTGGCCTGGGATGGTGGTAGCAGATACAAACTACCAAAGTCTTTTCCCCATTCAGTGGCTGGTCCAGTAAAGGGAAAGCGTAGAGCTGGAAGAGGTGTGTGCAGACTAACCACTAGGCAATACTCCCCTTGGTCAGCCTGCCTTCTCTCGAAACTCACTCTCTTCCTTTCCCTGGCAATTATGTACTGATCATATTAATAAAAATATTCATATTAATAATAATAAGTTATTACAAGCTTCACAGAGTTCCAGGGAGTAGTCCACGAAATCCACTGCTACGAAATCAGCACACTCGTGGCACCCAATTCAGACTAACCTGGAGCTTCCAGATGCTTTTGCTTTCCTGGGCAATTTTGTTGACGGTTTCTCCCATCAGGGCAATGAGCATGTTGAGAAGGAGAATGTAGGTCAGAATGACGTAAATCACCAGTAGGGTGATAAAGATAGACCTGAAGTGATAGTTCTCCGTGAACTCCAGGTCGCCCATCCCGATCGTGAACTTGAAGAGTTCCAGGCAGGTGGAGTAGAGGTTGTTGTACGAGGGGCGGTGCTTGCCATGGCATAAGCAAGAACTGTTGAGCTGATTCTTCTCCTGCCCCTCATCGTCTTCCTCAATGAGGGTCACCACGGCTGTCACAAAACAGAGGAGCATCACGTGGACAAGAAATACAGAAAGGCGAAGGTGATGCCAATGCTGGAAATAATGTAGAGGACTACAGAATCCTGGGCAGGGCCAGTATCCCTATTGGTAGTAGGTGTGCCACCCACTCTGCCCCCAGCTCCAGGTTTCAAGGCCCCTCTGCAAACTGTCCTCCATGGGCCCCCTCCTACCTGGGTAGGTCCTAAGAGAGTTACTCCACAACATCACACAAAGACTATGAGCATAGGAGTGACCATGCTCATGCTCAGAGATCAGCAATACGCCCTTCTGTGGGTCTTGGCCCCTCAGTCCAGTGATGCCATCCAGTGATGCCAACCCCCTGATGCCAGTCATGAGCACAGTTGATGGGCAAGTTTCATAGCATTTTTCTTTTCACCATAAGACTGAATGACAGTCATTAAGAGAGTGGGGGGGGGGAAGGGAGTGCACTCTGGGTGATCACGAAGGCGGGGTTAAACTTGCTCCCTGTGGCTGGTGATGTTCAGCTATTAAGAACTAATCCTAATCTGCATAGCCCTGCCCCTTCTTCTGCATAGCTTCATCCTGGGTTCTATTTCTTGGTCACACTAAAGTGTGACACAACTTTGGGAGAGAGTTACAGAACCCTGGGGGCAAGAAAGGGACTGACTCTAATCCAGGGGTTCTCAACCTGTGGAACGGGTACCCCTAGGGGTACGCGGACCAATGGCAGGGGGTATGCCAGATCCTGCCCCTTATCAGCATCAACCAGTAGTTAATTACTACTTAATTTATATAATAATATATAATAATAATTAAAATAATAATTAATTATTAATTAAGAGCCAGGATGGTGTAGTGGTTTGGGAGTCGGACTTAGACCTGGATGATCCAGGTTCAAATCCCCGCTCAGCCACGAAGCTTCCTGGGTGACCTTGGGCCAGTCACTATCTCTTAGCCTAACCTACCTCACAGGGTTGTTGTGAGGACAAAAAAGAGGGGAGGAAATATGTACACCACTCTGAGCTCCTTGGAGGAAGGGTGGTATAAAAATGTGAAAAATAAATAATAAATAAATACTTGTTAATTAGAACTTAAATGCAACCCCCCGTCTGACAGTCAGTCTGTCTGTCTGTCTGTCTGTCAGTCACAAACACACATAGTTAAGTAAGACATTTTTTCACATTTAAAATCGTTTTAGTACTTTTTATCTAATGATTAATTAGCTAATTAATTAATCTAATTAATTAGCAAATAATTAGCAGGGGGTACTTTAGAAAATTGGACCGCGATAGGGGGTACCCGGGCCTCCAAAGGTTGAGAACCCCTGCTCTAATCTATCAAGAGTCAAGTTAACAACTTGTGGCATTCTATGGGCAGTGGGAGGCTCCGTCACCGCACCCAGTTATTTCCCATTCCATCCCATCCCATCATCCCATCTCACTTTCAGTCACAGTCCCTTCCTCCCACTGAAGAAGCATACTGCAAAACTGGAGGACACACCCTTTCAGGGGTGGCCTCCGAATGGTGTGTTACCTGTTGAAAACCCCAAATGGAACAGCAGGTAGACGACTATGAAGCGGCAGAGGTCTCTCAGCATCATCTGCCAGGGGCGTGTGGGGAAGGGGAAAGAAACCACAAGGTCACTCTAGCACAAGCCACCACTGCACATGTAACAAGCATTATCCTGGTCCCTCAGCAAATTGGAGGGGGAGTCCACTGTACCACCCTTCTGCAAATAGAAGTTGGTGCATCATTGTGGGATTTCAAGGGATCTTCGCATTGGCTGGTCAGGAGCGCAGGAGAAGGAAGAGCTCCCATTGCCAAAGGATTCAACGGCAGTGGCAGCAGCTCGTCTTCTTCCCAGCCTCCATCCCCTTCGGAGATTGAAGGCAGGACACAGCAGCAGCAATTCTTTCTCCTACCTTCTGAGGGTGGGAAAGGAGGAGGAGCCTGTCAAAGAGTCCACTCCCCCAATGGAGGGTGGGAGGAGCCATCACCCACCACTGCTAAACTGGGAGGTGCAGGGCCCAACACACCATGGGCGGTGTGTGTGTGTGTGTGTGTGTGTGTGTGTGTGTGTGTGTGTGTGTGTGTGTGTGTGTGTGTGTGTGTGTGTGTGTGTGTGTGTGTGTGAGAGAGAGAGAGAGAGAAAACAGGGCTTTGCTCCCAAGGCCCCAGCAACCTGGCCCCAGTGCCACAAATCATGGAACTCCCACCCCAGACATGGACACTACCTGGCACCTTCTTTGCTCTCTTTTAGGCACCAAGCAAAACCCATCCTGTCCTCTCATGCCTTTAATGGCATTTATATGTGGCCCTCTTTTAATGGGCTGGTTGATATTGTCGTCTGGACTTTTAAAATTAGTATCAACTCGCTGTGGTTGAGCTGCTGCTGTTCCAATGGTTTTGTTTGTGCCTTTATATTATTTTTGCCAGTTGCCTTGAGGCTATCGCAAAAGGCAGGATATAAGTACCCCAAAGGAAGCAATATATAAATCTCCACTACGACCTCAGATCCTAGAGCAGGGAAGAGGCTTTTCTGTGGCCCCTGCCCTGAGTCCCTGAAGAGCTGCTGCAAGGCCGTGTAGTTCGTATTGAGCCAGGCAGACCATGGGTCTGATTCTGGACAAGGCCTGGATAAGGTAGCAGGACTGCCACTTGCTGACCAGTCTCTCCCTGCTTGGGTCCAGACTGACCTTTTCAAGCATGACGGAGTAAATCCCCATCTGCTGGAAGCCACGGGTGTAATACAGCAGGTTGGTCCAGCCTAAGGCCAAGGCAAAGACCATGAGGACCACATAGAGCTCTTGTCCAGTGAAGTACAGCACAGCCGAACCGAGGAGGAGCAGCGAGTGGAGGAAGCTGCAAAGCAAGAGAGGTGGCGGCAGTGTGAGCAGATGGCGCCAATGTCAAGGACTGGCTGATGGTGAGCCAGGATGGTGCCAGGATGGTGTAGTGGTTTGGGAGTCGGACTTAGACCTGGAAGATCCAGGTTCAAATCCCCGCTCAGCCACAAAGCTTCCTGGGTGACCTTGGGCCAGTCACTATCTCTCAGCCCCACCTACCTCACAGGGTTGTTGTGAGGACAAAAAGGAGGGGAAGAAATATGTACACCACTCTGAGCTCCTTGGAGGAAGGGCGGTATAAAAATGTGAAATAAATAAATAAATAAATAAATAAATAAATAAATGGTGGCAGCCATGCACGTAATGTGGGTACGCCCCTTGGCCCCCCTGCTGCTGAACGTGATGTGATCAAGCCCTGATATCCATGACAGCGTCACAGAGTGGCATTCTCCACGGCTGCAGCCTCCAATCAGGAACACAGGAGGCTTCTCTTTGGAAATGCCCTTAGGAGCAGTGTTGGTCTCTTTAGAACAGGGATTTTCAACTGCTGTGCCGTGGCACATTGGTGTGTCGTAAATGATCCGCAGGTGCACCGCAGGAGTTTGAACGACGGTCATTTATTAGTAGGGTCATTGGGGAATGTGAGCCCCCTGCCAGCAGTGCAGTGTGTCTTGTCAATTGTTTTAAAAAAAACATCTAATGGTGTGCCTTGACAATTTTAGCACCTTATCAGTGTGCCGTGAGATGAAAAAAGTTGAAAGTCCATGCACTCCTACACAGGACTAATGTTCTAGACCAGTGGTGGCCAACCTTTCAACATGAATGCTGGCCCTTTAAATGGTTGTGTAGGTGAGGGCATTTCAGCAGGTGCAGCTGCTTTAGCAGCACCATCAGCACTTGCAGCTGCCAAGATTCTGTCTTCTACACAACTCTTAAGAACACAGAAGCCCTAATGGTGGAAGGTTGGCCACCCCTGTTCTAGACACTGAAGATGACGCCTATTTGAAAACAACATGCCGCTATGGAGCAGTTGGTGACACCTCTGATAAGGCAGCTTCCTATGATCCTATAACATTAACATTTTTTATTGAAACGCTATACTGTAAATACATTAAATAAACAAATTGTGGCTATTAACACAGAACGTAAAAGATCGGGATTTGAAGCCATGTTTAAATAAAATGCTTTATGCTGAAAGGTCAAATCCCGATCTTTTACGATCTGTGTTAATCGTTAATCTGGCCATGAAAGCTTCCAAGCACATTTAAATTGTGGCTAGTTTTAACTGTGTTTTCTTCAAACAAACCAGGATTAAACTGTAGTTTCATATCCTGGTTTGCGAACAAACCACAGTAAAAACCAACCGTTATTCCCCAAGTTTGTTTGACACATGGAGCTGTAGTTAAAGTTGGAAGCAGAATCTTTCCAGCTCCTTCTTTGACACAAGTGTAATACACGAGGAGGAGGGATGTGTAAGCCTGTGGCTACCTTGAGCTCATTCTTGCAGGCTCTTGGGTTTAGATCAGCGATGTTCAGCCTTTTTCATCTTGTGGCACACTGACAAGGCACTAAAGTTGTCAAGGTACACCATCAGTTTTTTGACAATTGACAAGGTGCAGCACCATGTTGGCCCAGCGGGTGGTGCAGTGGGTTAAACCGCTGAACCATAAGCTGTCAATCGAAAGGTCGGCAGTTCGATTCTCGCGACGGGGTGAGCGCTTGTTGCTTGGCCAGCTCCTGCCAACCTAGCAGTTCCAAAGCATGTCAATGCAAGTAGATAAATAGGTACCGCTTGCGGGAAGGTAAACAGCGCTCCGTGTTCCAGCTGCATGCTACGCGCTGCGGCAAGGAGAGTCATGCCGGCCACATGACCACGGAGGCGTCTTCGGACAACGCTGGCTCTTCGGCTTTGAAATGGGGATGAGCACCACACCCTAGAGTCGGACATGACTGGACTTAATTGTCAGGGGATACCTTTACCTTTTAGCACCATGTTGCTGGCGGGAGGCTCACACATAATGGCCTTATTAATGAATGACCCTCCCTCAAACTCCAGCAACACGTGGATCATTTGCGGCACACCAATGTGGTTGAAAATTGCTGGTTTACATGATCACCAGAACCTGCTCAATGTATGTGAAGTACTTTGAACATTTTACAGTGTTATAGAAATGCTTATTACTATTATTATTCATCTATCATATTTATTTATAACTCAGTTAAGAAGTAGTCAGGGGGGGGACATTGCATTAAAGCTCACCTATTTAAGAAAACCCCCAGATGGGAACACTTACAACAGAACTTCACTGTAGCTGTCTGTGAAAATGGCCTTCACCGATGGGCGTCTCTGCTGAAAATACTTTATCTGGAAAAGCAGGAAGAGGGGAAAGCTGGTGTGAGAAGGGAAAGAACTCCATCCACAGGTGGAGTCAAAGGAGAAACTCTGACAAAGCTCTTACCCCTCTGAAAAAGAAATAAGTGCCGCCCAGAATGCTCAGAAATTCTCCAGTGACTCGGAAATATTCGCCGGTTGTGTGATGAAAGGGAAAAGGAGGCTGTGAATGACAAGCATATGAGTTCAGAGGGCCGGAAAGCAAAAAACTGACGCCCAGGGGTTGACTCATGAAAACGAAATACTTTCATCATACCCTCAATTCTTATCATAATATTAAAATGCATGACTGACTTGTAGCATGTGTATCAATGTACAGGGGTGCTTTAGCTATGTTCATCAGGTTTTATACATTCACATCAGGCCGCTTTTTGCAGTGAAGTTGCTCACGGTGTAATTTAAAAGAAGAAGGGGGGGGGGGAAGACAAAACAAAAAACAAAACCCAAAACAATTCAACCACAGAGGAGACCAGAAGCAGCAGCACTTTCAACTTCATCTGATCCCATGAAGTTACTTTAAAGAGGAATGTAAGAATGAGAAGATTGGCACATCCCCCAATGAACTTATAAGCGACTTCAATTGCAGCTAGCCTTGGCATTCACTGGCTCACTTGCAACTGAGTGATCGTCAAGCACAGCTACTTCTTTGCAATGCTCCACACACCCACCCACCCTGTCCCCCTTAAACAACTCATGTGCCTTTAAACAATTGCATGACAGGCAGAAATTCAGCAAGGTGGAGCATGTCCAAGCACCAAGCTTTGCTTGCTGAATATCTGCTTGTTGTCCAGCAATTAAAGAGACAGAAGCACTGCAAGAAAAAAAGGGGAGATTCCTTCTGCAGAAAAAAGGGGGCAACTCTAAAATGAAACAGTTTGAACACCTTTCCTTGCTTTTTCGTCGGTCTGTAGTAGGCAGCAATGGTGAGGATGATGATGTGCGCGGCATAAATAAAGAAGTTGAAATAGAAAAGGTGCTTGACAAATCGATCCCACTTGTCCTGTAAGAGCTGGTTGAGAGGTTCCACCAGGAGCATCTCATGACGATTCTGAAAAGGGCAAAGTAAAAGAGGTCTCATTCAGCCCATCACATTAAAAAACACATTGGGCTATTCTTATCCATCTGTCTGTCTGCCAGTGCCCCAGTCTTCCAACCCCTGGAAGGAGGGAGACAGAAATTGGCTAGTTAAGGGGCAGTTAATTGATCACTTATCACCCAGCTACACTGAACAGAAAGTAATAAAGGAGACAGAACTTGAAAGCAAAAAAAAAAGCTTTTAATTAACATTGCAAGGGGAGATTGGTTAACTGGACTTACTTGTAGGTAAACACTGCTACAGAAAGATTTAACCATGGGGAAAGGACATTTCTGGCTAACATAGCACTATATGCATTATATAACGTGTGTTGAATGGCAGGATACAAATCTATTGAACAAAAATACATACATCTATTAAGCACTGTGTGGAAGCTCAGTTTTAATTCTGCTTCCAGCGAATGGTGGAAAAGCAATGACTGAACAGTGCAAAAGGGCCGTCGTATGGAAGCAACCACAGTGACCTTCTAGAGATGCTGACTAGACTAGGGGTGCAATCCTATCCAACCTATGCCACCGGCTGAGCTCTGCTCAATCCTATCCGACTTATGCCACCGGTGTAACCCAGCAGTGCAGCGAGAACGGGAGGCTCCAGAACGGAAAGGGGATTCAAATCCCCTTTGAATCCCCCTTTTGGAGGTGATTTGAATCCCCTTTCCGTTCTGGGGCCTCCCATTCTCGCTGCACCGCTGGTTACACCGGTGGCATAAGTTGGATAGGATTGAGCAGAGCTCAGCCGGTGGCATGGGTTGGATAGGATTGCACTGTAGTGCAGTAGGCCAGAAGCAGAAGCCCCATCGTTTCAGGGGATTTATGTACACAAGCAAAGCCAGACACCATACAGCGGGCAACACGGAAAAACAGAGCTCCAGAATGAGAGCAGCACAGAGTGTGATGAGCTCAAGCAATGAGCCACAAAGCCGCAATTCAATCCATGTTTGGCTCCTCCATGACCTCAGTGGAGAACCTCTAACCAGCAGCAGGACACAAGAAAGCAACCCAAGTAGTCCTCACACCCACCGGCGTTTCGCTGCTATAAGCAATGATCTCTAGCACGGAGTTTTTCTCACACGTGTCAATGCTGGAAAGGTCGTAGAGCGATGAATGGACAGGCCCGTAAGCCCATTCGGTGAACTTCCGTGATAAATGCCGACATTCGGGCTCCTTCATCTCTCGTCTGAGGATGTAGGCAAAGATCTAATCACAAGAGAAGCAAAATCAGGAGGATCTCCGAAGTTGGGGGGGGGGTTTGACGGGGACGATGACACATTGAATTCAGGCAAGACAGAGGCAGGGCTGGCCATGCAAGACACAACCAATGTGGCTCTCATCAATCTGCGGATTGTAGGGGCAGCAAACAGATTGGGGTGTCCTTTACACTTCGCCTACCATCGCCTCCCTCCAGCCCACCATGGACAAAACCTTCTGATCCACTTTCCACTTGCTATGAGCAAGTGGATCAGAAGGTGGCAATCCAGCCCTGTATCGCCTCACGTCACGTGTCTCCCACCCTCACACGGTCCCTTTAAACAAGGCATGCTCACAGCATGTCCCGCACTTCCTGATTTCGCTTAAGGGGATTGCGTGAGGAATGAGCAATGTGAGGAAGTAAAGGGCTGCACGATTTTTTGGGGGGTGCGTCAGCAAGGGTTTTGGGTTGGGCAGTGGAACACCTTGGCCCATCCCCCAGAAAGAGGTAATAGTGAACATGAACCACTCCCGAACATTAAGATGTACTTTGCCCTGCTGGGTTCTTTCTCTTTTTTCATTTTACAAAAGTTCCTTTTTCTTGGGAAGTAAGGCCTGTGGTTGCTCAGAGTGGGGGCATTTTCAGTGATGTGCTGCAGGGAAGTTCCAGGGGACTGCCAGTCTGAACCCAAAAATCAGTTCAGAGAAACATTTTTCAGGAAATCGGAACTAAACTCTTGGCTGCCTTGATCCTGAACTGAAACTGTAATCACAAAAAGTGGAAAGCAGTTCAAAGTAAGTGGTTCAATAAGGCTGACCTACATCAACTCCGTTTGCGTTTGGAGGCTCGCGAGCGTAGGGGACAGGACGCCCTGCCCCGAGATGTTGCCCTGGGCTCCACCAGTTTCTTCCACGCGTTGTCTACCCGCTTGTCCCTCCTGATTGGTCGCTTGCTGCCCCCGTGTGATAGGTTCGCTCTACCTCCCGCCCTCACTTTCCTCTGATTGGCCGAAAACGGCCAAACATGAGCATGGTCCACGACCAATCGCAACGGAACTTGGGAGAGCGCAGCTCTCCCGCGTTCCGTGGTGATCGGTTAAAAAAGAAGCCACACCGCTCCGCACAAGCCGCACACGCCCCGGATGCGCCGGGATTCGTGCGGTGTAGATCAGCCTTAACCAGGCAGTCAGCTTTTAATTGCATGAGTTAGGTTTATGTCCTATATTTTTATCCTGCTATGTGTTTTGCTTCTTTAAAAAAAATATCCAGTGTGTTGTCAAATCCAGTGTGTTGTGGGATAGGTGTTTGTCTGTCTGAATATGGAAATCGTACAAAATTTTCACTAGTTCGTTTTCAATAACTTCTTCAACTTTGTTGTTGTTGTTAATGAGAATATTCATATATCGGTTTTGCTCCTAGAGTAGTTTACATAGCAAAAGGAATGAGAAGTTGGTTCCTTCCCCAAAGGGGCTCACAACCTAAAAAGAATCACAAGACAGGCACCCCAAATGCCCACTGACAGGAACGCTGTGCTAGGTTAAATAATAGGGACACAGACAGACGCTTTCCCCTGCTGAATGGAAGAGAACCACCACTTTAAAAAGTGTGTCTTCGTCCAGTTATTTCAGTCATCCATACAACAGAAACTCCCCAATTCCAGAGCATGCGTGTCATGAGAAGCCTGCTAGTATGACACGAGAGATACATGAATTAAAGGCTCCTCTGAGAGCAAAAGAATCATTCACAGGGGTGAGATCACTTCCCATCTCTGTTCTCTGCATAGCTTGCTGTTCTGGCCTGGCCTCCTTTCAATCACTCTCTGCTGTAGGCAAGTAATTCCGCCATGTGTCTGCACTGGAAAGGATTGGATCATTCAATCGCTCCCCCAGTTCAGAGATACCATCCAATGACATGCTGTCCTATCAGGGCTGGATGTTGGATATCTTCATGAGTCACTGTTCCATGCCAGCCTTCTACCAATCAGAAGGCACACCTCTAACTGTGACTCTTGGGCACATGGGATGAGTACCTCTACAGGTGCTTAGGTCTTACGGCTGCAAGAGTGACATGTGCGCAGCTCCAAGACGTTTAAGAGACACTCCTTTACAACAACTCTTTAAGATAAGCCAACACTATCTTCATATTACAGATGAGGAGAGGCTGAGGACAGGTTAAGTTGTTTCACTTAATGTTGCAGTTTTCAGGAACCGATCTACAACGTTAAGTGAGGACTTGCTGTACGTGTTAAAGGTAAAGGTGACCCCTGACAATTAAGTCCAGTCGTGTCCGACTCTAGGGTGTGGTGCTCATCCCCATTTCAAAGCCGAAGAGCCAGCGTTGTCCGAAGACGCCTCCGTGGCTGGCATGACTCTCCTTGCCGCAGCGCGTAGCATGCGGCTGGAACACGGAGCGCTGCTTACCTTCCCGCAAGCAGTACCTATTTATCTACTCGCATTGATATGCTTTGGAACTGCTAGGTTGGCAGGAGCTGGCCAAGCAATGAGAGCTCACCCCGTAGCGGATTCGAACTGCCGACCTTTCGATCGACAGCTCATGGTTCAGCGGTTTAATTCACTGCGTGTTAAAACAAACACACAATTTTCAGGTTCAGGAGATAACTTTCTTTACCCCTTGCAGATGTCTGCCCAATTGCAGGATTCGATTCCCACCGAATGGCACACAGTGGCAGATCTGAAGAGAAGCCCACCTACCTGTATCTTCCCAGTCTCTACTGCAAGGGTCAGAGGTGCCAGTCCTCTGCAGTTGGTGATCTCTTCCAGCTTGAGGGTGGGGTTGTGCCTGGCTCCCAGGATAAGAATGTCGTTGTACATCTTGGTGACAAACTTGGTGTTGTCTTCTGTGTTGTCGGCAACTTCCACCAGGGCATGGAGGACTGTGTTGCCCATGGAGTCCTGAGCGGCGATTTTGGCTGGATGGTAGGGATTTTCCAGGAGATATTTCACAATGTTGAGCTGGTTGGTGCAGGCGGCCAAGGAGAGAGGAAGCTCACCTAGTGGCAGACAAAACTCACTGACCATTGCACAGTGCCACACCCCAGATCCCTCCCTTTGGCTTCCACTCTGACTCATACTGGCCTTCCCATCTGTTTACAGGTAGCCATGAGAACAAAAAGAGAGGGACACTACAGGAAAGAGTGATGTCTTGGACTGAAGTTCCTGAGTTTGCAACACCAATCAAGTCCCTTTAAAATCTACCTTAGTAATATTGATGGAAACTCCACCCATCAGCCTCTCCACTCTCCTCTCCAAATGCTACTCTTTTATGTAAGGTAAAGGTGTCCCTTGACATTTAAGTCCAGTCGTGTCCAACTCTAGGATGCGGTGCTCATCCCCATTTCAAAGCCGAAGAGCCAGCGTTGTCCGAAGACGCCTCCGTGGCCATGTGGCCGGCGTGACTCTCCTTGCCGCAGCGCGTAGCATGCAGCTGGAACACGGAGCGCTGTTTACCTTCCCGCAAGTGGTACCTATTTATCTACTCGCATTAACATGCTTTCGAACTGCTAGATTGGCAGGAGCTGGGCCAAGCGACGAGCGCTCACCCCGTCGCGCGGATTCGAACTGCCGACCTTTCAATCGACAGCTCATGGTTCAGTGGTTTAACCCACTGCGCCACCACCGTGGCAAATACTCACTTTATATACTCACTCTCTTTATACATTATCATTGCCCCCACCTGCCTCTAGCCAGAGCAAAGAAAAAACAACAACAAAAACAACAACAACAACAGTGGGACAAAAGCAATCGCAAATAGTCGCAAGTAGACATGAAAAAATTGGATTGATGGATTTCATTGTTTTGAATCTTGTCCCCCATGTCCCACTGAGGCCCCAAATATACTGCTATTTGGGAAATGAATAGTCATAAGAGAGACTTTCCAAGAATGGGATTAACAGATCATTTCTTAGCATACCCTATTGACACAACAGATTTTACTTTTTTGGGTTCCAAGATCACTGCAGACGGAGACAGCAGCCATGAAATTAAAAGACGCTTACTCCTTGGAAGGAAAGCTATGGCAAATTTAGACAGCATAATAAAAAGCAGAGATATCACCATGCCAACAAAAGTTCGTATAGTCAGGGCGATGGTGTTCCCAGTAAGCAATGTATGGTTGCGAGAGTTGGACCATAAGGAAGACTGAGCGCCGAAGAATAGATGCTTTCGAACTGTGGTGCTGGAGAAGACTCCTGAGAGTCCCTTGGACTGCTAGGAGATCAAATCAGTCAATCCTAAATGAAATCAACCCTGACTGTTCCCTGGAAGGACAGGTACTGAGGCTGAAGCTCAAATATTTTGGCCAATGTGAAGAGAGGACTCTCTGGAGAAGACTCTGATGCTGGGAAAGATTGAAGGCAAAAGGAGAAGGGGAAGGCAAAGGATGAGATGGTTAGACAGCATCACCGATGCAATGACCATGAACATGAGTGAACTCAGGAAGATAGTGGAGGACAGGAAGGCCTGGCGGGATATGGTTCATGGGATCACGAAGGGTCGGACACGACTTATAGACTGAACAACAACAACATTGACACAACATATGAAGCAGTGAAAAAGACCTTCTGTTATTTGTCTGCTCCAGACCAGCCCCAATCATGGGATCCGTGTGGTTGCCTCCTGCAGGGAACCCTACCAAAATAAAATCCGGGCTTCCCTTTGATCTTCTGGAAGAACTCCCCATGGGCTCTCGCATGGACATCGGCTCCATTCTTGACCAAGAGGTTCACCAGGTACATGTTCCGTCGCTCAATGGCGATGTGGAGTGCGGTTTGACCTAAGGAGATATAAACTAGATAATACTGCAGTGCAGAGAGGCACAGGCTGAAATCATGTTGACTTTATGGGGAAACGATTGAAACACGCATATCCCACCCTCAGGGCTGACCCATTCCTGAAGCCAACTGAGGTCTCAGTCCCCACAGGTGATGGATTGGCAGGAGATGCCTGTTGCCCCAGTCACTATCTCTCAGCGTCACCTACCTCACAGGGTTGTTGTGAGGACAAAAGGAGGGGAGGAAGTTGGAACTATGTACACCACCCTGAGCTCCTTGGAGGAAGGGTGGTATAAAAATGTGGGAAAATAAATAAATAAATAAATAAATAAATAAGTGTATCCTTTTTGAGATGTGGTGAACAGAAGTATACACAGCACTTCAAATGTGGTTTGTATAAGGGCATTATAGTGGAAACACTTTTGTTGTCCATCCCTTTCTCTAATGAAGAACGAAGTGAACGAGCAGCCATATCTACCTATGTTGGTTTATAGACTGCTGTCTCCATAGTGACATGGAGTACCTTAGCTCCCCCCTTCACAATCCCAGCAACCCCCTGCCCCCTCTCCAATGCAACTCCACCCCCTTAACTTACTTGTCTGTAGCCAGCTGGCTCCAGTTTGGATGTAGCCCTCGGCACAAAAGTGCCCTCTGGTGGATCTCTTACTTACTGCATTGACAATGTGGACAGCAGCACTCCTACCAGCAACCTCCAGTTACCATTGTTTCCCACAATATCCTGGGCTGGACATAGCATAGTTCTTGGGCATAATGGGAAAAACAGCAGCCCAATCTGGTAACTGCCATTCCCCCCCCCCCCCAAATGCTTTGCAACAGTGCTACTTTGGAGACTTCATGGGGGGAGGGAATGGTGGTCAGCAGCAGCTGGGTCCAATCCTTCCTGTGAGGTCCTGAGGGCAATCATGGGCAGATGTCAGAGGTGGGCCCAGAAGCTGCCCAGGGCTGCCATCTGCAGATGCCAGGCCTGTCTGTGGCAGAGAGACAAGCAGTATCAGCATTACCACTAGAAAGAAGTCTCAAGAAAACCAGTGGCCCATACATGAGGTCCATTCAGGCAATCACTTTAAGTGGCTGGTGGGGCCACTGTGTGTAGGCTTACCAGATCTCCAACCGGGACAGAGTGCTAGACCTTTAGGAGAAGGAATGTGGGCAGGTGTAGCTTGTTAAGTCCTAGAGCACAATCCTACACATGTCTACTCAGAAGCAAGCCCCATTGTGTTCAATGAGACTTGCTCCCAGGAAAGTGTGTATAGGATTGTGCTCTAAGGGTTTAACAAGCTACACCTGCCCACATTCCTTCTCCTAAAGGTCTAGCACTCTGTCCCGGTTGGAGATCTGGTAAGCCTAACTGTGTGATACAGGAAGCTGGACTAGATGGGCTTTTGGCCTGATCCAGCAGCCAGGCTCTTCTTATGTTCTTAAGTGGAGAATTAGGGCAGTGGCAACGTCCCAGGTGCTTCCATTATTTTTACTGCTCCCTGGGTTTGAAAGGGGGGATATGGAAGAAGTACAGAGGAGAGAAGAGTTGTGAGCTAGAGTGTGGGAGACCAGCCATCCTCTTCTTCTTCCACTCCATTTCCCTCTTCCTCTTCCAATCCAGGAAGCTGAAGGAAGAGTGACACAGATGGCTGGTATGCTGCCAGGTAAGGGGTGGGGCGGTCAGTATCAGGTGCCTTATGCACTGTGACTAGCAGGTCTTCGGCTGACCCTGAGCATCGCACCCCAAGGCTCAAGTGCCATATAATACTAGGACACAGTGCCAGATTTCATCAGATTTGCCCAAGTTGCCTCCTTTGGCATATTCTGCCTGCTTGAGCAAGAAAATCTGTAACCCAGTGATCATGATTAGGAGGAATCTTGGACTTTCAGTTTTGGAGGATTTATTTATTTTATTTATTTTTCACATTTTTATACCGCCCTTCCTCCAAGGAGCTCAGAGTGGTGTACATAGTTCCTCCCCTCCTTTTTGTCCTCACAACAACCCTGTGAGGTAGGTGGGGCTGATTGTTGTGGGGCTGAGAGATAGTGACTGGCCCAAGGTCACCCAGGAAGCTTCGTGGCTGAGCAAGGATTTGAACCTGGATCTTCCAGGTCTAAGTCCGACACCCAAACCACTACACCATCCTGGCTCCTGGCATCCATCCTGGATGAAACATTTGGCCAGTTATTACCAAACTATTCACCCTTACATTCCACCCTTCCTCCAAGGAACCCATGGTGGTGTACATGGCTCCTTTCCCTCTTTTTATCCTCACAACAACCCTGTGAGGTAGTTTTGGCTGAGAGAATGACTGGCCCAAGGCTCACCCAAATGAGCTGGATGGCTACGCACTACACCATTGGTGCCCAACACATCAATGCAAATCCTCTCTCTTACCCTTGTAGTAGCTGTCTGTGTATTCGGAGTTCACAAACTCCTTCAGATTCTCAGTTTTCTCTGCAATATCCAGCAACAGGGGAATGGTGTCATTCCGGCCATTGTGCAGGTTCAGCATGGCTTTTAGCAGGCAGGTTTTTCCAGTATCTGGCTCTGTAAACACACAATGTTAAACGTAACAATAGGGAGAAACAGTGCAAGAGGCGCTTTCAGTCTGGTGCTTGGGAGGATTTGCACCTGGAGCCCAGGACACAACTTGACTCCCAGAATAATCCTGGACCTGAAGGACCCCCTACCTTACTATACACACCTCATCCACTTTCAGCCATGCAAATCAAGGCAGAGGAAAAGGAGAATATAATTATTTCCTTCCTTGTAGGGACAGCAACAGAGCCTGGACAGATTGTTCCCTTTATAGAAGAAGGAATCTGTTTACTTCCATGCAAGAGCCAAGACACGAGCAAAATGGGAACGAGCAGTTACAGTGCCTAAGAGGAGAAATCTGCAAAGGCCTCTGCTGGGGAAGAAAGGGGTTCAGGTGTGTCTTGATGTGAATGGCTGAGCGACAATAAGGAGAGAACATATGACGATGATGATGATTTTAATAAATAAATCTGTAATGTAATGCCTCCTCTTTGGCAACTGTTTGGGTGAAAAACTCACCTCCCAGTTGGCATTTGGTGCAGTAGTATTTGTTTATTATTATTATTATTATTATTATTATTATTATTATTATTATTATTTACGGTGGCTGTCACGTTCTTCATTGTGTTGTGATGTTCTATTGGGTTCTATTGATGTTATTGTCTTTTAATGGCTAGTACACACCTTCTTGAGTGCAGGAAAGGCGGCTTCAGCATATACCTGATTTTAATAAATAACAACATGCAAACAACATGTCAAGACCTTTGCTGCAATTCATGCACAGGAGGAGGGAGGCAAAGAGCCCTTTGCCTCTGTCTTAAGATGAATGAATGACTTACATAATAAGATGCAGGGCTCTGTTGTGTTTTACTGTGCAAGCCATGACGCTCAAGAGCCCTTGGACTGAGCCCTTGGGGCCTTCCCCCTTGACCCATCCTGAATTCAAAATATAGTTAAAAATTAGCATTTTAAATACAACCTGTTGTCCTATGAGGGTACCCTCTAAGCTTGCCAAAGTATTTTTCTGTTCCTAATCCCAAAGTAGCAGCAAAGGTATGCTCCCCTCCCATACCTTTGAACTCATCATCTGTCAGATGTTTCATGGTATCTAGAAGATAGAACAGAAGGTCATCCAGTTTACTGGGGTCACCCAGGGCCACTGCATCAAAGAGCCTCCTCCGGTCGTAGAGTGTGAAAGGCTTCTCAGCACACAACCCAATGGAGGATAGAAGTCTGCCAGAGGGGGGGAAACAGCAGAATAAATTATGAAAAATAAGGTATATAGTTAGGCTTACCAGATCTCCAACCGGGACAGAGTGATAGACCTTTAGGAGAAGGAATGTGGGCAGGTGTAGCTTATTAAACCTTAGAGCACAATCCTAGGCATGTCTACTCAGAAGCAAGCCCCACTGTGTTCAGGATTGTGCTCTAGGGTTTAACAAGCTACACCTGCCCCACATTCCTTCTCCTAAAGGTCTATCACTCTGTCCCAGTTGGAGATCTGGTAAGCCTACTAACAGTGCAATCCTATGCATATCTACATGCTAAGTAGCATGTCTACTATTTACTCCCAGGTAAGTGCATGTAGGACTGCAGTCTAAGTTTTGGTCCTGTAGTTTACATGTATATTTAATATGCTCACCGGCCTGCCTTTGACTAGCATCCATATAGCAAGTACCAGCGACGGGGTCTTTCCAGGTGTGACATTGCAACTTTGGAATGCCCTTTCCCAGAGAGAGATGACAGGTTCTCCTCACCCCCTTAAGCAAGCATTATACCCATTTCTGTTTCATGACAACTTTTGTTTGATTGCTGTTTTAGGAGCTGAATCTGTGGTTGTTGGTTTTAAAAAGGCGCCTATGTTAATACCCATATAGTCCCGTTGAGTCCTAAGAGGTACGGCCGAAAAGTAAATAGTTAAAAAAAAATGGCTTCCCCCAATGTTCCAGGAATTTTTTTGTGGAAAGTAGACAGATGGACCTATGTTTTAAAACAATTGTCAGAGTTCTAGAGTCACCCCACTGACCCCCCCCCAGAGGAGCAAAGATCACTGTTTTTAGGGAAAATGATGCCCCGGAATTGGGGGGCTGGCCCCCCCTCCTCACTGAAATTAAAAATGAAACTCTGGCTTTGTTTTCATGGCCAGGGCCCTGGCTTTTGAATCCACCTTGTGTGGAGCACCTCAGGTGCAGGGGAGCAGCTGTACACAGCTGTACACACAAGCAACATTAGGCGTACCTCAAAGGACTCAACGGGACTTTATGGGTACGCGTTGCGCAAACAACTCAGTGGTCTTTTTAATGCACAAAAAGAACCAAAGCTGCGTATTTCAAGAATTTAAAGTGCCATAAAAAAAACCTTTGAAGGTAGGGACTTGAAACTTGAGGTACACTTAGGTGAGACATCCCCCTAAACACCCCTAAAGCCCTGGAGCTGTGTGTTAAACACAACTATGTTTTTGTTTGAAATCTTGCGTTTTCAGGTCCATGCTTTACATAGAAGTAAATGGACGAGTTGAGTTGACCTTAAGTCCCGTTGAGTCCCTAAAGCACCACCTGTAGACCAGGTGCAAGGTGCACCGGCGAAATTTACTGCGGGTGATTCTTTCTACATGGGGGTTCGTTACAAATGTTGATCAAACTAACGTTTGGGAAGTCTGGGAAGGTCATACCGCAGGACCAGATGGGTTAAATGTTCTATTGCACTGAATCTCTGCATTGAATGTTATTGTTTGCTGCCTTTGGGATACGTCTTGTAAAAGAGGAACAGCAAGATAGAAACCTCAAAATAAATAAATAAATATCCCATACAATAATGTTTTGGGTTGGTTTCGTTTTGTAGCACTCAGTAGACCCAGCCCTGCTTATGACTAGCAGAAGAAGCAAATCTATGCAGATCTTTTTCATTAGCACAACATGTACAGGTTGTTGCAAAGTTTCATCTCTGTTTTTTTTTCCTAAGCACAAGACATAAAGAAGAGCCCTGGGAGCACTTCCAGTTCCACCCAAATGGGACGCACTCACTTAGGACAATGGTTGTCGCACATCCCTCTTTCCAAGCTGAGGCTGAACTTGATGATGGGGTTGGACACCAGGTGGTCCATCTGATAGAAGGAGTCCATGGGCGCCATATCCTTGTCGCCGTCCCCGATCCCAAACCGCGCCTTCCTGGCAAAGATGCCGTGCTTGCTGTACTTGGTGCTGTTCGGAGTGCCTGCGGCGGACTCATCACCCTCTGTGTGATCATCTGTGGTTTCCGATTCCTCCAGATCTGAGCTGCCAAGTTTCCTCATCTTCCCTAGGATCCCTGACATGGCAGGCAATGTGGTTGGTTTGCTGCCTTCCTGGAGAGCTGTAAGGAGATGTAGTTGTGAGATAATCAATTATCTACTTCACTTAGCAGTCCTACCAGGAAGGTTCAGGGATGCATGAAAGGCTGGTGCGAGCCCTAAACGGTAACAAGCAGAGAGACAGAGAGCAGTGGCATCATGGTGTGGTGTGGTGTGGTGTGTGGACTGCACCGGGTGACACCTCAGGGGTGGTGGTGACACCACTAGTGGCCAAAATTGTGGAAACCTTTTGGAAAATTTGCATTTATGAATAATACCATAAAGCTATATATCATTGGAAAGGTAATTTAATGCAGAATGTAATGAAACCAAACCCTGTTGAAGTATATGTATTCTATCAAACGTAACAGCCAAATAACCGGAAAAAGAAAACACAACTGACTTGCGTAACAAAAAGTGGATTTTCCTGAACTCAAAACTGATCAATGAGGTTGGATTGTTCTGAGAGCCAATGAGGTGTTGTTATGAGTGACACAGCATGGAACCAAGAAGGTGTTCGCACGAGTCAGCTCTCATTTCTGTGTATCAGAACTACCGTATTTGATTCTAAGACGCATGATTTTTCCCAATTAAGCATTTAAAAAAATGGGGTGCGTCTTAGAATCGAAGGTATCCAAAAAGCACCCCAAAATGCAATTTCCTTACTTACAGGGGCTTGGGGGAGCTTCAGGGAGGCCTGCTTGACCCTCTGCAGGCCTCCCCGATCTTCAGTTCGGCGAAAATTGTTGTTTTTCACCGAACTGAAGATCGGGGAGGCCTGCAGAGGGTCACGCAGTCCGAACTGAAGCTCCCCCAAGCCCTGGTAAGTAAGGAAATTGCATTTTCTGGCGGACCGCAAAGGCACTGCTCAAAGGCAGTGAGGAGATCGTCAGCTGCAGCGCGGGGCATGCTGGGGCGAGCTCTCAGGTTCAGGAAGAGAGAGCTCACCGCTGAGCAGAGGGGGCAAAATGGTGCGGTAAAAATCGGATTGCCGTGGCAGGCAAGCTGGGGAGAGTTGGTGCTGAGCAGACGAATTAAAGGAAGGTGGTTCGTCTTGCAATCAATGGTTTTTGGGTTTTTTCTGCTGGTGTTCCTGAAATTAAGATGCGCCTTAGAATCGATGGCGCCTTAGACTCGAAGAAATACGGTAATACTTGAACTCTTATTCAGTTGTGTGAGTGTCATCAAGCTGGCCACTGGTTTTTTATGGGTTACTGATTTGTGGGTGACCTGTACTGTTATATATTAAAATAAATAAAGTTAATGGGGGTGACACCGTGAGTTACCGCACTGGGCAACACCAACCCTAGTAACACCACTGGAGTGACATGATGAGCTCTCGCACCGTAGTGACGCAAACCCTAGTGATGCCTCTGACAGAAAGTCCTTTTTAAGTTGGGCTGGTTCACAAAATGAACTAAGCTTTTGCATTTGGATTTGTTGGGAGACTTCCTCTGAATTCATCCAAACAGTGGTTTCTTGCACACTTGGTTCAGAGCCAAGGTGCAAACCCAGGAGTGTAGAAAGTCGTTTTCTGAAGCACCATGCACACAGGTTCAGATCAATTAATTAAAAAAAAAAAAAACCCAACCATTTCCCCAGAAATCTCAGGCATGTGGGAAAGCAGCAAGTCTACGCCTACATCAGTCTCTGCTGACTGTACAATCCAACAAAGACAAGAAAGAACCAGGGTGGGGAAGAAGAGCACCCAAAATCTGGAAAAACAAAAGAGGAGGCCCACCTCAAGGGAATGGGCTTCACTCATTCTAGTTTGTGTTTCTGGGGTTGGTGAAACTAGAGGTTGCTATAAGCATGTGGTTTGGGCTAGTGGGCTTGTTTTTGTTTCAATCAATAGTAGTCTGCCAATAGTGACTCCACAGTCTGATCTGGCTACTATTGACTGAAACAAAAACAAGCCCACTAGCCTAAACCACATGCTTATATACACCAGGATTAACTGCCTGCCCCCAACACGGCCGTGATACGGATCCCTCCAGCAGTAAACTGGGAGATTTTTTCCCCCAGGGCAAATAGCAGCCATGGGGTGATCCAAATCAAGACTGTGGCAGGATTAGAGGGTTAGCTCCTTTCCCCCATTGTCCCAATCTGTGGGGCCATGATAAGAACATAAGAAGGGCCCTGCTGGATTGGCCCATTGAATTTTATTTATTTTTCACATTTTTATACCACCCTTCCTCCAAGGAGCTCAGAGTGGTGTACATATTTCCTCCCCTCCTTTTGTCCTCACAACAACCCTGTGAGGTAGGTGGGGCTGAGAGATAGTGACTGGCCCAAGGTCACCCAGGAATAGGCTTACCATCGTCCCGGAAATGACCGGGAAAGTCCCGGCAAGCCCCTTTTGTCCCCCCGTCCCCCCCGAACTGTAGTTTAGTCCCGGCCGGCTACATCGCAGCCGGCCGGAGCACTTCTGAGACTGTGCTGCCTGCTGCAGCACGTCTCTGTCCCTAATCTTCCTAGTCTCGTGCGTTTGCGCGAGACTGGAAGCACTCGGAAGATGTCCGAAGTACATCGCTGGGAGCTCGGGCCGTTCCGGAGAGCTCCCAGCGTCGCGCAAATACGCGACGAGCCTGGGAGCTCTCCGGAACGGCCCGAGTTTACTCGGGCTGTTCCGGAGAGCTCCCAGCCTCAAGGGAGGAAGTCCCCGCCCCCGGCCATGCCCCCCACGCCCCCGGCCATGCCCCCCACGCCCCCGGCCACACCCCCAGTCCTGGCCGAGGGCCGGGGAATCTGGTAGGCCTACCCAGGAAGCTTCGTGGCTGAGCGGGGATTTGAACCTGGATCTTCCAGGTCTAAGTCCGACTCCCAAACCACTACACCATCCTGGCTCCTGTTTCACACTGTGTGACCAAGCAGGTACCTCCGGCAAGCCCACATGCAGGAGATGAAGGTTCTCCTTCCATTGCTCGCCTCCAACTAGTATTCAGAGGTTACAGAGGTATTGGGAGGAAGCATATGCTATAACCCTCACGACTAGTAGCCAATGACAGACTTGTGCTCCACAAACCTGACGAATCCCCTTTTAAAGCCTTTTTGCTAGTACCCATTACCAGTGCCAGATTGCTGGAGGTTCTGGAACAACATCCCAGGGCCCCTCCTACCTGCCGCCTGATTATTTTATTATCAATTTTTAAGAATATTTATAACACTGCTTTTCAACACAAATGCACAAAATGGTTTCTGTAACAAAAGTAAATAAATAAATGAAAGGTTCTCTGTCTCAAAAGGGCCGGCAATCTAAAAAAGATGGAGAAGAAACACCAGCAAACAGCCACTGGAAAAAAAGATGATATGCTGAGAATAGAGACAGTGGATCTACCCCTGCTACATATAAGAGGAGCATCACTTTAAGAGGTGCCTCTGTGCCGATATAGCGGGGATGCAGGGATGTGACACTGCCACCGGTACTGGACTCTGATGGACTCTCAGCCAGTACCTGATCTAGCCTACTGGATGCCACTTCTGGTCATCACTGTTATGGAGGGAGCTTATTTGGGGAATCTATTAAGAAATGGAACCGCAAGAAAGACACAGAGTCCACCCCCCTTCCTCCTTGAGAGAGATGCAGCTAAAATGAAACAAACAAAACAGCTCTGTTGATCAGAAATCTTACAGTGCAATCCTATGCAGGATTATAAATTTACACAGGATTAGAATCTTACAGTGCAATTCTTACTCAGAAGTAAGCCTCATTCAGTTTAATGGAACTTACTCCCAAATAAGTGTATACTGTATAGGACTGCAGCCTTAGACTGGGTGCAAATCAGCGTTGTACAGAAATAAAAAGAAACCCCCTTTTTCAAGAGACTGGGAAAGGGAGAGAACTTCCAATCCAAAGGATGCAGATTTGTTATAAGAAATAGATACCAGAGACAATAAACAGTACAACAATCAAAAATGCAATGAAAATACCATTGTTGTTGTTCAGTCGTTAAGTTGTGTCTGACCCTTCGTGATCCCATGAACCATATCCCGCCAGGCCTTCCTGTCCTAACTAACGTGTGTATCTAACCACGGTGGATGTAGAGTAAATGTCTATTTTAGGATGCATCTGAGAGCAGAAAGGAAAGAGCACAGGTTGGAGAGAAAGCGTTGCACAGGGAAAATCCTAACCTTTTACCCCAATCCCTAAGCTAAAATAGGGAAGAGGAGAAGTTTGGAGAGAGGGGTTTGGAGAGAGAAGCAAGAAGTGCAATTATAGTTACTGCTCCAGAAAACAGCCTGTCAAGCCTTGGCCTGGAAGGTTCCATGCATCATTTGGCGACTCTGACTTGACACAGCAACCCACAAGGGAGCTGTTGAATCGGGTAGAGCGCACAACGGACTGCACAAAATGCCCCAATATTTATCAGCCTACATGCAGCTCTGGTGGGGGAGGCATTTCATGATGTTTTCATCTTCTTACTAGGGGCTTAATCATAGGCTTACCAGATCTCCAACCGGGACAGAGTGCTAGACCTTTAGGAGAAGGAATGTGGGCAGGTGAAGCTTGTTAAACCTTAGAGCACAATCCTATGCAGAAGCAAGCCCCATTGTGTTCATTGCTTCTGAGTAGACATGCCTAGGATTGTGCTCTAAGGTTTAACAAGCTACACCTGCCCACATTCCTTCTCCTAAAGGTCTAGCACTCTGTCCCGGTTGGAGATCTGGTAAGCCTACTTAATCAGGTTTCAGGGGTCCCTGCTTTTGCGTGTGAATGTGCTACCTGGTATGTGAGCAGAATCCAAATAGGCACCGATATGGATTTTCCTGACATACACTAAGCTTTTAAAAGATACAGCCAAAACACAAATACAGACAGAAGTCAAACAGATACCAATAGGAGATGGAAGTTTTCACAATATGATGAGATGGGATTTGCACCGCCCCCTTTCCCCAAGGTATGTGCCCTGCATGAGATGGCGTCTTGTGGCAAAGAGAGGCCAAGGCGGAGTCCTGAGAGCTTGAGCTGAGTTCTGGAGAAAGTGTCCATGGTTCATGTTATTATGGTCCACTGATGTATACAGAAACTTCAGGAAAATAGTCCAGTCCAGAAATACAGTGCTAATAATGGTTACTGTTCGCAGGCTGAGCTGACTTAAGCTGTGCTGCCAGTGCCTGACATGGGTTTATAAGTATCTGAGATGCAATACGAGTACAAAGAAAACAAGAAAAACATCACTTGTAACATGGCCACATTATGTGCCAGCAGGGTTGGCAGCAAGGACTCCCAGCACCCGAGGCAGCATGCTGAATGCTTCTCCCCTTACTTGGTGTGATTGTGCCAGCCTCGCCTCTTCCCTCTCCCTGAACTGGAAAGGAAAAGGGGACAGTGTGGAGGAGAGGACAGTGGTGGGCTAGATCAGGGGTGGCCAGTCTTTCAACATCACTGCTCCTGGCCCTTTAAATGGTTGTCTTGGTGAGGGCATTTCAGCAGGTATAGATGCTTTAGCAGCACCATCAGCACTTGCAGCTGCCAAGATTCTGTCTTCTACACAACTCTTAAGAACACAGTAGCCCTAATGGTGGAAGGCTGGCCACCCCTAGGCTAGATGGTTGTGAACTCCTGCAGAAAGATCAAAATGTCAAGGGGCTGCAGCCGAATGGAAGGTTCCAGATTAAATTCCTGGCAGCATCTCTGGCAGGGGTGGCCAAACTTGCTTCATGCAAGAGCCACATACGATAAACTTCAGATGTTTGAGAGCCGCAATATTTAAGAAGCATTTCAATTCTTAAATATATTTACTCACCATGAACATTAAACTTATGTTTTAATCCAGTGGACTCTCAGTTTATACCTGGTAAATAATTATAAAGCTTGAAAAATTCTTATTTACCTTTTATATTAATTGTGTTGCAAAAAAAGGAGCTCAGCCAACATATTTCCGAGAGCCGCACGTTATGCGTCAAAGAGCCACATGTGGCTCAGGAGTCTGAGCCCACTCCTATCCAACTTTCCAGCACCGATGCAGCCATGCCAACGGGGCGTGCGCTGCATCCTGTGGTGGGGGAACAGTCATGGAAGCCTCCTCAAGGTCCCTTACCTCTGGGCTGCATTGCAACTGCATTGGCACTGGAAGGTTGGATAGGATTGGTCCCTCAGGTTTCTGTGGGACCTGGGACAAAGTCCTGCACTGGACCACCACAGACCCTCCCCACCTGCCCCCAAAGGAGCACTGAATGTTACCACTGGTACTGATAGTTCAGGTGTTGGCCTGGCCAGATGGGCCCTCTTGATAGGGCAACTGTCCTCAGACAGTGCCCAATCTAAACCACCTCTGATGCCACTTCTGGGCTGGAGAAGTTCTCTGATGAAACTCTGGAGAGCTGCAGCCAGTCAGGGAGGACATTGCTGAGCTAGACGGACCAATGGCCTGACTCAGAAGACAGTTTCTAAGTTCTCGGATGTTCTGCTATAGTAGAAGGCATCTCAGAGAGGCACGCTGGGGTGTCTCTTGTCCACTTTGTATCACCATCAAACGGACGACTTTTAAGGGGCAGTATGCATCCCCCACCTCCTCGTTTATATTATGCAAAAAATAACAAAGAGAAGCAGAGAGAAGCAATTAAAACCCAAACTGAACTTCACCAGCAACAGCATGCCAAGTCACGCCAAACCAAGCCAAAACACAGAACTTACAGTCTCACAAGGCTCCGTTTTCTGCTTCTCTTCTCAGCAAAGCCGTTCTAATCTTATCAGAGTTTTCAACCCCAAATCATCCCTTCTTAGGCGTTGGCTGGAAGGGTAAACAACAGCAACAAAAAAATCAGTTTTTTTATCCTTCTCTCCAATTCACTTGCTTGCAGATTGGTTCACATTGATATAGTGGTGGTTTTGATAGGGAGGAGATGATGATGTGAGGAACAGGACTTGAGTAATACAATAATGGAGAGCCGTCCTGGAAGCAGAAGTGATCACTATTCCCAGGAGTCGAACAAGCAAAGCTTTTTGCCAAAAAAAAAAAAATTGTAATGATTTGGGTTTAACTTTTTTTTTCCTCTTTCAGTTCAGTAGCAGATATTTCTAATCAAATTTCCTCTTGAAGAAAAAAAACACACACACTGATCCGATTGGAGCTATCCACTCTTTCTGGGGCTCAGGTGGCTCTCTAGATATTAAGAAAGAATTATTTTTTATTTATTTTATTTTTTACATTTTTATTCCGCCCTTCCTCCAAGGAGCTCAGAGTGGTGTACATATTTCCTCCCCTCCTTTTTGTCCTCACAACAACCCTGTGAGGTAGGTGGGGCTGAGAGATAGTGACTGGCCCAAGGTCACCCAGGAAGCTTCGTGGCTGAGCAGGGATTTGAACCTGGATCTTCCAGGTCTAAGTCCGACTCCCAAACCACTACACCATCCTGCCCCTTTACCAATAATAATAAACTCTCTTGTATTTTGCATGAGATTCAGCGGCTAGTGACAGTTAGGAGGTTGGATAGAATCTGAGCCCAACCCCCCCAAGGTTAATAGAGGCTTTTTTTCCCCCAGAAATTGACCCTAAATTTAAACCAGTGGTGGCCAACCTTTCAACATGAATGCTGGCCCTTTAAATGGTTGGATATGTGAGGGCATTTCAGCAGGTGCAGCTGCTTTAGCAGCACCATCAGCACTTGCAGCTGCCAAGATTCTGTCTTCTACACAACTCTTAAGAAAACAGTAGCCCTAATGGTGGAAGGTTGGCCACCCCTGATTTAAACTATCTTGGTTCAAGGCAGCCATGATAGTTTAAATTCAGTTTGTAGATACATTCTTTATCATCGTGCTGTATTTTTTGGGTAAAATTCAAAACTAAACAATTTAAAAATGATACTTTCCCCCTCAAGTTAAATCATTATCACATTTATTGCATAGGGTTGCACTACAAGTAAAAGCATTGATATGATTCTGCAAGACATATGACTAACAATCCAATCCTGTGTAGGCTGTGGTGACTGGCCTAAAGGGCCGACCGCCGCATCCTATCGAGTTCCCGGGCTGCCCCGGGGCAGCCCAGAAACAACTTGGGAGAAGGGGACGGTCATGCCCTTCTAACCATGTAAGTGGTGGGCCTCCTCAAATGTACGCAAGCTCCAGAGCTCGCGTATATTCACACCGGCCGTGTCGGAGTACCTGGGGCCTGGAGGGAGCTTTGGATACCAAGGATCCTGCCCCCCCCGGGATCCTCGCCCCCTCCAGGCCCCGGGCAGCCTATGGCCGCCCTCCCTCGCTGCACAGTCCGCCCTCCCCCCACCCCTGCCCTGACCGGAGTAGAACTTACCCAGTCCGGCGAGCGCAGGGCTGGGTAGACGGCAGGGCGAGCAGCGCCGGCTGAAGCGCCGGCGCTGCTTGCTCTCCAGGTGTCACGCAAGTGCTTTACAGCACTTGCACGACGCGCTGCCCCGGAGCAGCAAGTACACAGGATCATGCCCATAAACCAGTTCAAAGTATCTGAGGTGGGTACTTCACATTGTTTTTATAGCATTTGAACCAGACAGTTAAAAAATACTCATGACCCAGAATCAGAACTGAACCCAAATTCTTTACCCAAATTTAACTCCCTGGTGCCAGCAAAATTGTGGTGGTCACTCTATGTAAAGTGCCATGCAGATTGAATGGCACTGAATAAATTAATACTGATAATTTCTAATAATGAAAGATGGGCTTTGATAACCAAGAGATGACAATTCTGACTTTATTTTGTCACTCCCTGTTCATAAGAGCTTAAAAATTGTCCTGCTGGATCGGGCCAACATCTGGTCCATCCTGGGACGGCTCATTTATGAGGCCGATTGAGGCAGATGCCTTAGGCAGAAGAATGGTGGGGCACCCACCAATGCTTTCGCCCACTACTCTCCTCCACCCTTTCTTTTCCACACTGTCCCCCTTCCTTTTATCAATCCAGAGACTGGGAGAAGCAGGGTTTGGCCTATTTAACAGGTAAAGGGGGGAGCCTTTGTTGCACTCTTGCCTCAGGTGCCAAGAGGTCTTGGGTCCTGGACCCATCATTCTGCTTCCCAACCATGGCCAACCCGATGCTTCTGGAAAGTTCCCAAGAAAGGCATGAAGTTGACATTTGCCCCCTGCTGTTTGTCTCCTAGCATCTGGTATCCAGAGGTAGATTGTCTCCGGGTCAAACTATGTACAGTATTGTGTCAAGTGTGTGCTTAATGCTGGCATGTTTGCTTGGTAGATCAAGCCCCTCTTGCGGCTTAGAATGGAAACTGCCTGGATCCAGCCTGGGACTGTGGTGGAGGCAAAGGGTTAAATCCTCCACTCCCCATGGTCTCGATCTGGTTAGCATTTAGTTAAAACAAGCATGTCAGCAGTAAGCAGGTGCTTAATATAATGTGTAAGTTTGGTAGCGGCAGACTCCAGTGCCTAAATTGGGGGAGCAGGGTTTACCCTCTTTCGATTATGGCTCCACAGATTGCAGCAGGTTTACTTTGTTTCATTGTGCTGAATGGGAGCCATTGAGAACCGAGCCTCTATTTGCACAGCCCTACCTTGGAATTTGTTGTGGTCCCACTGCAATATGACAGAAGTTGCCTTCATCTACCTCACCTGAGACAGAGGCAGGTTCACACCCTACTGGAAATGACTGGGGCCAGTGTGATGTAGAGAGCATTAAGACTTAGGCTGAGGAGAGGGGGTTTAAATCCCTATAAAGTTCACTAGCCAGTCACATCTCTCAATCTAAACTGCCTCACAGGGATGCTGTGTGAGGATTAAGAAGGAGGACCATGAATGTTGCCCTGGGTTCTTTGGAAAAAGAGCAAGATATGGGCATAGATGGCAAACCTGGATAGGGACTGATCTTTAGAAAGGTTGAGAACATGTTAAACCAGATTTTAAGGGGGAAAGGCAACAATTAGACTTCTTATAAAGGTTTTTAACTGTGCTGATTTGGTTTTTTTGGAGTACAACAGCCTTGTGGATTTTCAGATGTTGCCTGGCTTGCCTTCCCTGGCTCCAGGGTGGGGGGGAGGGTTTATAGGCAGTTACGAAAACAGGCCCCTCTATCAATGATGATCTCATCCACGCTTCCTACAGTCTGCTTGGAATCCTGCTGCATCTGTGATAGTGTGGCCCATAATACCTCTTATAGCCAGACTGACGAGAATGTTACGCTGAAACAGATCATACTTCCAAAGATTTCTACAAGGAATAAGCAATTAAAACAACCCCCCCCCACACACACACACACCAAAAACACACCACTAACAAGAAATAAAAAGAAGATGCAATGGAAAGTCGGTGCTCATTTGTTGTGAAGCTTATTGATGAGCTCATGGTGGAAAGAATCAAATTGGTCCTAGACAGAATCGTATTTACAGATTACCACAGAGGAAAGAAAAAAGACTGAGGTGTGCCCCAGAATTGAAAACCACCTGAACACTCAGTATGGGATCCATTAAGGGATTATCAAAGCCCCTTTCCCAGGCTCTCTTTTGCGGACAAGGAAAATTAACCCACCCATCCTCATCTTCACCAATGATCTTCTACATCACTGGACATGGTCTTCTTATGTTCTAGAAATAGACGGGACAAATTCAGAAGAATATACATGAAATGCCTTATACCGGTGGGCCCCCATATCCACTGATCCGCTATCCATGGTTTCAGTTATCCATGGATCGCGGGGACCCCTCCCCCCCAGGCTTTACTTTTTTCCCCAGCAAGCTTAGTTTCTTCCTTAAACAGGAGAAGCAGCCTCTGGCTGCTTATTGCAGGCAAGTAGAACGAGACTAAGTCCTAGAGAGGCTCTGCAAGTTTAACAGAAACCTTGCAGAGCCTCTCTAGGACTTAGTCTCGTTCTATTTGCCTGCAATGGAGGCTGCTTCTCTGTTTGTTTTAAGGAAGAAACAAAGCTTGCTGAAAGAAAAATAAGAGCTGGGGGGGGCGCACGCCTGCCCGCAGGGGAGGCAGGTCGGGGGCCCCTCAGGAAACCATGGAGGGGGTGTTTGCTCCTATCCACGGTTTCAAGTATCCACGGAGAGGCCTGGAACATATCCCCAACGGATATGGGGGGAGTACTGTACTGAGTCAAACCTTTGGTTCATTCAGTTCTGTATTGCCAACACTGACTGGTAGCAGTTCTTCAAGGTTATAGACAGGTCCTTCCCAGCCCTATACTGCCAACGATTGACCGCGCAATTCGGCATATAGGCCGGCAGAGTGAGTGCTCCGCCAGCATAGGGTGTTGTAAACATGCCGTAAGGCACGTTTTCAACACCCTCGGAGTAAGCAGCACCGGCGCAGAGGCCGACACCACTCACTCCAACAGCCTCCGATTGCCGTGCCGGCCAACGCAGGTAAGGTCTGCGCCGGGTGGTGGGAGGGCAGGCTGGAATGGCAGTCATTATGGTGGTGCAATTGCAGTCATTGGTGGTGCGCTCTGCCGTATCCCCGTCCCCTTCTCAGGCCAGCCTTACATGAGAATGTGCACCGCTCCTGAGCTGGTGCACATTCAAGGAGGTCCATCAGATGTCTCCTTCCCCTGAGGTGACCCTCAGCCGCGCCAGCGCATCCCGCTGCATCTTAGGCAGGATCGGGCTGTGAACTTGGGACCTTCTACATGCGAAGCAGGTGCTCTATTACTAAACTAAGTTGCAGACTGTTACCTAATCCACGGACAGTAGACTTAACGCACAGCTCTTACCATTGGTATTTGCATGGAATCAGCATGTCACAGAGGCCATAAACTTCTGAGTATAGATGCCGAGGACAACAACCAACAAGGAAAAGACATCATCATGCTTTGCCTTGCCAGGAGGCCCCCAGCTGGCCCTACAGCTTAAGAGTTGCTGTTCTGGTTCAAACCCAGAAGTGGCAGCAACGTCATCACGTCATTGCCAATTACTTCCAGGTGTTGAGCTCTGCATTTGCGGCAGGAAGGGCACCGTGACGGCGGTAAGTTTGGGAGCCACTGCTCTAAAGGCTTCTGGGTGTAAGAGCCTTCAATGCCAACCGAGACTGTTCCAGCACTCCACTGTCTATTTTATTTCCTCCCAGCCCACAGGCATACACATTTAACTCCTGTTGCGTATATACACCCTTGGGTAAAAATGCCTTAATATATTTCTATCCTACCTTTCCTCCACTTAACGTGGATGCCCAAGGCAGCTGGTACTCTTAAGTACCATCGTTTCAGCTGCAGTCTGAAACCATTATTTATTTATTTATTTATTTCAGGAATTTGTAGCCCGCCTTTCTCCCGAAGGCACTCAAGGCGGCTTACAACATATTAAAATACATAACACATTAAAACAATTTAAAAACACATTAAAATAATTAAAACACTTAAGTTAAAAATAAACAACCCCAGTGGGTCACCAGCATATACATATATTAAAACCAATTGTTAAAAAGTCAGCCCACCATGTCAGACATTAAAAGCAGTCCTGAATAAAAACGTCTTAAGGCCCCGCCGAAAGGCCTCTAAGGAGGGAGTCGTTCTTAATTCCAAGGGGAGGGAATTCCACAATTGGGGCGCCACCGCCGAGAAGGCCCTATTCCGCGCCATCATCCCCCTCACTTCTGTCAATGGCGGCACGGTTAACAGGGCCCCCCCTGATGACCTCAGAGTACGGGTCGGATTATAAGGAAGGAGGCGGTCCCTCAAATACCTGGACCCGGGCCGTTATTCTCTCTCATTTGGTCCATGGCAATGGTGGAGATTAACTGAACTAACCTCCTGAAAGTCAACCCTCCTTGCACTGGAAGAGTTCTCACGTATCTTTTCAAGAATCTCTCCTCCAAGCTCAAGAAAGTCAACTCTTTCCTCAGAAGTAAACTTTTCTAGCCCCCTAACATTTCCATTGTTCTACTTTGGTTCACACCCTTCTCTAAAGTAAGTGCAGACCCGTGCATCTTGCACGCTTAACATTTTGAGAAATACATCATCATTATGTTCAGAAGCATATATAAACATGTAAGCCTTGAGGGCTGAGTGAATCTGGATGCAAGTGATCTAGACAGTAGCGTTCCTATGACTGCCCCCCCCCCCGCGCCGGAAGTGACGTAACGGCAGCTGCCGCTATCGCTTACTCAGAAGCGCAGGGCAGGTGGGAGGGCCAAACACACCGATGGCTCTTCTCGCTCGCCCCACTGAACGGGACGATCCACGCTGCCGCCATTCGCCATTGCACCCCCCCGCCCACCTGCTACCTGGGGCCCAATCCTGACGCCCGGGGGCCCACTGCCCCAAGGCCCCCACTGCTGACGTCCAACGTCACTGGATCTTCTAGATGCTATGAGCTTTTTCCGCTGTTATCAATTTACTGATTCTACCCTTAGTCGTGGCTCCAGACCTATTTTCGTTTTTCATTTTGAAATACGATACAATAGGGAAAGAAGCAAGGAAACAACCAGGCTGTAGTATGTAGAAGCAGCATTTGTATTTTATTGTTTCAGTTGCACCAAAATGCCTATGGCCACAACAAAATGAAGATGCGTCCCTCTTGAATCGTAGAATGTTGGGGTCAGAAGGCGCCTTGGAGGTCATTTAGTTCAACCCCCTGCTCTCCCCAGAGTTGTACATGTCCCATGAAGAAAGGAGTCAACAACTAGGTGCGGGACGCTGGGCAGTAGGCTGAGCATTCCCCCTCCCGCCCAATATTTCATTCTGGAATATTTTCACAGAATCACAGAGTCATAAGAAGAGCCTTGCTGGATCAGGCCAAGTGCCCATCTAGTCCAACTTCCTGTAACTCACAGTGGCCCACCAGAAGCCTCTGGGAGCATGCAAGACTTGCCTGGGGCTGTATGGTGTCCACTGCAGAATTAAACCCAAATCCCATCAACCCAACTCCACTACTCTCAATTCTTATTTTTTAGTAATAAAAACATGAAAATGCCTACAAATGAGGTGGGAGGACACGTAGAAGCAAACTCCCCTTGCTGACAAAAGAATACAAGGCCAATCGTCTCCCTGTGTCTTTTCAGTGAAGAAGGGCAATCCTCTTGAAAGGATCTGGGGGGAGAGGAATCAGGTTCAGAAGAGGCATTCCTGTCAAAGGATGCACTTCTTCTTTCGAGGCCGATTCCTCCCGTTTAGTCCCCTGGCTGAAAAGAAGCAAGCAACGTCTTGAATTCCAGACCTCAGCCAGCTGAGGCCAATGCCTGCATTTCATTCTCTGCTGCCCGGATATACCTGCAACCATACCTTAGTCGCCTTTCAATGATCATTTCAAATGAGACTGCAATGATCATTTTTGTGCAAATACCCTACCCTCCTACCCTGCCCTCTCCTACCCCCCCCCAAATTAGGCTTGCACACACTCATTACACCTCATTACAAATAAGGGAAGTGACATTCTGTAGTCCTGTAGCATGCATGACCTCACTTCCTGTGTAGCATCACCAAGGCAGCACCCACTGCTGCATCCGCAGCTTTTCCATAGACCACAGGAAAGGGGTACGTCGTTTCTACTTCCTGCCTCAACACCTCGTTCCTGGAGAGTGCGCTCCCACTGGCCAAGATCCGCTTCACCCCCGCTTCCGTCAGGCATTCAGAAGGCAGCATGGAATGCAGGTTCTGAACCACACCGCGGCACAAGGCTCTGGTCACATGGCCCAAGGAGAGATCAGAAACTCCTATGCCCGTAACTGAGGCCAGCCTGTCGGGCATGTGCCTTTCTCCAAAGACTGTCGGGGAAATGGCGAGACTGGTATCGGCTTGCACAGAGGCCGCCTGGATCAGTCGCAGATAGAGGGCTGATTCCGGAACTTCTAGTCCTGCAAAACAAAAAACAAACAAATGTGTAAGCAATTTGCAGCTGGAAAGGTGACCAACAGATTTAAAAAAAAACAAAGAATAACATGAGAGGAGTTAATCCATCTCGGGACTGAACGACATCGCTTCATACCACAAAAGAGGACCAACCTTCATGTGCGGCATATTCTCACACCAACCCTAGCAGGTAGGGTTGGGCTGCTGAAGAATAAAGTGACTTACCAACAAACACTCAGCGAGTTTCATATCTGAGTAGGTATCTGAACTGAGATCTCCCTGGCTCAAGTCTAGTCCTCTATCCAGTATACACCTCACTTGCTTTGAAGGTCTGATGGAGGAAAATGTGATCTGGACAGGAGGATGGCCAGGCAGGGCCAGCCCCAAGTCTAAGGAAGTTCTTGCTAAAGTGCACTCTGTGAGCTCCCTTGTAAATGGCTCCCTTCCCTGGCCAGACTCATGACTTACCTTCATGGTGGTGGTGGTGGTGTGCTTTTTCTCCACATGACAGCAACAAAGGATCCTCCTCCATGCCCCCCACCCTTTCTGTGAGCTCCATGAGTCATGTTTCATCAGCTCCCTTCTACAAATGGGAGTTTTCCCTCAGAGGCTCCTGAGGGGCAATCTCCCATTTGTGGATGAGAAGCAGCAATGAGTGATCAACCCTGAGCCACCACCGTTCAGAGGTGGGCTGAGGGCACCTCAGGGATTGGCAGAAGGCTCACCTGCCCCCCCTTCTCTAAAAAAAAAAAGAGGAGAAAAACTACTTTTGATAGCTCTGTACTGAGTGGCTGGCAGACACCATCTTGATTTCCTACAATGCCCAGGACACCATGTCACTTCACAACATTGGGTGTGGGTGTGGGAGTAGCTGCCACCACAGACACCTAGTGGTTTCCTAATGGGTAACGGCCATTTTCCCCCTACAGTGGCCTGGAAGTATAGAGTGTCTGGGGCACTGTGAGAAACAAAGATGGTGGCTGTGAGCTGGCTGGCACCAACAGAAGTGCAGCTGGCAGCAAATGGGAGATCCACAGTCACTATAGAACGTTGCCCCCCCCGGGCCCCCATGAACCTTAGGGAGACCCACCAACATAGGAGGAAACCCACTGGATGGTGCTTAGCCAAGGGCTCCCTCAATCCTGCAGCCGGAAGGGAGGGGCCGTTGCAGATGGCACAGATGCAGTAATGCTGTTGTTGAGGAGGAAGGACAGACTAAATAAATGATAATAGCACTCAATCCATTAGCCACTGAAATTCTAAGAAAATTGAAGCTGAAAAAGTAATTGAAATCATCATTAAGGCATTCTTTGGAGCAGCTCTATTAAAAGGCAAGAGAAGGGCTGCTCCCAGCGCTCCGTGGTTAATGCTGGTGAATGAACGTGTTTGAGAACGGTTTTTGGTGAGACTGAACCCATAAAGAAGAGGGGGGAAACAGACATCAAATTACCCAGGTGGCTCCCTCTCCATTTCTAAGCAATGCACCAGAGAGGGGGGGGGGATTTTAACCCTTCCTTTGCCAGCACCTGTGCATCAGAAACTCCACACACAATCCCCCCGCCCCCACCCCTGCTTTTACCCCTATAGGGGTTTCAGATTTGTGCTAATATGTCTAGAACTCTGGCAAGGTTAAAAATAGCTAGTACTGGGGTGGAGCTATGGGGACATAAGAATATCAGAAGAGCCCTGCTGGATCAGGCCAAAAGCCCATCTAGTCCAGCTTCCTGTATCACACAGTGAGTGGCCCCACCAGATGCCTCAGGGAGCACACAAGACGACAAGAGACCTGTATCCCGTTATACATAGAAGTGTAGAATATTATGTAACTGAAAATAGCAGTGGGCGTGAAACTCTAGTGGGAGATGTTGCAGGGGTGGCCTCAGAGAGGCCCCAACTTCATCTTTTAATCCTGGTTTTGCCTTCTCCATAGTCTTTCGTGCCCGGATCCTTGCAAAGCGCTATATTGGTCAAGAGACTCGCTATGATGTTCAGGTCAAGCACACCTACCGGAACAGGCCCTGCTTTGAGACACATGCCCCTGGTGCCTCAGTTGGCATGGATGGGCTGGCCCTGGCAGCAGGCAGACCCCACCTTCAAACAGCACCAAAACTGCCAGCTGAAAACGGTAAAAGCCATATCCAGTTTGGCCCACTAACATAAGAACATAAGAAGAGCCCTGTTGGATCAGGCCAAAAGCCCATCTAGTCCAGCTTCCTGTATCTCACAGTGGCCTCACCAGATGCCTCAGGGAGCACACAAGACCACAAGAGACCTGGATCCTGTCGCCACTCCCTTGCACCTGGCACAAAGAAAACCTACTCCTACAACCAAGAGGTTGCTTATCCCCATCATGGCTTGTAAGCTGTGATGGACTTTTCCTCCATAAATCTGTCCAATCCCCTTTTAAAGGCATCCAGGCCAGGTGCCATCACCACCTCCTGTGGCAAGGAGTTCCACAAACCAATTACACGGTGGGTAAAGAAATATTTTCTTTTGTCTGTTTTAATCCTCCCTCCACTCAATTTGAGTGGATGTCCCCTAGTTCTAGTGTTGTGTGAGAGGGAAAAGAACTTCTCTCTATCCACTCTCCATCCCATGCATAATTTTATACGTCTCAATCATGTCCCCCCTCAACCGCCCAAGTTGGGAAACCCAACTAACAACACAAATGTTAAACACTCCCTATTCCTTCTCCAGAGGGGCCACTGGGGCTAAATGCAGGTTAAATATAATGTGTACTTTGACCTTTAGCTGATGGGTGAACATGAACCCAACAGATCAACCAATCACTGCATGAGTTAAGAACATTCGGTGAAAAGATTTGTCTCCCACAAGAACAGGATAAAGGCCTATCAAGTCCACATCCTGTTTTCTGCCAATTGCTCCATTGCTATTCAGAGTTTAGAGAGGGATCACATCGTTGCCATGACTGGTGTCCACTGAAAGACTTATCATCCATGAATTTGTTAAATTCCCTTTTTAAAGCCATCTGACCTAGTGGCCAGCTCCACATCTGGGGGTACTGAGTTTCATGCACTGTGTAAGAAATGCTTCCATTTTGGGGGGGGGGGCAGCTCCTCTCTCACAAAGCATGAGAATTTGAGGTCAGCTAGAGAAATTGGGTGGCGCATGTTCTGGATAAATGAAAAAGAAACCCCTCTTTCTATCCAGGGCACGGTCTGAAGGCACATGATGCAGTTACTTTCCTGAAACTAAGTAGGTCTTGGATGGGAGACTGTCTGGGAACCCCATGAGTTCCATGGAAGAAAAGCAGAATATAAATAAAATAAAGACATTCTTATGGAATGTATTACCACAAGGGCCAGTGCAGAGGTAACTACTAGGAACCTCATGAACATGCTTGCAAGCTTCCCAGAGGCTAGAAACTTCTGAGGACAGAGTGCTGAGTTAGATGGACCTCATTTTGATCCAGCATGGATGTTTTTGTGGAAGAGGCCAAAACTTAACATTGTATGTGGAAAACATCCAGCATCCCTTACCCAACTCTGCCATCCATCTGGACAGCACATCCACAAACGTTGCCAGGACGTTCCCACCGTTAAGAGAGGCTGCCACTGCCAGGTAGCTATTGGCAAAATACGGATAATAGGCAACAGGTGACTGAGGGTCTGGAGACTCTCCAGGCTGGAACCCCAAGGGCATCAGGAGGGTCAGCTGGGCAGAAGTGCCGATGTTGAGGACTAGGGAAAAAAGAAGAAAACAAGAACACACACACAGAAAGAGAGAGGGGGGGGAGTTAAATCCTGATTAACATGGCAGACAACATTAATCTTCAATTGGCAGGTTAGGACCCACAAGTGGGTCTCTTCTAGACTTCAGGTGGATCTGCTACCACCGGTACTCAAACTATTCATTTGGAGAATTAAAGAGCACAGGGTTGACTTCAGGGGGTAGCTGAGTCCTCTCCAGCCTTGACCTTCCCAATAGGAGCAGCCAGTGAAACAGATCTTTGGAGCTAGGTGCAAAGAATCAGCGAGAATCCATTCAAGAGACGTCTTCAAAGTTTACAAAGGATTTAGGGTGAAAAGTAACAAGAAAAAAGAAACAACAGTCTATCAAATCCGAACCAAAATATGTGTAAGATATGCCTGACTTGTGGTGGATGGAAATGTATGCAGAGTGTATTCTGTGCACCAGGGAAATAGAAAAAGGGAACGGTTGTCAGGGAAGAAGGTTAGGGAAGTCCTGCACTTAGACCCTGGTCCCTAAGTTGAAAGAGGAGAAGGAGGGAGGGGAAGTTGCAAAGGGAAAGAAAGTTTCAAAGCATGTTTATAGCTACCTGAGTCCAGTGGGGTTGGAGAGTCTTGCAGGGGTCCAGGGCATTCCAAGCAGCTTTGGAAACTCAGACTTGATGCAACACATTCAGGAGTTGTTGTACCAGATAGAGTGACAACTTGCTGGTCCAAAATCTTATTATACTTGAGGGATTTTGGAGTTGCAGCTTACATACAGCTATGGGGGTAAGAATATTACAGCACAATCCCGTTGGACTTTGGAGCGGCAGAACAATCGTTCTGCCTCTCCAAGGTGTTGCAAAACGTGCTGTAAGGCACATTTCTGATACCCGGAGAGTAAGTGCCGCCGGTGGAGAGGCCAACCACAGAACACCGCCAGCAGACAAAGGTAAGTTCTGCGCCAGGAGGGCATGGGGAGGGCAGAACAAGGTGGAACAAGAGGGGGTAATTGGCCCGCCGGGCCCGAGAGGGATCCTTGGTGGTGTGCACCACTGAATTCTATCCCCTGCCCAGCCTGGCGAGCCTTACACAGCATCCTCGGATTTGCGCTGGCCATTTTGCTGGCGCACACCCAAGGAGACCCATAGGTGCAGCTGGGGCATTTATATTCGCAGTGGCGATTCTGGAGGGGGGGTGCCGACTCCACGCGACCTCATGACGTCATCTGCATGAGCGCGCCCGGTGCGGCTCCAATTACGCCCCCCCGTTTTACTTACTATTTTGGAACTGTACGAGCCCCCCCCCGCCCCAACTTCAACAACACTTCTGTATATTCGTCCCTTTCCCCCCCGAGGTGTGCTCCAGCTGCACTGGCCCGATCCTTCATAGGATCCAGCGCAGCATGCTTTTGCACGCTGCAGTAGTCCTAGATAGGACTGGGGTGAGAAAGGGGCTCTGGAGTCTTCTGCACTGGTGTATTAAGGTGTAAACTGGTATGTGAAGAGATTCAGAGTGAGTGCTGCTGATGGGCTCATAATCAAGGGAGGCATTTCTAATCAAAATGCAGATGTGCAGGACACATCACACAATTCAGATACAATTTCAAATGCAGATGTGCCGAGAGGATGTCAGATACCAACAGAAGGCGAAAATTACATAGCGCATTGAAATGGGATTACAAACATGAGATACATTGAACAGGCTGCATTCAGTGGAAATGTGCAAAATGCAGATAAAAGCAGGATGCAGAGATTACTAAACAGGAGCTGCATTGAAAGGTTTCATAATACATTGGAGTGGGATTACACTCCTTGTCTTCCTTTCCCAGAGTTGGTGATATGAAATGACAAGCAGAATTCAAGATGGAGTTTGAGGCTTGACTTGAGGTTCAGGAAAAGTAGTAGTGTCCAGAGTCCAAGAGGGATGGGATATTTTGAAAAGCAAGATACTGAAGGCTCAACTGCAAATAGTTTCTATGAGAAGAATACTTGGGAAATGTCTAAGGAAACCAGTATAACTGCACAAAGAGCCTTCTGAAAATTTGAGAAGCAAGAGGAACATGTAAAAGAAGTGGAAGGAAGGCCAGTTAATAAAGGAAAGTATAGAAGGGGCAGAAATGGAAGCAGTAACAGATTTTACTTTTTTGGGTTCCAAGATCACTGCAGACGGAGACAGCAGCCATGAAATTAAAAGACGCTTACTCCTTGGAAGGAAAGCTATGGCAAACCTAGATAGCATAATAAAAAACAGAGATATCACTGTACCAACAAAAGTTTGTATAGTCAGGGCGATGGCGTTCCCAGTAGCAATGTACGGTTGCGAGAGTTGGACCATAAGGAAGGCTGAGCGCCGAAGAATAGATGCTTTCGAACTGTGGTGCTGGAGAAGACTCCTGAGAGTCCCTTGGACTGCTAGGAGATCAAATCAGTCAATCCTAAATTAAATCAACCCTGACTGTTCCCTGAAGGACAGGTACTGAGGCTGAAGCTCAAATATTTTGGCCACCTAATGCGAAGAGACGACTCTCTGGAGAAGACTCTGATGCTGGGAAAGATTGAAGGCAAAAGGAGAAGGGGAAGGCAAAGGATGAGATGGTTAGATAGCATCACCGATGCAACGAACATGAAAATGAGCGAACTCAGAAAGATAGTGGGGGACAGGAAGGCCTGGCGGGATGTGGTTCATGGGATCACGAAGGGTCGGACACGACTTAACGACTCAACAACAACAACAACAACAAAATAGCCTGTTATCTGCAGGGGTGACATCATGAAGGCTAAAGTCTTGGGACAGGGAGCCATTTAATCATTTGATTTTGTCTGTAAACCGCTTTGTGAACTTTTTGTTGAAAAGCGGTATATAAATACTGGTTAATAAATAATAATAATAATAATAAATAAATAAATAAATAAATAAATAAATAAATAAATAAATAAAAAAGTACGGAATGAACCAAGCCTGCCAAGAACTACGAAAAGGGTTTTTTGTGGTTATGTCTGAAAGAAGAAGAAAGTCAAGGAGTATCGGTTGGCCTGTTGCATGAAGAAAACCGGGAAGCAGTAACAGATGGTCACATAAAGTAATGAATACATTAAATGGCAGAGAGAAGGCAGAGCTGCTCAATTCTTCTTTTGTATCTCTTCTCCCACAAGGGGAAGGTGGTCCAACCTTACAATTGCATGAATGAAGAATTGGGGCATCACGACTCAGGATAGGTAAAGAGGTGGAAAGGGATGTAACCTAGTTACATTGAATGAATAAATCCCCAGACCAGACAAACTACACCCCAGGGTAACGAAGAAGCCTGTGGATGAGATCTCAGAACACCTAGAGAACGAGTGAGGAGGAAGAGGAGAGGAGCAAATATCATCCCTATCTTTAAAACAGAGAGGAAAGGAATATTTCAGAATCTACAGACCAGTCAGCTTGATGTCAATACCTGGAAAGATTTTGGAACAGATTATTGCGGAATGTCTGTGAGCACTTAGAAAACAACAGGGTGGTTTCTAGCAGCTAGTATGGGTTTGTCCAGAACAAGTCACGCCAGACTAATTTCATCTCCTTGTTTGATAGAATGACTAGTCTGATAGACTGTGGGAATGCCATGGACATAGTGTAGCTAGGTTTCAGCAAAGCATTTGATGGGCAGCCCAACCCTATCCAGCGCCAGAGCAGTGGGGCTGCGCGGCCCATGCTGGTTAAGAGCAGGCTGGAGGTCTCCAGGTAAACCCCCAGCCGCTGCAATGGGGCTACTCAGATCTGCGCTAGCTCAATCACTGGTGCAGGACTGAGCAACCCTGTGCAAGCGGAGAAGGTCTTGGGAGGGGCATAGGATATATCCCGCCCCCTCCCAGGCCTGGTCACACACACACCCCAGCACTGCTCATAGCAGAACTTACCTGCTCCACTGCACAGTCAGCAGGATCCAGTGCCGACAGGAAGGCACAGGCCTTCCCACCGGTGTGCCTTACTCATGGGGTGTTGCCAACGTGCTTTGTGACGCCCTATGCCGCCATAGCAGCCGCTGCACCAATGTTAGCAAACCATAGGATTGTGCCAAAAGTCTCCCTTGTAGATAAAATGGTAACATGTGGGCTAGATGGTACCACAGTTAGGTGGGTCCACAGCTGTTGGAACAACTGCTTGCAACGAGTGCTATTAAATGGCTTCACGTCAACCTGGAGGGAAGATTCAGAGTGCAGCAAAGATTTTTCTTGGATCATTTTTAAAAATGACCAGGATGAGGGAATGCTTATCAAATTTGCAGATGAAATGAAGGTGGGTGATATTAGTGAGCGAAAGCCACATTTGATTAAGTCCAAGTTCTAGGTACCCCATGGACGGAATATACACGCCAGGTCAAATTCAACATTGCAGTTCTAGGTGCTACCAGAAGAAGTCATTATCCTGTCATTCCCATACCTGCATCGGTGCTTTCAGTCATACAAGAGTACACAGAGCACTGGAAGTCTCCCAGGGCAGCCCCAATGTCTGTCCCCTTTGGTATCTGGTGCCATTTGCAAATACTCCTTCCTGCAAGGTCTCCAGGCTCCACCACTTCAGGAAGCAAATGAATGGGGAAGTGGGATTCTCGAAGGCTGAAAGTACAGGAAAGGAGCAAAGCAGATTAGCCTGGCTAAAGCGAAAGCGACTGGGCATGCAACATGCCTCAGGAGGGGGTGAAACTCTCAGGCGGATTACATTTGCATGAAATTGCTTCTCAACTGACTCCATCGTCAAGAAGGTCCAGCTTTGCATCCCATCTCACCACAAAGTGAATTGAGGAGATAAGAAGAAATGTTAAATTGAAGAGTATCACATGCTTGAGTCAACAACACAATCACAAGATCAAGCCAAAATCTGATAAAAGGCAAGCAAAACCACCACAGAAACCAACCAGCTGATTTCAAGGGCCAGACTTGATGGAGTGTCAGACCTGAGGTCCAATGAGCCTTGAGCAGACAACCTGATGCCAAGCAGGAATTCAACCTGAGTACCACTGCCCACCTCTAGCCAAAAAGAGGGCTGCCACCCCACCCAGAAAGCCTCTCTGCACTAACAGGCCAGAGGAGAACAAATGGCATCCCCTGACCGCAACAGATGCTTCCCAGTCCAAATGGCTTGCTGGTCTCTGCTATTAGAACCTCTTCTACTTGCTATTCTCTGGTCGCTTAGGACCCCCCTCCCATTATCCATATTCTTGTGGGGGTATGTGCAGGGGTGTCACTGGGGAGCGCGAGCACGGTGGACCGCCCCAGGTGTCACCCCAGGGAGAGGTGACACCAAAGTGACTTTCTATTCTATTTGCTACTGGTGGAGCAAAAACGCACCACTGGTAGAAAATGGTTTGTTTGTTTTCCCAATCCCCGCCGCAACCCGCGCAGGGATCGCATTTCCCAGGAGACCTTCACATCATGTGGTCTGGCATGGGAGGAGGTCCATGAGGTGACACCAAGAGATCCTGCCCCGAGTGTCACCAGCCCTAGTGACACCCCTGGGTATGTGTGTAATTTGCACATTCTCCCCGACTTATCCTTGTTTTCACTTCCCTCCCATTCCACTGTTGTTTCCCTCTGCCACTTTTAGAGTGCAATCCTGTGTGAGGATCCGGCCGGTGGCCCAGGGCCGCCCGCCAGATCCTGTGTCCGAGGGTGCTTGTCATTCAGCGGGCTGAAGGTCTACTCGGGGAAGGGGAAACTTGTCCCCCGGGTGTAAACCGAGGCTGGCCCAATGGGCCTCCTTGGATTTCCACCTGCTAAATAGCTGGCGGAAGTCGGAGGAGGCCGTGTAATGGCCTAGCCCCCTCCAGGGCTGGCTAGCCCAATGGCCCCCCTCCCTCGTACGCCGGACCGCCCACGTGGCCGCCGGGGTAGCACTTACCTTCCTCCAGCGGCCGCTTGCCCGGTGCGGTGACGAGTGAGGGAGGCTGGCCTTGCGCTGGCCTCCCTTACTCCCAAGGCGTCACGAACGTGCTTTATGGCACGTTCGCAACGTCTTGGAACGGTGGAGCGCTAGCTCCGCCGTTCCGAAGATCCCCAGGATTGCACTTTTAGAGTGGGAGCCCTTCGGAACTCTCTTATTCCTGTCTTTTGTAAACTGCTTTGAGAACCCCGTGTTTAAAAGTGGGATATAAACACACTGAATGAATCAATGAATGAATGAATAAAACACTCCTTTCTGGCTATGGACCAATTGCTACCAGGACATTCAGTCCAGTTGGTCCACCGCTGCTCATGCAGCTGATATGGGACCAGTTCAGGCACTTTAGCGTTCACAGGACGCTCTTTGTTGTTGGGAGGAGATGCTTTCCGCTTCTTCCCCAGAATCACTCATAAGCCACCCACAGTAGGTAGGTGGCTGCCAACTCCATGCTCGCTGATTCAAACCCAGAATGTTTTACGGCCAAATTACAAGCAATACTAAATGCATTGTTATCTAATTAGAATTTATTTTGACTCTAAAGTAATAGCTGATCAGGGGCCTGGTTTGCACCATGGGACAGAGGTAACCTCCATGCCATTTTCCCACCAAAACTCCTTCTCATGGAAGCTGCAATGGGACTTCAAAGATGCTACTGTAGCAGCTGGGGGCATGAGTTCAGCAGGCAAATGGCAGACAAAAAGGCTTAAGCTCCCTCTATCATGGTCCCCCCCTATGGTCCCAATCCTGATTGGGCGCCTGTACAGCTGCTACCTTACAGGCTGGATGGTCATCTATCAGGGATGCCAAAGCAGTTGCCTGCACTAAACAGGGGGTTGGACTAGATGACCTCTAATGTCCCTTCCAACTCTTCTGTGATCTTAGGAGTACAAATAAGCTCCTAACTCAATGACACATTTAATGGCATATTGTATCTACTTTGGCTCTCACATGTGTGGGTTCACTACACAAGGTTCTGACAAGAAAACAGATCAATGACCAAACACAGGCTTTGTGTTTAGAGGTCCAAGGTTCAATCCCCGACATCTCCAGCTAAAAACTCTCGGGTAATGGGTCTGTGCCCAAGACTTTGGAGAGCTGCTGCCACTCAAAGTAGATGACACAGGAAAAAGCAACTCCTTAGATCAGTGGTTCTCAAAAATTTTAGCACCAGGACCCACTTTTTAAAATGACACTCTATCGGGACCTACCTAGCTTTACAAGATGCTCAGACATTTATCTCTCTGTATTTACACAATCTTGCAAACTGCAGGAGCTCAGCTGTTTTCAGGGCAATTAGCAGCTATCTTGCAATCTGTATGAGCGTAGCTCTTTGAAGGGCAATTAGCAGCTATCTGATTTTTGAATAGCTTCAGGGCTTGTGGCAATTACTTATCTGATATTTCCATCACCTGGGACCCACCAGAAATCAGGTCCCAACCCACAGTTTGAGAAACACTGCCTTAGATCACTCCACCCCACTTCGGTTGTTCAAATCACAATCATAGCGGTACTCACTGGGAGACACAGGCAGCTGCTGTGTAAGCACATGTTGTATCCCCCCCCCCTCTCTCTCTCTCTCTCACACACACACACACACACACACACACATGCACGTGTTATATGAGGTTAGTATTTCCACAAGCAAATCATAAGTAGTTAGATCTGACAAGCACCCCAACAATCCCCTGCAACTACTGTGTTACAATGGATTAGCGATGAAAACTCAGGAAGTCAAATACTCATTTTCCGCTAACCTTGAGATGGGTTAGGAAGCACTTTTGTCTTCCCTGCTGATGTGGATGTATGGGGCAATATTCCCATCTTGGAGTCCTGGCCCACCTCAGTGGCCTCAGACTCCAGCTTCTGAAAAAAATAAGCCAGGAGGTCTCAAAATATTTTATACGACAGGTATGTAGGGCTATAATGTTTAAACAAATAACTAGTTGGCTTAATTGATTAAAAATCTTTTGATTGACCAAGAGTTGCCTCCAATTAATCAGGCAATTTTTAAAAAAAGTTAATTATTTTTAAAGAACGTTCTTGCACTCTCTCTCACACAGATATACATACAACCTAAAACTGAGACATGCCTTTTTCTTCAAAACAGTTGCTTTGTTTATATGCAAATATATGCAGATTTAAATCTACCCATCTATTAAAATTTATATAATTAAACAACAAATATTTCTTTAACCAGCAGATAGTCCTATTGCTAAATATTAGGAAAGGGTTGGCACTGTACGCTCCTCAGGACATTTATTCTTATTTATTTTTTAGCAAAGCGTGTAAGGCTTCACCAGAGCCCACTATCGTACTTACATGTCTGCATTCCAGCTTTTGCTAGTGGTGTTGAAGTAACCCCAGCTGGCTGCGTTGTGGACAGACATCCGTGACCTTTCCTGGCCACAGAGCATGGCAACCACATAGTCCTGAATGGTTCCAGCAGCATCATAAGACTTCAGGAAATCTGGGCTATCCAACCACAACAAAAACAGGTTATACTGGGTATATCTGCCAGTACACAACGCTTCATCTGCAGCTGAATCTCAAAAAAAAGAAAAAGTTTACACCTAAGAGGGACAACTCTAGACTGTTGCGTTTGTTTTCCAAACAGTTCTTTCTTTCTAAATATTTTTTACCCTACTCGTCTACTCAAGAGCAGCTAGAAAGGTTAAAAAACAGTAAGTACAAGAAAACAAATAACAGAAAGTACAGCAGAGCACACAAAACGTATCAAAGGGGCTGGGGGAAATAGAACTGTTTGTGCTGCCATCTTGAAAATCAGTAAAAACAAAGTCAAATACAGATCCCTCAGGAGGGGGTCCCAGAGTCTCGGTGCAAGACAAAAAAAGGCCCTGTCCCTGTGTGCCCACCAGCTGCATCTTCAACGGTGACGGAACACACAGTGCCGTACTAATGGGGGGGGCAGTCCGCCCCCAGGCAGCACGTCTGGGGGGCAGCACTCACCCCGGCGGGGGAGTTTCAGTGGCATTCCAGCAGCGGCACGGGGGTGGCGGCTCCGTTCGCACAAAGCGTGCCGCTTTTTTCTTCTATTTTCTGGCCTCCGGAGGGCTTACAAAGACCTCCGCAGCCTTCTGGAGGAGGGGAAAGGTGTTTCCAGCCCCCTGGGGTTGAGTTTTGGCCTCTCGGAGGCTGCTGACGTCACCCCCGGGGCGTGGCTTCCACTGGGGGGGCATCAGTGCGGGCGGCCCGCGGCCCCCAGCAGGGAGCTGCATTGGTATGGCTCTGGGAACACAGAGCAGGTAACTATGATGTTGATCTCAGTGTTGGGGCAGGTTTATCTGGGAAGAAACGGTTAATGTATCCTGGTCGCTGACTGTTAGGTCTTTAAAAGGTCAAAGCCAGTACTCTGAATCTGATACAGAAACAAACACTGGTAGCCATAGAAGATGGCTTAGTGCTGGAGTAAGATGGCCCCGAGGCAAGGCCAACCTATCCATGAGACGAACTGAGGTGGTGACTTCATGTGGGCATTTTCCTCCATCTTGTCCCAGGGGGAGCTCCACCTCCAGGGGCAGGAGTTAGACATTTGTGGCAAGGGAGCAAATACAAGTACTACCTTTGCTGATGCCCCAAGGGGGGTTTAATAGAGAGGATAAAGGGCAGCATACATGGTTCTCTCCTTTTATCCTCACAACAATCCTGTGAGGAAGGCTAGGCTAAGAATGACTGGCCCCACATCATGAACTTCACGACGAAGCAAGGATCTGAACCCAGATCTTCTGGTCCTTGTCCCAACACACTGTCCTCATAAGAACAGGTGCAGTTTCACAGTGATCAAAGTTCAGGTAAGAACTTTGGTTGGTTCCTTACAAGAATACGATGCTGGCATACCAAGTGTGGATCTCAGGTGTGCCAACATTTGAAGTCTGTTTAGGACTGCAGGCTTAATTTACATAGCATTTTACAATCACAGCCTACTTTGTAGGCCCCTTTGTATGAAACCAAGGCAGCTCTTGTACCTCTGCCGAATTTACTACAAATAACATAGGAAGCTGCTTTATGGCGAGTCAAACCACTGGCCCAGCATTATCTACAATGACTGGTAGCAGCTCTCTAGTGTTTCGAACAGAGAGCTTTTCCAGCCCACCTGGGGGGCACCAGGGATTGAATCTAGGACCTTCTACATTCAAAGCATGTGCTCTACTACTGAACTATGGCCCTTCTAGTGCTACCTGGTTCCTGGCCTTTATCTCCAAATGAGTGTCCAGGAATCACCAGCAGAAAGCAGGAGAAAGAGTATTTTTGCTGAAGCAGGACGTTTGGTACCTGTTCTTCAGGTACCAGTAGATCGTGGCGCAACCAAATCCTGTGGCCACACTGAGGTGCGATCGCGGCTGACGGAGAGAGGACAAGAAGCTGCTGTTGCAGCGGCCATCTTGCCATGTGATCAGGTGACTAACTTCATCTGGCTCAAATTTCTGCCCGGTTCCACACTCTGTCCAACGGCAACCTGGAATGGGCAAGTGATGAGGAAAGACAAGCTGTTTACCTGGCACAATTCAATAAAATGACCTAATTCATCCTGTGCCACAAGGAGGTAAAGTTATACACCAATGCTGCATTCAAAATCTCCATAGAGCTCCAGTGTGGTACATGGCTGTCTGAAGGGACACAAGTTTCCCCATTCTCTTTTGCAGGGGAATACATTGGGAGAGCAGTGCTGTTCTTGCCCAGACTGTCCCAGAAAAGGGCAGGACGTCTGGCTCAGTGGGCAGGACGTCCGGCTCAGTTGGTTAGAACGTTTGTCTCACAAATGCCTGAAGATCTGCAGGACAGCAGTTCAAGACGGCCGGAAGTCTGTCGGAGAGCTGCTGGCATGCCAAGCTGATAAGCTGCAGAGCCCTGTGGGGGAGTGGAGCAGCTGAAGCTGAAGCGTGCTGAGGCGAACGCCAGAGAGAGACAGAGAGAGAGAGCTGGACTGTGAAAGTAACATCTCGAATGAAGGGTTCTATGAAAGATTAGAACGTTATTATATTGTAAAAACCCTTTGGGGTTTAGAACAGCCTGCCCATGTACACCGCCTTGAATAAAGTCGGAGGAGAAATCCAATGACCAGAAAGGCGGTATATAAATACTGTATTATTATTATTATTATTATTTATTAACACCAGTTGCTGAAAACCAGCAATTTATACCTCAGCCAGGACAACCTTCCTGTGCATCCATAGAATGAGTTTCCATGAGCATCGCAGCTGCCTACTGGCTGGTGCCTAGGACATCACTACGAGGGGCAACACTGGTGCTGGATTAAGGCTAATGCTAGCAAAGGGAAGCACCTGGGGGAATGGGGAGAGAGAAAGGGAGTGTCTGGAAAAGACTTATTCATTAATAACACGCTGTGATTGTTATTCATTAATAACAAGCTTCATTAACACGCTGCGGGCAGCGTGTGTTACTCAGGCGCCATCTTCCCAAGCCTCCCCTCATTAAATTTATTTCATTTAAATTTATGCAAGCAGGAGAGGAGGAAGAGAAGCCAGCAAGGCAAAATGTCACCATCATCATCTTCACCTGCTGCTGCTCCAGGTGAGACTGGGCTCGTCCTCCCCTTGCAGAGGCCACTAAAACCCTAACTACCTTGTAAACAGCAGGAAGAAGAGATGAAGAAGCCATTCAGATGAAAACAACACTCCTTTCCCTATTTTTTTTTAATGATTTGCTGTTTTTATTGATTTTATGCAAGGTGCTCTGAAAAGCTTGTTGGCTGATGAGCAGGGTAAAAATACTTAAAATATTATGATTACTACCATCCCATTTTATAATCCCAACAGGGCCCTTGAAGCAGCACTACAAAATAAAAGTTGACACATACACAACAAATTAAAAAATGAAAAACAACAACAATTTAACCATAACATCGAACTAAACCAGTCAAAATCCTACAAAGGGAAGACACATGAAACAATTGCATATAGCCATCACCTGAAACTGCTACAACAAAAGTCTCCTAAAACAGCCAGTTCATAACCGATCTCTTCAATGCTGAAAGGGAGCTTTCCTAAGAAGAGAATTCTACAGCGAAGGAGCCACCCCTCAAAAGGCCCTCCTTCCCATAGTAGGCATTAGCTTCACCTTGGAGGGTTAACACACTCAGTGCAAAATCTTGTTAGATGACTTAAGGCAGTGGCTTTCAAATGACTGTGTTTTGTGGTGCCTCAAATACTTATCTAGAGGGGTTTCTCAGTGAGAAGGTTAGTTACAGCACGTCCTGAACACCCCCAGTTTGTCCACTACTAATGCTCTTCCTCTACAATGTGCAATTGCAGAGGAGTGAGAAATGGGCTCTAGCTAGGCTTACCAGATCTCCAACAGGGACAGAGTGCTAGACCTTTAGGAGAAGGAATGTGGGCAGGTGTAGCTTGTTAAACCTTAGAGCTCAATCCTAGGCATGTCTACTCAGAAGCAAGCTCCATTGTGTTCAGTTGTGAAAGCCACTGCCTTAAGAGAACGTTCCTTGGCAGACAAGTCAACAGGTTTAATGAAGGTAGGAAACTTGAAAGTCACCAACCTAAGCATATGGGGTGGCTCACACACAGCAGAAGCGATTCTGCTAGTATACTAACGGCATGGATGGGTCATCCCCTCTGTGTACAGTAACTGCATGGCCCACCCCAAGATCTTTGGGAAAGGATGGCGCTTAAAACGTCAATACATTTTAGAAGTAGAGAAAAACCACAGAGAAATAAAAATCCTGCCTCATTTCCTTCTGCTGCCACTTTTAAAAGCTGCTTTCAGCTGCATTTTCAGCCCATTTATCTTGCTAACACAGACATGGGTTCTTTTAAGCAGCATTAACAACAATCCCTGAAAGGCAAAAGGCCAGCGTTGAATAAAAGCTCACTGTATCATTTACAGCAAAGATAAGAGCAGGTGCGGTTTCATTCCCTGGACTCAGAAGGGAGAACACACATCCATTCCGACTTGGGCACCAATGGTGGCCAAACACAACAAAAATATCGAATTAAAAAAAATTAACGTGCTGTTTTGGAAACAAAAAATTAAGGACTTCTTCCACTTGAACAGTTAAGGATACATTGGCTTTGGAAATTATATAATGTACATTTGGCACAGAGCCTCTAGGAAAGGTGGAAAATGAAGGAATGGGTTTATAGACCTAATATTCACCTGCAATTATTTCAGTGATCAATCACCATAATGGGACAGATCATCTCTGTCAGGAAACACTGTGGAGAAATTAGTTTGACAACCCACAATGCCATGCTGTTTCCTCTCGGGAATACATAGCTTCACGTTCTTCTATTTACAAGGTTTCATTTAAAGATGACTCACTGATTTTTTTAAAATTCTTTTGGGTTCCATTTGATGAAGGCTGAGGAAAATATATTTTATCATTTGAAGATAGGACTTGATTATTTTTTTTTTTTAGGATAGAATGCCCTCCAAACACTAGGCAATACTACTGATTGGACTTCTATTTATGTTGATTTAATGCAGAGGTTCCCAAACTGGGGCATCACGACGCCCCAGTCCAGTCACTGGTCACTATCAATGGTCAATATTTTGAACAGAACTTCACCGGACATGAAATTTTTCTAATGGCCCAATACAGCAATCTGTAATTTTTGTCATATTAACAGCCCAATCCACTCTAAATCTTCAACCGGCGGAGCAGTCTTGGGCGAAGAGGCCAGCACCGCCCTCCCTGCCCCAGATCCCTAGGAGCACCCACTGGGGAAGGTACCATTCCCCACAGAGGGATGGGAGGGTGGAACGGGGTGTTCCAGGGGGTGGAATTGGGTGGCTGGGCCCAGGAAGGGGGAGGGATCAGCGGCGGCAGCTCTGCCAGAATCCTACCCCCCCCCGGACCTGGTTGCCGCTACACAGGCCGCTCGAATGTGCACCACTAAAAAAGCTGGCACACATCTGAGTAGCCCCATCAGGGCAGCTTAGGCTTTACCCGGGGGAAGGGAACAAACATTCCCTTTCCCTGAAGTGACTTCCCAGGCAGCCTTTTTGTGCCCTGGATGCAGCGCAGACTGTACCAGCCTAACTGCATCGCAGGGCACAAAGTTAGACAGGATTGTGCCATAAGATTGCAGTCCTGAGCACAAGTAGACCCAAGTCATGCCAACAACCCGTGCTAACTGGGCAAAGAGGCACCTTTTAAAGTGGTGTCCTCTTATATTTAGAGAGAGAAAACAACTGTCCCTCTTCACCCCAACATGGCGTCTTTTCCAGTGGCTGATGCTGGTGTCTCGTCTGTATTTTTTTTTAGATTGTAAGCCCTTTGGGGACAGGGAACCATTTATTGATTTATTTTGCCATGTAAACCACTTTGTGAATTACTTTTTGTTGAAAAGGTACCTATATAAATACCTTTATACCCAACTTGACCCCTGCTAACTGGGCAAGAGGCACTTTTTCAATTGGTGCTCCTCTTTTATTTAGCAGGGGGAGAGCAACTGCTTCCCTTTCAACCCAGCACAGTGTCTTTCTGGTGGCTGTTGCTGGTGGTGTTCTGCATCTTTTTTAGTTTGTGAGCCATTTAGTTTGGGACAGGGAGCCATTTAATCATTTGATTTTGGCTGTAAACCACTTTGTGAACTTTTTATTGAAAAGCGGTGTATAAATACTGTTATAATAAATAATAATAATAATCTGCATTTTTTAATGTTTGTGCTTTTAGATTGGTGGCCACCTGCACAAGGTCGAGATACAAGGAAGAGTATCTCTTCCTGCATAAAGGAAGAGATACAAGTTGGAAAATAAATTTCTGAAAAATACATCTTACCATGACCCGCTTTCCAAAACATGATCCCGTGCATCTGTCCAGAAACACCAATGCGGCAAACCCGTTGCAGGTGCTGCTGGGGGAGGTTACCAAGGCATTCATTCAATGCAGCTATGATTTTCCCAACGTCTTGCTCATTCTCCTACAAGACCAAGAGAGAGAGAGAGAGATATGAGGTGGGAGATTTAAAAGGGGTCTATGGTGAGTTCTGCAATTCTGTACGTACAAGCATTTCAAGCCCACTCAGCACTTGAGGTGGCACCCCAATGAACTGCCCCTCAACAGCTTTTTCCCTCACCCCCTCGTGCAGAGTTTATCCTCACTTGAACCCCCCCAGCAGCTTCTCCCCCACACACACACACACCGAGCACAGCCCAACCTAGGTTCTCTGGCAGCTTTCTATTTGCCTTAGCTTTTTTTGCTGCTGCCGCCACTTCTCCTCCCGTGTTCCCCAACTCAAGTATTTTTAAAATAGAGGGCAGGGAGTAGAACTGTAGAGGAGGAACACAGTGGATGCTCTAGCTCAGTGTTTCTCAAACTGTGGGTCCCGACCTGATTTCTGGTGGGTCCCAGGTGATGGAAAGATCAGATAAGTAATTGCCACAAGCCCTGAGGGTATTCAAAAATCAGATAACTGCTCATTGCTAGGCTTACCTTCGTCCCGGAATCGAGCCTGGCTTTGGCCTAGAGAGGACCCGAGCCGCTCCCAAGGGTGCACCGCGGCTGCCCAATGGGGTTCCAGCTCTGGTCGTGTCGTCGACCGGAAGCCGGCAGTGCACACTTGGGAGCGGCTCAGGTCCGCTCTAGGCCAAAGCCAGGCTCGATTCCGGGACAAAGGTAAGCCTACTCATTGCCCTTCAAAGAGCTGAGCTCCTGCAGTTTGCAAGCTTGTGTAAATAGAGGGAGATAAATGTTTGAGTGTCTCGCAAAGCTAGGTGGGTCCCGTTAGAGTGTCATTTTAAAAAGTGGGTCCCGGTGCTAAAATGTTTGAGAACCGCTGCTCTAGCTCACCACTCTATTCCTCCTCCTCACTTCCTTATTCCATTCCCCTCCTGTGACTTTCCCAAAGGCAGGGCGGGAGTGGGGCAGGAGAAGGAATAGCAGCAGTTGTTACTGCTGCTGCCTCTGCTGGATGAGGGCAGAGCAGAGGTGCTGTGTGAGGCAATTGTTGCAGGCAAGCACCTGCCAGCCACCTTGCTGCACCTCATTAGCACACCGGCCCTGAACACATTTCCCAGTTGTTCAGCATCACCGTGCTCCATCAGTTGAAGTTCTGTCCTTCAAGAAGTTGTCGTTAAACAACAACACGGGGGGACGGACCCGTGGCAGCAATCCAAGCCCACTGCAACGGGTCCCAACAGACTTACCTGCAGCCCAGCCGCTTGGCTGGCTACCTGTGCTCGTGTCTCCTTGGTGCAGCTCATGAGCACATCAGCTGGCCCTTGGTCTGTCTCTTCCACCAAGGCGGTTTTCACGGACGAAGTGCCCAGGTCAATTCCCAGGATGCAAGCAGGTCCGAGTGGCATGGCAGAATTCAAGCCCTGGTCCTGAGTTTGTAATGATGGCTGCATTATTACCACAGTGCATGAGGTTAAGGGGATGGCGTTTCTCAGAAGTGCACTGGTTTGAGAGGTGGAAGAAAACCGTGATTACTAAATTTGTATTCCAAAATAAACTCCGGTGGGTTCATAGGGGTTATTATCGGACGATTGGGGCACTCTTCTTGAGCCTATGTTCTTGCTAGCAAAACAAAACTTCTACCTAAAATTGCAGGGTTCAAAATGGGGCTTAAAGTTTGAAAAGGACACACAGAGCTCAGGACACGAATCCCCGATCGGTGAACTTTGGAGCAGTGTCTGGCTCTGCGCTGCTTTGACACACTCAACATGGCGGGCTTAGACTGCGGCTGTGTCATATTTCAGGTCCGCCTTAGTTACTTTTCTACACACCCTTGCTAGAATTGCTTTAGTTTTCCTAAAAAGTAAGCAGATAGAAAAGCAATGTGACATAGAACCAGGAAGGAGGAGGAAGAGTCACGTCACACTCAATATGGCCGCTACGCGGCGCACCCACAGCCTTTCGGGGAGGCATTATTACCGGTATATAGGGCAGTCGGCTTGATGACGACTGGTGATCCAGAGACGGGAAGTAGACGGTAAAGGAAGAAGTCGAAGGGGGGTATTGCCGGCTGATCTGCTTGGTAAGTCATGATTCTTCAAGACTACTAGGGTGACCGTGTTCAAGCGCGTTTGTTTGGGGAAATAATTATAGGAGGAGCAACAAAGAGAACTTCAGTTCCCAATGCGCACTGCGGCATGCGGCCGCTGTCTTCGGGATCATCGAGTACATGACGGGACATGACGGGACTTTGAGTCCTGTAAGGGGGATTCTCTTGTTTTTAATAGGATGGAGAAGAAGACTGTATTTTGTGATAAAGCAATGGGGGATGCCTTTGGCTGTTGAGTGTTTCCATTCTGACATTTTCACCCTCCATTTCCTCCTCCTGCCAAGGCTTCATCATACTCCTGTAGCGACCCATGCCTGGGGGGCACTGTTCCCCACTTATGGGTGCTTCCTAATTGTCCTAGTAGAGACTAAGGACACCCCATCTTTACCCTATGCGTGAGTTTCCAAAAATTCCTTTCTAAAAATAGCATCCTCTCTCCAAGATCCAGGTCCACCCCCACCCTGTATGCCTTGGCTTAGAACATGTGAAGTAACAGAACAATGATGTCTCTGAGTGTGTGCAGAGGCCATTTCCCACAGTACTGAGAAGCCACCCTTGGTTCCATTTGTCTCCTGTTTCCTTATTTAGACTGTAAACTCTGCTGAATAGGGTACTTCACAGAACTTCTGTGTTCTGTGCAGCAGTGAATATGGCCTTTCATGTGCTGTTAAACTAGTCTTGGGATAGGTGACATTTGATTTTAGTGTCCTTTCTGGACTTTGAAGTGGCTGGTGGTGGGTAGAAATATATGGTGGATACGGGACAGTTGGACTGAGCACCAATGAATACATCTTTTTTAAATGGTTGTAAGGAGGTGATTTTAGCAAATGTTTGCAACTTTTTTCAATGCTTTAATTCTATAGCACAGTGTGGTTCTCAAATGTTTTGGTCTCTGGAGCCATTTACACTCCTAAATGGAGACTCAGGGAGCCCACCCACCGTGGTGCATGTGTGAAGTCTTGGGGAACTACTCTTGGGGCCTAGAGTACTGGTGCATGCGCAGAGTGGCAGCCACTTATGATGTGCTCATCATGGAGCCCCTAGGAGCACATTTTGAGAAACACTGCTATAAGATGAATAGGTGTGGTTTTATGGAAGCTTGTGTCTCTGGCTACATATGTTGCACGTCTTGCTCTCTTAATGTGCAGTCAGTTTGTATACTGATTTAATTTCTACTGATTTTTTTCCCTCTGCTAACTGGGCAAGAGGCACTTTTTCAATTGGTGCTCCTCTTATATTTAGCAGGGGGAGAGTAACTGCCCCCTTTCACCCCAGCACAGTCTCTTTTCTGGTGGCTGTTTGCTGGTGGTGGTCTGCATCTTTTTTAGATTGTAAGCCCTCTTGGGACAGGGAACCATTTAATCATAACCATTTGATTTTTGTCTGTAAACCACTTTGTGAACTTTTTGTTGAAAAGTGGTATATAAATACTGTTAATAATAAAAATAAAAATTTCTTTTAGACTTGTAAAGTTTCTATTTCAAGAAAGAGTCATTTGAATTACATCAGGGACATTATATGCCAATAAAGGTTCTGAAATCTGAATAAAGGACATAGCTTCTTCGTTTTCTTTTCTTTTTTTTCCATGATGTTGGGATCTACCTTTTGGCTAACCAAAACTTCCTCTTTTCATGTTCTGCTTTGCAACAGTCAGCTGGTGTGTTTTTTTTATAATGGTGAACAGACTCGGCCTCTTCTTCCTTCTGTTGTGTTTATCGCTTGCGTCACTGAGAGTTTGTGGTAAGTTATCCATCCTTTGTATACAGAAGTTTAGCCTTCAGCTATGAAGGACGAATAAGCGTTCCATTTCTGGTTTATACCATCTGTATTTTGTCATGAGGCTGCTTGAGAATCTGTAATGTTTCTCCAGAATGGGGGTTTCCTAAATATGGGAGCTGGGGTGTGTCTTCTCTTGGAGAAGCTTTAAAATCATAACTTTTAAAAATGGTGTGTGTGTGTGTGTGTGTGTGTGTGTGTGTGTGTGTGTGTGTGTGTGTGTGTGTGTGTGTGTGTAATCACACAGCTTACGGGTATTTTAGCCATGTATACATTTTTTAAAATTGAAGAAATATAATAGATGAAAGTACAGTAACTTGCCAGTAGAAATCCTCTGCTGGAGCCGCAAGATGCTGTCAAAGTAGCAGAGTTGCGTCAAAGTAGCAGAGTAGCCCTTCAAAGGGGCTATTATCCGATGCTGGCAGGCAATATTTCCCAATCCTCCGCTGACGTTTCGTTCACCTTGGAACCTTGTCGAAGCAAGTAGAACAGACCCGGTAGCAAACCGGTAGCCTTAAGCTGTACTTCTTTTCTAACTACAACAAGTCATGGAAATGTCTATGCAACTTTAAAATAACTGTTGTTGTTGTTTTTTGGTGGGGGGGGGGCTGGAATTTAACCAGTTTTGTTAGCTAAATAAAGGGAAAGTTTGCCAAGGGGTGTAAACTTTGCTTGGAGAGTAACATGGACAGGTCACATTCTTCACAGCAGAAGAAACTGGCCTCAAGCTGGGAAAGCAATACAACAGTGACCACCATTTTTAATTTAACTATCTCCTCCCAGTAGGGGAAAGTTACATGCAGACTAAGCTGGGTGGGTTCTCTTTCTTTTCCCCCATCCCCCAATTTGCTGACTTCAGGCTTTCATATCTGCTTAACTTTTTTCATTAACTAATATTATCTCCTTCAATCAGAACTGTTCAATCAGAACTGTGCAAAAGAGAACTGTTTCCTCTAATGGCTTGGAGAGATGCAAATTAGCAAATGAGAGAGAGCCAGGATGGTGTAGTGGTTTGGGAGTCAGACTTAGACCTGGAAGATCCAGGTTCAAATCCCCGCTCAGCCACGAAGCTTCCTGGGTGACCTTGGGCCAGTCACTATCTTTCAGCCCCACCTACCTCACAGGGTTGTTGTGAGGACAAAAAGGAGGGGAGGAAATATGTACACCACTCTGAGCTCCATTTCATAAAAATGTGAAAAATAAATAAATAGACTACTAAATAATGCCAAAGCAACAAAGAAAATTAGACAATTTTAAAAAAGTAAAATCTAGCTTTTAACCGGACATCAAATAAGGGGGGGGGGGAACCCTGTAAATAGGATTTTTACCCCAACAAAATGGGAGGGGGGATGATTGGTGGTAACCCTTGTCAGGCAAGATATAGTTTGATTATCTCCTTTACGTCTCCCAAAAAGAACCAGCTTGTCTCTAACCAGGAGCTTGGTATGATAAAATCACCTACTCCATTGATCTAGTAAAGTTATGACCTTTCTCCTTAGATGGAACCCCCACTCTCTCTGTTCCTGAAGAAGTTTCACTGGAAAATGGCAGTGTGGCAAACATCACAGTGTCTTTAAGGTGAGTTTATCAGGCCCAGTTTCTGGGTGGGTTTGTTTGTTTTAACCTTTTGCTTGTGAAGAGTCATCAAAGTCATTCATCCCTCTCTCTTCCTCCTACTCTGACCTTTAAATACCTACACTGATCTCTTGTTGGTTCACTCCAGAATCCCACACAGACTCCTTGTCTTCTCTTTCAAAGCCCTCCATGGCCTTGTTCCCTGTTATCTCTTCTTCCTCCTGCCCCGATAAATCCCTCTCCAGCTGTCTCCCAGCTCCACCATGTGAAAATCTCCTGCTCACTCAAATGGAACTGCTTGGAATTCCCTCTCGGAACACCTGTGCAATGTCGGCTTTCTCCCCTCAGATCTCTTCTTAGAACCCACCTTCATGGGGAGTGGGGCTCAGTAGTACAACATGTGCTTTCCATGCAAAATAATGGCATATTTCCATTGGCATATAATGTCCCTGATGTAATTCAAATGACTCTTTCTTGAAATAGAAACTTTACAAGTCTAAAAGAAATTTTTATTTTTATTATTAACAGTATTTATATACCGCTTTTCAACAAAAAGTTCACAAAGCGGTTTACAGACAAAATCAAATGATTATGATTAAATGGTTCCCTGTCCCAAGAGGGCTTACAATCTAAAAAAGATGCAGACCACCACCAGCAAACAGCCACCAGAAAAGACAATCCCTAGCATCCTTTCCAGGAAGGACTGGGGAACCGTTGAGAGCCACAGCCAATCAGTGTAGCCAGTAATAACCTGGACCATGTGTGGGACTCGGGATAACGATCAGCCACTTTCTTTTCCATGAAGCAATTGCCTGAATGCTTTAATCCTTGCCCCCTGTTGAAATTATATCCATTTATGAGGAACTAAACACACTGTGTTCCATTGTTCTTTGTCCTCTCTTGCCTTTGTTTATGTCGAGCGTTTATGCCTTTGTTTATGTCAAGCGACTGTAAGCTTCTCAGGGCAGAGGCCTGCCTTTTTGTTGGTCTCAAAAGTGCCATGCACTCTGAACTATACAAATAATGATAGATGAATGTCATTGAATGAGAAGCCTAGTTAAGCTAATGGAAACTCTTCTGTCTCAAAAAAAAAAAAGTCTGAGTTGATCATCTCAAAGAAGTAATATCAGAAAAAAGAACCTACACATACCCCCAACCATGGAAAAAATTGTTACAAATTGTTCCCAGAGCTAAACCACTTAAGATCTTGGCACTCGGTTGTTTGTAACTCTGTAACACTAGGCACTGTTCAGCACTCCAGATCAGAGCTTTTTCATTCTGTTATCAAGCAAGAATACTGATGAAAGGCTAGACACGCCCCCCCCATCTGTGTGATGGCATGTGATGGTTCACTAGAGGCGCATTTGATCCAAGAAAGCCCAGCCATTGCTTGTTTTTTCTTTGTTCTGTCATCTAAAGGTGGAAAGGGAGACAGAGATGAGATCAGCTCCTGACTGTTCTTGAGCAAAGAGGCATGCAATTATAAACATTACACAGTGACTTCTTCCCCCAAGATTCAGAGATGAGGAAAACCAGCAAGGGGGATGATTTTAATGCTGGGGGGGGGATGTGCTTGCTTGCTTGCTTGCTTTCCTGTAGCATTTAACCTGTGTTTGTTTAAAGGTCTGTCAGATTTGACAGGGTAAGATGGAGAGTGCCAGTCCTTTTCCCTAAATCTGCTGAATTGAGGCAAGTAGAGAGCCTCGCCTGCCCCCACCTGCTCCAACAAGGGCCTTGCTCTTGTGGTGGTCAGCTTGTGTCTGGGTTGTACTGGTTCAGGCTGCAGGTAGCAAGACTCGTAACTGAATGCTCCTCCAGTGCTGCTGCTTTCCCCCCCCCCCCATAGGGACAAGTGGCAGCTGTTGACTTCCATAAGAGAAAGTAATGGCAAAGGGACAGGATGCCATTGGAATGGGCACTCTACCTCTAGGTGCCCAGTGAAAATTGGGTCTAGTCCTGTCTGTACAGCCCTGTCCTCTGTTCTGTTTCTTGGTCGTAATGGACTGTTGGGAACTGACTTGTACAGGTGTTGAACATAGTCTTTGAGAACTATGTCCCTTTTTCATTCGAAAGCTTTCATGGCCAGCAGATATAGTTAGAGAAACAGGTAGTACGGGTAACGCAGCCATATCTATGTAAAAAAACACAGCAATCCGACCGAAGTTAAAAACAATGACGATTTTATCTGGGTTTAACGATGTATTCCCGGACAAACAGAAATTATTTAGAAACCACGGCTGGACAAGTGAGCCCAACGTTTCGTGTCCTAATCTGGACACATCTTCTGGGGCAATCCAAAAAGGAATGAAAGATGTTATAGTTCTCGGCGTCTCACTTCGTTGTTTTGTCCCTTTGACAACTATGTCCCTTTGACTTAAAAGAGCAAAGAGAAAGAGTTGAACTGTGCTTCAAATAGTGGGGTTTGCCCTACTTGTTGGTCTATTTTCTAGCCACTCCTGTGGTTGCTTTGACTTTTTGCAGAAATTGAGAGGTAGAAATAAGAGTTCGCAACTCTTCTCCTCCACCCCCAACCTCGGAGTGCACTATTCTGGAGAGTGTACATTTACCATGTCTTTTCTGCAGCCCTAACTTCTCTTGTTGCACATCGTTTGCAGTGCCCCAGCCAACGAGACACTTTGGATAACATTTAATGTTTCGTATTCATCCAAGAACACAACCATTGTCAAGCTACCCAGCCAAGTAAGTTCTAGAGCAGACTTCGCACCTGAGCATTGGGACTAGCCAGAGCTGCTGCAAGGCCTCTCCGTGCCTGGGGCGGTGTGCCAAACACCATGCCCCTTACCAGAGGCATGCCACTTGCTGCTGCCACTCCTCCTCCTGTTCCCTGGGTTTTGAAAAGAAGAAAAAGGAAGTGTTGAGGAGAGTAGAATGGAGTAGAAGAGGAAGCTGGAGAAGAAGAGAGTGGTGGGCTAGAACGTTGGAGACTCTCTAGCCCACCATTCTTCTCTACATGTTCACTGCCACTCTTCCTTTAAGTCAATGAGGAGAAGAGTGATAGAGGTGAGTGTGCCAATCGCACACTTCGCACACAATCTGCCTCTTGGTCTTGTGGATGGGAAGGCCCTCGTGCTGGCAGCCATTTGCTTTTGGTCCCTTCTCAGTCATAAGAACATAAGAAGAGCCTTGCTGGATCAGGCCAAAGGTCCATCTAGTCCAGCTTCCTGTATCTCACAGTAGCCCCACCAGATGCCTCAGGGAGCACACAAGACAACAAGAGACCTGTATCCTGTTGCCACTCCCTTGTACCTGGCATATAGTGAAAACCTACTTCTAAAAACCAGGAGGTTGCTTATGGCTTTTAAGTTGTGATGGATGTTTTCTGCATGAATCTATCCAATCCCCTTTTAAAGGCATCTAGGCCAGGTGCTATCACCACATCCTGTGGCAAGGAGTTCCACAGATTAATTACATGCTGGATGAAGGAATACTTTCTTTTATCCATTCTAACTCTCCCTCCACTCAATTTTAGTGGATGTCCCCTGGTTCTGGTGTTGTGTGAGAGGGAAAAGAAGTTCCCTCTATCCACTCTCTCCATCCCATGCATAATTTTATATGTCTCAATCATGTCCCCCTCAGGCATCTTTTTTTCTAGACTGAAGAGCCCCAAACGCTGTAGCCTATAAGGGAAGTGCTCTAGCCCACTAATCATTTTTGTCACTCTCTTCTGCACCTTTCCCCATTCAAGACCTTAAGCAGCTCTTACCTTTTTGTGTCTCTTGTCTGTCAGGTAATAGTAACTGCAGGTCTAAAGAAGACAACTTTCCAAGTAAAAGCTGAAGCTGTCGGGCAGGTGACTGCATACCTTCAATCTAACCAGTCCAGCCAAATTGGGTAAGGTGCCAAACCAACGTTGGGTATTCCCATTATCAGCAGAGTTCTAATCTCCCTCCTTAAAACATCCAAATATCAAAAACCTGTTTTGGCTTAGAACAAAGTCAGCCTCTCTTTACCCTTCCTTCCTCTAAGTTTAACAATAAACTGAGAACTTCTGTTCATTTTTTAACTACATAGAAGGCTTTTTTTCTATGCATAAAAGAGAAAATGATAGACTAGGTGGGTATAAAAGAAACTGGACTTTGTTTTAAAATGTCTTAACACCTTGTATTTTGATGTACAAATTTGCTTCTGTGATGCACCTAAAAGCCACATTCTGGCGCCTGCGAGCACTTTATGCAGACATGCATCTATTTTGCTTATCTTGCATGTGCTTCTGACTAGTCATGGGAGCAATGCAAAGTACCAAAGGTCTGTCCCCTGCCCATTGAACCCGGTTCTATGTCTTCACCAGGTCCTTCCCCATCCCCTTTCAAGTCCTTCTGACTATGGGATGATCTTAAATGTTTACATCTTTATTTTTGTATTTTTTTAAAAAGAGAAGGCAGAACAAGTGACACAATGGAGGGGGAGGATAACAAATCTCTTGTAAGAATATTATGCAAGTACTCTAAATAAATATCTACCAAATGGTATACAGTAGCTCAAGGGTTCTCAACCTTTGGAGGTCCGGGTATCCCCTATCACGGTCCAATTTTCTGAAGTACCTCTGCTAATTAATTGGATTAATCAATTAATTAGCTAATTAATCATTTAAAAATAAAAAAGTATTAAAACAATTTTAAATATGAAAAAATGTCTTAACTCTGTGGTGAGAGAGAGAGTGGAAGACCCAACACAAAATCAGAGAGACAGAAGGGGGGAAGCTTGGGGGCAGGGCAATTTTTTTTTTAAAAAAGTCCTCTGGTTGCCAACAATCAGCTGATCTTAGCTGATAAGAGGAAGCCTCTCAGGTACCCCCGCCTGATGGTCCAAGTACCCCTAGGGGTACACGTACCACAGGTTGAGAACCTCTGCAGTAGCTAGTTTGAGTGGTGCTTGTTGCATATAAACTTGCTTTTCTTTTCTTTGAAAAAAGATGAATTTATTTGCAATATTTTTACATGCAGCTCTGCCTACCTCAGAGGGGTTTATGTAGAAAGGAATGAGCCTCAAAGGGGCTCACAATCCAAATTTGTTTTTAAAGTTTTAAGTTTTAAAGTGTTTTTTTTTAACCTAAAACTAATCCAGACCCCAATACTAAATTCTGCATTTCCCCCTACATTTGTGCAGAAATTCAGAGTACAGCAAGTTCTCACTTAAAGTTGTTTCGTTATAAGTTGTTTAGTTTAAAGTTGTTGAGAAAAACAATCTATTCCCAGCCTGCTGTCTGTGTGGAGTTTGAACATTCTCCTCCCCATGTTGCATGGGTTTTCTCTGGGCCGGAAAGCTCACATGTATTCAATGTTTAATATTAGAAGTGTTTGGTGTCTTTATTTAGAAGTTTGGTGATGTTTTTGTGACCAGAAATATGCTGTAAACTCTTGTTTATGTATATCAATTAGCCTACGGTAAAATTGGTTTTGTTATAAGTCACTTTGCTGCAAGTTGCAGTTTCCAAGAACCTATTAACAACTTAAGTTAGGACTTGCTGTACGTAAATGGAGCCTTAATATCTGGATTGAACAAATGAAAACAGAAGCTTAAGATGTAATCCTGCGCAACTTTCCACGGCCTGCCTAAAGAGCCGGCTGTAGACTCCTGAGCCCGTTCCTGGGCCGCACCAATACAGCCCGGGAACACCTCAGGAGAAGGGGACGTTTGTCCCCTTCCCTGAGTGTAGGACTGCCTGGGCCTATGGGCCTCCTCAGATGTATGCGAGCTCTGAAGCTGGCATGCATCCAAGGTGGTGGGGTAAGGCTGGGAAAGGACCGATGATAGCGGAGTGTGCCGCTGATATCGCCGCCCTATCCCTGCCTGGTTCAGCCAATGTCCCCCCCTCCCTTGCCGCCTGGTCCGCCCTGCCCCTATCGGTGCAGGACTTACCTGTATCGCCAGGCACATGGACAGTTCGCTGGGGGAGTGAGGGCTGCCAGCCTCCGCCCTTACTCCCGAGTCATTGCAAATGCGCTTTACAGTGCGCTTGCAACACTTTAGAGCGGTGGAACGCACGCTCTGCTGCTCTGAAGTTAGAGAGGATCGGGCTGCCCATCTTGCAACCCTTCCAGTGTGTGGCTATTGCCCTTTTAAATCTGCCTGTATCTGCAGCTTCAGCAGATTGAGGTCGCTGTGTGCGTACAGATCCCATATGCAGAACTGGATTGGCTTTTGGACACCCCACAGCCCTGTCTGCTACAGCATGAAGGAGACGCCAAATCTTTCACAATTCTCTTTGCAGGCCAAGAATCCGATTCCTTGTGCTTCACAGCTCTGCGCTGAGGATTGTGGACCAGGTGATAGGATGGATTTATTTCTTGGCCTGGTCCATCTCCTTCTATCCTCAAGTGTTTGAGAACTGGAAACGGAAAAGGTAAGGAGATGAGCGTGAGACAAGCCTGCCCCTTTTCAACATTGTTTTGGACACGCTTATGGCAGGAGAATGATGGGCAGTTGCTTTTGCTGGCTAGCTGCAGGCTCTTCTGGGAGGTGAAAGGGACAGTAGGAGGTGGGGAAGAAGATCCCCAAATGCTAAAGCCTGTGATACACCGCCTGCATCGAGGTGCATTGCGGCGTGGTGCGGCCCGAGAGTAGCAGACATGTCTCACGGTACCGCAACGCGCCCTGTCTACACTGAACCTGTGTATTTGAGAAGTGTAAGACGTCCTGCCCCACACCCTCTCTCTGTTAGCCAGTCAGAATCGAGTCTTTTCAGACTTGATTCTGATTGGCCAATGTGTTGCTCCCGATCCCACCTCCGCAGCACCGAACGCAGCCTCTCATTGGCCAAAGTTTGATTTGTTCAACTTTGCTCGCACCACAACGCAGCTCTCCTGTGTTGCGGTGTGATCTGTAAAAAGAGAGACTGAGATTTTCGAGCTGCACGCAGACGCTGCTCTATGCAATGCAACGCGTGTGGTGTGTCACAGGCTTCACAAATGATTTTCAGTTAGTTTGTGTGACAGGGATCTCCATTCTGTAGTCAGGTTTACTCGGGAGATACCACCATAGCCAAATAGAAATGTGGATTCTTTTCCTGGGAAGGAAGCAATCAAACTTACCTTTTGATCTGTTCCCCCCCCCCACTTTAACTTTCTACATGGGGGGGGGGGAATTAGTAAAATGTCTTTGTTCTGGTTGACACCAGAGGGAGCTCCTGGCTAGAACAAAATCTTACACTTCCAGCGCACACTTATCAGCACATCTTTTCCTAGGGATTTATAAGACCTGAATGCAAATGTTTGTTTTTGCTCCTTTAATTATTTAGAGTTTAAAGAAATAGCAAGGCGGAGGCAGACTTGTGGAATGGCCTGAAACCACAGCAGGAGAGTAAAGGGGGCTTTAGGTTAGCTCTGCTGGAACCCATGCAACCACTGTGCTATCTGTGAGGAGGAGCATTTCCCCCTATAAATAGTGCATGGGGGGTGTATGTGATTAAACAGTAAATAATTAAGGATCAAAGGCACACAGTTGTATGCAGGTCTGATTAATCGCTGCCTTCCTAATTAGGGCAATTTTTGCATTTGTGGAGCATGTGGTCCTCCACTTCTAGTAACTCTCGGACCACTTTCAAGTCCTTCTCTGGCTTCTGAGCTACTGCTAAACTCTCCCTATGCATTGCAAGCTTGCTTATACACCTATATGGTCTAGAAACGTAACTTTTTAAAATGGAAAGCTGAGATTTTCAAAATGCTGAATTCAAATTGTTTGTAACCATAAGGCGTTATATGAAAGGAAGCAGCTCTTAGAAGCTAACCATCAATATTGAGCTGGAAGGCCGGTTTCCTGGACATGCATTTAACTCGGATTACTCTGTTTTTGCCAGTGTTGTGGGGCTCAGTTTCGACTTCATTGCTTTGAACCTTACTGGGTTCATTGCCTACAGTGTGTTCAATGTTGGACTCTTCTGGATCAGGTCCATCAAGGTAGGCTGGTGTCCTCCCTCCCTCCCTCCCTTCCTTGGTGCAGTCTGTCACCTGGTAACAGCAGCCCTGATCCAACAGGCCTCTCTCTCTCTCTTCCTACACAGGAGCAGTTCCTGCACCGGTATCCCAATGGAGTGAACCCAGTGGACAGCAATGACGTCTTCTTCAGCCTCCATGCTGTTGCCATCACCCTCTTTGTCATCTTCCAATGCATCATCTACGAGGTGGATAACTTACAATTGTGCTCTGACTAGGTTAAATTGGGCCATGTCCCTTTGACTCTTTCCAAGTGCAGTGATGGGTGCAAACCATCCATGTACCTGACAAACCTTCCTCCCCATTTTTCTCCAGCACCTGGTATTTGGAGATAGAGTGGATCTGAATGTGGAGGTTCCACTGTCACGGAGCCCTGCTAGATGGATCAAAGGTCCATCTAGACCAGCATCCTGTTCCCCACAGTGGCCAACAAGATGTATTTGGGAATCCCAGAAATGGGTCATGTAGGCAAATACTCCTCTGTGCTATTGTTTCCCTACTAGTCTGTTTGCCTTTCTTTCTTTTTTGTATTTCAGTTGATGTGCTATGTATATTCTCTCCCCCCCCCCCCCTAGAGAAATTCCGTTGCAACAAGATTCATCCCTGAATGGTTTATCCAAGCCCTGAAAGATGCTTTAAAATGAGGGAATATAGCAGGGCCAAACTTGCTTAACATAAGAGCCATATACAATAAACTACAGATGTTTGAGAGTCGCAATATTGAAGAAGCCTTTAAATTCTTAAATATATTTACTCACCATGAACATTAAACATTGTGTTCTAATCCAGTGGATTCTCAGTTTATACACGGAGAAGAATTATAAAGCTTGAAAAAAAATTATTTACCTTCTTTATATTGTGATGCAAAAAGGAGCTCAGCCAACATATTTCTGCGAGCCACACATTATTATATGTCAAAGAGCTGCATGTGGCTCGCAAGCCGCAGCTTGGTCACCCCTGGGATATAGAATTGGAAGGCATTAAATGTGACAGGGTCTCTTTTTCTTGCAGAGAGGGAGCCAAAGGGTCTCTCCAGCCTCGATTGGGCTGCTTGTCTTTGCATGGATCTTCGTCTTCACCACTTTGTCTCTGGCTGCTGCCAACGTGGTCACATGGCTTCAGTTCTTGTTCTACTTTTCGTACATCAAGCTGGGAGTGACACTTGTCAAGTATTTTCCACAGGTAAGCATGGAGGGCAGCGGCTGTAAGTTATTCAGCAAAGTTTTCAAAAGGATCTACACAGCTGTTCATTAGGCTCCTTGCTGGAAGCTTTTCGAAAATCGGGGAGGTTTCAGCTTGATTTTATTTATTTATTTTAAAAAATTATACCCCCCCCCCACCTTATCCCATGCCAAAGCAAATGCCCAAGGCGGCTTACAACATCAAAGATAAAAATATACATAATTTAAAAACGATACATAAAATAAATTAAACAATAAAATCCACTGATTTTTAAAACGAAGAGGTAAAATGCACACCGCCACCACATAAAGCAAACTGAGAATATTGGCTTACTGTTTGAGAAACCCCCGTCCCAACCCATTAATGACATTTATTTTTGTAAAACATAATAATCAACACAACAGGACATAGCTTTCTTTTTATTATAAACATTCAAAGAATTCATTCTTATTAATCAGCTAGGTAAAGGTGACCCCTGACAATTAAGTCCAGTCGTGTCCGACTCTAGGGTGTGGTGCTCATTCCCATTTCAAAGCCGAAGAGCCAGCGTTATCTGAAGACGCCTCCGTGGTCATGTGGCCGGCATGACTCTCCTTGCCGCAGCACGTAGCATGCGGCTGGAACACGGAGCGCTGTTTACCTTCCCGCAAGCGGTACCTTTTTATCTACTCGCATTAACATGCTTTGGAACTGCTAGGTTGGCAGGAGCTGGCCAAGCAACGAGAGCTCACCCCGTCGCGGATTCGAACTGCCGACCTTTCGATCGACAGCTCATGGTTCAGCGTGAATGTACTTTCTTGGGCTGTGAATAACGTTTATCAGTTCATTCCAATTTATAATACTAATTACACAATCTCCTTTTCAATATTCAAAGACTTTATGTCTATTTAGAAACCACACTTCTAACAACTCTAATTTCCAACGAACTGATCCCATGATGTCGAGCAATCCAAAGGTTGAACACTAGCTCAGCAAATATCAAAACTGCAGTCTGTTGATCAGTGGCAGCTGCCAAAAGAGTAGACCAGTAAAATTGGACACCACTAAAGGGCAAATAAAATGGAACGCTTTAGCGTGTTCCCTAAAATTCAGTGTAGCACAAGCTTGTAGCCAGGACCGTGTGTGATGCTGCGACTCCACAAGGGTACAAAAAAGCTTCAGAACAAAAGAGGTACTGGATGTAGAGTAGGGTTTCAGAATAATCCTGGTCTCATTTTTTTAAATTTGCTGACCCTTATGGCCATAGAGATAAATTTGAAATGCTTCCTTTTTTTTTTTTTTTAACTGCTGCTTGTTTTTTTGGGCAGAATAAAGTTTGAAAGTCTACCACCCTGGTACATCTTCGAACAATGGTATAGAAATTCATAAATAACTGGAGCTACTAAACGTTTGCACCCTGATCCAGATGGGGGCAGCAAGGGTTGTGGTTACATCATCTACACATTCTCGGTCTCTCTTCTCCCTCCCTCCCCCCCCCTCTTTTGCACACTAGAGTTTCCTTGTTCATTTCACAGGAGACAGAAGTTCCATTCATTCAAAAACATCCTGGCTAGAATTCTCTCTTCACACAAAACTCCGCAGACTCTGAGCATGTTGCTCAATCCTGTCTTGAGTCAGTGCTGGGGAAATTCAGCAGGCAGGAATCCATCTCGCAAAGCAAAATAAGTTGCACACATCAGTGGGACCTGCTGTGCTTTGGTTGGTGTAACCCACCAACTTCTATCAAGTAGCAAAATCTGTGCTTTATTGGCAACAACAAAGGCCAGGGGTGAGCCCTCTCCTGGAATGCTGCAGAGGCAGCTGCAGCAACCAGATCTGATAAAGCACAAATATGCAAGGCAGTCTTGCAATCTGTTGTGCCAGTGAAGCTCGCAGGACAGGGCGTCATAGAGAAGGGCCAGTTCTTTCCTCTCCCTCCCCCAGTATATTCCAGAATCCTTCTCTACATTTTCAGTACTCAAAAGTCCTTGGCCCTTTTAGCTGTAGGGACATTAGGAGCAGTGTGCAGGCGCTATCCTGCCATACTGCCTCTGCCAGATATTCCCACTGCTTTGCAGTCCTTCGAATACTAGAAAAACAGTAATCTTTTAAATTATTTTTAAACATGTTTTTACAGTGAAATAACAGGTTAGCAGGGCTGGTCCAAGTCCCGGTGACTGAGGCACTATGTCAAATGCTGCCCCTCCAATCTGATGCCTGAGGCAACTATTGCAGTCTGCCTCATGGATGGGCCAACCTGGAATGTACAACTATCAGGTCCAGGCTGACTTGCATTGACTCCTCTCCCTTGCCATAACTTTGTGTCTGGCCCATCCATGAGGCCAACCACTGGCGTCACTGGAGCGTGGCGGGGGGGGCCGCCACGGGGTGACACACGCACCTCCGTGACGCACGACATCCTCCGGACGCTCCGAGGCCGGCCCGGGAGCCGGCCTCGGAGCGTCCGACCTCGCCAGCGCTCCAGGGCCTTCTGAAAGAAGGCCCACGCAGCGTGTTAATACGGGTATTTTTTACAATTTTTGCGCATGCGCAGACCGTTTTGAGGGCAAAGTGCCCTCAAAACGGTCTGTGCGCATGCGCGAAAATTGTAAAAATACCCGTATTAACGTGCTGCATGGGCCTTCTCTGTAAAAATACCCGTATTAACGGGGCAGGGTGCAGCTGAGTCGCCCCCCCCAATCGCGGTGCGGCCTCGCTAGGGTGACGCGCGCCCCCCCGCCTTGGGGTGACGCGCGTCCTAGTGAAGCAGTCACCTCAGGCAGCAGGGTGGTGGGTGGTGCCCATCTCTATCCACCTACTTGCCACCTCTGTCCTTCTTTCTCCTTCTACTCCTTGGATTTGAAAAAGGGGGCGCAGAGAGAAAGAAGAAATGTGTAGAGGAAGTGCTGAGCTAGAACATTGCACAGCGAGAGGAGTAGACTGGCACATCGGATGGGGGGGCAGCTTTTGGCATGCTGCCTCAGGAGGTCTTGGGCTGGCCCTGTGTTGGACTGTAGGTCATTTGCAGAGTGCCTGACAGACCAAACTATGTATTCTGTTAAAATCATCCTTAAGAACCTAGTGCAGTGTTTCCCAAACGTTTTTGACTTGCGGCTCCCTTGACCACTGGTGACAATTGACCACAGCTCCCCATTACGTTATGTTGATGTCTGCCAATTGGCATTACATTGTTTTCTGAGAGGATTCTGTGGCACTCCGTGGCTCCCCGGCTGGTTTCCATGCCTCCCCTGGGAGTTGCCAGTTTGGGAACCAAACCCCTGGGAGTTCCCAGTTTGGGAACCACTGGCTCCTAGCATAAACAGGAAGTGTTCCTTTGTTGGCAGAAAGCAGTGATGGAGTAACCTAACGCAGGTCGGCGCTACCAGAGGGGGTATGCAGATTTTTTTTCTAAAAATCTTCCTCTGTTGCAGCTGTTGGCTTCAAATCCAAGTTGGTGTAGAATAAGCAGAATTAAGGTCAACTGAGTGCTCTCAGACTCAGAAGGATTTTAAAGAGACTTCCTCCCTTCGGTATATAGGGCTTAAGATTTTTCATTAGCCAGATGCTAGTTAACTCAGGCTTGCCTAAAAATCTCTACCAGGTGATCAGTCAAAGTCTGTGGGGGTTAGTAATATTTTGGCCTTATTTCCAAGGCCTCCTGTCACGCTCCTGATTGCTCTCCCTTCTCTTAGGCCTACATGAATTTTCGTCGGAAGAGCACCGAGGGCTGGAGCATTGGAAATGTCTTGCTGGATTTCACAGGTGGAGCGTTCAGCCTACTTCAGATGTTTCTGCAGTCTTACAATAATGGTAAGCGTGAGGAGAAACTGGATCTAGTCCCCGGGAATGGTCTGAGGGCACATAATCCAGTCACTTTGCTGAAGCAGGCCTAGTCTGGTCCACTGCCTAGCTAGGAGATTGTCTGGGAATGTCATGCACATGTATGGCTTTGGGTTCTATGGTGGAAGAAAGGTGGGATATAAATAGCCTTACCATGGTCCCAGTTCTGGTTGGGACAATCACGATTCGGGAGCCCAATCCCGGGCTCCCGGCTGGTCTCCGTCATTGTCCTGGCCAGCTGGGACTTGCCTCGTCTTTTTCCAGTATCGCGAGGCTGCAAGCACTTTGAAAATGTCCGAGTTCACTCAGACATTTTCAAAGTGCTTCCAGCCTCATCACGTACTTGCACGAGGCTAGAAGCTCTCCGAAACAGCCCAAGTGAACTCGGGTCGTTTCGGAGAGCTTCCAGCTTCGCACGACTACGCGACGAGGCTGTAAGCTCTCCGTAACGGCCAGAGTTCACTCGGGCTGTTTTGGAGAGCTTACAGCCTCGTTGTGTAGTTGCGTCCCAGCCCCTGGCCACGCCCCAAGCCACACCCCCAATCCTGGCCGTGTCCCTGCCATAATCGCTTCCGGGGGGGGGGGACCCGCATCTGGGGGGGGATTTGGTAAAGCTAGATATAAATAGCCCAGTTTGTGTTTTGTTTTTTCAAACTATTGGTCAAAGAGATGCTTCTGAAAACTCAAAAGCAGGGCATGTAGGCAGTGGCTGTGGCCGTCATCTTTTTCCTCCCCAACAGCTGGTATCCAGAGGTAAATAGCTTTGATGCATGGGTTTCATTTTAATTATCATGGGTCATAGCATTTGTTAGACCTATCCTCCATGTACTTCTCCAGGTTTTTTTTTTTTAAGTTAAGATCTGTTCTGCACTTGCAGTGGAATGGGGTGGTAGGGTCATGGAATGGGTTGTAGCATTTCAGACACCCAAATTGATTCCCCCATATTTAAAAAATTTGCTGCAGGTAGAAAACTACAGGGAAGCAGGCTGGCCTCAAATCTCTTCTCATGTGCTAGTTTGTCTCTTCTGTGCTTTATTTTTTAATATGGGAAAGCATTCAAAATAATGGCCAGTGGGAGTTTAGACCTTTTGGGGGAGAGCCCATTGCCCAATGTGCAGCAGCAATTCCTTTTCCCATGCTTCATGTCTCTTTCCCAAACAGCTTGTGCAGCATGCCGCCTTCTTGCCCTCCCCATAGGCCACATGATGAAATGAGGGGAGGGGGCTTCTGGGAGATGCTCCCATTTGCAGGTGAGAAGGGAGTGCTAAGCAAAGGCAGTTGTGCACAGGTCCCCCTTGGTGATCTCACACCATCGTGAAGGAGTAGACCAACTGGGCAGGTGTGGACCTCTAAGGCCTGTGTTGACCTTAGCTTTGGGATTCTACAACCTCACTTCCTTGTGTATGTAGCTACAGCAAAACCTGCCAGCTAAAACCATACACTGGTCGTGAATTTCATGCATTAACCATGCAGTGGGTGAAGTACCACCTTTGTTCTGTCTGACCTGAAGTTAACTGTCAAAGTTCCAGCAGTGTAGGAAACTCTCTCCTGCTCCACTATTCCCAATTTTATACACTATAGTCATGTCCTCCTCTGCAGTTCCTTTCCTCTTTGTACCTGGCCAAAACTTGTGTGACCTCCTAGTGTAGCATGTATAGCCGCCCTAAAGCATGTATAGCCTATCAATGGTTGTCATTTTTATTTCAGATGAATGGCAGCTGTTCTTTGGGGATCCCACCAAGTTTGGCCTCGGCCTTTTCTCCATCATTTTTGACATAGTCTTCATCATCCAGCATTACTGCTTGTATCGAACTCCAGGGTATGAACATCTTGAGTAAACCCTTCGGACATCTTGAGTAAACCCCACGGACACTGCACTATCTCAAGTCACTGGCCAGACTTCCAGGATGGATGTTAAAGAAATTAAGACTCGGCTGTGATTTCTCTTCCACAAGAACTGTAACAAACCTCCGTTGCCTCCTTATTGCCCTCTTGTGCCTTAATGCGTTCCAGTCCTGCAGCTTCACCTTGGCAAAGCCAGCCTCCCTTGGCCCTCTTCAAGTTGGCAGATATTCCAGCTGATTGTTCCTGCCGGAGAGAGAAGGCAGGACACCGGATAGCAAAGTGCCAGTCGGATGCAGGAAAACGGTTGATAGGTGATCCGACTTTAATCAAATCTCACTTGTAAATGAAAAGTGGCCTGCCTTCAGAGAAGACTGACTGGAAGCAATATGAGAAGCTAGAAAAAAAAATAGCTGCCCTCTAAGGATCTGTGCCTTAGTACAAACCAGCTGTACTTGAAGTTAATTGTGCCAGTATTGGATTACAGTTGTAGCTTTGGGAGAGAAAAGGGGAGCTAGAGATGGTCTGACACCATCTCTCAACCCTTTCTTTCCTTACAGCTTTGTGCTTAATGGTGCAGAGGCACCAGGGCCAGTGCAGCCTGAGCTGCCACTTGTAACAACCTGTGTCGGTGTGATTAAAATTCTTGTCACAACTTGAAGTGCTGTGATTATGAGTGACTGTTCTAAGGTGCCCATCTAGGTGTGATGGGTCTTTATCCTTATTGGGTAAGCAGTTGCTTCCTGGGAAATTGCCATTAGTGAGGAAGGGGTTGCATTACTTGAGCTTGGGGATGATGACACACAACCCTAAGCCTTAGCAGTGTTTCTCAAACTGTGGGTCAGGACCCGCTTGGTGGGTCGCAACCCGATTTCTGATGGGTCCCACAGAGCCTCCAATGAAACACCAGTGATAGAAAGATCAGATAAGTAATTGCCTGGAGCCCTGAGGCTATTAAAAAGCTGCTAATTGCCTTTCAAAGAGCTGAGCTCCTGCAGTTAGCAAGATAGCTGCTAATTGCCCTGCAAACAGCTGAGCTCCTGCAGTTTGCACTCTTGTGTAAATATATGGAGATAAATGTTTGAGCAGTTTTTTTCTGGTGTTTTTCCCCAAGTCTGTCAATGATAGGTAGTGAGGGCAGGTGAAGGCTGGGTCACATAACTAACAGCGCAATCCGACTTAACGTTTGTGCCGGTTTAACTAGCGGCGCAGCGAGAACAGGATGCCGGTTTAACTAGCAGCGCAGCGAGAACAGGAGGCCCCAGAACAGAAAAGGGATTCAAATCCCTTCCAAAAGAGGAATTCAAAGGGGATTTGAATCCCTTTTCCATTCTGGGGCTTCCCGTTTTCGCTGTGCCGCTTTTTAAACCAGCACAAAAGTTAAGTCGGATTGCGCTGTAAGTCACTCATGCCTAGAGGCTATTCATTAGGGCTGCCGCATTATGAGAAATGGATTGAGTTTTTTGCAAATATTTCTTTCTACATCACTCTTTTTTTTTTTTTTAAAGTCTCTTATAGCTAGGTGGGTCCTGATAGAGTGTCATTTTTAAAAAGTGAGACCTGATGCTAAAAGGTTTGGGAACCACTGCCCTAAGCAATCCTGCTTCCTTATTACTAGCAAAATGGCTTTGCAAAGTAGCTTAGATGGTTTTTAAAGAATTATTTGAAGGTCCATCCATGACAAGTGGCTTAAATTGAACTTCCAGTGTACATTTGAGTAGATGAAGCTGCCTTCTATTCTTTCTAGCTCAGTATTGTCTACACTGAAACCTGGGGAGCCACTGCCAGTCAGACAGAGAGAAGGGTCCTTCCCAACTCTGAGATGCCAGGGATTGAATGCGAGACCTTGTGCATGCAAAACTAAGCTGTCTACCACTGAGCTATGGCCCCCCCCCTCCCTGGTAGCTTTTTTAACTACCTGATCCTGCATGGAGGTCTTACTTTCATGCCCTACTTATAACCCTCCCAGGGGCACCTGTCTAGTCACTGCTGGAAATCTAATGCTGGACTCGATGGACCCACTTTGGCCTGTTCAGCAAGGCTACTTTTGTGTTCTTAAGACCTTCCTAGCCCAAGATCTAAGAGGCTTGCATTGGAACAGAGCTCAGGACTATACCCTGCTCAAAATATTGTGCAGATGAGATGAGTATCTAAAAGATGAGCTCTCTATGGTCTGGGGGTGTGCTAAGCTATTGCCCCTTACTTCCCAACGCACTCTAGAGCTGCTTGGGTTGATCCTTGCACAGTTGACTGACTGGCCGCACGTGTTCTTGCCCACTCAAGAGCAATTGAAGAAAGGTGAGGAGCCTGCAGGCAACACTGGAGATCCTCATCTGTCTGTCCTGCCAGCACAGGCAGGCCTCCTTGATTCTCATCCAGAAGAGTCACCGATAGGCTCAGAACCCCACTGCATCTTCTAAAAGTTGTTGATCAGAGATAGGGGCCATCTGCAGTATTCCTAGGCTGCTGGCCAGCCACTGTTCTGGGTTGGGAGCAGAGCCAGTGGGTGTGTCTCGACAAGCTTCGTTTCAATGTCTGGCATGCATCCTGCTAGAGCAGTGGTTCTCAAACATTTTAGCACCGGGACGGCCCTCTTTTTAAAATGACCCTCTATCAGGACCCACCTAGCTTTAGGAGATGCTCAAACATTTATCTTCCTATATTTACACAAGTTTGCAAACTGCAGAAGCTCAGCTCCTTGCAAACTGCAAGAGCTCAACTGCTTGCAGGGTAATTAGCAGCTATCTTCCAAACTGCAGGAGCTCAGCACTTAGCTGCTAATTGCCCTTCTATCTGATTTTTGAATAGCCTCTGGGCTTGTGGCAATTACTTGTCTGATACTTCCATAACCTGGGACCTACCAGAAATCAGGTTGCAACCCACCAAGTGGGTCCCGACCCACAGTTTGAGAAACAATGCTAGAAGAAATAATTGCAGCCTCAATTAGCTATAGAAGCCATTATCCTTTCTATAAAAGCAAATGCTCCTCTTTCAAACCCTCAATATAAACCCCCTTAAGACGGAGGCATCTTACCCAAAAGATTAATGTTGTCCTCTGGCAGCTAACCGCCATTGGGAGGTTGCACCCTATCGGCCTCAGGAAGAACACCATGGTAGGGGTGGGAGTAGCCTAGCATCAGCCACCTGCCAATAAAGGATCTTGCTTCCCTCTTTGGAGGTGGGCTGATTCAAGGCTGATCTCCACCGCACTAATTCCAGCACGTCCCAGGATAGTGTGGAGCTGTGTGGCTTCCATTTGATCGCATCAGAACATGGGAGAGTCGTGCTCTCCCAAATTCTGTTGCGATCAGCTGTGGACCATGCTCATGCTTTGAGAGGGTGGGACAGAGAGCTAATTGTTTGACCAATGGGATGAGAGGGGGTTTTCAGCCAATCACTGTTGAGATTTATTAGAAGGCAGGACAAACAGGAGGGACTATTTGCGTTGAAGAAACTGGTGGAGCCCAGGGCAGCGTTTCGGGTGGGGTGTCCTCTCCAACGCTCACTTGCCTCCCAACACAAGCGCAACGCAACAGGGGTAGGTGTAGATCAGCCTTAAACTGTGAGCTGGTTGGTGATTGCAAAAGCAAGGAGGGCTATGCTCCAGCCTCAGCCACCAAGTAACTTTCCTTTTGTAAGAATTCTTACCTAGTAAGTCAGCCTGAGCCCCAACTGGGTAACTATACTTTTCCTTCTATTTTCTCTCTTGCTCCCTTATTCTTCTGCACATCTTGTATTTTTGGTTTGAAAGCCTGAGGGGAGGGCCCTATTACCCACACTGTACTGAATTCTTAATTGATGGAAATTGTGATGGATTTTTTTTTCTTTTCAGACAAATCTAGCATACTTAAGAGTGCATTATTAGTCAACAATAGCTAGTCAAGTCTTGCAATAACTGTCGTTACCTAGCCAAGCACTTACATGCCTCCCCCTACTGCTACCTAATCTTCTTGCAAGGGCAAGCAGCTGGATATTGTTGGGAAAAGAGCTACAGTACATAATAGAACTGGGGTGGCCAAACTGCAGCTCCTGAGCCACATGTGGCTCTTTGACGTACAATGTGCGGCTCTTAAATATGTTGGCTGAGCTCCTTTTTGCATCACAATATAAAAGGTAAAGAAAGTTTCAAGTTTTAATTATTTACCAGGTATAAACAGAGTCCACTGGATATTTACTCACCATGAACTTAAGAATTTAAATGCTTCAATAATGCAGCTCTCAAAACATCTGAAGTTTATCCATATGTGGCTCTTACAAGCAAGTTTGGCCACCCGTGATCTATTACCACATCTTTATTTCACAACTGTAGCATGTCTTTACGTAAAACCAACATTACTCTGCTTTCCCAAACAAAAGGTTTCCTAGCTCGGATACCAATTTTCAGCTAGAGTGCTGTTGGTTCATTCTTTTGCTCCTTGGGTCCAGCACAAAACAGATGCACTGTTGCACTGGGAAAAAATGCAAGTAGGGACATTTTTGCAGTACAAACATGAATACAACACCTAGAAGTTTACAAAAGGTCTTGCATTTGTCCTGGTAACTTATATAGGGTGCAAGGGTACTAAAAATATGTTCTAAAATTAGTGGAAATCTAGATCAATTTCTGACTTTGTTTTTAATACACCAAGTGCTTGAAAATTGCATATTTAGGAGCCAGAGCTTGCCAAAATCATAAGCCCTTGTCCCCAAGTGGTACTGAAGACCGAAGTCTGAGGCCTTGGTTTGAGTTATCCCAGGTTTTTTCAGGTGAATTTGATGCAAGTGCTCATCAGGGAGGCCAACAAGTGCTGTTTGCCACCAGGTGAGCAAATAGTGAAAAAATGTATACACATTTCAGACCTTTAACATACATAGTATAGTAATCAGATTTCCATGACTTGGGTCTTCGGCTGCCTCTCAGCTTCCATCGTAATGCAAAGTACAGCAATGGAACTCACACACTCAAGGTAGAAAATTCAGCTTTGTTTATTACATGTAAAATGAAGTGCAGCAACAGTACAACCCTTAAAACACAGCTGCCCTCTGCAGAAACCAGACTGATGCGGACTGCCGTTACAGACACATCACAACAGTGGCTGAAGTTAGAAAAGATACGGTCCCAAAGCATGCTTGGAATCAAAGTACAAAATCCAGTATAAGAGGCATCTAGTGGTATTGGCAGCCTGGCACCTTCTCCTTTAGTCCTATTAGACTGAGAATAAATGTGACTGAAGTAAAATCAGCACACAAGTGGAATAGCAGTAATATACTGAAATAAGTTTGTGACAAACTTCCACAGGAGGGGGGTATTTACAGTGGCTTTTAAAAAACAAAACCTGAAGGACAAGAATTCAGCGCGAGAACATGATGAGACAACATGATGAGACACCAACTTTAGGAAGGCAGAACACACATCCCAGGAGCCATAACATAAGAAGCCTACATGCTAAGGCAGCGATTTTCAATGTTTGTCTTCTCACAGCACATTGACCTCTACAGTCTTCTCTATGGTCTTCGCCTCTTGTGATGTCACTTCCGGGTTCTGCGGCTCTGTTTCTAGGGCAACTGTTTGTACAAATTGTCTGTCCCTCTTCTTCCACTGGCTCCGCCGGCAAAGGAAGAGGAACAGATAATTCGTTACTACAGACAGTTGCCTTAGAAATAGAGTCACAGAACCCGGAAGAGTTTTTCAGCAACTGCTTTGCTCCAAACTCCTGCAGCACACCAGTGTGCTACAGCACACCAGTTGCAAATGGCTGTGCTAAGGGATAGCCTTTGGAACAGAATGCAATGGAAGAGATGTGTTTCCCCCTCTCTTTGTAAAGAATTTCATTAGCATGGTTTTGCCCACCCCAAGTGGGACTTGTTCAGGTAAGATTAAGCACAAACTGGGAGTTGGTTTAGGCCTCTTCTTCCTCAAATCATGATTTATGTACGAAAACCACAAACCCAGAAGATTTTTGGCACAACAGAATGGGGTGATGAGTTTTGCTTTTTGGTTTAAACCCATGCAAGGGAAGTTTCAATAGCAGTACATGTGTGTGGGTTTCTCTCTCTCTCCTCGACGGAAAGCCCCAAAACCTTATCTGGCATTTTCAACCTATGTTTCTGAGCTAGAATGGGGAGACAGACCTTGCGATATATATATATATATATATATATATTAAAAAAAGGTTATTTACAATAATGCCGTCTTATAAAAAAAACTTGAAATGTGGTCATTACCTTCTACAAGATCAGGGTTAAGAGCTTTTGGTGACTCAGTTACACGCAGTTTCCTCACAGGTACATGTAATATGTGAGGAAGCTGCAATGTAACCTATGAATCAGATCCTCTCTCTCCCCCCCCCCCCATCTGCCATATATTTGAGCTTTCAAGAACAGAGAGAATGAGTTGAGAATCCAGCAGGGCTTGTACATGAGAAGCTCAAGGTGGATGGTACGTGAGTCTTGGTTCTTAAGCAAGCATTTCTCAATACAGTTCAGGTCATCTTCAGTACCTGAAGGAGTGTCGTGGTCCGAGGCCTGCTGCAGTTCTAGATTGGGGTGGATGCAGAGAACCCATGGTCAAACTGCCACCAGAAAACCCCTCCACAAAGATGGCAGTGATGCCCATATCATCAGTGCCATCCATGTAAAGACACAGGGCATGCCTCTACAAAGAGAGCACAGGTGCATTTCTGCCATCTTTGTTGAGGGGAACTTCCAGCAGTCAGCAGCAGCAGCCCACCACAATGACTGGTCTGTGCGCCACAATCTAAGGCCCGCCCACCCCCTTCTAAATTCTCCTTTGCACCCGCCCAACAGCACAGTCAGGACATCATGGACTGCTGCACAGCCTTTTGTAGCGAGTGCCTGGTCACCAGGAGCCGGACAACTTCCTCGTTCCGCTTAGTCAGCCTCTTCCGAGCCTGGTCGTGTGTGACCATAGTCATATCCCACCCATTCACCTGTGACAGGAAAGAGTCAACAAGCACAATTGAGCAGGCTTCCCCATGAGGCTGGAAGCTTTACAAGTTAAACTGTAACACAAGAATTCCCTTACTGAATCAAACCAACGGCCACCTAGTCTGGGATTTTGACTCTAGCGTCAGCCAGGTGCCTCTGAAGCTCACAAAGCAAGACACGAATGCTACAGTTATGTCACCACCACCCCCCAACATGAGGCATTCAGAGGTATACTGCCTCTGTGCATGGAAGTTAGCATGGCTAATACCTGTTTGTTTAGCATGGCTAATACCTGCCAACCCATTCTGAATGCTGCTTTTTAAAAAATTAAACAATCTTAGCTAGCAATATGTATCTACCGGTATGTATTTGTGCCAGTAAATACAAGTCTCAGATGCTTCTCAGCCTTGCAAGAGACTCTCAGGCTACCTCCAAACCTTGGAGCAGGGAGAGGATTACCCCACCCCTTCCCCAATTAAAGCATGCCTAGGGCTTGCTTTGGTGTTGCAACTCCAGGGTTTTTCGAATACCTGCAAATGCAGCGCCAAAACAAACACTCCAAGGGGGGGGGGGGGAGAAGAGTGCTCTCAGCTTGGCTCTGTGCTCTCCAGGCATTCCAGTTGTCTGGCAGGCACAGGAGCCAAAGAATCACCAGTTTCCATCTCCGAGTCAGAGAGAAAGGGAAGGGTAAGTTCTTTTGAGCACAATGTGACCATGCAATCCTAGGCACGTTTAGTAAGCCTCACTGAACATAGTATTTCACAGGGGGGGGGGGGGGGAGTTCTTGGCTAGTAAGGCCAGCTAACATTCATGGACTCCTGAATTTTGAGTTTTGTATTAGAGGGAGAAAATTCCACCCCTCCGCACTCAACAGCATCAGTAGTTTTATAAAAAACACTATATTTCCTAAGTTAAGTAGCACCAAATATTTTTGCCTTTCCTCATACGGAAGCCCCCGAATTGGTGGGATGAAGCGATTAAAGTTAGTACAGGCAACCCCCCAATTCTCTCTGCTATAGAACATAACCAAAATAGAATATACACCTCAAAAGCCACCCCACAACACCATGCGAGAGAGTGCTCAGCAACACTTATCTTGCGATTTGGGTGTTACAGGTAAAACAGTCATGTAAAAGGAAAAATCCTACTCCATGGTAGCCCTGCATTGAACTCCTGTGCTGCTAATTAATCATTTCCGTTTACGTGGCATTCATCTGCTTTGTTCCCGCGCTTTTCAGGATAAAGGAAACGGAGTGCCTCTTCATTTGTAACATCTACCAATCTTTTAGATTGTTTCCTTGATAAGGTTTCCGGCAAGAAGGAAACGAAACGTTGGAGTGAGACTACTGGGCTGTGAATTTTAATAAATTATCTGTCTGCTTTGCAAATCCCAGCAACGGAAGACGCAAGCAGAATTGATTTTTTGTTTTTTATTCTGGCTGATTTTTTCCTTTTACATGGCTGTTTTACCCGTAACACCCAAATCGCTAGAAATAATTGCTGGCCATGAAAGCTTTCGATCGAAAATCAACACTTATCTTGTTAGCAAAACATATACCTGTTCCCATGGGGCTAGAACAAAACAAGCAGAAGAGTTTAAAATCATGGCTGAAAAAGAACCACAACACCATCAGATCCTCCAGCCCCAAACCTACTTACCTCAAAGCAAATTGCACTGAAATCAATGCCCTGTTACCCCCAAACTGGTTCAGGCTGCAAGAATCAAGGGAGTCGCATGCTTATTGCTTATTTGAAAACCAAGGGAGTCGCATGCTATGCTTATTTGATGGAATTAATAAAGAGGTTTCCCTCTTACAATACAATGCAGAATATTTTGTCGTGTTCTCCACTTTCTAGTTCTTATGCTGAAGAGAAACTCCACCACTTTAATTCAGGATATCCGAGAGACTGCCTTCTCCCATACATTCCAGCCTGCCCTCTTAGGTTATCTGAGGGGGCTCTCCTGCAAGTGCCACCTCTATCTCAGGTTAGGGGAATCGCAGCATGTGGGTGAAGCTTCTCTGTTGTGGTGCCACAATTGTGGAACTCCTTACCAGGGGAATTGAGAACTACCCCCTCCCTCATGACTTTTCGACGAGGGCTCAAAACATTTGTTTCGTCTAGCATTTGGGTGATGGGTTGATGTCTGACTTCTGGGTCTCAAGATGTTTTGTTCCGTTGCTTCTCTGCTCTATATTGTTGCGCCCCCCCCCTGGTTTTTATTGTTTAACTTTTTATGTATTATAGAAATAAAGCTTTCATGGCCAGCTACTAGAATACAAGACACAAGTTTTATGGGTGAAGTAGCCATGTAATTAAATATAAAATACGAAGAACTCCAGGCACACACGTGTAAGATCTTCAAAAAGCGCCACTCATAACAAGCAGCAAAACAATGAGTGCGGAGAACTCCGATGTTTACAGGAACCGACGTTTCATCTTATTTCCTAAGACATTATCTAGGTCAAGACAGCTTGGCTGTTGGGATGGCACTGAAAACCAACTGACAGAAACAGAACTTAAAGGGAAACAACAGGCAGAGCTTAACAGAGATCTTAAAGGAACATCAGACAGATTCAAAAGGCAAAACACATCTTATAAATCAGCGGGGTATACATTTTTTAAATAAAATAATTCTCCAAAAGGTATATTTCAGGTATAGCAAAATGCAGATGTGAAGGGGAGAAAGCCAGACAATAAGAGACGCTCCATTGGTTCATGGCCCTCATTTGTGTAGATCTACCCAGCTACCCACTGGAACAAGAGACACGACATCTACCTGCATGATCTTGTCTCCAACCTGAAGCCCCGCAACTTCAGCTGGGCCGCCTTCCGTCACCCTGGTTACATAAATGCCCTGGGAAGAAAGAGAGAACACGGTGTTTATTAATCCCTCCTCAAGTACAGAACAAAACATACAAGATGCATTTTAACCCAATCCACTCAACTCAGGGTAAGCAGTTCACCAGTCCCAGTGGCGTCACTGCAGGGGGGGGGGGCGGAGCTCTAAGTTCCGCTGAGATCGGAGCCTCCGTTACACGGAGGAACGAAGGCTCCGGTCTCAGCGGAACTTAGAGCTCTGGCCCCCCCTGCAGTGACGCCACTGACCAGTCCTGCTGTTCAAATCTCCATTTGAGACGCACAGAGGTGCAGATGAACGGCTAACGTTTTTGCGGCCTTATAAACTTTTCGTCAGAGGCTCATTTGACTATCCTTCACACCGAGGCCCCTGTGCAACAGAGCCCAGACAGCAGAGTTCCAAACCAAGGGAGGGTCCAGAACTCAGTTGCAGACTGCTATTTTAAAGGGGACCAGGGGTCACCACAAAAAGGATGCTACAGTAGCAGATGAGGCACTTGGGTCCAATTCAACTCTGGGAAGGACTGGAGACAAGCAGGCTGAATTCCACCAAAGTCACTGATGCCATCCTCAGGCCTAGACGGCAGGTACTCACCTTGTCAGTTTTGTCCTCCGAGAAGGGATTCTGGGTGGGGTCCTGGTCGATGCCCCCTCCAATGCTGAAGCCCAGAATTAGGTTCTCCCCTTGGCGGAGTTTGTGAATTTCAACTCTTTGCTAAAGCAAGAGGGAAGAGGGACAACCAAGTGAGAACTCTTGTTTCTAGCTCCATGACCTCATATGGCTCACAATCCATCCATTTCTGGCACTGGATTTTGCAGAACTCTTATCAGCAATTTTGTGTATTAGGATCTTGAGCTCTAGAGCTGTATCATCATCATCAAGCCCATAGTTACACCAACGGCCACACCCCGTCTAGTTAGGAAGGTGAGCAAAAGTCTCCAAAACCGAAAGAGAGGGTATCACAAATTACTTTGTGTGTCATAGTATAAAAACATTTGCTGTCTGTACTTGCTAGAACTGGAACCTATCCATGATCCCAGGCTGAGCAGAGCCATTCGCTGTCCTGCTCTCCCCATACACAAGAAATGCAGGAAAAATGTTCTCCCTACAGAAGTACAGGTGGGCCCCCATATCCGCTGGGGATATGTTCCAGGCCCCTCTGTGGATACTTGAAACCGTGGATAAGAGAGAACACCCCCTCCATGGTTTCCTGAGGGCCCCCCCACCCTGCCTCCCCTGCAGGCAGGTATGCTTGCCCCCCCCCCAGCTCTTATTTTTCTTTCAGCAAGCTTTGTTTCTTCCTTAAAACAAACAGAAAAGCAGCCTCCATTGCAGGCAAGTAGAACGAGACTAAGTCCTAGAGAGGCTCTGCAAGGTTAACAGAAACCTTGCAGAGCCTCTCTAGTACTTAGTCTTGTTCTACTTGCCTGTAATAAGCAGCCTCTGGCTGCTTCTCCTGTTTCTTTAAGGAAGAAACGAAGCTTACTGGGAAAAAAGTAAAAGCCTGGGGGGGTCCCCACGATCCGTGGATAACTGAAACCGTGGATATGGAGGCCCACCTGTACACAGTTGTGCTAAGCTAGCAACAAGCTTTCCACATTTGAGCTAGAAGTCCCCAAGACAGAAGTCCCCAAACGTTTCTAGTCATCGTGAGTGCTTGGAGGGTGGGGGATGTGATGACACACCCAGGATCCTGCCGCCACCAAGAAAATTAAGGGGTTTTAGCAGGTACTTGGGGGTTGTGTCGGGCCTCCGGAGGGAGCAAGGAACCTGCAGACCCTTCTGTAGGCCTCACCGCGCCCCAAAACGGCCCCATGAAGAGCCTACTTCCATTTTTCATTGTGAAAACGGAAGTGGGTCATGATCTCTTCACGGAGCAGTTCGGGGATATGGGGAGGCCTGCAGAGGGGTCTGTAGGCTCCCCGTCCCCCTGGGACACCCGGCATGACCCCCAGGTACGTGCTAAAATCCCTGAATTTGTGTGGTGGCAGCACAATCCCAGGAGCATCATCACTGCAGGACGTTACTCCTCTTAAGGGAACAGCGACCCATTGTTCTCAGTTGGGAACCTCCTCCCCAAGGAATTGGTGGGAGGATGAAATGATAGGCTGAGCTGCCCTCATGTCACAGAAGGGCAAAGTAGGTGAAAGGGTCTCTAGCTGACTTGGCTGAACCACTTTGACCCAAGAGCTGGGCAGAAATGCCTCTGAGAGGGTGGGCTGCAGAGAAGCCTAGGAAGGAAGAGTTAGGAGCGATGCAGAGGAATGAGGGAGGAGAAGACAAACCTGAGAGAGAGCACAGACAGGCAGGAGGAATGTTGAAGTTAACATATCGATTTGAAGTAGTCAGTCAAACTACAGCAGTGGTCCCCAAGTGGTGCTACTGTCTTGGCACCCACCCTGCTGCAGACGTGGAGCTCGGCACCTGGAAGTAATTGGTGATGATGTCACCGCCACTTACTTTGCGAGACCACAAACTGACCCTGAAAACCACGGTAAAAGGCTCGGGGCGGGCAGTGGGCTTTTCAGGTAACAAAGATACCAAATGCGATGCTTCTGCTCCATGGTCTTCTGCGTCGCATCCTCGCTGTCGAGCGGCTTGGGCGGTGAGCATCCCGTGGCGCCCCTGGGGAATCGCCACGCCGCACAGTTCAGGAAGCACTGGGCTACAGGATGCTGATCAAGTTGCTTCTGCCTACCATAGAACCTGTTTTTCATTCTCTTGATAAAAGACCATCTTCTCAGTTAGGAGGCCCAGTCAGAAATGAGGAGGAAGTGTAGGATTTTGCTTATGTAAACAAGCCGCTTTTCCAGTTTTTTTTTTAATTGGCAGCTGAAGTTTGTTATGAGCTCATTGGAAAAAGCAGCCCACTTGCACGGAACAGAGATAAAGGGAAGAGACAAGTGGGAGGGCAGCCAAACAAGGCCGAGGACAGCAACGCCATGCCAATAGCCTGACTGGTTGCCTCGGGTACTGAAAGTGGCTGAAAGGTTAGAGAGCATGACTGGCACCCACCATGCAATCACATGGCACTCTTATCGTACACATGTGTTATGGCTATCAGCTGGGCCTAAGATGCAAACTTAACGTCTCTTCTGAGAATAGCAGCTCTCTTTTATAAGAACTTAACATTTCCAGCTCGCAATCACGGAAAGCATTCCGCTTCTAGTAGAGGAATCTCAGAGGAACAGACAGGCAAACCCAGAAACTGAGGGGAGAGACAGTACAACCCCTCCTGTCCCCCAATCCCGACTTTGGCAACTGGAAATAAGCCAGCCTAACCCCATGCACAGTGTGCTTCCCAGGAATATATTTTTGGATTCATGCTAACCTGCTTCAAATGTGGGGAGAAGATTCTCAGGGAGAATGCCCTTAGTTACATACTGGGCAAGCAGTAAAGTTGAATCCAGCTTGGGGCATGCATGTGTGCGTGACCGACCAACAATACATTGTAAGAACGAATGCTAATCTCTCCAATAGCTCAAGGACCACGCTATCAAGCTTTCCCTTGCACCATTATAGTCCAGAGCAACATTGGCATTGCCAACTTGTTAATAAACCACCACTTCTGTGACAGTATGTGACAAAGGTCTTCTTTCACTGTAATCTCACAATAGGTACCTATCAGACAGGTTATTCCGAAGGGGCTACATCTCCCCAAAGGCACCCTCTCCACTGCACTCCAACAACCTGAGGTTTAAGGGTTCAGGTACCACCAAGTCATTTTTTTTTAATCACCACTGATGTTGCGAGAACCAGGGTAGAAAAACCATGGTCTGTCTTTTTTTAGCATTCGGTGAAAATGAACTCATTAAAACACCAGGCCGAGGCATGAGTCACTCCTTGCCAACCATGACTGGCTGTTTGCAAGAGGCAAAGCAAGTTATGGGTAGGGCTGCCCAGAGGGTTTGTTCTCTTCTTGAGCAGACAAACAGTTACACTTACTCATTCCCCTGATTGCAGGAGACATTTTCACTCCTCCGAGCTATTTGCTGACCCAGCCCTGAATCACCAGCTACTCCCAAAGGAGACTGATAGATTTGTTTCAAACAGATCTAATGGTGGGAGGGGCAGAGAGGAGAGAATAAGGCCATTGATTTGTGGGGATAAAGGGGGGGAGGAGGAGGCATCAGGACAAGCAGGAAAGGATAAGATAGCAAAATATAGCTTACATGGAACCAAGTCATAAAGACAAGGAACAGAGATCAACACAGGCATCAGGTGAAGGAACAAAAATATTCCCAGAGGAGTTGATAAGTAGGGAGGAGATCGCCCTCCTCAAGAGGTCAATGGGAACAAATGGCATTCCCAAAGAGTGCAAGAGCAGGTAGGGAAAGAGGTCCCAGTCCCCAATGAGGAAGGGGAACACAAGCATGCAGACAAAATGCAAAAGAAAAGGAGACAAATTAACCTCCAAGACTAAAAGAGCAGACGCACAGGCAAGAATCACACATCTCCCTAAAAATAGGGAGAGAATAAAAATACTTCCAAATGGAATGGGGTTTATTCCTTAGGCGAGGGGATGGAGGGAAAGACAACATTCACCACTCCCTGAAAAAAAGGGGACTATATATGAATAGGATGGAAGGAGGGGAAAGAAGTCACGAGGACAGATTATTAGAAAGCTAATGACCACACTGTAGTCTTCCCCCAGTTACCACATCTCCCTCCCCTTTCTCTGTGGGGTCTCCCTTGTGCCCACTTTCTTCTAGACTGGGAGTTTCTTGGGACACTGCAGTGCAACAGCCAAGAGGCCAAACAGATCCTTGCCTCTGCCATGACTGTACCAGGCAGCCTTAGGCAAACGACTCCAGTCTTGGCCAATCTCCTATATGGGGATAATAATACATTGCAGGGTTGGCATAGCCATAGAGATTACAAAAAGGCAACACATACAGGTACTTTTAGAACGCTTTGCACATTCAGGAAGCACTGTACAGTACATTACTACTACCAGTATTATTATTATTATTATTATTATTATTATTATTATTAATAGTGCTCCTCTCGTTCTTTGAGAAGCACCATCTCCAGGGATAGCAGCATGAACATAAATAAAATGTATTTATTTATTTAAAAGGAGACATACACGCACTGAAGGTTGACAACAAAAGCTTTTGGCACCCCACCCCAACCCTAGTCATTTTCTATCCTTCCCTAAACAAGGGGGGGGGGAGAAGAGGGAGAGCGCCTAAAATACTTTCCAGAAATGAAGGGGAAGAGATCCCAAACAGGGAGGGGGTGGAGAAACAGAAGGGGGTGTGTGTCTTGGCTTCAGCTTCCCCGGCTCCAAAGCAAATAACAAACTGGTTCTTTCCCCTACAGTTTCTTTCGGGAGGGAAAGTATCTTTATTTTAAGCTCATCGCCCTTCGCGCAAAGAGAACAAATTAATCCCTCCAAAATGATGAAGCGGGGAGGAAGAGGAGGTTTGGGGAGGAGGGAGAGCTTAATGCGCAGGGAATGAGGGGGTGGGGCAGGGCACTGCGAGCCCCCCAATTATAGCCTCCCCATCTCCTCTCCCCGACTCACCACCACGGCCGTAACCGGCTGCCCCGGGATGTAAGACATGACTTCAACGCGCCGCTACCGATTCTCCTTCGTCCTTTTTCCTTCAAACGGAACAAAAGGCAAAAGCTGCCGCCCGGCCCCGCCCCCGGCACTGGCCACGCCCCGTTTTGGGCCACGCCCCTTATTTCTTCCCAACCGGTTTTCGCGGTGCGTCACGTCATCTTACGCCCTCTTTCCGTCACTCTGACCTGGCCACGCCTACCTCCCGCGGACACAAGGGAGGGGGGAACCGACATACTCACGAACTATCGTAGGAAGCTCCCGTCCAAGGACGCACCAGGAAATCCATGGAAATTGAAATTTCTCAGCTAGGGGACTTTCCGGGCCCGGGCTTCTACTCCTGTTCTAAATTTGAGCCAAATTTTTAAAAATAAAAATCAACAGTCTTCTCCCCCGCCTTACATAACAGAGTGATTTTTCCACGACTGGGGCAGGATTTGAACCTTGGGCGAGTTTTAATTGCGGTTTGCGGATGCCCTCCCAGCAATAGGCATGCTTTGAAAAAGTTGAGAAACAGAAGTTAAAGGAATATGCAGATGGTCTTTGTGCTTTGTGGGAAACAAGAGTGATTTTTCTACACAGAACGAATCATCTCCGGGATTCAGATTATAAAATGGCTTTATAAAATGTAACAACTGTATGCTACTGATGATTTCAGAGTGATTTTTGTTTGCTTTTTAAAATAAAATTATATTTAAAATAAAATAACCAGCCCATGGATGGCTAAGGATCACCCCTGTGGATTTCCAAGTGCAGGACATGTAATACTTTCCCATCAGGGTGGATTTTTCCATTGAAACGGTTATTACATGTAAATAATGTACGAGCCAATGGGTGGCAGCAGTGGGTTAAACCACTGAACCATGAGCTGTCAATCGAAAGGTCAGCAGTTCGAATCCGTGTGACGGCTCCTGCCAACCTAGCAGTTCGAAAGCAAGAAATTGCAAGTAGATTAATAGGTCAGTGGGACGGTAACATGTGAAAAAAAAATAACAGCGTTCCATGCGCCTTGGTGTTGAGTCACGCCGGCCACATGACCATGGAAACGTCTTCGGACAGCGCTGGCTCTTCGGCTTTGAAACAGAGATGAGCACCGCTCCCTAGAGTCGGACACGACTGGACTTAATTGTCAAGGGATATACCAGTACCTATGTACTGTATGTACGTACTGTATCTCTTCATGAACGTACTGTATCCATCCCACCATTCTTCCAAGAGGTTGGTGTACATAGTTCTCCCCCCAACGGTTTCAAATCCAGCAAGTGTGGAAGGACGAGTGATGGCTATGTGGACAGTACTGTGGGGAGTACTGTGCCACATGAGGCAATTGCCTCAGAGTCAGGCTGCAATCTCATACACACTTTCCTATTGAATTCAATGAGAATAACAGCACACTGGCGTCGCTCAAGGTGGAGCGGAAAGCTAAGTTCTGCAGCTTTCCGCCCCACCGTTACTCTCCGGTACGAGGCACCCCGCCCCCTCATCATAGGAGCCCGTCAGCGGAGAGAAAGCAATACGCAGGAGCTAAGTTCTGCAACTTTCCGCCCCACCTCAAGCGACGCCAGTGTAACAGCACAATCCTATCCAACTTACTTACACCACCGGTGTAACCAGCGGTGCAGCGAGAACGGAAGGCCCCAAAATGGAAAGGGGATTCAAATCCCCTTTGAATCCCCCTTTGGAAGGGATTTGAATCTCCTTTCCGTCCTGGGGCCTCCTGTTCTCGCTGCACAGCTGGTTACACCAGTGGTGTAAGTTCGATAGGATTGCGCTGTTAGACATGCTGTGTGTCAGCCTCATGGCAAGGCCAGCCCTTGTAGTTCAACACTTCCATTACATCAAACTGACTACAGCAGGGATGGCCAACCTTTCAACATGAATGCTCCTAGCCCTTTAAAGGCTGATCTACACCACACGAATCCCGGTGCGTCCCAGGCGAGTGCAGAGCTGTGTGGCTTCCATTTTATCAGATCACATCGGAATGTGGGAGATCAGCGCACTCCCGAGTTCCGTTGCGATCGGTCCTGGACCATGCTCATGTTTGGTCCTTTTCGGCCAATCAGAAGGAAGTGAGGGCGGGATGTGGAGCGAACTGTTTCACCAATGGGATGAGAGGGAGGCTTTCAGCCAATCGGAGAGCTTGCCAACATGTTGGAAGAAACGGTGGGGCCAGGGCAGCGTCTTGGGGCAGTGCATCCTATCCCCTATGCTCCCGAGCCTCCAAACGCAAATGGAGTGGGTGTAGATCAGCCTTAATGGTTGTACTGTATATTGCAGCTGCCAAGATTCTTTCTTCTCTACACAACTCTTAAGAACGCAGAGGCCCCCTAATGGTGGAAGGTGGGTCACCCACCCCTGGACTATATACTGTAGCATAGTTGTGTGACTGCCAGCAGAATACAGACACAGCTTGCGCTCCAACCACTTGGCATACATACAGTACAGTGTTTTTACACAATTGTAACAACAATTTGTAAAAAACGCTGCCAGTGTAAAGTGGAGATCCCAAATAAAACCGAAAAACATAATGAGTTTGTTGTAGGCCTCTCTATCTAGTAGTCTTCGATTATGTCTCTAAGAAACTCCGAGGCAATAACACAGTTTTCAACACTTTCCCGGAGTTCATCCTGCGCGTGTCACTCTTTCCATTTTGTCCTCTTTTAGGATCCTCCCACTGGAGCTGTCGACCATAGAGGAAAGAAAAGACCAGAGGAACGCCGCAAGGCTTCTTCCATGATACACCAAACCACGGGGCGGTGCCATAGAGGTAGAAAGATGCTAGAGCTACAAAATACAGACTGAATTTCCGATTTAAAAAAATGGAGGGCCTCCGATAACCTACGAGCACCATTGACTGAAAAGATCACCTTTTCCCGAAATAATAACCGAAATTTGACAAAACAAAGGAACTCTTATCTTTGATGCTACGTTTTGAGAGAGTTCTTTTTTGGGAGGGGGGACACGCCGCTGCTGTCCAGCCACAGATATTCTAATATAATCTTCCTGAATTTCTTTGATGATTTCGACGATCAACACCTTCCGCTTTCACTCCCGGGAGAAGAAAATGGCATCCAGAAAACCACAGGCCATCTCTTGAGCATCTCTCTGCCTTTTTCTTTTCTCTATGGGAAGGAAAGGGAAGGCGACGGAGCGACGTTGGGTTTGACGTCACGCCCACCTGCGACCTTTCTGTTTCAAGATGGCGGTGGCGAGGCACTTCCGGTAAGGCTGGCTGAGGCGAAAGTGTGGTCTGTCGGGCTCTTCTGAGAGAAAAAGGTAAGGGGGGAAAGCCTTGTTTGAGGAAAGGGGAAATGAGCGTCATCCTCGGTCCGGGAATCTCCTAGATGTGGTTATGATTTTTCAAAAAGAGCAGGAAATGGGGGTGCTCGTGACGTCATCACGCGAGGCTCTGATGTAATGACAGTGGAAGGAAATGGGGGTGTCGCTGGATTCAAAGGAGAAGGTTGCTTCCCGTCCTTCCCCCCCCCTTTTTTTCCATTTAGAGCCTTTTTATATATTTGTAGCCCACCCTTTCTAGTAGCTCCCAGAATGTTTTAATCTTAAGAGGTTTTAGTTTTGGAAAAAAATACATTTTCTGGTGAAATATGCACAGAGTGGTTCAGAAACATACAATTTATACACATTACTAGTCAAACGTTAATTATTTTGTTGGTGTAATTGCTAAAAGACTGGGCTGTGAAGAATCAGGATTTCTCCAGTTTGAATCCTGTCTATGCCATGAATTCTCACAAGGCGACCTGAAGCAAGCTGTTCCCACTCAGCCTCAGCTTCCTGGCCATGAAATGGGGATAATAATACTCATTTACTTTACAGGGTTATTGTATGGAATATGCAAGTGAAGCACTTTGCACATTCCCTAAGCGCAATACCAATGCTAAACGTTGTTGTAGTCAATGTATATTATACTGTAACAAGGTAATGAATGTATTTTCAAGTCTCCTTGCTATTCATCTCCTTTGACATGAATTTACTTTGACTTGGACAATTTTGACTCAGTTAGGTTGCACCAAATGACACTTGACATTACGAAAGAGGTGCCAAGTCCACATGCTGATCCAGTAGGACCAAAATACTGTACATACAGTACTCTGTATTGCAAAATGAAACCAAAGTATCCAGAAGCTCACAAAGTTAGTCATGAACCAAAAAAAAGAAGATTCATGTGATGCCTTAAAGCAGCTTAGTCGATAAGCCCCCCAAATCTGCTTACAAAAATTCTTGCTTCCCTACTGGTGGGCAGATTCCCTTTCCCTTGTTTTTGGCAGCAACAGTAGTGGAACGTCTTTCTTCCTCTTTTTCCTTTACTATGCCTTTGCAGTTGGCGGCAGCAGCAGCTTCTAGCAGCATTTAAAGCTCTGATAGCATGTCTGGTGGCATGGCTGGGGCAAGGCATTAGCCTTTTTTTAAAATACTGTATATTTGTTGCCACCTCTCTGCTGTCAGCTGCAGCTTAGGCAGCACTTGAAATGCCGAAAACGTTCCCAGCAGCTGGCTTCTGCTGGTTACGTTTTTTTTCTTTAGAATGGGCCAGAAAATTAAGCTGCCCTTACACCGCGCGCGTCCCGGAGTAGCCGTCATGTCGATTCTGATTGGCCCAACGCGTTGCTCCGTGTTCCGCCCCCACAACACCGAACGCAGCCTCTCATTGGCCGAAGCTCGATTTATTCAAGTTGGAACAAGCTTCGGCCAATGAGAGGCCGTGTTCGGTGTTGTGGGGGCGGGATGTGGAGCAACGTGTTGGGCCAATCAGAATTGACTCCGGGCCGCGATGCAGCAAGATGCGTGCGGTCTGTTACAGCTTTTACCCTACGAGATGACTAAAGCTACCACTGCCCATGAAAAACATTTTAAAAATAAGCCAAATACTCTGCTTGAATCTTTTGCCTGGAAAGAAATTCAAGATTGACGGCGGTGACCAGGCACGTGATTAAAGGCAAGACTGCCTTAAAGACTAATAGAGGCGTGGCAGCTGATGCATTTGTGGACTTGGCAATACAGTGTGTGTTCCCAGAAAAGGAGCCTGAATAGTTGAATCTTCCCTATTTTTCATCTTACAGGTGTGTTGGAAGAGGGTCGCTCCTGGAACAAGAATTAAAGCCATGGCTGCAGTGGTGGCCAAACGAGAAGGCCCCCAGTTTATCAGTGAGGCAGCTGTCCGAGGGAATGCAGCTATTTTGGATTATTGCCGGACGTCAGTGTCTGCCCTCTCAGGAGCGACTGCAGGCATTCTCGGCCTGACTGGCCTGCATGGGTTCATCTTCTACTTCCTGGCCTCTGTCCTGCTCTCAGTGCTTCTGGTGTTAAAAGCCGGACGGCGATGGAACAAGTACTTTAAATCTCGAAGACCCCTTTTTACTGGGGGGCTCATTGGGGGGCTCTTCACATACGTCCTTTTTTGGACTTTCCTGTATGGCATGGTGCATGTTTACTAGGAGGAGGAGAATGCATAGTCAGAACGGTTCTGAAAGAGTGGGAGGACTTTTGCCAAATCAATCTCGTAGGCCAGATTCCTGGGGTTGTTGGTCCATTGCTTGCACTGTTAACACTGTCCATAACTTATGTCAGAAAACACACCTGTAGAATCTTGCTAATTAAACAAAATGTGAAAAACCTGGAATCTTTAAAACAATGTCTGTAAAGAGAATGATTTTTCCTTTGGGGGAAGAATTGATTTAGATATTGTAGGATTGAGATCTAGGTGAAGAAAGTTGGAATCAACAGAGCCAGAGAATTAACATCTGATGGATGTTAGTGGAAAAATAGCAGTCTCTGGGTTCTGGGTAACAGAGTGCGGAGGGGGACACCTTGCTGCATTCTGGGGGTCAGGAGTCGGGGGCTAGGAATGGGCCTACGTTATGTGGATTCAGAGTGATGTCCCTGGGGTAGTTTGGTCGGGGGGGGGGCGCCTTGGGTCATTCTATATTAGAGGTACAGAAGCTGGATTTACAGCCCTGTCAAAGAAGAGCTTGAAGTAACATCAAATGACTGAAAGGTTGCAAGTCTTACAGAATCGGGCTGTTCCTGTCTTGTGAGGCTTCCTAGGCGCCATGGAGGCACTGACAGAGATAAGGAACTGAGCTGAGAGCAATCAAGGGAGTATGGGTGTGAAATCATAAGACCAGATAATTTTTTTCTAAAAGTCACAGGTGGCAATTAAGGTTTTTTTAAGGGGCACCTTGGAACACACATTTCCTTATACAATGTCTGATGAGCAAATACTAAATATGTTCCCCCAGAATATGTTCTTTTGTTCCTCTACCTCCTTGTCCTTTCTTTTCACAGTGCTGCCAGATAAAGAAGCTATCCTCACCCAGGGCCCTTTAAGGCTTTGATAGCAGCTACTATGGCAAATGCTACTTAGGAAAATCCTGTGTAAATAACTATGTGCCCAAATAGGTACACATATACTCTCTCCTTAAAATAACTCTGAAACATAGGTCAGGATATCTGTTCCCTTGTTAAAGACAAGGACATAATGGAAGTCATGGCTTATTTAACTAAACTATGGTTTCATGTTATATCTGAACCAGAGCCTCCACAAAAACTGTGGTTTGGGGCCAGCAAACCAAGATCTGCAACCACATTCTGTGCTAACTGGTCTCCCATTGTCTGAATTCACAGGCCATTAATAAACAGTTAGGGCCATTGTCCTATGAAAATAGGAGCAGCTTCCTATGATTTCTAACCCATGATCTGCCTATTATACATATAGAAGCTTGAATCGTGTGAGTTCTTAACTATGGTTAGTATATAAACGTCTTGCATCATTACAAACGTTTTACATCATCTGCACTAAGCCAGGAAGTTGGGGTTAGACTGAGTGTGTGTGGTCTAAGGCCACTCACTTCTAAGTAAGAGTTATACAGTAATTATGTTGTACATCCCACTGAGTTCAATTATACTTATTCCTTAAGAAGCACATGCAGCATTTCAGCTTATGTGAGTTGAGGTGAAATGTGAATGAAGGACCTGGGTCTCTCAGCTTATTCTCTTAACCGTTGCTCTTTGTTAACTTTAATTAGGCTTACCTTCATCCCGGAATCGAGCCTGGCTTCGTCCTAGAGCGGACCCGAGCCGCTCCCAAAGGTGCACCGTGGCAGGCCAACGGGGTTCCGGCTTTGGTTGCGTTGTCAACTGGAAGCCCATTGGCCTGCCGCAGTGCACACTTGGGAGCGGCTCGGGTCTGCTCTAGGCCGAAGCCAGGCTCAATTCCGGGACGAAGGTAAGCCTAACTTTAATGGATTCAGTTTTTTGACATTGACATTTTTGTAGTGTCCTCAGCTACAAGTACCATTGCATGTCATCACAACTGTGTCTTCTGGCAAAGTCCACAGAGGAGGTCACCCTCCTGGCCCTCTTTCAGGGGTGGAGGATAAAAAGAGAGGATTGTTGCCTTCGTGTCTTCTTTGTGGGCTTCCCAGCAGTGCCTAGCTGGCAGATAAAGGATGCCAAACTAGATAGACCCACCTTGGTCTGCTTCTCTTACATTTTCAGCCTGGGCTAATTATGGAAGTGGGAAGATCAGGTCCAAAAGAATGCTGTTGTATTACCTTGGAAACTGTACCTTGACCAAGCAGATACAGTACTTGTGATGAATGATATGAGCCACTGCTAACAAGCAGAATCCAGGAACCAAAGAAGCTAAATCAAAATGAGAATAGAAACCACAGATTTCTGTATGACAGTACTGTACTGTGCTTTTTCAGCCCTAGGACCTGCATTTCATTTTGTGCCATCTGTTGCAGGAAAGACAAGGAAGCACTATACACAGTGCTAAGCATGATTCATCTCGCAGGACTACAACAATCTGGATTTGTCATTGCCAGCAGTTTCCATGACACCATGGTCTCTATGATGACTCAGCACTTATTTACTAATTGCTTTTTTCTCCTTTCCTTCCAGTTGCTCAGGGCAGCATACATGGTTCTCTCCCCCACCCACTTTGGGGTGGGTTAGACTGAGAGCAAGCGACTGACGCAGGATCAGCCAGAGAACTGTATGACAGGGTGGGGATTTTGAACTCTGGTCTCCCTGGGCCTAGTCCGATATACTCACCACAACACTACACAGTCCTAGTAAGTTTGTGTTTTCTCAGCCCTTTCAAGAATGGCAACAAAAATGGTCTCCATTAGATCCAGTTTAACTTTGATGCCAAGAGGAAATTCCCTCAAACATAAGCTTGCAAAAACAGGAGAACTGACACCCGCTAAGGGAGCGCACGCGCACACACACGAAGCATTTCAGACAACTTCATTTGTTTCACAGTAATCTGTATTCAAGTTATATGAACCTGGGGTGCACACAAGCACCTAATTTGGTTTGGATCGCTATTACAAATGCTGTGATCCTTCACACTTGCAATGCAGACACGCAAACCATTTGTAAAGAAATAATACAGGAAAACACCAAAGTCCTTTCTTTGCACTGTTTCCATAAAGTGCATTCTGAGTAGAGGATGTAGGAGACAGTGTGTGAATGCAAGTCAACATTTTAGATGGTGTATAATTCCATGGTTTTCCCCAGAAAACCTAACGTTGCATCAAGTGCGCAGGATTGAAGGCTGCTGATGGAGTGAGTCTTGGGTCAACCTGCATGCAGAACTTAAGTCAAGCCCAATATACGGGAATGATCATAAGTTGTTTTGCAGATGATGTACCTCCCCCCCCCCCCCCAAAAAAAAATCATGGCAGAGAGGACACATCCCTCAGCTCTTCCTCTGGGACTGATCCTACAGTCCTTACACAGAGTAATGGTGCGCCAGTCTCCTTAATTTCTAAAGTTAAATTTTAATTTGGAGCTGGACTTGAGCCTTCCTGACGTTGACCCAGAAGCCTTAATCCCAAAAGAAGCCATGTTGATTTAGTGGTGAATGCTGCCTATGCGCAGAAACACATTTAATTATTGCGCCTTGGTACTGAAAATAGGTTCTGAGGTAGGCTTGATTGATTCATTGTCAGGTAATGTTCCACGTGACTCAGGGTTCTAAAACGTTTTGGGTCACTACTCACATGTTTGGTCAGTTTATCACTTAGATGCACAATTTCTTTTTTCAAGTTTAGTTAATTCAATCTACAAAACACAAGAGCCCAGATTCTTCCTTCACTTGAGATCTTACAAACTAATTAACAATATATATGGGAGCATAATGTGGAGGGTTAACAGGGTTCCAGTTTTCTCTATAATCGGATCTAAAGCCTTATGCTGCATTTTTTACAGTCCATCCTATAAATTAATGAGCTGTAATTAACAATTGCACATAAGGTTCAGGCTGAGGTTTCCAGCCGTGCCTCCCCCCCACACACACACACACAACCCCCCCCCCCTTTTGCAGTACATTTTTTGGCAATTCTTGCAAAAATATTCAGTTATTCATTCGAACGGCCTTCATTTCAGTGACATCATCAATTGGCCAAATATGATTGGTTGGGAATATATTTGAGTTTGGTGATGTCACCACTTCAGACACATCATTACACTATGATGTAATCATTACATTACATTCACTATTTAATTCAAGTGGCTTGCCCTGATTGGATGGGATCACCCATGCGACCGATTCAGGAAGCAATAGCAGCCAGAGGTTTTAAAAAAGACAAATATTTGGCACAGCCCTACATAAATGATTTTCTCCTACTTACATTTCTTAAAAGCATCGTCATTATAGTTAAGGTACACTGTACATTTTTTTCACATTAAACCAATAATACTGATAAATGAGAGGAAAACTCATTTTAGAAACATTGATTTGTTTGATGCTTATTTACATAACGCTTAAAGTTTCTAACCAGCCTTTTCACTTGATGAGTTCTCAAGGCAATTTAATGTGATTTTTTTTAAAGTTATGTTGTTGCCAGCTGCCTTTGCCCATCTTAAATCTTTAGCTTCTCATGCATTTTACATATGTATCTTTCATTAATTCAGTTGTGTATGTACCCTTGAAAAGCTTCCTGTGATTTTCACAGGCGACCCCACATCCAGTCCACAAATACAATATATACAGTAACAGTATATAGTTATATACAGATATAAAAGCCACTGTCACACTCTTGAGTGACCAAGAAACAGAATCCAGTCTGGGACTATGCAGATTAAGAGCATTTTTGATTCCTAATGGCTGAGGTCACCAGGGCATAGTGCAGGTTTAGGTTCCATGCTGACCAAGTCCTTCTTTCTTTTATCCCATATAAATGAACACTTGCCACTCATTTGTACAGTAGGAGTCAAGCACTGCATTTGCAGATACTATGGTAATGAAAGCAAAGCCTGATAGGGCTGTTGGAGATTTCACAGAGGTGTGCAATGTGTGTCTTCCCTTGCAACATACAAACCCTTTCCCTCCAGCCACTTACACACCACGTGTTGTGATGACAGGCCTTTGCTAGCCCCAAAGCAAAGCCTGTGCGTAAACGCTTATCTATTTCTATTATTCAAACAATATGCAACTTCACCAAAAACAGAGTCCAAAGCTGCTGTCTTAATATAGACAAAAATAATCAGTAAAGAAAAACAACGCTCCCAAAGATTTGGAAGTCAACAGTCTCTTAACTCTTCTCAGAAAGCAGAGGTTGCAAAATAACTCAGGAGGTTGAACCCAGAAAATGAGTTCAGCAAACAGCTTAGTGTCTTCTCTTGAAATGACCCTGATTGTCTGGTCTGTCATGTATATGACTCAGCTCTTTGCGCAATGGTGTACTAACTTGCTCCGTCTTTTGAAACCCTAGTGGCACCACCTACTGATTTGTGAGATTGCCATGAACTCTGCTTCGGATGACCCACATAGTCAGAACTGCTCCGAGGTATCTTTTAACACCTGCCAACCAACATTTTTCTTTTATGGGGACAGAAGTTTCTAGAGATGCAACAGCCAGGAGTGACACTGATGTCACATCTGTACGTGTGTGTGTGTGTGTGTGCGTGTGTGTGTGTGATGTTCAACACATATTTTTTCGCTATTTTATTCAAGTGGCTTGCCATCTGTATAGAAAAGTAATCAAACCTTTAAGGCTGCAATCCTAGACACACTTACCTTGGAGTAAGTCCCATTCAACTCAATGAGGCTTACTTCTGAGTAGACATGCATAGGATTGTGCTGTAAGAGGTATATAAAAGTCTATAAAACATTTCTTTGGAGAGCAAAAGTCCAGTCTCTCCCTGCAGAGATTCAGACACACAGTCAGCACAGGAACTGGACACACACCTTGAGTCAGTTGAAGGGTTTCTTGATTAGGACAAGAAGATTCTTTCATTCCATGCGATGTCAGACCCCCACATGGAAAACAACAAATTGCAAGGATTCATTTGGAGTTGTCGGTTTAAAACCAAACTAATCGTTGCGCAGGATGGATCTCAGCACAGTTTGCAGGATGAAAAAAAAAGAAGAAGAAGAAGAAGAAGCTGGTCGAAAACCTACTCAGCAAGTGGTGCTCTGGGAATAGTTGCATAAGCTGTCCGTCAAGACTTCTCGAAGATGTGTGCCGATTGTTCTTGACTATCCCCAAAATAAAAGCTAGTCTGGAAATCCTTTGACCTGATGTACATTTGACGGGCCGAGATGGATGGACGAACCCATTCACATTCGAGGCGACTCGCCAGTTGATTCATAAACAGTCTTCTTTCTCTATCTCCATCACACCATTATGTGCACATTGTTAATTGTGCAAATTGTTTAATTTTATAAAAATGTAAAATCCTACATTGACTGACACAGATGTCCTTGGCTCAGGGTACTGCAAAATGTGTCTGCTTGAAAAACAAGGCTTTGAAAAGTTCTTATGCTGGAAGGGGCCACATTCACCTGGCATCCGTCTATCCATGATGGCTCCAGAGTCATTGATTGCTTTGCTGATTTCCCCCCTGTCTTTGGGGAGTGCAGTTTCCAACCAATGGCCTCGGCGTTAGGGCTCAATGGTCTGCAATTGTCTCACCTGATCCAGCCTGGACAAAGAGTCAGAACTCTGCTCCCCGTTGACTGTATTTTCAGGCATTTTCCTTACGCTTGATCTGTAGGAGAAACAAAGGAAGAGGAAAGGGTAACACACAAGGGGATACAAGTTATTCAAGCTTATATCAAAGTGCTTTCAAATCTCACAGTTCCTTGAAAGCCTAACATGGGCTCCTCAATGGAAGGGTCAATCATGAAGAACAGGCTTCCATGGACAGCCAGCCCATCATGACCAATTTTCTCCTGCAATGTGCAGCTGCTTTGAGCATCCCCCCCCCCGCATATAAAAATAAAGATATGCTTGTAACATTCCTATTTTCATACAAAGGTTACTGCTCACCACCCCCGATATTACACATCATTTTACCTTGTCTGCCCAATTTATTTACTGTGCAGTAGGCTATTCTTCACAGATTTAAGAGCCAAGAAGGTGATGTATTCATTAGGTTAAAGATATACTAGAAAATCATCATTGTCCGACAAAGCACAAGTTGTCCAGAGACAGCTGAAGGGAAGCACTCTCTGGTCTTTGCCATCGGCCAGACAACCGATTGCGAGCCAGGATGGTGTAGTGGTTTGGGAGTTGGACTTAGACCTGGAAGATCCAGGTTCAAATCCCCGCTCAGCCATGAAGCTTCCTGGGTGACCTTGGGCCAGTCACTATCTCTCAGCCTAACCTACCTCACAGGGTTATTGTGAGGACAAAAGGAGGGAAGGGGCCTCAGTGTTCGTGCACTGGCAATGGACAGCCATTTAAATAAATAAAGACAAGATGCACCACCTATTCCCCATGCTGCGATTTATGGTGCAATCCCGCAGCTGGTGCAAGCCGTCTCAAAAGTGCCATAAGGCACTTTGTGACGGCACAGCAATTGGCCAGGCCGGTGCAAAAGCTTGCGTGTGCTGAGGACAGTAAGTTTCACGCCGGGCAGTGCGAGTGTTGAACAGGGTGGGTGGAAGGGCAGGGGAGGGTGGGCAGATCGGGCCTTGGAGGGGGTGGGATCAGTGGCACCAGCGTGCGCCACATTCTATCCCCCTTCCCAGGCCTGTTTCTGATACACGGGTCAGCTCATATTTGCGCCAGCGATTTGGCGCAGGTCTGAGTGAACTCATTGCCACAGCCAGGGCTGTCCCCGGGGCAAGGGGACGAATGTCCCCTTACCTCAAGGAGACCTCCAGCCCACGAAATTCCTGCGCAGGATACAGTGCAGCCTGCACCAGCATGGGAATTTATGGTGAATTGGGCTGTTAATGTCTAAAGATCCTGGGGAGGAATCTGAGCCCAGATGAATAACAATGCTAGCAACTCTAATAAGATTTTAACAAGTCACCCTCCAAAGTCACAAAAATAGGAACAAAATAGGGACAGGAATCAGAAAATAGGAACTGCCCTGATAGGCAGGGTCAGTTGGAGTGTATGTTGAAATGTTTGAGGATACACTCTTTCAGGACTAGAGTTCACAGCAGGTGTTGAACTAGTGACCTGAGGAAAGTCTAGTGAGGATTCAGCCACTGTGCCAAAACTGGTCCTATAACTTTGGAATACCAATAGACCAGGGCTAGTCAGATGAGTCTATCTGATGCTGTATCTATAAACCTTTCCTGGTCAGGTTTGCTTGCTGGTTTGAGCAGCAAAAAGACCTGCTTTTGCCCCCCTAGATCTTGTAAATTACAGATCACCTTACTCTTCCTTGTACCACCTTCAAGTTCATCAGAGCCGGGTCTGATGAAGACTGAGTTCCTGTGCGACAATGGTGAGACCCAACAAGTCTGCCCAGTGTTGTCCGGCATGAATTTATTTATTACAGGTACTGTATATTCAGCCTTTCTTCCATTATGGAACCAGCCCATTCAGGAGGCCAACTGAGGCGTCTGGCTTTCATCCACCTCCACCACTCCTCTCTCCCCCACTCTCTGAATTAAAAATGGAAGAGGGAGGTAGAGCGGAAGAGACGCTCTAGCCCAGGGGTTCTCAACTTTTGGAGGCCCGGATACCCCCTATCACGGTCTAATTTTCTGAAGTACCCCCTGCTAATTAACTGCTAATTAATTGGATTAATCAATTAATTAGGTAATCAATCATTAAATAAAAAAGTACTAAAACAATTTTAAATGTGAAAAAATGTCTTATTTAACTCTGTCTCTGTGTGAGTGAGTGAGTGAGTGAGTCATGCAAGGATCTCTTTTTTTCTCCAAGTCACACTTCCCAAAATCAGCTCCTCCCTCCCCCACTCCACCAAAGTACATTTTCCAAAGTACAAAAACAAGCCCCAAACCAAAATCAGAGAGACAGAAGGGCTCCGAAAATAATTAAAATTTTAAAAATCCATGTTAATTAACACTTAATTAGCTGCTGAAGGGGCAGATAAGGGGCAGGGCTTGGAGTACCCCCAGCAAGAGGTCGGCATACCCCTAGGGGTACCCGTACCACAGGTTGAGAACCCCTGCTCTAGCCCACTACTCTCTTCTGCTCCACACGTCTGCTCTGTTGTGCTCTTCCTTTTTGAATCCGAGGAGCAGGGGGAGAGGAGGTGACTGGTATGCCACCAGGTATGAAGGGTGAGATTTGATGCCCAATATCAGGTGCTGGGTCAGCCTCAAGGCAGTGTACAGGTGCTGACCAGACTAGGATTTGCTTCGCTTCAGCCATGTTGCTAGGTCCTGTGTCCTCAGGCCACGGTCTGGGAATTCAGTGTGTGCCCAGAATTTCCCAGAATTCTCTGCAGGACACAGGGGTTCTGGCTTAGAGGTTCCTCAGAAGATAAAGTCACTATGGACAGAGGCGTCGCTCCGGTAGGGGCGGGGCTGTAAGTTTTGCTCGGTCGGAGTCCCGTTTACCGAGCGAGCAGGAGGCGGCCCCGCCCCCTCACTGTCAGAGCCATTCCCCTGCGGAGAAAGCAGCAGGCTGCCTGCTGCTTTCTCCGCAGGGGAATGGCTCTGACAGTGAGGGGGCTGGGCCGCCTCCTGCTCGCTCGGTAAACGGGACTCCGACCGAGCAAAACTTACAGCCCCGCCCCTACCGGAGCGACGCCTCTGACTATGGAAAGGATTTGCTGAAGGCAGAGGGTCTGAAAACGATGGACTTCATCAGTTCATTAGTAGAGATTCTTCTAAAAATAAATGTACTATTTTTAAGCCTAAAATTCACAGAGGGAGGGAGGTTGCGTCAAGTGATTCATTTTTGTCCCGTGCCAAAATATGGCTCTCCCAAGGTTTCTCAATGGGCCTGAAGCTCTCCTCCTCCTCCTCCTCTCTGCGCATTGCACCATCTGCTTCCAGCCAATCTGTGACTTAAGCAGGCACACTGATGAATTATTCAGATCCATGTTCTTTCCACTCGCAGGGTCAGCGCAAATTGTCAATTACTGGTACTTCTGCTATTCTTTTTACTGGGACCTCATTATGGCTGATGAGCTGAGAGACCATTTCACGCAAGGTAACCCCCCCTGTCATTTTTCCTAGGTCAATTCCAACTGTGATTTTGGGGAGCAGGGGGCTCTCTCTCAAGTAATTGATGTGCAATGTCATTGTCAGGCATCAGGCCATTAGCTGGCTTGACCCCGCAAGGCCTTGACAGTCATTCCATGGATGGGTTATATTGCCCTGTCATTAATCACTTCTCAGGATGGTGTAGTGGTTTGGGAGTCGGACTTAGACCTGGAAGATCCAGGTTCAAATCCCCGCTCAGCCATGAAGCTTCCTGGGTGACTTTGGGCCAGTCACTATCTCTCAGCCCCACCTACCTCACAGGGTTGTTGTGAGGACAAAAAGGAGGCGAGGAAATATGTACACCACCCTGAGCTCCTTGGAGGAAGGGCGGTATAAAAATATGAAAAATAAATACATAAATAAAAACCTGGTGCTTGTATTGCATTGCTTTTCAAATTCCGTTCTGGGGAACCCTGAGGTTCTTTGCAAGCTTACCAGGGGGCTCTCAGTGAAAGAGATCGGTAGCAGCAGACAAACGTCCCCGAAAGAAAGACAGCTCAGCCACCACTATAGATCTTCCCTTGCAATGTAAAGCTGCACGGGAGCGTGGCAGCAGGGCTAGAATGATCATCTGCTAGGCAGACTGAGGGGGTGACTGTAGGAGATGGATTGGCCACAAGGGGGCATCATTCAGGCGTTGATGCTGTTGTCCACCTCAGCCTTCTCCATCATCCCTCCTCCTCCATGCTCATTGGATTTGAAAAGGAAGAGAAGCAAAACAGCAGGTGTGAAGGAGAGAGAGGGAGACTGGATTGGTAGGCTATAGCTTTAGCTTTAGCCTCTCCTCTCCCCCACACTTCCCCTTCTGCTCCATTTCCCTCTTCTAATCCAGCAAGTGCAGGAGGAAGAGGAGGAGGGACAGCAGAGGCTCTTGTCTTTGCACCTGTTAGCACTTTGCTGGCCAATGGGGGGGGGGGCAGCATTTGGCATCCTGCCTCAGGCACTGAAAGGTCCTGAGCTACCTCTGATTCTGTTCTAGGGCAGTGGTCTTCAACCTTTTTTGTGCCACGACCCCAATGAATGAATGAATGAAGTATGGGGCTGGGGACCCACCATTGATCCCACCCCCCTCCCGGAACCTGGTCTGCCCACCCCCCACTCCTGTCGCCACCCCTCACCCCAGCACCAGCAGTCTCATCCTGCCGAGCTCGTCTGGCCCGCACCACCAGTAGCGGGGTCATTCCACAACAGGAGAGCCAAGCCGCAGTTCCCTACAACCTCCCCAGCAAATCGAAAGGAGAGCCCCCCCCCAGCAGGTTCCCCACCACTACCACCCAGCATTACCCCCAGCAGCCATTTTGGTTCCCATACGTTGCCACGACCACTCAAATGAGGCTTCATGACCCCATGGTTGAAGAACAGTGTTCTAGGGCACATACAGGGCAATGGTGAGACTCAGTATGTCTTACCAGTGCCCTGTTTGACTGGACTGTGGTCTCTAAAATCTGTCCCAGAATCCTCTGCAACGCTCAGGGATTGACATGTAGAAATTCTACAGAGGACAAGTCCACAAGGAAGGGGGTTCCCTTACGGTGGAAAGTTTGAACATCACAGTCATGGCGCATCCCACTTCACATCTGAAACAGTCGCGTCGCTACGACGCGCGACACCCCAGAGCGGGGTCGCGCGTCGCCCTTAAGGAGGAGGCTCCGCCCCCACGCGTGACGTCACACGCAGGAGCAGAGCACCCTCCCCGCTCCGCTTTCGGCTCATTTTGGAGCCGAACGGACACAGGGGAGGGCGGGGGACCCGCCTCCAACTAAAAACTGTAAGTGGGGGGATCGCGCGTCACCCCTATACGTGCGACGCCCCCCGGCGGCCCGCCCCCCCGCTTCCCCCCGTCGACGCCAGTGATCTGAAAGCAACAACATACCTCACTTCTTCATATTTTTTGCCTCTGTAGAAATTGCTCTTTTTGATCAGATACAGCAGCACCAGGTCGCAGAAGAAAGCTCCCTACGAGGATAGCAAACAACATGTGACACTTACGTAACACCAACATGAGGAAGAATAAAAAGCTAGGGAGCTTATCCACCACTGTGCATGTGCTCCAGCGTAGACAGGGATCTCTTGCTTGTGTGGGCCACTCTGTGCATTTCAGCAAAGGGAGGAACATGTTTGCACCTCTCTAATGAAATGACTGGGGTGTACGTACACACACACACACACACACACACACACACACACACACACACACACGCGCCTTTCTTGGTCATTGGATTTCTCCTCCGACTTTAATCCAAGGCGGTGTACATGGGCAGGCTGTCCTAACCCCCCTTGTTGTTTTTTTTACAATATACCAGTATATAAATGTCCAATCTTTCATGAACGGCTACTTTCCAGGTGGTATCCTTTTTACAGTCTGACAATTCTGCTGGCTGGTGCCCCCCACACTCGACCGATGCAGCTGGAAGCTCTTATCTCTCCTCCTGGAGGCTTTCACAGCTTTTTGCCGGCGGCGTGTCTCGAACTTATCAAGTTCACCGGTCTTTGGGCTTTGAAGGCAGCAGCTCTCCCAACTGAGCCAGACTCTTCTGCAGATCTTGTCAGTGTGAGGGAGGGTTGTTTGCATGCAGAGCACTTCCCTGGATCAGGGCAAAAAGCCCGTCAGCTACAGCTTGAGTAGGATTTACTTACTGCACCCATCAGCGCAAGGCCTGATCCCACGTTGATGATTGTTGGAATGATGTTAAATTTCCCTGCCTGAAAGAAATGTGAAAAATGTATGAGCTGGTGAACTGGTTACCAGAGAGTCAAAATTCTACTTTTCTGTGGTCATTGGAGCCGGATGAGTTATGGCAGGTTCAAGAGCTCGGTCTGTCTTTTTTGGACTCCTCCAGGACCAATCGGCCGCAAGGCCAACTTGCCTATGAGGTTTACTGATGCACACAGCTGGGGCTGTGGCAAAGAGACTGAGCTGTGAATCAGGAAGTCTGCAGTTTGGATCCTGCTTCTGCCCTGAACTCACTGGCGGTCTAATGCAAGACACTCAGCCTCACCCCTTCCCCACCTGCAATGTGGGGACAGAAGTATTGTCCTCTGTTGTAAGGATGACTGAGATAATGTATGTGAAGTGCTTTGAAGAAGCGGCATAAATACTAATTTGACTCAGTATCATTCACAATAGAATCTTGTGACTGTCTACTCAAAAATTACTCCCATGTAAGTATGTAGTATTGCAGCCTTAACTTGAGAAATGTTGGCTATCGCTGCCTCAGTGGGTCAAAACGAGTAGGAGTGAGCTTTTCCCAATCTTCCTATGATCATAAGCACATCCTATTCATGTTTAAACATGGATCTGGAAATCAGGTCACTGGTGGCCTAATGGTCACTGCAGCCCAGTATTATCTTATTATGTCGCCATACCTGTTGCACAGGAACATAAGAACATAAGATACCTGTATTCTGTTGCCACTCCCTTGCACCTGGCACAGAGAAAACCTACTTCTAAAACCAGGAGGTTGCTTATGGCTTGTAACCTGCGATGGTCTTTTCCTCCATGAATCTGTCCAAACCCCTTTTAAAGGCATCCAGGCCAAGTGCCATCACCACATCCTGTGGCAAGGAGTTCCACAGATTAATTACACGCTGGGTAAAGAAATATTTTCTTTTGTCCGTTCTAACTCTCCCTCCACTCAATTTTAGTGCATGTCCCCTGGTTTTGGTGTTGTGCGAGAGGGAGAAGAATTTCCCTCTATCCACTCTCTCCATCCCACGCATAATTTTATACGTCTCAATCATGTCCCCCCTCAGGCGCCTTTTTTCTAGGCTGAAAAGCCCCAGACGCTGTAGCCTTTCCTCATAAGGGAGGTGCTCCAGCCCACGAATCATTCTGGTCGCTCTTTTCTGCACCTTTTCCAATTCAACTATATCCTTTTTGAAGTGTGGTGACCAGAACTGGACGCAATACTCCAGATGTGGCCTTACCATCGATTTGTACAAAGGCATAATGATATTGGCCGTTTTATTCTCAATCCCTTTTTTAATGATCCCGAGCATGGAATTGTCCTTCTTCACAGCCGCTGCACACTGGGTCGACGCTTTCATCGACCTGGTCCACCAGCTGACTTCTACTGAGCCAGGCCATAGTTTGGGCCACTACTGTCGACTCTGACTGGCAGTTGTCTCAGCTTGCAAATTGGGAGGCGGCGCCCAACTCCATCTTCTCAACAGCTTCCAATGCTCCTCCCCCCACTCCCTGGATTAAAAAGGGGGGGGTGGAGCAGGAAGTGTGGAGGAGAGGAGATTGCCGGACTAGCCTTTGTACTTCCTCTCCTGCTCCATTTCTCCACAGTCTCCTTCGCGGATTAGGAGTGGTGGCAGGTGCACTGGCAGGTTAGGAGGGGGGTTGATGGTATCCGGCATATTGCCCAGAGCGCCAGAAGGTCTTGGAACAGCCCTAAGTGCTCTACTACTGAGCTATGGCACTTCCCCTCTTCTCAGAGTAGGTATGGGAACGATGTGGTGATGGCACCTGGACTTTAAAAGGGGATAGATTCATGAAGGAAAGGTCCATCACAAATTAAAAGCCATAACCAACCTCCTGGTTCTAGAAGTAGGTTTTCTCTGTATGCCAGGTGCAAGGGAGTGGCAACGGGATACAGGTCTCTTGTTGTCTTGTGTGCTCCCTGAGGCATCTGGTGGGGCCACTGTGAGATACAGGAAGCTGGACTAGATGGGCCTTTGGCCTGATCTAGCAGGGCTTATGTTCTTATATTCTTATGGGAAACTGAACTAGAGCTGTATGGGTGACACACTGTCCAGGAGCCTCAAATCACCCTGAGCTTCCCCAAAATATAAGCGCAATGGATTATTTTCTCCAGGCTTGAGCAGCACATTACCTTGCCGTTCACCATCACATCAAAGCGGATGCCGTAGGCTTTGATCAGGGTGCGGAAGTCAACGTCAGCCGAGTCCTTGTAGTACTTGGCAAATCTAAAAAGCAGAACACAGCACCTTGTTGGGATTTTGTGCCCAAATGTCAGCCTATTAACGGTTGAGCCTCCAGCTGGCTTTGAACTGGAGACCCAAAGGGATTTGAGACAGAAATTCAGCCTGTGTGCCACCATCTATCCAACTATTCACTTTGCTCTCTCTGTATGTTACCTGAAGTTGTATCCTGACGAGATGGATTTCTCCGCAAACTTGTTATCCAGCCGGCTAAAAGAATAGTGAGGGTTGCATTCAGAGGGAGCCTTATCAAGATCACAGTTCCATTCAATCTGAATTCCTATCACACCACCCTTAATGAAAGAGAGACAAGGTTTTCAGTGGGCACTCTGTTTCCAGATCACATAGCCCTCCACACCCACCCTGTTCCAATTAAGAACGGCCCATCCATGAGGCCAACTAAGGTGGTTGACTCAGGCAGAGAACTGGCAGGACCACCACCCTCTGTCTGTTCACTGATCTCCTCTTCCTCCAGCTCCCTAGATTTGAAAAGGGAAAGGGAGCAGAAGAGGAAGCATAAAGGAGAGGAAATGCTTCATCCCGCATGAGATTAACCAAAATCTTTCCTTGCCACTTCCATTACTTTGCCTCTCTCCATTACTTCAACATCCAGCCCAAGGAAGAGTTCTGTGTAATTCTGAAATTCAGATCCTTATTCATTTATCCATTTGTATTCTGGCTTTCATCTGAGGAGCTCAGGACAGCACACTAAGGGCGCAATCCAAACCTACTTAGGCTGCTGTTGTAACCAACGGCCCAGCAAAAACGAGAGGCCCCAGAATGGAAAGGGGATTCAAATCCCCTTTGAATTCCCCTTTTGGAGGGGATTTGAATCCCCTTTTCGTTTTGGGGCCTCCCGTTTTCGCTGGGCCGCTGGTTACAATGCCGGCCTAAGTAGGTTTAGATTGCGCCCTAACAGCACAATCCTATGCATATCTACTCAGAAGTAAGTTCCATTTATTTCAGTGGGACTTACTTACTTCCAGGTACATTTGTGTAGGATTGCAGCCTGTTATCCTATTTGTAGCCTCACAACAACCTTGCAAGGTAGGCAATTTGCCTAAAGCCACACAGTGAGCCAGGATTAAGCCCGGTCTTCCTGGTCCACATCAACCACAACACCATGCTGGTTTGCCTGCTGAACTTCCTGCATTTTGAATACAGGCCGGTCGAAATGTGTCCTGCCCAATCAGCTGGGGCTAGAACCCTTTTTAAGTCAGTTGAAAAGATGTTATATTTTTTCATATAGCTGATTAAACATTAAAGGTAAAGGTAAAGGTATCCCCTGACAATTAAGTCCAGTCGTGTCCGACTCTAGGGTGCGGTGCTCATCTCCATTTCAAAGCCGAAGAGCCAGCATTGTCCGAAAACGCCTCCGTGGTCATGTGGCCGGCATGACTCTCCTTGCCGCAGCGCGTAGCATGCAGCTGGAACACGGAGCGCTGTTTACCTTCCTGCAAGCGGTACCTATTTATCTACTCGCATTGACATGCTTTGGAACTGCTAGGTTGGCAGGAGCTGGCCAAGCAACGAGCGCTCACCCCGTCGCGGGAATCGAACTGCCGACCTTTCGATCAACAGCTTATGGTTCAGCGGTTTAACCCGCTGCGCCACCCGCTGGCCTATGATTAAAAAGGCTTTGATAAAGGTTTTTGTGGCTGAAAAAAGTTGGTGTGGTGGGCAGGGAAAGTCACATGACAGGAAGTAGAATGAGAAAATTCCTACCGCTAATGCCATTTCCTGAAAGTTGCTCCCAGCCCATCTCACAAGATTCCCCAGAAGGAATATGGGGCAGTATGGTTGGTCTGCTCCATAGCGGCATGTTTTCAAATAGGCGTCATCTTCCGTGTCTAGAACATTAGTCCTATGTAGGAGTGCAGCATGGAAACAATGAGTTAAAGAAAGAAGCTGCTCACAGACAGTTACCTCCTTGAGCTTGCCTTTAAGCAACACTTCTGGGCATAACTACACCACAGATTTAAACTGGTTTAAATAGGCTTACCAGATCTCCAACCGGGACAGAGTGCTAGACCTTTAGGAGAAGGAATGTGGGCAGGTGTAGCTTGTTAAACCTTAGAGCACAATCCTAGGCATGTCTACTCAGACGCAAGCCCCATTGTGTTCAGTAGACATGCCTAGGATTGTGCTCTAAGGATTAACAAGCTACACCTGCCCACATTCCTTCTCCTAAAGGTCTAGCACTCTGTCCTGATTGGAGATCTGGCAAGCCTAGGTTTAAACATTTTCTCTCCACAGGGAACTGTAGGAGCTGCTTTCTGTAAAGGAGATGAGGACTCTCTAACAGAGAGTTCTCCGCATCCTCAGCAACCTATCATTCCCAATATTCTTTGCAGGAAGCCATGACTGGTATAAAACCAGTATATGTTTGCCATGAGAAGATTATGGGATTTATATTTGGTATGGAGCAGGAGCCAAAACTGTGATACTGCAGCACAAAGGGCCAAAGTCATTTCAGGGTCTTCTCTGAATCTCCAGGATTAATCCTATAATCTCATCTGGAGTGCTGTGCATAGTCTTGGACACCATTGTTCAAAGAGGATGTTGGTAAGCTGGAAACAGTTTAGGGGGACATATGAGGGTGATAAAGTATCCATGAGACAAATCAGCAACCTTATAGAAAAAAAGAAATATTAAATGGGGGGGGGGATATGTAAGAGCAAGCCAGAAAAAAGAGGTGGAACTCTGTCCATTGAGAACATAAGAATTGTCATATTTGATCAGGCCAATGTTCCACCTAGTCCAGCACTCTTTTCTCCAAGAGTGGCCAACAAGATGCCTCGGAAGTTCACAAGAAAGGGGTATAATTAATAGAGACAGACATCTCGTGTTATTTGTCCCCAGCAGTATCCGGCACACTGAGGTATTCATTTCTCACATAGCCCACCATTCCTCGATGAAGCTCAAGATGGTATACATAGCCTAGGGTTACCCCCATTTTATCCTCACAATAGTCCTGCGAGGTAGATAATGCTTCATAGTAATTTGGGATTTAAGACCAGGTCTCCCCTGTCCAAATCCAACACTTCACCATCCTGGCTGAGAGCTAAATTAAGAGCACAATCCTATGCATGTCTACTCAGTGGTAAGCCTAACTGAGTTCAATGGGACTTACGCCCTTGTAACTGTGTACTGTATAGAATTGCAACCTAACTCAGTTCATGGAGGTTAAATGTCATAATGGCTATTGACAGACTTCTCTTCCCTGAATTGGGCTACTTTTTATCCTAAGCCTATCTGGGCTGGCAATCACACAAGCAGAAAAGTTTATGTCAACCATGCAATAAAAAGGAGAACAAAACGGGAACTGACACTTACTTGGAGAATTTGAACTTTGGGAAACGGATGGAGTTCTTGATGTAAACCGTGAAGTTCTCCGCGTTTGCCAGAAGAGGTTTCCTAAACGGAAAGGACGGATTGCTTAGATTTGTGGTTATTTCTAAGAAGCAGTGTATTTGAGGCTTCTGTTCAAAAATCTGGAGTGACAATAAATACAGGAATGGGAACCCACTTGGGTTTGCCTTTCTTCTCCACTGGACACCAAGCGAATATCTCACAGGTCCCGCTCATGTTGTTCCCGACTTTCAAGCAGCGGCCCGTCTTGACCCCTGTGAGGCAAACAGGGTTACAGGGAAAAGATCACCCAATGCAATTCATCCAGTTCAAGTCCCCTGGAATAGAGAGGAAGTTAGGGGTGGGATAATGTTTGCTATTCTTAATTAAAAAAAAAAAGGAAATCAGTGCATGTTTCAGCACTGAAGAGGAGAAGCACACTGCTAAAAATAGATACCTTTATTGGCATAAACACATCAAAAAACAGACAAAGATACACACTGCTTGTAAAGAACTATGGAAGCGGAGAGTGTGCAGCTTGCAAAGAACTACAGAAAACATAATTCTCTTAAAAAAGCAAAAGCGGCAATGTACAGCAGAGGCGTAACAAGGGTGGAGCGAAGGCAAGTAGTTCTGCAAGACTGTTCTCCATTACACTGGAGTCAGCGGCCCCTCCCCTTGCTGTTGGAGCCATTCTGGCAGCAAAGGCAACACGCAGGACACTCCCCTGTTGCTGCTGGAATGGCTCCAACAGCAAGGGGGAGGGGCCTCTGACTCCAGTGTAACAGAGTCTTGCAGAACTACTTGCCTTCGCTCCACCCTTGTTTCACCACTGATGTACAGTATTGATTCAGGGGAAGTAAACGTATTTTATTTTTTAAGGGCTATGTTTTGTATTATTTGACATCCTTATTCTCTCTCTCCTTTCTAAAATCAACTTCCCCAATGATTAAAAAAGTTAAGAAGCAACTATTGCCAGACATGAAGAATAATAAAACCACCGCATCAACTAAAATCCAGCTCTTGTGGGGGATCACAGGTTCCTCTAACACAGGTTCTCAAACTTTTTAGCACCGGGACCCACTTTTGAAAATGACACTCTATCAGGACCCACCTAGCTTTACAAGACGCTCAAACATTTATCTACCTATATTTAAACAAGCTTGCAAACTGCAGGAGCTCAGCTTTTTGAAGGGCAATTAGCAGCTATCTGGTTTTTTACTTATCTGATCTGGGTCATCACCTGGGACCCACCAGAAATCAGGTCGCGACCCACCAAGTGGGTCCAGACCCACAGTTTGAGAAACACTGCTCTAACAGACATGTTGCTTAGAGAACAAAGGACTACCTGTTCTGCAAACCAGGTTTTGAGGTCAACAGGAGCACGAGGCATTCAAACGGCCTTACCGTTGCCAGCAACCACAGCTTCCCCAGCAGGGCAGTCATTGCTTCTGTAACACAGGGCATCTGGAATGCTGGGACTCTAAGGAAAAAAAGCCATAAAGATTCTGCTCATCGAAGGGCAAAGACACAGCAGAGAATTTGGCAGAGAATTGCCAAATTATACCCAGGACTGGCCTAGAGGCAAATGAGGAGTGGAGAAAGTGGCTTCCATGGTGACTGAAGTGGCTGGCAGGCCACATTAATGGGGTAGAGGTACAGACACTGCCCACCTCAACACCACCCTTCAGAGGCGTCGCTGTGGCGTGGCGTGGCGTGCGGGGGGCCCCAGGTGACGCGCGCACACGCCGCGCAGAAATGTGACGCGCGTACATGCGCGCGTCGCCTTCTCTGTGCGCACGCACACACGCGTCGCCTGGGGGCCTCCCGCCCGCCTCGCCAGGCTGGGTCGGGCGCCCCCTCAATCGGGAGAGCCGGCTCGGGGACGTCTTCCCCGGCCGGCTTCCCGGGGCCTTCTGAGGAAGGCCCGCTGCGCGAACGAACGTTATTTATAACGTTTATTTGCACATGGGCAGACTGTTACTGAGGGAAAAGGGCTGCCCTTTTCCCTCAGTAACAGTCTGCCCATGCGCAAACGAATGTTATAAATAACGTTCGTTCGCGCAGCGGGCCTTCCTCAGAAGGCCCCGGGCTGCCAGCCGGGGAAGACGTCCCCGAGCCGGCTCTCCCGATTGAGGGGGCGCCCGGAGCGGCGACCCGTCGGGCGCTTCCCCCCCATCGCGGCGCAGCCTATCGCCGCGCCAAGATTAATAGAGGGGGTGTGTCGGGGGGGAGTGCTCACTAGAGTGTCGCGCACCCCCGCCCTGGGGCAGCGCGCGCCCTAGTGACGCCTCTGCCACCCTTCTCAGGGCTGAACAGCATCATGATTGTGGCAGGTCATGTCTTAGAATGTGGGTCACTACCAAACAGCTGTACAAAGAGCTGTCATGGGGTTGGGGTGAGATTTCAAGGGAAGAGTTGATGGGTGAGGATGGGACATTGAGCCTTTTGGTGTGGTGAGAGTGACAGACGAGGACCAGGAAGACAATATTATTATGCCATTGTATAAATCGATGGTAAGGCCACATCTGGAGTACTGTGTCCAGTTCTGGTCGCCACATCTCAAAAACAATATGGAACTGGAAAAGGTGCAGAAGAGAGAGATCAAAATGATTAGTGGGCTGGGGCACCTCCCTTACGAGGAAAGATTACAGCATTTGGGGCTCTTCAGTCTAGAAGGTGCCTGATGGGGGGGGGGACATGATTAAGATGTATAAAATTATGCATGGGATGGATAGAGCAGATAGAGGGAAGTTTTTTTCCTCTCGCACAACACCAGAACCAAGGGAAATCCACTGAAATTGACTGGCAGGAAAGTTACAACAGACAAAAGGAAATACAGTATTTCCTTATCCAGCTTGTAATTAATCTGTGGAACTCCTTGCCACAGGATGTAGTGATGGCACCTGGCCTAGATGTCATTAAAAGGGAATTGGACAGCGTTATAGAGGAAAAGTGCATCACAGGTTACAAGCCATGACGACTGTATGCAACCCCTGGGTTTTACAGGTAACTTATTTCTGAATGCCAGATGCAAGGGAGTGGAAACAGGATACAGATATCTTGTTATCTTGAGTGCTCCCTGAGGCATCTGGTGGGCCACTGGTTGAGAACCTATTATTATTGATGTACATGAAAATATGATTATTGATAATTTAAGTAGTGCTAAATTGCCTTCCCATCCTTATCCTAACATATGCCTTTAAGTTTTCAGTTTTATGGGTGGGAAACAGAGGCTGAGAGACAAAAACAGAAAGTACTTTCCATCATGTATTCCAAAGTTATTTTTGTGGAGGTAATAGAGACAAAACAGAACCAATTATCTGAGTAAAGTTGCCAACCTTTTCTTCCCAGCAAGGCTCAAATGCCTTTAAGGTCTGCACGATGGGAAGAAAAGCAGCAGAGAAGCTTTTTCTCGTGTGACAGAGAGATAGTGATAGAGAAGGAGCCGGCACCTGTTGAGTTTCTGTCTGTTGCATTAAAGGCAATCATGTTTTGTTGGGTACAGAAGTAGCACAAAAAGCCACAAAACAAGCCTACCAGACTTTAGCAGAGCCAAACCAAGACCTTCCAGCATACCTGATGCAGCATGCCCCAAAGGCCACCCTCCACGCTTACCTGGAGGCATGCCAGTTGCTCCCACTCCTCCTCCTCTTCCTGCTCCCTGGATTCCAAATGGAAGAGAGAAACAGAAAGGAAGTGTGGAAGATAGCGATGGACTGTGCTGGAGGAGACGCTCTAGCCCACTGCTCTCTCCTCCACACTTCCTATTCTGCTCCATTTCCTTCTTCCTTTGCAATTCAGGGAGCAGGATGAAGGGTGGGAGGTGGGGAGGTGGACAGAGTCTGCCAATCTGTTACCTGAATAACCATCTCAGTCAGACTCACGGCCGGCCCAACCCTGAATCTCAGTTTTCCTCTTGGTAACGCCAGGTGGTCATGTTTCTTACTCCCTGTTGGAAACGGCTACCCCTTGAAATCTAATCATCCCAGTGTCCAAATCTTTTTCAAACTCTCAACACTATCTCACCCCTGCCCTTTCCAGCCCCATCACCCTGACTTTCAGTTCCCTGGCGAGCCCTACCTCAGGACAGGTGGCCTGCCGCTGGTTTGGAGTGACAATCAGGTTGGTAATTACGAAGAAAACACTTTCACCCTGAATGGGGAACAAGAATCAGGAAAGCACATTTTAGAAGTTTCTCAGTTGATAACGGGGTGGGGGTGGGGAGCAAGAAATACAAGATGTAGATATGGTCACACACACACACACGTAAAAATCAGCAATCAGAAAGTATCTGGGAGTAAATCTGAGGCGGCCACTTGTTTAATTCTGAGAAAGTTGGTTAAGGACAGTTGCTGGGTTCTTTTTTTCCCCATGCAGAATTTAGGAGGTGTTATGCTTTGGAGGTGACTTTTTGGCTGCTTTCTGGCAGGAAAGCTGGAATATAAATTGTCAAGGAAGAGGGGATCTATTCTGGAGAGAAGGCAGCCAGAGTGAAACAGGAAGTCCCTGGCTGACACTCTAGCCCACCAGTCTCTGCTCCTCCTCACTTTCTCTTCTACTCTAGTCCCCTTGACTGTGTTTCAAATCCATGGAGGAGGAGCAGTGGTCAAGTTGGTGGCTGCTCTACTCCGGGGAAAGGGGAGCAACAACATTTGGTGCACTGCCTCAGGTCTTGGGCTGGCCGGCCCTGACGGAGCTCATGGTGGGAAACTTTAGGGGTTTGTTTATTTTTATGTGTTGTCCCACCACCACCCCTTTTGTCCAAAGGCTAAGCCCCTTTCCTTAGAGTCTAACAGGCTTAGTCTTTTAATATTACATTTGATTTTGACCCTTTGTCTGTGGCCTAGTCCATGTTCACAGGTAATTCGGTGGACTGTTACATCTCTTCATTCTGCAGTTTGATTTTTAATAAGATAAGAACATCTGGGGTTCAGTTCAGTGCTCTCCTGGGAGGGTTTTTTCCTCCCCAGACAGCCCTCCTCTGCCTAGTCTCTGTAGTCTGGGATGGGGGCAGATACAAACTACCAAGGATCCAGGAAAGTGGGGAGCAAGAAGAGGTGCCGGTCATGTGTGCTAACCACTAGGCACTACTCTGAATCCAGGAAGCAGGAGGAAAAGAGATGGACAGGTGGATGAGGAGTGAGTTCCCCCTGCCAATCTGCCACCTGAAGTGACTGCCTCATTCAGCCTCATGGACTGAGCCTCTTGATATTGAGCCTCTTGAAGGAAGGATGTTTTAAGGAAGAAGAGCCATCCTGCAACATTGTGAATCTCCTCGCATTTGAATAACCCTCTCGTAGATTATCTAAGAGAACCACAGCAGCATCCATCTTCATACTCCATGCCATTAGTTCCAAGACACTCCAGATCCAAGCTGTGAGCCTATAAAAATGCACTTTAATTTGTGGTCCATTATTGCTTTGTTAAAAATATCTTTTGGCTTGGCTGCAGCTGATCCTGCTAGCTTATTGCTGGATCAGTATTTCTTGGCACAGCAAAGAGCAATAATATACATGTCTGTAGCAAGAGCTGCATTAACCTTGAAAGAGAACTGACAACAAATCCTGAAAATTTTGAGGGATTCAGGGAAAAAATTTGGCCCAACCAGTCTTCACTCCCTTAATTGCGCCATGTGGGTTTGTGTCATGCCATAGCAGAAGGCTTGGCAAGTGGTCATGGCTATTTGAGAATGGAAAGACAAAATTTATTTATTTATTTTTCACATATTTTTTATACCGCCCTTCCTCCAAGGAGCTCAGCGTGGTGTACATATTTCCTCCCCTCCTTTTTGTCCTCACAACAACCCTGTGAGGTAGGTGGGGCTGAGAGATAGTGACTGGCCCAAGGTCACCCAGGAAGCTTCTTGGCTGAGCGGGGATTTGAATCTGGATCTTCCAGGTCTAAGTCCCACTCCCAAAGCACTACACCATCCTGGTTTAGTGTTACTAGAAGTAACACAAACACCAGTACCATCGCCATCTCACCCATGCACTTGAACACTCATGCAGGTGAACAGTGCAACCCTTCACTCTAATTGGGAAACCCCTGTGTGTATGTAACATGGTGCTGGCTTGCCTTAGACAGCTACCACAGCCCATCACTACTGAAATCTGCATGCCTGCAAGAAAGGCTTAACCTTGGATGTATATTGGCTACACTGGTGTGGTTGGCACCACCTAGCCCAGATAAAACAGTGGGCCAGGACGAAAACACCGGCACCTTGATGGTTTGAGCGCACACCTGTCCATTGGTCAAGTCCATTCGCCTGATCATGGAGGGGCTGGGCTGGGTGAGAGTTTACTGCTGTTGGATAAGCCAATAGGAAAAAGAGAATCTTGATCACCCTGAACCCAATGAAGGGGGAACACTGGATTGAGACCAGTGTTCCCTCTAAGGAGTTTGCGCCACTGGGTGCACCTCTTCTGTGCCTGTGTGGTGGCACGGAAGTGCCTCCGGCTACTCAGCGATGACCTCATACTGTACATCATCACTGGACTCAGCAAAGCTGAGCTCCAAGCTGTGCGGAGCTTGGTTTTGAGCTCCGTGGTCATGTGGCCGCTCATCTTAGAGGGAACACTGATTGAGACAGCACACATTTTTGATCTTCCAGCTGGGAGGACATGGCAGGCTGACAACTCCGCCGATCGCTCCGTATCGACGGAGTACATCTGATGGACTTAACTACTTTACCCCTGGATTGAAAGGGTGTACAAAGAGATAAACCACATTTCTTTAAATTGCCCCCATTCTGACACTTCAAGGCAAAGGCTTTGAAGTTTCGGGTCGGTGGGTGACGAAGAAGGATAACAACGATCTCAAACTTCAGATGAAGCGTAAGCCAAACCACCTCCCACATGCTTTGCTTTACTTAGGCAAGAGGCGTAGAAATGATTTATGAACTGAAGAAATTAGCCGAGATAAGAGTTAACGTTAAAAATAATTAATACGTTGCGAAAAGACGAAGTGTACGTTTGAAATTGAAAGTTTCTAAAGTGGACAGCTTTAGCTATTTTTTTTTCTGTACTTATGGAAGATTAAAACAGTAAGAGAAGGAGAAGTAAAGATATGAAGAAGTTTTCTTAAATAGACTGTTCCGGCGAGAGAAAATTGTTTGGGATTTGTGTGTCTGGTTTTTTTTCTACATATTGTTGTCATTCTTGACATTCTTTCTAAAAGAATATGAGCCCTTCCGTGTCAGAGTTCATGGATTATAGCAATTAATCTTTCTGTTTCACGTCGGCGACCGCAGTTTATTTTACCTCTTTTTTTTTAAGAGAAGAGAGATCGGCACCTGGTGAAAAATCTGCAACATGACTACACAATTGGAGTATTGTTTTAAAAAATGGGAACAGAGATTTGATGCAAAAATGGCAATTTTGCAGGAAAAATTTCAGAATATGAACGCAGAACTGAAACAAGTGGTGAAGGAAAAGGACGAATTCCAAGGAATTAAGGCTACGTTGGAAATACAGGAAGATAAAGAGAAAGATAATGATAAAGAGAAAGATTTAGCGGAAGAGATTGTAGCAGAGAAAGTACCAAGAGTTAAACCAAGACTTGAGACAGAGAAGCAGAGTACCTTACTAAAATACATTTCGTTAAGAATTATACAGAAAAAGAAGAGTTATATATTTTTCGTGGAGTTTCTGAAGAAAAAGAGGATTGTCTTTCGGGGGAGGAATTTAGAAGACGTGAATGATCCTGTGGAAAAAATTGTAAAGTGGATACAATTCAAAAAACAAGGGACTTTCGGGAAAGATTTAAGGATGAAGAAGAGAAAGAAGAAGAAGAAGCGAAAGAAGAAGAAGAAGAGAAAGAAGAGGAAGAAGGAGGAAGGGGAGGGATGGAAGGGGTAATGGCAAACTGTCAAAATTAAAAAGGGATTATAATTTTTTTGTGGGGAATATTACTGGAGTTAATGTTGTATAAAAAGAAAATGTTTTATGATTAGAAAAACAAATAAGATATGAATTGTTTTTAAGAAACTTATATAAAGAGTGATGGAAAAATTTTGATGGAAAATGAACAAATTTGAAGACAAAAAATGGGGGGACTTAATAAATTTAAAATATTTGAAGTGGAAGTTAAGACTTTTAGATGATAAAGGAAAAGTTAGTTAACCCTTTGGTGAATAAAAGAAAAATAGTGTTTTATTGTTTGAAAAGACTTAAATAAGATGTGATTTGTTTTCAAGACTCTTATATAAAAGGGATATAGAATTTATTTTTGTTTAAACAGAAAAATTTGGAAGGTTTTTATTTTAGTACATTTGAAGAAAAATGGGGTGGCTTTATATATTAAAATATTTGAAGCGGGAATTAAGGTTTTTAGATGATAAAGGAAAAGTTAGTTAATCTTTTTGTGAATATTTGGATACCACTTATAGATTCTTTAAGAGAGAGAGTGAGAGAGAAGAAGTAATGAAGTGTGGATTTAATGAATAGTATATTAGAGATATAGGCTTAGTTAGATATTATAAGTAGAAAATATATAATAGTATATAAGTAGGATTTACTGCTTCGCGCTTGCTGTAATCTTTCGTAGTATGCTGTATTGTTTTGTTTTATTGTTTTGTTTTGTTTGGTAGTTTATTAATAAAATTAAATATATGAGGAAAAAAAAAAAGAGACAGCACACATTTTTGTTCCTGCACTTGCCCGGATAACTGTGCATTGCTCTCATGCCCCTCTAAACCCAGAAGGCGAACAAAGGAACAACAGCTAAGTACATAAGCCTACCTAGGGAAAATGTCTAGGTAGCTTGCATTAGGATTTTTCTTCATTTGCTTGTCATTTCAAGACCCAATTTTGTCTAATTTGAAATGACACACTAACAAACAAGGTGACCTGACTGCATCAAGAGAACCATGAGAATCGGCACAGAGAACGGCAAGGGAAATGGTAACAAAATCGACTCAGCAAAGGCACCTGTGGGGGGATGACATAGTCCGCGACATCCCACAGCCTCTCGCCCAGTTCTGAGGTGTTGGTGAAGGCCACGCCTTTCAGCTTGGTGATAACGGAGCTCTGGATGGAGGTGTCCACATCTTGGTACCCTTTCTTGACCACAAACACCCACCTGAAAAGGTCACAGAAGGATAAACAGTGTGTGTGGGGGGCCACATCAGAGCTGGGGTCTTTTAGCAGAGCAAGCAATGCCTTTTGCACAAGCTCAGTGGTGCTCTTGTTTTTAAGATTAATACACAGAATCATAGCATCACGGAACACTAGAGTTGGAAGGGTCCTTGGAGAACATCTAGTCCAACCCGCTGCTCAGTGCAGGCAACAGCTACAGCATTCCTGACAGGTGGCCATCATCCAGCCTCTGCTTGAAAACCTCCAATGAGAGAGAACTCACAGCTGCTTAAGAAAGACTGTCCCACTGCCAGCAGCTCTTACAGTTAGGAAATTCTTCCCCATGTCTAGCCTAAATCTACTGTACTTCCCCATAGCTTCAACCCACTGGTTCTAGTTCTGCACTCAGGAGTTACAGAGAGCAAATTCTCCCCTTCTTCTATGTGACAGTCCTTCAACTACTTGAAGATGGCTATCATAGCTCCCCTTAGTCTTCTCTTCTCCAGGCTAAACATATCAAGGTCTTTTAACCGTTGCTCATAGGATTTATTTTCCAGACCACTCACAAGTTACCCTCCTCTGAACCCACTCCAGCTTATCAAGGTTCTTCTTAAAATATGTTGCCCAAACAGACGCATCACTGGGGTAGGTGTCATAACCCGGAGGTTTTGGCAGTTACCTCCCTGAGGGTGACATCCAGTGCGGGCCGTACAGCTTTCACCCCCATTGTCCAAAACTGGACACAGTATTATAAAACTGGACACCCTAGTGAAGTCTGGCTGGTGAAGAATAGGGCAGAACTATGACTTCTTGTCCTCTGAACTCTATACTTCATTTGGTCCAGGCCCAGACACCAGAATTCAGTACTGGTTCCTTCCTTTAAACTCTGGTGCAAATTAATATCAGGATTCAACCTGGGCATGATATGGCTTGATATTCACTTCTAGGAACATTTCCTGATGGAAACAGAAAATTCCAAGAATCTAAGAATCACAGCCTTCTTTGGAGAGGTTCCCCATAAGCATCCTAGATGTAGCACCCTTCCTATTTGGAATATATCATGCATACCTCTCCACACTTAGCACAGGCAGGAGAAACTAGTAATTACACCTTTGTGCAGAGAAAAAGCTTTGCCTGTTGAATTTCTGCCTGTCACAGTTGTTAAAAGCACAGTAGGTAGTGAATGTGCATGAGACAATGGGGCTATTTACCTTGAAAAACTCTTGCATGAATCATCACGAGTGCTTTTTTGGGGTGCTGCCTGGATGACTAAATTGTCCAGCCCAGATGCAGCAAAGGAATTACCAGAAGATATAATTAAATGCTGCCAGCTATGTTTGAAAGAATGTTGGACTACATATTCATACTGAAAAGGAAGAGACTTTGGGCTACATATCCATCATGAAAAGAGGCAACTATAACACCCAAGGATTTGGTGAAATAATATCAGGGCTAGCCCAGGATCTCCTGACACCTGAGACAGCCCACCAAAAGCTGCCCCCTCTTATACAGTGGGCAGCATACCAATTGCCACTCCACTTCCTCCCAGGATTCAAAAAAGGAAGAGGAGAACAGAGTGGAAAGAGAGACACTCTAGTCCACCTCTCCTCCACACTTCCTCCATCCTCCATCTAAGACAACCATCTCAGTCAGTCACATAGACAGGCTGCTAGTCCTACAGATGTAGCTAGTTCCTCTTAAGGCCGCGGGAAGCTGGTTCAAAAGCAAAACACAGGATGGAAGCTACAAGAAAATCCACATTCTGGGGGACAATCCAAATAGCTGAATTCTGCAACTTGCTTATATAAACACTGCATGCTATTTCTCTTATTTTGTATTTTTAACTATGTTGCATCATTTATTCAGATACTGATAGTCAGGGCCAGCCCAAGACCTCCTGATGCCTGACGGGGCATGCGAAATACTGCCCCCCCCTTAAGGCAGCATTGATGACATGACACCTGATGATGTGTCAGTCTCTGCTCCTCCCACTCTCCAATGTTCTAGCTCAGCACTCCCCTCCACATCAGAGGCGTTTCTACGGTAGGGGCGGTACCATAAGTCGCGCCTCGTCCTAGTACCATGTTTACAAACCGGAACGAGGAGGCCCCGCCCCCTCGCCGTCGGAGCCATTCCGCGCAGCGAAGGTGACAGGCCTGCCTGTCGCCTTCGCTGCGTGGAATGGCTCCAACAGCGATGGGGCGGGGCCTCCTCATTCCAGTTTGTAAACATGGTACTAGGACGAGGTGCGACTTACAGTACCGCCCCTACCGTAGGAACGCCTCTGCTCCACATTTCTTCTTTCTCTCTGTCCCCTTCTTCCTTTTCCACTCCAGGGAGGAGAAGAAGAAGGAGGAACAGTGGAGGCAAGTTGGCAGACAGAGAAGGGCAGCTCCCACCAATCTGCTGTCTGAGGCGACGGCTTCAGTTGGTCGCATGGATGGGCCTGCCCTATTGATAGTCATGGAGTGGGGAAACAAGCTCTGTCAGGCATCAACACCCTCCCCCGCTCCAGTCACTGAACATTTTATTCAGTTACTGTACTTCTATAGACTCTTCAGCAAGTGTGACCCACGGCGCTGATATCCTAATTAAGCCCCTTTCCAGACCAGACCGGCCTTACACGGCCTCCCTGGTTGTGCGCCAGCTGGTACACATCCAAGGAGGCCTCTGGCACTTACACTGGGGGAAGGGGACAAACGTCCCCTTCTCTCGAGGTGAGCCTGGGCCACGCCAGCGCGGCCCACATCCTGCACAGGATGCAGCGGCCAGCCCTTTAGTCTGGCCGCCGCAACTTGCGCAGGATTGCGCTGTTAATATCATTACAATGCAGTCTTCAATCAAAAACAACAAATTATTCAACTATTCCTAACTGGAAAAGTAATCTGTTTTAACCAGATGCATTCCACTACCAGTAGAGAGTTGGTAATTTGGTCCCAATTCTATTTGAAAATGTGGTGTTTTGTTTTTTCATGCGGTTATCAACAAAACCAAACACCCCTAGTAATAAAATCCAAAAATAATAGTATTTCAACCCCTTTAGAAGGATTAAAAAAGGTAAAGGTGACTCCTGACAATTAAGTCCAGTCGTGTCCAACTCTAGGGTGTGGTGCTCATCCCCATTTCAAAGCCGAAGAGTTTAGTTGCGGGTGGCGCAGTGGGTTAAACCGCTGAACCATGAGCTGTCGATCGATAGGTCGGCAGTTCGAATCCACGACGGGGTGAGCTCTTGGTGCTTGGCCAGCTCCTGCCAACCTAGCAGTTCCAAAGCATGTTAATGTGAGTAGATAAATAGCTCACATGAAGCGGAGGAGGCACTATACAGATTTGGGCTGCACACTCACCTGGGAATAAGCCCCACACTCACTGAACTCAATGGGACTTACTTGTGAGTAAACATGCATTGTTGGATTGCACTTTTAATTAGGTTAGGTTATAATTGCGGGAAGGTAAACAGCGCTCCGTGTTCCAGCCACATGCTACGCGCTGCGGCAGGGAGAGTTACGCCGGCCACATGACCACGGAGGCGTAAAACATCACAAAATAGTGCAATTCCTCTCCCCTTGATGTTTCTTCAGGCTGGATGTTAAGCACAAGCAAAAAGCATGTGAAGGTGAGACTGAGAGTGTGTTCCTGGGTATAAAAACCCAGTCTGCACTTTGTAATATGAAGCGGAGGAGGCACTATACAGATTTGGGCTGCACACTCACCTGGGAATAAGCCCCACACTCACTGAACTCAATGGGACTTACTTGTGAGTAAACATGCATTGTTGGATTGCACTTTTAATTAGGTTAGGTTATAATTGTCGCTAAACAGATCTCAGGTTACACTAGGGGCTGGCTGCTGACCCAGAGAAACAAGGGACGATCTCCCTTTGAAAACAGAAGTGCCAGCAGTTCGTCGGATCTGTCACCACATGTCCCCGCATTGGAGCCACCCCTGACTGTGGTCCATAGCCCCATCCAACGAGATTCATAGCATGACATTTTTTTTTAAAAAAAAAATGCACATCGAAAATTCTAGCTGTCCTTCCTGAACCCTGCCCACCCCTTTGCATCACTGGCCACAGTGATGTTCAAGGACATGTAACTGCGCCTTGTCATCCTTCCTTCTTGCCTCCCTTTGTGCTGAGTGCCATGCATGCAACCTGCTTGGGGCAGTGGTCTGTCTTTTTTTAGCACTGTAAATATAATTGGTTTAGGATGTACTCCTGTGAATAAGCCCCAGTGAATACTGATAAGGCATACTTTGGAGAAAACATGCATAGGATTGTCCTGTTAATCACAAGGACATATGAAGCTGCTTCATACTGGAGCCTGATCCTTGGTCCATCTAGCTTACTACTGTGTAGGTTTACTCTAACTGGCAATGGCTCTCCAAGGACTCAGATGTGAGCGAGGTACTTCTAATCTAGACTGACAGAGTGAGTCCTGGCATTTCTTTTCCTAGGAAGTGAACACCGGTTATCATGCAACTCCTCTCTCTGTCAAGGAAAAATATATTACAGATATCTAAACACAGCCTTCTCTTGAGGCCGATTCACACTCAAGAATATACAAATATAAATAGAGCCCTGCTGGAACAAAGGAGTTGAGTTCATCTAACCCAGAGTTCTGTTATCAGTGGTGATTGGCCAGATGCCTCTGGGAAGTCTATAATCAGGAAATGAAGGTAACAGCTCTTCCTTGTTTTTTATCCCCATCATCTGATGCTACGGGATACGCTGCTCCTGAACATGGAGGTTCCATTTAGCTGTCCTGGCAAATAGCCATTGATAGCTCTATCATCTTATATAAAGGATGAGTTTGTCTCATCCTTTATAATAAGAACGTAACCACTGCTTTGCTGGATCAGACCATCAAATGCTGCCCCCCTTACTGGATGCGCTGTGACAGCTTCTGCCACTCTGCAACATTCTAGCTCCTCCCCCTCCACATTTCCCCCTCCACATTTCCTTTTTCTCTGTCCCCCTCTTCCTTTTCCAATCCAGGGAGCAGAAGGAGGAAGAGCGGCAGTGGAGGCAAGTAGGAGGACGAAGATGGGTGCCTTTCAGCAATCTGCTGCCTGAGGCACCGCTTCAGTTGGCCTCATGGATGGGCCGGCCCTGAGTCCAGCATCCTGTTACCAGCAGTAGTCGGCTAAGATGCTTCTGGAAAGCCTACAAACAGAGAATGAAAACTGCAGCCCACTGTGTTATTTGCCCCCAGCAGCTGCTGCACAAAGATACACTGCCTCTGGAGGCTCCGTTACATTGCCAGGGCTAAGAGCCAGTCAGACCTGAGCATTCATATATTTGTCTAAGCGGATGGGGCTCACCCAGCAGGTGTGGATGCCCACATGGACAGCGGTGGTTGCCATGTTGAACATTATAAGGAGCGAAGAGGTCAGAAGATGTACATTTTGCCAGCGCACAACAGACACACACACACACAGACACACACAGACACACACACACGGGAGCTACTGACAATGGTGGCTTTTTCTAGCCATGTCCCCATGGCTTTAGAAACCACTGAGAGAGACCCATGCCGAATGCAGCAGACCTGTCGACATTGTGAAGTGTAAACCAGCCCTTCTGGTGCATGCAAACAGGCATGGCAAAGGATTTCCAAATGCCATCTGAGGAGGAAGGAGGAGAGGAGAAGGGAAGCCAGCAAGGCAGGCCTTCTTCATTGCAGCTGCCACTGCCTGCTGTGCTTTTAAAAAGATGCACCTGTTTTTTAAAACTGAATATGAACTGCCTTGAGGGCCTCCGAGGAGCTGGAAAGGCGGCACATAAATACCCTGATAAACAAATGAATAATCTGGGGTCTATGCTGATTTCCACAAGCCCAGCTGGCAGATTTAGGGATTAACAGGCTAATTTGGACAGTTGTCCAAATACAGGAAAAAGATAAAGGCTCCCCTCGCTCGAAAGCTTAGTCGTTACCAACTCAAGGGGCGGTGCTCATCTCCGTTTCAAAGCTGAAGAGCCAGCGCTGTCTTGACACCACCACCACCACCAAATTGCACTGATTCCCCCCCCCCATTACTAAGAAGCCAGCTGGATCAGACCAAAGGTCCATCTTACCCAGTGTTCTGTTTCCGCTAGCAGTCAGCCGGATGCCCCCTTGGGAAGCCCACAAGCAAGGCATGAAGGCAATAGATCTCTCCTGCTGTTTGTATTTTAAAAAAGATATCTTGAAGCTCTGTCTGCCACTCTCTCACCCCGTCCCCCACAATACCCCCAGTAGTTCTTACCCAACGATGTATGCCATGATGGACAACTGGACAACCCTGTAGAGAATCCCCACTTTCTTGTTCTTGGCAATGACATATTTTTCGGTCTTGTAGTCAAACAGTGAAAAGCACAGAGCCTTCCAGGCGATCTGTCCCATCCTCCTTGCTCATTCAGCATCAAAATCACATCGGAAGAAGAAGAAGGGAAGGCAAAAAATGAGATGCGACAGCAGCAGGGCACTGTCGTACAGGGAGCATCAGTCACACGTGCTCTGCATGGAAACCTGAAACGCCAGCAGCCTCTTTTGGGAAAATTGCTGAATCCTCCCCCTCTCCGCCTCTTGCTCTGCTGCTCCCAGGCAGAGGCTGAAGGATCGGTGAAGCAAAGAAAAACACTGCAGTCAGTCACTGCTGCTGCTGCGGCTGAGGAAGTGAGACTAGGATGGAAGGTATGTCGAGAAACCAGCCACCTTTCTCAGGAACCTGTATAGGCTGAGTCATAAATACAGGTCATCTACATACATTTGCCCTGAATAAGCTCATTTAAATAAAGTGAGACCTGCTTCCAAGTACGCATGCCTAAGATCGGGTGGTAAGGCTGCAATCCTGCGCCCGCTTACCTGAGAGTAGGTAAGTTCTTTTGAAATGGAACAGGTGTTGGGGTTGGTTTCTCTTTGTTTTTAACCATCAATTATATTTCTTATTCTTTGATGACACAGAAATGGAAAGAAAAGTTTTCCCTCTATGGTGTACAGGAACTCAATGAGTTCTATCTCCAAGTCAATCTGCTTAACATAGGCCTGCTGCTGCTGCTGCTGCTGCTCCTACTACTAATGATGATGATGATAATGATAATAATAATAATAATAATTATTATTATTATTATTATTATTAGCGGTGTTCAAAAATGGTAAATACGAAATAAAAGCACATAACACAGCGTTCTGCTAAAAAAACTGCGACAAATAAAATAAAACCATGTAATTTTGTGTCATTCTTCATCTGCTGACTGTACAGTACCTTGCACCAGCGAGCTAGAGGGAGGGGTCTGGAAGTCCTCTTCGTCTTCTGAGATGTCTTGCGTAGTGCGGTAAGCTGTTGCTGCGCTGGCCACCGTGACCTTGGGACTCCAGGTGGTCTTCCCTGGCGTGAGAGAGGGGCAGATGGCCCTGCGGATGCGAGGCCCAGAGGCAGCAGCCTCGTCCTTAGGAGGGTCGACCTCCAGTGCTGTTCCCTCAGTAGCCCTCGGGGATGAGGTGTGACCCTGGGATATGCCTCAGTCAGGGTGGGGGTTGTTTGTCCCTGATCCACCTCTGCCCTGGCTTCCCTGGAGCTCTATCTCTGGTCTTCCATCCCAGCGTGACCAGCTCCTTGCTCCTCCACCCTCTCATCATCAGCAGCCTGCCTTAAATACACTCCTTCCCCCCCCCAATGCTCCTGGCCCCACCCTCTGTTGTTGGGCTGGCCCTGACCTCCCCTTGGCGTTGCGGTCCTAGTGCCTCCTCTGCCCTCTGTTCTTCCGTGGTCTCCTTTGACTCCCTCTTAGCGTCTCCCTCACCCCTTCCTGCTCCCCAGATCAGTGTGGTGACGCTGGGCCGATGCCTCCTTGTTGGCAGGCCTCCGATCGTGACCCTAAGGCCCCGCTCGGGGGTCGGCCATCCTGCCTCCTCCCCCGCACGGGGTTTTTGCCCGGTCGGGCTCCGTTTCCCCTCCTCCCCCTCCATGCAAGGGGGCGGGACTTCCCCCTCGGCCTCCGCTCCCTCCCCCCTGCCCTGGCTGGCGTGTTCCCTGGCCAGGTATCCCGGTGGGTCCGACCCCGGCCTGTTCGGCCCAGCTGGGCAGGGTTTGGCCTGCGAGGCCCCGGCGTTCTCCGTTGTGTGGTCTTCGTCCCGGCTGGTCGCCGATCGTTGAGGTTGCACCCCCAGACGCGGTGAGTGGACGGGCTGGCCCGGACACTGACACTGTACAACCTATACTACAGTACCTATCTAGTACACTTTTAAAGCGTTTACAATTGATAAAAAGGAGAAAATTTGGAATAAAAACACATAACACCGCTTTCTGCTATTTCTTTTTGGTTAAACACTGAAATCTGCAAAAAAAAAACCCACCCCATTTCAAATACCTATAATAATAATAATAATAATAATAATAATAATAATAATAATAATAATAATAATGTAGTATTAAGAAATTGACTACTTTCACGGTTTCATGGTTTGTCTTCATCTGAACAGATCCGTCTTTCGGGCTTCAACCGTGTCAATTAAAAACAAACCAAAGTAAAAACCTTTACGTTTCGCCCTGAAGCTGCGCAGGGCTTTCTCAGAAGTTCCAAAATGCTAAAAAAATTAATGTTTTTAATTGACACGGTTGAAGCCCGGAAGACGGATCTGTTTAAATGTAGTATTACTGGTAATTTGTTACATTTTTAGCTCACCATTCATTCAAGGAACTCATGGTGGCATACACTGTTCTCCATTCCCATCAGTGGCGGTACCAGGGCTGTAGGCCCCCAGCCAAGTGCCTTTGCAGGCATCTGATCATCTTTTTTTACCCATAATACAATGCTTCTGCCCCACCATTTCATCACTGAATACAATTCAGGAGCACTGAATTACCAGTAAAGTAAGATGGCAGCCGCCCACACTGTTGCCAAGGGGCGCTTTGAGCTGTCACCACTTAGGGAAGCCACCACAAGGGTTTGGGAGAGGTTTGCCTTGGCAGGAGCAGCGACACCTTTGAAAGTTTTTACATAGTCACCCTGGCAGCCACCATCTTTCTTCACCAGGGCATCCCCACAACAACCTTGTGAGGTAGGTTTGGCAGAAAGGTACTGACTGACCCAACATCAGGCAGTGAACATCATTGCAAAGAGATTGTTGAGCCCAGGTTTCCGCAGGTCCAAATCCAACACTCAAAACTACACCACAACTCTCCTCTTTAGGTTAGGATTGGTCATACTGGGTGACAGCAAGAATAGATTTTTTTAAACAAACCTAACTGAGTAACTATTGTTGTGAGCACCCAAGGGTGCTAGTGATTTCAGCTCGTTTGATTTGGTGAGCAGACACCAGACTCCAAAGATGGAGAAGGTACCCCCCAAAAAAGGAGGAGAGAGAGAGAAAGAGGAAGAGATCCGCGCTTTGCGGAGGCGCCAAAACAGAGCTCAAAATTGACCAACGTTGGGAAAAAAAAGGAAGATCTTTTACTCAGCTAGCCAAGGACACAGAATGCAGGGCACAATGTGTAACCTACATAAGGGATACAAGGGATACAAGGGATAATAAACTTCATTATTTCATTTAGAACCATGGAGTACATTGTTTGAAAGAGTACATAATAAAGAAGAGCCAATAAAGGAAAGCATCCAAGAAGTTACACTTTGATACAGCCAATAGGATGTTGGATTCAAGTTTTTACACCAATGAGATGCAGCAGCAACATTTGTAAACAGTAAACCAATAAAAAGACAGACTTTAATGAGAAACCAATGAAAAGTGTGGTGCTTTGTGTTACTGGGAACCAATGGGATGATGGGTGGGGGGTACTGGGTGGCAGAGGTAATGGGATTAGACCCCCACTTCAGGTGAAGCGAGGTTTTCCGGAGTTTTATGAATGGGTCCTTTTGAGAAGCCTGCTTAACACAAAAGGCAGTGTTTCCAATTAGATAGCCCAAAAGTGCCACACAATAGGTCCCTGCCCCGTGGCACCAGGTATACAGTTGAAGACATTTGAATTATTGCTGTCAGTCAGGCAAGAGCAAGGCAGATAACTAGATTAGCATTTGAATAATTGTAGCCAAGGAAGGCAAGAACAATAGAGATAGCTGAGAGGCGTTTGCATAATTGTAGCAAAGCAAGGTAGGAGAGGAGATAGTAGTGATTGGGGTGGGAAAGGGGTGCACAAAGAGATGGCTTTTGACATTCAAGGAAATGCAGCAATCTGAATCCTTGCTGTGCTTCAGGAATTCCCCTTTGTCCTTGCTCCCAGCTGGCACCTGGGTAGAAGGCAGCCATTTGGGAACAACACAGAATTGGAGCTGCTGTTTTCTGGCTGAGTTATGTCTCGAAATGGTCGTTCCCCTACTCCCTGCAGTGCAGATTCTGGCGGGAGGGGCACCCTTAGTGCCAACCTTCGTTAAACCCCCTGAGTCCTGGCGAAGAGGGGAGACGGGACTCTAACCCTTGCGCAACCCTGGGCTTCCCAGGCAATCCCAGTGAGGATGCTGAGACTCTAACTCAGCTTTTACGGCCGCAAATCTATTGCCCTGCTTCCAGGAGCCTCTCCACTCAACCCGAGACTAGCCTCAGTAGAGCGGGAGGATCGGGACCCTTCTGTGTTGGAACCCATCCCTGGGGTGACCCCGATGATCCTCAATGAAGATCTGGTGCATAACTCATAAGGGAACCCAAAATGCACACCAAATCTTCAGGAACTGTATTTTTCCCGGAATAAATCGCTGGCCCTTTAAATCTGTCAAATAGCGGAGATAGAGGGTTCAAACGGTCAAAAAGCCGGGTTAGTAACAAGCGGCACGCTTCGCCTGTAGTTTTTGGCTGTGCGCCCAGAAAAGGGATTAAAGGCTTAGTGGGTTAAAAAGGCTTAGAAGATTAAGTAGGTACAGGGTGAACTTTGCTGCTGGCTGCTTCTCTTGGGGGTTCCGGAGGCGCGTGGCGGGCGCGTGCCTGTGCACTCTTGACCTCTGCTGGCACGCGCCAGCTGTCAAAATGCGCGCAGACCGGAAAAAGAAGCCGAATTTAAAAGCGGTTGTTTAAAATGGCTGTATCTCAGTGATTCCTTGATGGATTTGGATGGGGTAAAAAGGTGGGGGTTCAGGAGAGAGTGGCCGATGAAATAAAAATATTTGGGGAGGGGTCCCATGCCTACAACACTATGGTAGTTATCTTGACATAAGTCTGACTCCATCTTGAAGTGCTTGCCACCATTTCAAGCTAACTGACAGGTCCCTGAGGCATCTGGTGGGGCCACTGTGTGATACAGGAAGCTGGACTAGATGGGCTTTTGGCCTGATCCAGCAGGGCTCTTCTTATGTTCTTATGTTCTTATGTACTTGAAAACAATGAGCAGTTGCTTGGTGTATGTATTATGATCCTTATTTTTGACCACTTGGCCTCTAGACATTAAAAAGGGCCCACCTGTCTCCAACTACCTACACAAGTTTCCAAGAACATGTTTTTCCCCCTATGGTTTGAACTTTATGTTGTATGTAACTCCCCTGTGATGTGTAAGCTTGTTGCTGAACAGAACGATATCACAGCCTATAAAAACTATTTTTTTCTTCTTGAGGTCAGACCTCATACCCTTTTGGGTGCAGGTCTTTCCGGAGTGCTCCTTAAATTAAAACTTTGCTCAAAAACTCCTCCTCCCGAATCCATGACTCCATTGTTTTTCCACAACAGTAACAAAAATGTTAGAACATCGTTTCAACCACGACATGCACTGGTGATTAACATGTGGTTTTGAGCCACTCACTGAAGAGCTTAGTATTCTCTTTTGTAATAACTACAAAAGATGGTTGTAAAACTAAAAGTTAAAACTAAATAGTTGACCATAATTTAGCCAGTGCAGGTTTACGTCCTTTCTTTATCTTGCTTCAGCCAACATAGGCCATCTCTAACGTGTCAGGCCTCTGGCATGCTTCCCAGGGTATAAGGTATAGAGTATGGCATGCGTCCCATTTTGTATAAGCTTCCATTTGGCGTTCCAAATTTCTACTGGCTAGAGCAGCATTTCTCAAACTGGTGAGTCACGACCCACCAGGAGAATTGGAGGCGGCCACCAGCCCCTTGGGGGCTGTGGCGACCTGGCGGTTGAACTCCCAAGCTCGCAGCGGCACTCCCGGGATTGCACCACCGCCGGGGGGGGAAGGGTTATTTTTAATTTACTGAGGGACGCGCCGGCTCTCCAGAGGGTGCAGGGAGGCCCGCGGTCCCCTCTGCGGGCCTCCCCGCACGGCCGGCACAACCCTCAGTAAAAAAAAATTAAATCCCAGGAGTGCCGCCACCCCGCCCCCACATGGACTCACGGTTCTCCCTGACTGGCGGGAAGAACTTTGAGAACCACTGGGCTAGAGTGTTGGGCTAGTGCCAAGGAGGCCCAAGTTTAAAACCCCGTTCAGTCATGAAGCTCATTGGGTGAGGTAGCCTACCTCACGAGGTTGTTGTTGTGAGAATAAAAAGGGATATACCATATATGCCACCCTCTGCTCCTTGGAGGAAGGGTGGGAATAATTCCAATGTTAATAATAATTCCACTTTGTTCAACATATCTTGGAAGCAAGACATATAGGACCCCAGATAGGAAAATAGCTGGTCAGCATCAACACGAGGTCTGTCACAGACATAAACTATTGTTATAAGCTTAGATTCCCACTTGGGAGTAGCAGGGCCAGCCCAAGACCTCCAGACGCCTGAAGCGGCATGGCAAATGCTACCCCCCTTACCGGATGATGTGCCAGCCTCTGCTCCCCCTCTCCAATGTTGTTGTCTCCAATCTTGTTGTCTTGTGTGCTCCCTGAGGCATCTGGTGGGGCCACTGTGTGATACAGGAAGCTGGACTAGATGGGCCTTTGGCCTGATCCAGCAGGGCTCTTCTTATGTTCTTATGTTCTTATGCTAATGTTCTAGCTCAGCATTCTCCTTCCCTCTACATTTTCTTTTCCTCTCTGTCCCACTTTCCTTCTCAATCCAAGAAGTGAAAAGAGGAGGAGCAGTGGTGCCAAGTTGGTAGACAGAGATGGTCACCCCATCTTGCCAAATTTTAGATTGGATTCAAACGCAAAGATGCACGCCAGTGAAGAGAAATCAAGGTTCTTATCTGAAGCCAGATAAGGCGGTACAGTATGCTATGAAGGAAATGCAGGCAGGCCAACATACACAACATGCTCACAACATTCGCACAACATACAATACCAAGGCCAAGCAGAGTTTCCTTCCCCTCTCTTTTGCTGGGAATCCCAGGAGAACGGCAACAGAGAGACCTCAGGAAATGGCAGCACCTCCTTTGGTTCAGGTCTGCGTCGTTCATAACCCCCCCCCCCCGGCACTCTCCGGACTTGAGCCCTCCATTCGCTACGTGCAGGTTGCCAGAGGAGGATGATCTCTTAGAGCCAGAATGGTGTAGTGGTTTGGGAGTCGGACTTGGACCTGGAAGATCCAGGTTCAAATCCCCGCTCAGCCACGAAGCTTCCTAGGTGACCTTGGGCCAGTCACTATCTCTCAGCCCCACAGGGTTGTTGTGAGGACAAAAAGGAGGGGAGGAAATATGTACACCACTCTGAGCTCCTTGGAGGAAGGGTGGTATAAAAATGTGAAAAATAAATAAACAAACAAACAAACTTTCCAGGGCCAATGCAGCCATGCCAGTGGGGTGTGCGCTGCATTCTGTGTGTGGGGAGCAGTCATGGAGGCCTCCTCAAGGTAAGGGAACAGATGTTCCCTTACCTCAGGGCTGCATTGCAGCTACAGCTGCGCTGGAAAGTTGGTTAGGATTGGGCTGTTAATTAGCAGCACCTGTTCATGATGGGTAGCTTATTTGCTGTTATGACTCTTGTGCCTAGCTCTAGATAAGCTTTCCTAGCTAGATAAACTGAGGCGAGTGAATAGCAGCCAACATCAGATATCTGGGGATCCTTCCGCACTGTCGTCCTTGACAAACTGCTACCGTTAGATAAGATGGGGGGAGGGGAACACTTGCAGCTCACCCAGGCCTTTAATCATATCTTACAAGGTGTAGCAAGGAGAGAAAGTCTGTGACACATCAACCTGACTCCTCAAAATATAACGATCTTCCACATTTATTTCCAAACACCATTCTGCTGCCTGAGGCACCACTTCAGTTGGCCTGGGCCAGCCCTGGGCAGTAGTATGGTCACATTTTGTTCTCTGTTCTCCAGCTGCTTTGGGTACCATATGGCAACAAAGACAGGGTCAATATGCTTTTAAATAAGTAAATAAAATTTATTTATCACTCAAGGACTTACATGCTTCCTTTCCACTTCCGAAGAGGGCCTCAAAGCAGCTCATATTCTGTTAAAATATAATCAAACATTACAACACAATCAATAAAACGAAAAAAGAATACATATTTATTTATTTTATTTATTTTTCACATTTTTATACCGCCCTTCCTCCAAGGAGCTCAGAGTGGTGTACATATTTCCTCCCCTCCTTTTGTCCTCACAACAACCCTGTGAGGTAGGTGGGGCTGAGAGATAGTGACTGGCCCAAGGTCACCCAGGAAGCTTCGTGGCTGAGCAGGGATTTGAACCTGGATCTTCCAGGTCTAAGTCTGACTCCCAAACCACTACACCATCCTACACAGAGTCCTGACAAAGCTACATTGTCAATCAGGCTGGAGGTCAGGTTCCAGGACAGGCAGATAAAGAGGACCGGGAGGAGGAGGGTGCGGTCAAAGGAGAGCTGATGCTCAAGTTCCAGAGGAGGCAAGGCAAGGCTTGGTTTAGCTCCTTCCTCCAAGAATACAAAGACAGGTCAAATAAGGACCATATTAGCCCCCGGTCACTTGAGTCTTCTTAGGCTGGCTGGCTGGCTGCAGATTCTCTTCTGCCATTGTTAGGGGGACACTTTGATGCAGCAAAGCACCAGTGATGCAGAGAGAAAGCTGTCTACATCCTGCTGCCAGGTGGTCTCCAAAACAAGCCCACTGGACTGGTGCCTTTCAAGTTTCATTGTTTGAAACTTGAAACGTTGTCCTCTCCTCCACACATCCTCTTCTGCTCCATTCCCCTCCTCCTTTTCAAATCTTGGGAATGCGAGGAAGAGGAGAAGGAGCAATGGAGGCAGGCAGGTGGACGGAGGCATGTGGCTTCCACAAATCCACAATGAAGCACCAAGCTACCCGTCTGTCTGTCTCCTGTGGCAACACGCTCATTAGACCTCATGAATGAGCCACCTTTGAGGGGAGATCTTGGTTTGCCATGGGACAGACCAACTAGTGGTAGAAATCTAAAACAACTAAACATGTTTTAGAAGAGGAGTAAGAAGACTCCATCAGAAAGATATTTGGAGCTATAAATCCAACCAAGAAGTCTGACATACTCGGTTCTCCATCTCATCAGTTGTACTTGTGAATAAAACTGGTACTCGGCAATAGAAGACTGAAATTGATGCTCTTTGCTGACTCAGTTACACGCCAGTGTTAGAAGCTCAATTATTTCCTTCAAATAAATAAATCAGCTGAATAGCCTACATGCCACCAGTTTGTACAGAGGTAGCCACAGTTTAAAAGATGAAACAGTGCCTGGATGGTAAATACTACTGAAAGAGGCTCTTTGTTACGATGAGGCTGTTATCTTGCTTTCAAGTGCTTCCAGTAAATCACTTCTCTCAGAACATGCTGCAAGCATCAAGATATATGTTATTCTCTCAGTACTGTTGCTGTGTCAGCTGCCTCACCTTTCCCAATTCTACCATGAGACACCAGCCGGTCCTAGAGGGTTCTTTTTTTCTAATAAAAGCTGAAAACTAGTGATTTTCCTCCCCTCTACCCTCCCACAGCCACAACCCTGGTCCAAACAACTGATGTGAAATTATTACTGGTAATTATAATATCCCCCCAAAATGTTGCAAAACTGTGCCAAGGATTGGGGTGTAAGTGTGTGTGTGTGTGTGTGTGTGTGTGTGTGTGTGTGTGTGTGTGTGTGTGTGGTTTATTAGTGATGACAAAGATATCAGCCAATAGGTGCCCTCCAAAGCTATTGTTTTGCTGGTTTATACTGGAAAATTGGCAGAACTATTATTTCAGAGCAGACCCCATCTGCGCTGAATATGGTGATGCTAATAAACCATGACTAATAAACCATAAGAAACCATCACTGATAAACCACACACACACCCCAATCCCTGGCATAGTTCTCCAACATTTTGTTCACACACACTAACTAATAATTTCACATCAATTGTTTGGACCAGAGGCATCACTGGAGTTTGTGGCACCCAGTGCGCACCCGGTTGTGGCTGTGGTAGGGCAGAGGGGACGAATATCAATGACTTTCAGACTGCCTTTACTGCTCTAAAAAAAGATGTGACTATTGGATGTGTGAGAACAGCAGTACATACCAGACCTCTTCTAATAATAACTCAAATATGCATTGCTTATAACTCACTGGAAAAGCCCAGTGCACAAAATTTAAATTGATGGGGGGGGGGGGGAGTACAGCTTATCTGAGGACTGCCTCTGATTATTGGTCCATTGGGACCAACTGTTCAGGCTCTTGAAGAGTCCAAACAGTCCCAAACACTCACACAGGCTTCTGTTGCAAAATGGAAGTACAGGTGTCCCCCGCTTAATGATGGGATAAGTTCTGGAAAACCTGTCATATAGTGAAACCGTCATTAAGCGAGTCCTCAGCACCATCTAGTGGCCGATTGTGGTATAATGTCTAAAACCAATACAGTAAGTGTAATGCAATGTAACACAGTGGAGTTGTAATAGGAAATGAATGGCAAACACAGTGTATGTTATGAGTGTAACACAAAGCACAAGATTTTTACCTATCAATGGAGGTAGAAACACACACACAAACACAGAGAGTTAAAGACGACAATTTTTTTTGCATTTAAAATATAGTTGTTGTTGTTCAGTTGTTAAGTTGTGTCCGACCCTTCGTGATCCCATGAACCATATCCTGCCAGGCCTTCCTGTCCTCCACTATCTTCCTGAGTTCGCTCATTTTCATGTTCGTTGCATCAGTGATGCTGTCTAACCATCTCATCCTTTGCCTTCCCCTTCTCCTTTTGCCTTCAATCTTTCCCAGCATCAGAGTCTTCTCCAGAGAGTCCTCTCTTCGCATTAGGTGGCCAAAATATTTGAGCTTCAGCCTCAGTACCTGTCCTTCCAGGGAACAGTCAGGGTTGATTTCATTTAGGATTGACTGATTTGATCTCCTAGTAGTCCAAGGGACTCTCAGGAATCTTCTCCAGCACCACAGTTCGAAAGCATCTATTCTTCGGCGCTCAGCCTTCCTTATGGTCCAACTCTCGTAACCATACATTGCTACTGGAGTACTGTAGCTTTAATTCTTTGTTTACACTTTGGGAACCTCCATCGTATATGCGGATCATCATTAATCTGTCATTAAGGGGGGACACCTGTAGTTTTCTCACATGGCCTATCACATGGCTTATCTCAGGGCCTATCAACCTCTTCCTGGCCGAGTACCACCTCCAACACCACTCTCCTGCTGCGTACCACCGGACATGACTGGCGATTACATCATCACCAGTTAATTCCGGGTTTTCAGATTTCTGGAGGCCAGAAAACGCAGGTAAGGAGGCTCTGGGCGGGTGGGAGGACCTTCCTCAGAGTTCCCGAGACTCAGCCAAAGGTAGGAGCCTCTCAGGAGCAAAAATGCACCATCGAAAGTGCCCCGTCGGAGTGGAGTTCCGGCAGTCTGAGTACCACCAGCAGTCAGCCAAAGTACCACTGGTTGAGAACCCCTGGCCTATCTCATCCTGAGAACCTGGGCTTGGCTCTTATATAGAGACAGTATACCAAGATGTCTGTCTTCGCTCAAGTATATATTTTTATCTTCCTGTGGCTGATGCTGATCAATTTAACATTTCCCTGCTGCCTTTTAACAATGCTCCTGAAAATACAGGGCTGGGAATAAAAGCCAGCAATTCCCTTGGCTGCTGCATTCAATCTTGCAATGAGATGCATTTTATTTTACTTGCTTTCTCTAATGCTGTTCTAGAGGTTTAATCCATTAAATCCTGACTGGTGAACTTCATTTACTCAATATATATATATAAATATGCTCATTCTCCTGCACTTTCTTTAATATACAATTCTCATCTCTTGGAGACAGGAACACACAAAAAGAGGTAAGCCAACAGAGCACCCTTCCCAAGGCAAACAGCTGTCATGACGAGGGGCAGGGAGGAGGGAATCCAGATAACCTCCTTGCCTTCACAGGTACAGCAGGCATTATTATTATTATTATTATTATTATTATTATTATTATTATTATTATTATTGTTATTATTGTTGTTGTTGTTGTTGTTGTTGTTGTTGTTAAAATATTTTGGCCACCTAATGCGAAGAGAGGACTCTCTGGAGAAGACTCTGATGCTGGGAAAGATTGAAGGCAAAAGGAGAAGGGGAAGACAAAGGATGAGATGGTTAGACAGCATCACCGATGCAACGAACATGAAAATGAGCGAACTCAGGAAGATAGTGGAGGACAGGAAGGCCTGGCGGGATATGGTTCATGGGATCACGAAGGGTCGGACACGACTTAACGACTGAACAACAAATTGAATTTATATCCTGCTTTCTTCCACGTAGGGGGACCCAAAGCGGTTTACAATACAAAATACATAAAACGGTAAATATAATAGAACTCTAAAAAAAAAAATCTAATCAAAATACATAAAACAATACAATCAAAATACATAAAACGGTAAATATAATAGAACTCTAAAAAAAATCTAATCAAAATACATAAAACAATACAATCAAAATACATAAAACGGTAAATATAATAGAACTCTAAAAAACAATATAATCTAAAACATGTAAAAAAGCTAAACAGACAGAGCAAGGTACAAAAGGAGCTTAAGGAGCTGTGTCTTCTCAGCGGACCTGTTGGCCAACCCCTGCCAAGAGTCATGAACTAGAAGTTAAAATAAGGCTGCTGCCCGGCTAAGCATGCTTTCTTGAACGTTTCCTCCATCAGGATCAATAGGACTTCAGAGAAGAAGAAAAAACTTTGAGGATAGGAACATGGATGTGCTGTTTTTTCTTTTCGGAAGTTGAACATGTGGGACAAAGCTTGCCCCTCCCCCCAATATGCACTTTGCACCCACTAGTATTTTTTTCTGGTGCTGCTACTGTGAGATATGCATTGCAAGCAGTTGCGTTGCTAGCAGGCCACGTGGGGGAGGATGACGTGTTTCATTTGAAGCCTTCTAGGACCCGCAACGGGTGGGAGGGCCGAGAAAACCATTGGAAAATCATTGGAAGCTGTGTGGGTGGATTTCTGCTCTTGGCTTTCATTACTGTGGTCCTTTATAAGGTCAGCATGCCCCATTCAGTCTCCTTCGTTCTCATTCTACTGTACCTGTTTTAAATGTATCCTCTATATTCATTTTAGGACTATGGGTTGGATCCAAAGATACCTTCTGCTCATGGAAGGGCTGCTTTGCACCTCTCTCTAGAATGGTGCAGGAGAAAAGTTAAACTAAATCCAAAAAGATGCTCTTCTACTTGTGTAAGAGATTGCGCAGTCTTTGCAAAAGCAGAACTGTGAAAACTGCTATAGAATTTGAGCACCTTGTGAACAATAATGCAAATAGATACGTTCTTAGATTCTCTCGACGTGTCCAGATTTTAGAGTTCGAAACAACCATGCTGCCGGGAAAACTCCATCGTAAAGTACACTTTATTATTAAAATGCTTGATGGTAAAACTTTACGTTTCGCTCCCAACATTGAAAGCATCCTCAGAAGTCTTTAGCTACACCCTGCAACCAGCTATAAAAGCCTTCTCCTGTTCTCCCAAATGTTTGCATTACAGTTAATTCTCTCACAACTGATCTTCATTACCAATTTCCAGGCTCTTGCCTGCAACTCCCCGGCTCGTGGGTAAATTCTTCAAGGAATGTAATTCTTCAGGGGAACGTGTCAGTTTTGGCATGTTTCAGCTCTGCAACTGCAAACACAGCCCTCCGACTGCAAAAAAAACCCAGCCGCGGAGCAAAAAAAATCCCGCCATGGCTCCTCCTCGTGAGGAGACCGTTGTTGTTACCCGAGGCGGGGCATTGCATCCCCCCCCCGGCCCGCTATAGTGATGCCTCTCTGATTGCAAGTCAGAGAAGGCGAAAGGCTGTAGCCCAGTGATAAAGCACACGTGTGGTGACTGGTGAGGGTGAGAGAGCCCAGATGCCAGGATCTTTCTCCTAATCTGCCATATGCCAGGCAGCCCTTCTAGACTGTAGCGGGTAGCAAAAGGTCCTGGAGGACTCAGGGTGAGTTCAACCAACAACCTGCAGGTGAAGTGTTAAAATATAAAAGGAGTTTATTAAAACACAAAAAGAGCACATACAAGTTGGGTTTGACCTTAACTAACCGTGGCGCAGTGGGTTAAACCACTGAACCATGAGCTGTCGATCGAAAGGTCGGCAGTTCGAATCCGTGCGATGGCTCCTGCCAACCTAGCAGTTTGAAAGCAAGAAATTGCAAGTAGATTAATAGGTACCGCGTCAGCAGGACGGTAACAGCATTCCATGCGCCTCGGTGTTGAGTCATGCCGGCCACATGACCATGGAAACGTCTTCGGACAGCGCTGGCTCTTCGGCTTTGAAACGGATATGAGCACCACTCCCTAGAGTCGGACACGACTGGACTTAATTGTCAAGGGATACCTTTACCTTTGTTGTTGTTCAGTCGTTAAGTCGTGTCCGACCCTTCGTGATCCCATGAACCATATCCTGCCAGGCCTTCCTGTCCTCCACTATGTTCCTGAGTTCGCTCATTTTCATGTTCGTTGCATCGGTGATGCTGTCTAACCATCTCATCCTTTGCCTTCCCCTTCTCCTTTTGCCTTCAATCTTTCCCAGCATCAGAGTCTTCTCCAGAGAGTCCTCTCTTCGCATTAGGTGGCCAAAATATTTGAGCTTCAGCCTCAGTACCTGTCCTTCCAGGGAACAGTCAGGGTTGATTTCATTTAGGATTGAATGATTTGATCTCCTAGCAGTCCAAGGGACTCTCAGGAGTCTTCTCCAGCACCACAGTTCAAAAGCATCTATTCTTCGCTCAATAGAATTCATCTATTCTAGCAAAGCCTTCCTTATGGTCCAACTCTCGCAACCATACATTGCTACTGGGAACACCATCGCCCTGACTATGCGAACTTTTGTTGGCATGGTGATATCTCTGCTTTTTATTATGCTGTCTAAGTTTGCCATAGCTTTCCTTCCAAGGAGTAAGCGTCTTTTAATTTCATGGCTGCTGTCTCCGTCTGCAGTGATCTTGGAGCCCAAAAAAGTAAAATCTGTTACTGCTTCCATTTCTGCCCCTTCTATTTGCCAGGAATTGATGGGACCAGATGCCATGATCTTAGTTTTATTAATGTTGAGTTTCAAACCAACTTTTGCACTCTCCTCTTTCACTCTCATCAAGAGGCTCTTTAGTTCTTCTTCACTTTCTGCCATTAGGGTGGTATTGTCTGCATATCTGAGGTTGTTGATATTTCTCCCGGCAATCTTGATTCCGGCTTGCGATTCATTCAGCCATGCATTTCTCATAATGTACTCTGCATATAAGTTAAATAGGCAGGGTGACAATATACAGCCTTGCCGTACTCCCTTCCCAATTTTGAACCAATCGGTTGTTCCATGGTCGGTCCGAACCGTTGCTTCTTGCCCCGCATACAGGTTTCTCAGGAGACAGGTAAGGTGGTCTGGTACCCCCATCTCTTTAAGAATTTGCCACAGTTTGTTGTGATCCACACAATCAAAGGCTTTTGCTTTACCTTTACCTTTAACCTAAAGTCAACGAGGTCATAGGTCTGGTTTACGACTACTTGAGCATCCCTATCTGCCTTCTGACCTGGTCAGGTAGGCTTCTTCGGTCAATCAATGGGTGCATGCCAATCCCAGCAGGTGACTTGACTAGAGGCTATGGTTCGTGGTGGACGCAGACAATTAAGATAAGCAATCCACTAACTACCTGTCGACTCAGTCATGAGTCTGAACTTTCTGCAAGAGTGCTTATTTCAAAGTGTGCAGTGAAACATATGAGGAAAAAGAAGGGATCAAGGGGAACTCAGTCACCACAACATGTTTTGCATGCAAAAGGTCTCGGGTTCATCCCGCAGCATCTGCATATAGAAGGGCTGGGAGTCCCTGGCTGAACCCCTGGAGACTAGCCGGCCCGGCATGGATAAAATCCTGAGCTTGATGGAGCAAGGACTTGACTCAGGATAAAGGACCTTCCGGCTATGACGAGAAGTGAGATATTGGCAAATGTGAGGTTTTTCACTCTCACCCTACCACTGTGAGAACCAATTCTTTGCAAAATAGGCAAAGGGGAGGTTACTCTCTTTCCCAGGGGCCTATCAAAAGCAGGAATGCTGTCAGACCTGAACCTGATGCTCACGGCCTAGGGTGAAGTGGAGCCTGACCTGGGAGTGTACCAGTTGTTTGCACCAGCATTCCCAACATTGCACAGATAACAACTGAGCTCAAGTGCCCCAAAATGCCATACCAAACATCACAGCTTGAGCAATCTTACTATCAGCGCAATCCGACTTAACTTTTGTGCTGGTGTAACCAGCGGCGCAGTGAGAACGGGAGGCCCCAGAACGGAAAAGGGATTCAAATCCCCTTTGAATTCCTCTTTTGGAGGGGATTTGAATCCCTTTTCCGTTCTGGGGCCTCCCGTTCTCGCTGCGCCGCTGGTTACACCGGCACAAAAGTTAAGCCGGATTGCGCTGTATGACATGTTCTGCCTGCAATATGCCTGGAATTCTGTGACAGATTTGCAAAGATTCCTCAGCACAGGACCCATAAGCCATGAAAAAATTTTTATTTATTTATTTATAAAAATAAATTTTATTTATTTATTTTTACCTAGCCAAATTAATTAATTAATTAATTACGCATTTTAAGGAACCCTCTCTATTATACATTAGCTTGGCACAGAATGCATGCTGGCAAATAGCCAGAGTCTGGCTAAATGTAAATAATAAAATACACCGAGCAACGCAGAACACAAAGAAGCGACTCAGAGCAGCCAAAGGGATGGGTGACACCCTTTGACTGTCTTCAGCCGCTCCAAGCCCAGCCAACTCAGCCAAGTCGCTTCTTTGGCCGTTCTGAGCCCGGCTGACTCGCTTCATTGCTTCTTGCGAGCATAGCAAGAACAGGAATGAACAGAACATAGAAGCGGCTCAGAGCGACGGAAGACGGCCGAGGCAGAGCAAGGGTGGTGACACCTCTCAGGGAAGGGTGTCACCCTTGCTCGGCCATCTTCAGCTGCGCAAAGCCGAGTCACTTCTTTCTGTTCTCGCAAGCATAGCATAGCTTGTGAGAACAGGAAGTAGCTTGGAGCGGCCAAAGACTGCTGAGCCTGGGTGGTGCGGCGGGGTGCAGCGGGCTTCTCTCGTGGTGTCACGCCCTCAGTGGGTGCCACCTGGTGCAGCCCACACCCACCGCACCCCCCTTATGACGCCCCTGTGGATGCCTATCTCTGTCTTTCTACGTGCCTCCACCACTGTGTCTTCTCCTCCTGTTCCCCAGATTCAAAAAGGAAGAGGGGAATGGAGTGGAAAAGAGTCTCTGGCACTCTAGCTGACCACTCTCCTCCATATTTCCTCTTCCACTCCATTTCCCTTTTCTTTTCCAAATCCAAGGATCAGGAGGAGGAGGAGCAGAGCCTGAGCTGGTGTAGCACTGTGGAAATGGGTAGCATGTGGCACCAGCCCTAAACCCAACGTCTCTTTTCCAGTCCAGATGCTGTTTTTCTGACAGGGGTCTTTGAGGCTGCTGTTTTCCACCTTGTTTGGCCATGCAAGTCTCAGAGTGGCCTTGTTCAGTTGGTCCTCCTGTCTCTCAGTGATGTGGACTTGAATCTATTGACTCGGTCTCGAACTTGACTCGGCGATTGTAAAAGACTCGAAAGACTCAACTCGAAACTTGGAGCCTTTTACAACAAGTTGAATTTTATTCAGGTTTAAACCCGTTTTCCCCATTAAATAGATAGGCACTCGCAACTCGCAACCAGACTCGGGACTTGAGGGCAAAGACTTGAGACTTGACTCAAGACTTGGACCCAGAGACTTGATCCACATCCCTGCTGTCTCTCCAGTGACAAAATTCTTGTGTGCAGAAGAGCAAAATTTGCCAAGCAAAAGGAAGTGGAATGGCCTCTCCTGCTTCAGGGAGCTGCTTTCACACCAAGGTTCACAACTTGTGACCACGCACAGTAACCACATTTATTGTAGCACAAGCGTTCATGGACTACAGCTCACTAGATCAGGTGTATGATCAGATGCAATTAAAACCCCAGTTCTACTGGTTGCAGGGGAGCAGCAGGGGAAGAGGACTATGGTCTTCAGCTCCTGCTTGTGGGCTTCCCTGAGGCACCTGGTCAGCCACTGTGGAAGACCAGGTGCCTCAGGGAACCCCACAATCAAGAGATGAAGACAGTAGTCCTCTGTGGAAGACCAGAACAGCCTGACGCTTCTTATGCAATGCAACGTCTGTGACAATTCTATGTAAAGCTTATATCTAAGATAGTACAATTGATAATAATATCATACTCTTCCTACACTTGTTAATTAATACATGTAATGTGACAGGAAACCCTTATCTCAATTCAAGCCTGAATGGAGAAAAACAAACTTGCTGATAAACTCTAGTTCAGCACCTCCCTTCAAAGTTCCTTTGTTGTAGAACGTGGACTTTCAGATCAGCAGCAGGTTCTGAGAGATGGAAGATGGAACATTCACCAACTGCTGAATGTTGCCAATTTTGATATCAGATTTGTGCGCATTTATTCTTTTGCATAGAGATTGACTAGTTTGCCCTATGTAGAGAAATAACATATATCAAGCTGGAGGATGAGCAAATGAATCAACCACAATTCATTAAGCATTATTACATTGTTACCGTAGTTCAGGGGTGGGGAACCTCCGGCCCACGGGCCGTTTAAGGCCCCCGAGCTCATTCCGTCCTGCCTGCCGAGGCCCACCGAGAGGAAAACGAACATTAAATTAATGTTGGTTTTCCTCTCAGTGGGCCTTGGCGGGCCAGATGGAATGAGCTCGGGCACTTACCTTGTATCGGCGCGCAGCCATGATGGCGATCAGGAAGAGAAAGTGCCTCTCTAGGAAGCACCTCCCTAATCTCACTGGTAAGTCACCAGCAAGATTAGGGAGGTGCTTCCTAGAGAGGCGCTTCCTCTTCCTATTCGCCATCATGGCTACGCGCCGATACAAGGTAAGTGCCTTTAATGTTGTTCGCCCTCGTGCCCGGCCAATAAGCCCCCCCCCGGGCGAGGAGGACGCGCCGAGGCCCTCTCCCGGTCTCTGGGGGTGACGCGCGGAGCCGGCAGCGGCCTCGGAGGGTGAACGCGGAGCCTCTGGAGGTCGATGTGACGGCAGCCCCAGTTTCTTCACGGGCTGCCACGAAGTGCATTCAACGTTTGTTTTGAATGCAAAACAAATTTTGCATCTGGGGGGGGGTGCAAACAAAGCATTATTTATTAAATAAATAAATAAATAATTCCGGCCAGCCTGCAAGCAAATTTGTAATAATTAAAATGGTCCTTGACAGGAAAAAGGTTCCCCACTCCTGCATAGTTCCTGCACAGACATTTTCTTGCTGATCTAACTGGTTTCCCTGCAGTTCCCTTCTTTGGCCATAGGTTGGCAGTGGTGGTGCACTATGGAACCTCTGCCTGACATGCTCCATCTTCTACTCTCACTCACCTTCAAGATCTGCTGCAGGTTCAAGTCCTGGATGGTCTTTCACTCTGTGCCTTTCATTGTCAATCTCAGGTGCACAGAAAGACTGTTTTTCTATTATCTTCAAGGCTTTCCTGCTTGAGAAGCAACTCAGTGGTAGTTTGCAAATATAAAATACAGGTGGGCCCCCATATCCAGGCCCCTCCATGGATACTTGAAACCTTGGATAAGAGCGAACACCCCCTCCATGGTTTCCTGAGGGCCCCCCCCACCCTGCCTCCCCTGCAGGCATGCATGCTTGACCCCCCCCAGCTCTCATTTTTCTTTCAGCAAGCTTTGTTTCTTCCTTAAAACAAACAGAGAAGCAGCCTCCATTGCAGGCAAGTAGAACAAGACTAAGTCCTAGAGCTCTGCAAGGTTAACAGAAACCTTGCAGAGCCTCTCTAGTACTTAGTCTCGTTCTACATGCCTGTAATAAGCAGCTAGAGGCTGCTTCTCCTGTTTGTTTAAGTAAGAAACAAAGCTTGCTGGGAAAAAAGTAAAAGCCTGGGGGAGTCCCCACGATCCGTGGATAACTCAAACCGTGGATAGCGAATCAGTGGATATGGGGCCCACCTGTACTATAATTAAAAATAAATAACGATGGCGCAATCCTATCTAGATGTGAGATTAGTAGAGCATTCTGCTCTGCTGGTCTAGGGTGTCACAAATGTATAAAGCACGTTTGCGGCACCCAGAGAGTAAGCGGCACTGGCGTGGAGGCTGGCACCGCTCTACTCGGCCCAGTCACCATGGAGCACCTGCCGGGAAAGGTGAGTTCCCCATCGGACGGTGGAGGGGCAGGGGGAGGGCGGAAGGGGGCATTCCGGGGGTGGGTGGGATTGGAGGATCAGGCCTGGGAAGGGGGAGGGATCAGCAGAGGCCTCCTCCGCCATATCCTATCCTCCTTCCCGGACCTGTTGGGCCTTACATCATAGCTGGCGTGCATTTGAGGAGGCCCATTAGGGCAGCTGGCGCGAATTGCGATACTCAGAGTAAAGGGACAAACGTCCCTTTACCCCAAGGAGGCCGCCGGCTGCGCCAGGGCAGGCCCAATCCTGCGTAGGGTGCAGTGGGTGCCTTATGTGCGCAGCCCTGTCCTGCTAGACAGGATTGGGCTGTAAAACACTGAAAACGAAGTCAAAAACAAAACTAGCAACAACCTGGCGCAGCCTGAGATGTTCTGGCAAGAAACTCCAGGGAGAAGCACCCTCAACGAAACATAGATCAGTTCCTTGCAAGGTCAGTGCTGGAAAGAGGAAGTTGAGGGCTCGCAAAGTGCAACTGATCACTGAGCTGTTGCCCTGCTAAGGCAGAGTAGATCAGAGCAGTTTGATACAGTGTAGGCTTACCAGATCTCCAACCTGGACAGAGAGTGCTAGACCTTTAGGAGAAGGAATGTGGGTAGGTGTAGCTTGTTAAACCTTAGAGCACAATCCTAGGCATGTCTATTCAGAATCAAGCCCCATGGATGCCTAGGATTGTGCTCTAAGGTTTTGGATTAACAACATGCCAACAGCAGAGAGTCATCGGCACCCAGCCGCCCTTGGCCTGTCCCATCTCCCATTTCTCTGACACCCGCCTACAAATAACCTTCTTCTTTTTCCTTGGCAAACTGCCAAAGACTGGCAGCTTATTCTCCTCCCAGACTTGCCAAGTATGATCTGACTGCAGAAATGCGTGTGCGCTTTGGTCTTGGCTGCATCTCCTGTCTGAAACAAAAGACCCACATGCACAAGGAGGTACAGTACGAAGGAAGAAGCTCCAGAGGAGGTGGGTTATTATTTTCTTAATACTTTACTTCCATAAATATTCCTGGAAGTTTCTTTTGTAAAAATCTAGTAATGTACAGCCAGCTCCATGCAGTGGTGTCACCAGGGGGGTGCAGTGACACTGGAGGTGCGGTGTCGGGGGTGTGGATCGGAGGAGACAGTGGAGGAGAACCCTTGCTCATCCGCTGCCTGGCGTTTGGTCCACTTTCCCAGCTGGGCACCAGTGGTGGACTTGTGCCCACTGCTGCCACCTGTTCCCCACCCTTTCCTAGTAAGCCTTCTCATTGGGCCATTGTGGGCTTACCAGGAGGCAGTGAGGAGTAGTGGCAAGAGCCACATTCCCCAGCACCATTGTGCAATCTCCCGATGCCCCAGCCCTGATGCAGTGATGGGGGGCATCCAGGAATAGTAAAATAGTAAAAAGAGGTCCAATCTCATCTGGGAGGGGAGAAGGAAGAGATGCACACCATTGGTTAGACCAGAAGGCAGCCACACCTTACCCTTCCTGCTGAATGCATCTTGTCCTTATCCTCTGTTGTAAACCTGCATGCGAGTAGGCCTGCATTGCTTTGAAGTTCCCCAGGAGCCTGGCGCCCCTCTGGACGGCACTGGTGCTGCAACCTGTGTGCCCCCGGTGCCTGGCAGGCTGGGAGACGATTCCTTCGAAGCTTTACACCTCCTCAGCCACCGGAGGAGCTGCCGCCACCGCCATCCCCTGACAGGTGTGGGGGCTCCGTCCATTTAGGTTTAAATACCTAAACTATTCCGAAAAGTATCCCTCCCCCCCAAGGCCCCTAAATAAAATAAAAAAGAGAAACTTAAGAAAATAAAACAGAAGATCACTCCGTAAAGCCCTCTCTAACTACACCTAAGGGAAAAAAAGACTCTCCCCGAAAGCTCCATGCTCCAAATGTACCTGAAAAAAGATAAGGCAAATGTTAGAAGCAAAAATTACAAGTTAATACAGGGTTAATGTTCATTTGAGAACCAGATTGAAAACTAGTAGAAGAGAGGCCTAGACGGAGAACTGCGGAAGGGTGGTGTGCAAAGACCTAGAGGGCAGTGTGCAGAAATAGGGACGTGTACAAAACCAGGGCCTGTAAAAGGAGCTGTTGCCCTGCTAAGGCAGAGCAGATCAGAGCAGTTTGATACAGTGTAGGCTTACCAGATCTCCAACCTGGACAGAGAGTGCTAGACCTTTAGGAGAAGGAATGTGGGTAGGTGTAGCTTGTTAAACCTTAGAGCACAATCCTAGGCATGTCTATTCAGAAGCAAGCCCCATGGATGCCTAGGATTGTGCTCTAAGGTTTAACAAGCTACACCTACCCACACTAACAAGGCACTAATTATCCAGTACAACTGTATCTGGTGGTGGGGTTCTCCTTACTTCTATATTTTAGTTACAGAGAGAGACTCTCTTCCCTCAAAAACTTACATAGCAATCCTGCCAAATCTGTGGCATGCGGAACGAGCGTTCTGCCAGCCAAAGCAGAAACAAAAGCACGTTTGCTACTATTCGAGAGCAGGGAAGGCAGGCGCAAGGCCCATCTCCCCTGCTCCGCCAACGGAGCTCCCCTTAGGCCGCCGGAACACGTAAGTACGGATCCGGCAGACGGGGGGAGAGGGAGGGGGCCTATTTTGGCCCAGTCGGCCTGGGCAGGGGTGGGAGAATGGCTCCCACCATATCCCAGCCCCCGCAGGACAGCTGAGCCGTTACACAGCCTCCCCGACTTCCGGCAGCAAAATTGCTGGTGGAAATCCAAGGAGCTTGATCTGCCCCAGTGTGTTACAATCAGGGAAGGGGACGAACATCCCCTTCCCCTGGTAGACCTCTGCCCAAGAGGGAGCCTGCCAGAGGCAGACCACGGGATATGGTGGGCGACCTGGGCCACCCGGTACATCCGTACGCAGAATTGCGCCGTTAATCTAATTGTGCTTTTCACCATGGCCGGGGGGGGGGGCTTGCTTCTCCTCACACTTGTCCGTTACAGCTCAGGTAAGGGTGTCAAGGCTTGCCTTACATTGGTTTCTAGGTATTGACAACAATGCACTCCATCATATTTAAGGAGAATGGATGGAAAAGGAAGATAACCCCCTGTGCCATCTCCAATCCCACCTGCAATAAATGCATACAAAAAGGTTTCTTTCACCATTTTAATTTCCAGAAACCTCAGAATGTACCAGTCTGCTAATCACTTACACTAGAGCTCCAAGTTTCTTTATCAAAATATTAACAGATGCCCCCTCCTTCCCAGTTCCAGTCATTGTCAGGATATTGGAAAGAGACTGACAGAGGCTCCAATCCGCATCCAACTTGCTGAGAGGGTAAATGGCCTCAATGGAAAACTGTCCTGCCTAATTGAGTGGGAGGGGAATCTACAGTTTGGGTGGAGGGCTGGCTGGCTGGCTGAGGGAGGGGCTCCCTGGAGGCGTTCCCCGTCCAGAGGTACACTGCCCCTGTGCAGAGAAGCTCCGATCCACTGTAGAGCTGCTGCTGCCCACGGGACGGGGAGCCTTTCCCTGTCTGCCTGGCACGAGCGCGGGCAAGAAGGCGCCTCTCCGAGTTTCTTGCGAGCCCGCAATAGGTCTCGCTCCTGCGCACGTTGTAGCCTTGCTCGCGGGGGAGGTCCGGGTCCGCTGGCAGTAGCAGCGGAGGAGCGCGCTTCGTTCGCAGAGCCGCCTGCAGCAGCAGCAGCGATGGCCGCTGCCCGAGGGGGCTTGCGGGCAGACTGGGGGCAGCTCAGTCCGTCCCCCGCAGCAGGAGAAAAAAAAACCGCCGACCTGGGACTGCAACAGCCGACTGAACTCCCATCGGCGGGCCCCGAACTCTGGACCTTCGGCGCCCTGGTCCAGAGCTCGACACCACCCCGTAGGAACTCAGCCGGCCGAGCCACAGGCCGCCGCCCGCAAGAGCGGCTTCGGAACTTCTACTTAAGCCCATGCCGCTGTCCTTGTCACGCGCGGGGGGGGGGGCTGAAGGAGCAGAAGATCCAGGAGACACCGGCGTTCCAGCCGGACATCCTGCGCGCGCACGCTCAGTTCAGCGGGCCTCCCTTCCTAGGTGACGTCACCGCCATGCAGAGGCTTCTGCGGCTGTCACTCAGGAGGAAAGAGGTGGGATCTTTGCCGCTGCCGGGGAGCCGGAGAGGTCGAAACCGAAGAAGAGTGCACGACGACGACGACACCACACGACCTACGTCCCAAGGGGGGGGGGGGCTGCGAGATAATCTTATCAAAAGCAAAGCAAAACACGTTTTTACTCGGAGACCCAGTTTTACATCAAGCTTTCCAAACCACGTTAAGGAACGTTTGTAGTCATTTCAAGGAATAAATCGTTGCATACGCCCCCAGCCCAGATAGACATCATTACACGCGCCCCTTTTGGAGCACTGAAACGGTCGCCTCAGGCAGCGGATTGGCGGGGAGCTTCCATCTCTGCCCTCCTCCCGGCCTGCACTGCTCCTCCTCCTCCTCTTTGACCACAATGCAGTTCATCATATTTAAGTAGAATGGATGAAAATGGGCCAGCTCCAACCTGCAATAAATGCATACCAAAAGGTTTCTTTCACCATTTTAAATTTCCAGAAGCCTCAGAATGTACCAGTCTGCTGCTCTTCACTGACACTAGAGCTCCAAGTTTCTTTATGAAAATATTAACAGATGCCCCCTCCTTCCCAGTTCCAGTCATTCGATCATAACTGATTCTTCCCAGTAGCTGTCAGGATTTTGGAAAGAGACTGACAGAGGCTCTAATCCGCATCCAACTTGCTGAGAGAGGGTAAATGGCCACAATGGTAAATGGTAAACTGGCCTGCCTAATTGAGTGTGCGTGCCTTCTGCCTTGGGAGGGGGCTCTCGCTCTACAATTTGGGTGGAGGGCTGGCTGGCTGCCTGGAGGAGGGAGGGGCTCCCTGGCGGCGTTCCCCGTCCAGAGGTACACTGCCCCTGTGCAGAGAAGCTCCGATCCACTGTAGAGCTGCTGCTGCCCACGGGACGGGGAGCAAGAGGGAAAAGGGCAGCGGCCCTTTCCCTGTCTGCCTGGCACGAGCGCGGGCAAGAAGGCGCCTCTCCGAGTTTCTTGCGAGCCCGCAATAGGTCTCGCTCCTGCGCACGTTGTAGCCTTGCTCGCGGGGGAGGTCCGGGTCCGCTGGCAGTAGCAGCGGAGGAGCGCGCTTCGTTCGCAGAGCCGCCTGCAGCAGCAGCGATGGCCGCTGCCCGAGGGGGCTTGCGGGCAGACTGGGGGCAGCTCAGTCCGTCCCCCGCAGCAGGAGAAAAAAAAACCGCCGACCTGGGACTGCAACAGCCGACTGAACTCCCATCGGCGGGCCCCGAACTCTGGACCTTCGGCGCCCTGGTCCAGAGCTCGACACCACCCCGTAGGAACTCAGCCGGCCGAGCCACAGGCCGCCGCCCGCAAGAGCGGCTTCGGAACTTCTACTTAAGCCCATGCCGCTGTCCTTGTCACGCGCGGGGGGGGGGCTGAAGGAGCAGAAGATCCAGGAGACACCGGCGTTCCAGCCGGACATCCTGCGCGCGCACGCTCAGTTCTGCGAACTCTGGACCTCCCGGTGGCTGTAGCAGAACTGCCTGCGGCGGCAGCGATTGCCGCTGCCCAAAGGGGCTTGCGGGTGCGGGCAGACTGCCTGGGTGTAAGAGGGAACAAAATCTCCAAATAACTGTCCAATAGGTTATCCCATTAGCCAATCGTTTAAGGCTGCGCCTGCTCCTATGCCTTCTTTGCCTGCTGCAGACGCCAGAGTGGCTTTTCTCAGCTGCATTTTGCAAACTGAGCTGCTGCTGCTAGTAAAAGGCACAAGAACAAACCAGGCCTATGTTATTTGGTCAGTTGGCAACCCCATGTCAGACAGCTTTTTCTATTGCAGGATTGCAAGGTTTACACGTCGTCCTGATATCTGTGGAAGTGAAAGAGTTTGTGTCTACTTTTCTTTTCTGTCAGTGGGGAAAACACCAACAACAAACACCCCTTTAAAAAAAAAGAGCGATTTTTATATCATGGTTCTGTTTTGTTTGTAACTTCAGAACATTGAAGTTCATTCATCGCTGGAGGAGGGGGGATTTGAAAGCGGCACGACCGGGAGGCACTAAACCGACTCACAAAGAGAAGGCAGGAGAGATGAATGTGGCCCCAATCAAACGCTGCTGCTGCTTTCCAAGAATCTTCGCTATTTCCTGAGACTATGATCAAGACTGGTGGCTGTTGCTTCGTCGAGCCAAACTCCTGCCTAGTCCAGCATCCCGTTTCCAGCAGCGGCCAAGTCGATTCTTCTGAGAAGCCTGCAAGCAGCAACCCCACAGTCCTCCTCCTCCTCTTCCTTTCTGTCTGCTACACCATCATCATCATCATCAATATTCACAAACTGCTTTCACGCAGGTGCAGTCAGTCCAGGGCCGCCAGGGTGTCTCGGGTTTGTATCCTCACTCAGCCATGAAGCTCTCTGGCCAGTGACTCTCTCAGTCTAGCCTACCTCGCGGGGTCGTTGAGAGGATAAAGTTGGGAGAATCTGCTCTGCTGCTGCAAACTCTCTGGAAGAAGAAGGGCCGGACAGACCCTGGGGGCATCATAGTCAGAAAAACCGGCCCTGAGTTGGGTTCCCAAATGCTCCCTCTCTACCTGGTAGAGAAGCAAAAACCCCCCTCTGCTTCCCCTGCCGCCCAGGTTGGAAAAGGCAGAGGGGGTCAGAGAGGAAGAGGAAGTGCGGAGGGCAGGAGTCAGAGATGCTAGTCTAGCCCACCACTCTTCCTCTCCTCCACACTCCCTTTTCCACTCTGTCCCCCCCCTTTTTTCTGATCCAGGGGTGGGAGTAGAAGGAAGAGCAGTGGAGGTGGGTGCCCCCCATGGCTGTCCCCACTAGCAGGGAACATATTTTGCATTTCACCCCTCCCCCACAAAGCTTGCTGGCTGACACGCAGTGATTTCCTCTGCCTGCCACCTTTGGTCATAGAATGAAAGGGAGTGGAATTCTCCAAAATTGACACCAGAAGGAGACAAAAAGGTCGCTTTAGCGTAAACAGGACGGAGCGCCCCCAGCCCGACCAACAGACAAGCAGCAGCAGAGCGGAGCCGGAGCGAGATTTGCCTATGCAGACACGGCGCTGCGTGCCGACTGCCCCCAGGCCCATTGAAATGTCCAACAAGCGCCGCCGCCGCCAGAAAAAGCTCTACCGGTCGGAACTTGGAAGGCAAGTTTCAGAGGTGGACGCAGCTCACCGTGACTCAGTGACTGAGCTGCAGGCAGGGCGGGTGGGGGAGAGTCCCCTCGTCCCCCAAACCGCAGACATTCAATCTTGCACCCCAGGAATTATGCGCCCCTCCCAAAATTCCATGTGCTAGCAGACTTTGATTTGGGTTAAAATAGGGGGAGGGAAGCGTCATGACCGTCACGTCACCTCCGGTTACGGCCGCCCCCAACCCCCCTTTGCTTCAGGCACCGGGAGGGCCATTTACGCCTGGCTCCCTCCCTTCCGAGGAACCACGGGGAGGGAGGGGTTTTGCGTGGCTTCCTCCCCCAGAATCTTCAGCAAGACCTCTCACTCTGATTCACCTTTATGTGAGCCTGAAGGGCGGATTAGACATGCAATGTGTGTCCCCCCATGGGTGGGTGACTTCATTTATAACTAGGCTTACCATATCCAAAGGGGGACAGGGTGGCTACACCTCTAACCATTGTAAAAAAGAGGGAATTTGGGCAGGTGCAGCTTGTTGCACCCTTCCATTATGAGCTGCACCTGCCCAAATTCCCTCTTTTTACAATGGTTAGAGGTGTAGCCACCCTGTCCCCCTTTGGATATGGTAAGCCTATTTATAATAGCCAGTGGGGGGGGGGGAGAGGGGTGCAGCAGTTGCAAAACCACAGCAGGAGGAAGTGGGGGGAATACTCGCCCCCCTGGTGCAATTCTGATCCTGGTCCCCCCCACACACACACACAACTTTAAGCAGCAGGGGGGGGGAGTTTCCATTGGCAACTCGGGGAGCAATTTCATGCGCAACGACAATCTGTAGCCAAAGGCAAAAGAATTTATTTCCAAAGATGCCACATCGCTGTGCCTTCGGCAAGCTGCTGGTAGTTTTGCTTTCTCTCTAGTCTTGTGACTGATTGGATCTGAGAAACACTGGGAGGTCTGAGTCTGAGTTCTGAGCGGTGACCTGTTGTCCTTGGCCGATTTTAGCCACTGATGTAGCTTGCGAGTTGGCAAGTTGGCTCCCAGACTTGAGACACGATTTGAGATTTGGAGACAAAGACTTGACTACATCACTGGCGGCAGTAGGATCCCACGAAGAGAGACCCACGCCGTGACGCCACAGTGCGAGCGCCAAGCTGTGGGCAGGCAGCCAACGTGGAAGTGGCAGGCAGGAGCCAGAAATGATGCAGCCAGAATGCCAGGAGTCAAACCAGGACGACCGACGGGGACACCAGACAGGCACCAGGAACGAAGCCCACAGCCAGGACCAGGAAGCAAGCCGGGAAGCAGCACGGAAGGAAGCCAGGAGTCGAGCCGGAAGCCAGGAGTCAAGCTGGAAGCCAGCACCGGGAGCAGAGCCAGGCGTAGGGGAGGAAGCCGCCAGCCGAAGCAGCCGAAGCAGGTGCCGCCGGAAGACCTCAGGGAGGAAGTTGGGAGGAGGAGGGAGGAGTCCAGCCGGTTGTTGGGAGCCAGGCTCCTCCTAGCCATCCTGGAACCGCGCCCCCAGCTGGAGCAGCCCACCGGTGAGTGACACAAGGAAGGGCCAGTGGTAGCAGGAGGACTTGCAGAAGACCTGGTTGAGTTGAGGCAGGAGAGAAGATCCGCCAGGCAAGGGGCTGGGAGACGAGGGGGGGACATTTGGGGGGGCAACATTCAGGTCCCAGAATCTTGGGCTGCTCCCCCCTGAGCACCCCCTCCCTCATGTCTTTCTTCCGCCACCATTGTCTTCTTCTCCTGCCAGCATTGTCTGCTTTCCAAGTCTTCCTTTTCCCTTTCCACCTCTGCCTCTCTGTCCTCTTGCCTTTTCTTTTTTCGAACACATTTTTCCATTCTCTTTCTCTGACCAGCTTTTTCCAGCCTTGGTCTTCTTTTTTCTGAACTCTTGATTTTCTCTTTCCTTCTTGTTCTTCTCCTTCCAGCCACTTATTCTCCATCTGCCTGCTTCTTGCCTCCTGTTTCCCCACCTTCTCTTCCTTCCCGTTTTTCGTCTTCCTGGCTTCTGGATTTTCCACTCATCCCCTGAGGACAGTCTCTGGGAAGGTGGGGAAGGGGCTGCCCGAACGGTCTTCTTTCTCCAGCCAGGGCGGGCCTCTAGCCAAGCCAGTGTTTGACGCTCCCTCTGGCCTGGGCCCCTCTTCTGGCTTTGGGGCTGCAGAGGGCTGCTGCTTTCTGGGACGGAGAGGGAGGAGAGCAGGGCCTGATCCTGCCGGCCGCACCAGGTCTGAGGTCCTCCTGCATCTTCCCTGCTGGAAGCAGCAACTCCTTCCTTGTGTCACTTGTGACAAGCCAAATTGTAGTAAGTCAAGGCTGCAGCTGGGGGATTGGCTAGAAAATGGGGGGCCACAACTTTGACTTTTGTCGTTCTCCTCCTCCTCCTCCTCACTCCTCTAGATCTTCCACAAGGAGATCATCTGGATGGAAGAGAAGAGAAAGGAGAGTTAATCTGACTGATTGGACTTCGGAAAGTAGTCGGAGCCAGGGTGTTCCCACAGCATCATCCCCTAAGGAGGCAGGTTCTGGGTTTTGAGACCTCTTCCCCCCCCGCCCCCCCGGAGGTCTGCCTCAGAAATGAGAGAGCAAACTTGCGGACCCCTTGGACAAGGGAGGGGGTGGCCCTGCCCTCCCTTGGAAATGGAACATACCATCTGGAGAGGAGGAGGGGCCCGCTTCCTCTCTGATCCAGATGACTCTGATCTCCGGGGGCACCAGCTCTTCGACTGCTTGGAGCTGTAGGGGTAACATCATCATCATCACCTGTCATTGAGTCCCCATCTCCATCCCGCCTCTCTGTGACACACTTGATGCTCAGGAGGTCAACAACAACACGACCAGAGGGTCCCACTCAAGGCCAAGTGGGGGAGTCCAAAAGGTGGGACCCGGCTAATGGGGAGGCTGGGTGGTGGTGGTGATGCAACGTCCTCTCCCCTGCTCTCTGGTGTTCCTGCCGTTGTTGTCATCCGTGGGGGCCCTTCATGTGCCCCACTGGAAGGACCCCCCCTCCAGCCAGGCAGACCAACTGCCATTCTGAGCTCTTCTTCATTTCCTCCCGGCGGGGACAGGAGGGGGCAGATGCAGCCGTGGCGGCAGCAGGTGAGAGACTTACGTTCACGTGTGGTAGGCTGGCGGCCAAGGTAAGCACCTCCGTGCAACTGGCCACGGCTTGCTCCCGGTTGCAACTCCAGAGCGCCCTCAGTTCCTGCGGGACAAAGTGGCATCTTAGCCCGAGGGCACTGGACTGCAGCCTCTCTTCATTCCCGCCCTCGGAGTCGTGCTGCAGGCAGTGGGGCCAGCCAGACGAATACCAGCACCCCCGGAAGCTGTCCGCCAATCCAGCCTCAAGGCAGCGGGCATCTCTCCTGCCAGCCTCTCCATTCACCAGCCAGCGTTTCAACAAGACACTCACCCTCAGAAGCTGCAGCAGCCTGGCCGTGGTGGGCATCTCTGCCAGACGCTGACAGAGCAGCTGGCCCAGGGTCATCGATTCCTAGGGAGAAAGCAACAGATGAGAAGGAAAGGGACCCCCCCCCCTTGGAGAAGAGGAGGCCCCAGTGCCGCTGCTTGTGGACAAAGCGAGGCCAGCTCTCCTGCCAGCCCAGACCCCCCCCCCCGCTGCAAGACTGGTTCCCGTCTCCCTGAGGAAGACAAGCCGCTGGGGCCCCAGCGCGGAAGGAGGGAGCAGGTCGCTACAGCCCCAGCAGGCCTCCTGGCCGCCGGAGGGAGACTGAAGTTACCTGCGTCGTGGCGTCCAGCCAGCTGTAGGATTCCGAGTCATCTGAGGGAGAAGGAAGAGAGACAAAGCCTTGGTTGGACCTCACTGCTGGGCTTGGTTCGCGATTGGCAGAGAAAAGGCCTGGCACCCGTTTCGGGGGGGGGGGTCCACACGCTCTTAATCGTGGGTCCAGCCTCATGCTTTAGCTCCAAGCACAACCAGACTCTGTGGTTGTGACAGGGGCAGGAAGCTGGTTGTGCAGAACTTAGAAACTGGGCGCAGAAAAGCGCCTTTCGGAGCCCCTTCTTGCCCTGGCTGTGCCCAGTCAACCCTCCTCCCTCCCAAATGCAGCTTGTCCTCCTCCTCCCTCGCTGCCTTTCTTTGAAGGCCCCCTGAGCCTGGGGCACCTCTTTACCTTTGTGTGCTGGTGCCACAGCGAGCTGTGGCGCAGGTGTTGCAGCAGCAGCACCAGCCTGCGTGCCCGCTGCGCACGGCAGGCTGGGAGGCGGCGGTGGCGACTCCGTCGCTTTGCCCCTGTGCAACCAGCGGAGGAGCCTCTGCCACCCCCTGACACGTGGGGCTCCATCTGCCGGAGCGATGCGCCCCCTGCTACGCGCAGGGCAGCAGCAGCAGCAGCAAAGCCTGGAGGAGAGAGGGGAGAAGCTGGTGAGAAAGGCGGAGGCGACTCTGGATTCACCCCGGTTTCTAGACAGTCTCCCTCTCCACCCCAAATGATGGGTGACCACTCAACCCCCCCCCGCATCGGTTGCCATTGATTGGAAGAGTGGCCCCCTCTGCAGGATCCCTCCCTCCCTCGATTATTGGGAGGAGATTGGACAGGCGCGTCACTAGAGGTGTCGCTGAGGGGGCTGGGGTGGAGGGCAGCGCCTGGACTTCTCCCAGAGCAGCAGGAGCGAAGACGTCATCGCCAGGAGGACCCAGCCCTGGCTGTGGAGGGGGGGGGGTCCCTGCGGTCTGTCCCGAGGTCTTATTATGGGGGGCTGCAAAAAAACCAACTTACACTTTTGCAGTTTTCCAGTACTGTATCGCACCCTCCCTCACACTATTCCTAGCCATCCTCTCTATCTTCTCCCCAAAAGATCCCACCCCTCCCAAAACGTGTCCCTCCCCCCAAGGCCCCTAAAGAAAAGAAAAAAGAAAGATCCCTCCCTAACCCTAAGAAAAAAAAAGTCCTTCCCCAAAAGCCCCAAATAAAATGAAAAGAGGAAAAACCCAAAAGAAATGTATCAAAAATAAATAATAAAAACAAAAACAAATAAATAAAATAAATAAGTACACACACACAAATCAAAGAAAATAAAGAGATTAAAAAAGAAAACAAAAAAGGCAAAACTCCTCTCACACTCCACACACCTTTCACACCACACGCCTCACTCGTCCACCTCTCGCTCTTCCTTTCGCTCGGCCTCTCACTCCTCCTTTCACGCACAATCAGAAATCACAAAAAATAAAACCTCCTCTGCTCCTTCTCCACGCTCCAACCACCACTACAACTCCAACCACCACTACTACACCCACACTGAGCCTCTCCAGGTCCCTGCTATTTATACAGGCCCCCCCCCAGCAACTGTCAGGTGATGTCACAAAGGGAGGCCATGTCCCCAGGCTGCTGCCTCCACAATGGCCAGGGCTCCTCTGGGGTCTTCAAGGTTCTGCTGTCTGGAGGGCAGCTTCTCACCTGTCAAATCTGGAGCTTCCTCCTTCTTGAATAAACCAGACAACCCTTCCCTCACCACGGTTTCTACTGGGTCCCATCCCACACCCCTCATAACTCTTAATGCCTCCATCAATTGATGCAGGCCGATAGCTCCCTTCTGTGACCAAGGAGCGCATGTTCCTTGCCAGGCCGACGCTTCCTTTGTGGGAGATTCCCCTGGAAGGTGGAAAGGCCAGCAGGGCTTCTATGGGGGAAGGTCCTACTGTAGTACACCATGAAGTAGTACTGGATTCTGGCTCTACGTTGTCCAATAACAGCACAGCAAACAGATAATAGAATTCAGGATAGATTTTATTCCATGGAACAAATGACCCCAGTGGAATCAGTTCCAAAAGACTGAGGTCCCGAACACGAGGCATTCAGAGTTTTTATAGCAAATTAAACGTCATGCATAATCAACAATTTCTCCTCCTGTTTGCGGTGTTTTCTAGCCTATCACCTTCACACCTCCATATATGCTTATCTATGAAATAGTGTCCAGTAATGTCCAGTTTCACAAAGCATGGCTTGTTCATGGCTGAGTCTGCATAGGAGGGGTTGTACTTTCTGATTAGGGTTACATATGTGCGTACATGATCAGCACGTGCAAGGACACTTGCTTCTACGTGATTAGTGCTGGAATGCAAGAATTGGAGTAATAGTTCTCACAGTTACAGGCCTCTACTTTAGAATCAGAGAGGAGCTTTACTTGTGATTAGGGTAGTGTTACCTAGTAGTATTGCAAAATCATAACCATAACCTAGGGTACCTCACTACCTCTGTCCCCACAAGAGGTGGGTGGATAATGCGAGGTGACCACCCCTCCCCACATCATTCCACTCAAAAATCAGTCCTAGGAGTGAGTAACCATTGGAGCTGCAGACTCATTGCTCAGGCTGCGGCCTCTGTCGGTGCACAACCACTCCCCAAACACGTTCCTAGTTTGCTGCTGCCTCTCCTCTCCAGCCCTTGTCACGTTTGGATTGGGTTCTGGTTCTGCCTCAGCTGTGTCTTTTGAGAGTCTGGTTCTGCTCCGGTTCCATCACTGACTTTACCAAGTGGTTTCAGAACTGGTTCGGACATTTTATCATGCTGCATGTGACCGACCTCTTTCGAATCTTGTGCAATGTTGTGCCATTAACTGAAAACTATTTCACACAAAGAAAAAAATGGGCAGGGAGTGTTCAACTGTTCTCCGAAGGTTTTTTGAGTTTTGTTAAGGTTTTCAAAGCAAAGTGCCTTGTTTGTGGCCACGGAATCCTCCGGAATTCCCAGTACTTGCAGGCCAACCAATGGGAGGAGGAGCAGGAAGAGTGAGGGTGGGAGGGCTGTCGCTAACCACTAGACCTTGCGCCTCTTCTGGCAGTTGCCTCTTTTGCCCATGCCCTCTTCCACCTCAGGGACATACTGGCAACCCTGTGTGGTCATCAGGTGTGCAGGGAGCAAAGGAGGGTGCAGAGCAGGAGGGGTTCGTGGTGTGAACATTTGGCCCATTTCCCCAGGGGCTGCATTTTGCCAGAACCTTTTGCCAAGTGCAAAATTCTGTGTGTGTGTGTCCCCCCCCCCCCAGTAGCCAGAGAGGAAGCTCCAACGTAATCATGAGTTTCGGGCAGGAAAAGACACCCAAACGAGGTCCATTGTGATGAAAAGCTTTATTATGCTTGTGTTGCATCAACCCACCACATCATAGGGGCTGCTCCTTGACGCTGAAGTACTTTCTGTGAATTGATTGCTTTTTCATTCATGATTGGTGAAGTGCCCTGCATGAACCAAAAGCTTGCATCATCTTACACCAACCACATTGGTCACCTGAGGGGGGGGCATGATTGAGACGTATAAAATTATGCATGGGATGGAGAAAGTGGATAGTGAGAAGTTATTTTCCCTCTCACACAACCCTAGAACTAGGGGACAGCCACTAAAATTGAGTGGAGGGAGAATTAGAACAGACAAAAGAAAATATTTCTTTACCCAGCATGTAATTAATCTGTGGAACTCCTTGCCACAGGATGTGGTGATGGCACCTGGCCTAGATGTCTTTAAAAGGGGATTGGACAGATTTATGGAGAAAAAGTCCATCTCAGGTTACAAGCCATGATGGAGATAAGTAGGCTTACCATCTGTCCTGGAATTTCCGGGACCGTCCCAGAACCCGGACTCAGGTCCCAGATTGGTCCAGGGCATTCCGGGTCTGGTGGAAGCATCCGCGGCCAATTTTAAAGTGAAGAAACTTACCTTTTTGGGGGGCACCGCCATCTTGGATCTCACAAGATTTCATGAGATTTCACGAGATCCAAGATGGCCAACACGAAAAGGTAAGTTTTACTCACTTTAAAATCGGCGGAGGCTGCGGGGGCTCGGCGGTGACGACGGGCATGGCGGAACGGCAGCGACGATGGGCATGGCGACACGGCGGCAATGGCGGCACAATGGGCAATGGGATGGCGGCACGGCAACGACGATGGGCAATGGCAGCGTGCAACGGCGATGACAGGCAAAACGGACAGGCAAGGCAATTTAATTACTTAATTATTTTAGGCTATAAATAAATAAATAAAAATTTCTAAAAAAGGATTTTTCAAATTTTGTTTATTTATTTAATTGGGGGGGGGGCAGTTGTCCCGATTTAGAACCGGGAAAATCTGGTAAATCCTGAATTAAGAAGCCAGCTCTAGTCTGTCCCCCTAAACCATGCTCTAGTATGGGAATGTGATGAATGTCCTGTTTTTTTTCCCTTAGTTTTTGCCAATTTTTATTTATTTTTGGACACCTCTAACTCTCTGGAGGTTCCTGAGCATGAGCAAGTTCATTAGCCTAAGAAGATGTTGGAAAGCAGTCTGTGTCCTTTGTCTATTTGAAATGCCATTATCAACCAGCCCTGAGAATGTGGATGTGCCTCTTTTTTCCTGTCTGGGGTATTAGCTTGCCTAGGCATGCCCTGCTCATTGGGCAGCAAACCCTGTCTGTCTAGGTAAAGGGGTCGGATGGAGAGGCCAGGTGGGCTCTATTCCTCCAATCACCTTTGAAGGAGTGGAGCCCATCCTCAAACCTAAGTTACTTAAGTCCAAGCAAAAAGCAGCTTGTGTTCTGCCAGGTTCTGCTTGTGGTATCTGATGCTGGTTCTTAAGGTAAAGGTAAAGGTAAAGGTGACCCCTGACAATTAAGTCCAGTCGTGCTGGTTCTTACTCTCCAATAAGTGCAGCCTGCTGCAGGATTCCTGGGACAACATAAGTAACTAGTACAGTACTAGGAACTGTATTTCTAACTAGTTCAGGGAATTAATTTTCTTTCTTTTGTTCTCTTTCACTCCAAAGCCACTTGCAATCTTCACTAGTTTAGCAATGTGATACGTGGGGGGGGGGGGGGCTTGTAGCATCCCATTTCCATCTGTTGGGTGTTACTGGTTATTGTATCCATTTGATCACACTTGAGCTGTGTGTCCATCTAGCCAGATCAGGCATTTTCCATCAGCGTGCTTGTACTTTTTTCTACCTCCCCCCTTTTCCCCACATTTTGTTTAATTTGTTGTGGGGTGTTTTTTTTTGGGGGGGGGACTTTTAATAAACTAGTTACATTTTGACTCTTGCCTGCCTAATCCATGTTCATGGGTAATTCAGGGTTGTTTTATTGCTTTGCCCTGCATCCGCTACCCTGGTTTTGATTTGTAATAGGAATCCCTGTGGTTCAGTGCTTTCCTGGGAAGGTTTTTCCATCCCCACCCCCCCCGATAGGCTCCCCTCTGCCTGGTCTCTATAGCCTGGGATGGTGGCAGCAGATAAAAATTATCAAGGTTCTCCCACATTCAGCTGTTGATCCAGTAAAGGGAAAGGTGTGTGTGTGTGTGCACGCACTAACCACTAGGACTGCTGCCCTTGGTCAGCCTGCCTTCGCCCAGTCCCTTCCCCAGCAACCATAAAGATGGGGTCAGGTGACAATGCATTTGCAAGGTAAGGTAAAAGTAAAGGTGAGCCCTGACAATTAAGTCCAGTCGTGTCCGATTCTAGGGTGTGGTGCTCATCCCCATTTCAAAGCCGAAGAGCCAGCGTTATCCAAAAACGCCTCCGTGGTCATGTGGCTGGCGTGACTCTCCTTGCCGCAGCGCGTAGCATGCGGCTGGAACACGGAGCGCTGTTTACCTTCCCGCAAGCGGTACCTATTTATCTACTCGCATTAACATGCTTTGGAACTGCTAGGTTGGCAGGAGCTGGCCAAGCAACGAGAGCTCACCCCGTCGTGGATTCGAACTGCCGACCTTTCAATCGACAGCTCATGGTTCAGCGGTTTAACCCACTGCACCACCCGCTGGCCTGTGTCAGGTGACACTGCATTTGCAAGGTAGGCATCATCAATCTGGCATCATGGGTAGAAGAGCTTGGAGGAGGCACCTTCTATTTTGGAAATCCCTGAAGAACCACCTGACTGCAGATTCATTTTATCTACATTACCACCCTGGAGAGCCACACTCAAGGCTCCTCAAGCAGACAGTAAGCAGGTCTAATTAGAGGGCAATTACAGGTCTAATTAGAAGGCAATTACTGACAATATCAGGCGATACCTTGTACCATATTACTCAGGGGATCAGGATTGAATGACACAAAACATCTACTGTGGGCTTAACAGTTGCGTATCTCTTTTCTGTTGTAGACAGCACGCAGCTTGATTGGGGTGTTAGCTCTTCCCCTGCCACGGTCCCAACCCAGTTTGCCTCGGAGGGGCAACTTTCATTGGTACTAATGAACTTGAAGCATCCAGCAAGACAGAGCAAACAGGCTATGTAGGAAGGAGAAGGGAGCTGAAGAGACACTTAGGGGCTGTTTTCTTGAGCCCTGTACAGATGTTGTCCTAAACTTAAGAGATACACCACGCAATCCTAACCAACTTTCCAGGGCCGGTGCAGCCACAATGCAGCCCCGAGGTAAGGGAACAAATGTCCGCTCACCCTGAAGAGGCCTCCATGACTGCCCCTGCACTGCAAAATGCAGTGTGCGCCCTGTTGGCACAGCTATACCGGCGCTGGAAAGTTGGTTAGGATTGCGCTGACAATGTATGCACAGAGACAGTGGTGGTAGGGTCAGGATTGTGCAAGCCGGCCTCACCTGCAATCTGCATGTGTGTCATGAACTGAGGAGACACCCCGTCATGGAGGTCTGAAGCTCCCCCTTTTAGCCAAGGTTTTTACACAGGGTCACTCCCCCAACCTGGGGAGAATTTCTTATGCTGCGACTAGCTTTTTATAAATGATAAAAAGGAGAAGGCACCTTTGCAGAAGCCTTAAAGAGGTCTCAGGGTGCTGTCTCGCCCCCCCCCCCCCCCATTGGCCCATTTAGCTCAGTACTGTCTGTGTCGACTTACCGGGTGTTCTCTAAGACACGTGTAAATTGGCTACGTGTGCAGCACAACTGAAAGGAGGAGCAAGGCAAGGATATGGGTGCAACAATATAAGGCCTTTATTGTGGGAATAAGAATCACCAGAAAGGGAATCAAAAAGATAATGCAATGTGATATTTGCACACACTCACACAATTAGGCCCTAGGGGCAGGAGAAAAGAGAGAGAGGAAATCCTTATAAGAAGAGGGTGTGTGTGTTATGGCACAAAAACAAGGAGGGGAAGAGAGGAGAATGAGCAGGATATTGGGGTCTTAGGAAAATTAGGGAGATGGAACAGAGACTGAAGAACCAGGGATTATGAGGTAGCAAGGGAGGACGGGGAAAGGTGAAAGACAGGAGAACCGGGAGATAAAAAGAGGAAAAGCAACAAAGGTTCCAGCCATGGCACAAGACTGTGGGCTGCTTGGGTCAGTGTTCTCTGTAGCCTGAACTAGGGCTGTAGGCAAGAAGGGAGCCCCTTGGAAGACCGTCGAAAAGGCTTCACTTGCTTGCGATGAGTCCCCAGGGAGGGGTACTTATAGTCCTGTTTTGGAATCGTGCCCCCTGGTTCTCAGGAATCACGGTGCTCTTCAATCCTGTTTTTGTACTTCCTCTTGAAAAAGCCACACTAGAAACAAAAGAAAAACAAAACAGAAATATACCCTCTTACCTTGGAAATCAATCAATCAAGGGTTCCTTGGTTGCTTGATGGTTTGTGTTTTTAACAGGAATTCAGATGTATTTTTTTAAAGATATAAAACACTGACATATTTTGTTGGTGCGGCTCATGTTTCTGTAAAAATATGCAAGCTTCCAGGACCAGTGGAGAATTCTAACTTACAGGCATACAGAGGTTAGTTCTATGGCTCCTCCAGCTAGCCTCACCTGCGGTTGGCAACTAGAGAGAGGGGCTTTTCTGTAGTTGCACCTAGAACTAGGAAACTCCCTCCCAAGGGAGATCCACCTGGCATGCTCATTCTCTTTTAGGCCCCAGGCAAGGTCTGCTCCCCTCACTCCATGTAATAAGGTGTCACTGACAATTTAAAGGGGCAGGGGCTGCTGGCCAGCCTGAGCCTTGTTGCTCCATCCATATCACCCCTCCTCCCCAACAGAGGCAGAAAGAGAAACAGCAGCTAGCTATCCCCAGACAACTTAGGTGACCTGATGAGCCAATATGAGAACTCTCCAGGGTTTGCTGGTCCTATATGAGAACTCTCCAGGGTTTGGCTCCCCAATTTGGGCACCATCTCCTTGGAAGCTCTGGAACCTGACCATTTGGTTACGTCATATGCGCCTGGCTCCCATTTGTCTGCTCCCAAACCTGATCACATGCCTGTTTGACCACGCCGTTTGCTTCAGACACACATGGTGCCCTGACAGTTGTTGGGTAATTTAATTTTGGGGGGCTCTGTGGGACCTACCAGAAATCAGGTCGCGACCCACCAAGTGGGTCCCGACCCACAGTTTGAGAAATACTGATCTAGGGAGAGGATGGAAGATGACCTGCATTTAAGCTCCTCCCACCATGGGAGGAGTTTGAAAAAACTTGGGAATGTGGGAATTTTGTTTTTCCTCTCTGCCTCTAACTGATTTTAACTGATGCTTTAAATAACAACAACAACAACAACAACAAATACCACCACCAGTATTTATATACCGCCTTCCTTGTTCATTGGATTTTTCCTCTGACTTTAATTCAAGGCGGTTTACACAGGCAGGCAATTCTAAACCAAGCGGTTTTTACATTTTACAATAAATGTTCTAGTCTTCATAGAATGCTTCTTTCCAGGTGTTTCCTTTCATGGTCTGGCCTCTCTCTGGCATTCACCTCCCACGCACTGACTGACAGGCAACCCCCCTCTCACGGAATGCCTGCTACAGCTTGTCAGCAGCGACCGCTCTTCGACTGCACACGGATTCTTCCGGGAGCCTCAAACTGCCTTAAGAAGTCTTTTGCTACTAGTTTAGTTACTATAGTTGTTGTATATAGTTGCAATTTGTTTTGCTTTTAATGGCTCTTTTTATGACATTTTATTGATCTGTTAACTGCCTTGGATCCTACTTTGTGGGAGAAAAGTGGTATGTCCATTTTCTTAACTAAAGAAATAAACATACAAAATAATGCTGCATAAAAGCAACCGATAAGGTTGATCCACTCATGAGGCTAGGGACTCAATCCCATCCAACTTTCCAGCGTCGATGCAGCCGCAATGCAGCCCTGACATAAGGGAACAAACATTCCCTTACCTTGAGGAGGTCTCCGTGATTGCCCCTCCCCCCGCAGGATGCAGCGCATGCCCCGAGAGCAAGGGAGGATTGTGGTAGCAGCCGGGCTGGAGGATGAGGTAAGCCCCTCTTCCCTGTTCTGATTTTTCAAACAGAGAAGTTTTTTCAAACTCCTCCCATGGTGGGAGGAGCTTAAATGCAGGTCATCTTCCATCCTCTCCCTAGATCAGTGTTTCTCAAACTGTGGGTCGGGACCCACTTGGTGGGTCGCGACCTGATTTCTGGTGGGTCCCACAGAGCCTCCAATGAAAACATGGGTGATGGAAAGATCAAATAAATAATTGCCTCAAGTCTTAAGGCTATATAAAAATCAGATAGTTCTTTGAAGGACAATTAGCAGCTGAGCTCCTGCAGTTTGCAAGCTTATATAAATATAGGGAGATAAATATTTGAGTGTCTTTCTTATAGTGTGGCTTTTTCCAAGTCCATCAATGACAGGTAGTGAGAGCAGGTGAAGGCTGGGTCACATAACTAAGCCCCTCAAGATTTGAGGCTATTAATTAGGGCTGCCTCAGTTCAAGAAATGGATTGAGGGTTTTTGTTTTTTTTTGCAAGTAAATAAATAAATAATTACTTGTAAATGAATTAATTATTTCTTTCTAGATCGCCTTTTTTTTAAAGTCTTGTAAAGCTAGGTGGGTCCCGATAGAGCAGGCGTGGGGAACCTCCGGCCCGCGGGCTGATCCGGCCCGCGCTGGACCGGACCGATCCGGCCCGCGACTGGAGGCGCCGCCGCCGCCCGCCGCCTTCCCACGCCGCCTCCTTTTAAAAGCAGCCTTCCTGGACCTGCGCAGAGCACGATGCTGGCCAAGAGGGCAATCTCAGCCTCAGCTGCGCTCTGCACAAGTCCAGGAAGGCCGGTTTTAAAAGGAGGAGGCACCTACTCCTTCTGAAAGCGGCCTTTCTGTACCTGCGCAGATCGCCGCTGAGCGGTGGGTGGGTGGGTGCGGTAAATTCACGGGGGGGGTCAAATTTGCGGTGGGGGCCCCCAAAAATTTCGGACGGCCTCACGGCCAGCCCGCAGCCAATTTTCCCCATGGGAAAATGGCCCCCCACCCCAAATAGGTTCCCCACCCCTGCGATAGAGTGTCATTTTAAAAAGTGGGTCCCGGTGCTAAAAGGTTTGGGAATCACTGCCCTAGATAGATTCTGCTTGTGCCAGCTTCTTTGAAAAAAAACAGAGCTGAGAAGAGCATTGCGATGACAGTAGCAACTGGGCTGCAGGAGGAGGAGGAGGTGAGGAAGGGGGGTGCACATGTGTGTCATGCAGGAAAAAAGAGGGTGGACATTTGGCACCGTTTGGTGTGGGTTTGGCTTGGGCTGGGTCTGGCAGCCAGTGTCGATAGCAAATCCTTTTTACAGCCACAAAGTAAGTCCCAGTGAGGCTGGTAAGACACAGAGGAAGGAACTCAACAGGTTATTAACATCAGTGGGTCGGATCCAAAGAATCATGTGTGGAAAGAAAAGAGCTAGTGGCTTGAGCCACGTCTGGACACGTCAAGAGAATCTAAGAACGTATCTATTTGCATTATTGTTCACAAGGTGCTCGAATTCTATAGCAGTTTTCACAGTTCCGCTTTTGCAAAGACTGCGCAACCTCTTACACAAGTAGAAGAGTATCTTTTCGGATTTAGTTTAACTTTTCTCGTGCACCATTCTAGTGAGAGGTGCAAAGCAGCCCTTCCATGAGCAGAAGAAGATATCTTTGGATCCAACCCATAGTCCTAAAATGAATACAGAGGATACATTCAGAGGCGTCGCCTGATGTGGGGCGGTGGGCCCCCGGGCGTAGGGCGCCCTGGGGGTGGGGCAGGGCTCCTTAGGTTTCAGGTTTTTTCGTATTTTTCTCGGGTTTTTTTTACTGTTTTCCGGGGGTTTTAAGTGGTAACGGGGCATGTGTTTGTGTATGTGTGCTTTTCCCCCACTTATCTTGAATATGGGACGCTTCCAGCGACAATCTTCTTCCTGCGCCGGGCACATCTTCTCCCTGCACCTGGGCGCGAACTCCGTAAAGCCCCCAGCAGCGCTTTCCAGAGTTTGCGCAGGCGCAGAACGTCGACTGGAAACTTCGTCGTTCTGCGCTTGCGCGAACTGTGGAAGACTTGCACATGCGCAGAACGACGAAGTTTCCAATCGACGTTCTGCGCCTGCGCAAACTCTGGGAAAGCGCTGCTGGGCACTTTACGGAGTTTGTGCCGGGCGCAGGGAGAAGATGTGCCCGACGCAGGAAGAAGATCGTCGCTGGAAGCGTCCCATATTCAAGATAAGTGGGGGAAAGCACACATACACAAACACACAGTGCCCCGTTACCACTTAAAAACCCCGGAAAACAATAAAACAACAACAAAACGAAACCGAAACCTAACATTTTGACAGTTTTATTGGGGGCCTCCGGGGGGGGTGGCCGCCCCAACCTGCTCCGGGCGCAGCGACACTTCTGGATACATTTAAAACAGGCACAGTAGAATGAGAACGGAGACTGAATGGGGCATACTGACCTTATAAAGGACCACAGTAATGAAAGCCAAGAGCAGAAATCCACCCACACAGCTTCCAATGATGACCGGAAAGAAATTGAACTTTTTCTCTTTCAACAATATGACATGGATCTATATACAAATAAGCAGAACAGGTTAGGAGAAAGACACATTTTGCGGAGACAAACAAAAGTCTTCACTACCTGCTGGAATGTCTCTAGGTGCCTCCTGAGTCACAAAGGACTGGAGGGAGTTCCACAACTCTCAGGTGGTCCCCCATCCAGGCACTCATAAGAACATAAGAACATAAGAAGAGCCCTGCTGGATCAGGCCAAAAGCCCATCTAGTCCAGCTTCCTGTGTCACACAGTGGCCCCACCAGATGCCTCAGGGAGCACAAGACAACAAGATAACCTGTTTCCCCTGGACACTCCCTTGCACCTGGCACAGAGAAAACCCACTTCTAAAACCAGGAGGTTGCTTATGGCTTGTAACCTGTGATGGTCTTTTCCTCCATGAATCTGTCCAAACCCCTTTTAAAGGCATCTAGGCCATATGCCATCACCACATCCTGTGGCAAGGAGTTCCACAGATGAATTACACGCTGGGTAAAGAAATATTTTCTTTTGTCTGTTCTAACTCTCCCTCCACTCAATTTTAGTGCATGTCCCCTGGTTCTGGTGTTGTGCGAGAGGGAGAAGAATTTCCCTCTATCCACTCTCTCCATCCCATGCATAATTTTATAAGTCTCAATCATGTCCCCCCTCAGGCGCCTTTTTTCTAGACTGAAAAGCCCCAGACGCTGTAAGTGCTCCAGCCCACGAATCATTCTGGTCGCTCTTTTCTGCACCTTTTCCAATTCAACTATATCCTTTTTGAGGCTCCCCAGGCTCAGACAGCCTTAGCTTCAGCAAGGTGCCTGCAGCATCATGCGTCTTCCCAGCACTGAGAGCAGCAGCCAATCCGGCATCCAGCTTTGCTTCTCCTCATTTCCATCCTGTGGAAACGACTCCCAACAACCCCTCACTTCACCAGTACCTCTGCTTGATGACTTTCTTCATTCAATCCCATATAAAGGTCTCTGTTGAAAGCGATTTTGCCTGTCACCAGCAAGTCAGTCCTGTCTTTTAAGACCTAAAGGAGCAAGAGGATCATCACATCAACAAATCCATGACCTCTTTTAAATCTTGGAAGTGTGAATAGCTGATGGAAGAAAACGTCATTGGGAAAGTACTGTCGCTCAGTGACATAGCTCATGCTTTGCATGGAGAAGGAAGTTAAATCCTTTGCAGCATCTTCAACTAGGCCTCAAAAAGACAGATCCTTCACTGTCTTGAAACCTTAGACCAGGGGTCCTCAAATGTATTTAGCAGAGGGCCAGCTCACTGTCCCTCAGACTCTTGGTGGTTCGGACTATACTGTAGTTGGGGGACCGGACTATAGTCCCCCCCAGCACGTCAAAAAAAACCCCACTGCCGCCCGGTACGAACTGCTCGCTCGCTGCTTGCGTCTTCTTCGGTGGCTCGGTCGCTTCTGACTAGGCCAGGACAAGGCTAAAGCAGCCCATGCACACAACGCCGCTTGAAGCCTTGCCCTCAGAAGGGCTGAACGAAGACGCAATTGGGTCTTCATTCGGCCCTTCTGAGGGCAAGGCTTCAAGTGGCGTTGTTGTGCACATTTGAAGAACGCCGCTTGAAGCCTTGCCTTGGCCTAGTCAGAAGCGGCTGAGGTGCCAAAGAAGATGCAAGCAGCGGGTGAGCGGTTGTAGCGAGCAGCTGTGGCGGCGCATCACCCTCTGGGCGGGCCAGACACAGGCCGGGTAAATGACCTTGGTGGGGCCGTATCCAGCCCGCAGGCCATAGTTTGAGGACCCCTGCCCTAGACCGTTGCTGTCAGTCCTTGTAGATAATCCTGAAATGGATCAAGGGTCCAACTCAGCAGAAGGTAGCTTTCTATATACCTCTCTGAGGTAAAGCTGAAGCTGCAATTCCCTTGGGCCCTGAAGTACCATTTCTTCCATCCCACACAACCTCCTGTTAGCACTTTGTCCACTGTGAACTCCAGTTGGTCCCCAAAATGGTATTCTTTGACTGTCCTTGGGAATTTTGTTCAACTCAATGGTGGGTCTTCCCCAGCAAAAAATCTCCCTTGGCATATACCTGTAGGGAATTGGCTAAAGGCAGCTCTGCTGTCACAGTCACATCCTCTCTCTCCACCACAATAATACAATTCACAAGCTGGTATTTGATTCCCACATTGCTCTGGAAAAAAAAAGATGAGGAAAAAAGAATAAAAGCATCAAAGAGAGGAGTGCTTCTAGCTGTGCAACGAAACACTTTTCACTTGGGCACCTGCATAAATAATAATGAACAAACAATATTCGTTGTCATGTATTATCCATCAACCAATAATACATTAAATAGAGCAGAAGGATTTTAATTACCAGGGTCCAAGTTAGGAGGATGCAATTATTGCTTTTAGGCAGAAAGAAAGGGACTATTTGATTGCAGTCCACAGAACTTGACCAGTCTGCAAACACATGGCCTCTGTGTTCTTTTGACCCCTCTCCACTAATTTTTTTTAAATTTTTCTGATTAAAAAGAAAATACTGTATACAGAATCCATCTATAACAACAATCACTACTGATGTTGTAAGTAAGAGTTGGAGATGAGTGGGATTATTGTGGAAGTTGTTATTAACTTCCACAATAATCCCACTCATCTCCAACTCTTACTTACAACATCTTTCATAAATTTCATATCCCCCACCCGCACAGGATGCTCTTGCAGTTTTCAACAACCTGTTTGAAAATGGTTTTATTTTTTCGCAGATTTCGGTGTTTAACCAAAATGAAATAGCAGAAAGCGGTGTTATGCCTTTTTATTCCAATTTTTGTCAATTGTAAATGCTTTAAAAGTGTACTAGATAGGTGGTATAGGTTGTACAGTGTCAGCAGATGAAGAATGATGCAAAATTACATGGTTTTATTTTATTTTTTCGCAGATTTTTTTTTAGCAGAAAGTGGTGTTATGTGTTTTTATTTCATATTTACCATTTTTACAGCACAATCCTACCCTGCTCCTCCATCGGTGCAGCGAGAACTGGAGGCCCTGGAAAGGAAAGGGGATCCAAATCCCCTCTAAAGGGGAATTCAAAGGAGATTTAAACCCTCTTTCCCCTCCAAAGATTCCCGTTCTGCCCTCCTCTGCTGGTTGCATCGGTGGAGGAGCTGGGTAGGATTGCGCTGTCAAACACCTCTACATATCGTTCATGTTAATTACACATTCTTCAATATCTACGTTTGAAACATGCTTTAAAAAATTGCCTTCCAATATTTTTTTTCAATATACAGCAGTTCTGTCTGAAATTCATGTTGTTCACATAGTTCACTACACTCTTTATCTTTCACAAAGGCATCACCCTACTGCCAATACCTGAGCACGTAGGTTTTCATAAGTATGCTGTCTATTCCAGAAACCCACAAATAAATGCCAATCCTTACAATACAACTCTTAACGCTTTTAATTTTCCCAGTCCTAACTAATTTTACAGCTGTTAATTTAGACACAGTTGTTGTCCACTGTATTTTCAGAAGCCTCTTTTGTTGGAATTATACTAGTCCTCCAATTATTTGCCAACAGCATTCAGGCCACAATAATGGCATTACTTACAAGTCACAGGTTCTTTTTAGATACTATACTCTCCCAAGTCATTCAATGATATAACCTTCCCCATTATTCTTGAGGGCAGTGTCCAAACATATTTCTGCAATACAAACTGGCACCAAACCCCTCTTTCCTATTTACTTTTGCATCTCTATGACCAACATCTTTTTTACTTACGCTCAGTCTGAAACCATTCTCAGTTGTGCACACTGTAGTATTCTGGGAAGAGAAGAAAAATCAATAATGCAATACTGAAGGTTATGCACTGTTCATTAGACACCATTCCCTTGCTTCTTGCCTTTTCAGAGGCTTGTGACAACCCTGCAATGTTGTTCAATTGATTATCAACATATTGCTTACAACAACCCTACCAGGTAGGCTTGTGGGAACATGCATCCCGCCCCTGCCCCTACAGGATGCTCTTGCAGTTCTCCATAACCTGTAGAACAAGGCTGGTTTAGCAACATCTTTGCATGACCTATTCTGAAAGTGTAGAAATGCCCACCTGAACTGCCAGTCAAGTCCTCCGAGTCAGAGGGGGCATGGCTACCTTCTCAGACATAGAGGATAGATGCCTTGCTGTCCCAGGGGTTCCTGTTCCACGAGAGTCTCAGGCTAGCTGAGCACTTTGGATGAGCACCTGGCTGAGCACCTCCCCCCCCCAGCATGGAGTCTCAATCCCTGGATCATGACAATCTTATCCTATCACAGCTTTTTTGCTTGAGGCAGAGCCTGAGGAGGTGCTACATTTCAAGCACCAGCACCAATGCTGATGGAGCATGACAGTAAAGAAAACCAGTGTGAAGGAGCCGACTTTAATGCTGAACATTTCCACTCAGGAATTTTGTGCACACCACCAGGGGAGTCTCTAATTAGGACTTTCACCAGCCAGGAAGCTTTATTTCCTGCTCCTCCCAGGGCAGATGTCAGGTCTGGTTGGGCATGTACATGCCCAGGGGGCCCATGCATGCGCGTGACCATACCCCATGTGCCTGCTGCAGCTCCCCAATCACCCAGTAAGCATCCAATGGCTAACTGGGTGATGACGAGGAGGGGAGCGGCAGCTGTACCAATCTGTTCTCAATGCTGGCCATTGCAATTTCCCAGGTGATCTGCCTGCAACACAGTGTTGGGGGCTGAGGCATCTGGGAATTTTACAATGGCCAGCACCCAGGATGGAAGACAGACTGCTGCAAGTTGCTGCTCTCTTCTCCATTGCCAGGACGTCTATCAGGTGCAGGGGGAAGAGGAAACAACAGAGGAGAGCCCATGAATTTCACATTGTAAAAAAAATGGGTATCAGACAAAGTTGACTGACAGGGCCTTTTCTGATAGGAGGAAAAAGGTGGGCTAAAATTCTTCAAATCTTCCTGTGGTGTAAACCACATGATTTATTTTTCCTGTGCCCCAAACATGCAAGACCATTTTTCTTTTTCACTGCCTTGCGGAGATTGAATTGAACCATGCTGCTTAAGCAACTATACTTTTATAAAAGTATAAAACTATACTTTTATCTGAACAGAAACAAAATAATGAAACCAAGTGGGATGGATATTTTAAAATCAAAGTATCAATACAAATACCTTCTAAAACTAATGAATCTACGTTTCCCCTTATTCTTCAGGCAGCATTTTCCCTTCATTTCCTCGTAGTCCCCATCAAATTTTTCTTTCCCACTGTCGTTTCTAAAGGATCATTGTCTCTCACTTCTAAGAACAAATCATATCTGAAGCCAAATACTACCAAATCTTAAGGTTTTTTCCCAGCCTATAAAATGGTGTTTTTATATTCCTTCTTCAGCCCCAAGCTCTCACCTCTCATAACTGTGATTTTTTAAAACATCACTATAAATATTACTGAAAAGCACATTAGCTTTCAAAATAAATATATAAACATGCAACATATTGTTCCATTTTGTCACTCTCCCTTTCTTCTCTGATGTGCAAATGCTTGAGAGCAACTAGCCTAGCTGCATTCATCCCAGCATAGTGTCTCTTTTGCATCCTTTTTTTTTTTTTTTAAAGACTGTTAGCTCTCTAGGGCATGAAACCATATTTTTCATGTATTTTGTAACGTAAACCACTTTGTGAACCTTTTGGTGTTGTTGTTGAACAGTATATAAATATTTTAAATGTTCTTGTTAACCATGATGACAGTTCTGAAAATAAACTTCATCATCATGTGCAGACGATAAACTTCATCATGCGAACCGAGCAGGCTAGCAGCGCGTTTGAGCTGTACTTCTATGACATAGTCTGCCTTCACTCTGGAAGCGACTCCGATTGGCTGAGAGCAACCACATAGGCTCCGCCTTCCCTCCGCTCGCGTCGCCCTGCCCGCTTTCGCCGCCGCTTCCGCGAGCTTTCGCCTTTAGCTTCTCGCGAGAGTTGAAGTTTGAAATGGCGGCGGGCGCCCTCACTGGCGGCCTACCTCTACCCTGCTAAAGAGGAGGGAGAAGAAAAGCCCGCCCGCTTCCTTCCGGCCGGTCGGCCCCGGCCCTTCCCCCAACCCAGCCCAGCGTCCTGGCTTGCTCGGATGGAGAGGCTTCGGCCGCGGCTGCAGAGGACCTACGCGGGGCCGCGGGGCCGCAAGGGGGCAAGAGGAGGGCTGAGACGGCAGCCGTTACCCTCGGCTCCTTGGATCTCTCCCCAAGTTGACCCCAAGCACTTCTTCAGCACCAGCTCCTCAGGAGGGGGGTCGTCGGCCTCCCTCTCCGTTTCCTTCTCCCACTCCGACGACCCGGATTTCCTGCTTCCCGAGAAGCGGCCGCAGAGGGCGAAGAGGCAACAGAAGCCCAAAACAAGGGGTAAGAAGCAGAGCAAGGAGAACCGAGCTCCACGGAAAGGGTGGAAGGCTGGAGGGGGTATCCCCACCTCCACCAGGAGTGCCAGGAAAAACAGTTTTGTGCCCCCCACCCCACTCCGTAAGAATATTACTCAGCGCCCTCCGCGCCAGTGCCTCTGGAACAACTGGGGAGAGACCCCATCCCTTGTCAAAACTCCTGCAGGGCTGCGGGGGCGGCCCCCTCTCCTGTGCAGCACACCTGAGCAGTGTCGTCTGCCTCCCGTGGCTAAAGAGGATTTGCTGGAAGAGGAGGTGAGTGTCCTGCGGTGCTCCTCCCATAATTGTAACGGTTGTCAGCAGCTGGTCTTGGAGAACTGCTATGCCTCCCATGATGTCCTATCTGAGCTGAGCTTGCTGAATATGGATGGGGACACAGATGTTCAGAAGACGGGAGGCAGCTTGGAGCTCTTCACCCAGGAAGATTCTAGGGGCCTGCAGCAGAAGTCTGCTTGTGAAGCTCCCCAGAGACAGCCTCTGCTCATGCCAGTGTCTCAATGGCACCTCAGCCAATCTCGCGGCACATCTCTTCAAAGCCACTTTATTTTGCACTCCCGTGATGTCTGGGGTGAGACGCAAGCATCCTCAGAAAACGGGGAAGGGCTCGAAACTTCCTCGCCAGGAAACTCGTCACTGGCGCCTAATCAGTTACATTGCCACCATCTTCAAGCTGCTGATAAGGTTTGTCGGCTGCCATTGTCACCAGAGACTAATATTGCACCACTGAGTACTCCTCGAGGAGCTTTGCAACTACAAGCCATTATGTGCGATGGCAAAATTGCCCTCTCTTTGCCAAAAGGAGCAACACCTCCTACTAAAAGACAGCAGGTCTCAGTTCAAGTGGGTCCCACTCCTGAAAAGAAAGCAGCTCATCTCTCAGAAGAGGGGAGTAATTTCAGCATAGACCAAAGTAGACCTCACCGTCAGCCTGTGGTTGTTCTGGACAGTCAGGTGGTACCAAACTGGTTGGCTAGTCAGTCCACCAGAAAACAAGCAGCTGGTCACCTTTCACAGAAGGAGGGATGTAACTTGCAGTCAGGATCCTCCTGTTCCCTGCCTAGAATCTTTGACAGCAGGAGTAACAGTCAGGTGGTTGCCACCTGCGGCCCTGGAAGCACCACTAGAAAAGCTTGCATCAGCGGATTCAGCTCCAGCCGGTGGGCGCAACGAGGAAAACCTGGGCAAGTCAGGCACAAGAAAAACATGGAACGGAAACAGCAGACAGATGCCTCCTTCCTTCAACAACGTCTCAAGTGGAATGAAATGGAAAATGATATTGCCTTGTCTCTTCTGTCTCCAGACTGTTCCTTGCTCAAAAACTCCACTTTGTGGCGCAGAATTCGGGCCTCTTTTTCCCTTCATAAGAAAAAGAAAATTCTGTCTGAGGCTGAAAGTTTCAATAGCAGTGCCTCTGTCCAGTCTCCCCTGGCAGAGCCTCCAAAGACTCCCTTCACTCAAAAACTTGGCTATTCTATTTGTCCTGCCTCCTCTATGGTCTTGCTGTCAGCCATGAAGTCTTCCTCCACACCAGAGATGACACTGACCGATAAAGAAAAAGTATATGGGGAATGCCAACAGGAGGGCCCAATCTCCTTTGATGAATGCATCCCTCCAGAGAAGATGCAAAAGTGTGAGAAAATTGGAGAGGGAGTTTTCGGGGAGGTTTTCAGGACAGATGGTGAAAGGGGAACCGTGGCTTTAAAAATAATTCCAATTGAAGGAAGCGACAAAGTCAATGGAGAACCTCAAAAGACCTTCAGTGAGATCTTACCTGAAATCATCATTTCAAAAGAGCTCAGCCTTTTGACTGAGGAGAAGGGTAACCAAACTTCTGGGTTTATTAGCTTGTATTCTGTACACTGTGTTCAGGGAGCCTATCCCGAGTGTCTTCTGAAAGCCTGGGACGAATACAACAGGCTAAGGGAGTCTGAAAATGACCGGCCAGACTTCTTTGGGAACCAGCAACTCTTCATGATCCTGGAGTTTGAATTTGGAGGCACTGACTTGGAGAATATGCGGAACAGGCAACTGAACTCTGTGGCGGTGGCTAAGAGCATCTTATACCAAGTCACTGCTTCTTTGGCTGTGGCAGAAGAGGCACTTCACTTTGAGCACCGAGACCTACACTGGGGGAATGTACTGGTAAAGAAAACACATTTGAAAGAGTTGAATTTTATGTTGAACGGGGAAACCCACAGTGTCTCCACTCAAGGGATCCTTGTCAACATCATAGATTACACCTTCTCCAGGTTGGAGAAAGATGGCCTAACGGCGTACTGTGACCTCTCCACTGACGAAGAGATATTCCAAGGGAGAGGGGACTATCAGTTCGACATTTACAGGCAGATGAGAGAGGAAAATAGCAACAACTGGGCTGACTATTTCCCCCACAGCAATATCTTGTGGCTTCACTATCTAGCAGACAAACTTTTGAAAGCAGTGTCCTACAAAAAGAAGCCTACAACTTCCTCCATGAAACAGGTACAGAAACAACTTGTGCTGTTCTCGAACGAGGTCCTTGGCTTCAGGTCTGCCAGAGATCTGCTTAATAAAAGCACTTTCTTCCACTGACCAAACTGGGCCTTGGGGATTACAAATGGGAAACTTGAACAAAATAGGTGTTTTTACAAATGTTGTATATTTTATATGTATACAGGACGAAAAATGCTTCTCTAACATTTCAGACCACCTTTTTTTGTTGTTGTTGTTCTGTAACTGTGAACCTTTTAGATTCTGCAGGAACAGCAGCATGTTTTAGTTCTATTGACTTGTGTCTTAATAGGTTTCAGCTTTGAAGTATCTTGTTTGTTAAAAAAAAATAGCAACTTTTCAATTCAAATTCATTTTAGTTCAAATAAGTTTTAAACTATTTGCAATACTTCAGATATTTCTTAGTAGCTTAAATGAATAAAAGTTAAATCAGAAGATATACTTTTATATTAAAGATTGATATAATGTCTAATCCATACACGTTTGCTTTTGTAATAGATTATGGCTGGAACAAATACACATTTTACTACCTATTGCCATGTGTGTGTGTTTTCTGGGCTCCATCCCCAGCACTGGTGTTGCTCTAGGTGGGGCAGAACGCTAAGTTCCGCACCACGCTGACCCTCCGTTACTCTGCTGCACAAGGCGGCCCCGCCCTCTCGCCTTCAGAGCCATTCAGTGCGGCGAAGGCAATGCGCAGCCTCGCGTTGCCTTTGCTGCACTGAACGGCTCTGAAAGCGAGGGGGCGGGGCTGCCTCGTGCAGCAGAGTAACGGAGGGTCAGCGTGGTGCGGAACTTAGCGTTCCGCCCCACCTAGAGCGATGCCACCGATCCCCAGCATCTCCCAGTAGGGCTGGGAAAGACCCCTCTCTCACTGGGAGAGGCTCTCCAAGTTTCCAGTACAGCTAGGTGGACCAATGCTCTGACTGACAATAGTTACTTTATATGTTCTCTTGCCTGGCCATTGGTGGTAAGCAAAAATTGAGGTAACCAAGCAGATTATGCGTTATAAAAAATTACAGGATTATGGTTCTTTTATTTTGGTCAATACAAAAGAGAAACATAAGTATGAGCAAGTTCTAATGTTGAGCAGTTTTGTGAGCCAATAAGTTTGTAGCCTGATTTGTACAGTTGACTTTGCATGCCTTTTTCTTCTAGCAACAGAAAATGTGAATGAAAGTAACATGTCACTTAAGGCCTGTGTACCAGTGAGTTTAGGAAGCTCCTATACTGCAACAAACCATTGGTCTATCGAAGGGCCCAATCCTATTCAACTTTCCAGCACTGATGCAGCCATGCCAATGGGGCATGCGCTGCATCCTGAAGTTCATGGAGGCCTCCTCAAGGTAAGGGAATACTTGTTCCCTTACGCCGGGGCTGCTTTTATTTTATTTTTAACATTTTTATACCACCCTTCCTCCAAGGAGCCCAGGGTGGTGTACATGGTTCCTTCTTCCCTTTTGTCCTCACAACAACCCTGTAAGGTAGGTGAAGCTGAGAGATAGTTACTGGCCATTTCCACTGCATCAGCGCTGGAAAGTTGGACAGGATTGGGCCCTAAGTCAGCATTGTCAATATAGATTGACAATGGGTTTCAGGCAGGAATTTTTCCTGCCTGAAACTGCCTGAAATTTTTCCTCTTTGGGTTTCAGGCAGGAATTTTTCAGTGCCCTACCAGTCAGCTGAACCTGTCCCTTTTGCTTGCAAAGCATGTGCTTCATCACTGAGCCACATCCTTTCCCAAGAACCTGTGTGTTTCAGACTTAGTTGCAAAATAAAATTTCTCTTTGACTCTGTTTAAACAATAAACTGCCACAAATAAACACGCAACCTGCCAAACAATCACAGATAGCTTGAGTTGGAATGCCACTGAAACTGCACATGATAATACAGCTAAAAACAATCAAAACCATCATGTGAATTATCAACTTGTCACTAGTGTTAGCTCCTTCAGTGATGTGCATCACTCTGCATGTTCATTAACAAGATGAACAACTGGTCTTGGGTTGTTTAAGTGTGATCCCAGTTTTAAGGCTAACTAGAACAACTTACTAAAGGTATCAAGTTGAACTCAGTTTTTCTTCCACTTTTGGTGGGCCATTTTAGAAGCACTAAAGGTCAAACTAGTCATGTAGGTAATATGGCTTGATGGATTAGTTTCATCAACAGGATGGTGGGGGTGCAAAACCACAGTGGGGTGGGCTTTAGTACTTTAACTGCAGCTTTGATCCCGATCGTGGCCCTCCTATATTTAGTAGGGAAAAAACTTCTACTGGCTTTCAGTGTGTACTTGTGTTCTTGCATGAGGCCTAACTCACCCCAGTAAGACATCTTCCTGCTTTTCTCCGGCTGGAGTGTCTCCCTCTGCCCACCCCCAATTGGGCTGGTTTGCATCTGCTCAACTGTTCTGTTAAGGCTGATCTACACGACAGCGTCGTGGCTCCGCCGTCGCCTCTGCCTGGCGCCTCCGTGCTGGAAGCGGGGGGAGTGTCTTCAAGCCTGTTACCCCTCATGTTGTCCCGCCTTCCTAAGAAAGCGCAGTTGTGATTGGTTAAACTCTTCCCCCCCCTCTCTGTGATTGGTAGGCTGTAGCAGCTCCGCGAGCCACCTCCAAGCTCTGCCGTACGCCCCCTAAAAAATAGAGCACTCGACTTGGAGTACGCGGCAGTGGGGCGGGGGTCCGGCGGCTCTGCCGGATTACAAAAACGCTCCGCGACGCTGTTGTGTAGATCAGCCTTTACAGTAGAAGTTTAAGGGCTCAATCCTATCCAACTTTCCAGCTCCAATGTAGCAACATTCCCTTACCTTGAGGAGGCCTCCGTGACTACCCCCTTACTGCAGGATGGTTGGTACGGCTGCACCAGTGCTGGAAAGTTGGATAGGATTGGATCCTAAATGTATTTATTCCATTTTGTCAGTATTGTAAGCCCCTTGGCGGACTTGGGTGGAACAGCAGGGGAAAAATGTAATGAAAGTAGTTCAGTGTAGAAAGGTCCCAGGTTCAGTCTTCGCATAAAGAATCTCAGTTATTAAGATTGAGAAAGGCCTCTGGTTAATACCTTGGAAAACCACTACAGCTCCATGGCACAACTGACCCAGCCAGAACTGGCACAGCTGACACCGATGCACAAGCACCCTGACATCCTTAGGGAGCAGATTCACGAGGTCTGGGTGGGGGAGAGAACCTGGATATCTGAAGCACTGTACAGAATAGGAGATTGTGGGTAGGGGGATCTTCTCAAAGGGTAGTGCATGTGAGCGTGCTGATGTTGAAGGTTTCACCAGAAGTGCAACCGCATCTGTCAGGGAGCCACCAAGGAGGGTGTGAGACTGCCTTCCCTGCAGCAGGGAATGACCCTTCACATGTTCATAGGTCAACTCATTTTTTTTTTTTAAAGGCTAGAAAGGGAAAGCTGAAAAACAGTTACCTGTGTCCCTGTTGCACTTTGTACTCTCGCAACCAGGAGGTCATCTATAAGGGAAGGGACCCAGATAAGCAACTGAAGCTGTGCTCCGTAATGGTTTTTTGCATTTATCTGCAAGGGAAAATGGAGGTAGAATTTGGCATTTTTTGACCTAAATGAGCAACAGGGTAAAGGGAAATGGATTTATACCTACTTTAAATTCAAACTGCAAGCTCTCGGAGGATCCTTCTCCCACAGTGACATATACCAATTGAGATGGTCTGCAGGCAAATATAAAATGAGACTGTAGGCTTGATCCTTGCAAAGCTAATGGGAAAGGTCAGAGTGTCACACAAACACTCATCTATTCATGCAACCCTTGGTCTGTTCTTCTGCAGTTCTCTATGAACATGCCTCCAAAGGTCTATGGCGGTGCAATGGTAAAGTATCTGTTCACCCACCCCACCTCTTATGCTTGGGTCCTACGTATAAGGGGCTTGGCAGCATCCTTGCCACAGGATGTGGTGATGGCACCTGGCCTAGGTGCCTTTAAAAGGGGATTGGACAGATGTATGGAGGAAAAGTCCATTGCAGGTTACAAGCCTTGATGGGTATAAGTAACCTGGTTTTAGAAGTAGGCCATTTCTGAATGCCAGGTGCAAGGAAGTGACAACTTGCATGCTCCCAGAGGCATCTAGCGGGGCCACTGTGAGATACAGGTAGCTGGTCTAGATGGGTCCTTGGCCTGATCCAGCAGGGCTCTTCTTATGTTCTTATGCAGCAGGCAAAAACAAGAAGGTGAGAGGGAAAGTTCTTGGCTTAAAGCAAAACTGAACTTGGTTCTATTTGAGAACCTATTGAGAGAAGGGGGTGGGAATGTTACAACATTGGGGGAAAACAACAACTCTAGATTAAATAGTGCTTTTCTGGTGGTTTCAGCAACTGTTGATTTACATTTCTATTGTTGCCTGCACAGAGTAGGGGTTTGGACTAAGTTCCTTCCAAAGTCTAACATTCTATGATCCTGTGTTCTTCCCCATGCATTTTTGGAGGGGGAAGTCAGGGTATAAATTTTCTAATGAAAAAAAATTGAGATAGCACTGGCCTACCTTACAGGGTCAATGTAAGGATTTCCACGATCATGTACATGAAGTGAGCTAAACACTCAAAACGTACATGACGCTAAGTATTATGACTGTTTCTTACCCATGGAGGTTTTTATTTATTTATTTTCACATTTTTATACCGCCCTTCCTCCAAGGAGCTCAGAGTGGTGTACATATTTCCTCCCCTCCTTTTTGTCCTCACAACAACCCTGTGAGGTAGGTGGGGCTGAGAGATAGTGACTGGCCCAAGGTCACCCAGGAAGCTTCGTGGCTGAGCGGGGATTTGAACCTGGATCTTCCAGGTCTAAGTCTGACTCCCAAACCACTACACCATCCTGGCTCTGTTTTATATCCTTAATCTGGTTTTTAAACCAGCCATCTTAAGAAGGGTGGTTTCCGCTTCCTCCCTTGTGCTGTGCTCTCTTGCCCTGCCTCACTCTCCTGCACTAGAAGACCCAGTTATGTTTTAACCATTTACCTGCTGAGGATAGCAGTGAGGGCATATTTCACATTGATGACATGTTCTTCTATCAAGGCTGTGCTGTTGTTGGCACTGTAAAAATAAAAAAAGAGTGTCAATAATAGCACTCCTTACCTTTCATACCTCAACACCACTCAAAAAGTAGCCAACTTGCAGCAGACAGAGTTGGCTGCTGCCCACACAGGCTCCGGCAGCAACAAACAAAGCCAACAAACCAACAACAGGTGGCTTCAGGGTCAAATCTGGTCTCCACTGGAAACGCCAAGTGCCAAAATAAACAACCATGTGCCACTGTAGTTTCACAGAAAGCCTGTGAAGAGGGCTCCAAGTAAGAATGTTTTTCAACATTCCCTTGGTAGGAATTTCCCCCTGGATTTTGGAAATTTGTTTTCTGAAGTGGATCAGGGAATCCTCCACGGTTCTGTTTTTTCAGTCTCTGAATTTTATACAGATTTTGTGCACAGTTTGCCACAGCTTTATGTTCCTTCATAGAGGAGAGGGATGGAGCAGAAGAGGAAGTGTGGAGGACAGAAGAATGGTAGACTAGCCACTTCCTTTTCCAATCCAGGGAGTGTGAGGAACAGAGGCTGGCATGTTACCAGTCATGGGGCAGCATGCAAATGCCTCCTTAGGCTAGCTACCTAATCTCTGAAATGGGCTCAGAGTTGGTGCTCTGATTATAAACATTTATGACTCTGCCAAACGGTATGCTCTTTTATTTAGGAAGTACCTACATGAATTCTTTAACTTTTTTTCTTGATGATTCAGTTCAAACTATTTATTTATTTTAATTTTATTTACAATATTTCTATCCCGCCTTTCTCCCCGAAGGGACCCAAGGCGGCTTACAACAGAAAAAAATACAATACCCAAAAAATACATACATAAATAGTTAGTTTCAAAACAATAAAAAACTTAACAAAAACTAATAAAAACATCTAAAAATTGATTAAAAAATTATTACAATTAAAACAGATCATAAAAACAGCAGCGCCCCACCTGTACCAGCAGAATGTTAAAAAAAAGGCAAGGACTCAGAAGGCTTCTTTGAACAAGAAGGCCTCGCCGGAAACTACCTCAAAACATGAGAGTGGTGGTGGTGGGGAGATGCAAAGGAATTGAAGGAACCAAAAGCTGCACATACTTCAATTCTGGAAATAATTCAACATTTGTCCCCTTAAACTGGAGCTCAGGAGGAGCGGGATGCAGAGCAAAGGGAATCCCAAGAACACAGAAGGAGAAAAGCCACATACGGTAGCTTTCAGGTGCCAGAGCATAATCCCGTTGGTGCTAAATTGAACAAAGGTGAATTGAAACCGCTGAACCATAAACTGTCGATCGAAAGGTCGGCAGTTCGATTCCCACGACGGGGTGAGCTCTCGTTGCTTGGCCAGCTCCTGCCAACCTAGCAGTTCCAAAGCATGTCAATGCGAGTAGATAAATAGGTACCGCTTGCGGGAAGGTAAACAGCGCTCCGTGGTCCAGCTGCATGCTACGCGCTGCGGCAAGGAGAGTCATGCCAGCCACATGACCACGGAGGCGTCTTCGGACAACGCTGGCTCTTCGGCTTTGAAATGGGGATGAGCACCACACCCTAGAGTCGGACATGACTGGACTTAATTGTCAGGGGATACCTTTACCTTTACTTTTTATTCTTATGGAATATAATTTTAGCAATGTCTGTGTGCAATGAATAACCCCAACCTTGTGTTGCTCGACTTATTAAGGATATTTGGGTCGATCATAGTTGCTTGTCTTGTTGATTACTTTCCACTGAGAATTACATTTTACTCACTTGGTAACAGTTGCAGTGATGAGAGCTGAGTTGTCAGGGAACGTTTTTTCATCTACTTGCCAGGTCACTGAAAAATTTGCCTGCAGTGCAAGGGAAAGGGAGCTTAGGATAAGATTAGGAATATTCATATACAAACAAAAGGTACCTTCCAGCCATGCAGAGCCTTCCATTCTTAAGCTTTGTGGGGCAGTCTTTGATTGAAACAAGAATTGGGTTAATCTGTCATCTGTGGGTGACCTGCAGTCAAAAACTGGGCTGGTTGGTTTGATATGTTATGTAAAACCCAGGTCTACATTCTGGACTTTTTTAATGACCCCTTGGCTTTCGGGTCTATGATTCCCCACCCTCCGTTGTCCAGCCATGTGTTTGACGGTTTCCTTCAACACGTTTCTTCTTGGTCTTGAGCTTCCTGCATCCCTCTCTTTAAGCTAAAGAACAGAAGGAGAGCCTTTCTGGAACAGATCAAATTGGATCCATCTAGTCAAGCATCTTGTTTCCTACAATGGTGAAGCAAACGCCTACAAGAAGCCAGAAGTAGGGCACGAAGGCAATAGTCTTTCTTGCTCCCTAGGAGGAAAGAAGTGAAAAGGAGGAGGAGGAGAAGTGGAGTCAAATAAGAGATGGGGGCGCACGCGCACGCACACACACACACACACACACACAAGTTTGCTGCCAGAGATGACCACTTCAGTTGGCTTCATGGATGGACCGGCTCTGATTTTGGTGGTGACTTACTGTGGTTGCCTTGAATGCGGGATGTCCAATCTTGCATCGCAGAGTTGAGAATAGCAAGGTAGTTGTTTCAGGAGCCTCACAGTCAATGATCGGAGTGGAAAGCTGCCAAGACACGAGAAGCAGAAATCGCCATTCAAGCCAGAATGCCACTATTTTAAATGTGAAAGGGAGGATGATATAACATAACTTAACATAAAAAAACATAACATAACATAACATATGAAGAGCCCTGCTGGATCAGGCCAAAGGCCCCTCTAGTCCAGCTTCCTGTATCTCACAGTGGCCCCACCAGATGCCTCAAGGAGCACACAAGATAACTGTATCCTGTCGCCACTCCCATGCATCTGGCATTAAGAGATAGCCTACTACTAAAACCAGGAGGTTGCATATACCCATCATGGTTTGTAACCTGTGATGGACATTTCCTTCATAAGTCTGTCCAATCCCCCTTTAAAGGCATCCAGGCCAGGTGCCATCACCACATCTTGTGGCAAGGAGTTCCACAGATCAATTACCATTCTGACCGCTGAAACCTGCATATCTGCAGGAGCAGCTTAGCTAGGATATATACTGGGACTACTAGAGAGTCTGATCCTAGCCTAAGGGGACAAGCAGGAAATGGCCAATACTCTAGTGAGCATTGCTAATGCTTGTCTATTGATCAAAACTATCCACCTGACCATGGCCAAGGGGCAGACCCTCAGTTTTCTGCCTTTGGATCAGTCAGTAAGAGCAGTATAAGCTGAAGCCACTGGAAAGCCATATAACAGGGGTGGCCAAACTGTGGCTCCTGAGCCACATGCGGCTCTTTGCAGTATAATGTGCGGCTCTCAGAAATGTTGGCTGAGCTCCTTTTTGCATCACAGTGAATATATAAAAGGTATAAAAGGTAAATAAGAAATGTTCAAGCTTTATAATTATTGACCAGGTATAAACTGAGAGTCCACTGGATTAAAACATAAATTTAATGTTGATGGTGACTATTAAATATAGTTAAGAATTTAAATGCTTCTTAAATATTGCGGCTCTCAAACATCTGGAGTTTATCGTATGTGGCTCTTACATTAAGCAGGTTTGGTCACCCCTGCCATATAAAGAACTAACTAGTTTGAATCCAGGTGTGTTGTAGTTTAAGCTTGGACAAAGGTGACCTGTTGTGGGTGCTTGTTCCCCCTCCACCCTGTCCCATGGGGCCAGCTTCACATCATAGGTGGATGGGAAGGCCATACTCAAGCGGTGGTGGTGTATGATACATACCATATCCAAAGGGGGACAGAATGCCTATACCTATAAAGGCTTTAAGAGGGAATTTGGGCAATTTGTTGCACCCTTCTATGATGAGCTGCGCCTGCCCAAATTCCCTCTTAAAGCCTTTAAAGGTATAGGCACTCTGTCCCCCTTTGGGTATGGTAGGGCTATGTAACATATGTATACAAATGTTCCTATATATGCCTCCCCATCCCTTAGGGATTGTTCAGTCAAAGGGATATCAATCTTCTCAACAACAAGTCTGTGGGGTCAAGAGTGGAGGAGATGGAATGTCGGGTGGTGGGACTGAAGCTGGTTCGTTTTCAGCCGAGTACAAGCAAGAATAAGCCTACCTTATTCACCTAATAATAGGCTTACCAGATCTCCAATTGGGACAGAATGTAGCCCTTTAAGGAGAAGGAATGTGGGCAGGTGTAGCTTGTTAAACCTTAGAGCACAATCCTAGGCTTGTTAAACCTTAGAGCACAATCCTAGGCTTGTTAAACCTTAGAGCACAATCCTAGGCATGTCTACTCAGAAGCAAGCCCCACTGAACACAATGGGGCTTGCTTCTGAGTAGACATGCCTAGGATTGTGCTCTAAGGTTTAACAAGCTACACCTGCCCACATTCCTTCTCCTAAAGGGCTAGCACATTCCTTCTCCTAAAGGTCTAGCATTTGTTTTGGAGATCTGGTAAGCCTACCTAATAATAATGTCCAGTTTGGGGAAGGGTTTGAAGACTTTGGGGCTAACAAAATAAACATACAGCGCAATCCAACTTAACTTTTGTGCGCTATCCGACTATCAGCGCAATCCAACTTAACTTTTGTGCCGGTTTAACTAGCGGCGCAGCGAGAACGGGAGGCCCCAGAATGGAAAAGGGATTCAAATCCCCTTTGAATTCCTCTTTTGGAGGGGATTTGAATCCCTTTTCCGTTCTGGGGCCTCCTGTTCTCGCTGTGCCGCTGGTTAAACCGGCACAAAAGTTAAGTCGGATTGCTATGATAGTCATATATTTTTTCATCACATTTGTCTCTTAACCACGTATCTGGTGTTCTATTTTCTGTAACATAAGAACACACCTTGCTGGATCAAACCAAAGGTCCACTTAATCCAGCGTTCCATCTCCAACTACAGCCAGCCAGATGCCTGGAGAAAGGCATGAACAGGGCATGAAAATTATATCCTTCCCCTGTTTGCTCCCAATATGTGATATTCAGATATACTGTTCCTGTACATGGAGGCTCCATTTAGGTATCATGGCTAATACAGGCCCTCATTTCAAAGGGTCCATCCTCTTTCTAGATCCTAGGGTGGTGATTTGTTTTGTTTTTAATTACAAAAGGATTTTGGTATTAGTTCTGTTTCTAAGTGTAGCCTCACCTCTTGGACATTTTTAAAAAGCAGGTTGGAGGGATATTCCAAAACCACAGACGTCATATAGGAGTTGTCCCCACTGTTGGCCAGATGGATGCTCATTGTCAGTTCCTTGGTGTAACCAACCACCAATTCCTTCCTGTTAAAGAAGTATAAGGACATTTAAAAATAGAGGATGCAAGTTCTGCTCTATTCAAATCAAAGAGAGTTTCCTCTTAGTGGGAGGGAGGGCGAGTGAGTCGGTCAGTGGGAGGGAGGGCGAGTGAGTCGGTCAGGTCTGCTTCTGTGCCTTCAACAGCAGTTGGGTGCCTGCCAATTTAGTATCTGAAACTTTTTCTATCCTTTTATCTCCATACAAGGAAAAGCTTCAAGTGTGGGTCAAGCTACTCTTAACGGCACAAACACAGTGCCATTAGAAAATATCTAGGATGCCAACAGCCGGCTCCTAAAGATTTTGCACCACACATTCCTATCTATGTTCGCTCAGTTAACCCCTTAGTCCCCAGACCTCACTATAACAACGGCATCTACATGCAACAGAACAAAATGCATGTTCTTCCCCCATTTTAGCTTTGCCTCCCCTTCCTTCATTGCCTTCCCAAAAGTCAAGTTGTACATGGTAAGCTCCTTGGGGCAGGGACCTGCCCTCTTCTCCTTTGTAAAGAACTGCGCACATAGATCAACTCAGAAGCAATTCCTGTTTTGTTCAATGGGATTTATTCCCAGGTATGTGCGGGAAGGTAAACAGCGCTCCGTGTTCCAGCTGCATGCTACGCGCTGCGGCAAGGAGAGTCATGCCGGCTACATGACCACGGAGGCGTCTTCGGACAACGCTGGCTCTTCGGCTTTGAAATGGGGATGAGCACCACACCCTAGAGTCGGACACGACTGGACTTAATTGTCAGGGGTCACCTTTACCTTTACCTATGTGTTCATAGGAGTAGTTTATCATTGTGCTACTGTATTGGGTACCAGACAACCCTAGGATTAAGCCTTTCTAATCCTGTGTGTGTGTCCCCCCAACATTTCACATGTAAAATAGGAACATACTTCTTGTTTTTTCATACCAAGAATCACTTTGCAAGAAGCTCCATACCCTCCATTATTACAGATGTTGTATTCCTGTATTCTGCTATAGCAGTCCTACACTGACTTCAAAGCCAAGATGGTGATCGTTCTTTTGGTAGTGGTAAAAGTATACAAAAAACAAAAACAAAAACAAAACCACCCCATCATGGTCCTTCAATACTTTATCAATGGTTCAAAACATATCTCAGCAGCTGCCAATGGTGTGAAATGGCACAAGTAAACATCAGAAGAGCCCTGTCGGATCAGGCCAAAGGACTCTCAAGTCCAGCATCATGTTTGCCAGAGTGGCCAGGCAGATGCCTCCGGGACGTCCACAAGTAAGAGTTGAACACAAGTACCCCTCTCCCACTGTTGCTCCCTTGCAACTGGTATTCAGAGGCAGACTGCATGGCGCATTACTGCTCATGCGCACGTACTGACTTACATTTGCAACGGACACATCTACCCACAGACACATCTACCCATCTACTCTGGATTTGGCTTCCAGAGATCATAGCAAAGGAGGTGAACCTTGAAGAATGACATTTCTAGCAACAAAATAGTACCAAGGCATTCTCCCAAAGGCATGATTATATTAACCAGGGACCAATACCAGAAAATAGGGACTGTCCCTGGTAAGTCAGGCTGCTTGATTAATAGACAAAAACAATGTCCTTGAGCATGTGCAAAGTGTTGCCCCTTCCTACTGCATAAGTACTGCCAGCCTCAGGAGCTCTGAGATTTGGGGCAGGCAAATCTGTTACATCCAGGCAGTTTCTTGAGTTTCATTTCCAACCAGTGGAAACATTACTTATCCTCCATCTCTGGCTTCAGAGACCCCAACAGTCATATTGTCCATGCACATTTGACTTCATATAACCCATAAGGACTAGGAACTTGTTTTCATCTTCATGCTGCAACAATCCCAGTTTGGATTGAGGTGTCTGAATTTTGTAAAAAGCAGTTACAAACACCTAAGATTAGGCTTACCATAGTACCGGAATTGAGTCGCGCTGCGGCCTAGAAAAGACACGAGCCTCTCCTAAGGATTCACTGTGGCCGACCAACGTGGTCGTCTTGTTTACCGGAAGTGCCGGAAGCCGCAGCTTGCATTGGCCCGCCGCGGTGCACTTCTAGGAGAGCCTCGTGTCTTTTGCAGGCCGCGGCGGCACTCGATTCCAGGACTATGGTAAGCCTGTCTAAGAGCAAATGCAGAGCACATTGTTCAGGTCTCGCCTAGTTTGGCCCATCTCTCTTTTAAAAAGAAAAGGAAGTTCCTAGCCCTTATGAAGTCAAAGCTGATTTTTGGAATTGTAATCTAGCCCTGAATTAGGAGCACATTTTATTAAGGGGCACTCTGGTGTATATTTAAAGCTAAACCAAATATACACATCCAGTTGCTTGTTACAATAATGTTGCGAGTCACCAGGGAAATTAGCAGAAAATTTAAACATTAAATGAATTGTCCTGATTCAAAAAAGAATTTTAGGTGAAGGGTGGACATGTATTAAGGTAAAGGTGACCCCTGACAATTAAGTCCAGTCATGTCCGACTCTAGGGTGTGTGGTGCTCGCCCCCATTTCAAAGCCAAAGAGCCAGCGTTGTCCGAAGACGCCTCCGTGGTCATGTGGCCGGCATGACTCTCCTTGCCGCAGCGCGTAGCATGCGGCTGGAACACGGAGCGCCGTTTACCTTCCCGCAAGCGGTACCTATTTATCTACTCGCATTAACATGCTTTGGAACTGCTAGGGTGGCAGGAGCTGGCCAAGCAACGAGAGCTCACCCTGTCGCGGATTCGAACTGCCGACCTTTCGATCAAAAATTTTCCTCAGTGAATGGACTTTTGCTTTACTTTCTGTAAGTTATTGTCCAATTTGGAGTCATACGTTGACCCTCTTCCAGGCCAGGTTGCCAAAAGCCTACACCAGAAATACTTCAGATACTCACTGTGCTTGAATGGCCAAGCTCAAGCATGGCGCACATCTTGTCTTGTTATTGCAGTCATCCTCATAAGGTAGCTGAAACCAGGAAAGGGGAGGATCAAGGGGGGGAAAAGTACGATTGGTGTAAGAGGCTGCAAAGTCAACTGAAATACTGTACAGACAACTCAACACTTCTCCATGGAGACTAGATGCAAAAGGGGCCTGGGAGAACTCCTGGACAAAACAGAGAATTTTGGTTGGTGCAGCTTTTCTCCCCTCTGCATGAAAAGCTGTATTTGCCAAACTCCCACTTCTAGACGGTAAAGAAAACTTCCTTTTCTCCTTTGATTCTGGGCACTCTACCTCATCTTCCTGACTGTTCCTTGTAGGAGAGGACAAGGACTGGAAAGAGGAAAGTTCCATCTTGCTTCATTCCCAACAGAATAAGAACATAAGAAGAGCCTTGCTGGATCAGGCCAAAGGCCCATCTAGTCCAGCTTCCTGTATCTCACAGTGGCCCCACCAGATGCCTCAGGGAGCACACAGCCAACAAGATAACTTGTTTCCTGTTGCCACTCCCCTGCACCTGGCACAGAGAAAACCCACTTCTAAAGCCAGGAGGTTGCTTATGGCTTGTAAAAGGTAATCAGAATCAGAGGTTAGTTCTTCTCCCCATCCCAGAGAAGACAAGATAAGCAGAGGGAAAAAACGAGGGGGCTAAACATTTCTCCACAGAATGGGTCTGATGGTTTCCCCAAGCTCCGCCCATATCTGGGTGGGTTTGATGCATACAGGTCATGCCAAGAAACTGTAAGCCAGAGTCCCACTCAAGTTCAATTACATTCAGGTCCGGCCCATCCATGAGGCCAACTGAAATGGTTGCCTCAGGCAGCAGATTGGTGGGGGGGGCGCTCACCTCTCTCTGACTACTTGCCTCCACTGCTCCTCTTTCTCTTTCCAATTCCTGGATTGGAAGAGGAAATGTGGAGGGGAGGAGAGTGCTGAGCTAGAATATTGGATAATGGTGGAGCAGGGGCTGGTACATCGTCGGGTGAGGGCACAAGCATTTGCATCCTGCCTGAGGGGCTAGAAGCTCTTGGGCCGGCCCTGATTATATTTCTCATGCATATTCTCTGTTTAAGGCACACTGGGGTACTCTGGTGAGAATTAACGTATCATCTGAAGAAGAGAAGGTCCTGACCATTGCACATAATCTTGTTACCTGGAAATACACCTCAGATAATTGATATATGTCAAGCATAGGCACAGGATGATACTGGTCTTCATCAGGATTGTGAAGCTGGTAGCTGACTTTGAGAAGGATGCTGGAGAAACAGTCATCCTTGCACGGCTGGAAGAAAAGTCATTAAAAAATCATAAGCTACAGTATAGTTTAGCCCAGAATATCTGTGTACATACAAATATACAGAGGTTGGGCAGGTGGCAAGCATGCAGGGAGAGTGCGTGAATTCCAAGACTGATTCACTCCCAAAGCAACAGCAGCCCTGAAACTCCAAGAGCCCAATCCTATGCATGCCTACTAGGCTTATTACCAGATCCATACCGGGGGCAGAGTGCTAGACCTTTAGGAGAAGGAATGTGGGCAGGCGTAGCTTGTTAAACCCTTAGAGCGCAACCCTAGGCATGTCTACTCAGAAGCAAGCCCCACTGTGTTCAATTTGCTTTGCTTTGACTTGAATTGGATTTGCTTTGACTGAGGAGATTATCCTGTCCTTCTCCTCCTCTCTGAATTCTAAGATTCCTCGTCTTCCTCCTCTTGGTGTAGGACAGCAATTTTCAACCTTTTTCATCTCACAGCACACTGACAAGGCGTTAAAACTGTCAAGGTGCACCATCAGTTTTGGGACAATTGACAAGGCACACTGCACTGCCGGCCGGGTGCTCATATCAGCGGCGGAACTTCGGTGGAGCGCGTGGAGCAGGAGCTCCAGGCGCTCGGGCGGGCGGGGGCGCGCGCTCGGGGCACTTACCGATGCAAAGCGCCGCGTTGTGTCGGCCCACCCTGGAGCCCATTCGGCTCCAAAATGAGCGCAAAACGGGCGGGGGGCGCGTTGACGTGACGCGAGGGGCTTGCCGACGTGACGCGAGGGGCTTGCCGACGTGACGCGACGCAGGCCCTGCCCTCATGCGCCGGGTGCCTGGAGGGCGCCCGTCATTTCTGGCTCACATTCCCTAACAGCCCTACTAAGAAATGACTCTCCCCCAAACTTCCGCAGCACACCTGCAGATCATTCACAGCACCCTGCTTGAAAATAGCTGATGCAGGAGGACACCCCACAGCCAGGCCAGGGGCAGCAGCAGGTTCCAAGTTCCTCTGAAACTAACATGATCTGAGGAATAGGGCAAAGCCGCTTTAATTCACAACAGCTTTCGTCAGAGCTGGGAGAGCTGGAGACCACATCCAGGCTGCAGAATTGTAAAAGCTCACAGATGACGACACCCAGGCAAATGTTAGAGCCACATTCTTCGCTTCTCCCTGCAGCCAGCCTCTCATACTTGTGTCACTGAGCATTGACTGGGGTCCTAAACTTCTGCAACTAGCCTGACCTTTTGCCAAGTCTCACCAGAACCGCCGCAGTGCCCCAGCCAAGAAAGGACAAGACCCCATTTAGTCCAGCATTGTGTCTGCTCCAATGGCATCCAACTGGATGCTTCTGGAAGTCCACAAGCATAACATAAAAGAGACAGCCTTCCCCTGTTTATCCCTAGCATTTGGTACATGGAGCTAGATTGCCTCTGGATATGGAGGCTCTAACTATAGTGGTGAATAGTCATTGATACTGCTCTCCTCCATCATGAATTTGTTGTTGCACTGAAGTCTGGGCTCAGACAACAACTTCGTATTAATCTAGGGGATTTCCTGCCATTGCATCGTCAATGTTTGCTATTGTCGGCACCCTTGGTGTTGAACTTTTTCTCCTCCTTATGCTTACCAAAATGTAGAGCTGCAATTCAGGACACAAAGGATCTCTATAGGAGACCTCCCTACTGGTGGTGGTTGTGTAGTCTTCAAACTGCGCTCTTTTCTTCTCCATCTTCACGTCCAAATTCACAGTGTAGCGAATGAAGAGGTTCGGTGTCTCTAGGAGAACCCAACAGATGCAGGAAACTAAACTTGCAAAAAAGCCAACAACCTATCAAGGCTTCAGAACATGGTGAGGACCAGGTTGCTTCTGGTGTAGAGGTTTTCACACTCATTGTGACTTGAGCCTGGCTTACATTCCAATCTTACCCTGAACATGTTAACAGGGACTTTGTACAGCTCCTGTTATTAGATGGTTGGTTGCCTATGGCAAAGCAAGAACTGCCTCCAGGCGATTAGGTGAAGAGCGCTTCCCCTTTGAAAATACACTCCATGGTGCCTGCTGCACTCCTTCCCCACCTCCTTCCCATTGAGCTACGGCTAGAGGTGTTGAAAATGGTGTTGTGTTGTTTTAGAAAATGTGCTGAATTAAAATGCAAAATGTGGTGTTTTGTGTTTTTATTCACAGGTGCGAATTCTTAAACATCAATTGCATTGCAGTCTTCAATGCTTAAAAAAATACCATGTTATGGTGTTTTTGTTTGCTTGCCGTATTATGGTGTTTTGTATTTTTATTGGGTTATCAACAAAAACAAACACCTCTACTCAGTTGCCTCTCTCTCAGCAGGGAGGGGCTGTAGCACAGTGGCAGAGCCCTTGCTTTGCATGCTGGAGGTTCCAGGTTCGATCCCTGGCAATGTTCCCAGGTAGGACTGTAACACCCCCTGCCTGAAACCCTGAATTGCTGCTATTGGTCATTGTAGACAGTACTGAGCTACTAGTGGCCTGATTAGAAGGCAACTTCAAGTGTTCCCCTCTCTCCTGGCATTAAAGCTGCACTTGTGTGCCAGTGTGTGAAAGAGGGAAAGCATGCCCGTGTGTCAAGAATATTAGTCTGTGGAGTGGAGAGTGAGATTTCCCTAGCTGGGAAAGGGAAGCACCATGCTACAGCACTGAATTTTCGTCCTCCAAAAGCTGTATTTGCCCAGTGTTTGTACCATCACTGCCTTACAAAGATATGCCACCACAAGGTGAGACATCTCTTATTTCCCCCCTGATTATTCAGGTTAATAAAATGAATTCCTGTTTGGTGAAACTGGCGCACAACCCAGACCCTTCAGTGCATATTAGCAACACATTTCTCACAGTGTGCTCTCCATTTCACCAGGAGCAGCACATTTAAAGGAAGAAAAAACCACCTGGGGAATTCAGGCAGTGGATTGGCAAGAGGCATCTGCCTTCGCTGCTGCTCCTTCTCCCTGGGTTCAAAAGGAAGAAGAGACTGGAAGGGAAGAGGAAGTACAGAGAGGAGTCAAAGATGGTCTAGCTATTCTCCTCTCCTCCACACTTCCTCTTCTGTTCTATTCCTTTTTGAACCCAGAGTTCTGTTGTGTACGGATGTGTACAGATGAGGAGGCAGTGGCATTTGGTGCACCACCTCAGGTGCTGGAAAGGTTTGGGCTGACCCTGGCAAGCAGAGTAAAGAAATGCAACTTTTAGAGCTGTATAAGTTAATTACACTCACAGCGAAATCCTAACTAAAAATCCGGCCGGTGGCCCAGGGCCACCCGCCGGATCCCGTTCTCGCCCAGGACCGCCATGCAGCTGGCTGGAGGTCTACTCAGGGAAGGGGACGTTCATCCCCTTCCCTGGGTGTAAACCGGGGCCTGCACTATCGGCCTCCTCGGATTTCCGCCAGCTAAATAGCTGGTGGAAGTAGGAGGAGGCCGTGTAATGGCCGGCCCAGTGGGGACGGGGATATGACCAACGCCATCCCCGCCCCCTCCCAGGCCCGCTCGCCCAATGCCCCCCTCCCTCGCTGCCCAGACCGCCCATGCGGGCGCCGGCGGGAGCCTTACCTGCCTCCAGCGGCCACATCGATGTCCAGGCGCTGGAGTGAGGAAGGCATGGGCTAGCACTCCAATATACCTTTTATATTTATCTGGGATAGCTTTTAATTCCATTTTTCAATGTTTATAGATTTGCTTTAAAACTATTGCAACCCACTCCAAGAGTTTGCCTCTTCTCTGTGTACCAGACATTTCTGCTCAGGTCTCAGGATAATTAAGGTTCTACTGTACAGCAGCACCTCTGGGTCCCTTGTGTGGTAGTAAACGGCAAGCAATTACATCTCAGGATTGCCAATTGCTGGATTAATTTGTCACCTGCATTTTCATTACCTGGCTGAGCCACCTCTAGAGGGTACGTTCTATCAAAACACACTTTGGCAGTAATGATGCTGTTGTTGTGAAAATTGAATATTTTCCCTGGGGTAAATTGTACAGTGGAGTCCAATCGAATGACGAGTCTGGAGCTACAAGAGGAAGAAGAGGGATTTGTTTGCAAAAAAAAAAAGCAGGTGATTGCAAAACATTCCAAGGATGCTGAAGTATGAGCTGCCATTAATATGGTGAACGTGACTTTGGTCAGTTCTATTACTGTAGTAGCTGACTATCTCTATCATTCTTAATCTTAACATTTATAAACAGTACTGCTTTTCAACCTCTTTTAAGGACAGTCTGTAGTTTTCTCTCGCTCTCCCTGGTCTGTCAATGGGTTGTATCCAAAGGTTCCTTGAGCAAAGGGGAAAGACATTTTGGCCCACGCGAGGTGGCCTCCGCTTCTGCCAATTCCTCTCTCTCACTGAACTTTCCATGCCCCATCAGATGCTGTTTAGAGGGTCAGCAACCCTCAAAAGCAGAATTTGGGGCACACAGGAGACTAAAGTGGGGAGATGGATGGGAAAGTCTCATTGCACAAGTGGAACTTCACCCAGTGATCATGCCAGCTTTTGGGGAGCCCTACAGCAACAACCTTGTAGGTGTCACCCAGTGCGGTTCACATACCCCTAGTGATGCCATTGCTCATGAGTGACAGAAAGGAAAGTGGACAGGGAGCTTTGGAGGCTGGCAAACCGGGTGGTGGTTCTGGAAAATGTTATATGTGGCTTTGAAGTTATTAACCAGTATAACTTCTGATAACATGTCTTTGGTTTCATTGAGCTCAGACTGGGGCCCAGCAGCATCTTAGTCTATGTTCCTGGAGGGAAGCATCCTGCCTACCTACCGGAGCACAGTCAGGTTGCCTAAAGATCCCACAGAGATATCTGCGAGACCATCCTTGGTGAGGTCCAAACCGCCAGCCACGGACCTTCCAAAATACACAAGTCCTGGACCAATTTGAGCCGCCGTTATCCTCTGGAAGGGGAAAGAGGGAAAACATATAAGACGTTTACCTTGCATAAGGTGTTCAGACTGTGCACTGTGAGAACACAGCTAGTGAGTCTTAAGAAATCAATCAATCAATACAATTAAAGGCTCCAGTGAGTCATGGTAATATTTAGCATTTGCATAGCGCTTTCGGCAAAGTGCTTCACATGTATCATCTTGACATTCTCTTCCCAACAATGCTGTAAAGACCAAGCTACAGAATTTTTATGAAAATATGAGCCGGCCCTTTAAGAGTTTTGTTTTAATTAAAAGCAGAGTGCTGGGGGCAGGGCCTCTGAGAGGAAATGTATCAGGGGGTACAAAGTTTATTTTGGGCTCCTTCTCAAAGGGGGAGGGGGCAAAATGGGGCAGGAGGAGGGCAGCAACAGTTTCCGAGACAGAAAAGTCTCCGGAGCCCAGGTCTACCAGGCTTCCCAATGCAGTGCCCAAGTCTACCCGCCCACTAGACCTGCCCTCCCAGTTGACCCAGCCTCCATCTTTCACTCCCCATGATGAGGTCAGCTGAGATCCCAGAAAATTTCTGGGGGCCCTCCTCTCTCTCTCTCTCTCTCTCTCTCTCTCTCTCTCTCTCTCTCTCTCTGTGACATCATGTCCCAAGGCTCCCCTACCTGGGAGAAGGAACCTCGAACCCCATCCTTGTTGCTGTTGTAGATGTAAACACTGCCAAAAGAGCCAGGATTTGCTTTGTGATCCTCGAGCGGAGCTCCGATTGCAACATCCCCATAGCCATCCTGATCAATGTCTCCAATGCCAGCGACAGAGAACCCAAACCTGGCAAAAACTGATGTTGGGTGGCCCCTTAAGTGTCCTACCAAAGCAAAGATGTTTGTCTGGGGGAAGGAAAAAAGAGAAATGATTCAGGCAAAGCACATTGTTCCTGCTGCTGCTGCCAGTGCAATGTAAGCAGACTCTTTATTTGGAAAACACATTCAATTTAAGAGGACAACATGACTAGCGGGGAACAAGCAAAGACTTAAAAACCACAAAGCAGCTGGTATGAGCTGGGCAAAAGACAGAAAGGCAGGCCCACTGAAACCCTGGATGGTTCATTGCAGAAGCTACAGCAAGGTGGATTTACCACCTGCTCAACTTGCAGACTTTTGCTAAGTGGGAAAAGGGGGAAAGGAGCACCTTTAACTGGTGGCTCTCCAATATCAGCGGGGGGGGGGGGGGGGAAGCTGCCGTATTCACCCCAGCATAGAGTCTCTCCCAGTGCCAGTTTGCAGGACCAGCCCAAGTCTCCTCCCAGATTTCATGCACTTGAGGCGGCAAGTCTCTACTAAAAGGTAAAGGTGACCCCTGACAATTAAGTCCAGTCGTGTCCGACTCTAGGGCGTGGTGCTCATCCCCATTTCAAAGCCGAAGAGCCAGCGTTGTCCGAAGACGCCTCCGTGGTCATGTGGCCGGCATGACTCTCCTTGCCGCAGCGCGTAGCATGCGGCTGGAACACGGAGTGCTGTTTACCTTCCTGCAAGCGGTACCTATTTATCTACTTGCATTAACATGCTTTGGAACTGCTAGGTTGGCAGGAGCTGGCCAAGCAACGAGCGCTCACCCCGTCGCGGTAATCGAACTACCGACCTTTCGATCAACAGCTTATGGTTCAGCGGTTTAACCCGCTGCGCCACCCGCTGGCCTACTACCACGCTACTATTGCCAGGCCACCAACCATTTTTGGTTTTGTTTTCTACCACCTGCACCGAGATGCTGCCGCCTCTCTTCTTCCCATTCTCCATTTTAAAAAGGCAGAGCAAAAGAGGAAGTGCATGGAGGAGAGGGGTTAGCTAGAGCGTCTTCTCCCACTCTTCGTTCTCCTCCAAGCACTTCTTTAGTTCCTTAATGTAAAGGTAGCCCTTGACATTTAAGTCCAGTCGTGTCCGACTCTCAGGTGCGGTGCTCATCCCTGTTATGAGGCCGAAGAGCTTCATTTTTTTCTCACTTTTAAGTTTTTAAGAAAAAAGTTTTTTTCTCACTTTTAAAATAATGAGCCAAGACAGGGCTCAATCGGGAGTGAAACTGCAACGGGGATAAAATCCTGGATTCCCTCTCCAACCCCTCCCCACCATGGTTACACTCCCTTTTGTGTCCCCCACCCTGGCCACAATTTTTTTAAAAAACATACACACACCAGACCATTGTTACACATTTAGGGTAAAATGTAAGTTGGCCCTCAGAATTCTCAGGACAAAAGAGAGTCTTCTTCCATCACCTTTTGCTCCTCATCACCTTACTTTTGCTATTCCCAACAAGCTTCAGATTGTTGTCTTAATATGGATTTGGAAACTCTAACCTAGCACAAAGCCCATTATGTAAAAAACAGACTTTACCTCTTTATCCAAGCGATAAATGTAAACCTTCCCTTCCTCCCCATGGATGTGAAAAAAGGGGGCTCCAACAAGCAGGTAATCCGTCAGTCCATCCTGGTCTACATCCAATGGGCAAAGTTCAGAACCAAAGTAGGATCCAATCTGTGACCCAAGAAAGAGGTATAAAGAATCCTCCAGGACATTGCCGACGCACTCACCATTAAACACGCAAGTCAGATATATGGGTGAAAGGGCCACTTATTAGCATCTTGTAAAGCTAGGTGGGTCCCGATAAAGTGTCATTTTAAAAAAGTGGGTCCCGGTGCTAAAATGTTTGAGAACCAGTGCTCTATCGGGACACACCTAGCTTTACAAGACGCTCAAACATTTATCTTTCTATATTTACACAAGCTTGCAAACTGCGGGAGCTCAGCTCCTTTCAGAGCAATTAGCAGCTATCTTGCAAGCTACAGGAGCTTAGCTCTTTGAAGGGCAATTAGCAGCTATCTGATTTTTGAATAGAGCTTGTGGCAATTACTTATCTGACCTTTCCATCACCTGGGACCCACCAGAAATCAGGTCACGACCCACCAAGTGGGTCCCGACCCACAGTTTGAGAAACACTGCTATAGGATTTCCAGGATAATTTAAAACAGCACAATTGGTAAAGCACTCTACGATTCTGAAACTTTAGGAATTGTTTAGGCTTTAGGAAACTTTAGGCTCCACCTCTTGAGCACCTAAGAGGAAGGGTGTGATATAAATGTAATAAACAAATAATAGCCAAACACACGGTGGTGTTTTGCCTTTACTGCAGCTTCCCAGTCTCCTGGGCTATGTTGCCTGAGCACCTCTCTGTCAACATACGCAAGATGTTCCATTACGAAAAGCAGCAGCATCTTAATTATTGTACAACAGGCAGTGAAGAAGAATTGTATCACCTTCAAAGGACACACAGTGAAAGGCGGAGAAAAATAACTGAATCACTCACAAGTCCCATTGACAGGAGGCAGGAGGCGTGACCAGAGTGACATATAGACTCATTGTGGTGCATCAATCCTTATACCTTGCGCACTGCTAAATCCATTATTGTCAGGCCCTTTGCCACCATACAGCATCTTTGGGCAGCCCACACAAACACACGCACCTGGGATGACTGGGCCCACAAACTGGAACTTTTCTTCGTGGCTGCATTGGTGCCTGCTATCTTTTTTTTACCCGTAGTGCCCCCAACTGAGCCCCACTGTGTTGGGGTAGGAGCATTGGGGAAAAAAAATTAAGGCTGTGACACACTGCTCACGACACGATGTGAAGCGCTAGGAAGCAGCACCGCATGGCTCCATGCGTGCAGTGTGTCCTGCACTCTCCTACTTTGTGCAGCAGCGTGCGTGAGCTGCGGAGCCATGCAAGAGGATATGAACCTAAGAACATAAGAAGAACCATGCTGGATCAGGCCAAAGGCCCATCAATCTAGTCCTGCTTTCTGTATCTCACAGTGGCCCCATCAGATGCCTCAGGGAGCACTCAAGACACCAAGAGACCTGTATCCTGTTGCCACACTGCACGCATCTGGCATACAGAGAAAACCTACTTCTAAAACCAGGAGGTTGCTTATGGCTTTTAATTTGTGATGGATTTCTTGCCCCAATGTGCATTACTTTACACTTACTAACATAAAATATTCACCCACTCAGCAGGAGAGTTCAGTGCAGTGGGACGAGACGCGAGGGGAAGCGAACTGCCAATCAGAATCTAGTCTGAAAAGACTCAATTCTGATTGGCTGAGAAGGCAGAAGGGAGAGAGAGCCATCCAAGCCCCCCCCCCCGGTCTGTATAGACGGGAAGCGGCGCAGTGCGAAGGCAGGATTCACGCCACGCCACGCCGTCTGCAGTGTATCACAGCCTTTATTTCAAAAGGAAGCTAACAGCACAGCCTCAAAGAGGAACTCCACTGCCAACTTGAGAGGGTCTTGAACTTGAGGGTCATGTAGACTGCACTTTGTCAAGGGCCACTCAAACCTGGAGTCATCCCTGATCGCTGTTGCCACATAAGCGTATTTCTAGTGTCATGTAATAGCTAACAGTATTAGACTCAAGACCAAGCCAGACATGGTGTGGGAGTACTGAGACTGAATCCCCCTACATTTTTAAAATTATCTCCAAAAGGTCCCCAGGAGGCTGATCTGGATCAAGGCCATAGCACAGGGTGAGGGGGGGGGTCTAACCCTGATTTGTTGGGTGATCTGTACTGTTATATATTAAAATAAAGTTAATGGGGGTGACACCATGAGTTACCGGACCGGGTGACACCAACCCTAGTGACACCACTGACCAGGAGTAATCTGTAGAAGTACACAGTCCTGCCTGATGGGCATCTTTTGTAGAACCCAGCTCAGCCCAACCTTGTTTCGCCTAATTCACCTCTGGGGTCCATCATAGGGGTGACGCACTGAGCTCTCGCATTGGGTGACGCAAACCCTACTGACACCTCTGCCCCATGCTGTTATTGGCACCAGAGGCGTCACTGGAGCGTGGCAGGGGGGCGGGCCGCCAGGGGGTGACGTGCGCCAGGGGGTGACGCGCGCACCCCCGCGCACGTCACCTCCATGACACGCGCCACCCTTCGGACGCTCCGAGGCCGGCCCGGGAGCCGGCCTCGGAGCGTCCGATCCCGTCGGCGCTCCAGGACCTTCTGAAAGAAGGCCCATGCAGCGCGTTAATACGGGTATTTTTTCGATTTTCGCGCATGCGCAGACCGTTTTGAGGGCAAGAGGCCCTCTTGATTGGGGTGGAAGGTGCAGAGCAAAGGAGAGATCAAGAGACTGCAGCTTTGGAGAAGTTTCTCCCGCACTGCAAGGACAACTATGGGGCAAGCACTCACAAAAGTGCACTCACAAAAGTGGTGCTGTATCTGCAAAAGTGGTACTTTGAAAAGTGGTACTTGCAAATAGCCCTGCTACAGTAAAAGTACCAAAAATATAATTAAATCGGCATGCAAGGCTGTTCATTCTTGCAACTAGAAGGCGACCAATCTATAAGCCTTAAGGGCTCTGAAAATAATTTAAAATCCATGTTAATTAACACTTAATGAGCTGCTGATGGGGCAGATAAGGGGCAGGGCTTGGCGTACCCCCAGCAAGAGGTCCGCGTACCCCTACGGGTACCCGTACCACAGGTTGAGAACCTCTGCTATAAGGAAAGCCTTTGAGTGAACAAGTAAAGAAGTAAAATCCAACCCAAGTGTTGCACACATGTTGTACCTGTTCTCCTCGCAGAGTCTGCTTTAAGAGACCTCCCTTGAACACCATCACTCTTCCTGTCATGTTATGCCGGGGCGCCCCCGCCACAATCAACGTACCGTGTTCTGTGTTCACAGCATTCACGCTGTACCCTGGCAAGAACGGACCATAAACAGATCTCACACGCAGTCAAGAAAAAAAAAACTTTCACAGAAAGGGCAGTGCAATGCAATGGAAACAAAGCCCCTGTATAAAGCCTTTGGGGAGATTCCGTGGATGAATTTGTTGGCTCAGATATCTCACCAATTCTTTTTAAAAGGATCTGGCTTTATTTTACCCTGTTGTTGATGGGTTGGTTGTGTGTGTGTGTGCGTGTGTGTGCGTGTGCACGCACGCACTCTGATAAGGTACAGGGCTGGTCCAAGATCTCCTGGTGCCTGAAGTGCTGTGCCAAATGCCTCCCCAGTGGTGAAACAAGGGTGGAGTGAAGGCAAGTAGTTCTGCAAGACTCCGTTACACTGGAGTCAGTCAGCGGCCCCTCCCCCTTGCTGTGGGAGCCATTCCAGCAGCAACAGGGGAGTGTCCTGCGTGTTGCCTTTGCTGCCAGAATGGCTCCAACAGCAAGGGGGAGGGGCCGCTGACTCCAGTGTAACGGAGTCTTGCAAAACTACTTGCCTTTGCTCCACCCTTGTTACGCCTCCTCCCCCCCCTTACACAGTGTGATGTGCCAGCCAGCCACCACCATTCCTCATTCCTCCCACTCCCTGGATTCAAAAAGGAAGAAGGGAACAGAGTGGAAGAGAGTGGTGAGTGAGAGCACCTCTCTAGCCCACCATTCTCCTCTCCTCTCCTCCACACTTCCATTCCATTTCCCTCTTTTTTTTTTAATCTAGAGAGCAGTAGGAGAAAAAGGAGCAGTGAAGGTGGGCAGGCAGATAGAAGCAGGTTCCCAGGCCACAGTACACTGCCTGAGTGAGTTGACAACCGGACAGCACGATCCTGCCTGAGATGTTGCGGATGGCCTAAAGGGCTGGCGGCTGCATTCCTAGGCCCACTGTGGGCCACGTTGGTATGACACGGGCTCACCTCGTGGGAAGGGGATGTTTGTTCCCTTCCCCCGGTGTAAGCAGCGCAGGCCCAAATGGGCCTCTTTGGATGCGCGCCAGCTCTGGAGCTGCCGCGTGTCCGGGGAGGCCGTGCAAGGCTGGGAAGGGGCTCGGGATATCGTGCAACTCAGCGCAGATATCCCCACCCCCTCCCCGCCCAGTCAATGGCCCCCCTCCCTCGCCACCCCTGCTCGCCCTCTCCCCCGTCCCTGCACCAACCAGCGTGGGACTTACTTGCGGTGGCCGGCGCAAATCCGGGACAATAGCAGTGTGAGCGGAGGCGGCCTCCACGCCAGCACCACTTACTCGCAAGGAGCCGCAAACGTGCTTTACAGCATGTTTGCGACTCATTGGACTGGCGGAGCGCACACTCCGCCAACCCATACTTGCGCTGGATTGGGCCATCAGTCAGCTTTATGGATAAGCTAGCCCTGATAAAGTGGGATATAAATTGTCAACATGAACAAACCAACCAAGCCACGCTAGATTCTTTCCAGAAGCTAAATTCTAATATGAGATAAAATATGGCTCCATCAGCAATGAAGACATTAGGTGAATATACAAAGAAAGTCTTAGCGTCGTCGTCCCTCTGGCTGAGATCTCTACTGAACTGTTGTTTACTCTTCTGTTCGCTGCTTGCAATTTGTCAATGCCGGATGCCCAAAACTATTCATTCGAAGCAAAGGCCAGTCATTTAGAGTTACAAGACAATTATCCGTCCTCTAGACAGGCACTTACCTAGATAGCTGTTCTTCATACCCGGTGCCTCCATTGATTCATTTAAGAAAAATGCTGTCTTGTTTGCAATGTCATACAGAAGAATCCCTCCAGACCAGTCAAAAGCTCCCACAGCGCCAAACAGTATATTGTGCTGGATGAGTAATGATGAAGTGCAGGTTATGTCTGTGAATATCTACTAGCCATCATGACTAAATGTGGAACCTCCATGTACAGAGGCAGTCAATCTCTGAGTACCAGGTGCTGAAGACAAACAACAGGGGATGTCCATCTCCATAATACCCTGCTTGTACAGTGGCAACATCTGGCTGGTCACCAAGTGTTGGCCTGGAGATGAACGTTGGGCTGCAACCCTCCGTACACTTACTGGAGAGTTGTCCCACAAATCAGTAATCATACATAGGATTGGACGGTGGGTCCCCAAAGCCACTCTGGGGCCTTAAGGGGTGAGTCCTACAAATTTTAAGGATTTCCAGCTCAGAGGCATCGCTCCGGTAGGGGCGGGGCCGTAAGTATCGCTCCGTCCTAGACCCTTTACCGAGCGAGCAGGAGACGGCCCCGCCCCCTCACTGTCAGAGCCATCCCGTGCGGAGAAAGCAGCAGGCAGCCTCACTGTCAGAGCCATCCCGTGCGGAGAAAGCAGCAGGCAGCCTGCTGCTTTCTCCGCACGGGATGGCTCCGACAGTGAGGGGGCGGGGCCGTCTCCTGCTCGCTCGGTAAAGGGTCTAGGACGGAGCGATACTTACGGCCCCGCCCCTACCGGAGCGACGCCTCTGTTCCAGCTGCACCATTGTAAGTGACAGATCCAGCAAACAGGAACATGGGTGGATTTACAGAACTTGGCCCAAAGACTGAGCTGGACAATAGATACCAAGAGAAACATAGCCGATAAAGGGGCACACTTGTCTGTGTGTATAAAGTCTGAATAAGTCCCTAATTTGTTCAGAGAGCAAATGTAGAACTAGGGAGATCTCAGCTGAAAGCTCTGCTCATCCATGAATCTTGGACAGTTTTGAACCAGTCACATAATCTTGGACCAGTCACTACTTCTAACCCTATAACAGGGTTATATTCTAACAATAACAGGCTTATTGTGAGGATAAAATGGGAGAAGAACTGTGTGGACACAGCCTTGAGTTCCTTAGAGGAAGGTCAGGATTTAAAATGTATTAGTTTCAAAGCTTTGGGTGCTTATTGAGTGATGCCTCCCATTGAGGGTGGAGCTTTTGCTTTTTGCTTCAAGGGATGGGGTTTCCAGGAGTCTAGAGGTGAAGCCTAAAGGTAAAGGTGACCCCTGACAATTAAGTCCAGTCGTGTCCGACTCTAGGGTTTGGTGCTCATCCCCATTTCAAAGCCGAAGAGCCAGTGTTGTCCGAAGACGCCTCCATGGTCATGTAGCCGGCATGACTCTCCTTGCCGCAGCGCGTAGCATGCGGCTGGAACACGGAGTGCTGTTTACCTTCCCGCAAGCGGTACCTATTTATCTACTCGCATTGACATGCTTTGGAACTGCTAGGTTGGCAGGAGCTGGCCAAGCAACAAGAGCTCACCCCGTCGCGGATTCGAACTGCTGACCTTTCGATCGATAGCTCATGGTTCAGCAGTTTAACCCACTGCGCCTAACTAATTCTGAACCCAAAAAGAAAAGCACTCACATTATCCAGGAAGTGGACACTGAAGCCACTTTGGGCCAGTTCAAATTCCAAGATGTCTCCAGCTGTACCTGAAGATCAGACAAAGCCAGTGAGAAATTCTTTGGAAGAAGGCCAGGAGGAAAGGCAACCCTACCCATGAAAGTGACTCAGTGACTGCAGGGTCGCCACAGGTGGTGGCTTGGCTGGAACAACCTGCCACCGCCATTCCTCCTTCTCTTACCCGCTAGATTCAAAAATGAAGAGGGGAAACAGAGTGGAAGAGGAAGTGTGGAGGAGAGGGGAGTAGTGGGATGTTAGGCTGGAGATGGTCTCAGGAGGAGGAGTGGTGGAGGCTATAGACAGCATACTATGGATTAGGGGACAGAGGCGTCGCTACGGTGGGGGCGGTACCGTTATTTTCGTACCGTGCTAATCCCCGCTAACTCTCCGGTACGAGGTGGCCCTGCCCCCTCGCCGTCGGAGCCACTCAGTGCGGTGAACGCAACGGGCAGGAGTCTCCCTGCCCATTGCCTTTGTCGCACGGAATGGCTGCGATGGTGAGGGGGGCGGGGCCATCTCGTACCGGAGAGTTAGCGGGGATTAGCACGGTGCGAAACGTACGGTACCGCCCCCATCGTAGCGACGCCTCTGTTAGGGGAGGCAGCATTTGGCATGGCAAGGCACTGCACATGGGAGGGGGCAGCGTCTGTGCGCTGCCTCAGGTGCCAAGGAGGCCTTGAGCTAGCCCTATCAAGAAGACTTCCTTCCTTCTTTACCTTCTAGGCCAATTATCTTGTGCTGTAGTGTGGATAGCAGCACATTTAAGGCTGAATAGTTGGTCACTCGAAAGAGATGACTTTCATCTGGATCAGAGGCAATCAGGCTTAGCTCCTGCAGTGCTTTTGACTTGTTGAATGCTGACCCAACCTGTAGGAAACACCCAGTAAATAATAATGGGTTATTATGTAATGATGATGAGACAAGCAGCCAGCTCCTTCCTAACTTTAGGCTGGCGAAGCTCTTGCTCTGCCGGCCTAAGGATTTGCAAAAGTGCCATAAAGCACTTTTGCGGCTCCTCTGGAACAAGCGGTGCCAGCGCAGAGGCCGGCACCGCTTACTCCACTACCTACCTGAACTGGCTGACGAACATAAGAGCCGCACTGGTTGGCGCAGGGGCGTGGGGAGGGTGGACCAGGGTAGCAGGGGAGGGGGCCATTGGTCGGCTGGGCCTGGGAGAGGGGCGGGGAGGTGAGACCGGGCTCACCTTCCCCCTCCCCAGGTGAACCCAGGCTGTGCCAGTGCGGTCCGCATCCTGCACAGGATGCAGCGGCTGGCCATTTAGGCTGGCCACCGCAACTTGCGCAGGATTGCGCTATTACTTACGGCAAAGTAAACTTACAGCACAATCTTATGCATGTCTACTCAGAAGTAAGTCCCACTGTATTCAATGGGGCTTTCTCCCAAGAAAGTGTGTATATGAGTTCACCCATAGGAAACAACCTAAGATTTATCCTCACATTGTCATTAATGAACCCAGTCACTAAGTTTCTGTTAATACCACCTAAATTATTCAGTCCAAATGAGCTTCCAGAACATTCAGAAAATAGCAAATGCAACAGCCTTACAGAACATGGAGCTTACCCCAATGGCATAACGGTCAATGCCAACCATTTTTGTTGAATTAATCACCGTGTCTAACTTCAAAGGGTCCAAGAAAATTTCCCCATCTGTCAGGACAATTATGAACTTGGCGGCGTTGGATCCATGGCTTTCATTGAAGACAGAATCTCTGTTTAAAGCATCAAAAGAAAGTTCAACTTGCAGGCTTTTTGATAATAATATCCCAGAAGCAGACTTCTACATTGCACAGAACTCTTCTTCAAGTGTTCTTCAAGTGTTCGGAGCAAAAAAAAAAAGCCGACATCATACAGTTTTGCTGATGTGTATGAAAGTGAATCTTCACAGTTGTTGTTCAAACGAACATCAGTCTAAACATACAGAGCAGCCAATAGAGCCATCATCAGCTACTCTCGATAGCAAATAATGGTGCTTGGAGATGGAGGTGATAGGAAAATGGGGATGGAATAAGAGAAGCATTAGGACTGGGTAAGGGCAAAAAAGCAGGTTCCTCAATGCTGCCTGTTAGGATAAATTCTATTTATCTTGGTAGAGGTGTTTGTTTGGTGGAAATAAAAAGGCTCAAGGAAGCTCATCACAATTGCATAAAGTTTAAACTAAGGAAGACCGACTGCCCTTTGGCCTCTGTTCTGGCAGCTTGCAAAACAGGCAGTTGAAGGTGATGTATTACAGAATACAGTAATACAGAAGTTCTGGCTTAATAACTCAGAAGATGGGACAGGCCAGCAGGAGGAGGAGGAGGAGGAGATCAGTCTAAACACAACCCAAAAAAGCAGAAGCAGGCACCATGATGATGATGATGATGATGATGATATACTGGACACAGATTGTAACTCAGTTACGGGATTGAGAGCCATGCTAAAAACAGTTTATATGTTTAAAAACAAATGTAAAACGTTAAAACAATGTTTCGTTCATAGGTAATGAGCAAATAATATACTGCCTTTCTATGTTGTCAGATTTCTCCTCGGACTTTATAAGAACTTGGAGGAGAACAAAAAGGGACCAGCACCCCCTCCCAGGAACGTTTGGGGGAAGTGAAGAAGCTTTTGTGGATTTGGGGGCGGTAGAGCCCACTTCTCACCAGCACTTGTCCTATAGCTAGAGGTGTTTGAAAATGGTGTTACCAGTATTTTGGGGAAAATGTGTTGAATTCAAATGCAAAATGTGGTGTTTTGTGTTTTTATTCACAGGTGTGAATTCTTAAGCATCAATATCAGGTTTAATGCTGTTACACTGTAGTATTCAATGCTTCAAAAATACCTTATTATGGTTTTTGAACGAAAGCTTTCATGGCCAGCTACAATCTTTAGAGAAACGGGAGGAACGGGTATAGAAGCCATGTAAAAAACCGCGTCCAGCCGAGATAAGAACAAAGATCAATCCGACCTGCACTCTCCGGGATTCCCCGACAATGCAAGCAGGCAAAACTTTATTAAAATCCACAGCAAAAGACTAGTAAAAATCCGACGTTTCGTTTCTTTCATTCCAGAAACATTTTCTAGGAACAGTCAAAGGACTGGTAGATGGATATTCTACCACCTTATTATGGTGGTTTTTTTGTGCTTTTATTCGCTTGCTGTACTGTGGTGTTTTGTGTTTTTATTCTGTTAATCAACAAAAACAAGCACCTCTACCTCTAATCAAAAAAACAAACACCTCCTTCACACCTGAAGGCCAAGGGAGGAAGGTGGCTTTCCAATCCCAACAGCTCACTCACTCACTCACTCACTCACTCACTCACTCACTCACTCATTCTCCCTTTTGTACCTGAGTTGGGGAGGCTATGCTGCCTCACCCCTCCAGGACAGCTTCCCGGGGCCTGTGCCTCCTTCTCCAGAGCCTTCCAGAGGCCCTCGGCCCTATATCCTCCCCCTTTGCCTCACAGGTACAGATTGCCTTTAAATCCCTCCTGGCTGCCCTCACATGTACTTCGGGCCCCACATCTCTGTCACTTAGCAACAGGGCAAGCAAGAAAGCTGAAGTGGGCGCTGCCCTAGCAAAAGGCCCTCTCTCGCCTCTCTCAGCAGAAGCGCTGGCACAGCACCCACCATGGCTGAAGTGGCATGACCCCTTGCTGCCCCCTTTCTTTTGCATGCATACATGCAACCTGATCTCTTCCTCTTCCTCTTTCACCACCATCTTGCTCCATAGCCAAGACCGGCACCTCCTGACATCTGAGGTGGTAATCTAAATGCTGCCCCCTTTACCCAATGATATGCCAGCCTCTGCTCCTTCCACTCTCCTCCCCTCCACATTTCCTTTTCCTCTCTGTTCCCCTCTTCCTTTTCCAATCTAGGGAATGAAAGAAAGAGGAGGAGCTGTGGAAGCAAGAAGGTGAACAGAGATGGGCAACCCTCCCCCCACACACACACACCCCAATCTGATGTCTAAGGTGACCACTTCAGTTGGTCTCATGGATGGGATGGGCCTGTCCACAGCAATGCCTTATTGTTCCCCAGCTTTAAAAGGCTGGACCGGTTGAGTGCCTGAGGAGTCAACAGAAGAAAAAGCTTACGGAATACGGTGGAGTGATCCAGACTGGAGACACTCTAGGCTACCCTACTCTACTCCACACACTTCCTCTTCTGCTCACTCCCCAGCCTCTCGGCCAGCTCAGCAGTGGCGTCGCTGAGCTGGCCGGCATCCGGGACTGGGGGGTGATGTGACGACATCATCACCCCTGTGTCACCCACCCACACACACACACACACACACATCACGACGTGATAGAGAATCATGAGAAAAGTAATCTTGGGATTAGACCAGGGGTTCTCAACTGTTGAGAACAGTACCACTAGCGGTACGCGGACCACCGCTTGGTGGTACTCAACCCCCTGGCTGGCAAGATGGCGGCCATGTTGCACCGAAGCCCTGAAAATGGCAGTGTGGGCTTCCTGCTCTGGGAAGAGCCCTCCCACCTACCCTTGCCTCCTTACCACTTGATTTCTGCGCTCTGGCGTGGCAGAAACCAGGAAGTAAGTTGCAATGACAGTGGTGGTACTCGGTGTGGCAGCAGCCCGAGAGGTAGTACGCCTCTGAGGGGGTTGAGAACCCCTGGATTAGACCATGAACATATGATGCTGTCCCAAGTCAGAGCAATAGTCCATCTAGCCCAGTATTGTCTTCTACAGTACACCAACTGCCCTGGACTTCCCCAAGGTCTTTCCATTTTTACTGTCTGGTATTCTAACTAGAGATGCTGCCAAGGATTGAACATGGGTTCTTCTGCATGCAAAGCCAGGATTGAGCCAGGATGGTGTAGTGGTTTGGGAGTCGGACTTAGACCTGGAAGATCCAGGTTCAAATCCCCGCTCAGCCATGAAGCTTCCTGGGTGACCTTGGGCCAGTCACTATCTCTCAGCCCCACCTACCTCACAGGGTTGTTGTGAGGACAAAAGGAGGGGAGGAAATATGTACACCACTCTGAGCTCCTTGGAGGAAGAGTGGTATAAAAATGTGAAAAATAAATAAATAATAAAAATAAAGCCCAAGGTCTGAGCTATTTATTTATTTTTATTTTATTTTTCACATTTTTATACCACCCTTCCTCCAAGGAGCTCAGAGTGGTGTACATATTTCCTCCCCTCCTTTTGTCCTCACAACAACCCTGTGAGGTAGGTGGGTCTGAGAGATAGTGACTGGCCCAAGGTCACCCAGGAAGCTTCATGACTGAGCGGGGATTTGAACCTGGATCTTCCAGGTCTAAGTCCGACTCCCAAACCACTACACCATCCTGGCTCATGGCTTCTCCACTATGGCTTCACCCAGTGTCCAGGGACTGGACCAGTGGACCCTCCAGAAATTCATGACTCTGTCCTTGAAGGCCAGATAGGCAGCCCTGTGTTTCTAACTCAGGCCAGGTTCCTGCCTCTACTGTTTTGCATGGTGCCTATAATATGATTTCATAACTCACAGGATGTGCTGGATGGCAGATGCTGTTCGAGTCTCACCACCCACTTGTGTCACAGCCTGAACTTTTTTCAAGGCAGCACTGGTATCCCTGCCACTCCGCAAGTCGAATTCCGTCTGAATTACAGTTCCGTATTGGACCAAGGCAAAAACACACTAGAATGAAAGGAAGCAACATGAAACAGGATTAGGAACATAATGTTCTATATAGTCTGGCATTAAGGGATTTGGTGGTCAGTGGTGTCACTAGGGCGCGCGTCGCCCCATAGCGGGGCGCACGTGTCACCCTAGTGACGCCTCCCCCTATACCCCCCCCTTACAAATCTTCGGCGCGGCCATAGGCCGCGCTGTGCTTTTGGGGGGGTGCCCGATGAGGCGCCACTCTAGGCGCCTGATGGGCCGCTGGCCCGGGCGCCCCCTTAATTTTTGCAGCCAGTTCGGGGACGTCTTCTCCGTCCAACACGCCAGGGCCTTCTGAGGAAGGCCCACTGCGCGAACGTTATTTATAACGTTTTTATTTATTTTATTTATTATTTATTTATTAACGTCTCCGGCTCTGGAGACGTCTTCCTCGGATGACACGCCAGGGCCTTCTGAGGAAGGCCCGCTGTGCAAACGTTATTTATAACGTTTTTTATAACGGGCAGCCCTTTTCCCTCAGGGATGGTCTGCGCATGTGCAAAAAACGTTATAAATAACGTTCGCACAGCGGGCCTTCCTCAGAAGGCCCTGGCGTGTCATCCGGGGAAGACGTCTCCAGAGCCGGCTCCGGGGACGTCTTCGGGGGCGACGCGCACAAGAGGTGACGCGTCACGCGTGTGCGCGCGTCACCCCTTGCGCGCGTCACCCCGTAGCGGCCTGCTCCCGTCACTTGACGGGAGCGACGCCATTGTTGGTGGTGATAGGTGGCCCCTGACATAGGCTTACCATCGTCCCAGAATCCACGCTGGCTTTGGCCTAGAACAGACCTGAGCCGCTCCCAAGGGTGCACTGCAGCTGCCCAATGGGCTTCCGGAACTTCCGGTCAACGACACGACAGAAGCTGGAAACCCGTTGGCCAGCCACTGTGCACCCTTGGGAGCAGCTCGGGTCTGTTCTAGGCCGAAGCCAGCGTTGATTCCGGGACGATGGTAAGCCTACCCTGACAGCAATTGGCTGAGCTGTTCTGATGTCACAGAGAGGAGAAGCAGGCAAAAGTGTCTCTGACTGAGAGGCATACAGTTCTGGGAAGCTCACTAGCCTAGATCCTAGTCTCGGGTAAGAAGGTTCCTAGTTTAAAGCTGCAATTGTATACATGCTTTCCTGAGAGTAAGTCCCATTGAACACAGTGGGACCTACTTCTGAGTAAATATGTATAGGTTTGTGCTACAAGTCCTTATCTGGTTGGACCTCAAGACGAAATTCTTGAAGGTAAGGGTGGTTTGGCAGTGGGACAGATTGCTGAGGGAGGTGGTGGATTCTACCTCACTGGAGATCTTCAAGTAGAGGCTTGACAGACACCTGTTAGAGATGCTCTAGGTCTAGGAGGATTTCCTGCTACAGGCAGGGGGTTGGATTAGATGACCTTGTGGGACCCTTCCCACTCTATGATTCTATGAAAGCAGAAGCAGGCACCTCAAAACACTTCTCGTAGAACATCTTCATCACATTATAAATGAAATCCTTGGCTTGTTCAAAGTCCTCTGGCTCAATGCTTCCAGATCCGTCTAAGACAATAGCAATTTCGGTCCGCAGGTCTGTTGGGGAATAGGAAGAGTAAGGAGTATTAAAAGTATAAAAATTAAAAGTATACCAAAATAATCCAAGTGGAGCAAATCATCCATCTTCCAGGTGCAGGGGTCAAGGGATCCAAAACTCTTCAAATTCTCTCTTTCTTCTCCTGTTGTCTTAATCATGGATGCAGTGCACAAATCCTATCTTTTGTTGTTCTCCAAAGTCATAGTTTGATATCAGTCCCAGAGATTCATTGATTGCAACCCTCCTACCCCAACCCAAATTAAACTCTGCCCCACTGCTTTAGAGACTGCTTTGTAGGTCTAGTACAGGGTTTCTTGTACTAGTACCACCAGTGGTACTTCAGCTGTCTGCTGGGTGGTACTTAGACCACCGGACCACCAGAACCCCTGCTCCGACGTGGTATTTTTGGCGATAGGTTTTTGCTCCTGGGAGGCCAGCGGGTGGCGCAGTGGGTTAAACCGCTGAACCATGAGCTGTCGATCGAAAGGTCGGCAGTTCGAATACGCGACGGGGTGAGCTCTCGTTGCTTGGCCAGCTCCTGCCAACCTGGTTTTCTGGTTTTCCATCATCGATCTTTGGATTGTACCTATGAAAATGGTCCAGGATTGGATTGGATCGAAATGTTGGTCCCACTACTTTCTCACTTTGGATTTTAATGTATATTGCCTGACAAACGGATACCGGGTTTTACGGGACTCTTTTTGACAGTACTGGATATCGTTTTAATTCTGTTTGGGCTGAGAAGGAAATAAATTAACATGGCATCTTCACTTGTATTTTGTAAGTCTTGTCGGAAAACAGTGGCTCTTGATTCTAGGACTTACCAGACTCATCTTCCTCTTCTTCCAACTCTATATCATTGTTGTTATTGTTAGTGTTCAGGAATTTACCGGTATACCCAAACTCAGAGGCTTCACCTGTAGAATCTTTTTCTGTAAGAGATAAAATAATAACTTCAAAAGTAATTAAGGCACCTGACCTGGAGAGGATGAATCCGTATATCAAAGCCAACATCCAAGCTGAAGATGAGCCAAATGTGTGACTTTCTGTTTGAATGAAAGCAGTTCATCATGTGGGATTATTCCAAAGGGTTATAATGTTATACTCTATTCATTGTGTTATACTCTATTCATTGGATCAAAAGCAACAACGCAATATCCAGATCTTGTCTTGTGAGATTTCCCTTGCGAGGATCAGAAGCAGAGTTAGAACAGAAGAAGCCATATTCTGAACAAGAGAGCTGCCAGCCCAGGATCTACTTTACAAGAGAGAGATGTCTGCCAGCCACCTTTTGAGACTTGCTCTCTCAAGAACTACAAGTCCCAGAGTTCTATTTTTCCTGCTGGCAAGAGGGGGCCACCAAGTAGTGGACTGGTAGCAGGAGGGAGGGACAAGCGCCATAATCAGGGACATTGAGATCCCAGGGACAGCAGAGGGAGCTTGTCCTGCTGGCTGGATTTGCAGGCCCCAAAATATATGAAAGTCAATGAGTTAAGCAGGCAGTGCAGCATGACACCCCGAATGGCTCCGACGGCAAATGGGAGGGGGCACTTACATGCGTGTTGCAGTGTCTTGTGCTACTTACAGCACCGCCACTCCTCTGGCTACGCCGCTGACTGTCACTGTCACGTACAGCATGTAAAATCAGGCCCAAAGGCCCATCTAGTCCAGCTTCCTGCATCTCACAGTGGCCCACCAGATGCCTCAGGGAACACACAACAAGATTACTGTATTCTGTTGCCACGCTCTTGCATCTGGCACTGAGATATCCTACTACTAAAACCAGGAGGTTGCATAGATATACCATCATGGCTTGTAACCTGTGACAGACTTTTCCTCCATAAATCTGTCCAATCCCCTTTTAAAGGCGTCCAGGCCAGGTGCCATCAGCACATCCTGTGGCAAGGAGTTCCACAGATTAATTACAGCTTCCAGAGCTGCTGGAGGAAGGATGGAATTAGAATGTAATTTTTAACAAATGGAAAGGGGTTTCGGGACACTGGGGTGAAATACCTGAAAGCCTCCAATTTGGTTTGTACAATGAGAGCAAATCCCATCACAGCCTGAGGTTGCAGGCACAACAAAGCTGTGAACTTGGACAACTAGAGTGGCTGAGGCCAAGCAAGAACCTGGGGTACCTTTCCTCAGCACTTACCAACCTTGGGCTTACCTTTGCACCTGAAAGCATTTTCTGGATTCTGGCAGGTGCTGCTGGCGGTATCAACCACACGTATGTTACTGATCCCGTTGCTGTTGTTACTTCTCCTTCTGCGCTTTGGCCCATTCTGGCTCAACTTGGTCTCAACTATCGAAACAGACAAAAACAAATAGTAAGAGATTTGAAGAAACTAAAATACCGCAGTCATCTTTGGCTGGAGACAGATAATGAGAGAGCTGAAGGCAGTATGATAAAGGCTGAAGCCTGGGACTCACTGCCTGCGTTGGGGTGCGTTGCTTCCCGGTGTGGTGCGAAAGTAGCTGACGTGTCACAACGCACCACAAAGCACCTTGTCTACACCGAAGAAAGACGCACGTAAGACGTTCTGCCCCACCCCCTTCTCTCTTTTAGTCAGTCGGAATCGAGTCTTTTCAGACTCGATTCTGATTGGCCAACGCGTCGCTCCGCATCCCGCCCCCCACAGCACTGAATGTAGCCTCTCATTGGTCGAATGCAGCCAATTTTTGGTATGGTATGACTTGGTTTGTCCTTCCCAGCCCATTCCTGACACTGGCTCAGGTTTTCTTACTGATGTCTGTGAGATTGATGAAAGCCTTTTCCTGGAAGTCATTTGTGAGTAGAACGCAAAGTCCATTCAGCTCCTCTGTGACCCTGCGTCGCTGGCGCCGTTTCTGCTGGAGACAAGTCTGTTGAGGAAAGCAAGGTAGAAACTTAGGCCTAAGGAGAAGGAAAAGTGCTGTAAGGCACTTTTGCGGCTCCTCTAGTGTAAGTGGCACCGGCACAGAAGCTGGCACTGCTCACACCACTACCGGACGGACTCCATGCCGCCGGATGCAAGTGAGTGCTGTGCCAGGCGATGGGAGGGTGTGGGGAGGGTGGGCAGGGGGGACAAGGGAGGGGGCCATTGGCCAGCCTGGGAAGGGGGGGTTGGGGATATCAGCGCTGGTTTGTGCCGATATCCAACGCCCCTTTGCAGGCCGGGCCAGACTTCCACGACCTCCTTGGACGCACATCAGCTAAAGAGCTGGTATGCATCTGAGGAGGCCCATTGGGGCCTCTGGCGCTTACACCAGGGGAAGGGGATGAATGTCCCCTTCCCCGAGGTGAGCCCAGGCGGCTACGCCGGCACAGACTGCATCTTGACTAGGGTGCAGTGGCTGGCCCTTTAGGCCAGCTGCCACATCTTAGGCAGGATTGGGCTGATGACATAAAACAGGGCACTTCAAGGTACTTATAGCAGGGGACAGCAATATCTATGCACCACCAAATTTAACTAATGACATTCGCGTACTACATTTCCAGCTTGAGGCAAGCAAAAAACACTCCAGGATTCACAAACCTCTCCACTACTTACCAAAATCTGTTCACGGCTTTGGGCTACAGCAATACCAGGTCGGAGCTTCTTCAACTTATTAATATTTTCTGGAGAGTAAAAGAAGAAAGTACTGTACAAATTCAGCTACCTACCACCGACCATCAGTATATTTTATTGTATGATCATAGGACATAACCATGTAAGAGAGGAGTAACTGAGAGAGGAGATTATGTTGGAAATATCCAGAGGAAAGCAGGGCTTATAAAAACTGAAAGAGAAAACAATATGTTGCTAGACTGCAAATTCAAACAGGATAGAGACAATCACAATCACAAACTAATTTATTTTAAAATGAGGCTTTCTTTATGTGCAGGTGGTTATTTTCCTCAGTTGTTCCAGAGTTGTATTCTTCCTTGATTTGCACAATGCAGGGCACTTACTTACACATATATTGTGTATGCCACTTAGCATACAGCATTGGTTTTATAATTGTGTTCTGAGTCAGAACACAATTATAAAACCAATGCTGTATGCTACTTCTGAGGCGCCTTGGGATTCTATGAAAGCTTCTTTGATATGCTCAATAATAATTATCCACAACCTTCCCACCCACTAACAGTCTCCCCAGTGCCGAATTGCAAGGGAGCGTTGCCTACTATGTAGCAGGGCCCACTCTCTAAAGCAGGGCAACGACGAGATCCAAAAGGCCTGGCCAATGCTCCATATAATAAACAGAGTGTGTGTGTGAACATGTCCCAGAATCCTCTGAAGCATGCAGGCATTTGAGACAAGTCAATGTGAAAAGGCAGGCCTGAAGTTTTGAATGCCAATGGCAGAGAATATTTGCATACTACCAGGGGCCAATGATGAGAGGGGGGTAAATTGTACCTGGGCCCAGGGTCAAAAAGGGAGCCCGGGAGCCAAAGGAGGGATCCCAGAAATTTCTCAAGATCTCAGCTGGCCTCATGGAGAGTGAAAGACAGAGGCCAGGCCAACCAGAAGTCCAGGTCTACCGGGCAGGTAAACCTGGGTGTCACATCAGCCTGGTAGACCTGGGCTCCAAAGACTTTTCCGGTTGTTGCTGCCCCCCTGCCCCATTTGCCCCTCCCCCTTTGAGAAAGGGCCCAAAAGAAACTTTGTACCCCCTGATAATATTCCTCTCAGAGGCCCTGCCTACCACTGAGTCACTGCAGAAACTACCGTGTTTCCCCGAAAATAAGACAGTGTCTTATATTAATTTTGGCTCAAAAAAAATGCAGTAGGTCTTATTTTCAGGGAGGTCTTATTTTCACAACCTGTGGGGAAAGCTTTATTCTTTCCCAAGGATGCAAGGCCTGCACGGCCTGTACTCGAGTCCTCCACCATGGAGACGACATGCTAGAGAGACTCTGCAAGGTTGCAGCCTCCTTGCAGGCCTTGCTGGCCTCTCTAGCATGTCGTCTCTATGGTGGAGGACTTGTGCAGGCCGTGCACCCTCGGGAAAGAACAAAGCTTAAATCAGTCAAAGTAAGTGCCGGGGGGGGGGGGTTTACATCTGGCTGATGATCCTAGCTAGGTCTTACTTTCGGAGAGGACTTATATTGACGAGTGCCAGCAAAAATCATGCAAAAATGATGGTAGGTCTTATTTTCAGGGTAGGTCTTATTTTAGGGGAAACAGGGTAGCACTTTCTTTGCACCTTTCCACGCAAGGAGCCTGGAATGCTCAGCCAGGATGCTCCAGAAAGCTCAAGAAAATGAGGCAGCCCCTGTATGTGTGGAGATATAAGGGGCAGCCGCCGCAGGGGCAAACCAACCACCAGGCCACCTGAAGTGTTCATGTGGAGTGGGACCCTTGGAGGGGCAGCAAACGGATGAGCTCCCCACCCATGTGTCTGCTACCCTCTCCATCCCATTGCTCCACTGGGTGCTACTGGGAGCAAGTTGGAAGAGGACCGCAGCAGCAGCAGCAGCAGCAGTCTCCTTCAACTAGAGGGGAAAAGCTGCTGCAGCTACAAATAACTTATCTCCACCTACGTGGAGCTTACGAAGCACCAAGTAGGCAGGGAAAGGCATTTAGAGCTCGCCCGCCCGCCCCTTCCCTGTACTTACAAGATCACTGCATGCAGCCTTCCTGCTCCACCTTTCTTCTGTCTATAATGCAATGAGCATATGCTGGGGGTGCTGGATTCCCAGCATCCTCTGTGCTTGTTAATTTCAAATCGAAGAGGCAGAGAGCAAGGAGGCGGCATAGAGCACACTTTGTAAGTAAAGGAAGGGGTTGATGGAAGTGCACCCACTCCCTCATTCGTCCGCCTGCCCTCCCTATTAAGAGGGGTGTACATAGATGTGTGTGAGCAGAGGCGGCAGTGCATGGTGACAGAGGCATGCGCTACAACTAGACAGCCCAGCTATGAGGCTGAATGGGGGTAAAGTAAGGCAAACTGGCACCCACTCACTCACACCCCCTGTGTGCATGCCCACTGCCTACCCCCTGGCCTGCTGCCTGCCCGGCTACTTCCCCATCCTCATCTAGCTCACAACAGGAAGAGGATGGGGGACTTACCTCTACAGAGTGGCTTCTTCTAAGTGGCTGGATGAGGAGCCTGCTCGGAGCAATCCTCCCTGCTGCCAATTTAGGACAAGCGGTGATGGAGGAGGACGACAACAGGGAGGACGGTGCATGGCACTGGTGCAGTGGGAGTGTGCTGTTGTCTAGAGGGGTGCTGGCACATGTGCACATGCTGGGTGGGATTCAGAATTTGGCACCATCTCAGCATGAGCTGCCCCTGGATATGTATATGAGTCCACACACGGGTACTGTAACCTACAGATTGAGGCAGTCACGTAGGTAACTCTTGCAAAGAACCAGCACATAATACGAACATTGCCTGGAGCAGTGGTCTCAGTGGGGGACCCACCTCCAACCTGCAACAGAACCTAGTGGGTGAGAGGGGTTGATGAGTGAGCGGCCATGGTTCCTGCCCAGTGGCAGCCACTCAGTGTGCGCTACAACCGTGTATTCTGTCTCTCCCCCCCCCCCATTACGTCCAGGCTAATCGGAAGGAGAGGAGGGGCAGGGAGCTGCATGGCACCAGTGTGCACTTAGTTTTCAAAGGTGGAGAGAAAGAGAAGGCCAGGCAAGCAAAGAGCAGAGTAACTGGCATGGTAGAAGAGAGCAGATGGGGGGGGGGGGGCTTGGCCAAAGCACACACCCCCCCCCCAAAAAGCCACAAACTGTGCAGGCCTGTGCATCAACACAAAATGGCAGCCGTAGCACTTGTCACAATCACCTGAGGTCCAGTTGCAACCCACTTTTGGGTCCTGGCCCACCTGTTGAGGACCTCTGGCCTGGAGGACAAATGGCATTTACTGTAGGTTGTTGTCTGTTGTAAGCTGCTTTACGGATCATTTTGATTGAAAGGCAGGGCACTGTATATAAATCTTCTAAACAGAGAACTATTTTCACTCATAGATTCCTGCCTGATCCCTGAGATCATCTGACAAGACCCGTTTGTGTGTCCTGCAACCTTCAGAGGTGGATTCACAGAGTTTCTTGCAAAGGCCTTTGCTCAAGCAGACTGTCATGCTTCTGCGGTGTTGTGCTTCTGCGGTGGAAGAAGGGGCATATGCAGGAAATGCAGGTGAAGTAAAACAGACACAATGCATAGCAGCTAGCGACAGCCTTTCCACCCATTCCCCTCTGAATTAGTTCGTTTATCCAGAGGGTCTTTGGAGAATTTCAGAAAGTTTCCGCTGCCACCACCAAGGCGGAGAAAAGCCAGACAGAGAAGCAGCCTTAGAAACCTCCCTCTCTGATCTGTAAAGGGATTTCCCAAATCTGGGAAATCTCCACGTGCTCAAAAACCAAAACGAGGGCTAAGTGGTCCAGGAAAGCCGCGTGACAGTTTGAGGAACTGAGACCAAGCAGGAGCTTAGTAGAAGGTTGGATAAAGAAGACAAAGGAAAGAAACAAGGATGAGATACAGTTGATCAACACAAGACACAGGTGAAAAGAAAGCAGGGCTGTCCCAAAACTCGTTTTGGCAAAGTTGGTCCACGGCTTCAAAGACTAGAAGAAAACAAAATCCCTGCCCAAGTTACGATATATTTTCCTATCTCTAGCTACTCACACTGTTCAAGTGAAAAGAAAGGGGGTCCAGTTCCAGCACCCCAAAAAGGGGTAGGTGAGCCTTTCACTAATGTGCAGACCTGGCACATTGGTGACAAATTAGAGGCAGCCAACCAAGAGCATCTCTGTGCATACACTTGCTGATGTCGTAGGATCAGCTGATTGGAGAAGCAAGGGTCACCGGGGCTTGCCACCCCCCACCCCTTACTTAAGCAGGTGAGCCTGGCCACCCAATTGATGGGCACATACCAATCTCAGTTGCAAGGTTGGCCAACATCCTTTGACGCTGAGAAAGCCCAGGCATGAAGACAGGGAATTCACATCATACTTGGCAGGGATGCCCTGTGGCTCTTTTGGCATGATGCTGAATTCAAAGGGCAGGGCTTTTTGCAGGAAGGTGCTCCAGCTGCTTTTAGGAGGTGGGGGGGGGGTAAGAAAGGTCCAAAAATAGGGGGAAATACACAGACTGGGATTTTTTTTATAACATCTACATTATGGAATTCTGTGTCTTGTGCGATCAGACAAGCTCCATTCATCCTGGGGTTCTGCCACATTTTATTTTGCAGTGGTAGCAGTTGGGGGTGGAATAAGGTGGTTGTTTTTTCCTGTGGATGCTGTTGGGTTTGGGTTTGTGTATTTCATGATTTTTTGCTGTTATTGCATAGGCTTTTATTGTCATCAATGTGATGGTTTTTAGCCCATTTGAGAGGCCCATAACTGGGATGGAAAAGCAGGATATAATTTGTTTAAAAATAAAGAAATAAAACAAACAATAGAGCCCTGCTGGATCAGGCCAAAGAGATCTAGCCCAGCATCTTGCATCTTTCCACAGTGGCCAACCAGAAGCCTCCAGAAAGCCCACAAACTGTCAGTGAGAACCATACATACCTCCCAAATTGGCCTCCTCACAATGGATCTCATCTTGCATATCACATTGATACAGCACTCCAGAGTGACCTGCCCCCAAAGAAGTAGCAAAAATCCTTTTCCCAAAAAAGAGAGAAAAAAAAGAACTCTTAAGGCTGATTCACATTACACGAATCCCGGCGCGTCACGGAGATGCGCAGAGCTCTTTGACAGCATTTCGGAAGCAAGCAGAGCAGCTGCGCTCTCCCTTGTACAAGATGGTGAAAGCCATCTTTTGAGGGGGCGGGTTCGCGGAGCTTGGGGGCGGGTTCACAGAGCTACTGCAGCCACCAATCGGATGAGAGGGGGGGAGAGTGGCTGCATGCCAATCAGAACTACCTCCAATCACCTTCATAAGAAGGCGGGACAGCAGGAGGGACAACAGGCAGGAAGACACTCCTTCCGGCCAGCTCTGCGCGCGGGGGCAGGGGCATCCGCGCCTGGATTCGTGTAGTGTGAATCAGCCCTTAGGAAACAGTGACTGGGGAGACATGGGGATCAGTGAGCTGGGTCAGTCAGTTCCAGGGTCTATCTTAATCTAGTCCAGCATTCTGATTGCAGCAGTGGTCAACCAGATAACCTGGAAAGCTCACAACAAGGACAGGAAGGCAATAGGTTCTCTGTTGTTTGTTCCCACCATCTGGTACTAAGAAGAGAAGGTTCCATTTAGCCATCACAACTGACAGCTGTTGACTGATGTTGTCCCCTACGGCTACGCATCTGTTAACTGCACTTGCACACTTATAAAAACGTAAGCAGACTGGTAGACGAGGATCTCACACCGCAGTCCCCTGGGAGGATGTGAAACAGGAAACCAATTCTCTCTGCAACGTTTGGTGTGTCTATGCAGTTTGTTTTTATGTTTTATTTCTAATGCGTATGCTACCCTGAAGACCTGCGATGGAGGGGGCTGCTGCTGGGGGCTGCAACTACTAGACTCCGCTACAAACCTCCCCACAAACTGCATTGCCTCTTTTAATTATTCTTTAAATTGTAAGCGACTTTGGGAAGTCTGTTGAGCATGCATGAGGACTGAAAAGAGGACTGTGAATGAATGAATGAACTAAAATGCAAAGCTGTTTCACACTTGTTTAACAGCGCAATCCAACTTAACTTTTGTGCCGGTTTAACCAGCGGCGCAGCGAGAACGGGAAGCCCCAGAACGGAAAAGGGATTCAAATCCCCTTCGAGTTCCTCTTTTGGAGGGGATTTGAATCCCTTTTCCGTTCTGGGGCCTCCTGTTCTCGCTGCGCCGCTGGTTACACCGGCACAAAAGTTAAGTTGGATTGCGCTGTAAGCGTTGAAGCTTCCAAGCTAGAAACTTTGGGAATTGTAGTTTTGGAGAGCTTATTATATAGACAGTCTATGAGGATGTTCATAAAACCACCATCCCCAGAACTCTTTGAGGGAGTGCTGAGTCTTTTAAACTGGTTTTCCTTTGTTGCTTAGGTAACCTCCTGGGGAGCTTCTTGGAAAGTTAGCCTCCTGATCAGAAGTCACTGTCACCTAATCCTAGATATGTGTGGGATGTTAGGACTTGAGACCCACAGCTGCTCCTGGACAGGAACCTGTGAAGTAGCACAGGTGGGAATTTGGGCTATAGAATTAGCCCAAATAAAGAACTTTTTTTTTTTACAGTTTATAAATATTCTAAATAATAATAATAAAGTTTTAAAAAAATAGTTACTGACCAGAGATCACCATCCACTGGGTGATCTGGTACACAAGCATAACTGAACATGACCTTACACATGTCTGCAAACATCTGCTTAGAACAGAGAGCAGAGCAGTGAAGGCGGAGCTACACTGCACGCATCTCGGTCCATATGCGTCTGGTGTCCCGCCCCCAGGTTCAAACAACAGGCTCTGATTGGCTGAACGATACACAAACACCCCAGCTCCATTTTGCCCTGTCTTTGTGTTTCGTTCAGCCAATCAGAGCCTGTTGTTTGAACCTGGGGGCAGGACACCAGACGCATACGGACCGAGACACGTGTGGTGTAGCTCCGCCTTCAGCCTGTCTTCTCAACCCGCCTCCAAGTTTTTTCTTACCAGCTTTGTCTCCCATCGGAATGCTGAAGAACCTGATGTCCAAAATGTGGGGACATGGGTGGTGAGACCCAGCTCCTGCTAGTGTCAATGTTAAAACTTCTCAGGCGCTTTATGGCTGCAAGGGGGACATCAGAATAGGTCACAAGTGAGTAATCCAGCAAGGAGGATAAAGCAAAAGCTTGTTCCAATGCAGTGTAGTGGAAGGTGCTGGGATAGGGGGCATGTCTCAACTTCCAGCAGCTAGACTCTGACATCTTGCCCCTTGAGCCACCCATGCCAGCAAACCAAGGATGTGGATCAAGTCTTTGGCCCCAAGTTCCGAGTCTTTGGTTGCGAGTTGCGAGTGCCTATCTATTTAATGGGGAAAACAGGTTTAAACCTGAATAAAATTCGACTTGTCATAAAAGGCTCCAAGTCTTGAGTCGAGTCTTTCAAGTCTTTTACAATCGCTGAGTCAAGTCCGAGTCAAGTCATGGACGCGACTTGAATCCAACTCAAGTGCGAGTCAATAGACTCAAGTCTACATCACTGCAGCAAACCCAATGGATTCAAACTTCACATGTTCCTAGCACACCCTGTACGATTGAGGGCAAAACAGGCACAGAACTAGCGATTAGCAATGATACCCTTTTCCCTTGTACCCTGCTTCACTCTTCTTACTGGTTAAACTGGGATTGGACTGGGAAAAATGATAGGTTTTGCTACCATCACCCAAAGCTAGGAAGCCCAGATAGAAGGCACATGTCTTGGGGAACACTCCCTCCAGATTAACAAAGAGCCCCAAAATCTGGAGGGGTCCCCTTAAAAGGCAAACTGTCGCGTGTTAACCTGCTCCCCCAGGGTGGACTTAGACCAGGTGGGTAAAACAGAAGAAATATAGGACATTAATTTAAAAGGCTGAAGAATCAAAACAATGAATAGAAAAAGGCAAGGAATGAAGGCACTAATAATCAATTAGCAACAAAAAGGGGAGGGTTTGCAAAGGATGGCAGAGAGGTTAAAATAAAAAAAATAAGGAAGGTGAAAGATTATGTCATGTCTTCAGTCACAGACATTATCATCAAGGGGAAAGAAAGAACATTGTCAACAGCCTATGAGTCATGCAATGATTAAGTCTTCCCAGAAAACTTGCAGTCAGTTAAAAATATGCTGTACAGAGGAATCATTGTTCATGTAAGAAATAAATGTAAACCATTTTGCCACAAATGAATCTGATTGTGTATGTCATAAGAACATAAGAAGAGCCCTGCTGGATCAGGCCAAAGGCCCATCTAGTCCAGCGTCCTGTATCTCACAGTGGCCCCACCAGATGCCTCTGAGAACACACAGCCAACAAGATAACCTGTTTCCTGTTATCACTCCCTTGCACCTGGCACTACTTTTAAAGCCAGGAGGTTGCTTATGGCTTGTAACCTGTGATGGTCTTTTCCTCCATGAATCTGTCCAAACCCCTTTTAAAGGCATCTAGGCCAGGTGCCATCACCACATCCTGTGGCAAGGAGTTCCACAAATGAATTACACGCTGGGTAAAGAAATATTTTCTTTTGTCTGTTCTAACTCTCCCTCCACTCAATTTTAGTGCATGTCCCCTGGTTCTGGTGTTGTGCAAGAGGGAGAAGAATTTCCCTCCATTCACTCCATCCCATGCATAATTTTATACGTCTTTCAGAAGCATGTGTCTGTTGGGTTAACTTCCATCAAGGCGAGAACCCATAATGTCTTAAATGGGGGGGGGGGCTGTTAATGAGCATACGAAAGGGCAAAAGTTCAGCAGTTCTATCTTTCCTGCCGCTGCCTGTCCTCTGTTCCGCACGACAGCCTCAAAAAACTGTTCAGTGTTCACACAACTCCTCTTTTCCTGTGTCATGTCTCATCATTAGTCATTTGCCCCTTTCAGGAATACAGGGCAAAAGAACATCTATTAAACCAGGCCTTCAGGTATTTGAAGTGTATGTCAGTTGTCTCTTCTCCAGGCTAAACACACAGTACAGTACCCAATTTTTTCCACCTTTTCTCACAGAACTTCTTTCTCAGACCCTCCTGCCCTGACCATATTCGTAGTTCTTCTCCAAACAGTTTCTCTACTTTCCAGTTTGTCTACAACCTCCTTAGTGCAGCATCTCAAACTTGATACAATACTCCAGATAAGGTCTGACACAGGTACAGAATAAAGTAGAGCTAGTACCTCTCATGAATTTATAAGTTTTATTAATCATTAATACAACCTAAAATTGCATTCACTGCAATTTTTGCAGTTGCATCAATGCTGACTCATGTTCTGCTAGTGATTGACTCCAATCTCAAGGTCTTTTTCAGCCAAGCCAGGTATGCTTGTGCATTTGATTTGTTTGTTTGTTTTCTTTTATGCCTTTACATTTGTGTCTGTCAAATTTCATTTTGTTAGTTTCAGCTCTGTTTTCCATTCTGTCAAGGTCATTTTGAATTGAATGTTATTCCTGCAAGCATTAAGTTCTGGTATAATAAAGTCATAATGTTAGTTCTTTCTGTCAGCCAACACGTGGCCCTGCTCAGTCAGCATCTACCGGTAGTTCTGGACATGTGTCTGGTTAGAATCTTTGCAGAGTTGCAAAGGCTCCTTTGCCACAAAAACCACACAGTGACCACACAGAAACATGGTGAGATAGATTAGCCTGCATGCTTCCCACACAACTCCTGGCACAGATGAGGAAGACTCTTCATAAACGGCTGTAAACATGTCAATCTGCAAATCAATCAACGGAGACATCCTAGTTTAACTTTTGAGGCAATTTTGGGTGTTACTATTACAGGCAAGGCAATGATAGAGATTATATCAAGAGCCATGGTGTTATGACTGGACTTCGACAGGAGAGACCTGCCTTCATATCCCTCCTCAGCCTTGAAGCTCCTGCAAGCACTTTCAGGAGGGTTCATCAGTCTGGGATTTTCACACTTTGCTCCCTCTTTATAGAGGGTTCATAAAACATTTTCATCTATCCGTCGTCTACCTGAATTTCTCTTACACTTAAATAATCACATTTATTAATGTAGAAAATCTGACGTTTTGAGAACCTCAATGACAGCAAGTATTGACTGTTGTTGGCGCAACAGTTTCATCTTGATTGAGAGACACGTGCCCAAATACAACAGAAAGAGGAGGGGTAGAAGGGGGGAGTCTGTCTACTATGTCCCCAAAACACACTGTCAGTGCAATCCTGTGAAACTCTTGCACCAGTGTAACAGTAGATCCACCGGTGTAAGTGCACTTATGCCAGTGTAACTTGCCGTACACCAACGGATGCAGGGCGGACACCAGCGTAACCCCCCTTGGACACCACGCATGCACAGTTCTGATGCAGGACGGATGCCAGCACAACTCCGCCAGTGCAGGGGGCATTCCAGGGATGTCCGAACATCCCCGGAATGCCCCCTGCACTGGCGGAGTTGCGCTGGCGTCTGTCGTGCGTCCGAACTGCGCATGTGCAACGTCTGAGAGGAATACATCCTGCTTTCGTTGACGTACATAAAGTTACATGGCATAAATGCACTTACACCGGTGGATCTACTGTTACACCAGTGCAAGAGTTACACGGGATTGCGCTGTGTATCTACTCCAGTCTTGAGTGAACACTACAGTGACTGCAAATGGAAAAACAACAACTGGTTGGTGCTACATGGAGCATACCTGGAAGTGTTCCATGAGACCTTGGGCCAGTATTTCCCAATTTTTCTCTTGACCATTGGCCATGGCTCCCTACGACATTATGTTGATGCTGCCTCACTTCAAGCTAACTCAGAGGGTGGTTGTAGGATAAAATGAGGTCGGAGAAGCTGTATACTGAACTCCTTGGAGGAAGGATGGGATAGAAATGTGATAACTAATTTGTTGATTTATTTAATGAATTTATATCCTGCCTTTCCCAAGCCGAAGCAAATGCCCAAGGTGGCTTACAAAGTTCCATAATAAAAAAAAAATGTACAATGTATACAAACAATGAGTGAAATCACTAATAAAAACAATAAAATCATTGGTGGGGACAACAGCTATTTGGTCCAGGAAGAGGCAGCAGAACCAAAACACTATTACAGTGACACAGACACACATTATCATTTTAATAATAAAATAAATATCAAGGTCCTCAAATTATGGGAGGGGGACAGAGGGCACCTGGTCTTCTCCTTTTGTGAGACAGTTCCCTTAACCATTGTTTTTAGAAAGCTATTGGGGGCCCATAATTTGGATAAAACTGAGAGGAGTCAGGATTGTGAATTTTATTAAGGGCCTCACTACCTCCCCTCCATAATTCTGTACAGTCTAAAGTATGGGTAGCCTGCCCTTCCTCCAAGGAGCTTGCGGTATTTATCATACAGGTGTGTTTTTTCGTATTATTTTTCTGCCATTATGGCAGAAAATCCGGGAACTTTTACTTTGGAATATATGGGTCATGAAAGTTTGCAACTATTTGTGACCTCAAAGACTGCCTCTGCCCATATAATCCTGCATGACCCCTATGAGCTTCAGGCAGGGCCCTGCTTAGGATACCACTGCCATTGGAAGCCAAGTGGGTGGCAGCAAGATGCAGGGCCTTTTTGGTTGTGGTGAGATAGAACCCTCTGGAACAAACTTCTGGAAAGTCAGGATGTCCCCACTTTGCATGGTTTCTGGCAGGGTGTAAAAACATACCTATTCCGCTTCACGAGGGAGGGAACTCTTAGGAACCCCTTTTAAAACTAATATTTACAAGTCTTTGTTGCTGTTCTTACATTTGTAATTGCATTTGTATCGCTTTTAATGTTTTTACTTAAATGCCTTATCATTCTATATTTTATGTTGTGAACCGCTTTGAGCACCGGAAAAGTGGTATAGAAATCTTTTAACGGAGACGTCGCTTTGGTGGGGGCCGTACCGTAAGTTGCGCCCCATCCTAGTCCTGTTACAAGCCGGCAGGAGGCGGCCCCGCCCCCTCGCCATCGGACCCATTCCGTGCGGAGAAGGCAGCAGGCAGGAGACTCTCTGACGGTAAGGGGGCGGGGCCGCCTCCTGCCGGCTTGTAAATGGGACTAGGACGGGGCGCAACTTACGGTACGGCCCCCACCGGAGCGACGCCTCTGTCTTTTAAATAAATAAATAAATAAATATTTGAGACAGGTTATAAAGACGGATTGGTCATCTAACAGACTTCAAGGATAAGTGGAGGATTTGAACACAGGTCTCCCCAGACCAAGTCCAATGTTCTAGTCACACACCAGTGCTCAGGAAGAGCTATTTATTCTCAAGAAGGAAAAGTTATAGCTTTTTCTTTTGAGTGGAAACTTTAGTTTATTAAATGTTAAGGTAAAGGTGACCCCTGTAGACATGCGTAGGATTGCACTGTAGGAGACGTCTATCACCGCAATAGTCAAATGCAACCTCAATGCGCAGAGACAGTATATATCTGAATGCCAGACACCGGGGGCAGAAGGTAGGGGAAGCATTGCAGTCACATCCTGTTTAAAGAGGCATCTAGCTGGAAACAGAATTGGCCATAGTCTGATGCAGCAAGTCTTTGCTGAGGTTTTCACTGTGTGCAAATATGTTTCAGTCAATTGCTAAAAGTTAGTCAGTTAAAAAGCTGATGCTTATTCAAGTAACCTCTTTTATTAACTCATAAAGGTAAAGGTATCCCCTGCTCGAAAGCCAGTTGTGTCCGACTCTATGGTGTGGTGCTCATCTCTGCTGTCTGAAGACGCTGTCCAAAGACGCTTCCATGGTCATGTGACCAGTATGACTAATGGAACGCTGCTACGTTCCCGCCGCAGCGGTACCTATTTATCTACTTGCATTTTCTTGCTTTCGAACTGCTAGGTTGGCAGGAGCTGGGGCAGGAGATGGAAGCTCACTACGTCACACAGCACTCGGGTCTCGAACTGCTGTCCTACCGACCTTCCGGTCTGCAGTTCAGCGTCTTAACCACTAAGCCACTGCGGCCCCGCAATGGCTTAACTCATAACCCTTTCTGTGGGTAATTGCTGTTAAATGAAGTCAGGGGTCCAAATAATTTACAACCCTATCCTATCCTCAGCAAGCCTGCAGGTGCAGCGTTGCTAATGCAGCCTCAGCTGCATCCCATGCGCTGGTCTGAGGACCAGGCCAGTGGGGAAAGTAATGAAAACTTTTACTTATTGTACTTTCTCCATTTGTTCCATTCTCTCCTACGTGCGTACTCAGATCTGCGCCAGTTCTTTTGCTGGTGTAGTTCTGAACTGCCGCAGGGGGCGTGTCAGACCTGGGACGGAAACTCCAGATTCTGTGGACACCACTGCCACTAGCACCCTGATCCACCCCCATCCCCGACCCAATCCCCACCCTGATCCGCCTCCAATCTGCCCACACCGCCAAAATACCTCCGTCGACAGTTCCACAGACCATTGGAGAGGTGGCTGTGTGGCGGATTGTGGGATGTAGATAGAATTGGGCCCTTAGAGTCACAAGTAAAAACTGGCTCCATAATGTTTTTATATTTATATATCTCATTATTTTTTTAAAAAAGCAGAAACCGAGGTGGAGTATTAAAAATGTTTCATAAATACTGTAATGTTTCTTTCCCCAACAGAAAGGGAATTGCCTTTGGAGCAAATGGCACACTGGTGACTTAAAATATTTTTGTAAAACCCTGTTCACTTACAATTATTACTGTTATTAACTTATTTCATGTGTATCTCTGCTTTCCTCTGAGGAGTTTGGTGTCTCCCCAACCCACACAATCACCCTGTGTTATAGACTAGGCCGCAAGATGGTGGCTAACCTGAGGCCACCCATTAACCTTTGTCAATAGGTTAGGACAGTGGTTCCCAAAAAAGGAACCAAAAAGGTTCCCAAAAAAGGAACAAAACAAAAAAACTGGTTCCCTAGGGAGCCATGGGAACCAGCCAGGGAAGCTGTGGAATCCTCACGAAAAACCCGCCACACCCTATACAATGTATAGGATTGTAGCCGTAATGGGGAGCTGCAGCCAATGGCCCAGTGACCCCAGTCAAAAAAGTTTGGAAACCACTGGGTTAGGATTTGACTCTGGATTTGTCTCCACTTTTCATCTGCCACAGTAACCACTACAGCACAGTCTACTAGTAAGATCGTCTTTAGGATCCAACAATAAGACACAGGATCTTACGGCGCAATCCTGTGTAAAAAAGCACTGGGGGTGCGTGCACTCCCCCGATGCTGGGTGTCATAAACGCACTGTAAGGCACACTTATGTCACCCAGAGAGTAGGGGCCGCCAGCACAGAGACTGGAGGCCCTCTCTCTCCCAGCGTGTGCCATCCCTGCACCTGCTGGACCAGGTAAGCCCTGCACCAGCCAGTGCAGGGGCGGGAGGAGGGCGGACTGGGCAGCGAGGGAGGGCCACCATTGGTCGAACCGGGCGGAAGGAGGCCAGGGATATCGGCGGCGAGCTCCACCGATATCTCAAGCCCTCTCCTGGCCTGGTGTGGCCTTACATGCTAGGCTCGAATGTACGCCAGCTCCAGAGGGCCTCATAGGGCCTCAGGCCGCTTGCACCGAGGGAAGGGGACAATCACCTCAAGGTGCATCCGGCCTGCTTGGGACCGGGATAGGATGCGGTGGCCAGCCCTTTAGGCCGGCCACCACATCTTACACAGGATTGGCCTGCCCATCAACCTTTCACATTCTCCAGCCCTCCAGGTACCCAAACACCCTCTTTTCTTCTTTAATTAACATCCAGCCTAATGTTTATTGACACTAGAGCCGGTCCAGAAGAGGATGGTGAAGGGGTTGAAAATCATGTTTTAATTATGCGGACAGGATGAAGAAGTTGGGCATGTTTTGTTGGGAGAATAGGCAGTTAACTAACTACCTATAAATATCTGAGGGGTTGAGGAAGGGGGTGCAGATTTGTTCTTGGTTCCTCCAGAGGGCAAGTCCAGGTGGAGAAATAGGTTTAAATTCCACCAAGGTAGATTTTGATTAAACATTATGAAGAACTTCCTGAACTTCCTGGACAATGGAACAGTCTGCCTCATTGGAGGTCTTTAAGGAGAGACCATCCTTGCCATCTCTCCAGAATGTAATCGTTGTGGACAGCCTGCATTGGCAGGGGGTTGAACTCAAAGATCTTGTAGGGGCCTTCCAGTTCAATGTTGGAAGAGTTCTGGAGAACTCAAACGTTTGCTTACGGTTTTGTGTCTTTTTGGTTGGTCCTAATAAAAGTATTACAGTACTACTAAATTGTGGCTTTTGGATTTTTACTAATGGACCATATGATGGACTAATGGACCATATGATTTTGGGGGGGGTTGTACTTTGGGGCAGAGGTGTTGTGATGGTGGGGGCAGTGGGCCCCAAGCAGCGGTTCACGGGGGGGTGTACCCACCTCTGGATCCGTTGCCGCCCCCCTGCCGCTGGCTCCTCTTCACAGCCATTCTCGGCTGGAAGTTTGGCCCTCCCAAAGTTTGGCCCTCCCACCCTACCGGGTGCTGTTTGGCTCCCAAAAGGAGCTGAAAAGCACCAGGGGGGTTGTTTCTGCGCCACGGCGGCACGCGATGATGACGTCACACACCCCAGGGTGTGTGGCTTCCCATGGGGGGGCGTATGGCATCCCGTGGGGGGGTGTTGCGGTGGAGGCCCCCTCCCAAGGGGGGTGTAGAGCCGCTACTGCTTTGGGGAACAAAAGTAAGTTCCATTATGTTAGCTGGAGTTCAGGAACAATTAAGGTTGCAATCCTATATGCACTCGCCTGTAGTGTGAAATAAATAAATAGCATTCACACTATAGCATAGTTGCTCTCTCATCTGCAGGTCAAGAAGCATTATTAGAGGCACTGGTAGGAATAAGCACCCCAGCAATATTAATTTAGTGTGTGTCCTCCCCGCCAGTGATACAAAACTTTTTTCTTCCCAAATTTTCTTCACATTCTTTAGGTCCTGTGCGTAATGTTCTGCTTGTTAGGTGTAAGAGTTTATCCCAACTGGAAATCCTCCATTATGGATGTTAAGACTACAATCCTATGCACATATTCCTGGGAGTAAGCCCCACTGAGCACAATAGGACTTACTTCTGAGTAAACATGCATAGGAATGCACTGTTACACAGGAACAGCCATTTACTGTTGTTTTTCTTTTTTAAGTCAATCCTCCAGCCCTGGAGAAGGGAAACAGAGTGCCTTCAAAGAATTAAATTATGACGTTTTTTAATCTAAAGGTTTGTGAAATGGCAGGACGGACTTCCATTGCTGCAAAGGACAGAAGAGTAGACAAAATTCAATTTAGTCCAGCAGTCTCTGGGAGCAAGAGGCTCCCAGAGAGCTCCCAGCCTTCACAAGAATTAAATACAATACCTAACAAGCAAACAATTTGTGAAGTGGAAGGACCATGCTGCAAGGGACAAGAGATCCAGCTAATCCAGCAGACTCTTTCCAGCAGCAAGGAAAACAGGAAGTTCACAAGCAGGGCATAAAGGTTGCTTGCCCCCCCTTTTTTGTCTCCAGAATCCACTATTTGCAGGCACTCTGCCTCTGTACATGGAGGTTCCATTCTTAGCTATCAATCATGCTTCACAGCTGATCATAGATAAGTTCATGGTGGATAAGACCATCAGAAGAGCCCTGCTGGATCAGGCCACAGTAGGTCCACCTAGTCCAGCATCTTGTTTCCCACAGTGGCCAACCAGATGCCCCACTGAGAAGCCCCACAGCCAGGGCAGGTCATGTTGCAAGCCAAGGTGCAGAGCCGGAGGTTGAAGTTATCACCACCTTTGCCACTTTAATTGGGTCTTTCTCAAATATGTAGAAGATAAAAGAAGATCCACTTACTAAGTAGCAAGAGAAGAAGAAACCGAAGCGAGATCATAGTGGTGCCTCGTCTAGACGAACAATGCAATAGCAGAAATAAAACTGCAGTCAGGCACCCGCTCCTATCGAGGAGAGGCGTCTTTCTGTTCTGCAGAACTATTTCTGTTCTGCTGCTGTTGCTGAGACGCAACTCAGAACGGTTTCCTTACACAAGTTTCGAGACAAAAGCTGAGCACATCAAAACTGATGTAGGCAAGGCACAAACTGCAAAGTTACATACAGCAAACCACCTGGCTTTCATCTTTTAGCCCACCCATAGCAGTGGGACGTCTGTGGCACTTGCAAGGGGCTGGTTGGCTCATCTTCTGGGGTACTGACACGCAACATCCTGTGAGGTGACAGGTGCTGTTTTTGTTCGGTTTGCAAAAATTTGAGGATCTTTGCTAAATGAAGCCGCAGATGTTGCTCCCAGGGCCGGCTTTAAGCCAATTGGGCCCCATGCCTAAGAGTCCACCGTACTAGGGAAATCGACTCTAGTCTTGTCAAATACACAACAACACATTGCAACATACATGGTAACACCATTTGGTCCATTAACTCACATGCACTTTTTGAGTGCACATTTTGATTGCTTTCCATGCTACCATAGAGATATAAAGTCTATAGTAACTTTTATTTATATCTCTAAGAGTCTACAGACTTTGGCTGTGAACCTGGGGCCCCGCAAAAAAAATATTTCCAATTGGGTCTCTCAGATCAATTGGAAATATTGAGCAGCACCTAAGCACCTCTTGGTTGCTCCTCTGTCCCCCTCTTTTGCTTTTGAGAGTTGACAATTGGGAGTGTAAATGACACCACCCAATGAGCATGATGCTGACTCTAGTAGTAGGAATGATGGCACCTACATCATCAGGGTCAGCCCAAGACCTCCTGACACATGCCAAATGCTGCTCCCCTTAACCGATGATGTGCCAGCATCTACTCCTCCTACTCTCCAATGTTCTAGGTCACCATTCTCCTCCCCTCCACATTTCCTCCCATGATCAGTCTGCTGCCTGAGATGACTCAGCGGTATAAAAAATGCTACTGTTCCTTAGGAGCCCAGAAAAAGCACAGAATCTGATACTGGATGCAAAATTTAGCTTCCTTCATATGATATTTTCATTTTCTAAAAAAATGGACAATCAGAGACATCCTGATTCTGCAAAGGCACAGAAAACCTACAGAACGTGGGTTTGGCTGATGAATTCAGGTTTCTGAGATTTTTCATTTCATTTTTTTTTAACTAGCAAGTTTCTAGTCCATCAGAGGACCAGGGTAGCGCGAACGTGTGGTGGCAATGCTTGGTGAAATCTCAGAAGTGGGACGGGTGGCCACATCTTTTTTCAGAAGCCAGGGCTCCAATGCCCTGCATAGCATCTTCCTTTCTCAGGGATGGCCCATTCATGAGGCCAAATGATGCAGTTTCCTCAAGGTGGACTGGCAGGAGGTGTTTACCTCCACTGGTTCTCCTCCTTGGATTTGAAAAGGAAGAGGGGAATGAAGTGGACTGCCACTCTCCACTCCCCTTTTGAGAATTGACAATTGGAAGGGCAAATGACATGTTTTCTTCTGCCGCATTCCTCTCTTCTTTTTAGAATCCAAGGAGGAGAAGGAGGACCACAGACAGCTGACGCACTGTCAGTTAAGGGGGTGGTGTTTGGCATGGCAAGGTGCTGGGGAAAGGAGGTGGCATTTAGTACACTGCCTCAGCCATCAGGAAGTCTTGGGCCAGCTCTGGGCATTCTCATGAGTGGCAAAACTGGAATGAATTAGGTAACGTAGCAAAAAAAAAAATACCGTATTGGTCTGAGTATAAGACTCACTTTTTTCTCCTAATTTAAGTTTTTAAACTAGGGGTGCGTCTTATAATCAGGCTGTTGCAATTTAATGCCAGTGACTTAATTAAAAAATTTTAATAGTACCAAACTTTAAGGGTGCGTCTTATAATCAGGTGTGTCTTATACTCGGGACAATACGGTAATTTTGTGTAAATCGGACCAATTTGCAGACATTGTTTTCTGCAGAATGCTAGTTATATAAGAAGAGCAGAAACAACAGAAGTATGACTTTGCTACAATACAGGCAGGTGCTTTGCTTTAGTAGTGCCCCTGAAGAAGGGTATCCACTCAAAATTGGATAACCATACACAAAGTGCGCTCATCAATGGCACCTCATCAACCTGGAGGACAGTTTCGAGTGGAGCACCCCAGCGCTCTGTCTTGGGCCTGATTCTCTTCAACATTTTTATCAATGACTTGGATGAAGGGGTAAATGGAACCCTTATCAGGAGGCAGGAGGTCTGACTCAGTGGTAGAGCTGCCACCTTATATGCCTGAAAATCTGAGGACACCAGTTTGAGACACCTGGAAGAATCTGAGAGCTGGCAACACGCTGGTGACGATCTGCAGAGCCCTCGGTGAGAGAGGAATGCTGTCAGCTGCACTCTGGGTGGGAGACTGAGTTGCCATCAGCTGAGCATGGGAGGTGAATGCCAGAGAGAAGCCAGATTTTGAATGAAACCATCTGGAATGAAGTCGTTCTATGCGAGATTAGAACATTGTATTGTAAAAACCCCTTTGGGGTTTAGAAAGCCTGCCTATGTGAACCGCCTTGAATTAAAGTCAGAGGAGAAATCTGATGACCAAGAAAGGTGGTATATAAATACTGGTTTTATTATTATTGTTATTATTATTATTATTATTATTATTATTATTATTATTATTATTATTATTATTATTATTATTATAATTATAAAAACAACTAGTATTTATATACTGTCTCTCTTGGTCATCAGATTTTTCCTCTGACTTTAATTCAAAGCAGTTTAATAAATAAACTGCAAATAATAAATTTGCAGATGACACTAAACTGGGAGGAATATCTAACACCACAGAAGACAGGGACCTTGTCAGGGGCAGGGACATTCAGAGGGACCTTGATAGAATAGAATACTGGGCTGAAACTACAGTAACAAAATGACAACAACAGAGACAAATGCCAATTCTGCATTTCTACTTAAGCAAAAAAAAAAAAGATCAAAGGCATGGGTATTGTATAGGTGATATATCTGGCTTGACAGTATATAATCTGTGGAAGGGATCTTGGTGTTGCAGTGGATCACAAGCTGAGCGTGAGTCAGCAGTGTGATGTGGTTGCAGAGAAGGCTAATGTGTTTCGGGGTTGTATTAATAGAACCGTAGCTTCCAAGTCGCAAGACATTGTGGTTCCACTTTATTCGGTGTTGGTTAGACCTCATCTAGAGTACTGTGTCCAGTTCTGGGCACCAAACGTCAAGTAGGATGCAGCCAAACTGGAGCAGATTCAGAAAAAGGCAACAAAGATGGTCAGAGGTCTGAAAAGCAAGACCTATGAAGAAGAGACCTATGTTCTTGCTCCAGAGGGCAGAACTAGATATGATGAGATTAAGCTGCTGGAGGGTAGATTTCAGCTGGATGTGAGGAAGAAATTTGCAGGGAAGAGGTGGTCTGTCTCCCTCTGGAGGCTTGACAGCAGAGGCGTCCCTACGGTCTGCGTCACCCCCATGATGGACCCCAGAGGTGAATAGCGAGAAACAAGGTTGGGCTGAGCTGAGATCTACAAAAGATGCCCATCAAGCAGGACTATGTATTTCTACAGATTACTCCTGGTCAGTGGTGTCACTAGGGTTGGTGTCACCCGGTCTGGTAACTCATGGTGTCACCCCCATTAACTATTTTTATATAAACAGTACAGGTCACCCAATAAATCAGTACCCAACTTGGTTCTCAGAACAATCAGTCTCATTGGTCTGTTTGGAGTTAAGGAAATCTACTTTTTGTTAATATAAGGCAGTTGTGTTTTATTTTTCCAGTTATGTGGCCATAACATTTGATAGAATACAGATACTTCAACATGGTTTGTTACATTACATTCTGCATGAAAGTACGCATCGAATGATATATAACATTGTTGGTATTATGCATAAGTACAAAGTTTTCATAATTTTGGCCACTAGTGGTGTCACCCTTTGGGCACTGAGGGGGTCACCCGGTGCAGTCCGCATCCCCCACACACCCCTAGTGACACCGCTGCTTGACAGGCATCTTTTTGAGATTCTCTAGAGATGATTTTCCTGCTTCAGGCAGGGGGCTGGAAGAGGTTGGAATAGATGGCCTTGAAGGCCCCTTCCAAATTAGGATTCTATGATTCTATGAAAATATGATGGGCAAAATAATAATAATTGATAGAGCACCTTCTAAGGATTCCCATCTTGTTATTTTTGCACCAGTGCACCTCTTTTATTTAATCCTTTTCTACACCGGTGCCACTCTCTTATTTAAAACAATTTCACACATTTGCTTATCCTTCAGAACAAGACTATGAACCTCTTGCTAACTGAACAGAAAGCAAGTCTGCCACTCTTCATTGGACAAATGCGGCACATATGATAAATGCCAGACTGTATATTAGCAGGTGCAGAATGAAAGTTATAATCAGCACAAGCCAGGCTTAAGTCATTTGCCTGGGATCAAGCTAGATACCGTAGTACCGGTACATCCAACCTGATACTGGTGCTGATGGGCTTAATTTTTCTTTCAAAAATAACAGCTGCAGGGAAGAGGCAATCCAGATCACAATCATGGTGCAGGGAGGGGGCCTCAATGCTTCGCCCCCCTGCCAATGGTCCTAATCCAGACAATGTCTCTCCCTGCTATTTGACAAGGAAGAAAGGCTCCTATTGCCACCTTGAGTGTGTCCCATTTATTTGTAGGAAAAGCAGGATATGAATCAATTAAATATGTATTTATTATCGTATGTATATACCACCTTTCACACAGATTCAAGGCAGTTTACAAAGGCAGGCTGATCATAAACTCCATTTTTTTCAAATGGGTTTTTTTTACAAGTATTGTTCTATGAGAGAGAAACTCTGCAAGCTGCAGGCTTACATACCCCCCCTCCCCTTTTCATTTGTGACTGAGAGGAGGAAAGGAAACGTTTTTACTTCTGCTTTGAAATAAACTACAGTTGAGTGTGATGTCTGAACTGGGGAACTGTGGCTGACTTCAAACCATAGTTAATTAAAAACAAAGCAGGATCAAACTGTGGTTTTAGTTCCTGGTTTGTTCCTGAAGTGTGGTTTTTTGAAGTAAGCTAGTCAGGGGATAGTTCCCAAGTTTGGATGTAACAAGGAGCTGTGGGTTTCTTCAAAGAGGAACTGAACCCTTTCCCTTGTCTCCTCTCACACACAAAGGACGGCAGAAGGGGAGGGAGTGCACGGCTGTGGCTTGCAGAGGATCTTTAACATATAGATAGAACAAGGCATCTTCGGGATTCAGGTTATAGAAAAATCAGCTTTATAAAATGTAAAAACTGTAAAATATATTGGTGACTTTATAAGTCAATTAAAAACACACATGTGAATAAAATGCCTTTAAAAGTCCACAATTAAAATACAATAAAACATTCCAAAAACTTCTCTCGCATGACGTTTCGTTCATTATCCATGAACTTTTTCAAATGCAAAGCCAAGCCTGAGTAGGCTGATTTTTCTATAACCTGAATCCCGAAGATGCCTTGTTCTATCTACATCGTAGCTGGTTATAACAGTCTTCGATCTTTAACATAATAGGAAACCATGATTTCCCATTACGTATGAACTGGGCCTGTCTGCTGCGCAATCAGTAGAACCCTCAATCCTTTCTCGAAGCAAAGCCCAGTCTTATCCAGCTGTCCTGTGATATGCAGTCCATCAAAGGCATAGAACCTGAGTCATCATTTTGCTGATCATCTTAATAGTGATTTTTCTGTCAGATTGTTCCGAGTGAGCTTGAACTGTACAACCGAAGGATTTTGGCTATAGAGAGAGCAGTCATGTTGACCTGGGGGTCTCACTTCCTCCTCATTGTTCCATCTTGCTCATTGGTTGAGGGGGTGCAACGATAGCTCCCCCTCCTCTTCCCCTGGTGTGGCTGCTCTCGCCTGTGATAACCAGCTCCAGAAACCCTTCCCTGAAAAAGAAAACAGAATGGAGAGGCATCTGTTACATCTAATGGCCTGAAGGCGATCCACAGGCAGCTAGGTCTGTGCAGCACAGCAAGGAGGAATTTGGGAGATTTACAGCCCAATCCTGTCTAACCCTGTGCCCTGCGATCCAGCGAGGCCAGTGCAGCCTGCGCTGCATCCAGGGCACAAGACAGGCTGCCAGAAGGTCACCTCGGAGGAAGGGAATGTTCGTTCCTCCAATGTTTTTGTATTTCTGTCACCTCATAGAAAGGATTTGAATAGGAAGGGACTTTGAGTCTCAGTAATGCTTGGACCCCTGCATTAAAAAGAACCAGGATTAAAGAATTTAAAATGGAGGTGTTAGGTGCCTTTAAGAGAGGAATGAGAGATGAACAGGAGACCAGTGGTGTACCCAGCTTCCTTGCCGCCTGGGGCGGTAAGGATGGATGTCACATGACACACACACACCCCCGCCTGGTGACACCCAGAAGTGATGTCACTTTGGCCCAAAAGTTACGTCACTTCAGAGCAGGCAGGAGGTAGGGACTGGGGTGGCTGCATCTTCAGCTTCTCTTCCCTGATTGTGGGGAAAAGAAGCCAAAGATGCGGGCACTGGAGTGGGGGGCAACAAAGGTCGCGGCTGTTTATGTGGCTGGGGGGTGGCTGCGTCTTTGGCTTCTCTTCTCCGATCGCGGGGAAGAGAAGCTGAAGACACAGCCAACCCACCCCCCCAGCTGCTTAAGCAGCCGTGGCCTTTGTTGCCCCCCCCCTGGCTAGGTGATGTGTCACCCTGGGGTGGCCCACACCACCGCCCCCCCTTAGTACACTACTGCAAGAATCTGGTGGGACTGATGAGCTGGCCGATTGGGATGTTAAGTGAAGTCTTGCGATACTAATCAGTTAGCTGATTGGAGGAGATCTTACACCTGAAGGTGTTCCCTCAATATACAGTATTTCTGTCCTTTCTCCAGGACATCCAGGACTGAAGCTGTCTTGTTAGGGAGTCTGGACTTGAACTGATGTTGGAACTAGGGGTTTCAGCTTAGCTTTTATGCAGTTTTAATGTTAGTCTGGTTTTTAAACTGCATTTTTCAACTGGTGCTCCTCTTATGTTTAGCAGGGGGAGAGCAACTGCTCCCCTTTCACCCCAGCACAGTGTCTTTCTGGTGGCTGTTGCTGGTGGTGTTCTGCATCTTTTTTAGATTGTGAGCCCTTTTGGGACAGGGAGCCATTTAATCATTTGATTTTGTCTGTAAACCGCTTTATGAACTTTTTGTTGAAAAGCGGTATATAAATATTATTATTATTATTATTATTATTATTATTATTATTATTATTATTTATTAACTTTTAAGTGTTTTTAGGTGATTTTATCCTTTGATAATGCCCTCAACATGGGAGGACAAAACATTAGATTAGGACAACCCAACATCGTTGACCGTGGTCTTTATACCCAGCAGAATACTGAACATTCTAACAATTCTGACCACGAAAGCCTTAGCTTGTACAGCCATGCTATAGTTTATTTCAGCTGAATATTTCCAGTTGCCCATGGTAGTTTCCCTTTCAGATGGAAATCATCGGCTAGTTTGGGATGATGCAACTAGAAAGGAAAGAGATGTTTCTTTTTCATCAAATTGGGCGCAAGCCTTTTTTCAGGGCTGTCGGTTTCAATCAAGCTTTAAATGCAATTTGAAATCCCCTCCCCAGTTGACATCTGGACCTGTATGCGGAGATGGCCCCCAACTGCGGACTCAATGTGCATTAAGTTTCATTCACTTGAAGCCATTTCTCCTAATCCCAAAAGCATTGGGGCTACTTGAGGTTTCTCAATATTCAGGAAAGGACTCTCTTCACATGCTCCAGGGCTGGTTTATCGGTACAGGTGGGCCCCCATATCCGCTGGGGATATGTTCCAGGCCCCTCCGTGGATACTTGAAACCGTGGATAAGAGCGAACACCCCCTCCATGGTTTCCTGAGGGCCCCCAACCCTGTCTCCCCTGCAGGCAGGCATGCTTCCCCCCCCCCGCTCTTATTTTTCTTTCAGCAAGCTCTGTTTCTTCCTTAAAACAAACAGAGAAGCAGCCTCCATTGCAGGCTGAGGCAAGTAGAACGAGACTAAGTCCTAGAGAGGCTCTGCAAGGTTTCTGTTGACCTTGCAGAGCCTCTCTAGTACTTAGTCTCGTTCTACTTGCCTGTAATAAGCAGCCGGAGGCTGCTTCTCCTGTTTCTTTAAGGAAGAAACGAAGCATACTGGGAAAAAAATAAAAGCCTGGGGGGGTCCTCATGATCCGTGGATAACTGAAACCATGGATAGCGAATCAGTGGATATGGGGGCCCACCTATACTTCTCCTATCTCAGGACTCAGCTCTGGCATCCAGAACAGAGCCAGGGGCTTGATCCAGGTTCTAAGGAAATTCTACTTTCACTCCTTAATGTTTGATATTGATCAGTAAGGAATTTAAGATTTTTTTCCCCCACTCTGTTAAAGAAATTTCTCAATTGTGGGGAAGAGAGCAAAAACTCTAGTAAGCGCAGAAGGCAGACACAACTTCATAAAGTTCAAGAAAACAACAGTTTTAAAGATTAGCTTTCTTTTTTTTCTTTTGTGCTCACTTTTACAGACTGACCTTACACTTTCTCCTAGGATCAAAGTTTGTGTTCTGATTCTAAGAAAGAAACATCAACAACATTTTGAATTTGTAAGCCGCTTCAGTTTCTCTGAAGATAATGTTTGTAAAAATAAAATAAAAAATAAGCAAACATCACCATTGGCTGACAGGTCAAAAGAAAGAGCCACAAGGCATGTTCTGTGCTGGCCAGTGACCAATAACTTAGAGCTGTTTGAAAATTGTGTTGTTTTTTTGAAAATTTGTTGAATTAAAATGCAAAATGTAATGTGTTGTGTTTTTATTCACAGGTGTGAATTCTTAAGCACCAATATCAGGTTTAATATCATTACATTCGTCTTCAATGCAAAAAACAACAAATTATTCAATTATTTCTAACTGGAAAAGTAATCTGGTTCAACCAGATGCATTCCACAACCGGTAGAGAGTTGGTAATTTGGTTCCAATTCTGTTTGAAAATGTGGTGTTTTGTGTTTTTATTCAGTTTGAAAAGGTGGTGTTTGGTGTTTTTATGCGGTTATCAACAAAAACAAACACCCCTACCAATAACGCACTTCATATGATGCTTCAGAGGCTGCCTGACTACATATTAATGGCTCCCAAGACAGGATGTGGGCTGCTGACATTTCTTACCTTGTGGCTCCATCGCAGAGATCCTTGAGTCCACAGGATCCTCCTTGAGGACTCCCAACTCTTTCTTCCAGTTGGCCCAATTTACTTCTTCCACTCTAGAACACACACACACACACACACACACACACACACACACACACACACACACACACACACACACACAGAGAGAGAGAGAGAGAGAGAGAGAGAGAGAGAGAGAGAGAGAGAGAGAGAGAGGCCTGTTAAAACAATGCATTGTCTGGAACCACCACTCAGTTGTATGCTGATGCATATGACCAGCTACAATCACAGTGCAATTATTGCATGGGCTGCCTGCCTACTGGTGCACAGCCAACACTAAAATGCACTGTGGATTTGTGCCAGCACAGGGGCATAGCTTAACTTACCGAAAACACCATCTCTCATCTTTCTTTTCCTCCAAGCCGACAGACAAGAAGCAGCCAGATCTTTGTGTCTTCCTCCCACACCAAAGCCAGTTTTTCTCCATCTCCAGAATAGCAATAGCTCTCTGACAACACACGAAAATATATTGAAAACAATAAATGAAAATACTCGTATGTGTTGACACAATTTCCTCCCCACCTTCTTAAGTCTATGGGGGAGGTCTTGCTCTATGTTCCTCCATTGTGACCATTGGCCAGAAGAGAGAACCACTGGCCCACCATCTGCTGCTCTTGAGCACCACCAATACAGATGGTTGGAAGGAGGTATTACAGCTTGCTGATTTAGCAGTCAGGTGACACAAGGGGCCAGTGTGGTTTCAGACTCTTACAGTGCAATCCTACCTAGCTCCTCCACCAGTGCGACCAGCGAAGGAGGGCAGACCTTTGGAGGGGAAAGAGGATTTAAATCTCCTTTGAATTCCCCTTTAGAGGGGATTTGGATCCCCTTTCCTTTCCAGGGCCTCCAGTTCTCGCTGCACCACTGGCTGCACCAGTGCAGGAGTAGGATAGGATTGCGCTGTTACTTGGCTCCTTAGCAACTTGCCTCTTGAGTAATCAAACTACTGTCAAACTGAGCTTCCTGTTTGTCTTTATTGCCACAGGCCTCCTTAAGAATACCAGAAAAGCTTTATTTGATTGGACCAAAGGCCAATCCACAGTGGTCAATCAGATGCTTCTGGAAAGTCCATGAGGGTGGCATCCCCTGCTGCTGTCATCTTGCCCCATCAACTGGTACACTGTATCTGAACATGGAGGTTCCATTTTATCTACTGTAGTTAAGAGACATAGATAGTCAATGAGTTCATTTAATCCTTATAAGGACATCCAGCATGGTTCTTATCACATCAAGTCTGACATCGTGTTCCCCACAACGGCCAGTACTGTGCAGTCCACAGCACATAGACTTATCTGGTTTTTCCTGCTTCCTTCTTCCAGTTTCTCAGAGCCTCTTGCAAGACTTGGGCACATGTCCCAGTTGCACAGCGAGGCTCTGAAAAGGCAGAGGAAGTACCAGGAGACATGGTGTGGACCGGCAGCCGATGGCTCGTGGACCGGCAACCGGTCCATGGACCACACTTTGAGAAGCACTGCTCTAGACCACTAGTCTACAGATAATTACACCACACAGACCGGGCCCCATCTCGATGGAGCACTAAGAGTGCAATCCTACACATGTCCACTCACAAGTCAGTCCCACTGTGTTCAGTGGGGCTTACTTCTAGATAAGTGTACAAAGGTCTTAGCATATCAGTCCAGCCCTGCCTAACAGAGAAGCTGAGGAACATATAAAGCTGTCTTATCCTGAGTCAGACCACTGGCCCACCTAGCTCAGTGTTACCTACACTGACTAGCAGCAACTCCCTAGGATTGCGGACAGAGCACTGGCATCGCTGCAGGGGGGGCGGCGCTCTAAGTTCCGCCGCGGTCCGACCTTCCGTTACACCGGTGCACGAAGTGGCGCGCCCCCTCGCCTTCGGAACCATTCAAGGCGGTGAACCGCCTTGAATGGTTCCGAAGGCGAAGGGGCGGGGCCGCTTCGTGCACCGGTGTAACGGAGGGTCGGACCATGGCGGAACTTAGAGCTCCGCCCCCCCTGCAGCGACACCAGTGGGACAGAGACTTTCCTAGCCCTACATGGAGATGCTTGGGCTTGAACCTAGCACTTTCTGCCTGCAAAGCACGCACGCTGTCACTCAGCTACATCCCCATCCCCAGATGTTGGCCTTGCCTGGAGCTTCCAGACGCTTTGGCTGTATCCCGAGACGTTCATGACGGTCTCGCTCATGAGGGCAATCAGCATGTTCAGCAGGAGGATGTAGGTCAGGATTACAAAGAGGAGGAGGAGGAACATGACGAAGTACTTGAACTTCACGTGCTCGTGGAACTCCAGGTCCCCCATCCCAATGGTGAACTTGAAGAGCTCCAGAGAAGTCTTAAACAGCCCTGTGTACACAGCTTGGTCTTCCTTATCATCCGCGAGGGGGACAGAGCTGTTGTGGGCCGGCGGCAGGGGAGCCTTTCCGGCCAGTGTGAAGAGGGCTGAAATGAGAAACTGAGAATTAAACAAGCCCCCTCAGATAATCTTCTTTCAAACCTCATTTTGTCTGCACCCGCTGCTTTCCCCAAGATTTGCCCTGGTTCACGACATAAGATGGTGCAGTTCGTCACACCTCATAAATCACCCACCACCACCTCCTACCACCCTTCCCTCCCAGGATGGATAGAAGCACACCTGTTGCAAAGCCCAAGAGGAAGATCACATAGACCAAGAGGAAACGCAGCAGGTCCCTCAGAATAGCCTGGAATGAAGAGCAGGACTCAAATGATTCACACACAAAAACAGTCATGACCAAGTTACTGAGGATCAGTGCTGAGTTGAGGCAGCTTATCTAGTTTCAATGCCTGTACTAGGAGCATTTTGGAATTAGTGCAAGTAGGGTTATCAGCTTTTTTTTTTTCATGGCAGCAGTTCCTCTTTCTCTAAAGAGTTTGCATCACAGGTAGATATTCTACAGGTGCCGCTTGATTCAGAAATGCAGTGATGCGGGGCGGAGATAGCTGTACTTGCTAAATTCTTGCCAGATGCATAGCAGTTTAAAAGTTCCCGCATGAACCTGCTCACATGCTGCATTCATCATCAGAGGATCTGCTCTGCATCCCGCACCTACTGAAATGCAATTGGTTGAGACACAGGACAGGGCCTTCACGGTTGTGGTTCTCAGGCTGTCAAACATCCTCTCCCATGATGAGGCCTGGCTGGCTGAGTCATTGCTAATTTTTAAGCAGGTTGAGAAGACATTCCTGTTCTGCTTTCTGCTAGTTCTTATGTTTTTATGCTTGATTGTTCTCAATCAGCGATTTTCAACCTTTTTTCATCTCATGGCACACTGACAAGGCGGTAAAATTTTCAGGGCACACCATTGTTTCTTTGACAATTGACAAGTGCTGCCAATGGGGGGCTCACATCCCCAAGGCCCTACTAATAAATTACCCTCTTCCAAACTCCTGCAGACCATTCACGACACACCAATGTGCCGCAGCATACTGGTTGAAAATCGCTGTTCTAAATTGTGTTTTTATTGATTCTGTATGCCACCTTGATGACCTTTTAATGGGGCAGGAAGGTGACAAATAAGTACTTTAAATAAATAAACCAACAACTAAAAGGAGAGACCCTCAGTCAGGGAAACAAGATGGCAACTCTGTCTGGAAGTTCTGTTTGCCCAGCTTAAGCTTTGAAGAGGAACTCCCTCCACTAAGGATGAGATGATGAATTCAGTTTTCACCGAAAGACATAATATGACACTGCCCTGGACTTATTCACTCTTGTAAACACACCCTCTTGTGGTGAAAATTAATCCAACCATGTGCTACTCAAATCCTCTTGTAGTTGGGTCTCAATTTGGAGACATCATAGTTACCTCTTGGTGACATTTCCCAGTAAATCATCATTAAATAAACTGACCATGGGTGGGAATGTAATCATAGCTAAGCCTATTTCCTACACCAAACAACTGAGATTCATCCAGGCAAGCACAATCTTTTTTTCTTGGTGGAAATGACATATTGAATATAGATTGGGCCTTTATACCAACCTTCTGTATCATGACACTATAGATGCCTGTCTGCTGGAAGCCTCGGGTGTAATAAAGCATGTTCACCCAGCCCAGCAGCAGGGAGAAAACCATTAAAGGCACATATTCTTCCAGTCCCGCAAGGTACATTGGCACTGTAAGCAGCAACACAAATGACTGAATCAACCTGCAATGATAGGAAAGAAAGTGGAGATAGTTAACAAAAAAACATGATGAACAGGTCAGGCAATGTGTTGACGATGCTCCTAGTTTGGTCTTTAAAAGAGGATTAAACAAATCCATGGAGGAGAAACAGTCTATCAATGGCTCTTAGTCATGAAGGTTAAATGGAACCTCCAGATTCAGAGGCAGTATGCCTCTGAATATCAGCTGCTGGAGAGCAACAATGGCGGAGGGCGATTGCCTTTGTGTCTTGCGCAGGAGCGTCACTGCAGGGGGGGCGGAGCTCCAAGTTCCGCCGGGCTCTGAGCCTCCGTTACACAACAGGAGAAAGCGGCCCCGCCCCCTTGCCTTTGGAGCCATTCCGGCCGACAAAAGCAAGTGCTTTCGTCGGCCGGAATGGCTCCAAAGGCGAGGGGGCGGGGCCACTTTCTCCCGTCGTGTAACGGAGGCTCAGAGCCCGGCGGAACTTGGAGCTCCGCCCCCCCCTGCAGTGACGCCAGTGCTTGTGGGGACTCCAGTCCAGAGGCACCTGGTTGGTCACTGTTGGCAACAGGAGGCTGGACTAGATGAGCCACCTTCCTTGTGCTAATCCAAGAGAGCTCTTCTTATGTTTATATGATTGCCCCCAAAGCTCTGCTTCATTTAATTCTTCCCCAGCTCCAGAAGGTGCCTCACTTGACCTAGAAAAGATTGCTTTCAGATCTTTAAGTGGCTGTTCCCGTTTCCCTCGCCCCCACGCATACTTACAGAAATATCTCAATACAGCTATCTGCAAATAGGCTTTTCAAGGACAAGCGTCTCCTCCACAGGTAAACACTCTAAGCAAAGGAAGAGGGACAGACACACTGTTAGCAAGGTGAACCACCACTGGCAGTGAAACAAAAAGAAACAGTTGGGTAGGAAACTGCGGAGCAGGAGAGCAGCCATTTTGAAGCGTGTTCTCCCACCCCCTTGGGATGGAGACGAACAATCCACTTTTTCAAAGAGTTAAACGTGATTTGAAAGAAGGATAGGTCCTCCTGGTGGCGTGTACAGTCATTCCACTGTTGGCCATGCTAAAAAGGTTTTGCAGGGTTTTACATTGTTTCCAAATCCTACAAAACCTTTTTGACCAGAGGCAACAGTAGGAGAAAAATGATACAGGCATCTATCCAGGCCATTGGAAGTCTTGTTCAGTCACTTCCACGATCTTAGTGGGCATTGTCCACACAGTATGTGCAGCCATGAGGACAAGAAACTTACCATTTAAAAAAATAAATAAGGTGAGGTGAATTTTGCAGCCAATCCCAGACTGCTGGCTTACTGTGCTTCTGTGTCTACTTCCAGACTATGGCACTGCTGGATACCAAATATGTGTCAAAAATGTAACAGCAGGAGTGGGAGCCATTATGTCATACCTGAGCAATGAAAAGATAAATGCCTCCCAGTACGACAATGATCTGGCCAGTGAGCATCAAGACATCTCTGGCAGTGAGCTTCACTGGGAAAGGAGGCTGTGAAGACACAAAAACAAGGTGGAGGGAATCACATGAGAGCAGTGGCATTACTGGGGGGGCGATGGGGGGTGGCGCATCATTGCCCCCACCCCCACGTTGCGACGTCGCCACCCCGCCACCAGAACGGCTCCATTTGGAGCTGTTCAGAAGCCAGGGTGGGCGATATGGCCCAGCTCACACTGCGTGTGGTCATTCATCCTGAGTAGACCATGTGTGCCGCCCAGGGCGGTGGGGCCCCCCCTGCCCTATGGCAGCTACGCTACTGCATGAGAGGATGAAAGATACCCGTGGTCTCTCCGACATCTTTTAATATTTCTTTTAAATATTTAAACATTTCTTTTCGGCTTGCTTTGGAACGTCCTTGCCAGCCTTTGCATCCCACCTTTCGTTTGATACCTACTGCCTTTTTAATAAACTCACATTTTTTACTATTTTACTGTAGTCTATGTCCACTTAAGAAGTGGGATCATATCATCCCTGAGATTGTGCACATAATTCCCCCCCCCCCAGCCTTGGAGCTCTCTCTTATCTGGGAGAAGGGCTTTTCCAAGGTAGCTCCTTTCGGTCTGAGCTCCCTCACCTTGGATGGTGGCAGCAACGGAAATACTAGCTTTCCCTACTATTCCCAGTAAGCCCCAGTGATACAGCAAACAGATACTGTTTTGTGCCAAGTTGGCCCTCCAGTTTCCCTCCCAGGGCCAAACGAGGGACGTGCGGTGCGGGCACAATAGGTGAGGCAACCCCATCCTCTCTTACATGTAGTTCACAGTAAAGCGCCACAGTCTAACTGGGGGATTGGTTCACGCTTTACCGTGAACTACAAGGGGGCAGGGTTGCCTCACTGGCCACAGCCGCACCACACACACGCTCTCTCTCTCTCTCTCTCTCTCTCTCTCTCTCTCTCTCTCTCTCTCTCTCTCTCTCTCTCTCTCTTAACAATAGCATCTGATATGAGGTGAAATCATGGCAAGAGCAGGAGACTTTAATATTTTGCCTTTTTTGCAGTTCTGATCCTAATCACGGCTGCCACCAGCTTGCATGTTATTTTAATTGAAGCCATTTTTTTCTTATTCAAATAGCGTATGAGGGGGAAGGGGTTCTGTGATCAGGATTGGAACCGCAGCAGGGCAGAGTGCTAAAGTCCCCCTATTTCACTCCGTTTTGGTTCACCCAGCCAGTGCTATTATTGAAAAAGGAAAAAGGGGTCACATTACTCATTTCTTACAATGTATAGTTTGGCCCTCAGCTACTTCTTTGGTTCCTTCACACGCACGCGCACACACACCTTATTTCAGCCACCTCCTATTAGCTTGAGGAAGGTAGGATGTGATGTTCCCCAAACTCCTGCAGCTTCTCCATTTCAACCATTCTAAAGAATTCCTTGTGTCCAGATACCATCTCCTGACACTTAACTCCCATTTTAGAGACATCAAACTACCCTTAGGGAACATTAAGATTATTTTGCCAAATCTTAGACTCTGATCAGGAAAACTTGTAACATCATGTTCAATGGGGCACATGTTCATAGAATATACAAACTGTCACCAGCAGGGTCGGCTCATCCGTGAGGCCAACTGAAGCAGTTGCCTCCGGCGGCAGATTGGCAGGGGGTGCCCACCTCTGTCCCTCCCATTTGCCTCTACTGGAAGGAGCAGAGGCTGGCACATCCCCTGCGGGCAGCAGTTGGCACACTGCCTCAGGCGCCAGGAGGTCTTGGGCTAGCCCTGACAGTCACACACACACTATCTCACAACAACCTCTCCCCACAAAGTTGTACCTCCCCATCCAAACCTCATCCCCATCCAAAGTTGTACCTCCCCATCCACAGGCCGGTTGTAAGCAACTAGGGAGAAGACAATCATGAATATCATGTAGGAAAAAAAACTGAGGTAAAATCTCTTGGCAGCAAAGGAGTCCCATTTGTGTTGGAGCAGCTTGTTCAAAGGTTCCAAAATCACCATTTTGTACCGATTCTGTATATATGAGAGAAAACATTATCACATTGATTTAAAACACACACACACACACACACACACACACACACACACACACACACACACACACACACACACACACACACAGCTTGTAAGCCTTTCTTACGACCAGGAGTATAGTCAAGAGGGAGTGGGGGGTTGGTGGAGCTCTGGGGCTTTTCCTATATCAGGAGTGGTGACATTATAGGCAAGAGCACTAAAGTGCTGCCTTTGAAACATTTTCAAAGGATTTTAGCCAGGAAGAAGCATCAAGCTCAGCAGGAGGCAAACTGATAAATTTGCCTAGGGGCACATGTTCATGCTTAGGCCATCATCTTTCCCAAGGGAGAGAAAGTATGCAGCTCACACATTACATTAAGGCTAAACACATAAACTACTTTATCTGAGAGTAAGTCCTGTTGAAAAAAGTGGGACTTACCTCTGACAAAACATGCATAGGTTAGCACAGTGGTTCCCAAGCTTTTTACCGCTGCGACCCACCTCGTCCTCCGTGGTGGGCCATGACCCGATGCTGTCTGTCGCACTGCAAAACATCACTAGGAGCCACCAGAGGCAGCTTCCAGCTTGTATTGGGCCGGGCTCGCAATGTACTCCATTGGCCTCTGTGGGCCCCAGGACATCTTGCAGAAGCGACCAGAAGTTATGGAAGTAAACTGGAAGTCACAGACAAAACTGAAAGTCACTTCCAGTCACTTTTCCCAAGGTGTCCTGGGGCCTGTGGAGGCCAATAGAGTGCGTTGCAGGCCTAACACACAACCAGGAAGCGGCCTCCAGTGGCTCCCAGTAATGCTTTGCGGCACGACAGAGAGCATCGGGTTGCGACCCATTGGGTCGCAACCCACAGTTTGGGAAATGCTGGGTTAGCATATTAAAATAGTTTTTATAGTTATTTGGAATTTTTTAATCCCATTTCTCAAATTTTATACTTTTGTTTTAAAACTATTGCAACCTGCTCTAAGAGTCTGGGATGAAATTAGCTTCTTTCAGTTACATGTATAATAAATATCAAAGTAGAAGTAAGTAACAGGAGAAGAAAACACTCTTAATGAAGAAATGTAAAGTTGATTTTTGTTGTTGGGGCATAGTCTTCATGGGGTGTGGCTAGGGGGCGTGGCCATTAAGAGTATCATGAGAAGCTCCTGCACTTTAACATTTACGACCACACACCAACATCATTACAAATGTAAATCAGTACAATAGTCGTGGCTTCTCCTTAAAACTCAAAGAAAGCGCGCAGAAGACAAATTCATAGAAAGGAGAAATTATCACCATAGGCCAAATGCCTACCCCCCCCCCCAATGTGACCAAGCGGGGGGAAAAAACCCTGCAATTCCCAGATATTTGTGAGGCAAACAGTGATTTAAAATTAAAGTTAAAAATCCATTTGCATTATTTTGTACAGCAGATGTGTCTCAGTGCCAATCGGAGGGAGGGGGAGAAAAAAATGTAAAAATCATTGATCCCAGGACCCCAAATGCATCACCACTGAGGTATCAAATTAAAAACTCCCTAACAGTAGTGGCCATTTTCAAGCAGAGTAGTTTTTCTGTTCCCAGCTCACCGGAGTGTCACTGTTATAGGCCAGGATTTCCAGAACAGAATTTTCCTCATAGCTATCGATGGAGGACAGATCATAGAGAGAAATTTGAACTGGCCCATAGGTCCACTCAGTGAACTTGCGTGACAGGTGCCGGAACTCGGGATCTTTGATCTCTCGGTGAAGAATGTGCTTCAAAATCTGCAAAAGGCAAACAGGATCTCTCAGGACCTTGTCATCCAACTTGATGTCGGAGCGAGTCTAGTATAACAGCTAAATACAATCATAGCATAAACAGACGGGACTTTAGAAATACCATAACGTAAGAAGTGAATCTGACAAGTTGATATTTAACGATATTGCCTGAAAAGACATGATTTTAGGTTTAATTTTAACTACAATAGTGATTTAGGTTTGGTTTTTTTACCTTCTAGGTCAGTTTTCAAAAGTGAAGTTTTCAACGTTTCAAATGTGCATTCCAAAAATTTACATGTCAAATTTGGGTACACTGTAAAATCAGCTAACAACACAATGGGGTTGGTGGGCATCCGCAGTCAGCTGGCGTGTGGACCTGCATGCTTGCCACTTGCCGTGGTGATCAGACTGTGCCGAATGGCTTGTCGCATTTTGCAACTGTCGTAATGGGCCTTATGCCACCGGAACAAGTGTTCCAGCAGCCATAAGGCCTGAATATTTTATTTATTTTTATTCATTTTTCACATTTTTATACCACCCTTCCTCCAAGGAGCTCAGAGTGGTGTACATATTTCCTCCCCTCCTTTTTGTCCTCACAACAACCCTGTGAGGTAGGTGGGGCTGAGAGATAGTGACTGGCCCAAGGTCACCCAGGAAGCTTCGTGGCTGAGCGGGGATTTGAACCTGGATCTTCCAGGTCTAAGTCCGACTCCCAAACCACTACACCATCCTAGCTTACATTGGATTGGGCTGAAAAATGCCGAGGGAGGGGCCTCCCCAAGTGCAGAGGAAGGGGTCTCTGTCAGCTTACCTCGACTTTGCCATTCTTGACAGCCAGTTTCAAAGGTGTTAACCCTTGCTTGTTCACTATTTCCTCCAGTCTCCAGGATGGATTGATCCTGGTGCCTTCCATCAGGATCTGATCATACATCCTAATCACGAGCTCCGTGTTCTTCTCTGTGTCATTGGCCACCATGATCAATGCATGAAGGACAGTGTTTCCCAATGAATCTTGCTCGGTCAGCCTGGCCTTATGGTAGGGATTATCCAGGAGGTACCTAATCACTTCCAGCTGATTGGTGCAAGCAGCCAAGGAGAGAGGAAGTTCGCCTGGAGACAGAGATCAAAGTTGGTCTTGGGAAAGAGAACAGGCTTCAGGGGTTGCTTCAGCAAAAAGAAAACAAAACCATTAGCTACCCACTCCATGCTCTGTGAAACTGGAGTTCATAATGTTTGCATACCAAAGTAGAAGCACACCCCTTTCTTCTGCTGCTGGAAGAACTTGCCACAGGCCCTAGCATGGACATCAGCACCATTTTCTACCAAGAGTTTGACTAAATCTAGATTTCTCTTCTCGATGGCAATGTGGAGTGCTGTATGACCTAGGGTAATAACAATGAGAAACATATTACATAACGTTGTATGCAAATTTCCCCATAGTGTGCAAAAGTAGCAAGTGCCAGGATGGTGTAGTGGTTCTGGAGTTGGATTCAGACCTGGAAGATCCAGGTTCAAATCCCTGCTCAGACATGAGGCTTCCTGGATTACCTTGGGCTAGTCACTGTCTCTACCTACCTCATAGGGTTGTTGTGAGGACAAAAAGTGGGAAGGAACTATGTATACCACCCCTGAGCTCCTTGAAGGAAGGGCAGTATAAAAATTTGAAAAATAAATACTGTAATAAAAATTAAAATAAACAAAACCGAATACTACTGTGCAGGCCTAAGGAACGCACTAGTAGAAGATGGGAAATTCAGGCTCTTTGTGATTAGACAATGAGTGATTCATTTTGAAACAGCTCTTTCTTTCTGTGACTGTGCTCTTTTTCTTGATTTGGTTTTGCAAATGGTTAGTGGGCAAGATTTCTTTGAAGTCTGCTGGGTCACCAGAGAAGGCAGCCCTTTGTGCATGCTTCCAGACTGCCGCAGTCTAGAGACAGACAGGCACATTCAGCAGTATGAGAACATGCAGTTGTGTATGACTGAAATCCGTTTTCAAGTGAGTGCGGCCAGGCTTCATATTACATGACTGATGCTCACATTCGAGGAAAATTCTTCATCTCTGAACACCATACATTTCTAGCCTTTCTCGACACAATTCTCAAAGCCTTCTGCAAAATGAGATCTGGAGCAAAACCATGGTCGCAATTAGAGAACGGGTACAATTCTTTCAATCTTTGCTCAGTCATTTGTGGTAACAAAACAAATATAGTCCCCCCCCCCCCCAGACAGGTGGGGAAGATGAAAGAGGTCAGTCTGTGTTCGTTTTTCAGCTTCTAGAGAGGTGTTGTTTTTTTCTCCTTCTAGCACACTAGGATCACATTTGTTTTTCACCTTCTAGCATGCTGGCCACGCTCGCAATCCTTCCTTCGAGCTCTAAGCTATTAAACATGGGATGGCACTCTAATGCACCCCATTAGGGAGGCTGTTCGGCTGCAAAGGAGCTTGGGAGATGTAGTGCGAGGGACAAGGGAATAAGAACTAAGGTGGTGTGTACACTTTCTCATCTTCAGATTCTGCATCCAGCTCTTTTAATATGTACTTAAAGCCACAAAAGCACCATGTTGGTTTGATGCCATTTTTGCTTCCGTTTTTAAATGAACTGCGCTAGAAGCATATGAGGCGCATGCTAGCAACGTCACTTCCGGCTATTCTCTAGCCGAAAAACAAATGCAGCCTCTTGTCTTCAGAATTTCTTACCTTCATAATAGCTATCCTTGCAAGCTGCATTAACTAGTGGTGTTGGGTTCTCAGTCTCTTTGTCAATCTTCAAGAGCAGGGGGATTGTGGGATTTGTTCCATCTTTCAAATTCAGCAGGGCCTTCATTAGGCAGGTTTTGCCTGTTTTTCCATCTGAAAGAGATGAACCGGAGGGTAGAAGTTGCACCACTGCCTCTACACTGCACTTGTGTTGTGGGGTAACAGATTTTCCTCTTGCTGTATCCACTACATTTTTCTACCCTGCCCCCAACAATGCATTCACTGTCATGATTGCGGGGTTGGGGGTTGGGGGGGATGGTGGCCCACAGACCAGTGGTAAAGCACTAACTTTGCATATAGAAAGTCCCAGGTTCAACCCCCAGTTCAAGGAGCTGAACTATCCGAGCTGGGAAATATCTCTGCTTGGAGAACTGAAGGCAACTGGAACAGACTGGGCAACGTGGACTGATGGTCTGCCTTAGTTGAAGGTCATTCATACGACTGTAATGAATTTCACATACGACTGCTATGTGAAATTTGGTTGCAAGAGTTAGTGGAAACATTAAACCTGATCATTAAACATTAAACCCTCAGCTGTATTATTGTTATTTTTATTGTTAAGAATATATACAGGGGGGCCCGTATCCGCGGATCCGCTACCTGCAGAACCCCTGCAGAACCACAGTTGGCCAGAAGCTCCCTGCACGCGCCGCACCCCCGCACCCCCGCACCCATTACCATTCTTTATCTGTAGGAGATTGCACCAAGTCCGTGCCTTTCTTCCTTAAATCTATAAGCAGCATGCAGCCTGCGTGCCAGAGAGGCTCCTAACATTAAACAGGAAGCAGGAACAAAGTTCCTGCTTCCTGTTTAATGTTAGGAGCCTCTCTAGCACGCAGGCTGCTGACTGCTTGCCTGCTTCTTCCCTATAATAAGCATCATGCTACTTATAGAGTTTTGTTTAAGGAAGAAAGCCATGGACTTGGCACCAGCTCTTTACAGATAAAGAAAGGTAATGAGTGCGGGGGGTGCTGCAGGGGGTGTTCGCCCCATCCGCAGTTTTCACGTATCCGCGGGGGGCCTGGAACATATCCCCGTAGATACAGGGGTCCCCCTGTATATCATTTTTCAACAACAAACAGCCCAATCCTCTGTAACTCCCCTACCCTGCCCCAACGCAACTGCTATATCAACGCAGGGGAGTTTCAGCCTCCTTGGTGTAAGAGGTTCCCTGCCTTGCCCCTGTCCCTGCCTTGCCCCTGTCCCAAAAGGACCTAAGGTAAAGGTAAAGGTCACCCCTGACAATTAAGTCCAGTCGTGTCCGACTCTAGGGTGTGGTGCTCATCCCATTTCAAAGCTGAAGAGCCAGCATTGTCCGAAGACGCCTCCGTGGTCATGTGGCCGGCATGACTCTCCTTGCCGCAGCGAGTAGCATGTGGCTGGAACACAGAGTGCTGTTTACCTTCCCGCAAGCGGTACCTATTTATCTACTCGCATTAACATGCTTTGGATGTTAGGTTGGCAGGAGCTGGCCAAGCAACGAGAGCTCACCCCGTCGCGGATTCGAACTGCCGACCTTTCAATCGACAGCTCATGGTTCAGCGGTTTAACCCACTCCGCCACCCGCTGGCCTTCAAAAGGACCTAGTACAATCTAAAAAGATGTAGAAGAAACACCAGCAAACAAACAGCCACTAGAAAAGACATTGTGTTGGAGTGAATAATGATAATTACTCTCCCCCTACTAAATAAGAGGTTATGCTCAAAATTCTACAAGCTAGAACTTTTCAAGCTCTTCTACAAGCTAGAATTTTACAAGCTCTTCTACAAGCTAGAATACTCAAAATTCTACAAGCTAGGCTTCAGCAGTACGTGGACCAAGAACTACCGGAAGTACAAGCTGGGTTTCGAAGAGGCAGAGGAAATAGAGATCAAATTGCCAACATGCGCTGGATCATGGAGAAAGCACGAGAGTTCCAAACAAACACCTACTTCTGCTTCATTGACTACGCAAAAGCCTTTGATTGTGTGGATCACAACAAACTGTGGCAAATTCTTAAAGAGATGGGGGTACCAGACCACCTTACCTGTCTCCTGAGAAACCTGTATGCGGGTCAAGAAGCAACAGTTCGGACCGGCCATGGAACAACTGATTGGTTCAAAATTGGGAAGGGAGTACGGCAAGGCTGTATATTGTCACCCTGCTTATTTAACTTATATGCAGAGTACATTATGAGAAATGCAGGGCTGAATGAATAGCAAGCCGGAATCAAGATTGCCGGGAGAAATATCAACAACCTCAGATATGTAGACGATACCACCCTAATGGCAGAAAGTGAAGAAGAACTAAAGAGCTTCTTGATGAGGGTGAAAGAGGAGAGTGCAAAAGTTGGCTTGAAACTCAACATTAATAAAACTAAGATCATGGCATCGGGTCCCATCAATTCCTGGCAAATAGAAGGGGCAGAAATGGAAGCAGTAACAGATTTTACTTTTCTGGGTTCCAAGATCACTGCAGACGGAGACAGCAGCCATGAAATTAAAAGACGCTTAGTCCTTGGAAGGAAAGCTATGGCAAACTTAAACAGCATAATAAAAAGCAGAGATATCACCATGCCAACAAAAGTTCGTATAGTCAGGGCGATGGTGTTCCCAGTAGCAATGTATGGTTGCGAGAGTTGGACCATAAGGAAGGCTGAGCGCCGAAGAATAGATGCTTTTGAACTGCATTGCTGGAGAAGACTCCTGAGAGTCCCTTGGACTGCTAGGAGATCAAACCAGTCAATTCTAAATGAAATCAACCCTGACTGTTCCCTGGAAGGACAGATACTAAGGCTTAAACTCAAATATTTTGGCCACCTAATGCGAAGAGAGGACTCTCTGGAGAAGACTCTGATGCTGGGAAAGATTGAAGGCAAAAGGAGAAGGGGAAGGCCAAGGATGAGATGGTTAGACAGCATCACCAATGCAACAAACATGAAAATGAGCGAACTCAGGAAGATAGTGGAGGACAGGAAGGCCTGGCGGGATATGGTTCATGGGATCACGAAGGGTCGGACATGACTTAACGACTGAACAACAACAACTAAATAAGAGAAGCACCACTTGAAAAAGTGCCTCTCCCATTTTCTGCATGGGTTGTCTCATGAAGCCTTATGAAGACTTCTGCAATGTCTGAAAGCTTGCTACCCAGAGAAGGCTGCACCACTGTTGCACTTTTGAGCAGAGAAGAGCATGCATCATCTACCTCTATATTCTGAGTTGGTGAGATATTTGCAGACACTTCGCAAGTAGTCACCCAAGCCTTCCAACTCCTCTGGGTTGCCCCTTGCAACGGCACCAAAAAGCCGGTCTCTGTCAAAGCGGTTTGAGTCCTTTGGGCTGTGGAAGGAAGGAATGCAGCACTATCATCAGGGGTTGGTCCAAGAGCCCCTCCTGGCATCTCAGGAAGGGTACCAAATGCTGCCCGCTTTACCTGGTGAGCTAGAGGAACTAGGGGTTTGACTCAGTAGAAGGCAGCTTTTTAGGGGTTTTTTTTAGAGAGTTAACACTGGAGCCAGGATGGTGTAGTGGTTTGGGAGTCGGACTTAGACCTGGAAGATCCAGGTTCAAATCCCCGCTCGGCCACGAAGCTTCCTGGGTGACCTTGGGCCAGTCACTATCTCTCAGCCCCACCTACCTCAAACACTGCCACCACCTCGCTAAACCCCCACTCTCCAGACATAGTACCCTGTCCCCAAAAATTACCAAAAATTATTCAGGAGGTGAAACCACTAACCCAAAACCTGGCAATTCTGTGCGACCAGAAAGAAAAAACCCAGCAAAAAATCCAGGATGGATATCCTCCATTGAACATCAGCCCAGATACACACACGTGTGTGCATACGCACACACAAGCACACACACAAGCACACACACAGAGGCTTAATTTAGGGATCTAAAGGCTGAGCTACATTACAGGCAGAGGTTCTGCCGCCGCCTCTGCCTCTGCCTCTGCCTCTGCCTCTGCCTACACGCTTGGAGCGGGGGAGTGTCTTCCCGCCTGTTGTCCCTCCTGTTGTCCCGCCTTCTTAAGAAGAAGATTGGAGGATTGGATTCTGATTGGCATGCAGCCACTCTCCCCCTCTCCTACGATTGGTAGGCTGCAGTAGCTCCGCGAACCGCCCCCTAGCTCTGCGAACACGCCCCCTCAAAAGTAGGATTCCAATTTGAGGTACGCGCCGGCAGTGCGGAGGTCGCAGCGGCTCCGCTTGCTTCAAAAATGATGCCAGAAGCTCCGCGACGCGTGTAATGTAGCTCAGCCTTAAGTATTCGGAACTGGTGCAGAATTCGGGATCCTGAGCATCTTTACTCTCTGCAAGAATAGCCAAGTTCTAGCTTTTAACAAGAAGAAGGCTTCCCCCAACCTCTTTATGCTGCTGAAACAAAGAAAGCCTAGTAGGAGGAACCAGAGTTGATTTTTTTGTGCAAAAGAAGTCTTACACACTCTAATACAAGTCTTGAATGTAACATTGATGTGTGCCTCCAGTTTTGATTTAGGGGGAAAAGTGAGTCAGCGATCAGGATTTGGGAAACATCACAGTAGATGGGCCGGTGGCTTTCAGGGCCGGCCCATTCTAGAGGCCAACTGAGGCAGTCGCCTCAGGCAGCAGATTGGCAGTGGTTGCTCACCTCTGTCCACCCACTCACCTTCACTGCTCCTCATCCTCGCACTTCTTGGTTTGAAAAAAGGAGAAGGGGTGGAGCTGAAGAGGAAGTCTCCTCTGTACTTCCTCTTCTGCTCCGCCCCCCCTCTTCCTTTTCCATGGAGCTTCCAGGGAGCATGAGGAACAGCGGCTTCCAGGGAGCATGAGGAACAGCGGCTGGCATGTCACCACTTTTTTTTGGGGGGGGGGGGACACCAGCCACAGGTAGTTGCTGCCTCTGCACTACAAAAGAAAAACCTCCTCACACAGTTTCTTCAAATGTGGAAGTGCAGAACTTCTGGATCCTTTGTTCATGCAGTCCTTGTAAATGAAGCCAGGAGTCCCACACGTCGGCGTTTGAAGAAACTACATGAGGACCAAGCTAAGGAGGTAGGCAGTGATATGTAGACTTCTGAGTCGGACTCAAGTCACGTCAATGACTTGACTTGGACTTGACTCGGCGATTGTAAAAGACTCGAAAGGCTCGACTCGAGATTTGGAACCTTGTACGACAAGTTGAATTTTATTCAGGTTTAAACCCATTTTCCCCATTAAATAAATAGGGACTCGCAACTTGCAACCAAAGACTCGGGACTTGGGGGAAAGACTTAGGGCTTGACTTTGAGACTTGGAGTCAGAGACTTGATCCACATCCCTGGAGGTAGGTGATCTGCTTTCCGCTTGCTTTAGTGCAGGGGTGGGGAACCTCCGGCCCGCGGGCCGAATCCGGACCGCGGGTCGATCCGGTCCGGCCCCTGCGGGACCCGACCGATCCAGAGGCTCCACCGCCCGCCTAGTCACTTTAAAATCGGCCTTTCTGCAGCTGCGCAGATCGCCGTTCAGGCTGAGAGATTGCCCTCTCGGCCTCAACGGTGATCTGCGCAACTGCAGAAAGGCCAATTTAAACTGGAGCTGACGTGGGAAGGCGGCGGCGGCGGCAGTTGCTGCTGCCGCCGCCACCGCCACCGCCCGGAGCCTCAGGTAAGCGTCCGTGGGAGGGAGGGAGGGAGTGGTCCGTGGGTAGGGTTAGAAGGGTAGATTCGCGGGGGGGTCAAATTTGCGGTGGGGCCCCCCAAAAATTTCGACCGGCCTATTTTCCCAATGGGGAAATGGCCCCCCACCGCAAATAGGTTCCCCACCCCTGCTTTAGTGGGTGGAAATTGGATCAATATGGTTTGTATCTGCAACGGGCTGGAAGGAGGCAGCAGCAGACCCCGTTGCTGATGCAACTCACAGGTGGGTCACCCCTGGGGGCAGCATTTGGCACACTGGGCTGGCCCTGGTGGCTCAACTCCTGAAGGCAACTCCTTACCGCACAAGTCCTGGGCGATAATTAAGCATAACCTTAATTGTTGGGGAAGGTGGTCTTTCCTTCTGGAAGGGAGTCTCCAAGGGTCGTGGGCAGGGGTCTTCTTCCTCTGCTCTGGGTGCCTGTTTCTCAGTGGCCTCTGCATCTCCTGGGACGCTGTCATCTGTCTCTAATATCAACTGGTGCTTCTGCATTGTCCAATCAAAGATGCTGGTAAGAAGACAGAGTGCCAAGATGAGAAGAATTCATTAGTTGCAGCAAATGAGTTGAATATGACCCAAAAGCATAAGTGAATTGTGGCTTTTAAGATCTAAAAACAAATAACCAAGCTTCTAGTCCTCATGATCACAGTCGGGCAAATCTAGTGGACAGGCAGATGGAACTTCAGTGCCAGGACAGAATATTATAGGGTGTGTACACACTGTTCGAATGTCAGGCTGCTATAGTTGTGCACATTCACTGCATTGTCTACAGATGTCAAATTTTCTGTCAGGGGTCATGCAGCAGAAGGGGAAACTGGTTCTACCCCTTTGCAGCCAAAGACATCTGTGCCCAGCACTGATTGGCTGTTGTATTTGTGATGGAACAAACCCATCACCCTCCTCATCTCCAGAGTGATTTAATTTTGCCATTTTTTAAAAATGGCTTTTCCTTCATTTATTTAAATAAAGCAACAAACAAAATATTTAAATGAACAATGATTGTGCTGCAAATTAAAACGTAAAAAAAGATGGACAGCCCACATGGAGATTGGAAGAGAGGAACAAGATAGATTACTGAGAGCAGGATTCAAATAGCTGACCAGTGCTATTAATTTATTTACAAAACATATAAGCCACATTTCAGCACAAGGCTTCCAGGGCAGTGTACATGTTAGGACCAAACGAAACATGAGCCTGGATGGAGGTTCAGTTTTCTCTTTAAATAAATAGCAGGAAAGAGTAGGGGGTTGTTAGTAGTTTGCCAACACAACAGATTTGATCCCAACTGCACCCCCTGCACTATTTTTAGGTTAAAAAGATGTCCATGGAAAGTCAAAAGGTTTACTTTGATCTACCTACTACCTTCTGCTCACCCTTGCTGTAGAAAAGGGGTCAGCAAGGAAGGCCAGCTACAAGTTGAAGGGGTCTGTCTGCAAAGTGCCCTTCAGTTGCCCCCCATCCTGGCACGTTACCAAGAGGTGGCAGTAGCAGACACATACAGCAGGGGGGGCTGGTGCTCCTCCTCTTAGTGCTGGCATGGCTGGAGCTACCATCCCCCACAAGCGTGAGAGTGATGCCACATTGAGGGTATTGTGGGAATTGGTGGCTTAAGCCATGATGCTGCCACTGTTGCGGCTGCCCAAATCGGGCCTGGGAGGGGGGCAGGATCAGCAGCACTGGCACACACCAAATTCTATCCCCCTTCCCAGGTCTTTTTCCTTTACATGGGACTCCCGGACTGGCGTAGATCCGAGGAGGCCTGTAGCGTTGCCTGGAGCTTTACATGGGGTAAGGTAGGCTTACCAGATCACCAACCGGGACAGAGTGCTAGACCTTTAGGAGAAGGAATGTGGGTAGGTGTAGCTTGTTAAACCTTAGAGCACAATCCTAGGCATGTCTGCTCAGAAGCAAGCCCCATTGTGTTCAGTGGGGCTTGCTTCTGCGTAGACATGCCTGGGATTGTGCTCTAAGGTTTAACAAGCTACACCTGCCCACATTCCTTCTCCTAAAGGTCTAGCACTCTGTCCCGGTTGGTGATCTGGTAGGCCTAGGGTAAGGGGACAAATGTCCCCTTATCCTGAGGAGAACTGCCAGCCTCTCCCCTTCCTCCCCCCCCCCCCTGGATACAGCATGGGCGGTGCGCCCCCGCTGCACCAGCACAGGATAGGATTGGAGGCACTGGATAGGATTTAGTCAGGAGGGGCCCTTCAGACAGCCGTATCTGAGGTCTTCTGCCGTGAAGACAGATGCAAAAAACTCATTTAATTTCTCTGCAATCTCCCCTTTATCTTCCCTTCCCCCCCCCCCCCGTCCAGCAGGCCAACCTTTTCTCCTGCTTCTAACATATTTGAAAAAGCTTTTATTATTCCCCTTAATTTTGCTGGCCATACGCTCCTCAAAGTCTTTCTTGGCCTCCTGTATTGTCTTTTTACATTTCTTTTGCCAGAGTTTTTGTTTTTTTCATTTTCCTCATCAGGGCAAGACTTCCATTTATGGAAGGAAGCTTCTTCGCCCTTTATAGCCTCTCTAACTGTGCATTAGCTATGCTAGCACCCTCCTGGACTTAGGAGAGCCCTTCCTTCGTTGTAGTATATACTTCAGCTGGGCCTCTATTACTGTTGTTTTGAACAGCCTCCATGCACTCTGGAGAGAATGGACTCTTTTTACGTTCCCTTTCAGCTTCTTTCTTTCTAATCTAACTAGTCTCCTCATTTGTGGAAGTCCGCCCTTTGGAAATCAAGGGTTTTCGTGTCAGATTTGCTCAGTACTCTTCCCCCGATATGAATGTTATGTCAGAACAGATCACAGAATGGTCACTGTTCCCCAATGGTGCCATAACATTTACATCCCTTACCAGGTCCTGGATACCACACAATATCAAGTCCAGAGTCACCTGTACTCTGATTGTCTCCATGTCTAGCTGCTCTAAGGCACAGTCATTTAGCATCTAAAGAAATCAGGTCTCTGTTTCATGACCAGAGCATGAATTGACCCAATTGATTTGAGGATAATTGAAGTCCCCCATGATTACAACTGTGTCTCTCATTGATGCCTCCCTGATTTGTTTCCTTGTCTCTAGGTCCCCTTCTGGTTTTTGGTCAGGAGAACAATAGCATGCCCCCACTATTACATAATTTAACCCTGGTAATTTAACCCACAGTTAAATTCAGTACACTAGAACCTCACAACACTAGAGCCTAGAGTCATCCTATGAAACTGATGGGCAGTGGATTCAGAAAAGACAAAAGGAAGTGCTTCTTCGCATAGCACGTAACTCATCTATGAAGCTTGCTGCTCCATCAGGATATGGTGATGGCCACTGTTTTAGGCAGCTTTATAAGAGAGCTAGATGAATTCCTGGTGACTATCATCTATCACGTCTATCATTGGCTACTAGTCATGATCAGTGTTCCCTCTATTGCCATCGTGCCACTGCGTGGAGCCCTTCCACGGCTATGCGATTACATCTCCATCATATGCTCAGTCAGTGATGACGACAGATGTCATCACCAAACATCCGGGTTGCCGAGCTCTGAGGTGCATGGAGCTTGACTTCAAGCTGTGATGTCCGCGTGGCCAAGCAGCTTAGAGGGACCAGGTCATGATGGTCACATGCTATCTCCAGGTTCAGAGGCAGATGCCAGTTGCTTTAGGACGTTGCCAGAGCATGGCGACTGGGGCGGACCGCCAGGGGGTGACGCGCGCAGAAAGGTGACGCGCGCACCCACGCGCATCACCTCCGCTACGTGCGTCACCCTCCAGAGGCTCCGCGGCCAAGAGAAGGCCTCGGAGCGTCCTCTTCGGTCGGCGATCCAGGGCCTTCTGACGAAGGCCCAATGTGTCAATACGTGAAGTGTTACCTTTTCGCGCATGTGCAGAACGTTTCTGAGGGCAAACGTTGTGCGCATGCGCGAAAAAGTTAAAACTTCACGTATTGACACATTGGGCCTTCGTCAGAAGGCCCTGGATCGCCGACTGAAGAGGATGTCGTCCGAAGAGGATGCCGGCAGCAGCGGGGGGTTGGCGGCACGGAAAATTTGCAGGGGGTCATTAGGGTGACGCGCACGCCCTCGCTTTAGGGCGGCAGCATGCCCATCTCCTGCTTGTGGCCCTTTCAGAGGCATCTGGCTGGCGACTGTAGGAATCAGGATTCTGGACCAGATAGGCCTTTGGCCTGATCCAGCATGGATGTTCATGTGTTGCCTCTTAAAGAGGCAGTACTCAACAGAATCCATCAGCCACTTCCAGATTTGCCCAGTATTCCTGTTCTCTCTTATTGCAGAGAAATCCATTAGGATCCTCGAGCTGTCTGGTCCAGTGAGTGGCAGCCAAACAGAAACCTGAAAGAGGATGTAGCAGAAGACTGGAGTGCGGTTAACAAGGCGGGCCTCACAAAAAGAATTAGCTAATGGAGTTTATGAAACATCCATTATCAATAGTGTCTTGTACATGCTTAAAATGATTTCCAGAAATAACCACACTGCAAGCAAAGAGAGGGGAAAGATGGGAAGAGAATCAAACTCGGGCTCAACCCTTGCTTCAGAAAGGGTTTTTTTCAGTGATCTGGAGAACAGAATTCAAACAAACTTCAAACCTCTTGGTTGCCTTGAACTGAAATAGTAAGCAGTTCAAACTAAGTGGTAATCAGGCACTCTCAGATAACAAACATATGATTATTTTTCCCTGTGTTGTTTTCAATCCTGTTGTATTTGTTTGTAAAAACCATTTAAGAAATTAAACAATAGTAAATGTTTATTCTCAAATTCAATATTTAGCAGTTTATTCATTTTATAGAATTGCATTGCAAGCAAAATACTTTGATGTTATTCTGCATGAGATACGGTAGATCTAACTGGTTCATGGTGTCTGAACTAGTTACTGAACCACATTTTAAAGCTAGCCTGAACTGGAGTGTTAAAATGCTGATAAACCTGAACCCAAATGCTTAATGGTTTGACTATTTGGAGCCAGGTTAGCAGCCCAATCCTAACCCACTTTGTAGCGCTGACGCAGCTGTGCCAACAGGGCGTATGCTGCATTCTGTGGTGGAGGGGCAGTCATGGAGGCCTTCTCAAGATAAGGGAACAACATTTGTTCCCTTACCTCAGGCTGCTTGCAGCTACATTGGTGCTGGAAAGTTGGTTTAGGGTCAGGCTGTTAAATTTGAGCCATCACTTTGCCCCAACTTAAGCCACACACCCTAGAACACAAGAGACACAACAGCTTTGTGTGAGTCACATTGCACACTTTATTTGTCAAGAGGCAGCTCATTAAAAATCAGTTGTTGAAATACAGTACATAAAAAAAATAACAGCTCTGAGCATGTACAGAGAGAGCTGTTCTGACTGAGGAACCAAAAGCAGGCAAAAGCACATCTGAAATTAGGAAAGAAGGGGTTTTCAGGCTAAAGGTTGCCAAATGACCAGAAAAACCTAGCCTGGCTGGCCTCTGTGGTTTTAAGAGAGAGTTGATCTGCAGTAAACAGCAGGGGAAACTCTTTCATGGCCTGAAGCTAAACATCACTTACCAATAACTGCTGGGGATCAAACCTCGTGAAAAGCACAGCTACAAGGGGCTGGCTGAGACGTTGGTAACGAGAGCCCCAAAGGGTGGTTTCTCTAGGCAGGTTGGAGCTGCAGCCCCTACTGCAGTGAATGAATGCAATGAAAAATGCTATGAATGAATGCAATGAAAAAAGCTAAGCTAGTGTCAATGGGGGGGGAGGAATGAGGAACATGATTTGGGTGGGGGAAGTGAAGGAGAGTCGCCTTGTGTGTGCAAGACAAGTCGAAGTGTATGAGAGAAATGACACAGAGGTTTATGTGTGCGTGGGATTGTGTGTGTGTGTGTGTGTGTGTGTGTGAGAGAGAGAGAGAGAGAGAGAGAGAGAGAGAGAGAGAGAGAGAGAGAGAGTTCCTTGACGGACATTTTAACAGTTTACAACAGGCAGAAATTCAACAAGTTATGCTTCCCCCCTTACTATATCTTCCTGCCCAATGCCCATCTGAACTCACACCCTATGTTAGCAGCACTGAATCCCTTTTAAACCAGTGAGAAAGAAGTACCACACCCTCCCATTTCAAGGCCCCCTCCCTAATCACTGATGTGAAGGGGTTACAATGGAGGACGTTACTTATTGGCAAGGGAAGTGCAATAATTCTGCACATGCTCTGGAGTACTCTCACCTTTATTATTGGTTCAAACATTAAAGGCCTGAGCCACAGAATTTAAAACTAATTCCAAAACTGAGCTTATAGTCTCTGGGGTTCGTCAATGGCTTAATAAATTAACAGCCCTGCATGTTTGGCATGGGAGTTCCTGAACTCGTTTGAGGGCTGGAGCAGGGGGGTGGAAAGAGGACATTTTGGTTAGCGGCGTACTTACTTCTCAGTGGAGTTTCACTCCGTCTCAGTGCAGAAGTCTTCAATATCCTGCCAGGCAGCAGACTACATCAAACTATAGTTGCTAGCAAGAAGACAATCATCAGCCTTTCGTTTTCATAAAGCTTCTGTCTGTGGTTTAAGCTGCAGCTCATTCCATCAAAACAAACTTGGCATTTGGTGAATCCTCCTCATCATGTGTAGAACATCAGGTTTGAAGGTGGCATCGTGCAACTGGAGAGGAAATCTATAAATTCCGAAACTGCTAGATACAGTAATGTGAATATTAGCAGCCCGGCAGAAAAGGCACACAGGAAGTAGTCGCTGGGTTCCCACGGAAAGAATGGAAATGGTATGAGAGGGCTGATGGCGATGGCATCGTTCCACAATACAGAAGAGAAGCCAGTACATTACAAACATCTGTTTCTTTCGTTCTTTCTTTAACCTCTGCTTCCCCGAGGTGGAGGAGCAGAGCTGCAAGGCTCCTTAACCACAAAATGTTGTCCTCATTCTCTTAATTCTTCTCCCATATGTGGGTCTGCCCCTCGTGTTTGTCACAGGACCTCTGTAAAGCCACAGCTGGGCCGAAAGGAGCCAGACGCGGGTGCAGAAACGGGTGGTTCACTAATTTCTTGGAAAAGCAAGCCTGCTTGTCAGCCCTCTCAGAGAGTGCGATTGTTGCATGCATGACAAGTTGAGATAAAAGAGGAAGCTGGCTAAACCACCATCTTAAAAGACCAACCACATGGCATCAGCTGAACGGACAAAGTATTTGAGACAGAGGGAGTTGTTTGTGTCTTTTTGCCTTTCCTGCTTGCCTTCCAGTTAGCTGCAGCAAAACAGCACGCCATGGGCTGTACACACATTTTATGCACATACAGAACTGAGATCCAGCACAAGTTTCTAGTCCTCATGTGGGCACAGAAGATGGTCATACTCAGAAATTTAAGGGGTGACCATTAAGAAAAGCCTTGCTGGATTAAAGGGCCATCTGGTCTACCCTGTTTCCCACAGTGGCCATCTAGATGCCTAGGGGAAGGCCAGAAGGACCGAGTTGACCTATTGCGGCTGCTGGGGCTTACCCAGGGGCAAGGGAACAATTGTCCCCTTACCCTAGGCAGACCTCCAGCATGCAAAAATCCCCCGCGGGATACAGTGGAAGCCATGCCGGTGCCACTGCATCACTGCGTGGGGATTTTGGTAGGATTGGGCTGCCTCACTCCTAGACCAAACAGGCAGCCAAGTGTCTGTGCAGAGGACTTTCAGAGCCACCTATCAACAGGTCCCCCAGACTGCTTTTTACAGAAAACTGTTTTTTTTCCTTGTTTTTTAAGGAAACAGGTTAAGAAAAAAATCCTAAAAAACCCAAATCCTTTTGCATGTGGAACTCACTGATGGGTGGTCCTCAAAGTACAGAGTTTTGGACATGAACACCACATACGTGGAAATATTCCAGTATATATACTTGCATTTCTTCCAACATAACGGTGAATAAGATTTCTCTATGGACTACCCACACTAGCGTCGCTGCAGGGGGGGTGGAGCTCTAAGTTTTTTGCTCCCTCAGCATACATATTATAAATGTTTTTGGCGGTTTAGGTTATGTCAAAAATTCCAAGATATCACAAGGGTCTGACCTTTCATTGGTCCAGTGAGAATCCATTGTGTACTTTTAAAGTTACGAGATGTCAAAGTTTCCATTTTAAATCACTAACAGCCCAGTCCTACCTAACTCCCCACGTGATGTGGCAATGCAGCAGCGCCAACACGGCGTCCGCTGAATCCTGCAGGGGAGTTTCGACCTCAGGAGGCCTCCTCGGGGTAAGGGAACATTTGTTCCCTTTCCCCAGGGTAAGCCCCTGTTGACCTGGTGGGTCAACATGGACCTGCGCCAGCGATATCGCTAGCGCAAGTCTGCAATGACCTCGGAAGGTGGATCAGGCCCAGGAAGTGGGTTAAGATTTGGCGGGTGCTGCTGCAGCCAAACCCACCCCTTTCCCAATCTGCCCTCCTCCCCAAACCATCTCCTCCCGGTTCCGCCTACCCCCCACCTTCCTCTCAGGACCCAGCCCATGTGCCAGTCGCGTTTCTATGGTAGGGGCCCTACCGTAGGAGCCCTTTCGCCTTCACAGCGCGGAATTGCTCCGCCGGTGAGGGGGCGGGGCCTCCTTGCTCCGGTTTGTTACCATGGTACTAGGACGGGTCGCAACTTACGGTAGGGCCCCTACCGTAGAAACGCCACTGCCATGCGCAGCTTTACCTGAGGTGGCAGGTGTCCTCAGTCCATCGCCACACAGACCCAGCCACTCGCCGCTTCTGGTGGCGACCATGCCGCATTTCTCTGGCATTGTCACATCTGCAACAGCCAGAGAGCGCATTGGGCAGGAGGTCTGGCTCAGTGGTAGACCTGCTGCCTTGTAATGCTTGAAGAGATCTGAGGACGCCAGCTCAAGACAACCAGAAGTATCTGAGAGCTGTCAACACACCTCTGACAATCTGCAGAAGCCCTTGGTGAGAGCAAGGAAGAGCTGCCAGCTACACTCTGAGTGAGAGTCAGATTAGCCGTTCCAAGACGTCGCAAACGTGCTGTGAGCGCTCCGCTGTTCCAAGACGTCACAAACGTGCTGTAAAGCACATTTGCGACGCCTCAGGAGTAAGGGAGGCTGGTGCAAGGCCAGCCTCCCTCACTCCGATGCCGGACCAGGATGCGGCCACCGGAGGAAGGTAAGCTCTCCTGCCGGCAGCCGCGTGGGTGGGCCATTGGCGAGGGGGGCATTGGGATATGGCGCCTGCCATATCCCCATCCCCGCTGGGCCGGCTAGGCCATTACACGGCCTCCTCTACTTCCGCCAGCTGTTTAGCTTGCGGATATCCAAGGACGCCAATCCAGCTAGCCCCGGTTTACACCCGGGGAAGGGGTGGAATGTTCCCTTTCCCGAGTAGACCTCTGGCCTGGTGCGTGCCGGGCAGCCCGGGCTCAGGATCCGGTAGACGGCCCTGGGCTGCCGGCCAGATCCTTAGTCAGGATTGCGCTGTCAATCTGTTTTCCCCCACTGAGTGCCAGTGAATGAATTACAGGTGGGCCCCTATATCCACTGATTCGCTATCCACGGTTTCAGTTATCCACGGATCGTGAGGACCCCCCCCCCCAGGCTTTTACTTTTTTCCCACTAAGCTTTGTCTCTTCCTTAAAGAAACAGGAGAAGCAGCCTCTGGCTGCTTATTACAGGCAAGTAGAACGAGACTACGTACTAGAGAGGCTCTGCAAGGTTAACAGAAACCTTGCAGAGCCTCTCTAGGACTTAGTCTCATTCTACTTGCCTGCAATGGAGGCTGCTTCTCTGTTTGTTTTAAGGAAGAAACAAAACTTGCTGAAAGAAAAATAAGAGCTGGGGGGGCAAGCATACCTGCCTGCAGGGGAGGCAGGGTGGGGGGGGGCTTTCAAGAAACCATGGAGGGGGTGTTCGCTCTTATCCATGGTTTCAAGTATCCACGGAGGGGCCTGGAACATATCCCCAGCGGATATGGGGCCCCACCTGTACATGTAATAACAAACATGTCTATATCTGGGCAGGTAAAAGGAGCTGATCAGTTGAGCTTCCTCAGTGGCTGCACATCATACAATAACTGGCAGCACTGAAAGTTTGTTGTAGCAACGGATTGCTAAGCACAGCTTCTTCCCTCCTCCTTTCTGGAAAGGGAAAGGCAACCGAAATGGCTGGTGCCTCAGGAACATCGGTCTGGCTGCAGAGGGCCAGGGCCAGGATTGAGAACTCACAGGTCTGAGAGGGACACGGGGGCTCCGGTGAGGGGTTTTGCTCTGAAAAAGCATTCAGGGTTCTGAGGGTCGACATTATTCCCGTTTCCTGAAAAAAGGATTTTGCGACAGGGTTGTCAACAAGAGTTATTGCTTCCCCTGCCCCTGTGTGGTTTGAGACATCCAGTGACAGTGGTTTGATAGGCATTAAGTAAGCAGGGTGGGACGTCACTTCAGCATGTCAGGATATTGTTACAAGAGGCCCAGACTAAACCCAGGCTGCACCTGGGGTGGCCCCATGAACTGCTGCCCCCTCCCTTCTGGCCTCTGGGTGTGCAATATAGACCCCCACTCTGGACCCTCTCCCCTGGGGTCCACAAAGCACACCCACTGTGGCCCCCACACTTTTCCTTTCCCCTGAACGTGCAAAGCTGGTGACCCCTCCCCCTGTGGCTTCCCTACCCAGCCCAGACTCCCCTACCCAGCTGTCCCCCTGCTTCCTTGCCTCCTGTCCACACTGAGTCATTGCTGCTCCTCTTCCTTGCTCCCATCACACTCTGCCCTTAGCAGGAAGAAGAAAGTGGGGAGGAGGCGGCGGCAGCACTGATGGTTCAGAACAGAGATGCTCTGCTACCCCCACTAGAAAGTGCCACTTTACTCCTCCCTTCTTCCTCCTCCCGGCCTCTGACTTTTCAAGTGGGATGAGAGGGGAGGACGAGATTGGCAGCAATAGCAACACCTGGGGTGGCAGCTGCCCTCAGTGCTGCTACAGCTGACGGGTAAGTATAGAGGGGTGTTGTTGGAAGTGGGGACAGAAGCAGCCAATAGGTGCGAAATGTCACCCTATTCATTCATTCACATTTTTATGCCGCCTTTCCTCCAAGGAGCTCAGGGTGGTGTACATAGTTCCTCCTCTCCTTTTTGTCCTCACAACAACCCTGTGAGGTAGGTGGGGCTGAGAGATAGTGACTGGCCCAAGGTCACCCAGGAAGCTTCATGGCTGAGTGGGGATTTGAACTTGGATCTTCCAGGTCCAGCTTCCCTCACTCTACCTCATAAGCAGGCTCACTCTGCATAGGAGCAAGACCAGGGAAACGTTGGCAACCCAGACTGCTACCTTTTGAACAGGGAGTGCCACCCTTTTAACAATTTGCCTGATGAGTCAAATCTCACAGACAATGCTTTTACCCAGTGCATGTTTTCTGCAAATGTTGTCTGGCTTTTTCCCTCTTTTAGGAATGGGAAGAATTTGTGCGGAGGCTCTTGGATGCTGTCCACCAACAAATGGCAGAAAGCCACGTTCGTGCCTTCCAGGACCTCTCCGGGGCAGAGAAAACCTTTGTTCTACAGAAAGCAGCCAAGGCCATCCAAGGAGGTACGAGCTTGGGGAGATCTCACCATAGGACAGTCACCCACATCCACTGGCAGCAACATCCAGGGGTGTCTCCTTGTAGGTTTGGCATATCTGGAGAAATAAATGAATGAAAAGAGACAGACTCCAAAAGGTGCACAGCACCGGACATGTGGGAGTGATTGCCAAAAATATTTTTTCTCTCTCTGTGCCCGATGTATTTCAGCAAACTGCCTTCCTCAGAGGCAGAATGTCTTCTGCTGGCATGGAACCCCACTAACGGTGGTGAATCTGGCAAAGCTCTTGCCTCCTGAAACAGAATGAAACAACAACAGGCTAGCAGTGACGGTGATTGATAGTTCAAGAGGCCAGTTGATTTTTAATGATCCTTAATGGCCCTTAATTTCAGCAGCGTTGCTAGCACAGCTGTTGCCTGAGGGGGGGGGGGTTGCAGGGTGATGTCACGACACCTCGCGACGCCTCCCCGCGCCTGCGTATTGTCCTCACTTCCGGAATGGCTCCATATGGAGCGATACAGAGGAGAGCGCCCGGCCCAGCTCATGTGCTGCCGCCTCGCCAAACGCCCCCCCTTGCCAGCAGAGATGCCGGAAAACGGCCACATCGATGTCGCGAGGGGGAGCGGTGGAGCTACGCTACTGCTTAAGGGAGATTTCCATGGAGGAAACTGAGCCTTGTTTGGGAACCTCATTGTAGCCTCCTTCTCAGGGTCTCCAAGGGAGTCAGATCTCCAGAATCAAATTGAGGCTGCGTTTGTTTTTTCACCTTCAAGCGCTAGGAGCATGCTGGAAGGGTGCTTTTCACCTTCCAGCGCTAGGAGCATGCTGGAACATGACCTGAGCATGCTGGAAGGAGGGGGAGAGCTGTTTTTCCCCCTCCTTCCAGCATGCTCAGGTCATGTTCTTTCTTCAAGTTCTAGCACGCTTGCCATGCTAGCAATTTGAGCTGTGGGCTCGAAGCTAGAAAAGATGGCGGCCTCGTGCACCAATAGGAAGGCTGTTTGGCTACAAAGGAGCTTGGGAGATGTAGTACGAGGGATAAGGAAATAAGAGCGACCTTTTCAACGGAGGCTTATTATGTCTACCAGGATTCATTCAAAACAGCGAAGGTGTCCTGCAGCAACACTTCCTCATCTTCAGATTCTCATCCAGGTCTTGTAAATAAATATTTAATGCCACAAAAGCACCCTGAACTACAGTAATTTGCCATTTTGTCATTTTTAAAATGAGCTGCACTAGAGCATGCTAGAGGCATGCTGGAAACGTCACTTCCTCCTATTTGCTCTGAGAAAAACAAACGCAGCCTTAGCAGGCGAATGGCTTCCTAGCCTGAGAGATCTTGTCATTCAGTCTTCCTGGCTCCACCCTGGGACACCAGGCACAGCCAAGCTCTTCCTGTGACCCATCAGGTGCCACCTTTTGCCCATGCCCCCCAGCCAGGCCCCACCCCCTGGTTTGCAAGACTTTACCCCTTTACTACAAGGCTCCAGCACCTGCATCTCAGGGTAAGAGCTTCAGGAACCCTGGCGACTCTACCTTAAGAAGGAGGGCCATAGGCTTTTAGCCATCTTTGCAACCTGATAAATGAACACATGAAGCTACTTTATACCAGGTTAGATATAAAGTCTGTCTAGCGCAGTACTGTCTATACTTAGGCTTACCAGATCTCCAACCGGGACAGAGTGCTAGACCTTTAGGAGAAGGAATGTGGGCAGGTGTAGCTTGTTAAACCCTTAGCGCACAATCCTAGGCATCAGTAGCGTCACTAGGACGTGTGTCACCCTGGGGCAGGGGGCGCGCGTCACCCTAGTGACGCTACGATATCGGCGCGGGGGGGGCAACCCGGCTCCCCCCCCCGCATCGCCCTCCGGACGCTCCGAGGCCGGCCCAGGAGCCAGCCTCGGAGCGTCTGACCCCGTCGGCGCTCCAGGGCCTTCTGAAAGAAGGCCCAGACAGCGCATCGATCCAGGTATTTCCCGGATTTTCGCGCATGCGCAGACCCGTTTTGAGGGCAAAAAGCTGACAGGGTCAGACGCTCCGAGGCCGGCTCTCGGGCCGGCCTCAGAGCCTCCGAAGGGTGGCGTGCGTCACGGAGGTGGCGCGTGCGGGGTGCGCACGTCACCCCGTGGCGCGTGTCACCCCGTGGCACGCGTCACCCGGAGGCACCCCTCCCCCCGCCACGCTCCAGCGACACCCCTGCTAGGCATGTATACTCAGAAGCTAGCCCCACTGAACACAATGGGGCTTGCTTCTGAGTAGACATGCCTAGGATTGTGCTCTAAGGATTAACAAGCTACACCTGCCCACATTCCTTCTCCTAAAGGTCTAGCACTCTGTTCCGGTTGCAGATCTGGTAAGCCTATCTATACTACAGGTGGGCCCCCATATCCACTGATTCGCTATCCACGGTTTCAGTTATCCACGGATCGTGGGGACCCCCCCTAGGCTTTTACTTTTTTCCCAGTAAGCTTCGTTTCTTCCTTAAACAAACAGGAGAAGCAGCCTCTGGCTCCTTATTACAGGCAAGTAGAACGAGACTAAGTCCTAGAGAGGCTCTGCATGGTTAACAGAAACCTTGCAGAGCCTCTCTAGGACTTAGTCTCATTCTACTTGCCTGCAATGGAGGCTGCTTCTCTGTTTGTTTTAAGGAAGAAACAAAGCTTGCTGAAAGAAATAAGAGCTGGGGGGGGGGGTCAAGCATGCCTGCCTGCAGGGGAGGCAGGGTGGGGGGCCCTCAGGAAACCATGGAGGGGGTGTTCGCTCTTATCCACGGTTTCAAGTATCCATGGAGGGGCCTGGAACATATCCCCAGCGGATATGGGGGCCCACCTGTATTATATACAGACTGGCAGCGGCTCTCCAGCATTTCAGACAGGGGTTCTTCCCAACCTTGCTACCTGGAGATACCAGGTATTTATTGAACCTGGGACCTTCTGCATAAAAAGCCATTGCTCTATCACTGAATTATGCTTCCCCCCCCCCCCAATACTAACACATTCTCTGAATTCTTTCAGGTGACTCATATAAGGTCCTGATGTCACAGGTTAACTCTTGCTTGGAGGAGCAGGTTTACCTTCAGATTGCTCAGGAGATGCGGGATGGAGAAGGGGTAAAAAATAAGATGGCCCTGCTGCTGAGTCACCTCAAGGATGGGGCAGTATGTCATCTTACCATTTTCTTATTTATATAGCACTATCAATGTACATGGTGCTTCGCAGAGAGTGAAAAGACAGGTCTCTGCCCCAAGGAAATAACAGTGTATAGGGTTGCAGCCAAAGAGTTTTTTCACTTAACACTTACCATAAATTGCCCTCCCACTTTCCTCCTTCTACTAAATGCCTAGTTGTCATTCATGTGGAAGAAAAAGAGAAGATCTGTAATGCAAATTAGCAATCTAGTCATCAAGGTTACAAACTGTGATGTTACAGGTTACAAACCTGTACTTATAACTTGAGTTATGTGAGGTTGCAAACCCAGTTGAACCAGGAGCTGCTTTATTTCTTTTTCACATTTTATTTCTGGAGATTATTTTTTTTTAATACAAAAAGTTTTTCGAAACCAAATGCACATTAAATTATACAACTGACACGGACAAAGTAATAAAACTGTACACTTTTCACAGAATTCTCTATCAGAGAATTCAAATTTTGCCCGATCCAGAGTTCTCAAAAGTTTGCATTCTTCCCTGTTGGTGCAATAGAACATGTTATTTTGTATCTGCAACTGATGATCAAATATGAGTTTATTTAAGGCCTCAGGACAGATGTTCAGAAACCGCCTAGAACCCAGTCATTCAACAAAAGTAGGCACCTAAGGAAGTGGAATGGCATTGCCATTGCCAATGTGGAGGGAAAGAAAAAGCTTTCATTCAGTTATACATTTCCCTTCCTTTGCAGGTAACGTTACTGGAGGAGCGGCCTGATCTGAAGGGGAGACTTTGCTTTCTTTTTAACCAACCCTTACCTGTTGATTTGCGTAGACTGACCTGGAAGCTATATCTTTCTAACACGAAAGGTATTTATCAGTAATAAATATCTTTATTTACTACTTTATTTACTACTACTAAATACTACTACTAAATACTACTTTATTTACTACAGGATGGTGTAGTGGTTTGGGAGTCGGACTTAGACCTGGAAGATCCAGGTTCAAATCCCCGCTCAGCCACAAAGCTTCCTGGGTGACCTTGGGCCAGTCACTATCTCTCAGCCCCACCTACCTCACAGGGTTGTTGTGCGGACAAAAAGGAGGGGAGGAAATATGTACACCACTCTGAACTCCTTGGAGGAAGGGCGGTATAAAAATGTGAAAGATAAATATATAATATCAGGATGTGGGAAGAGATAGTAGACCTCTGAATTTGACCCTATGGTTTCTCCTTTTCCTACTCCCCATCATGAAATGTTGTGGACCAAGAATTACTGTTGGAATTTTGTCCTAGCAATGCCAACCACCTATGTTTTGCCTATAAACCAGTGGTTCCCAAACTGGAAGGTGCGACTCTCGGAAAACAGTGCAATGCCAATTGGCAGGCATCGACATAATGTAATGGGGAGCCACGGCCAATGGTTGCCAATGGTCAAGGGAGCCGCAGGTTGAAAAAGCTTGGGAAACACTGCTATAAACCATCAGGCTGACCTCCTAGAACTCTATGGTTAATTATTGATCAATTCTTCAGAGCCAGGCCGTCAGACAGCAGATTGACTGTCTCCTCCTTCTCTTCCCAAACCTTGGATTCCAAATGGAAAAGAGGAAGTGAGCAAAACAGAAACCATGGAAGACAGAAGAGTGGTAGACTGGAGCATCAGACATTTTGTTTCCCCTCTTCCTTTTTGAACGCAGGGAGCGGAAGGAGGAGGAGGTGTCTAGAGCAGGGGTTTTCAACCCCTTCCTGGCCAAGTACCACCTCTGGTGCCACTCTCCTGCTGCGTACCACCAGTAGTGACTGGCGATGACATCATCACCTGTTACTTCTGGGTTTTCAGGTTTTCAAAGGCCAGAAAACGCAGGTAGGAGGCTCTGGGTGGGTGAGAGGACCCTTCTCAGCATTCCCGAGAGGCTCGAAAATGCCCCACCAAAAGCGCCGTGTCAGAGCGGGATTCTGGTGGTCCAGTGGTCTGAGTACCACCAGCAGTTGACCGAAGTACCATTGGTGGTACTGGTACCACTGGTTGAGAACCCCTGGTCTAGAGCAGGGGTCCTCAACCCCTTCCCGGCTACCACCTCCAGCCCCACTTTCCTGCTGCTTACCACCAGAAGTGACTGGTGATGACTTCATAAAATAATACAGTATTTTAAAGCATTGAAGACTGCAATGTAATTATATTAAATCTGATACTGATGCTTAAAATTTCACATTTGTGAATAAAAACACAAAACACCACATTTTGCATTTTAATTCAACAATTAAAAAAAAAACACCAAAATTTTCAAACATCTCTACCTATAAGGTGACTCATGATTATCATTCCAATCAGGCTGGTGCAGGCAAATATCCCAGAGGGTTATGCCCCTGAGTCCCTTTTCCTACATTATCAAAATGTTTCACAACTTACAATCGGTAGTAGCCAAGTACAGATGTCCCCCGTTTAATGTACAGATGTCCCCCGCCCAGTACAGATGTCCCCCGCCCAGTACAGATGTCCCCCGCTTAATGACAGATCGCTTAATATACGGATCGCGGATAAATGACGGAGGTCCCCAGTAAAAAAGAGCAAAGGATTAAAAAAGACGCATCTTTTTAATTCCCCAGCTCTTCAGCTGTTTCGCGCTAGATAAGGGCTTTGAAGTTCAGCACTGAGGCTTTATGCTCAGCGGTGAACTTCAAATCCCTTATCTAAAGCCAAACAGCTAATGGGCAAGGTAAGAGCTTGGGTGTTTAACGCTGGGTCTTTAAGCACGGTGTTAAACTTCAAAGCACAGCAAGACTCACTTAATGACGGCTTCACTTTACGACGGGGATTTCAGAATGTATCCCGTCATTAAGCGGGGGACATCTGTATTGCAAATGGAAGGAGAGGGCTGAAAGAGCTGAAGTGGATGCTTCCCAGCTCACTTTCTTAACTGCCTTGCTACACTAACTCTTGCAAGATGGAGCATTTATGGATAGGATGTGTTCACTGCTCTGTCCAACTTCTCCTTTCCTAGCAAGATTAGAATACCTTTCCCAACTGGCGGTGAACAGGGCGACTTCCTTGAAAGACAGAGAGATCTCTTGGAGGTGTCGGGCCCTTCTGGATTCTGAGCCAACTTTCCAGTCCCTGAGAGACAACCATGGTGAGCAGCTGTCACTGCAGGGTGACGTGAGAAATGTGGCCAAAGGCGCTGGAGACTTTTCCAGAGCGTTGACGGTGATATGAAACAAGCATGATAAAATCTCTTTACATCATGGGAAACGACGCCTCTCCTAAACCTGATTAAACTCTGATTAAAAAAAATACTGCCTGTTTGAGCCAAGAAAATATTGCATATGGGGCTCTGGAAACTGAGCACGTTATCCTCTCTATCAGTTGCAGCAAAGTGTCTGAGGAACGTGCTGTCGTACTACCACAAGCTTCAGGGCATGTCCACGCCTCTGCGTGACCAGGAGTATTTGCTGCCAGTGCCTCTGCTGCAAGCCATCTTGGAGGTGGCTACCCCCAGAATCTCGGTGGACGCTGTTTCCGCTCTCCTGGTGGAGGAATTTCTCACTCTCGTGAGACTACAACCCTGGCTTCCAAGACCATCAACCACCCAGGTCAATGGACTGCTACTCTCCCCTTTGTAAGCTCCTGACATCTAATGCTTCTGTAGACACTCTGCTGAAGTTGTCACCAAGGTTCTATGGTATTGGCATGTAAATAATTTGTACAGGTGCACATGTATTTCAGGAAAGGGTGACCAGTTTCTGTATTCTCAGAGGTGTCACTGTTCTCCAGACCATGGCCAGGGCCAGGAAATGTGTTTTGCTGCACAAACTGTCTTCCCCATAAGGGATCAGGTTTACGGAGGCCATGTTGGCAGCATCTTATCCAAAGGTGGGACCAAGTGGTGTCACATGGCTGCCAATTCTTCAAAGTCAAGCAAAACTGGTAAAGGTAGGGCCGGACTTAGCCTGATTTGAACGATTCAGCTGAATCAGGCCCCGCGCCTGGGGCCTTCCTCACAGAAGTGGAGGGGGCGGTGGGCCCCTGGGCGGCATGCGAGGGGCGACAAAGCGGGCGGCGGGGGCATCAATCACACCGTTTTGGCAGCGGGAAGAGCGGGCGGCAGCAGCAGAGACGGCAATTGTTTTGACCCGCCCGCCCACCCTGCGCCTCTGAGGGATGTTTATCAGCGGTGGTGACATCACCAGGGGGCCACATAGTGACGCCTCTGGCCCCTCATGCTGCAGCGGAGTAGGGCTGCCCACAGTCAGCAATTCGCATGGAGGAAAACCTGCATGCATGCAGAGGCCAACACAGCAAGTGGAGCTCTAGTTGGGCCCTCCTGCCTGCTCCTCTGGTCTGACTGACATGAAAATCAGACCTCCTGGAAGCAGTTGGCGGTGACACAGCGACCACCTACTTCTGGCGACTACCAGAGCTGGCGTAGCTCTGAGGAGGCCCATCGGGGACCATGTGGCAGCTGACACCCATGTAAGTGTGTCCTCTTCCCACCCCACTCAACTAGTCACTTCCCTGGGATAGTGCGTTGAATGCAGCCAACGCTGTGCTGGCGGCCCAGCATCTAACATTCCATCGCTGGATAGGATTGGGCTGTAAGTTTGTCCCAATGGTGCTGCTAGACTTACAGGGCAAACCTATGCATGATTACTCAGAAGTAAGTCCCACGGTGTTCAGTGAGGGCTTCCATCCAGGTAAGTGTGTATAGGATTGCAGCCTTACACTTGAAACAAATGTATTGAGATTTCACATCTCTTGAGAAGTGATTATTTCTGCATAGGGTCCCATCCATGCCAGCACAGTGGAAGAAGTAGCTTCGCTGCTAAAGCAACTGGACAGAGATCTGGTGAGGTTCCTGGAGAGCATTTACATGCAATCAGGTAATTCTGCTTCAGAGTGATTGAATCACAAAAAAACAACCCTGCTCTTCTATACGATCTGGCTGTGACTACATCAGTAGGGAGGAGTGGATCTGTGGGTCTAGGAAGGAAGGCTATAGGCAGGGATGTGGATCAAGTCTCTGACTCCAAGTCTCGAGTCAAGTCTCAAGTCTCTGGGTCCAAGTCTCAAGTCAAGTCGCAAGTCTTTGCCCCCAAGTCCCGAGTCTTTGGTTGCAAGTTGCGAGTGCCTATCTATTTAATGGGGAAAACGGGTTTAAACCTGAATAAAATTTGACTTGTCATAAAAGGCTCCAAGTCTTTAGTCGAGTCTTTCAAGTCTTTTACAATCGCTGAGTCAAGTCCGAGTCAAGTCATGGACGCGACTTGAATCCAACTCAAGTGCGAGTCAATAGACTCAAGTCTACATCACTGGCTATAGGTAGGATCAGCAGCCTGTCCATGACGAGGCACCCGCCTCTGCTACTCTGGATTCAAAAAGAATGAGGAGGATGGAATGGAGGAGGAAATGTGGAGGAGAGGAAAGGAGGAGAGGAAAGTTTTCAACACTCTGGAGGACACTCTCCTGTCCTCCAGACATTTTCTTCTGGTTTGTTCCTCTCTTTCTTTCCAAATCCAGGAAACAGGAGGATGAGAAAGAGCAGCAGAGGAGGAGAAGGGTCCATTTAGTGTTGGAATTTGAATGCAACGCCACCTGCAGGGCTCTGGAGGGCAGTGTTACTGTCCAGTCACCTGAGACCATCTACCTGTCCCTCTATGGTTCTTGCAGGAGGTGTGGTCCTTAACACTATTTCCTTCCTCCCCTCCTTCTCACATTCCCTCTTCCTCTCTAGACTATCGCAGGAGAAGGATGTGCTCTGCCAGGGCTCTATGCCCACCAAGGCATCCTCACCAGGCTTCCACACAAAGGGAACAGCTCTAGGGTTTTGATCACATGTACAGTATACAACTATGAACTGTGAGTAAAGTACAGTGGACCCCCACTATCCGCGGAACCCGCATCCGCAGATTCAACTCAACGCGGATACGGGAGGGACCACTGTAAAAGGTCTTTTTTAAAAAAACTGAAATTGCGCTCTGGAAGCCTTATGATCTTGCAATGCATTCTGGGGCAATCTTGGGAGAGGGGAGAGTTGTGCGACCTGGGCTTCTGGAGCGTGATTTCAGCTTCTGCAACAAAGAACACGCAGCGGTTTGTATTTAAAAGGTAAGAAACCGCTTTTTGCGGCTTTTTTCTTTTTTTAGACCTTTTACAGTTTGCCCTGGTATACGCGGATTTCAGTATCCGCGGGGGTTCTGGGAACGGAACCCTGCAGATACTGAGGGCCAACTATATTTCTTATGAAACCTTAACCAAGCCCCTGCTCCTGTGTATGTTTTATTGATGGCAACTGGCCAGGTGGGATATTTTTACCATAGGAAGGGGGTGCTTTCACTGATCACTCTGCTTCCCCCCCCCCTCCTTCCAACATTTAGCACACCACATCAAGTGCTGGGATAACCTGGGCTGCCTGTGACTTCAGACAATGGTTAACTCTGTGGAGTCCTTTAAGGGGGTGACAACAGGAAACAGGTTATCTTGTTGGCTGTGTACTGCCTGAGGCATCTGGTGGGGCCACTGTGTGATACAGGAAGCTGGACTAGATGGGCCTTTTGGCCTGATCCAGCAGGGCTCTTCTTATGTTCTTATGTTCTTATGTTCTTATCTCAATTATTTTTTCAGAGGGAGACTCCGAGGAAGCCCTATTGAGAGGGCTGAGACACATGCTTCATCCAGCCATCTGCGCCTTGTTTGTGGGTATGAGACCTTTCCTATGAAGCGAACAAAATGGCCTCTTTTTTTTGTCCTTTCGCACTCTTTGATTCTGCAATCCCTCTAGAAAGACACATTGCACCATTCATAACAACAATCCCCAATATTCATAGAATCATACAATTTTAGAGTTGGAAGGTATCTTATGGTGCAAACGTGTCTAGTGCAGGACCGGCACAGCGACCGGTCCAGGGTGTCGCAAATGTGCCGTAAATCATGTTTGCGGCACCTGGTGAGTAGGCAGCACCAGCATCGAGGCTGGCGCCACCGCAGATCCGGAGCTGCACCTGCCAGGGAAGGTGAGTTCCCCGCCGGGCGGTGGAGGGATGTAGAGAGGGCGGAACGGGGCATTCCACCAGATTTGAACCTACCTAACAGTAGTAGCATCTAGCCCACATTTTACTATTTTATGCACAAGGATATCATGGCAGACTGTCAAATGCTTTGCTGAAATCTAGGCGGACTATGTCCATAGCATTCCCAAGATCTACTGCACTGGTCTATCACTCAGTTCCACCTGTACTATGTTGGCACAGTGGGCCTGGAATAAGTAAGAGATGCTCTTTTTATAAGCTACTTTCCCTTTATTTTCAGGCTACTTAAGCAAGGAGACCTTGCTGTACATCTGGGACCAAATCATCCTAGGCCTTGAGCAGCCATCGTACAACTGCCTCCCTGCCTTCGCTACGGCCTTCATCCTCCTGCTCCGAGACCAGCTACTCAACTGTCCATCGGTATGTAAACGTCATCCTCCCGGGACAGACTGAGTCCCTTTCATTTTATGAAATGATGAAAAAGTTCATGGGAATGAACGAAACGTTGCAGTATTAAATGTGTTTTTAACTTGTTTTTATTGTATACTTTTGTATGGTCTTTAACAGTGGCATTCCTGCGGTAGGGGCTCGACAGTAAGTCGCGCCCCATCCTAGTACCGCGTTCACGAACCGGAGTGAGGAGGCCCCGCCCCTCGCTGTTGGAGCCATTCCACGCTCCAATGGCGAGGGGGCGGGGCCTCCTCACTCCGGTTCGTGAACGCGGTACTAGGACGGGGCGCGACTTACTGTCGAGCCCCTACCGCAGGAACGCCACTGGTCTTTAATCCCGAAGAGATACTACGTTCGTGCTATATTGTTGCTGGCCATAAAAGCTTTAGATTTTCTTAAAGCCTAATCCTTTGACCTGATTCAATGATGGATTGGAAGTAGAACCCTAACTTTTTCCCCAGACACCAGTAACTCACCTACTTATCTTATGCCATAGCCGGCTGAACTGGAGGCAACACTGAAAACTCAGGGAGCAACCCTGCCAGTGGAAGCATTCCAAGACGTGGTGGGAAAACACTTCTTTGAAGAACTCTACAGCCAGTTGTGCAGAGACAGCAACGGACCCTTCCCGATCCATGATCCCACCCAAGGTAAGACTGAGGAGGTGACTGTTTTTCTGTTCAAGATGTCTTCTTCCTTGTTCGCTGCATTCCCCCCCCCCCAAAAAAAAATAGCGCCGTAAAAGAACTATCCCTCTTAAAAAAAGGTAAAGGTGACCCCTGACAATTAAGTCCAGTCGTGTCCGACTCTAGGGTGTGGTGCTCATCCCCATTTCAAAGCCGAAGAGCCAGCGTTGTCCGAAGACGCCTCCATGGTCATGTGGCCGGCATGACTCTCCTTGCCGCAGCGCATAGCATGCGGCTGGAACATGGAGCGCTGCTTACCTTCCCTCTTAGGGTAGACCAAATAAACCATTGATTAAGGCTGCAATCCTATACACTATATACAGTATACACACTTTCCTAGGAGTAAGCCCCATTGAACACCATAGGACTTACTTCTGAATAGACATGCATAGGATTGCTCTGTAAGTCTTGGAGTTATTAAAATCATAGGACATGCTGTGAAACAACAATCAAACAGGTTATGTGAGAAGTCTTGCATCTACTTACAGTTTTCCCGCTGTTCATACTTGGGAGCACATGAACTACAGCTGAAACACAAAATCCAGCCACATCTTGCCCATCCTTTCTTTTACCACAGGGGGGAGGACCACTGGTGTCACTGCAGGAGGGGCGGAGCTCTAAGTTCCGCCGCGATCCGACCCTCCATTACACGGGTGAACAAAGCGGCCCCGCCCCCTCGCCTTTGGAGCCTTTCCAGGCAGCGAAAGCAACGCGCAGGGAGTCTCCTGTGTGTTGTTTTCACCGCCTTGAATGGTTCCGAAGGTGAGGGGGCGGGGCCGGTTCGTTCACCCGTGTAACGGAGGGTCGGATCGCGGCGGAACTTAGAGCTCCGCCCCTCCTGCAGTGACGCCAGTGGGGAGGACATGGCACATCTGCCAGTAGCCTAGGATTGCACTCGTGGTGACTCAGCACCTGGGATTTGTTGATCCCTGCTCTAGCCCACCATGCTCCTCTCCTGTACACTTCCTCTTCCTATCAGTAGCCCTCCAATCCAGAGAGCAGGAGGAGCAGTATAGGCGCATGCCCCCCCCCCCAACCAATCCTCTGTCTGAAGCAACTGACTCAGTTGGTCTCATAGACAGGCCAGCCCCACTGTCACTATTCAAAGACAGTATTTATTTAATATGCGGGGGGGGGAGTGATTTTAAGCATTGTTTTTAAGTATGTTTTATTATGTATTTTTAACCTTGTTGTAAACCGCCTGGAGCATCAGGTTTAACTTGGGAAAGGCGGTATAGAAATCTTCTAAACAAACAATCAAACAAACAAACAAACAAATAAAGGAGAGTCAGTTCTGTCTGCTAATTGTTTAAATTTCTTTTTTTTTCCCTTGAGCTCTTCCTCCATGGAGTTACAGAGAAACCCAAATTGCAGCACTTCCAAGGACAAGGCCAGAAGACAGGAGGAAAACACGGTGATTTTGAACACCCTTCTTGTTCTGTGGTCCGATGACGGAGCATTCTGTAGTGGCATCATGAAGGGAGAGAAAACCCAGAGAGAAATCATGCAAATTGCAAAGAGTAGATACTACATTGTTTTTTATTATTATTATTTAACCTGGAAATTGCCTAACAGTCCAATCCTGTCTACATTTGAGACTGGTGGAGTGCTGCAACGTCGGTCTAAGCCAAGGTGTCGCAAGCATGCCATAAAGCACGTTTGTGGCATCCGGTGAGTAGGCAGTGCCGGCATCAGTGGTGCCCAGGCTGGTACTGGCACTGCTCTACTCTCCCCAGATTTAGAGTTCTGGCCGCCAGGGAAGGTGAGTTCCCTGCCGGATGACGGAGGGACATGGGGAGGGCGGAACGGGGCATTCTGGGGGGAAGGTAGGATTGGCTGGCAAGGCCCAGGAGTGGGGTGGGGTCGTTGGAGGCCTCCTCCGCTGTATCCTATCCCCCTTCCCGGGCCTGGACGCTGTTAACCAGGCCTCCTGTATTTGCACCAACAAAATAGCTGGCACACATCCGAGGAGACCCGTTCAGGCGGCTGGGACACTGGGGGAAGAGAACGAACGTTCCGTTCCCCCGAGGTGACCTCTCAGCTGGTCTCTCTCTGCGCTCTGGATGCGGAGGAGGCTGCGCTGGCCCCGCTGCATCTCAGAGTTAGACAGGATTGTGCTGTAATTATACTGAGTCTGACCACTGGTACATCTCTAGACCATTACTGTCTATTCTGACTGGTAGCAATTCTCCAGGGTCTTAGGTGGACATCTTTCCACACACTGTTCCCTGCTGCTCAGTCTGGGCCATCTGCTCCCTTATATGCCGTCCTGTATGCTACAGTCATCATTTGAGACCCTGCTTCAGCTGCCCGTTCCAGCTGAGTTCCAATGGGCATCTACCAGAAGCACTGCCTTCTCAGTGGTGGCACCGGTTCTCTGGAATATCCTCCCCTTGGAAACCAGACACACTCTCACCTTGTGTGCTTTTGGGTGGCAAGCAAAGACATGGCTTTTTAGGAAAGCTTTTGATGTCATGTGAAAGTAGGACAGGGTCAGCCTAAGATCTCCAGAACCTGAGGCAGCATGCTAGATGCCATTCCCCCTTTCTCGGTGGCGCACCAGCCTCCACTGCTGTCGCTCCTTCTTTGACTCCCTGGGTTTGAAAGGGAAGAGGAGTGTGGAGGAGAAGAGAGAGAAGGGCTCTCAGTTATAGCTCATTTGCAGAGCAGAAGGTCCCAGGTTCAATCCCCAGCATCTCCAGGTAGGGCAGGGAAATTTGGTGGCATTTTAGGGTCCAGTTACACATGACAAGCTTATTTCTACTTAAAAGAATCAGGCTCCCTGTAGATTGAGACTGCTGAATGGGGGCATAGTGCCTGTAATGCCACCCTTCTGCCGCAGCCTGAAAGTTTTTCCCCACAGCAAATACCTGCTACTGGAGGAGTGGGCTAACCTGGATTGGGACTGTGGTGGAGAAGTAGGGTTAAAGCCCGTCTACCCCTTTTGCTGCCCCAATCCTCAGGAGGGTCCAATTCAGCTGCCTGTTAGTTTAAAAGAAACAAGCATGTCAGAATGAAGCACACTCTTCATTTCACTCTCAACATCTTCACGAAGGATTTAATGGGTACATGACCGAAAATTCCCATGCAAAGCCAACATGATGTGTTTGGGTTTTCAGACTGGAGCGTGACTTGCTCCAGAGGCAGCACATGGAGAGAATGGAGCAGGAAGAGAGACTTCGAAGATTCCAAGAGGAAGAAGAGAAGAGGTAAAATCCTGCAGTTCCTCGCCACCCCCATTCTGCAGACTGTTTAAAGTCTCTGCCTCCAGCCACTTTAACCATTATGGTAAGGAATATGTGGTGTAATTAGGTAGAAGCTTTTCTGGGCGGTCTGCTGCGATGACATGTTTTTATGGAATTGTAGGCAACAGGAGATTCAGTTCCTGCAGCTTTTAGAAGAGACCGAGAGAAAATTTGAAATGCAGAAGGTCCATCTGGAAGAGCAACTGTCACAGGTAGTCTTCTAGCAGTGCAATCCTGCCTAACTATAGGCCAACGGAGCGAGTACTCCGCCGGCCTACGGTGTCGTAAACGTACCAGAAAGCACGTTTTCGGCACTCAGCGAGTAAGCAATGCCAGTGTGGAGGCCTGTGCCGCTCACTCCACAGGTGAGTGCTGTGCCAGTTGGTGCAGGGGGCAAGCAGGGGCGTAGGAGGGCGGGCAGGGTCGGAGAGGGAGAGGGCCATTGGGGCGGGTATATCCTATGCCCCGTCACAGCCCGGGCCAGCCTTACACGGCCTCCCTGATTGTGCGCCAGCTTCAGAGCTGGCTTGCATCCGAGGAGGTCCATTTCGGCCCGCGCCTCTTACACTGGGGGAAGGGGACGAACATCCTTCCCCCGAGGTGCGCCGATGCAGGGGGTACGGTGCAGAATGTTTGACCATTCTACTGTGGTCAAACAGGTTTTGCAGGTTTTTGAAACAATTAAAAAACCCTACAAACCTGTTTATCAGAAGTACTGAATGAATATACTGTGAGCAGCAATCCTCTTTTGAGCTATAGTCAACTCTCTGTAAGCAAATTGTCTGCTTCCTTCCCTGGTTATTGGCCAATAGGCTACAGCATCCAACTCTGCAGTGGCAGCAGCACTATCCTATGGCCAATCAGACAGGACTCATTTGTCCCCAAATCAAAATCAGACAGCCAGCAGCGTAGCTGAGGGTGGTGGTGCAGTAAGTGCTGCATGGCGCTACATGGCGGAGCAAGGTGGCCCCTCCCACTTGCCGTCGGAGCCATTCCTTGCCTTCACTGCTGGAATGACTCTGATGGCGATTGGGAGATGCCACTTTGCTCCGCCATGTAGCGCCATGCAGCACTTACCATGCCGCCGCCCCCCCCCCCCCCCCAGTTACGCTACTGCAGGGAGCTGATTTTTGTTCTTGGGGTTTTTGCATCGAACATCAGCAACAGCACCTGTTGATCTTCCTCTCCCCAAATTAGGAGAGGCAGTTCTGCTACGAAATGCAAACGAAGGCAAAGGAACAGATTGGTGAGCTACAGGCTGAAATCGACAGACTCAGGGAGCGGAAGATGGTAATACAAAAAGGGGTGTGTGTGTTTTAATTAACAAGTCCACTCTAAAGTCTACGATTTCAGATGTGTAGTTATTTATATGCCAATAAATGTTCTGAAATCTAAAGTCTAAGGCCCAGCAGCCTTATGGTTACGGTGTGATGTGGCAATTCTGTATGGGAGTGCTTGGCCAGGCCAAGACCTCCCAACACCTGAGGCATCATGCCAGGTGCTACCCCCTTGCTTGGTGGCACTCTAGCCACTGCCTCTACTGCTCCTCCTCCCACCCCCACCCCCTGGATTCACAAAAGAAGAGAAAAGGAAAACAGAAGAGGAATTATGGAGGATTAGAGAGTGGTAGGCAGCAGGCTAGAGCATCTTCAAGTACCTCTGGAGCTTTAGCCCACCATTCTCCACACCTCCACAATTCCTCTTGTTGTTCCCTTCTTCATTTTCAAATCCAGGGAACTGGAGGAGTGGGAGAAGAAGTAGGCAGTGCTCTCTCACACACACACACACACACACACACACACACACACACACACACACACACACACACACACACACACACACACACACACACACACACACACACACACACACACACACACACACACACACACACAAATCCACTTATCTGAGGCAACAGTCTCAGGCAGCCTCATGGATAGGCTGGCCCTGTGTGGTCCATAATTTCACCTCACGTGTACCTCCCTCCTTGGGTTCTTTGTATATTATAGAAATACTGTACCGTACTGTATATATATTTTCTACTAGCTCAACTGTTATGGGTTCCCACAAATAATTCTGGGAACTATTGTTTGGGGAAGGTATTGAAAAGAGACAGTCCCACTCTCAGAACCACAGTTTCCTGGGGAGAGGGAATTACTAGAAACTTATGCTGAAGTAAATGCCAACTGATGTGGTGTAGGGGCTAGAGAGTGTCAGACTAGAACCAGGGAGACTCGGGTTCAAATCCCTACTCAGCCATGAAGCCCACTGGGTGATCTTGGGCCAATCAATGTCTTTCAGCCTAACCTATTTCACAAGGTGGCTGTGAGGATGCAGGTGAAGGGGACTCGTGTCCACTGCCCTGAAGTCTTTAGAGGAAAGAGTGTCAGTCCTGTTATGCAAATGTATTGAAATTATTTCCTCCTCAAAGAGCCCTTCTGTATGGTTCCCAGGCAGCTTAGATGACCAGGCCTGCTTAGCATAAGCAATAGAGCTATGTCCTGTGTCCTTTGGACCATTCTTTTAAGTCTGTGAGCATCTTGGTGGCAATAAATGAAAATGAGGGAAGGGAAGCAACTTGGCTACTCACTCCTGTGCCGGAATCTCAATTGTCACCCCTCCCAGCCAAGATCTCATTGCTTAGTCATATTTTACAAACATTGGTCTTTCTCTTGCAGCCTTCTCCTGATACCTATTCCGCTGGAAGGTAAGAGGCTACTATTAAGTGTGAATGGGCACACTCCATACCTGAAGGCATAAAGTTGTAATGGCATTTTAGAGTGGTGAACCCAGCTGCATCAGTTCACCAACCTTCCAAGAGACCATCCTTTGCTATTTGTACCATCGTATGCTATAAGCAGAGAATTCAGTGCATGGCAGAAAGGTGACCTGCTGCTGACAATTCAAGTAAGGGAGCCAAGCCACACATTGCAGGAAAATGTCCCAAGTCCAATTCAGTAGTCTACACGACTGGGGAAGAGGAGAAGCAGAAACCCATCCTGACTCCCAACACGGCAATTTCTATATATGGCAAGAGCTGTCCATGTTCAAAGATGCATGTTTATTGCTCATAGACTTTAGCATCTAGTGATGAGCCACCGTGGATTAATTGCCACAGACAAAACATTTATTCAGAATACTCAATATCAACTGAAACCCAAGAGATGATTCACACGTTCAGTTGAGGGTCATCAGGTAATCTGTCCTTTATTACAGTCGTTGACCAGCATCATCAGGTAATCAAAGGGGTCATCAAGAAACAAGAAATCAAGGGATATGTGTATGTGTGAACACTACCCACAGTATTGCCGAACTTCCTGCCCCAGAAGAATGGGAGGGGACATATTATATAAGAAGCAGACCGTTCCTGCTCCCAGTGTAGGCTTACCATATCGCCGACCGGGATGCTCCGTTTTGCCCTTAAGGGGCGGAGCGGGGGGAGGGAGTCAGAGCGCGCGCTCTGACTCCCTCCCCCCGCCCCGCCCCTTAAGGGCAAAACGAAGCGTCCCGGTCGGCGATATGGTAAGCCTATCCCAGTGTATCATTAGTAAATTATGCAACTTCAATCTTAACCCATTGAGGGGTGGTGGTGGTGGTGGTTGCTTTCAGCAGTCCCTGTGATAGTATTCCAGGACTCTGCAGTTCTAATAGTTAAACATACTTTGACTTACAACTTAAAAGAACATAGGAAGCGGCCTTATATGGAGTCCTATCCAGCTTAGTACTGTAGACTCTACAGTCTACACTGAGTAGCAGTGACTCTCCAGGGTCTCAGGCAGAGCGCGGCCCTCCCCTAGCCCTACCTAAAATACCATTGAGCTATAGCCCCTCCTCTAAATTTCTTCATGGCCAGGGCCCGGTGTAGTAGAACAAAGGATGGTGTAGTGGTTTGGGAGATGAACTTAGACCTGGAAGGTCCAGGTTCAAATCCCCACACTCAGCCATGAAGCTTCCTGGGTGACTTTGGGCCAGTCACTATCTCTCTGTCTCATTTACCTAGGCTTACCAGATCTCCAACTGGGACAGAGTGCTAGACCTTTAGGAGAAGGAATGTGGGCAGGTGTAGCTTGTTAAACCTTAGAGCACAATCCTAGGCATGTCTACTCAGAAGCAAGCCCCATTGTGTTCAGTGGACATGCCTAGGATTGGGCTCTAAGGTTTAACAAGCTATACCTGCCTACATTCCTTCTCCTAAAGGTCTAGCTAGCACTCTGTCCCGGTTGGAGATCTGGTAAGCCTACATTTACACCTCACAGGGCTGTTGTGAGGACAAAAGGAGGGGAGGAACTATGTACACCACCCTGAGCTCCTTGAAGGAAGGACGGTATAAAAATGTGAAAATAAAATAAATAACCTAATGTAGAAAAAAAGCAGTTCCTTGGAATATTTTGGAAAAAAAGCAAACATGGAACTATGGCTTCTCTATTACAGTCTCCTAACCCCTGCACCATCATCACCCCAGTCCCAGATGTCACTTGAGACTTCACAACCTCATCCTTTCTTGGCAGAAACAGGTTAGTGAAAATCTTGTTTCTGAATCAGATGCCCGCTTTGCTGCTTGATGGTCAGCTGGTCACTGGTTGCAAATGGCACTGTGACTTGCTGCTTCTGAAGCAGGATCGGCAGATCCAGAAAAACAACATACTGTAATGTGGGCTGTATGTGTGTCTTCCTTCTATGATAAAGGGCCAGTAGGCCAAGGCCATCCAGAAAAGGAATATGGACCATGTTCTCCCAGATTTAAATCCAGCACACAGTGCCAGGCTTGTAAGTAGCTACTTGCCTGGTTGATAAAATTGGAAGAGAGTTGGTGCTTTTTGCTTATTTTTTAGGCTGCCAGTGTGCCTCAAATGAATAACACCAGTCTTTTTTGGCAGATGGCCTATATTATTATTATTAATAACAATAATAATAATAACAACAACTTATTATTATAACTTATAATATAAGTTATATTATATTTATATAAAATATAAATATTTATATATTTTCAACAAAAGGTTTTTCAACAAACTTTTCAACTTTTCAACAAAAAGTTTGTTTTTCAAACAAAAAGTTTTTCAACAAAAGTTCACAAAGCAGTTTACAGACAAAATCAAATGATTAAATGGCTCCCTGTCCCAAAAGGCCTCACAATCTAAAAAAAGATGCAGAAGAACACCAGCAAACAGCCAGCAGAAAAGACACTGCGCTGGGGAGCTATAATGTCACAGAGGCCTCCTCTGTGACATTTACAAAGCTGTATTATTTGTAATATCCCGTTATTAAGTTTTTAACCTTTTACTTTCTTTTATTTTAACCTTTCACTGAAACTGCAGATAACAGACACGAAGAAGGTAAAACAGCTAGAACCCTCACACTTGAACTGTTGAAGCAGATGATGGAAGCTGCCAGTGCAAGTAAGCTGTGGTTATCTGAAATGCAAATACTGTGATCAATGGAACTCCTTGCCACAAGATGTTCCAAAGAACATTTGTTACAGCCCAATCCTAACCAATTTTCCAGCACCAATGCAGCCGCAATGCAACCCTGAGATAAGAGAACAAACGAACAAGCCTTATCTGTGACTGCTCCCACACTGCAGGATAGCTGAATTGGCAATGGAAGGTTAGTTAGATCTGGGCTGTTAAAGTGAGACAACTCAAAGAAAGATAAATATTAACAGCCATTGGCCAAAATGGGGTTGATTCTACACTAGAGTCACTGGCGTCGCTCAAGGTGGGGCGGAAAGCTAATTTCTGCAGCTTTCCGCCCCACCGTTACTCTCCTGCAGGAGGCGCCCCGACCCCTCATCGTAGGAGCCCGTCAGCGGAGAGAAAGCAACGCACAGGGACTCTCCTGCGCGTTGCTTTCTCTCCACTGACGGGCTCCTATGACAAGGGGCCGCCTCCTGCAGGAGAGTAACGGTGGGGTGGAAAGCTGCAGAACTCAGCTTTCCGCCCCACCTCGAGCGACGCCAGTGACTAGAGTCCTTTGGTGCTGCTGAGGCATTGCTTATCTGCAGTCAGATGGAAACAGAATTAACACAGTGGTGCCACAAGGTCCTTAACATACTACTGTTTTCCCCATAAAAGACCAGCAGTACTTGTCCCTACAAGCAAGATCCAAATATACGCCTGCCTATCCAGTAGTCCCATTCTGCCTAGGTCCTACTTCACCCCACAGCTAACCCTTAAATCAGTCGTTTCCTTTGCCTCTTTCTTTTAAAGCAGCTTCTGCTTCTAATTTCTTATCTTTTCAATTATAATAAATATTAGGGGAAAAAATCTCCTGCTCTTAAAATTATTTAATTAAATAACCTGCATTGTGAGCTGCCTTTTTAAACACATTATCCTAATTAGTTGCTTCCTGTTCATTGGAATGGCCAGAACATTCTTGAATTAGTCTTTGTGTCAGTTCCTGTTCTCTGCAAGTGGAGGGTTCTTTAATTATGGGTTTCTTTGGCACCAGATGTGTTTTTGTTTTTGTTATTTTTTTTTAAATCTCAGTGGCACAATTTTATTTTTTGTGGAGTGACAGTGACACCTTCTGGTCAGGGGTGCAATTTACCACAGACTAGTTAATACAACCACTTTACTGTGCAATGGGCTTGGTGTAATGGGTTAAGGCTGCAATCCTGTACAGACTTACCTGAGAGTAAGCCCCACTTAATTCAATGAAACATACCTCTGAGTAGACAAGCATAGGATTATGCTGTTAGTTTCATATCTAAGTGGGGAGCTATGCTTTGGGGATCTGTTCGTCCAAGCACAGGCCTGTGCATGGTATGTCTAAAGCAGGGGTTACCAACCTTTCCACATGAACGCTCCTGGCCCTTATAAGTGAGGGCATTTCAGCAGGTGCAGCTGCCTTAGCAGCACCATCAGCAATTGCAGCTGCCAAGATGTTGTCTTCTACACAACTCTTCCCCCCCCTCCCGTGCCAGCTTACGAGGAATAATGGCGATCACACCTTATTTGTAAGCTGAGAGGTATCTGGCTGGCCACTTTTTGAAGACGAGTGCTGGATGAGATGAATATTGGTCTGCTTTGGAAAGGCAATTCACTTGTTAAAAAGTGATTCCTGGTTGAAATTGGAAGTGATACACAGGATGGTGTAGTGGTTTGGGAGTCGGACTTGGACCTGGAAGATCCAGGTTCAAATCCCCGCTCAGCCACAAAGCTTTCCAGGTGACCTTGGGCCAGTCAGGAAATATGTACACCACTCTGAGCTCCTTGGAGGAAGGGCGGTATAAAAATGTGATAAATAAATAAATATACCAACTATGTTGGGAGAGCTTGAGCTAGAAACTAGTTAAAATTAGAAAGTCTACTTGTAAGACAGGAGAGGCTGCAACTTTTGATGTCTGGTCTCTGAAATGCAGTTTTGTCTTCTTTAGTGGTTAATGGGCTGAGCACAGAAGAGCAGGAGTGCTTGGATGCAAACACAAGGAAGCATCTTCAGAACTACAACCAAGATTACAAAAATGCAAAGGTGTTTTAAACCTCCTTCTCTCTCTCTCTCTCTCTCTCTCTCTCTCTCTCTCTCTCTCTCTCTCTCTCACCACCCCCTTTGCCCCCAGCATGAGGGCTTCTCACTGGCCACAACTTCCCAATCTCAGGGCGCAATCCTGTGTAACTCTTGTACTGGTGTAACAGTAGATCCCTCGGTGTAAGAGCACTTATGCCAGTGTAACTTGCCGTATGTTGATGGGCGCAGGACGGACACCAGTGTAACTCCCCTCGAACACCTCACATGCGCAGTTCAGATGCGGAACGGACACCAACACAACTCCACCGGCGCAGGGGGCATTCCGGGGGTGTCTGAATGCCCCCTGCACCAGCAGAGTTGCGCCGATGTCCATTCCGCATCTGAACTGCGCATGTGCGGTGTCCGAGGGGGGTTACGCCAGTGTCCGTCCTGCATCCATCGACGTACGGCAAGTTACACTGGTATAAGTGTTCTTACACCGGGGATCTACTGTTACACCAGTGCAAGAGTTATACAGGATTGGGCTGCCAGCCATTTCTCCATCAAGCCTTTGCTTCTAACATTTACCCCTAAGCTGCAGTATCTGTATTCCACAGAATCCTATTACACCATCAGCCTGCTCCTTGTTTTGTTGTTTTACAGATTGAGTTATTTGGCTATGAAATTAGTGAAGAAGAGCTAGAAGACATTTCAGAACACAGAAGCAAAGCACTAAGGAAGAAACTAGAGGGAATACTCAGACGAGGGGCAGAAGCTCATTACAAGGCCCAGCTGGCAGCCAGAAGAAATTTACCAGAATCTGCAATTTACATGGGGCTATTGTGATAGCTGGAGATTTCTTCAAACAAGCAAGTCCTTAAAAACTCAATCTAGCAACTAAACTAGGGTTTAGTTACTAGACTATTACTATTATACCAAACTACTACTACTACTAAAGCCAAACACATCAGTTTATGAACCTTTTATGCTCCAGTTTATGAACCATTTCCACATACGTACAAACACACACCTCCTACTTATCTAAGATTGGCCTCTCAGCTACTTAAGGAAATTTAATCCAGGTCACCCAGAGAAACACTACAAACTTAATGCTTTGCTCACAAGGATTTGGCAAAATATAGTAATGTTGCCAATACCTCCTCCACAAACCTTTAAATGGTATGGACATGGAGTTACATGGGACCTCTGGGCCCATTTTCTTTCCCTATTTTTTCTGCAGCTGCCTGTGCACTATTCCCTGCAGCAAGTGGGGGAGCTGGCAGTATGCATACATAATCCTCAGCTCCTGCTAAATCATGGCAAGGGGAGGAGAAAGAGACAGATGGCAGGCCATTGTGACTAATTGGTCAGGTTCGGAAACAGGCTGTTAAAGCTTCTCCAGTATTGGCATTGGGGTGTGTGTATGTGTGCACATAGTTTTTTTTTAGCTCTTTTTTAACCATCCTTCAGCTGTTTTTAACCAGTTTTGAACTGAGCCTTTTAAACGTCTAGCTTTGCTCACAAATCCCTGAAGTACAACCTCGGAAGTCACAGGCTGGGTAAACCCGTTTGCCTGGTAAAACATTAATGAGGATGCTCATAGTGGGATCCAGATTTGTTTTCAAATCAATACCCAAGACAAGGTCCAGCCTATGAGCACAAAAATGGGGTGGAAAGAAAAGTATTAGGGAGGAATGGCAAAACCTATAAACTGGGCAACAGGCACAAACCTTGTTTTTGTTACTGAAAAGTGGTCTAATAAATACTGGTAAAAAATAAAACCCAATTAAGGTCACTTTTTGCTGTTCCTCATTCCTATTCCTTTTACTATACTGCACCTATTTTAATAAGAACGTAAGAGCCCTAAGGATCAGGCCAAAGGCATCTAGTCCAGCTTCCTGGATCTCACAGTGGCCCACTAGATGCCTCAGGGACAACAAAATACCTGTATCCTGTCACATCTTGAAATAACCCTAGCAGAAACATAAGACAAGGAAACCTTGCTAAATTGGTTAAGTATTAACATAAAGACCATCTACCATCTCCTCTGGGCCTTCAGTGGCTTTTGAAGCTTTGTGGAGAATAAAGTCTGTTTTATAGAACTGGATATTATTCAAGTTAAATTTATAACAGAATACAGGGAACACACCCTCAGATTAAGAGCAAGTCTTAGTTTGCAAGACTAATTCTTTTTTTCTGCGCTTTCATCTAATACCACCCAGGATTTTCCCTCTAGACTTTGCTATATCACAGAGGTGGCCAAACTTGCTTAATGTAAGAGCCACATATAAGCTTCAGATGTTTGAGAGCGACAAGAAAGATGTTTGAGAGCCGCAATATTTAAGAAGCATTTAAATTCTTAAATATATTTACTCATCATGAACATTAAACTTAGGTTTTAATGCAGCAGACTCTGTTTTTTAATGCAGCAGACTCTGTTTATACCTGGTAAATTCTAAAGCTTGAAAATTTCTTCTTTACATTTTATATTAATTGTGATGCAAACAGCTCAGCCAACATGTTTCTGACAGCCGCATATTATATCATCAAAGAGCCACATGTGGCTCAGGAGCCACAGTTTGGCCACTCCTGCTATAGCATAAGGATATGATATAATTCTGCCTTTTAAACAGAATTAAGCTTTCAGGAAAAGCAAGTTTTTGAATCTTGTGGTATCTATCAAAGGAGTAAGCCCTTGAGAAATGTACTGTTGGGTTTTCACTAAGGTTGTACAGACTTTGACACCTCAAAATGTGGCCATGTGGCTTTCTTGAAAAGTTCTCTCAGTGCTACTTTTATTTCAAGAAAAATCAGAACAAGCTGCTTATATCCATGTTGTCTAGACTGGAGTGTAATCTTGCATGATGTCACGTAAGGGTTGTGTACATACTGACTCCTCAGCTTTGATAGCACTGTAGAAAGCCAAACTCCAGTTCTTGCACTAATACTACTGCATATCGGTCAACATTATCAGAAAATCTTCCTCATCAGTCACTATGAGCCAAGGTTACCATGTCATTGTCTAAGAATTGCATGCTATGACCTAACCAGCAGCACAAGACTGCACCAGCTTAGTGAATGGCTTAATTATATTTTGAGTGAGTATTAACTGTTTTTCCCTCTGGTTAACTTCTTCAGAATTTGGTCTTCAGAAAGCCAACTGGTCTTACAATTAAACAGAAGTCCTCAACCCAAGTCACCATTCCCCCACAACACCCCTCTCCCTTTGGGAGCTGTGATAATTCCATATTTTTGCTGTATCTAGATATTTCTGGGTCGTTTAAAAAATGTACTTCTAACATTGGCACAAATCATTGCTGCTTTATGGCAAGGTGCAACAGAAAACCTCTTAATGAGTGAATTAGACTGCAACCCTACCCTATAGAATTTTTATTCATAAAAACTACCAAATAATGTGCAACAGAAAACTTTATTAGCATTTACACAAACAGTCCAGCAGTTACAGAGACTTGCATTTACCTTACAATATTAAGACATTAAACTGCTACAGTGCAAACAAAACACTATTGGCAACTTGAAAACCAGAGTTCATAACATCTAACCACCTCTCAGACGAAGGACCAAGTGCAGAGTAGACTCCTTCTGGATATTGTAGTCAGAGAGGGTGCGGCCATCTTCCAGCTGCTTGCCGGCAAAAATCAGCCTCTGCTGATCAGGGGGAATGCCTTCTTTGTCCTGGATTTTTGCCTTGACATTTTCAATAGTGTCACTGGGCTCCACTTCCAGGGTAATGGTCTTACCAGTCAAGGTCTTCACAAAGATCTGCATACCTCCCCTCAGACGCAGCACAAGATGGAGGGTGGACTCCTTCTGGATGTTGTAGTCAGAGAGGGTGCGGCCATCTTCCAGCTGCTTGCCGGCAAAAATCAGCCTCTGCTGATCAGGGGGAATGCCTTCTTTGTCCTGGATTTTTGCCTTGACATTTTCAATAGTGTCACTGGGCTCCACCTCCAGGGTAATGGTCTTGCCAGTCAAGGTCTTCACAAAGATCTGCATACCTCCCCTCAGACGCAGCACAAGATGGAGGGTGGACTCTTTTTGGATGTTGTAGTCAGAAAGGGTGCGGCCATCTTCCAGCTGCTTGCCGGCAAAAATCAGCCTCTGCTGATCAGGGGGAATGCCTTCTTTGTCCTGGATTTTTGCCTTGACATTTTCAATAGTGTCACTGGGCTCCACTTCCAGGGTAATGGTCTTACCAGTCAAGGTCTTCACAAAGATCTGCATACCTCCCCTCAGACGCAGCACAAGATGGAGGGTGGACTCCTTCTGGATGTTGTAGTCAGAGAGGGTGCGGCCATCTTCCAGCTGCTTGCCGGCAAAAATCAGCCTCTGCTGATCAGGGGGAATGCCTTCTTTGTCCTGGATTTTTGCCTTGACATTTTCAATAGTGTCACTGGGCTCCACCTCCAGGGTAATGGTCTTGCCAGTCAAGGTCTTCACAAAGATCTGCATACCTCCCCTCAGACGCAGCACAAGATGGAGGGTGGACTCTTTTTGGATGTTGTAGTCAGAAAGGGTGCGGCCATCTTCCAGCTGCTTGCCGGCAAAAATCAGCCTCTGCTGATCAGGGGGAATGCCTTCTTTGTCCTGGATTTTTGCCTTGACATTTTCAATAGTGTCACTGGGCTCCACTTCCAGGGTAATGGTCTTGCCAGTCAAGGTCTTCACAAAGATCTGCATACCTCCCCTCAGACGCAGCACAAGATGGAGGGTGGACTCTTTTTGGATGTTGTAGTCAGAGAGGGTGCGGCCATCTTCCAGCTGCTTGCCGGCAAAAATCAGCCTCTGCTGATCAGGGGGAATGCCTTCTTTGTCCTGGATTTTTGCCTTGACATTTTCAATAGTGTCACTGGGCTCCACCTCCAGGGTAATGGTCTTGCCAGTCAAGGTCTTCACAAAGATCTGCATACCTCCCCTCAGACGCAGCACAAGATGGAGGGTGGACTCTTTTTGGATGTTGTAGTCAGAGAGGGTGCGGCCATCTTCCAGCTGCTTGCCGGCAAAAATCAGCCTCTGCTGATCAGGGGGAATGCCTTCTTTGTCCTGGATTTTTGCCTTGACATTTTCAATAGTGTCACTGGGCTCCACTTCCAGAGTAATGGTCTTGCCAGTCAGGGTCTTCACAAAGATCTGCATTTTGAACTGCAATGACAGCAAAAAGCATAACTACCTGATCAGGCTCAGTTCCCCCCCACCCCTCCTTCCCATGCCAGCAATGCAGACTTAACAAAGAAATCCCAGCTCTTCCTCACATTTAAAATAGTACTTCCCCAGATCTCACACGTCATGTCTTATAATAAAAGAGACAAACCCAGTTTCTTTATACTGAAGCTCCACCATTTCTAGGTATTAGGATGCTGCATAAAGGGAGGCACACGATCGCGAGAGATTCTCCAGACTATACCTAGAGAAATCGCTCCCACGTAAATGTATTTGTTTTCTCTCTCCAACATGTCCGCATTTAAGCCCCCCGTCCGCCCCATTTGGTCCCTTATGTTTAGCTTCCAAATCTATGGGAGTTTCAAGTCCCTTTTTTCCTCAAGGCTTTTTACCTCATAGGCGCCCGAAGCGCCGCGCTCCCTCAGCCACACCCGTCACGAAGCCACCCCATCCCCTCTCTGGAGCGCCCAGAGGCCCACACAGCCCCGTCACGGCTAGCTCTTCGCCATAATGGGCGACAGTGACGCCACTCCAGCCCTCACCCCGATTACTACTCAAGCTATGCTGTACATTTCTGTCCCTTACCTCTCCGAGCACCAAAACCGAATTCTTATTCACAAACACAGCCTTGATGCCTCTCCACGCTGACGATTCCGCTCTACGTATGTCTCCGTCTCCCACTGGTATTTATAGGGTTTCTTACTTATCGCCACTCCTTCTGACGCATCTGCTAGTGTCCTTGCGTCAAAAAATAGTCCCGCAAGTCGAATGAGGAAGAACTACTTTCCTTCTTACCAATATATGCCTGCTCACTTTTTCTATACTTGACGATACAAAATACATTCTGGGATGTTATTTATTTCTTCCTGCTATGGTAGAGAGCAATAAAGAAAGCTTTTCCTTTAAAAAGTGCGGAGGGATATGTAGGTAAAATTCAGTAAAACTATCCCCGTCGCTACAGTCATTCTGAGAGAGGAAAGATGGGCGGGGTTAATGCGATGGACGGTAGTGATTGGTAGAATAAGGAAGATGTGGTCGTGGATTGGCTCCGTGGTGAGGCGATAGGTAGGAAAGCTCTGGAAGAATCGGGAGAAGAGACGTTGGTAGTGAGTAGCTTGTCACTGATTGGTGAGGAGTGAGGTCATCCTTGTTGCTAAGGTCCACTGGCTTAGAGAAGCAAAATTTCGAGAAGAGTAGCTTTGCGCATGCGCGGTAGAGAAAAAAGGGTAAATCTGTGGGGGATGGTAAGCTTGTAAAAGGGGGGGGGTGTCCGACGTTGGGGAAATGCTGGGAAGGATTTTACTGAGGGGAGTCAGTGTCCGCGTTTATTTTAATGTTAAACTTACATAAATAAAAAAATGAAATTTAAGTGTGCAAAAAAAATGTGTAAAATAAGTATAACGTGATGAAAATAGGCTGACTTTCATTCCCAGTTCTCAACAACTGACCTGTGAGCCTAGCGAGGTGAAGGATCTGACTTTGACTACCCTCACAAAACATTTTTTAAATTAATTTATCGAGAGGGGGGAGAGAATATATTCCACCCTCCCTCATAAATGTGAGCCCAGGAAAGTGGGCTTTATAAGGAAAACTCACCCTTTGTTTTCTGAGGTACCTTACAGAAATGTGTAACACTTTCAAAGACTGAAGTATTCACCCAGTTGTAAATCACACAGGGTGGGGGGATTGTGTTCATTTGTAGAGTAGTATACACACTTTGTTGTTGTTCAGTCGTTAAGTCGTGTCTGACCCTTCGTGATCCCATGAACCATATCCCGCCAGGCCTTCCTGTCCTCCACTATCTTCCTGAGTTCGCTCATTTTCCTGTTCGTTGCATCGGTGATGCTGTCTAACCATCTCATCCTTTGCCTTCCCCTTCTCCTTTTGCCTTCAGTCTTTCCCAGCATCAGAGTCTTCTCCAGAGTCCTCTCTTCGCATTAGGTGGCCAAAATATTTGAGCTGCAGCCTCAGTACCTGTCCTTCCAGGGAACAGTCAGGGTTGATTTCATTTAGGATTGACTGATTTGATCTCCTAGCAGTCCAAGGGACTCTCAGGAGTCTTCTCCAGCACCACAATTCAAAAGCATTTATTCTTCGGCGCTCAGCCTTCCTTATGGTCCAACTCTCGCAACCATACATTGCTACTGGGAACACCATCGCCCTGACTATACGAACTTTTGTTGGCATGGTGAAATCTCTGCTTTTTATTATGCTATAATTTGCCATAGCTTTCCTTCCAAGGAGTAAGCGTCTTTTAATTTCATGGCTGCTGTCTCCGTCTGCAGTGATCTTGGAGCCCAAAAAAGTAAAATCTGTTACTGCTTCCATTTCTGCCCCTTCTATTTGCCAGGAATTGATGGGACCAGATGCCATGATCTTAGTTTTATTAATGTTGAGTTTCAAGTCAACTTTTGCACTCTCCTCTTTCACTCTCATCAAGAGGCTCTTTAGTTCTTCTTCACTTTCTGCCATTAGGGTGGTATCGCCTGCATATCTGAGGTTGTTGATATTTCTCCCGGCAATCTTGATTCCGGCTTGCGATTCATTCAGCCCTGCATTTCTCATAATGTACTCTGCATATAAGTTAAATAAGTAGGGTGACAATATATAGCCTTGCCGTACTCCTTTCCCAATTTTGAACCAATCGGTTGTTCCATGGCCGGTTCGAACTGTTGCTTCTTGACTCGCATACAGGTTTCTCAGGAGACAGGTAAGGTGGTCTGGTACCCCCATCTCTTTAAGAATTTGCCACAGTTTGTTGTGATCCACACAATCAAAGGCTTTTGCGTAGTCAATGAAGCAGAAGTAGATGTTTTTTGGGAACTCTTGTGCTTTCTCCATGATCCAGCGCATGTTGGCAATTTGATCTCTAGTTCCTCTGCATCTTCGAAACCCAGCTTGTACTTCCGGTAGTTCTCGGTTCACGTACTGCTGAAGCCTAGCTTGTAGGATTTTGTGCATAACCTTGCTAGCATGTGAAATGAGTACAATTGTACGGTAGTTTGAACACTCTTTGGCATTGCCCTTCTTTGGAATTGGAACGTAAACTGACCTTTTCCAATCCTTTGGCCACTGCTGAGTTTTCCAAATTTGTTGGCATATTGAGTGCAGCACTTGAACAGCATCCTCATTTAGGATTTTAAGTAGCTCAGCTGGGATATTATCATCTCCGCTAGCTTTGTTGTTAGTAATGCTACCTAAGGCTCCGTTGACCTCACTCTCTAGGATGTCCAGCTCTGGGTCACTAGCTACCTGTATATACAGCCTACGTGAAGGCAGTGACTTAGCATCTCGTTCTAGCTACTAGAGAAAACAATACAGCTTGACTGGCATGCTAAGTGTTGTTAGTTCACCTATTTCATTTATTTTTCAGATTTTTTTAATACCGCCATTCCTCCAAGGAGCTCAGGGTGGTGTACATAATTCCTTCCCTCATTTTTGTCCTCACAACAACCCTGTTAGGTAGGCGAGGCTGAGAGAGTGACTGCCCCAAGGTCACCCAGGAAGCTTTGTGGCTGAGCGGGGATTTGAGCCTGGATCTTCCAGGTCTCTAAGTCCAACTCCGGAACCACTACACAAACTATATTTATTTAGAAGATTGTGTACCCTGCCTGTCTCCAAAGGATTCAAAGCAGCTCACAACAAAGATTAAAATACTAAAAACAATGTCAAATGAAAGCAAAATCAAACCAACCGAACAGCAGCAAAAACTCTTCAGCCCAAAAACCAAAGGAGGGCAAAATGAAATACAGTACAAAAAGCCACAGGGAACAGGTGAGAAATCAAAGGAGATTGGAGAAGGGTAACAGAAATGAAAAGGTCCTCTGAAATAGGGGCAGGGAGGGGGCTAGTTGGACCGAGAGAGGGGGGGAGGGGGGACCACTGAGAAGCCACAAGCTGCACCTGTGACAGCAGTAAGACCTGCAGAAGAGCCTCCCCTGAAGATATTGGGCAGACTTGCATGGAGGAAGGCAGCCCTTCAGATGATTGCCCTCCTTGGCCTTCAGGTATTCTTAGGTCCCCAGTCATTTAGGACTTTAAAGGTCATCACCAGCTCTTTGAATGGTGTCCACAAACAAACTGGCTACCAATGCAACTGAAGCCACAAAGGTGTAGCATTATAAAAACTAGTGCCTGTCAACACTTTTACCCCACTGCATTTTGTACCAGCTGCAGTTTCTGGAGGGTCTTCACTGAGAAGTGCACATTGCAGTAAGAGAGGGGACTAACCGAAGCCAGGTCTGTCTGAGACATATGTTCATATCATGGCAGCACATGGGCAGGGCTTTCTCTCTAGTGGCATGCAGCTTCTGGAACTCCCTGCCACAGGACATCAGATTGGCTTTCTCACTGCCAGTGTTTTGACGGCCATTAATTTTGTTTCATGTTTGGGGTTTAAGTTGTCTTGCGGTTATGAACATGCGCATGTGAAAGGAGCCAAAGTTTTGCAACAGAGAATTGGGCTGCAAAACTATGGGCTCTGTTGTGGGGATCTGTTCATTTTATCCTGTGGGGCAAATATCAGCTGGGGAGGGGTCAAATACAGGAAATAATGCAAGAGAAAGCTATAACCTTCAGTGCCATAACCCTGAACGGATTTGGGCCTCCACAGCTGCTTTGATCATTCAAAACACAACTCAAGGGAGATCCTATTTATTATGGCTCTCCCCTGAATTATACCTAATTTGTCCCTTGTAGTCTTGTAATACTACAACACAAGCCTTTTGTTCTTTAAGTAGTTATAAAGGTGCCCATGCTCATTTTATTCTGGATTGAATTATACAGAGTACCTACTACCGCCCTCCCAAAACACAACCCTAGGTTGCAATCCTATCTTCACTAACCTGGGAGTAAGTCCCATTGACTATAATGGGACTTACTTCTGAGTAGACATGCCTAGGATTGGGTTGCTAGTTTTGTATGTGCAATCACTCATGCAGTGGGTCTCCTTCCCCTCTGAATATGCTTTGAAAGCATGGAAAAAGTATTTTAATTGCCCTGTTATCCCAAGTCACTGTTGAACAGTAAATATAAAATCTTGTCTCTCCCTCATTTAAGCCAATTTAAAGTTTGCTTTCCTTGAATTAGTGGGTTAAAAAAATCATAATCATTGTAAAGTTTTTATGCTATAAAGAAGTTATTTTTAAAAAATTGTGATGAAATGGGGCAGACTGTATGAAATTCAAGCTGATGTTTATCTGTTGTTGGCTTTTGAACAGGACACGATGATTAAGCCATGTATTGCCTGAAATTAATACTTGTGCCAAATGAGGATCTTGCTGTATGTGAACCTTGGTCACAAACAGGATTAGACACGAGGCACACAACCTAGGACCACATCATAGGGTTAGACATGAGGCACACCACAGCGTGCAGTTTACAACATGATAGTACGTATTCTATTTACCGTATTGCTAGCTAGCACTTCCTGTAAATATTAAGCCTGTAGGAGGGATACAGTACTTCTTTCACACATAAAGAGTGGATACAAAATTGTTTGAAAACACTTTTAAAATTCCACGATTATAATGTTACTTTAACCCAGGAATTGTCAGCTTCTGAAGTCTTGGTGGCCACTCCAGTCTCCAGAAAGCCATTATCTTAGACATAATTTAGATTTTGTGCCTCAAGTACCAGAATGTCTTTTAGGCCATTTCTGTATGCAAGATCCAATGATATGAAACATAAAAACTGTGGGCTCTAATTTTTACAGCTTGAAAACATTTTTCTTTATAAGTTACTAGTAAGTTGTGTTTTGTACCTCTGGTGAAAATTTGGTATGGTCACCAAGGAGCACTTAAAGTCTTGGGGGTGTTGGCTTTGCGGCCAACAGCTGACCAGCCCTACCTTGACCAGCTCTAAACTATTTTGTAGCACGTTCCAGCTTTACCAGTTTAATGGGTGGAGTACTTAGTGACGGAAACAGGCATGTCTTCCTGTTGTGTTTGTGGGTTTGCTTTTGTTTTGGTACAGTATTTCCCTTTGCTTCATAACATACCTCTGTACAGGGCCAGCCCAAGACCTTCTGAAGCCTGAGGCAGCATGCCAAATGCTGCCTCTTACCCGATGATGTGCCAGCCTCTGCTCCACTCTCTAATGCTCTAGCTCGGCAGCCTCCTCCCCGTCACATTTCCTCTTCCTTTTCCAATCCAGGGAGTAAAGGAGAAGGAGCAGCAGTAAAAATGGGCACCCCCACCAATCTGGTGCCTGAGGCGACTGCTTCAGTTGGCCTCATGGATGGGCCAGCCCTGCCTCTGCATAACCTGAGAGTCTTACACATGGCTAAGATCTACCGGTAATACTTTTTTCATTCCATGTTAAGACTGAAACAGTTTCCAGGCAAAGATAAACCAACCTAAGCTTAATACTTAATACTTTTGCTCTGAAATATTTATTTTCTTTCCTTTAAAACACTTTTTGAACAACCAAGTAGAAGAACAGTTCTGTCTCCCTCAAAATCTTGAATACTACATTGTGAATATTTATTCTAATAGAAGTATTTGTTTTATTTTAGGCTTTCATGGCCAGCAATAATCTTAGATTGGTTAGAATTCAAGGGATAAAAGGCCATGGCAACAAAGAAACAAACACAGTTAAAAACACAGTGAAACACAGTAAAAACACATTCAAAACATGTTTAAAAAACACGTTAAAAACAGTATTATAACCGTATTAAAAACTGGTAAGTAACAGCAACGTTTCGAACCAGATTGTACTGGTCTTTTTCAAGCTGGTCCTTTAGTGGCATGGTTTTAATACGGTTATAATACTGTTTTGAATGTGTTTTTTACTGTGTTTTTTTGTTTCTCTGTTGCCATGGCCTTTTATCCAGTGAATTCTAACCTATCTAAGAGTATTTGTTTTATTAATGGTGAGCATTTTGGTCTATTTATGTTCTATCACATGTTGAGATCATAGCTCTCTCCATAGGGTGGGAAAACTCTAGTGTAGAATAGATTATTAACTCCATAAAGCCTTTAAAGCACATTTCATTTGTATCTGTTGTCCTAAGTCAGAGGTCAGGATGACTAAATGTGTGTCAACAAGCATCAAGTGACTGTTATGTATCAGTAATTGCAAGGTGGGCAAAAATCCAAATCATATGACCAGCTGAATCTCTTTGGTGCTTTAGGGTTTCCCAGAAACACTGAGAGGCCCTAGGAATTCAGCTTGAATGGGAGAGAGGGAAAAATAGGAGTGACTTTTTTGGGTACTTTGGGCAGTATGATGAAAGAATCTATTATCTGGGTGTTCACAGGAACAATCCTTTATGCCAGTTTGAGTTTGTACACATGTCACAGAGGCCAAGCACTGTGCACACCGCCAAACAAGTACCTTAGCAACGGCAAATCTTGGCAGTAAGAAACCAAGTGGATTTATGGAGGGCGAATGCAATTTATTTTTGCCTGTTTTCCTGAGAAAAGCAAGTTAGATAATGCCAGGAAACTTTTGGTTTCCTTCCATTCACTCTCAGGAGTGCTCCTCAGACAAAGAAGATCAGTTTTGCTTGATCAGAAAAAAATGCTAACGATACTCCTAAGTTATTATGTATGTATGTGTAACCCCACTTTGCTTTCTTTACCCAGCGTGTGATTTCTTTACCCAGCGTGTGATTCATCTGTGGAACTCCTTGCCACAGGATGTGGTGATGGCACCTGGCCTAGATGCCTTTAAAAGGGGTTTGGACAAATTCATGGAGGAAAAGACCATCACAGGTTACAAGCCATAAGCAACCTCCTGGTTTTAGAAGTGGGTTTTCTCTGTGCCAGGTGCAAGGGAGTGGCGACTGGACACAGGTATCTTGTTGTCTCGTGTGCTCCCTGAGGCATCTGGTGGGGCCACTGTGTGACACAGGAAGCTGGACTAGATGGGCTTTTGGCCTGATCCAGCAGGGCTCTTCTTATGTTCTTATGTTCTTATGCTTGTGACTGGTGCCAGAGCCAGGTTGCTGGGATGCCTGAGACCTGTGCTGCCCCCCATCTTCCCTCATTGGGCACTGCCACTGGTACTGAGGGTAGGTGCTCTGATGAGCAGACAAGAGACTGGTCTCTTGTCCATGCTTCCTCTTTCACTTTGTTCCCCTCTTTTCAAATCCAAGGAGGAGCGATGGAAGCAGGCAAATGGGGGTTGGGTGCCCCCTGCCACGTGAGAGGACCACCGCTGGTAGCCTTTTGGACAAGTCAGCTCTGACCATTGCCACAGACTAGAGCAGGGGTTCTCAACCAGTGGTACTCGTACCACCAGTGGTACTTCGGCCAACTGCTGGAGGTACTCGGACCGCTGGATCCCCGCTCTGACGCAGCACTTTTGGTGACATGTTTTTGCTCCCAAGAGGCTCCTGCCTTTGGCCAAGCGTCCTGGGAATGCTGAGAAGGGGTGTCCCACCCACCCAGAGCCTCCTACCTGCATTTTCTGGCCTCCGAAAACTCGAAAACCTGGAAGTAACTGGCAATGATGTCATCGCCAGTCACGTCTGGTGGTACGCAGCAGGAGAGTGGCACTGGAGGTGGTACTTGGCCAGGAAGGGGTTGAGAACTCCTGGACTAGAGTTAGTTTCCTTCTTTCGGCCTCCAGGTTTGAACAGGTTTTTGGACATAATCCTCCACCAGGAACAGCTCTTGTGTGTATGACAAGCAAGGGACAGGCTGAACCATTTCAGAAAATTTGGGTGAGTTCTTCTTCAATTTGTTTGGAATGTAGTTGCTGTGTTTCCTGTTAAACCTGACAAAACCATTGGGTAGCTACACAAACTGTCTCTTCCTCCTTTCTCCACCTCCTCTCTCTTTCCTTCCTGTGCTTTCCATTTTTATGGGGGGGGGGTGGCTAAGGGAAGTGGGTTATAATCAGAAGATGGATGGTAGAAAGGGTACAATGAAGTAGGGAAAAGGCCAACCTTTTCCCTACTTCATTGTACGATATCCTTGGAATATGCTTTCTGGGAACTATATAATCTTTATGACTGTTTTGACAATAGAAAACTCAAGACAAAATGTTCATAATAATCATTTTGAAAATAAATCATATCATGGATGAATTCTTGTGCACTCCCCATTTGCATCAACAGGACTTGCGTAAGTGGCATTTCTGCCCGGTTTGTTCCTTTTAGTATCAGTTCCAAGTTTACCAAGTGGGCAGCGCTCCCAGAAACCTAGTTCTGCTGAGTCACTGCAACATAAGCAATACCATTAAGATAGGGGGGAGAGAGTACCTTGCTTGATAGGCAAAGTACAAAACCTTGTTGGATTATCCTTAGGGGTGAACTTTGAACGTCACAGGATAATTGGAGAGCATTTAACCATTTCTAGACTTTTCTGTCTCTCCATTTCTTTCTCCCCAAGCACAACACTAGCTGTTGGCTACAATTTCTACAAACTCTACATCAGATTTAGAAGTTAAGAAGTGCTTCAGGCAGGAATCTGTTGCACTGTTTCTTAGCTTTCTGGGAAAGGAACAACTGGAGGGTTATAGGAAGTTTATCTTGGCTGAATTGAAGTCTGTCCTGGTTTGAGGGGAGAGGGCTTAGTGTTAGACTAAGAATACTTTGTCGGATCAAAAAACAGAGGATAACCTGCATGCGTGCCCCACTTGCAGGACTCTTCAGCGTGGGGATGGGGAGGCACATCTGGCTGACCACTATGGGAAGCAGACAGCTGTCTAATTCAGCTAGGCAGTTCTTATGTTCCTTTAAAAAAAAGTAAGCATGAAGATGACAGTGGTGGTCTAGAGTCTAGATCACCACTGTCTTATTCATGCTTATTTTATATAAAAAAGGAACATAAGAAGAACTAGAGTGTCTCCAATACTCCAGCCTATCACTCTCCTCTCCTCTCCACTTTCTGCTCCATTCTCCTCTTCCTTTGTTAAACCAAGAAGCAAAAAGAGGTGTGGTAGAGATGGGCAGAGGCTGGTGCCCCTACCAACAATCCACCATCTGACCGCCTCAGTTATCCTCTTAAATTAACTGACTCTGAGGCCAGTGGCTTGAGGGCTACTTGTAGATCTTGGTTCAAATCCCATTGTGTTCAGTGGGGCTTGCTTCTGAGTAGACATGCCTAGGATTGTGCTCTAAGGATTGAACAAGCTACACCTGCCCACATTCCTTCTCCGAAAGGTCTAACACTCTGTCCCGGTATGGATCTGGTATGGTAAGCCAAGTTATACACATGTGTAGGCTTACCACGGTCCCGGAATCAAGGCAGGCTTTGGCCTAGAGTGGACCCGAGTCACTCCCAGGAGTGCGCCGTGGTTGCCCAATGTGGGCCGCGGCTTCCACAGCTTCTGGTCAACGACGCGACTGCCTTGGGCAGCCGTGGTGCACTCCTGGGAGCGGCTCAGGTCTGCTCTAGGCCAAAGCCTGCCTCGATTCTGGGACTGTGGTAAACCTACACATGTGTAAACATCGGTACAGAAATAAAAAGAGCCAAGGGACACCCAGCGTGATCCCACAAAAATATACTATGAAGAAACTGCTCTCCAGCAGAGTTCAATGGAAATTACTCCCAAATAGAAGCGTGCAGCATTGCTGACTCAATGAGGTGCACATGATAGACCAGGGTGCTTCCTCATGAGTAATGCCCTCATTGGGAAACACTTCTGCATGCTTTTTGACACCTAGTAGAGGAAAGGAAGTGGGAAGGTGTAAGAACATCAGAAGAGCCCTGCTGAATCAGCAGGATGGACCCAATATCCATCCAGTTCAAATTCCTGTTTCCCCCTATGGCCAACCTGACAGCTCAGGGATGAGAAGCCCGTTAGTAGGAGATGAAAGCAAATAGCCCTCTTTCACTGTTTGCTTCTCAGCAACTGGTTTTGCGGTGCCGCCGGCGGAATTGCTCTGCGTACCACTGGTACATCATCACCATGTACTTCTGGATTTCGGACACCTCAGAACTCAGTAAAGGGTCGTTAAGGGGGTCAGAATGGGTGGTCCTTTCTCAGCGTGCAAAACTCATGTGCTTCACCTCCGCTTGTCAGCTGAGCCTCTTTCCGGCGCTTTAGTGAGCTCCGTTGGAGCGGGGTTCTTCCAACAGCCTGGCGGTCCACGTTCTACCACCAGTCGGCCGAAAGTACCATTGGTGGTACGTGTACCAGTTGAGAACTACCAGTTGATAACCCCTGTGCTACAGGAAACACTTTCTTTTGTCCGTCCTGAATCTCCCACCAATCACTTTCTCTGGATGACCCCTGGTTCTAGTGCTGTGAGGAAAAAAAAATTATATATATATATATATATATCCATTTTCTCCACACCAGGCATACTTTTATAATCCTTAGACATTTTCCCCCTTAGTCACTTTTTTTACTACCCCCCTCCCAAATGTTGTTCCCTTTCCTAGTAGGGAAGGTGCTTTAGCCCCTGACCATGTCTGGATGGTTTTTTTTTTTTACCCTTTTCAGCTCTACAATATCCTCTTGAGATGTGGCAACCAGAACTATACACAGTAGTCCAAATGTGGCCACAGCACAATTTGTATAAGGGCATTATAATATTAGCAGTTTTATTTTCTTTCCTAATGATCCCTTGCATGGAATTCCATACATTATGTGTGCTATGTGGTGAAGTACTTCCTTTTGTCTGTCTTGAATTTCCTGCCAATCACAGCGCAATCCACTAAGTATCCGGGGGTGGCCCCAGGGCCGCCTGCCGGATCCTATCCCCATTCTGGCGCAATCATGATCGGCCTGGAGGTCTACTCAGGGAGGTCTATGGGAGGGAGGCCCCTGGTGAAGTGCAGGAAGGCCTCAATGGACCTCCTCGGATTTCCGCCAATTATTTAGCTGGCGTAAGTCCAAGGAGGCCGTGTAAAGGCTGCGCCGGCCCAGGAACAGGACAGGGATATGGCAGCCGTCATCCCAGCCACCCCAGGCCGGCTCGGCCAATGGCCCCCTCCCTGGCTGCCCAGACTGCCCCTGTGCCCGCCGGGGGATCCCTTACCTTCTCTGGCAGCTGCAGGGATGATCCCGCGCCGGAGTGAGGGCTGCTGGCCTCCACGCCGGCGGCACTTACTCACGAGTCATTGCAAACGTGCTTTATGGCACGTTTACTACAGCTTAGAATGGCAGAGCGCTCGCTCCGCCACTCTAAAGTTGTGCTGGATTGCGCTCAGTTTCATTGGATAATTTCCAGTTCTAATGTTATAAGAGAGGGGGGGGGAAGTCTCTATACCCACTTTTTCCACACCACGTATAATTTTATACGCTCCAGTCATGTTCCACCCCTCTGTTGCCTCTTCCCCCAAAAAACTAAAACCAAACTACAGTAGTTTTTTTTTTTAAACTACAGCCCCAGATGTTGTAGGTAGCCTTGGCTTTCCATCATAAGGAATATGCTCTAGCTCCCAGATCATAGGGGAATAAGGATGGAAGAAGATAAGAGATCCTGAGTTTTAAAATGAGGACTAGAGCCCGGATAAAATAGACTACAGACATGGAATGGCAGTGGTGGGGGAGATAGAATGCAAAGGAATGGCAAAAGAACATAAATCTCCAGTGACCTTTCTTTCTGCCATCTGGTACCAGTGAAATACAAGCTGGTATGACTAGTTGTGGCAGTTTGGTGAGTGTTTCAGGCCTATACTCTCTTGAGCAGCTTGGGTGTGGGCTGCAATTTGTCAATACTGTACAGAACGTTTAAGCAAAGTGACTCACTCTGAAATATACCATTGGGATGCATTTAGAATTGGAATAACAGGAAACAATTTTTTCTGTCCCCCTTTCTAGCTGCCAGAAAAAACAAGGGTTCACACACACACACACACACACACACACACACACACACACACACACACACACACACACACACACACACACACACACACACCTCTTTGTATTTATACATGTCGGATCTTTTTATTCACTGGGGTTCTGTTCCCGGAATCCCGGTGGATAAAAAAATCAGTGTTATATGAAAACCGGGGTGGGGGTAGGGAGAGGTGCCACATTACCTTTTTTACAGCACCTTCAGTACTTCCCTCCTCCTGAATTTGTTTCAACTGACTGAAAAAAAGAAAAAACGGTACTGGAAGCAACCTGTAGATGGCGCCAGAGAATCCCAGTTGCATTTTGTTCTTTTTTCAGCCGTTTAAACAAGCCGAGAAGCGGCTGGCAGGCCCCTGACAGATTCCCAGTTGCCTTTTTTTCTTTTTTCAGTGGTTTGAATGCGCGCAGGAGGCGGGAAGCGGCTGGCGCCCCCCGACAACACTGAAAAAAGAGGTAATGTGGCGTGGTTGGACTCCTTCTTCCACAGTTTTGCCACCCATGTTGAGTCAAATCCGTGGATGGAAAAACCGTGGATAAAAAGGTCTGACTTGTACTTTTAAAAGGAGTACAGGGTCCCCAGTATCTGCTGATCCGTGGATTCACTTATCTAGTGGATGGGCCCACACCCCTTGTGGGCGGGCGCAACCCCCCCCCCCAGGCACTTTTAGCACAGACAGCTTTGTTTCTTCTTTACAGGCAAGCAAAGAGCAGCCTTGTGCTGCTTTTTGCAGGCCCCTCCGGTGAGACTAGGGGCTAGAGAGGCTCTGCCAGGTTAACAGAAGCTCTTACTGTTAACCTTGCAGAGCCTCTCTAGCCCCTAGCCTTGCTGGAGGGGCCTGCAAGAAGCAGCAGGATGCTGCTCTTTACTTGCCTGTAAGGAAGAAACAAAGCTGTCTGCTCTAAAAGTAAGTGCCTTGGGGGGGGGGGGTAGCGCCTGCCCGTGGGAGGCCTTAGAAAACAGTGGAGAGTGTGTTCGTCCCTATCTTCGGTTTTCACGTATCCGCGCGCGGGGGGGTCTGGAACCAATCCCCCGTGGATACGCCCCCCCATACACTCCTGTCTGTGACCTTCACGTCTTGAATTTCACCACCCAAAGATCTGCTCTCTCAACTCTACCCTTTCCTTTGCTGTCTCTCTTATGCATGGAACTTCCTCCCAGAAAACGTGAGGTGCCTCCTCGACATAAGAGAGGCTACAACGTCTGGGGCTCTGTAGTTTAAAAAACTCCTCCTGAAAATCCACCTTTTCAGTTAAATCTTTGATCCACTCCCCTTATCCCCCTACCTCACGGTCACTAACCCTAAGTGTACATGATAAAAATAATTCCATATTCTTCCCTAGTCTTTAATTTCTCTCCCTTTGCTCTGTTGTCTCCCTTGTGTCTATTACTAGATTGTGAGCCCCTCAAAGACCTCGCCTTTCATCAGTTTTAAAGCATCATGTACAGATGGCACTATATAAGAAAACCCAACCCCAAAAGTTACAGCCAATGGTAGTGTAGTTAGCCATCTGGGATTTTTATCAGGCCATCTCTCCTGGGTTAAGATTTCTCCCTTTCAGTCTAGAGTTTATGTCTTGCTTCTTGAAGGAAACTTCCAATCAATTGGAAGAGCTGCTTGGAGAACCATTATCAGTTCTGTTCTGGTAGCACAGGCTACCAATATGCTTCTGGGCCCAAATAACTAGCATTGGCCTTTGAAGTTCTAAAGTTCTACACTTGGGCCTGGGTTACCTCAAGGACTAGCTACTCCCACATGAATCTGCCCAGCCCCTGCGATAGACCACAGGAGCCCTGCTTTGGGGCCTATCACTGTTGAATGTGAGATTGATGGCTACCAGGAGCAGCAGGGCCTTTTTGGTGGCAGCGTCACAACTTTGGAACTTCCGTCCCAGGTAGATCAAGCTGACTCTTCCCTGTTTTTAAGATGAAGTTGAAAACTTTTTTTTACCACTATTGTGATTTTATGCTGCTGTTTTATGTTATTTCTTTTTTAAAGGGTTCATTTATATGCTTCAATTGTTTAAATATTTTATGATTGTTTGATTTTGTTTTAAGCCACTTTGTGGCTGACTAGTAGAATATAAATATTAGCAATAAATAAATGATAAAATAAAATATTAGTTTGTAAGTAAACAGATAAATATTTTTTTATACGAAAAAAACTTGAAATCCAAAACTTTTTGAAATCCAAAGTGGATAAACTTACTTCAGCATTGTATAACGCTCTTCCAACACTAAGGCTTTGCAAAGTTCTTGTATGCTCAGAGGCACTCTTGCCTTCATCATGGCCAATCTCTGTCATTAAAAACGGGTTCTTGTGGGGTGAACTGCCTGAAGGAAGCTTGCCCTCAAATTACAACCGGGATTATGCCAAGAATGTATGAGTGGAATGGGAGCTAATTATAATCTGGGGTTCAGTTTTAAGGTTCGTGCGATGACTTCACCCTCATTAACTGAGGCATGGGAAGTGAATGCTGCAGCCTCAATCAGGCCATGAGCATGTGCCTGTGTGAGCACCTATTTAAAAGAGGCTGGCACAGATCAGCTGTCCTGTATTTATAGCTGAGTCACCCCAGCTGTCTATAGAATGCCTTGGTATGAAGTGCCGGTAGTAGCCCATGAGAAGAGTCTCTAGTGAGTGGATCCCTATTTTAGAGTGAGATGAGCAAAGTGGAGGAGGGGGACAATGACATACCACTGGCCAGTTTCTGATGAGTTGCTTTACACCTGCTGCCTGGTGGAAATCTTGCATAACAAAGCAGAAGCCCATTGCTCATCCAGCCTAGCTCGACTTCACACTGTCTATGAACCAACTTCAACATCACTTGATTTGCTTCAGCTAGGAGACAGAATGCTTTACTGACTGGACCCCACTGTGGTCTCCTTATCCTGTTCTCATGTTGGGGGGGGGAGCAGAATAATAGAATAAGGCAAATAAAATATGTGCTCTATAGCAGGGGTTCTCAACCTTTGGAGGCCCCTATCATGGTCCAATTTTCTGAAGTACCCCCTGCTAATTAGATGCTAATTAATTGGATTAATCAATTAATTAGGTAATTAATTGTTAAATAAAAAAGTACTAAAACCATTTTAAATGTGAAAAATGCCTTATTTAACTCTGTGTGTGTGTGTGTGTGTGTGTGTGTGTGTGTGAGAGAGAGAGAGAGAGAGAGAGAGAGAGAGTCACACATACAAGGATCTCTTTTTTTTTCTCCAAGTCACACTTTCCAAAATCAGCTCCTCCCTCCCTCCCCCACCCCACCCAAGTAATTTTTCCAAAGCACAAAAATAAGACAAAAACCAAAATCAGAGAGACAGAAGGGCTCCAAAAATAATTACAATTTAAAATCCATGTTAATTAACACTTAATTAGCTGCTGATGGGGCAGATAAGGGGCAGGGCTTGGCGTATCCCCAGCAAGAGATCTGTGTACCCCTAGGGGTACCCGTACCACAGGTTGAAAACCCCTACTCTATAGCAAGCTAAACCACAATTGCACTAAACAGAACCTCCACGTTCAAAGGCAGTATACCATAGTAGAGGTGTGGGGTAAACAACCGGGGAGAGCTATTCCCATCACATCCTGCTTGTGGTTTTCCACTGGCTGGCAACAGTGGGAATCAAAATGCTGAACTAAATGAACTTGGTGAAATGACAGCCCAACCCTATTACCTAGTGGTTAGTATTGAAAAAAAAGGTTTGTATCCTATTTGTACAAAAAGAGGAGAACAAATGCCTGCAATCAGCAAAGGAATTGCTTGGGGCTTGTCTGGAGGACTGTGCCGTGTGTGACCCCTCTGAGAGCTGATTCCAGCACCCTTTGCAGGTTTGGCCCAAGACCTACTGGTGCCTGAGGTGGTGTGCTTAATGCTATGTTGGAAACAAGATGCTGAATTCCTTGATTAGCAAATACTGTATATACACAACCAGAGAAACAAATAGATGACTGGGGATCCAGACATGGAAAAGGCACAAAAGAGAGTTTTGTTTGCCTCAGAGATGGCTTTTCCCAGGATGATGGTGTAGTAACAGGTGAAGCTGGAACCAAGCGCCAGCCTAAAGGCCGAGGCTCACGTGCATCTCGCCTACGGCGCGACAAACGCGGCAAAACCTGGGCATTGGCCAAGGGAGGCGTCAACGCAAATGTGCCTCCCGGCAGCCCTCATTGTTCCGGCCCGAGGCACGTCCCACTGCAAGAACGCAGGCGCTGCTGGACGCACCGTGTGCTCGGTGTGCCTTGGCCTTAAGACCACCCCACCACCTGAGGCAACTTGAGAAACACTGTTCTCTCCCTTCTTGCCTGGTGATTTGCCTGCCTCTGCTTCTTTTACCCCCTGGATTGGAAGAGGAAGTGCGGAGGAGAGTGGTGGGCAACCACAGCATCTTCATTTTCATTTCACTTCATTTTCCAATCCAGGCAGCAAAGGAAAAGCAGTCAGTATGAGTGGACTGACTGCGGTGCGTGGCCCCTGCTAGTCTGTTGCCTCATGGATGGGCTGGCCCTTGCAGGACCGGATGGAAGCCTCCTTTCTGTGCAATCTGCAAAAGTGCTGGAGTTCTCTCCCATTGCTGTGTCTCCATGCCAGCTGTTTAGAGTCCTGTCAGAAACCAAGGTGGCAGCAGCCTGTCTGTCCCAGTACTTGCACCCTGAGTGTCACTCCTCTGGAAAAGGCTCCTCTATAGAGCCAGCCAGGGCTTTCAAGCTCCTGTCCTCTCACCTAATCCCCACATATGTGTGGAGTCTCCCAATGCATTGCTCACATTTTATGTTGCTTAAGGCGATAACGTTTTTAATAGTCATCTTAAAAATGGTACAACTAAATAGAACGCTGAGGAGTTAGGATGGTCAAATGCTGAAGAACCCAGCCACAGCTGGCCTAGTCTCATGGCTGACTAAGGGGGTAGTCAAATGGCAGCAGGGGCACCCATTTCTGCCCACCCGCTTGCCTCCACCACAGAGAAGCATCTCTGATGCTGTAGGCCACCACTCTCTTCTCTTCTGCACTTCCTCTTCAGCTCCACTGATTAAGGTGCAGAGGCTGGCACATCACCAGGTTAGGGGAGCGGGCAGCATTTGGCACGTTGCCTGAGCCCCCAGGAAGTCTTGGGCTGACTTTGAACCCTGCCAACTTTAAGCATGTATACAGAGAGAAATGCAATTTTTGCTTTTTTGATATGTGTATTATTTTACAATGTGGATTTTTTTCTGCTGATGTAACTTGCTTTTTTATTGTTTAGTTTGTTTTATTGCATGGTACAGTATATGCTTTAGTATGCCTTAAACCAGGGGTGGCCAACCTTCCACCATGAGGACCTCTGCGTTCTTAAGAGCTGTGTAGAAGACAGAATCTTGGCAGCTGCAATTGCTGATGGTGCTGCTAAAGCAGCTGCACCTGCTGAAATGCCCGCACCTATACAACCATTAAAAGTCCAGGAGCATTCACGTTGAAAGGTTGGACACCCCAGCCTTAAAGCCTTCAGCTTTCCTCCAGCAGTAATATAAAATAATAGTATATATGTATAATTAGTAATATAAAATATTTTATTTAAAAAAGTGAATGAATACTTTTTTCAAATCGCTCTCTGCACATGCCCACGGGCACTCTTGCCTTGATCGCTCCTTTCCTACTAGCAATGTGTTTCAGCAGCAACATGTCTGGCCTAAAAAACCGATCTGTGGATAGAGCCTGACATACTACAAGTAAGGTAAAGGTGACCCCTGACAATTAAGTCCAGTCGTGTCCGACTACTCTAGGGTGTGGTGCTCATCCCCATTTCAAAGCCGAAGAGCCAGCGTTGTCTGAAGACGCCTCCGTAGTCATGTGGCCGGCGTGACTCGCCTTGCCGTAGCGCGTAGCATGCGGCTGGAACACGGAGCGCTGTTTACCTTCCCGCAAGCGGTACCTATTTATCTACTTGCATTGACATGCTTTGGAACTGCTAGGTTGGCAGGAGCTGGCCAAGCAACGAGCGCTCACCCTGTCGCGGAATCGAACTGCCGACCTTTCGACAGCTTATGGTTCAGCGGTTTAACCCACTGCGCCTACAAACTGGGGGCCAAAGAGCACCTACTATGGTGGCCCACCTAGCCGGCCCCGATCCTCCTGCCCCTCTTTCTCTGGACGAATATCGTTCACCGCCGGCCTTAGCGCGCAGCACATAGAAGCCAGACGGAATTCGCTCGTCTTTTGCGGGTCGCATCTGGTGTGGGAAGAAGACCTTTGCTCCCAGGCTGCTCCTCCTCCCAACCGCCGCGGCAGCCGCAAATCTGGAGCGCCCTCGAGTGGCCAAGGCCAGGGCCGCAAGAGCGGCAGCAAGGCGACGCGGCCAGCGACCATGGGGAAGGCGAGGAGGAGCAGGACGCCCGTAGCTGCTGCGGCGCGGAACGGCCCCCAACCCAGGGGCAAGAAGCAGCCGCCGGAGCCTGCCGCCGCGAGCCTTTCCCCCCGAAATCGGGCCTCCAAGGGCGCGGGCTCGCCTGGCAAGAAACGCTCCGATGATGCAGAGACCACCCCGGCGCCAGCCCCGGACGAGCTGTGCGCCCTGGCCCTGGGGGCGCAGCAGGAGCGCTGGCTCCAGTTTCGCAGGAGTCAGCGGCTGAGCTGCGAGGAGGCGGCCAAGCTCTTGTTGGACACCTTGTGAGTAACGGCAGACTAGAAACACCATCGTGTGTGTTGGGAGCAGGCAGGGGGCGCTTGTGCCTTTCTACCCCACCCTCCCACCCCGCGCAATGCAAAGCTGGTCTCCTGTGACTTGTTGCACGCACCCGCGATCGAAAGGGCTTCGCTTCGCACCTGCAGCGCCACAAATGCAGGGCTTGTGGTGTGTTGTTGTATCTGCACAGAGGTGCCTGGAAGCAACAACACCTTCTGATCTACACGACAGCGGAGGGGCTCCGCCGTCGCCTCTGACTGGCGCCTCCGCGCTGGAAGCAGGGGGAGTGTTTTCAAGCATGTTACCCCTCATGTTGTCCCGCCTTCCTAAGAACGCGCCGTTGTGATTGGTAGCTCTCTTCCCCCCCCTCTCTGTTATTGGTAGGCTGCAGCAGCTCCGCGAGCCACCTCCAAGCTCTGCCGTACGCCTCCAAAAAAATAGAGCACTCGACTTGGAGTACGCGGCAGTGGGGCGGAGGTCCGGCGGCTCCGCCGGATTACAAAAACGCTCCGCGACGCTGTCGTGTAGATCAGCTTCTTGCCCCTTCGTCCCACGCTTTCCCATCTTTCCCAGCTCTCTTCAGAGTCTCTGAACATTTTTACAGCTAAACAAAACGTAATTTAAATGTTATACTTTGCATAGTTATCAGAGCAAGCTGATCACATGAACATGATGAGGGCATCGGCGGCCTCATAGTATTGAGAGCAATACTTACTGTTTGTGGCACAGAAAGTTGTGTGATTGGAGAATGTTGTTTGTATATCCTGCTTGTCTGCAGTCACTTAGGCTCACATTTGGGTCAGCAAAATAAGACACAAGGATACATGATTTTTGAGCAGTAAAGTCACACAGTTAAAAACCCTTTGTCAGCACAGCAGCATGGAAAGATGCTTTCAGGATTGGCAGATCCATGAGACTAACTGAGGTGGTTGCCTCCGTGATGGATTAGCAGCAGGGGGCACCTGGCTTTGAAAAGGAAGTGTGAAGGAGGGAGGTGGGCTAGAAAAGCATCAGGGACACTTCCTCTTCCCCTCCACTCTTTCTTTACAGAGTCGGAGAGAGTGGGAAGGAGCAGCCAAGTAAGTGAACTGAGGCAGATGATGTTCACTGTTTACATGGTGTGGAATTTAAAGCAGCCACCTGAAAACCCAATTCTTTTCTTTTTGGAGAAATTAATGAGTGGAAACTGAAAGTATTTTAAATGTAATCTTAACCTGAAGGGTTGTTTGGGTTTTTTGGTGTTTGAATATACTACTAGGCCTGAATTGTTGTTTAATTAACAAACAGGATATAAGGCTTAGGGCAGCTTGTTGTGTTTTGCGAAACTTTGAAATGGCTATTTAATTTTAAATAAATGCGTTGGGGGGGGGGAGGCCATTCCCCACCTGAGCGATATCACAGTCAGATTCAGATTCAGAACCTTTATTGGCATAATTGGATATCACAGTCACTGGTGACTATGAAGGTTCCCCTTTCTCTTGAGAACATTTTCTGCAAAGCCAAAAGGCAACTCTTGAATAATTATTTGTATAGTGTAGCACTTTTTGAGCATTCACAGTGCTTCACTTGGCAGTAAGAGAGGAGAGCATGTCCTTAGGATGACACCAGCCACTTGTCTTGCAGACACGGGAAATGTAGCCAGAGTTACGAGGAAGCATACTGTAGGAAAAACGTTTAGCAATATATTTTAGCGTTACTGAAGCTTTGACTGGAGCCAACATCTTAGCCATGGTAGGGTCAAACTAGACATTAGTACCTAAAACCCCTGGCTGTTTGTGTGGTTTGTTTTTAGTAGTAGATAGTGTTCAGGGAAATGAAACAGACCTTAACCTTGCAGGCTGGCTTTAGTACTTTCCCCTACCAGTTTGGATCTCAATTGTAGGCTCTACCCCTCCCTAGCTGTATTTTTAATGGGAAAAAGCTTCTATCAAAAGCCAATGGGAACTTTTTCCCATTAAAAATAGTGTACAGTGGAAGATCAGGACTGGAACTGTGACAGGGGAAAAGTACTAAAGTCTCCCCTCCCCTGCAGTTTCAGCCCTCCTGACCTTGCATTAATGGAAACTTTCCTCATAGTTTCTCGTGCTCAGATTCCTAACAATCTTCTTTGTGCCAAATCTAAAAGACTTATTGATTCTTTTTACTAAGACAGAACAGTTTGTATCAATCTGAGGCAGGTGATGAGAGTACAGGTATGCTCAATTTTAGTAAAATTCATTTGCTCAACAGAAACTCTAGCAGTAAATAACTAACCCTTACTAGCCAACGCGGCAATTAGGACATCTTAAAACCACCAAACAGAAACATACTGGATTATTTCCTAACAAATGACTAAGTTGTGACTAAGAAAGTGAATTCTGACTAAGCACCATTGAAATCAGTGAGAAAGATGAGGCATGTCTAGGCTTACCAGATCTCCAACCGGGACAGAGTGCTAGACCTTTAGGAGAAGGAATGTGGGCAGGTGTAACTTGTTAAACCTTAGAGCACAATCCTAGGCATGTCTACTCAGAAGCAAGCCCCATTATGTTCAGTGGGCTTGCTTCTGAGTAGACATGCCTAGGATTGTGCTCTAGGACTTAACAAGCTACCTCTGCCCACATTCCTTCTCCTAAAGGTCTAGCACTCTGCCCCGGTTGGAGATCTGGTAAGCCTAGGCATGTCTAGTGTACATCCCATTAATTTCAATAGAACTTAATCACAACAAAGGTTGCAATCCTATCTACACTTACCTGGGAGTAAATCCCGCTGGGACTTACCCTGGGACTTTTATTTAAATTATTTTAATGTATTTTGGGCTTTATAAGTTTTGAGGCTGACATAAAGGATTGTATCCTAAGAAAGTTACAGTGAAATCCTAGGCATGTCTACTCAGAAGTGCCTAGGATTGCACTATAACTTTCCTAGGATACAATCCTTTATGTTAGCCTCAAAACTTATAAAGGCCAAACTACATTAAAATAACAGAGAAACTCACAACAAAATTATCCCAAACCAAACTGGCATTGGGTAGTACATTAAAGTGACCCTTACAGTTGCAGCCCGATCCTGTGTAATTTTAGGCCGGCGGAGATCTCGCTCGGCCGGCCTAAAGTGTTGCAAACATGCTGTAAAGCACATTTGTGACGACAGGAGAGTAAGCAGTAGTGGCGCGGAGGTCGGCACCGCTCTCTCCATGCCAGCTGCCGCAGGAAAGTCCTATGCTGGTCAGCTGGAGGGCAGGCAGGGGTGGCGAGGGAGGGGGGCCATTGGCCGGGCTGGGTGGGGGTGGGGATATTGGCGGCGATATCCTAAGCACCTTCCCAGCCCGCGCTGGCCTTATACTGCCTCTCCAGATGTACGCCAGCTCTGGAGCTGGCATGTATTTGAGGAGGCCCGTAGGAGGAGGCTTACCTACACCCGGGGAAGGGAACAAACTTCCTAGCAATGCCAGGGCAGCCTGGAATGGGCTCAAGATGCGGCGGACAGCCCTTTAGACCAGCCGCACATCTTTACACAGGATTGCGCTGTTAATCTAGTAAAACAAAAGCTATACTTAATTCTGATGAGATAATTTGGAGCATCATTGCAGTTTCTGCCTTTGATGGAGTCAAATGAGAGGGCGGCGGTGTCATTTTAATCTTTGTATGACAACTAGCCTTTGTAAATGGCTCAAAAATAAAAACAAGAATCAGGCCAGATTTGTCAATAGGTTTTGCAACTTAAATCATTGGCATACTCAAATGGAAGATTCTCAGAAACACTGAATTTATTCCTCTGATTACACTGGACAACAAATTTTGACTTTTTGTGTGTATCTGAGATTGAACCAAGTTACCTTTATGTTGTTTGGGCTGCTGAATATGAAAATGGCCGTTAAAACACCAGATTAACTCTAGTTTTGGGGGTACGGCATCGCCACCTCATAATGCGAGTCAAGCAGCTTCCTCGTGAGGAAGCCAACGCCATGGCTTCCTCATGAGGAAGCTGCTTGACTCTCATTATAAGGTGGCGATGCTGTACCCCCAAAACTAGAGCTAATAGGGCAAAACTGATGCCATTTTTTGATCGGCACCCCAAATATATCCAATAGTTCTCACTTTTAAGAACGCAAAATGTGCGTTGGCCTGTGTTATTTGTTTGGTGTCTATCCCATGTCTTTGATCTATCACAATTCTCAGCATTCTCCCCTGTGCAGGTTCTAAACCAAGGCATGTGCTCAGACAGAAGTTCTTTCCACATTTCAACAATTTATAGGTATGAATTCTCTGATGTGGCTTAAGGCTTGATTTATGACTGAAGACGTTTGTACAAAGGTATTCATATAATCAGGGCATTTACAGCGCAATCAGACTTAACTTTTGTGCTGGTTTAACCAGCGGTGCAGCGACAACGAGAGGCCCCAGAATGGAAAAGGGATTCAAATCCCCTTTGAATTCCTCTTTTGGAGGGGATTTGAATCCCTTTTCCATTCTGGGGCCTCCCGTTCTCGCTGCACCGCTGGTTAAACCAGCACTTAACAAAAGTGCTGCTTAACAAAAGTTAAGTCGGATTGTGCCTTTTCTTGACTTTGTGATCTACTTGTTGGGATGGGATTTCATAGAAGTTGCTCGCTGTGGTTTTCCTTCCTGTCACTTTCTGGAAAAAAGGTAATTCTGATTAGGAGTGGAATTGAAAAACTGAGCCTCTTGTGATGAATGGGACCCTTTCACCCTAATCCGGTGTCCCTATGTGTATAACATTGTGCTGGCTTGGACAAGTCAGCTTGGACAGTTCCTCCATTTTGATTCTAAGGACATGGACTGCTTCACCAGCAGGGTGTTGTGATCCTGGGGGGTGCCCCCTCACTGAAAAACACAATCTCCTAATTCATGAAGTAGTGTTTAACAAGAAGAGAAAGCATCAAGAGCTTGTTATTAAAAGAAAACAGACACATTTCTCTGTTAAGGAGATTTGTTCCCTTTGGCTTGCATAACGTTGTCCAAAGTCTTTTCTTTATGCCACGATACAAATCCAAGATGGCACCAGCCGCGTGCCCTGTAGTTGTTCCAGTGAACGCAAGTGGCTCCAAGTGAAGGCAAAAGAATCTTTGTATCTTTAATCCCTTCTCTTTTTTAAACATTAACCTACCATGTGAATATCCCGATCAGACCTCTGCATCTCCAGTGGTACAGGCCAGAGTCCATTGTATCACTGATTAACATCAGGCAGTGGAGCTGGAGCATTGCACAGGTAAGCCTGGCTGTTCACATTGCCAGTGGGGAAGAGGAAGGGCAGGTAGCCTATTAAAAAAAAATCTCTCCCTAGCAGACCTGGCCCTACTTGGCCCCGCAATTAATGGAGTAAGAAATTTAATAAAGCAGAGAAAGGTGAACAATGAGGGGTTACAAACATTATAAGTGATTGACTGTGCAAGCTTCATGTCTCCCAAAACAGAGAGACAGTTCAGGTCTGTAATATTGAGGCAAAGCAGTTGTGGAGCCCATTTTCACAGTGGAATCCTTATAGTGATAAAGAAGAGCAACAATTCACATCTTTCAGCATCAACAAAGAGCAAAAGGATCTTTACCAACAGAGACCACATTCTCATAATTCTCCAACATAAAGGGGGTGGGGAGGCTGCCCATGGAGGGGATAGGGCCGGGCACGTGCCATCGCCGCGGATCCACCCCCTCTCGCAGCCTCCCCACCCACCGTTCCGCCCCCTCCCCGCCCCCGTTCCACCCCACTCATACATACATACCTGTGTTTTCTGACCTCCCCAAACCTGAAAATGATGTAATCGCCAGTCACTTCTGGTGGTACACAGTGGAGGTGGTACTCGTCCGGGAAGGGGTTGAGAACCCCCATAGTTATATATTTACCGATCTTTTTATCATTTTTGTATGCTTGGCTTTAAAATCTACCGCGTGAGGTTTAGGTGGGCAGGCCAGCGAATTTGAACGGGTTTTTAGGATACCTCTTAGTCTTGCAGAGACAGAAAGAAATGCTTGGGAGGGGGCTTAGCTCTCCCCTCTCCCCGTTTGTCTGCAGCACAAAGGCTGAAATGGTCATATGTAATTGAATTGTTGCTGATTCAGACTTTTTCCTGCCACTCGGGAGAGTTAATTGCAAATCTCCATTGTTCCCCCTTCCCCAGTGAATACCAAGGCCTGGTGAAGCACACGGGAGGCTGTCACTGTGGAGCCGTCCGCTTCGAGGTCTGGGCGTCGGCTGACCTGCACGTGTTCGATTGCAAGTAAGCAATTTTGCCTTCCGTTCCCAGGGACGGGTGATGGGCTTACAAGACGCTGGTAGAAGGCATAGACACAGCTGTCTGTTTCCAGTGAAGTCCTTTCAGAGACTCTTTGTGTAATAGTGCGTTTTACACACCAGCTGCTATTGAGAGATTGACGTGCCTGAATGTGCTGCAAGTGCAGCCCATCCTCATTCTGCATCTGTATTCCTGTTTCCAGGGTTGGTTGGTTGGGTTGGAAGATTAAAATTGTACCCCATGGAACAGGTTGGGAGTGATGGTCCCAAGGGGGTGAGTCCATATCTCAGTGGCAGAGCCCCTGCTTTGCATGTGGAAGGTTCCATTCTCATTCGCTTACATTACAACATCTTATCTGTTGTAAGGGCCTTCTCTGTTGCGGCACCATGCCACTGAAGTCGGTTACCAGAGGATTTGAGGACAGCCCCCTCGTTACATGGCTTTTGGCAGGGTTTAAAGACCTATTTGTTTCGTCTGGCATTTGAGGAGGGAGGAATTACCTAGGAACTACCTTGGGACTCTTTTCTTTCCTGCTATATGTTTTTTTATATACACAGTGGACCCTTTTTATTCGTGGATCCGGGATGCCCCGGATCCATGAATGTCCGTTCTAAAAGCCCTGTAGAAAGGGGGGGGGGGAAGCACCATTTTACCTTTAAATAGCAAAATCACTGCATTTTCAAGCCTCTACGAGGCTTCTTGAAGCTTCCCAACCCACTTCTGGGTCGTGTGAGGGCTCTTCCCCCCTCCCAGCCTTGTCCCAGAATGCACCCTGGGGCGAGGCTGGGGGGGGGGGGAAGAGCCTTCGCACAACCTGGAAGTGGGTCGTGAAGCTTCAAGAAACCTCGTAGAGGTTTAAAAATGCAGCGATTTTGCTATTTAAAGGTAAAACGGTGCTTTGGGGGCTTTTTTCCCCCCCTTTCCACAGGGTTTTTAATGCAGACCCCAGTATCCGCGGATCTTTGCTATCCGTGGAGGGGTCTGGAACGGCTCCCCCTGTGGGTAGCAAGGCATATAAAAAATACATATTGGGACCCTTTCATTTCTGTTGCTGCTATCTGTTTATTTTTTACTTTCAATCTGCTCCATACTATTTTTACTTTTACTTTTAATTGTGAATTGTTTTAATTAGGTTTAATGATCCTAATTAGTCGTTATGTTTTACATGTTCATTTTTGTTGTAGAAAAGCGGTATAACAATCTTTTAAATAAATAAACCTCTCCAGGCAGAGCTGAGAGAGACCCTTCTCTGTCTGACACTCTGCTCAGTACAGTCCAGGGGTGACCAAACTTGCTTCATGCAGGAGCCACATAGAATAAATTTCAGATGTTGGAGAGCCGCAATATTTAAGAAGCCTTTAAATTCTTAAGTATATTTACTCACCATGAACATTAAACTTATGCTTCCTTTGGATTCTCAGTTTATACCTGGTAAATGATTATAAAGCTTGAACATTTCTTATTTACCTTTTATATTAATTGTGATGCAAAAAGGAGCTCAGCCAACATATTTCCGAGAGCCGCACATTATACGTCAAAGAGCCGCATGTGGCTCAGGAGCCGCAGTTTGGCCACCCTTGGTATACAGGCAGTACTGAGCAAGGGTCTGGCTCAGTAGAGGAAGCTAGATCTGCTAATGTGCTCTGGACAGACATCCCACCTTTGGCGTCTTTTTCAAGCACGTCTTCCTCCCTTTTCCAGTTGCAGCATCTGTGTTAAGAAGCAGAACAGGCATTTCATTGTTCCTGCTTCACACTTCAAGTTGCTGAAGGTAGGTTGGGGGGTAGAGCTGGTTTGGTTAGTCTAAAGGTTTGGTTAGTTTATGCAAGACAGCTTTGCCTCTCTGTCCAGATTCTGCGTAGTGAAACAGCTGCCTCTTTGTTAGAGAGATGAAAGTGCAAGTATAAAAAGCCATTGAAGGTTTAAGAAAAAAAATCCACCTGTTGTTATTTCATACCATCCAATTGTGATTCAATCTCAGAACCCAACCCCCAACTGGGGCATGGATGCTCCCCCAGCCAGAAGAATGCCAGGACCCTTGGAAGAGTCCTCAAATTAAGGGTTGACCCCAAGTGGGCACCTCTCCCGCCAGCTTCTCCTTCCACAGACCACCATGTCTAAGGGACACTCACTTCCATGATTCTGATCATCTCTGGATCATTGTGGGGACCTTTGATTGCAAAACAGGTCCCCACGACTGCTTGCTGACTCTTAAGGGAAATGGAGAAGAAAGAAGAGGAGAATGAGAGGAGGGACCCACTTTGAGGCTCTAGTGATGAGGGAGCCTAAGTGCTATGTACCAGGCTATGTACTCTCTTCTTTGCGCCAGACCAGCAGCTCTCCAACCCCAACCAGCTGCCACTTCATGGAAGAAGACAATCAAGAGGGCCCCAAATTCACCAGGAGCCATGGGGCTCAACCAGGAGGAAAGCAACTTTGCCGCCAGAGGGAGAAGTGCAATCACAATTTACCTTCCAAGGGGAGAACGTACCTTCAGTGGGGTGGTATGCATCATCTTGCTGGGGTGGGGGGCTTCCCAGAACCCTCCTGAGCAGGGTTGGGGATAAAAACCCCAAAAGGAGCTGCGGGGAACTCAAACTTACACTGTCGCCGGGCAAATGGTCTCCCTCCCTCCCTGCACCTACCCCTGACCCTCTCTATCTTTTTTGAACCCATTGACTCCACCCCTCTCTCAATCTCTCTCACGCTTCACTCTTCGTCTCACTCGCGCAATCACCTTCCCATTCAACTGGTGAGTTTTCTCTGCTCTCCCCTCTATATACCTGTGCAACAAGTGATGTCACAGGGGGCTTCAGCCTCCCACCTCAACGGTCACCAACTGTCACCTGGGCAACAGAAACTTCTTCAGAGCTTTGGGGCCCCTCTTGTTCCATCCAGGCTCCTTCTCTCCATGCTCCTCACATGTCTGTTCCTCTAATAAACCGAAAGACCTTTGAGTCATCCCCAGAGAGTCTCCATCATAAATCATACATGACCCACTCATGACTCCATAGGTTGTCTGTGACTGAAAGAGATGCCCCCTTTCCTCTTGTCAGCTCTTGTCTTCACAAGACCCCTCCCTCTGATATTGGACAGGCCCGTCACTAGGGTGTTACCAAGGGGGGCTTGGGTTGCAGCAGGGCAGCGCCTGGATTTCTCCTGGACCACACGCAATGAGGTCATCAGCAGGAGTGCTCAGATAAGCCAGCCCTGGCTGCGGGGGGTGGTGGTGGTGGTCTCTGAGGTCTGTTTTGGAGGCTTATAGGGGAAAGGGGGTTGCAAAACCCAATGTACATTTTGAGTATACAACAAAAGACCCTCTCTAAGTTTGTGGGGGGCAAATCGGGTCTGCGAAGGGGTCAGGTTTAGTGACAGCAGCAGCTACTGATTCCAACCCCCCTTCCTGGACCTGATCCTGTGGTTCTGGTCCATGCGGACATGCGCCAGCAATTTCACTATCACAGGTTCGAGTAGATCCAGCCCAGCCTCGGAGGCATACCTTCGGGTAAGGGAACAAATGTTCCCTACACTAGCAGGTGGATGTTTCGGTCCTTGAATTCTTGGAAATACTGTACAGGTTAGTGACAGAGCAATTTTCTAGAGCTACTAAGGCAAGCACCCCACAACAAAGAAGCACAACAGCAGAGGATTCTCCTTGTTTCTCAGACCAGGGAGCAAGCCTGAGCTAGAAGCCTTTATGGGGTCAGGGACTACCCCACGATCTGCTGTGGCCTATTGCTGTTCAGAGAATTTCTTGCTGACCTGGAGGACCGTCTTCTTGCAGTTTTTTTTTCCTTTCTCCAGAGCTTAGTGGGTGGTAGCAGACAGGCTGAATCCTTACCTGACCTCCCTCTTGTCCCAAGTCCAGGGTTTGAATCCAGGCACAAGCCTATTCTAGGCTTACCAGAGTCCTGGAAATTGCCGGGACATTCCCAATTTGGCGCCCGCCATTCCAGCCGGGCACCCGCCATCCCAGACAGGCCTTTCCCAGCCTGGTAGCTGCATTGTGGCGGGCTGGGACTCTGAGGAGCCTTGGTTGGACGGAATGCACCAGCCAGTCTCAGAAGAGTTCCAGCCCGCTGCGATGCAGACAGCGGGCCAGGAAAGGCCCAGGCCGCCCGGGGGAAAGCAAGCAGGATGAAGCCGCCACCGCCGCAGCGGCACAAATAGTGTGAAGGATGACGGGCTTGGAAAAGGTGCCTATCTTGTGCGCCTGCTGCCGGGATGAAGAGCGGCGGCGGCGGCGGCGGCGGCGGCATAATCAGTGGCAAAACAAAGTAAGAGGGAAAAACGGAAAGGAGGAGGTAGCACAGAGGGGGGGAAAGCCCGTTTTCCAGGATGTCCAAGGGAGGGGGAGGTGAGAGAGTAACGTGCGTTGGGGGGAGGTGAGAGAGAGCCAGTGTGAGCCCTCGCTGGAGCCTGATCGCGTTGTCTGCACCCGTGTAAGCAGGCACATACGATAAACGTCAGATGTTTGAGAGCTTTTATTTTCCTCCCTTTTAAAAAATTTGTTTTCTTATTTATTTCATTTTTAAGGGGTTATTTTATTATTACAGTGGTGTATTGAGGGTATGGGGGTATCATGTTGCTTTAAATGTAGCTTTAAATGTTGATTATTAATAATAATGATTAATTAATAAAAATAAGTAAATATTTATTTATTTAAACATGTTGCTTTTCCAGAGTTTCCCCACCCCCTGTGAAGTCACAGGGGGCGTGTCCGACTGGACATGGCCCTTTGTGACATCATTTCCGGTTATACTGGGCAGACATGCCCGTGACATCACTTCCGGCGAAAGTGACATCACGGTTCCTTGACCCGCCCCCGTGGTGTTACTTCTGCCCCCCCCCTCGGGGTACTGGAAAATCTGGTAAGCCTAGGATTATGTGCTTTTGGATGGTGGCACAGGATCAGCTTTTCGGGAGCAAGCAAGCCCTGCAAGCCTTACGAGCATCAGGGAATGCTTATACAGGTAGCCCAATATTGCTCAAAACAGAGCGCCAAAAGAAAACTGCCATTCCAACCAAATACTGGAACACTGCAGAATGAAACTACGGTCATGAGAGACTCTTGTTCTTGTCTTCCTGACTCACTACGTTGTGACTCACTGTCTCCTGCTGCCCCTGCAGCATTTCCTCATTAACCTGATTTCCTTTCCTGTGATGTTGTCATTTGGGAGGCGGAGGAGATGGCCTGGCTTGTCCACCTCTAACCATTTGCCACTCTCTCCATCTTGTCACGCTCATGCTCTAAGGATGAGCATTGGCTGCTTTTGGCAGTCTCCAATACGGTCTGGGTTGCTGAGAGACTGAAAACCAGGAAGTCGATCACCAGTCCGATCTTGCCTCTTCTGAGAACTCAGTAGGCAATGGCAGGCAAGCTTTTCTTTCAATCTCCTCTAATCTGCATTTTTATGTTGATAAACATTGATCTAATCATGCGTTGCAAGGATCACTGCAACCATGCACTCCAAAAGCTCTGTAATGTATGCTCAGCAATCTTTTTTTCTCTCAAGGGTGCCGACAACCTCACCACCTACACCTTTAACACTCACCGTGCCCAGCACACCTTCTGCAAGACGTGTGGTGTCCAGAGCTTCTACACGCCACGCTCCAATCCAGATGGCTATGGTAGGAAATTTATAGGTGCTCACCTAAGGGTGCGTTCTGGCTATGAACGAGGCTCTGCAGATTGTGTGCGAGTGTGTTTTGAATGCTGGCAGGTTTCTGTGCTAGAGAGAGACACTTGAATGGGCCAATCAGTGCTGTGCAAATCTGACTTCTACCCCCCTCCCCCCCAAGAACAGGTTCTCCCTCATCCAAATTTGGGCAGTGACTGTCTGACTAAAGGTGGTGAGTATACTTCCACCACAGGCTCACCATTGCAGCTGGGGAGTTCTGCCACCGATTGCGATGGCACAAAAAAGTGCTATCCCGTTGTGCCATGATTCTTGCTTTGGGTGGAAGAGGTCCTGGGTTCAGTTGCTAGTCAAAGGGAAGAAGGAGCTACAATTTCGCTCTAGGCCTTTGTATAAATGTTTTTTTTCCCCTCAAACCAGTGAAATTTATGGAGTGTCCACTGACAAGAAAGCTCCTGTCCTTACTGACCAAATGGGACCTGCGGTGTCCCCACATGCAGAGGCTGGGGTGGGAGTTTGAAGGGATACTACTGAGGGATGCTGCTGGATGAGGGTATAGCACTGGGTTGCGGTTGCACTCTTTAACTTTTTGTCTGGGTGCTTGGTGGTCGGACTCTGGCTGCTACCTTCTCTCTGTAAGCTCTGCAAAACCACAGCCTTTCCTCTCCACTCCCTCAACAAAGACCCTGGTTAATGCTCTGGTAGCCTCCCACCAGCTTCTGGCCACGGTCGCACCTTAGAACTCTGCTGCCAAAGCCATTATTCTCATTGTTCAGACCATGTGACTTTCCTCCACAAATCCCTCGCCTGGCTTTTCATCCTCTCCTAGATCCAGCACAACATGTCTTATCCTTCAAAGCCCTGCATGGCCTTGCCTCTCCTTATCTCTGTGCCCTCCCTGCCTTTGACCTTTACTTGCCTATCCTACCTTTCCTCCCCAGCTCTGCTGTCCAAAAGTCTCCACCCTTTCTCTCTTGCAGCTCCTTATGCCTCAGATCCCCTCCCAGAACACCTTTGCATCCTCAGAATCCACTTTCTGTTTTGAAGTAATTGGTTTAACCCAGTGTTTCCCAAACTTTTTCGACCTGCGGCTGCCTTGACCATTGGCGACTCTTGGCCGCGGCTCCCCATTACATGATGTTGATGCCTGCCAATTAGCCTTGCACTGCTTTCTGAGAGGATTCCATGGCACTCTGCGGCTCCCCTGGCTGGTTTCCGCGGCTCCCAGTTTGGGAACCACTGGCTTAACCATTTAATCTTCATATTCTACTGGAAGTTAAAATGTGGAACTGAACCAAGCACGTATTCTTCCCTTGTCTCCATATTCTTTCTCTCCCCACGTCAAATTGTAAACTGCAAGCTCTTTGGGGCAGGGCCCCTGTCTGTGTTTATTTGTCTAAACGGCACCATGCACTTTGCTGGAGCCATACAAATAACAATAATAGTTCTGAACCCCACGAGCTGCTTGCCAGAGACGGCTTCTCTCTCTTTCAGGAATAGCCCCAAGCTGCCTGGATGAGGGCACAGTGAGCAGCATCACCCTGGAGGCCATCAATGGCAAGGAGTGGGAGAAGGCTGTCAAGGCCCATCCCACCATCAAGAGCATGTCCAAACCATGACGGAGCTGCTGCTGGAAGCACAGATGCCACCCTGCTGCCCATCTGGGACTGCGCTCAGTGAGAGATCCCTGGTCAAAGCATTTAGAAAAATAAAACTTGTATTTTCATAAAATACACCAGTCTTGGCTGCCTGTCTTTCCGTCTGTAAATAGGAGCCACCTGCCACCATTTCTGCCTTGCTTCCAAGTCCCGAGACCCAAGCACTCACTGCCCCCTGTTCTTGCTTTTCTGCCCCTGCACCCACCCACTGCAACCCCAATTCATGCCTGCCCTCCTGTTAAGCTTTGGTGCCCCACCTTGCTTCAGACCCATTATTGGGTCCCCTCAATCTCCAACCTACCATTTGTATGCAGTTGGACAAGCTGACTGGGAAGTCTAATCAAGGCAAACAGTGGGTGGCAAAATGGATGGAGTTATTCGTACTATTGTTGGGCAAGGATTCCCTTTTGAGAACAGTTGCTTAAAAAAACCTGACACTACTTGATGTCCCCAAAGAGCATGTGTGGGCCCGGGCTCACCCGCCCAGACTGTAAGTCTGTGCCGGATATCACCTCAGCCTAGTCCTAAGTCGCTCCAGGAGCCGAGACGACCCGGTACTAAGTACCAGCAGGAGACACTCCCCTGGAAGAGAGAATCCGGGCAGGAGATCTTCCCAAGGGAAGGGAAGGCTTTGCAGGACCCTTTACCCCAGACCCTGACACCTCCCACATGGTCCAAGGAGGCTGGAATAAAAGCAACTCCACCTGACAACCGGGGAGGGAACCCAGCAGCTAGGACCCTTGGCAGCTGCAGACGTGGCTGCTCCCTCTCACTCCCCACTCTGCAAGGGGAATACTGGCAGGCTTCCCCTTGGCCCCACCCCATAGGGTGAGGAATTCGCCATTCTGCTGTCCTGACCCAAGGTTCCCCTTGTGGCCAACCTAGCTGCCCGTGTTGGAGCCCTGTGGCCGGCCCGCACTTCGACGGACTACCACGTTAACACGAGTCCCTGCCCCTGCTGTATCGGAACTCGCCCCTGACCTACCTAGAAGATGACTCAACAAGACCCTGTGGTGCACCCGGCCAGACCAGGCATCAGTGCCCTGCCTGGGAACGCAATGGGGCCAACACTGGCTACGTCCCCACATCTAGCGGTTCTCCGTTCCACGTGCCACAAAAACCCTCCCAGTGAACTAGGGAGGGCACATCGACCTGGGATTGTGCCTGCCTTGAATAAAGCCTTTGGAGCATCTGACTTTGCATTGGGGTCCTCCTTTCTCTTCAAGGTATGAACTATAATAACCCCTTTGATGAGCCGCTTCCCCCCTGGGGCCCTTTGTCTCCCCCGGCGGGGGATGCGACAGCATGACATAATTTTCTCAAGCCAGCTCTAGCAAAAGCAGGATCTCCCTTCAGTGCCCACCAGTAGCTGAACATAGGCAAGACTTGGCCTTAAACTAATTTTTACAGAGTCCAATTAATCTCTCTTTTTGCTCCTGAGCTTTAGCAAGCACTGCTCTCACTTTTTTTTTAAATTTACAATGAAGACTACCAACTTCATTTTTTAATTTTCTTTGTTGGTCTGGGAAAGCTGTGGCAGAAGGTAGTTTGGCGCATAAGTCAGTGGTTGAGGGATGACCTGGAAAGTACTAATCTGGTCTCTCAGGGTTCAGGCCGCCTTCAGATCATAAGGTATGGCCAAGTAGGAAAGCATCTGAAGATTTGGCCTGCAAGCTCAATGACTTGAAGTTGTATTTATTTGCTTATCATTTTTATAACCCATCCTTTCTCCAGGGTGGTGTACGTGAGGACTCTGAATCTCTTAAGGTCACCTGGTCATACTCATGTGGACATGGATTTAAAGTGGAAGTCTTCCAACCCAAGCTTCTGTATATCCGAAGGGATTTTAATTATTATTATTTTTGATAGAAGAAAAGCAATAGTAAGCCCCTGTAAACTTGTTTTCAGAGTGGTCATTCTGTCCCTCCCCCATTAATGTTTTAAAGTCATTATTTCAAGCTGCCATTAACTCTTGCTTAAAAAAAAAGATATATAATAATTTATTTAGAAACAACATTTTGCAAAATGTCCTGGTACAATAGTTGGGGGTACTTTGTCCCTTACCATTTTTCTGGTATAATATATGCCAATGCTGTTGAGGTTCTTTCCCATCTTTACGAAGACAGACACTCCATTCTCTTATTTCTTGGGCTTCCATCACCACAGCAAGAATGTCATTGGCAGAATCCAGTCGGAGGTGGAAATTTGCCCACCATAGAAATGGGCCTCTCTGGAGTGGGTCTTCTTGCTCCATTTCCTGACTCAGCAAGAGCTTTTGGGAGTGCCAGGCCTCTCTTCCTGAAGCCTCATGGTCCTGTTGAGCCCTCTGAAGTCTCAGGGAAGCTTCTTCCCATTAGAGGAAGCGAAGCGAATTGATCACCATGTAGCGTGAGAAGAATATATAAAGGCGGCGGAACCAGAGAAGTTGGCTGCGGTGGCACCACATGGCTCTCTGAAAAGAGAAGAGCACAAGGTCCCCTTTTTACACTGAAGCCAGGCAGCCTACGGAGAACTTGGAGGGTGCTTTGCATGAAGTCTTCACAGAGGAGCAGGAAATGGCCGCTGGGAATAATCCCTGGGGCAGGAAAGACAAAAAGGCTGTCTTCTATTGGGAAAGGTCAGGTTTTAGCTCCTCTCAAGGCAGTGAAAGGAAGGCAGAAGCTAAGACTGCAGAAAACGTGGGAGCAGAATTCTCTGGCTCAGTTTGGCAAGCAAGGAGGACATGATCTGGACATTTTTCTGCATGAAGACGTCTAGCCTGGTACTGTATTGTCTACTCTGACTGGCAGCTGCAGCTTTCAAGGTCTCCGGCAGAGAAGGGTCTGTTCCAGCCCTGCAACTTGCATCTCCTCTTGTAACAGAAGATGCCAGATATTGAACCGAAGACCTTCTGAACTTGCAAAGTAGGCACTCTCCCACTGATTTATAGGGGTTAGAGAGCACCACCTGACACGACATATTCCTATTGCCCTTAAGAGGCTTTCTTATTAGTTTGGTGGTTCTCCTTGTACTCCCCTCCTTTGCCCAGAACTGGGTGGTGACACACAGACTGAATCCTCACTCCTTTCCCTCTCATACCTGCATCCATCCATCAGACCCATACATACGCAATCTAAACCAGGTGCCACACTGAAAGCAGGAGCACCGCACCGAAGTAGCTTACAGGGGAAATAGATCTGGGTAGCTCAAGGTAGTGAGCCAAGTCTAGGTGGCTCAAGGTGGGAGCCAGGATGGTGTAGTGGTTTGGGAGTCGGACTTAGACCTGGAAGATCCAGGTTCAAATCCCCGCTCAGCCACGAAGCTTCCTGGGTGACCTTGGGCCAGTCACTATCTTTCAGCCCCACCTACCTCACAGGGTTGTTGTGAGGACAAAAAGGAGGGGAGGAAATATGTACACCACTCTGAGCTCCTTAGAGGAAGGGCGGTATAAACATGTGGGAAAAAAAGTCATATACTCTGGGGGGAAAACAACACAAATCCCAAAACAAAGCTCCAGGGTCTCTCAGGAAAAGCCCAACACTGCTTGGATTATGGCACAATAGGCAGCATCACCACGGAGCCCATCAACGGCAACTAGTTCCTTCTCACTGCCAAATCTGACTGACCTGGAGCACAAGAAAACCCCAAATCACTGTAGCTTCCCAGGAGAAACATTGCTGGGAGCAAATCTAGAGCCCTAGTCTACTGTACCTAAGAAGTCTTTGGAGGTTACACACAAGCTTTGACAGCCACCACCAAAATCTTCAGCTGTTTGCGGAGAACATAAACCCTCTGCAGCTTTTCTTCATGGTTTTACCTTCAGACATTGCAGAAAGGAGGGCGGGATGAGGTCCAGAAAGGGGGTGGGTTTGGCGGTGGCAGCAGCAGCAGCAGCCACCAAATCCAAACCTCCTTCCCGGACCCAATCCTGCTGACCCAGGACCATGTGGCTCTGTGCCAGCAATTTTGGTGGCACAGGTCCGAGTAGACTCCTCCACGCTTTGGAGGCTTACCCCTGAATGTTCCCTTACCTAGAAGAGACCTCTGGGACTGCCCCCTCCCCGGGATGCAGTGCGCAGCTGCATTGGCGGGGGGAGGGGCAGCATAGGATTGGGCTGTGTCTAAGTATGCATATGGCCAGCGGGTGGCGCAGTGGGTTAAACCGCTGAACCATGAGCTGTCGATCGAAAGGTCCGCAGTTCGAATCCGCGACGGGGTGAGCTCTCGTTGCTTGGCCAGCTCCTGCCAACCTAGCAGTTCCAAAGCATGTTAATGCGAGTAGATAAATAGGTACCGCTTGCGGGAAGGTAAACAGCGCTCCGTGTTCCAGCTGCATGCTACGCGCTGCGGCAAGGAGAGTCATGCCGGCTACATGACCACGGAGGCGTCTTCGGACAACGCTGGCTCTTCGGCTTTGAAATGGGGATGAGCACCACACCCTAGAGTCAGACACGACTGGACTTAATTGTCAGGGGTCACCTTTACCTAAGTATGCATACATGAGATAATCACTTTTTTTCTGTTTACCCTGCCTCCCTGTCCTCTCCTTTCTCTGTTGTCTCCCTTGTGCTGGATATCCACACTGTAATCCCCTTGGGGCAGGAATTCTTTGTAATGTCTTTTCATTCTTTGTAATGAGTGGCATAGTTGGCACTATACAAATAACACAACAATACGTTGGCAGTTCTAGCACCCTGGAGGAAGGGAGAAAAATGTCCAAAGGTTACTTTTTCACATATGGAGTTAGCGGAGGGGTGGGTGGGAAGATCTCCATGACTGAAATGGGAGAACAGCCATGACAGTTTCTTTGCCCAGTAGCCCTTAGGTGTTAGGTAAAAGTATCCCTGGAGAATTAAGTCCAGTCGTGTCCGATTCTAGGGTGCGGTGCTCACCCCTGTTACGAGGCCAAAGAGCCAGCGCTGTCTGAAAACGCTTCCGTGGTCATGTGGCCGGCATGACTCTCCTTGCCGCAGTGCGTAGCATGCAGCTGGAACACGGAACGCTGTTTACCTTCCCACAAGTGGTACCTATTTATCTACTCGGATTGACGTGCTTTCGAACTGCTAGGTTGGCAGGAGCTGGGCCGAGTGGCGAGAGCTCAGCCCGTCGCACGGATCTGAACTGTCAACCTTTCGATCGACAGCTCATGGTTCAGAGGTTTAACCCACTGCGCCATCCGCAGCAGCTTAATACCAAGTGAGGACAACCAACTTAGGTCTGCATAGCAGCTCCTGCACTCCATTTTAATATCTTTATAAACTGCAGAATTAGAAACTGAACATCATGTTCAGCTCCCCCTGTTTTTTGCTTCGCTTAACAATCAGCCTGATGAAGAATTCGGAACTTGAAAGCTTGCTTAACAGTTTGTGACTTTTCGGTTGGTCCTAATGAAGGTCTTAAATCATTGTGACTTTTGGACCAAACAATGCGAGGTTCTCACCTTGGCCATCTCAGCTTCCTCTGATGTTAGTACAAACAGAACATCCCGGCTCTGGAGGTGGCTGATGGGGGCATCTAGGATGGAGATGTACTTCCGAAAAAGGCCGACTGTCTCCAGGGTGAGGACCCGACAACCTGAGCAGAGGAACAGAGCCTAAGAAGCAGACTGACTTAGACAGCAAAAGCATGGATGAGGAATAACAGGGGAGGAGACCCCAGCCGCTCCATCCCACAGCATACTGAAACCTGACACATCTAGGTTTGCAAACTGCTCTAGGTTGGGATGGTTCTCCCCGGGAAGGTTGCATCTTGTGAAAGGAAGCCACACTCCTATGTCATAAAAGTGCAATGCCAGCAGATGGTGCTGTCCAATGTTAAACTCTACCAAGAGTCTTATAGCACTGTACATGCCGGCCACATGACCACAGAGGCGTCTTCGGACAACGCTGGCTCTTCGGCTTTGAAATGGGGATGAGCACCGCACCCTAGAGTCGGACACGGCTGGACTTAATTGTCAGGGGTCACCTTTACCTTTACAGATGACTAACCAATTTCTTTCAGCACTGGTTCATCTGTGAAAACATCTTTGTTGTTTGTGCTGCAACCGACTAACACGGCTACCCTTGTGGAAGTTGTTACCGGTGCTCTGCTCGTATGGCAGAACCTGATCCTCAAAGAAGACATACTAAAGACCCATTGTATTTGATGAGCAGGGAGGAAGGGGCAGGAAAAATGCTCTCTTCCCGCCAACCCTGAACTTGCTTTCAGAAGGAGGGATGCGCGCACACACACACACACACACACACACACACACACACACCATGGCATCTCTGTCAGTGGGTGCTTGTCAGGGTTTGCCCTCATTGTAACATTGTCCCCAGATAAGGTAAAGGGGTACATTCTGGGATATCAGTGATGACCCCCACCCACCCAGACCGATCTGACTGCCCCTTCTGGGGTTCTGTTTCTTGGTCATTCATGCTGGAGTACGGTGGAATTCTGGGAACCAGTTTTTATGCATACAGGTGTATATTACGCATTTGTATCATCATCACATGATACATAATTAATTTCTGAAATCCCACAGGATGTTGTGAGGGCCACTGGATTCAATGGCTTGAATTGGAGAAGGTGTCCATTAAACTGATATTAGGGAATTGAACCTCAAAGAAAGTGTTCTTCTGAATACCAACTGCTGAGAGACAAACAGGAGAGGGCTGTTGTTTGCGTGACTTGCTGTGCGCTTCCCAGAACTATCTGGCAGGCCAATGTTGGCAACCAGATGCTGCCCTTTGGCCTGATCCTATGGTGCTCTTCGGATGTTCTTATGGATGGGAAACAGGTTTCCAAAAAGACATTTACACAAAGTCTTCTCAGATAAAAGCCTTTGGCCAAAAGCAAGAAAGGATCATCAGATGACAACGATCAATGCTCAGGCGAAGATTTTCAGTGCAGCGTTCGTTCTTCACTGCAAAACACGTGTAGACACTGATGTTCTTCAGTCAGTTTGAAAATCTAATTTTTCCCTGTGCCCACACATTCAGGGTTTCCCCTGTCCAGTGGCTCTGCCATTCTCCCCATTGCTTGCCTTGTAGAGCAAAAATAGCCCCTATATCATCAGAGTATGAGGAAGGGCGGTGGATATGTGTGGGTCAGCTCAGACCCCCTGGAAAAACAGGCAGTGCTTAACCCCACTCCTGGGATCATTTCTTCACACCTTCCAAGTTGGACTTGATGGGTGAGAGGAACAGGCCGGAGCCAGGCAAGAGGGTGAGATGAGGGAATTCTTTTCTCCTGGTTTCCAAGCTTCAGGGATGAAAAAAAGTAGCATGGGAAAGGGAAGAATCAGTCTTCCAGCATCCCTGGGCTTCAGCATTTGTAGGGCAGGGCAGCGCCCCACTGGGCTTGCCGATGCCACCAGCTTCAGTCCCAACTGAAGAGACAAGCGAGCAGGTGGCTGCTGCAGACAGACGTGCTTTTTCGGCTGCCTTCCAACCAGCCCTCCAGGCCCTGACGTCACTGGCCCCCTCGGCTTAAGCTCTCCTAATGGATAGCCCCTCAGGCCTGCCAGATCAAATTAAGACATACCGGGAACTGCAGCTATATTTGGAACGGCTTAGCGTAAGCAGTGAGATGGGAGCTCCCTGGGCCTGGGGCAATTGTGGGTCAGGAAAAGGGTGACATAATTGGAGCAGCTGCCAGCCTTTGTGGATGGCTGCACTGCAGGCCCCCCATTGACACTGGCTGGATAACCCTTGGGAAATCAAAATGTTTGTAGGATCTCTGGAGAGAGGGACCTAGTTCCTCTTCTCTAGCAGTATAGCAACTCTTAGCTGGGGGTGGGGGTTACTCCTGCTAAGCAGCTCCTTCCTCCTCCCAATGGAAAAGATTATCCTGATGGATATAAGAGCAAAAGAAGAGCCCTGCTGGATCAGCCCATCTAGCCCAGCATCCTGTTTCCAACTGGCCAAGCTGTGCCTCTGAATGCAACAGCCATCCCCTGCTGTTTGTCCCTCAACACCTATCATTCAGGTTATACTTCCTGTGTACGTGGAAGCTCTATAATGGCTAAAAGCTGCAGATAGATCTATCTTCCATGAATTTGGCTACAACGTTTAAAAAGTCATCCCAGATAGTTACTCATCATATCTTGCAGGAAGGCAGAAAAAGAGCAGCTCAGGGTGAAGGACTAAACGAGAAATGCTAGCTTTCCCTACACAAGGTGCTTTTTATGTTGGATAATGTGATTCCCTCACGCTCAGAATTCTAAAAGTGATATGGTCCCATCCTGTCACACGATCCTTTTCAATGTATATCGACTCTCTTGCAACGTAAAGAACTACCATGCTAAGTCAGCACAAATGGGTCTATCTTGCTCAGCATTCCTTCTCTCAAACGTTTCCAATTGGTTTCCTCAGGACTGTTCCCAAGCCAGGCACACTGGTGATGTCCATTCCTCGTGGTTAGCCAACACTAGCCTGCTCTGGAATGGGACACCCCCATTTGGCATTGGTAGGATAGGGCAGCGCCCCGCTAGACTTGCTGATGCCACCAGCTTCAATCCCAGTTGAGGAGACTAGCGAGCAGGTGGCTGCTGCAGACAGATGTGCTGCGGCCTGCCTAGGAGTTTGGCCAAGCAAGGCCTGACAAGAACCCATGTTGGCTTAAATGCTTTTGTTCTTAAAAAAGCCTTTCTTCTGCTTTCTTCCTTGCATCAATAACATTCACACATGCACAGATAGAGTGAGAGGAGGGTAATGTAACTTAATAGTACACTATGTGGAAAAAACATGAAGTGTGTGGCATAACGTACCTTGTGGAAGCTTCCCCCCAGAATGCAGGCACCTGTGAATGACAAGTGGCACAATAGTGAGTAAGAACATTCCTTGAAGAATGCCTCTCCCTTACGCAACATAGTATGTACTTGGGAGAAAGTTCAACACTTCTCCACAGAATAATGTCCATGCTGCAACAGAGGCGTCGCTGGAGGGGGGGGGAGTACTGTACGTTCTGCACCGTTCCACTCTCCGGTACGAGGTGGGCCCACCCTCTCGCCGTCAGAGCCATTCTGTGTGGCGAAGGCAACGGACAGGGAGTCTCCTGCCCGTTGCCTTCGCCACAGCAGCCGCACAGAATGGCTCCGACGGCAAGGGGACGGGGCTACCTCGTACCGGGGAGTAAACGGGGAGTGGAACCAGTGACGTCACTGATGCGTGGCGCAGTTGGCATTTTTCCAAGGGGGCCGTGGGTGGGACGACGCGTCTTCGCCCCACCCCCTGCCACCGGAATGGAACGGAACCTTTTGGCTCCGGTCCTGCTCCATTCCGGTGTCGGGGCGAATGGTTCAATGGTCTGAGGGCACATGATGTCCATTGCCGATATCAGATATCATGGGGTACCAACGTAATAACCTGTAATAATTTTTTAGGGGGAGGTGGGTGATGGTGTTGTCTTCCAGGGAAAGTTGGCCATCCTGACTGGTCATCAAGGACCCCGGACGAAACTCCACTCTTCTATGACCCACCACAGGTACCGTATGTACAGTACAGTGCTGTACATTTTTATGTTGAATCAATCCCATGCACTTCTTACAGATGGCCAGCAGGGGGAAGTAGCGTCCTCAGAGCGATGGTTTTTCTTTGCCAATACAAAGAGTTACACAATGTTCCATACACCAAAAAGGATAGGGACAACCCCCCCCCCCAAAAAGGTACTTAACCCTGTGCAATATGGGACAAGATTCTTATTGCCTCACAATGGCATGTCTGACAAGGATGACGTGGCGACCAGTCTGCTGATGGAGCATGATAAAACTGGGGTGGATGTGAAGAACAGCTGTATATGCCTTTACCGCCAGCCAGTTGTTGATTATCTGGTTAGCTCGAAGGAAAGGGGATTAGCCATGAGAATGAATATCCAAAGCCTATGTGGAGACAGAGCAAGGTTGGAAGTGCGGGACGTGGGAGAACACAGATGTAGTTCTGTTGTTCCAGTGTACGGGCTCTTCTCTTGCATCACAATGGGCAAGTCTGGGGATGAGGTGGGGAGTCAGTTTATACCCTGTCTGTCTGTTTTTAATATGATCTGCTGGGGTTTTTAAACCCTACCTCAGTTAGGAGTACCTTAATATTAGCCCTGCCTTGAGCACTCCGACGGAAAGGCAGGATAGAAATCATTTAAATAAATAAATACATTCTTGAGACAGACTCTCTCATCCATGTATCCAATGCATTACAAGGCATTAGAAGTTAGAAAAGACAGGTCCCTGCCCCACAACGCTTACAATGGAGGAGGGTGGGGTGTTTCAGTCCAATGCGTCATGGAAAAGGTAGAGCTTGTGGAAGGGTCCGAAGAAATAGAATGCGGTAGAGGACATGCCTAGCCTGCAGAATGTCCCAGGTTCAACCCTCGGCATCTCCAGTTAGGCCTGAGAACTCAGCTAGATGAAGCAATGGTTTGATGCAGTAGATGGCAGCTTCCTATGTTAATACTGTATAGAGAGAGTTGGTCTTCTGGGAGGGGGTTCCAGGCTCAGGGGGCAGCAAGGGAGAGTAGGCAAATAGAGAATAGGCTGCTGCCTCAAGCTGGCTGATGGTGGTAGGGTAGAGCTGAAGGAGCGAAGGTCCTGAGCCAGGTTATTGGGGGGGGGGGGGGGGAGAACTAAATGGAGAGCCCTGCAAAGCACCATTTCCACTTCCTCAGGGATGTAGCCCCAAAGGACAGCCACAGGGCTGAGCACAGTCTCTCCCCAGCTGGAAGGGAATTCTGCTTAGGGAAAGGAGAACTCCAGGATTAGCTTCTTATAGGGCTAATGATGGGAATGAACTCAGTTATGTTCACAGAGAGAGAGAGAGAGAGAGAGAGAGAGAGAGAGAGAGAGAGAGAGAGAGAGAGAGAGAGAACGCTTAAGTTCTTTTCCACTTCCCTGTCGTCCGAGTCTATGAATGACAAGAGGGCTCTGGAGAGTAGCTCGGCCTGGATCTCCTCCAAAGAGGGAAGAGGTTGCAGCTTAGCGCTGTGTTGCCATTTTGGGAATGTTGTTTTAGAGCTCAGACTCGCTGCGGTTTGGATAAAAAAATGTGAGGCCTTGGCAGCGACTTGTAACAGGAAAAAATACAAACGGGATCCACTCCCCCTCCTCACCATTATGATTGTTTTTAAAAAAATTAAAAAGCAAGACTTATACAGAATCAGACGAAAAATAACTCCCACTGTCAGTGGCTCTCCAAGGTCTCAGGCTGACAGAGGCCTTTCCCAACCCTGCTCCAGATTTCCTTTAACGAGGGATGCCTGGGGTTGAAAACGAGGGTTTTCTGCCAGGGTCCATCATATACTCAGGGTGACGTATGTGCTATAATTCCATGCATGTGCAGGATGTGGTACGGGGGACAGAACTCAGCTTCTTGAGAATCCCAGATTTTTGTTTTTTTAAATCAAGTTTCTAGTCCTTATGACTGCTGAAATCTCAGAAGCCAGAAGGGTAAGTTGAGTAAGATTTCCAGTGTTTGGGGGGAGAGTTTCACTGCTCCATAGAGCTCCTTGCTCCTTCTCTTAACTAGCAAAGCCAGAAAATAATTTTCCAAATTTGTAGTCACTACAGAAAGTATACAAAATAGGAGAAATTACGTAGATTTGCACAATTTGTGTGGGTTGCAGAATCTGGCTTTTTCTGGTGTGAAATTCAGTTACATTATCAACAAAGATTGTAAATCTATTATGGGTTTAAAAGCCATAAAAAAACTATTCAATATGTTAAAAACACAATTTAAAACTCAAACAAGTTTTTACTTGTTTGAGTTTTAAACTGTGTTTTTAACATATTAAATAGTTTTATGGCTTTTACAGCGCAATCCTTTCTAACTTACACCACCAGTGTAACCAGCGGTGCAGCGAGAACGGGAGGCCCCAGAACGGAAAGGGGATTCAAATCCCCTTTGAATCCCCCTTTGGAGACGATTTGAATCCACTTTCCGTTCTGGGGCCTCCCATTCTTGCTGCACCGCTGGTTACACCAGTGGTGTATGTTGGATAGAATTGTGCTGTTAAACCCGTAATGGATTTACAATCTTTGTTGATAATTGCTGGTCATGAGAGTCTACAAACCTACTTTACAGTTACATTTTTCAATACAAGAGTAAGCACTAGCCCTGCTTACACTGAGGCCAGCCATTGGTCCATCTAGCATAGTACTGCCTGCGGTATCAAAAACACACCAGCTTTGCTTGCCAAACAGCATAAGGAACTATACCTGACGGCGGTGTAGAGGGATATATGGTTAGCATGGCCACTCACTCCTCTTGCATCAAATGTCACCACCTGCAGAAGGAGAAGAAACCACAAGATATTGTATATCAGAGCCCAGATAATGACAGGGGCATTGGAGGGAGGACTTTTAAATGATGGGCTGGGGAGAGGAAAGAGTAGCAAGTGATCCATGGAGCCTCTGGGCCACAGCTGGAGGCCCCTTGCAGGTCCTGTCCCTGAATTTTCATCTGGCCTGTTTCCGTAACGGGATTTAAAGAAAAAAACACAACCAGTATTCTATCCCAGCAAGAATCCTGCTCTCTCTTTTGGACAAATGAGGACTAGGGTGCTGGTGGGATCACTGACAAGCGCTTCAGCACTTTTCTAATGGTAGCAATTTTTATTTTATTATGGGGGGGGGAGAAGTGAATGTGAGAGATAAATCTGCACCAGGTGGAACGGGACACAGCAGGGGAAGTCAGCAGGGAGGAGGAGAAGCAGTTTGCAAACCAACACTAATGATTTACAATTTTAATTGTAAAGACAGCCATGATGGCCACGAAAGCCTAAGAATGTATATTCAACACTAATTATGTTTATATGCACAGTGCGCCTTCAAGGCCAAGCACCACAGGCCTGGTGCACATCATCATCAGCTTGCAGAAAATGGGTGCTTCTGTGCAAAGGGGCCATTTTTCCAAGCATGCTGCTTTGTCTTTTTTGTTCTGATATGTTTTGCCTCCAGCCTCACCTGCACTGTCTTAGCCTGTAGAAACAGAAGCACAAGGAGGATGTATGTTGCGTAAGGGGCTTCGAATCAGGGGGTCTGGTGGCGGGGGGTCGGTGCTTTGTTCTCTGCATCAGAAAGGCTGCTCACAGGGAGAAAAACAGGATGATCTTAGCCTCACTGCTCCACAGCGCCCCCCTCCAACAGTGGCGGAAAGGAAACTGCAGTCAGCCAGTTCTGGAAAACTCACACGCCTTGGAAAGCCAAGAGGGGCCTTGCTATCCTCCTTACATAACATCTCTCCAGGGTGTGGCTCCCAGTCTGAGCTTCTCATCTCAGGAAGAAGGCACCATACATACAGTACTCTTGTCTTGCCTTGCCCTCTTGTCTGCCAGCTCCAGAATCCTATCACCAACTCATCTTTGACCACTCCATACCACTCTGGCCCTTGGCCCCTTTCCTGCCTGCTTCAGAACCTGACCACCAGCCTTTGTGCCTTTGGCTGCGCTTGTTTTTCAACTCCGAAATAGCAGGAAGTGACGTTCCTAGCATGCTTGAATGTTGCTGCTACTGGGGCTCCCAAAAACAACGGAAATTACCGAAAATCAAAATGGCTGCTGTTGCTCCTCGTCCCTCGCACTACACTTCCCAAGCTCTTTTGCAGCCAAGCAGTCTTCCTATTGGTGCATGAGGTCGCCATCTTTTCTAGCTACGAGCTTGCAGTTGAAACTTCTAGCGTGGTGAACGGACTGGAAGGAGAAAAAAAAAAGCGACCCGAGCACACTAGAAGGAGAAAAAAAAAAAACAGCTCTCAAGCGCTCCTAGCGCTAGAAGCTGAAAAACAAACGCAGCCTTTGATTACGCCCTCTGCCTCTGGCCCATTAGATCCTTATTTGCATACAGCAGAACCTGACCCCTGACCTTTGCAACGAGGTCAGACTCCTCTGGGCTTTGACAGCATTGCCTGGCGGCAAGCAGGGGGGGATGAAGAACCTTCTCCTGAGCAATTCTGCTTCCCTTGAAACACCTTAGAAATTGTCTGTGGATTCTGCCGTGTGTGAAACTTGGGGCAGGTCTTTGTCTCAAGGCTCCATGTGAAAAAAGCACTGTCCACCAGCTGACATGTCATGTGCCAGATGGTGGCGGCTGCGGCCGTTTCTTTGTTGGCCAAGGAGCAAACTGGCATTGACAAATGCCTCCCCTGATCCTTGCTGGTCCGGTTCTGCTCCCCGTACACTGGGAAGCAGCTTCGCCCTTTGCTTATCCTCAGCTTTTCCCAGCTCCGGCCCTGTTGCGCAAGCAGCACCCAAAAGCAGTAGGGGAAAGGTCGGAGAGGGAAGATCAAAAGGCCTCTCTACCCGCTTGTTTCTCCATCCTGCCAAGAGGAAGAGCTTCTCTCTCTCTCTCTCTCTCTCTCTCTCTCTCTCTCTCTCTCTCTCATACACACACACACACACACACACACACACACACACACACACACACACACACACACCAAAATGCTGCAAGAATCTCGAGGTGCTGCCTCTGCTGCCTTACAGAAGGGTTTCCCACTTAGCGAAAGGGCCGGCCACACAACCGGAGAGCAAGCCTCATCTTGGCAAGTCACTTTCTCAGCCTTTTCTTGCAGTCATGCTGAGTAACGTTCACTGCTTTAATGGGGTTGCTAATCGAGCAAAGGGTAGAGGGTGGGGAGGGGAAGGAATCCAGCCCAGAAATCAAAAAGGAGGCCATGTGAGTAGCCTCTGCTTTAAATAGCACATGGAGTAAGTCAAGTCAGTGGGAGACTCTCTGCTCCCTAAATGGTGGGAGACTCTGCTCCCTAAATCCCCACCAAGGACGTCTACAGTGTAGATTCTACACAACAAGACTCTACTGTTTGCCCCACCAAATCCAGCGGTGAGGTTCCCAGTCTTGCTCCTGCCACGACCAATCTTATAACGGCAAAAAACACCCTCAAGTCCAGTGGGCCTGTCAGGGTATGGTCCTAGCCAGGATTCAATGTAGAAGTCAAGACAAGGTTGGGGCCAAACCTGAACCTGAATGTGAGACGGGCATTTCCAAGGCATGGGTCTCCAGCATCTGCGGTACCTAAAACGAGGCTCTGGGATCTGAGCACACGCAGCCCATGGCAACTCACTCACCAGGCTGGCCTCCAGTCTCTTAAGCCACACGGCCCAATAACCCAGAGTCTCTGACATGTGCAAAGTTTAAGAAGAGATGGCTACAGCCCGAGAAGTATCCCTGTCCCCATGGGTTGGCAGGCCAGGAAGTTAGAGCAGGGTCACTACAGATCCATCTGGACAGACGCACCATGTTCCCTGCCACAATTTCCTGAATCTAGCTAGCTGTGAATAAAGCAGGGGTTGTGTCCAGGGTATCCAAATTTGGTGCTGTTTTTTTTTTTTTTTAAGAACCTGCTCTCCACCTCCAAGTAACTACCCATTTATAATGGGAAAAGCCAGGAAGCATAAAAGTTGGTTGTAGAACTGAGTCAAAGAGCAAAGCTTACAAAGCACTGGGTAGTGGCAACATGAAAAATTCACCCAGAAGCAAAATATGAGCAGGCTGCGCTGGTGAGAATACGTCAGGTGCCACACTGTTCAAAAAAGGAGCTATGCCACTGGGGCTACTGGGCAAACTCCTTCTTGGAGCACAGAAGAGAACTGCCCCCTTAAATCTGCTGCATCACATCAGGTTGGGGAGTTCATTTGAGAACCAAAACAAATGTCTGCATAGGGGTGTGTTTTTTCCAGCCTCCTCCTTAGGTTCTCCAAGAAAAGGAGTTCAATATCTGGGGATGAGAAGCAAGCTAGTCTCTGAAGTTTTCGACCATCTCCTTTTCCCCAACATGTTCCCTCCAGGGTCAGGTTCTTTCTTTTTGTGGAAAAGAGTGACTGAGAGTTGAATGCCAACAAAGGCATACTCAATCTGTATTTTAGAACACACTGGGAAAAAAGGCAATAATTTTGCACTAGAAAACAGTTACAGGCAGGGCTTGAAGTGTGTTAAAAAAAAAAGTTCCACCTTCCGCTACAGTCAGCACTTTCCTTGAGTCCCCAAGGCTCCATACACCGAGTCTCAGGGCCTGAGCTTCAGACTGGCAACATGGGTGGCTCCTGCTACCACTGGTGAAATCAGGCCAAAGAGTCACCCTACATAGGAAGGGAAATCCCCTGGCTGCTCCCATTTCTGCCACACCAGGGCTGGCGAGCAGGCCTGACTGGTTCTGGGAGTGAGAGGCCACGTCAGGAGAACCTCTCTAGACACAAAGGTTGTTTGCCCAAAGGAAGCTTTGGCTTTCTTGTCTCCACACCTGTTCTGCTACGGCTGCTGATCTTCCAAATGATGCTAAAGAGGCTGGAGGGGAGATGGAACTGGTGGGACCTACCTGGTGCAAATCTCAACATTCCTTTTGAATAAAGTTGGGAATCTGCATTCTCTGTGTTGCAAAGAGAAGAAGGGAAAATCCACCCAAGATCTTGGCATCCACGCTCCGTTTGCAAATATTGGTGTTACGGGAAACGTTACAAGAGTTGTGGGCTGGCACCAAATAATACTTCAAGGTGTGGATCCATCTGCTGAAAGAGAGGCCTTGGCCCAGTTATTGAATGGTTTGTTCAATAAAAATCAGCACCCTATTGATCAGCCTTCATTTCCTCCACACAGATCATTTTGTTGGATCTGCTTATCCTGAGAAAAGTCATAAACAAAATTTACCAAAGCATCAGATCCTATGAGTCCAAAGGAAAGTCTTGAACCTGTCACCTTGAGGATGTCAACACAGCCTGTCACCGTGGCTGGGTTTACTCCAAGCTCCAAACAAAATATGAAAATTCTGTATCTGGCAATTCAAATTCTGTGCCTAGAAAAGCTGAATTCTGCAATCTGCATACATTAGCCACGCTAAGCAAATTTGCACCTCTCTCGTTCCGCATAATTCATTGTACAAAGTTTTATTACAGTGTGCAATTTGTTCTAGACGTGGGGAGAATGAAGGAGGAGACAGACAGGGCTCTGTAGGCCCAACCTGACTGCCAGAAATCTTGTTAAGACACCCCTCTGGCTACTGAGATTTCTAAAGACATAGCCCTCATATTTTCAATTATATCTGCGTAATCACAAAGAGCTAGAAACTTCCTCTCTCTCTCTCTCTCTCTCTCTCTCTCTCTCTCTCTCTCTCTCTCTCTCTCTCTCTCTCTCTCTTTTAGGAAAGCCCAGATTCTCAGGAAATTGAATTCTCCACCTCAGTACCACCTTTTTTTTTAAACTCCCACAGAATAGTACCATCATGCATGCCTATAATTCCACCCCTAAGCTCCAGGGGTTCAAGAGCATATCATGTGACAAGCTCTGTCTTCTATCAGAATTTCATGGTCAGGCGGCATGGGTCTTCTCTTGTCTGAACAATACAACGATTCTACTTCAGATTCTGGCGAACCAGTTCCGCCATCAGAACTTATCAAATCTGGAGGTTTCAGCAGGCATGGAAAACTTCAGGGCTGTTGCAGGGCCACGCTGTGCGTGGGTCTCCCATATAAACAATGGTGTGTTGCAGCAGCCCACAACTTCCTCGACACTTTCCAGATGTGTTGGAACTTTCAACTTCTGACAAGTCCCATGGTGCCTTGGCTTGAACTGGAACTAGTCTAGGCCTTTGCGTCCATCGATGTCCCCTTCAGGCACAGAAAGGAATAGGAATGTGCAGCTTGAGATTTGGCAGGCACTACGAAGCCTCTGGACTGGTTCCTTTTCCTTACCATGAAGACCAGTAAATAACCAGATGCCTGGTCAACAGGGCAGCTTCTTCTGCTGCCTCCCCTACTGGCTCCAGTTCAAGCTCTCATTCTGGCCCCGGCCCCCAACTTCAGCAATGGACCCCTGGGATCCTGGGCTGGAGGATCTGGATTTGGAGATGGCTGCACCACCACCTGGCCTCAGTGCCTACTATCACTCCAAGTTTAACCACCAATCTGCTTCTGAATTCACCTGAGCAGAACGCAGGAGCTGCAGCCTCTAGCTCTACCAAAACCAAAAGAAACCCAATTTCCTCGCATCTACAATTTTCCGCTTGCATTTGAAGGACAGGCTGATGGTGACGGGAGGGAGGAGGATGCCCAGGTTATGAAATTCACTCCCTAGATTGGTTTGCTTGGCACCATCTTTGTTATATTTTAAGAGCCAGGCAAAGAGCATCTTGTTGTGTTGTGTTTTTAATAATGTCAGAGATCCTTGAATGGTATTAGTTGCTGTTGATGTGTGCTGGTCTGCTGCTTTAATCACTGCAGTTTATTGTAGTCTAATAGTATATGCTTTTAAATGGTATGTTATTGTTTTATTAGTGTTGTAAGCTGCCTTGAGGCTGCATAGTGGTGAAAGATGGGATGCAAATTCCATCAATACAATAAGCATTAAAAGCCTCAAATAAAATTAGTGTAAACAAATACAAACAAATAAATCACCACTGTTATAGATCTGGGACAGAAGACAATGTGCCATTTGAGGCTCACAGAAAACCAAGTAACCTGCCAGGACACATTGTGACCTGGATCGAGTGTGAACAGGCCTCACAGTCTGCTCTGCTCTAGAAGAGTTAGATTTGGCACATAAATCTAACATGCAGGAAATTAGTTCTGGCTTCGAGCATGTTAACCTTAGAATTTTTCCGCGTTTGCACTATTTGCTATTGTGCTTGGATAAAATACGGCCGCATGGTTCCCCAGGCGAGACTGAGTTTCTTCACTGAGTTCTAGGCCAGCTGGGAGAATGAGCAATGACATCATGGAAGAGGAGAGAACACACACACACACACACACACACACACACACACACACACACACACACACACACACACACACAGAGTGCGGCTTCTTCTTTTCCTTTCAGAACCTGCTGGGACTGTAGAGGCTCTCACTGCTGCCAGATGGCCAAGGAATTTCGTCAACAAGAGATCCTATTGTCTGCATGACTTATCATGCAATGGAGTCTAAGGAATTTTTCCTCCACCTCACCAGAAGCTTTTTCGACCTCACCTGACACGCATTAACCCCTATCCTAGAAGATCCGCAGCAGTCGCACTGTTTGATTCTATTTGCTCATGGAGTGGGCCACAGAGATTACCTGGCTAGTCTCTCAATGTCACTGCTGAAGCTAAGAGCAGTTCACTACAATCCTTTTCACTCAAGTATTCCATACAGAAGAGCTATGACAATAATGCCACCCACTGGTGGCTAAGGGAATAACAACAGCATGCATTTCAATACACTTTAGTGTCAAGCAGTGCTATCTATGCTAGCCCCTGCTGGGAGCTGGGCAACAAACCTTGACCTAAAGAAGAGAGTGGGCCACCCGGGGTGAGGCAACTCCTGGCCAGACTTAGAAAGACTATGTCACCAGAGGGGTGTTAGAACCCCAAGGCCTAAAGGGCCTCATTTCCGTCCTGTAAAAACCCTTAATCTCTTTTTTTGTTTACTTAGACTAAAAAAAGCAAAAGATAGAAACCTGTGAGTCTCACTCCCAATGAACCAGTTACCAACTCCTTGGACACTGAGCTGCCTCCTGGGGAGGGAAAGAGGATGCCGCAATAGCTACACTCCCCCACCCAAGTTGATTAACTTTCAGCTTTGGGGAAGTTTTTGAATATTATTCAACTTTCTATAACAAGGAGAAGTATCCCCCAACAGCCATCCCATTCCCAAGGAATGCCCCAAAATGCCCCTCAGAGCTGGACAGATCAAAGATCTATTTAACACAGCATCCCATTTCCAGCTGTGGCAGCCTACATGCCCCAGGAATATACAAGGCATAAAGATGATGGCCATCTCTTGTTCTTCAACCTCCGCATACGGCCCCTAAACACAGAGATTCCATCCAGCTATTATTATTTATATAGTTAATATATTTTATCCTGTCTTTTAAAAGCCACCTTTCCCCAAGGTGATGAACAAAAATTAAAACAAAAAAATCATTAAAAAAAAAAGCTATCAGGAGCAACACCCATCAGCCTCTTTAAAAAGTAAACCAAGCCCATGACCTCATCTTGTTCCAGAAGGAGGGAGAAACCCTGTAAATAACAAGACTCTCAAGACTTCTCATTACCAGGTTGATTTGGTTGGATTCAACATGCTTCAGGATCAGGGCAGAGAGCAGGTGCGTTTCCCATTCAACAGATGGATCGTCTGGAAGATCCCTAGGAATAAAAATAATAATAATAGTAATTATTATTTTCGCAAGTTGTCACGACGTGACCAGATCACAGAATAAAAAATTCGCATCATACTGGGAAACTCCGTCGTTTAAAATATTTATTTTTAATAAATATTTAATAAAATTAATTCAACAGATGTGCCAGGTTTTTCCCTGGTGCCAATCAATTAGCGCTAACAGGCTATTGTAGTGTTTCAATCAGCCGGTCTGGTGCGCTAGCTGAATACAGGGCGCCCGCAATACATCCGGGCTCTTCAAAGTTGTATTTTAAGGCTGTCCCAGGTTAATACTGTAGATTTCTGATGATGCCGGCAAATGTTGGTTGGCAAAACGTCAAGCCTATAACATCTGTTGAATTTATTTTATGAAAAATAAATACTGTATTGGTCTGAGTATAAGACTCACTTTTTTCTCCTAATTTAAGTTTTTAAACTAGGGGTGCATCTTATAATCAGGCTGTTGCAATTTAATGCCAGTGATTTAATTACATTTTTTAATAGCGCCAAACTTTAAGGATGCATCTTATAATCAGGTGCGTCTTATACTCGGGAAATACGGTATTTTAAACGACGGAGTTTCCCGGTATGATGCGAATTTTTAATTCTGTGGAATAATAACAACAACAACAACAATAATTTTTAAAAGGTCATACCTATGTTGCAGAAGGAATCCGTAATACAATGAAGAATGACAGAAGAAGAGCCCTGCTAGATCAGGCCAATGGCTTAGTCCAGCATCCTGTTTCCCACAATGGCCCACCAGATGCCTCTGGGAAGTCCAGAAATGGGACATGTAGGCAAACTGCCCTTTCCTGCTGTTGCGTCTTAGTAACTGGTATTCAGATGCACACTGCCTCGCTCTGACCCTGGTGGTAGCCTATTGCTGCCCTCCCTGCCCTCCCCAAAACCGCCCTGAAACACCCTCTGCTCTCCCCCTCTCTGCCCATGACACGCCCCTGCCGCCGACTTACTGAGGCTGACTCAACCCAGGGGTTCACAGCGGCAGTGGCCCTTTGCGGCAGTGGCTTGGACTGGCCTGGAGGCGGTGCACTCTGTGCGCCACTGCTGGGCCTTTGGGGATAGTGGGATGCTCCTCCCGCTGTCACAAATGGGGGATAGGATTGGGTCATCAATGTTTTCTCTGGCTAGGGGAAGGCGCCAAACTTCCACATGCTCTGCAATGAGAAGGCTCCAGATCCAAACCCTGGTATCTCCAGCTAAAAGAATCTCAGGTAGCAGGACTGCGGAGGTGCTGGGAAAGACGTGATGCCAATCAAAGTAGACAGAACAGCTTGAATTCGGATAAGATGACTGCATGCGTCTATAAGAATTTAATGTCTTGGAATTAACAAGTGGGACCTTAACAAGGATGGAACACCACGTGGGGCCCTTAAAATACAATTGGTAACCATTGCTCTAAGCAACACTGGCAAAACATCTGACATGCCAAGTTTACCTCTGAAAACACTGCTGGGCAGCCGGGCAGGTTTTAACTTGTTTCGACAGATGAAGGTCACTTTAGTTCAATGGAAACCAACAGCTGGAGGCAGCAGATCAAAATCCTTAGGAGCTCAATGATGTGAGGGTGAGCCAAAATTAACTCCAAAGTCTTTTGAAAAGAGCAAAGTGCACCTTACAATGGCCCTACGTGCATAAAGTGGTTTAATAGGTCCCAGAAGTTTTAGCTAGTTGATCCACAAACACACTCCAGTGAAATTTAATTTATTCTTTACAAGATTATCTAATGGAAAGGAGCTAAAATGATCGTCAAGCTTAGCCCTTGATGAGGCACAGCATTTTTGAAGAAAGATAGTGTAGCAGCAGGTCAAGTGTGAGTGTGAGCTTGACTTAAACAGAGGGGATCTGTGTTCAAATCTCCACTCAGTCTTGTTGTTCACTAGGTGGTGCTGGGCAAAAATCAACCTAATGTGAGATAAAGTCATGTACTCTCAGCTCCGTGGAGAAAGTATAACACACACATGTACACCATCAGAGAAGCCAGACAACCCAGAAAAAGTGAGATGGTTCAGACATTAAAGTCAAACCATGGTTTGTAGGAAGCATGAACTGACACCATCCAACAAATGGTAGTTTGCAAACAGCTGTTAAACCAGGATCTAGTGCAGTATGGGGACTAGGGGAGTGCAGACAAAGGTTTCAAGGGAGAGTTGGGTTTGGGGAAAGGATTTAAAAGAAATAAGGGAGGTGGCATCACAGAGGCTTTGTGGGAGGCAGTTCTAGGCCTCCCACAAAGGGGGCAGCAAGGGAGAAAAAATGGAGGCGTTTTATTGAGCAGGACACTTTAGGCTGGTGGCAGGTGGTGAAGGCAGAGCAAAAATCACAGACACGGACTCACAGGATATGGAAGTGGGGAGGTAATAGGGGAGGGGATAAACCATGGTGAGTTTTAAAGATTAGAATGAGAAGCTTATGCAGGATGCGGGATCCAGAAGTAGGCAGGAAGCTAGTGATGGTGATGAGCTTCTAAATCTAAGAGACGACGACGACGACGACGACGACAACAACAACAACAACAACAACATACAGTATTTATATACCGCCTTTCTTGGTCATTGGATTTCTCCTCTGACTTTAATCCAAGGCGGTTTACATGGGCAGGCTTTCCCAACCCCACTAATGGGGGTCTTTACAATCATATATATATAGAATATAAATGTTCAATCTTTCATGAACAACTGCATTCCAGATGGTATCCTTTGCAGTCTGGCCTCTCCCTGGCCGTCAATTGGATGTCAAAAATGGAACATGCCTTGCCTACATCAGTTCCAACAAACAACATCACTTAAAAAAAAATACGTGGAGAAATATAAGCACAACTGTTCCTTATTAAAAAGAAAAAGAAGAAGAAGAAAAGGCTGGCCTGAGTCCATTCTGAGATATGCCGTGACCTTTCCAAAAGTACAGCCAAGCCAAATGCAATTAACAGCTTCAGGCTTCGTGAGGTATTTGGCATTTAGTGGGTTAACTCAACATCGGTGCCCAGCTCAAGGTCCCTGGCACAGAGATAAAGGACTGTCCTAGAGGGATGTGAACTTTAACGTATTCCCTAGAGCCTGTTCCAATTGACAGTTTCCCCACCCGCTCCATTCCCCTGCTTCTTCTTGTCCTCTGGATCCTTTGTCTTTCATTGGGGCTGTCCCTGGTCATCATAACAGAGGGATCAAGATATCTATCACACAGCTCTGCCACTGGGAGAACGGGAAGGTTCTCTGGATCCTTTTACAGCCAGTCTAAATCAATGCCAAAGGGCGGGGGGGGGGGGGGAACTTGCATTTTACACTGGGCTGAAAAAAAACGGGATGGATGGCAATGCAGAGCATGCGACAAGAGGCTAAAGTTCTTTGGAAGACATCCCCTGCCTGCTCTGTCTCAGAACCTGCTGCTACACCTGGGAGTGCCCGATAACTAAGTCAATTTATGTTCTCTTGGGCGCATTGTTTGCTCCACTCAGATGGGCCATGGAGACCTTGTTGAAACAGTCTTATCTTGGGCAAGTCTCATTTTGAGAAGCGAGGGTGGCATTTTCAGAAGCGACTTGGGAACAAAGACCAATTTAATCATCACCCGCAAAGCTCTGATGGCGCCACCACAGCTCCTGGGATTTGCACTACCTCATGTTCCCAAAATTACGTGACACCTTCCTTCGCTGCAAAGATCACCACGCAGCCCGCCAGTTAGGCTCAGGATAAGACTGTCTCTTGCTTGTTGAGCTCCCGAAGTATCCTGCTCTGTGGCAATAATGAAGGATAGCAGAGCAATGAAGTCCCTTTCAACAGAAACACATTTTATTTCTTGCAAATATGCTCCTCGCCTTTCTATAAAAATAACACTAAATCAGTGATTTTCAACCAATGTGCCGCGGCATATTGGTGGTCCGCAAATGGTCCGCAGGTGTGCTGTGGGAGTTTGGGGGAGGGTCATTTATTAGTAGGGCCACTGGGGGATGTGAGCCCTCCACCAGCAGCATGGTGTGCCTTGACAAATGTAAAAAAATTGATGGTGTGCCTTGACAATTTTACTGCCTTGTCAGTGTGCTGTGAGATGAAAAAGGTTGAAAATCGCTGCTCTAGATCAGGGGCCTTCGAACCCAGCCCGCAGGCTGGATCCAGCGCACCAGAAACGGCGTCCAAGCACGGTGGTGGCAGAGCCTTACTGTTCTGCCCGGTAGCCTCCAAACTTTGTGGTCGATCTTTGCAGAAACTTGCACCAGGCAGCCGCTTCCGCTGTACGTCGCCCCAGAAGGCTCTGCACCCCGATTTCCTGGGGGAGGCTGCTGCCCGGCGTGAGTATCTGCAAAGATCGGAGACAAAGATAGGAGGCTACCGGGAGGAACAGTAAGGCTCCGCCACTGCCGCACTGCGCCCGGACGCCGTTTTGTTGTACAGCGGACTGCGGTTTGGAGATTGCTGCTCTAGATATAATAGGCAACAAAATAAAAATAAAGGTATTATATGAAGACGTGATCAAATACCAGATTATGCAAGTGGAGTGCTACTCAGTGCAACAAGGTGCTCAAGACTGGGGAGTCAAAGCCTAGGAGAGTTCTATATATTAGGGCCAGCAGGGCCCCTATTGATTCCCCAGGTCACCTGATTCTTCTTGGGCGAACTAGCTGCAGTTTCCTGGGTGCTGCAGAGCAGCAAGGCTCAAGCCAGCCAGTCTCTTCCCCCTGAGCTGTCCCGATGATGGTACAGGCCCTGCTTTGAGACACATGCCCCTGGTGCCTCAGTTGGCATGGATGGGCTGGCCCTGGCAGCAGGCAGACCCCACCTTCAAACAGCACCAAAACTGCCAGCTGAAAACGGTAAAAGCCATATCCAGTTTGGCCCACTAACATAAGAACATAAGAAGAGCCCTGCTGGATCAGGCCAAAAGCCCATCTAGTCCAGCTTCCTGTGTCACACAGTGGCCCCACCAGATGCCTCAGGGAGCACACAAGACAACAAGATACCTGTGTCCAGTCGCCACTCCCTTGCACCTGGCACAGAGAAAACCCACTTCTAAAACCAGGAGGTTGCTTATGGCTTGTAACCTGTGATGGTCTTTTCCTCCATGAATCTGTCCAAACCCCTTTTAATAAGAATCCAAACCCCTTTTAATAAGAAAAGGCACCATTGCTTCACTGTGTCTCCTGTGAAGGCACCCTTAAATTCGGAACACGGACCCTTCAGAGCTCAATCGTATCCTGCCTGGTGGGCAGCATTCCAAGTCCCTCCTTCAACTGATTTGTGTCATCGTAATATATCACCATGAATTATGAACCACTTCTAAGCAGGAGCCTAATGCCCGTTCTCAGAGATGACACAATTGCTTATCGTAATGTGAAATCTGGTATTCCTCTGACGTCGGTGCCTCAGAGGCCTGTTGATAAATGGGAGCACAAGACGCTGCAGGAACAAGTTCATATTCATCCCCCTTTAGACGGGAACAACTGGCACAGGCGTCTGGGTGAGCGTAAAACCGAAGGGAATGAGAGCTAGTTTGGAACGTTTAGGGTTTGTGTAGAGGCAATGTGCATGAGTGCAGGGTGCGCGCATGTCTCACCAGCAGAAGAGCTGTACTGTATTCTATTTCTGTCTTCAGGAAGAAAGTCAGGATTTCAAGGGGCCACTATGAGACCAGCTCCAGTAGGCAAAATCAGCCCTCCAGAATGGCACAGGGTCTGCTGCCCCTCAGTACTATCACCATCCTCCAGAGACAGCACAAAGGCTGTGACACACTGCAGGCGACGTGGCATGAAGCGCTGGGAAGCGGCACCGTGCGGCTGCTTGCGTGCAGTGGGTCCCACACTCTCCTTCTTCGTGCGGCAGTGCGCGTGAGCTGCGGAGCCATGCGAGAGGAGATGAAAATATTTAACTTCGCCCAATCAGCTGGCGAGTTCAGTGCAGTGGGGCGGGACGCGAAGGGAAGCGCAGCCAATCAGAATCGAGTCTGAAAAGACTCGATTCTGATTAGCTGAAAAAATGGGAGGGAGATAGAGAGAGCCATCCCCCCCAGTCTGTATAGACTGAAAGCGGCACCGCGGCGTCTGCACTGTATCACAGCCTTATTGGAATGCTCTGCTTCTTTCCATTTCGGGGGGGGGGGGGATGATGACACAGGCCTGAAAGTGACCCCCTTCCAAACAGTGGAGCTTGCACTGTTCATACTCTGAGTGGCATCATATAAGTGGCGTGATGGGAATTTAGGAGGAAAAGGTGGCACCATTGCTTCACAGAAGAAAGCGCTTCACCTGCTTAATTTCTGCCTATCGGCCAGAGGTTAAAAACACAGGAGTCCGATGGGGACATTTTTGTTTTTAACATCTATGACTGAAAAAGAGCTCGGCATAACATGGAAGTCTGTGCTTCCAGCATTTGGGACAACAGCTCTGCCAGTAAAAGTTGCACTTGAATACTGTACCAGGTGCTGGAGGGTAAACAACAGGGAAACACTCTCATCTCCAAGAAGCCTACAAGGCGGGCATGAAGGCACCTGGTTGGGCACTGCTAAGCCAGCGGACTGACAGGGGGTGCCTGCCATCGCCTCCATTCGCCCACCTCCACCGCCTTTTACTACTTCTTGGATCCAAAAAGGAAGAGAATGGAGCAGAAGAGGAAGTGTACAGGAGATAAGTAGGAGGCTAGAGCAGAGGCATCACTAGCATTTGCATCTCGCGGTGCGAGAGCTCATCGCATCACCCTAGTGATGTCACTAGGATTGGTGTCACCCAGTGCGGTAACTCAAACCCCCCCACCCACCCCCATTAACTTTATTTTAGTATATAACAGTACAGGTCACCCAACTAATCAGAAACCAACAAAAAACGAGTGGCCAACTTTTGATGACACTCACACAACTGAATGAGAGTTCTACCATTAGCTCTTATACATAGAAATGAGAGCTGACTCATACTAACACCTTATTTAGTATGGTTCCATGCTGTGTCATAACACCTTATTGGCTCTCAGAACAGGAAATCCACTTTTTGTTACACAAGTCAGTTGTATTTTCTTTCTCTGGTTATTTGGCCATAACCTTTGACAGTATACGGATATTTCAACACGGTTTGTTTCATTACATTCTGCATTAAATTACCTTTCCAATTATATAACATGATGGTACTATCCATAAATACAAGGTTTCTACAATTTTGGCCACTAGTGGTGTCACACACACCCCGGGGGTGCAGTCCGCACCCCCTGCACCCCCCTCATGACGCCACTGGGACATTGGAGATGTTCTGGCCTAACACACTCATCTCCTTTGCACTTCCTCTTTCATTCCATTGTCGTCTTTCTTTTTTGAATTCAGGGAGCAGAAGGAGGTAGCAGCTGACATGCTGCCAGATAAGGGGGAGAAGCATTGGGCACCTTGCCTTAGGCACTGGGATGTCTTGTGCTGGCTCTGCCACAGCTGGAAACAGGGTGCTGAATTAGACGAGTCCACCTGGGTCTTTTCCAGCAAGACAGTTCTTATAACCTTACTTTAAAGTCCTAGTTCCACTTATTCGGCATTAATGGTGTTTAGAATGGTGACCGAGCTGGCATGGTCACAGCCCACTGTGGTGCATTTGCAATGAGACGTTCCCCCTTCACCTTGGAAGCTGTGATGGGGGCAAGCTAGAGCAACAAATCCAGAAACTGCAGATCCTGCCTGCCCGTTTTCGTTGTGCCAGGAAGGAAATCCACCCCTCCTGGCAGAGTGGAAGTGGTGACTGGTCAGATGGAACAGGAATTCAGTGCACTCTTTTCCAAGTAGCTATATATTCTTTTAAACCACCTACAGGCTGGTACATGACGTCCCCATATAAGAACAATGTGCAGACAAGCTCCTACCGCACATTGCAATCTACCCACAATCCCACAAGGGGAAGGGGACCTCCGGGCAAGAGAGGAAATGAACAGTACCTCTAGTCAGGCCAGCAATCTCCCACTGTAGAAAAACAGATTAAATAGAACATCCCCCCTCACAGGCCAAGAAAATACAAGGATTTCCTATCTTTCAATCCTAAAGTTGGCTTCCTACCTCTGAACTAATACCCTGTTTCTCCATGCTCAAGAACTTCATACATCATTATGTCAAACAACAGGGTGTATAGTGAAGCGAACAGCCGATCCTGCGTGTCGGGACCAAGCTATGCCAGCTGTCCCAGAAAGCAGAACAGGAGTGAGTATGTGTGTGTTCCTCTCTAGCCCAGGATCACTGCTGTCAGGAGCACAGCAGCCAGAAAGTGCGGCTCTCCTGACCAGGCAAAGGCAGAAGATCAGGCTCCTAATAGTTATACCAGGGGTGGCCAACCTTTCAACACGAATGCTCCTGGCCCTTTAAATGGTTGTATTAGGTGAGGGCATTTCAGCAGGTGCAGCTGCTTTAGCAGCACCATCAGCAATTGCCAAGATTCTGTCTTCCACACAACTCTTAAGAACGCAGAGGCTCTAATGGTGTAAGGTTGGTCACCCCAGGTTTATACTATGCCTGGCCAATCCAGATGCTCCATATTGCCTGCCAATCCCAGGGCCCAAAATTGCACACCCTTAGCCTCTAAGAAGACACTGAGGCCTGTGCACACACAAACCTAGATCCTAGCTGCGGTCCCAATCGTTGGGCTCAATGAAAACATTGACAGGCAGATCCTGACTAAAAGGATCTGACAGGCAGATCCTGACTAAAAGACGAATTGCTGAAATGGCTGGCCGCCGCAACTTAGGCAGGATGCGGCCCGCACTGGCGCGGCCGGGGCTTATCTCAGGGGAAGGGGACGTTTGTCCCCTTCCTCCAATATAAGCGTCAGAGGCCCCAATGGGTCTCTTCGGATGCGCGCTAGCTCTTTAGCTGGCACGTGTCTGGGGAGGCCATGTAAGGCCAGCCCAGCCCGGGAAGGATATTGGCACAACCCAGCGCCAAAATAGCCAGGCTGGTCAAATGGCCCCCGCCCTCCCGGCGCAGCACCTACCTGCGTCTGGCGGCGTGGGTCATCGAGGACAGCAGAGTGAACAGCGCCGGCCTCTGCACTGGCGCCACGTATCCCAAAGGAGCTGCAAAGTGCCTTACGGCATTTTTGGGACACCTTAGGCCGACGGAGCACTCGCTCCGTTGGCCTACATTTACACAGGATTGGGCCGTCAGTGTGAAGCGGTGGTGAAAAAGGCAAATTCCATGTTAGAGGTTTCGAGGGAAGGGACTGAAAATAACGTGGCAACAAGATTCAGTAGATCAGCAGCAGATTCAAGGCAGATAAAAGAAAGTGCTTCAATTAATTTATGCCACAAGATCTAATAAGGATTACTGACTTATAGGGCTCTAGCTTAGGGGCAGAACACCTGCCTTGCAAGTAGAAGGCCCAAGGTTCAAACCCTGTTATCTCCAAGAAGGACTGGGAAAGAGCCCTGGAGAACCACTGCCAGCATGGACCAGTGGTCTGACTCAATATAAGAGAGTTTCGTACGTTCCTAAGGCGTCAAAAGCAGACTGCACACAATCATGGAGGGTAGTTCTATCAGTAGCTATTAGCCAGGACAGCCAAATGGAACCTCCTTCCACAGAAGCAGTCTACCGTATAATACCTCTGTCATGCTAGAAACAAACCCATCTAATTGGATTAATTGGGTGAGGACAGCTGCCTTCATACCCTCCTTGTGGTCTTCTCAGAAGAAGCATCTGGCTGGCCACTGGGGGAGAGAGAACGCTGGACTAAATGGACCTTTGCCCTGATCTGGCAGGGCCCTTCGGATGTCCTACCCATTTTACTTTCCCACCCTGCTAGACTGGCTCTCTGAGATAAAGATAAATAACTCAGAAGAACTCAGATGCTCGGAATGAAGAGCACCAAGCCGAATGACCTTTAGTCTTCCGCGGTCTCTCTCAATCTCTCTTAATGTAAACATTATGCAACCCAAAGGGCTTTGCCATAGGAACCACAATAGCAACTGGCGTGTCTCCGCCTCCTCGTCTCCCGCGCTCCAGAGTAACCCCAGGTGCAGCTCCAGCATGCACAGCGCTCTCGTTGCCTCAGGGACTCAGTGATGTAGCGCCTCAACTTTGGCCCACTAGAAAAACTCCCATTTTGACTGATAGGGCTGTTCAAAAGCTGTTTATACTAGTCACATGGGGGAGGGATGGAAAGCGAGAGAGAGAGAGAGAGAGAGAGAGAGAGAGAGAGAGAGAGAGAGAGAGAGAGAGAGAGAGAGAGAGAGAGAAGGGTTTTGGCAGCCTGTCAAAAAGCCAAGCAAACAAGGCTTGGAGGCAATTTTAACTCTTCCGAGCCAGGGTTCTTGGCTGTACTCTCCCACTAGCCAACTCAAAAGAATAGTTTGGTTTGGTTTTGCAAAGGGGGTGCTGTTATTGCAAGGGCAGCCACAACAGCCATCCCATCACCCTTTCCCAAGTAATCTTTTGAAACTGCAGAGAAGAAGGGGTGTAAGGAACCTTTGACAGAATTCTCAGCACCCTCATAATTCCTGAAATCTGACAGGGTGGTGGTGGTGGCAGTGAGCCACGTCAGAGAAAGTGGTATAAAACCGAAAGAAGTTGGGAGGGACTCTTGTCAAGATAAATGCACATCCTTTTCAACATTTCCTTCAATAACTGAGGGCCAAAGGAGACGGGAGGGCGGCAAAGGCTCATTTCTTTTCACATGCCCACCCTGTTCACATACAAAACAGGTGAGGGGGCATTTACCGTACTTTAATAGCATGGGGAGCACTAAGGTATCTGCCTCCCATGCCTCACTTTACCTCACTTTCAATCAGAGTGGACACGGGAGTAACCACTGAGGGTCAGCTCCAGAGGACCTTGGCACAGTGCCTCACCAGGCCAGTCCACCTACAATGTTGGTGGACTCCCTCTAAGTTTAAAGGGAGCTTATGTGGGTGGTGGCAATAGTCTGTGAAGCTGTGCGGCTGTCACCTTTTTTTTTCTACCGACAATACGAAGCCCTCACCACAGTGCAGAATCACAGTCAAATAGCATCAGGACAGGTGAATGGCACTCTGGGTAAAAAAAGAAGAAGATGGCAGCCACCAAGAGAAGCTCTGGGGTGCAGGGCCCAATCCTCCCCAGAGATTGGGGAGCCCTAACATTAGCAATGAGTTCTGCTGGGGCACTGGATCTATGACAGCACCCAAACGATACCACATGGGGTGCTGGTCTGCCATCATGTCTACTTGGGTCTTGAGTGCAACTTGCTGGGAAGAGGCCACCAGAGAGTGGGAATTCTACCCTAAACAAAAACATTAAAATTCTGCATTGGGGGAAACTGAATTGCACCATTGATGATATATATTATATAAACTGACGGTTCTGCACACATATTTTGCAAAATTTATTTCCGCAATGTTTACTATTTTGCATAATTTGTTCTAGTTTTGCCAGCCACAGGGAGGGGCAGGGAACTACGGTATGCAGGGCATTGAAGGGCATTGAAGGCTCCCTGAGACATCTGGTGGGGCCACTGTGTGATACATGAAGCTGGACTAGATGGGCTTTTGGCCTGATCCAGCAGGGCTCTTCTTATGTTCTTTATGTTCTTATGAAGGGGCACCCACAGCCCAGCCACTGCAGGTTAAAATTCCAGCCCTCTCAAATAATTTCCAAGTCTTCAGCAGGTCCACTGCCAGCACTCTTTCAAGCCCATTTTCCCAGCCACAGGGGCTAGAAATTTGGTTTTAAAACACTCAAATTATTTTTAAAGATTACTCCAAAAGAGATCCTCCTTCCCCCCCCTTCCTGCCCTGAAGCATGCAGGCTATTACTCATATTACCCTTCTTCTCTACTTGCTTTCCTTTATATTGATGTTACCGAGTTTTTTAATATGAAGGGAAAAAAGAAAAAAGAGGCAATGCAGTACAGTGGTAAAGAAGACCTCAATCGTACAGCCCGATCCTCTCTAACTTTAGAACGGCGGAGCACGCGCTCCGCCGCTCTAAAGTGTTGCAAATGCACCATAAAGCCATTAATCATTTTATTTTGTCTGTAAACCGCTTTGTGAACTTTTTGTTGAAAAGCGGTATATAAATACAGATAATAATAATAATAATAATAATAATAATAATAATAATGCGTGTTTGTGATGACTCGGGAGTAAGGGCTGCCGGTGCAGAGGCCGGCAGCCCTCACTCCCCTGGTGGACTGTCCCTGTGCCCGCCGATACAGGTAAGCCCTGCACCAACTGGTGCAGGGGCGGGGGGAGGGCAGACCGGGCAGCAAGGGAGGGGGGCCATTGGTCAAACTGGGTGCGGAGAGGGCAGGGATATCGGTGGCATGCTCCACTGATATCCTCGGCCCTTTCCCGGCCTGGTTAGGCCTTACCCCGCCGCCTTGGGATGTACGTCAGCTTCAGAGCTGGCGTACATCTGAGGAGGTCCATAGGCCCTGGGCAGCTCTACATTCAGGGAAGGGAATGAATGGCCCCTTCTTCTGAGGTGTTCCCAGGCTGCACTGGTGCAGCTTGGGAACGGGCTCAGGATCCTGCGGCCGGTCCTTTAGGCCGGCCGCGTAAAGTTGCACAGGATAGCGCTGAAAATCAGCTTTCAGAAAGCCAGTTTAGGGGAAAGCGAGGCTCCAGAATTTCACTCTCCATGGCCCAGAACCTTGGCAAAGAATTTGGACAGGAGTGGCTACGCAGGATTTGAAGCTCTAGCTCTTTTCTGTTTTTATCTGGGTCCCTGTTCATCTTCTGGTTGGCAACACATCTCAGGCGCCTGACAGTGCAAGATTCTCTCTGCACGCTGCACTCTGAACTTTAAGGCTACAGCCAGGCTCAGCTTTATTTGGTGCTGCAGTTTCCATGGACTTTAACAGGCTTCTCAGCAAACTTGCTGCTGAATTTCTAAAAAAAACTTGAGTGAACTTCCTTTGCTGTCCAAAACACAAGACAAAAAGGTTGGCTCAGTTCACGGCTGAAAGCAGCACAGTGCATCATGATCTCGACTGACGGCATGAAGCCACGAGTGGCCTGCGGGGAGAGGAGACCATCAGCACAGCTGTACCAAGGAGTGCTCTCATCCCCCCGTCGTACCATGTGCTAATGCAAGTATCTAGCCTGGCCTTCTCGGACTCTGCACAGCTAAAATATTTTAGTAAAGATGCAAAAACCAAAAATCAGGGGAAGGGTATCACACCCACAAAAGTAAAACAGTCTCTCAGGACAACATATTTATAAAGCGTAGACAGAAGGCAGAATGGGTGCAGCACCTACTGGTAAGCGACCGGAACTCATTTCCCTGCTCCTCCCTTTTAACTGGGCAAATGGAGAATGCAATGGGAAAAGAATGTTCTTGCTTTCTCACCCAAAGCTAGAGAGGGCTCCTCCTCTCATCACCTCCAGATGATAGAAGGAAGCCACTTTGGGAAAATCTCTCTTCTTTTGTCCCCTTCCCCCGTGTCGAGCCACAGCAACCCCTATGGGGCTACGCAGAGGCAAGCCAGCAAAATGGCCGGCGCAGCTTCAAGCATCCCCACATCGGGCTTTTGGATAGAAATGAGATAGGTACATTTTTTAGAGTGTCCCCCTGCCCCGTGATAGTCCACTTGCAAAGAGGAATCTGACCCGAGAGAAATAGCGAAGATAACAGTGATAATGAATCTGTCTTCATACATTTTGAATGAAGAGAGGTCAATATTGTCCCTACACCTTAACACAATACTTTTAGGACTCAGGTAGACATTTTCAAATTAATTAGGTTATTGAAGCTGAGGGATATTTTGGAGAATTCTAATTAGATTTTTGAGCAAGTCTTTTCATTCTAAGTCCTGATATGTTCCTGTAACATGTAATCATAGTATCCCAAACATTTCAGGAGGTGGTATTGAGGGATGTTCAATCTATGGAATGGAAATCTGGCATAATTTTTCGTGTAAAGATAGGTTGCTGCTTGGATGCTTTAGTTAGAAATCCAGCCATAATTATTAAATCACCAGATAAGAGGGTGCAATTATTTTTTTTTCACATTTTTATACCACCCTTCCTCCAAGGAGCTCAGAGTGGTGTACATATTTCCTCCCCTCCTTTTTGTCCTCACAACAACCCTGTGAGGTAGGTGGGGCTGAGAGATAGTGACTGGCCCAAGGTCACCCAGGAAGCTTCATGGCTGAGCGGGGATTTGAACCTGGATCTTCCAGGTCTAAGTCCGACTCCCAAACCACTACACCATCCTGGCTGGCAATTATGACACAGGACAGGAAGGCTTGTTGTAGAGAAGTACAATGACAATTAAGGGATTCTAACAACGATCACACTTTATCCTATAATCTACCTAAGAAGAACTTTTTTGCCCTCAAACGTGTTGTTCAAGAAGCTATTGGTTTAGGGCTATACTGACATTTCAACGGTTAATTTCTGCTTAATTTCATTTCAACGGTTAATTTCTGCTTAAAGAACATTCTAGAGTTCCTGTTTTTTTTACATCTTCTTGCCTGTCTGCTCCAGACAGACCTATTTCCAAAAGAGTCTATTTCCAAAAAGAAGGAAGGTAAAAAGAGTCCAATCGCTCCAGAGTGCATGGAGGCTGTTTAAAACAACAGTCATAGAGGCCCAGCGGGAGTGTATCCCACAAAGGAGGAAGGGCTCGACCAAGTCCAGGAGGGTGCCGGCATGGCTAAAAAGCACAGTTAAGGAGGCTATAAAAGGCAAGGAAGCTTCCTTCCGTAAATGGAAGTCTTGCCCTAATGAGGAAAATAAACAGGAGCACAAACTGTGGCAAAAGAAATGTAAAAAGATGATATGGGAGGCCAAGCAAGACTTTGAGGAACGTATGGCAGGCAACATAAAAGGGAATAATAAAAGCTTCTTCAAATATGTTAGAAGCAGGAAACCTGCCAGGGAAACGGTTGGTCCGCTGGATGGTGAGGGAGAGAAAGGGGTGATAAAAGGGGACATGGAGACTGTAGAGAAATTAAATGAGTTCTTTGCATCTGTCTTCACGGCAGAAGACCTCGGGCAAATACCGCTGCCGGAACGGTCTCCCCTGACTAAAGAATTAAGTCAAATAGAGGTTAAAAGAGAAGACGTCTCAGACTTAATTGACAAAATAAAGATCAATAAATCACCAGGCCCGGATGGCATCCACCCAAGAGTTCTGAAGGAACTCAAGAATGAAGTTGCTGACCTCTTGACCCAAATATGCAACTTGTCCCTTAAAACGGCCACTGTGCCAGAGGATTGGAGGATAGCTAATGTCACGCCAATCTTTAAAAAAGGAAGGAGGGGGGACCCGGGAAACTACAGGCCGGTCAGCCTAACATCTGTTCCAGGGAAGATGGTGGAAAGTCTCATTAAGGATAAAATCTTAAAATACATAGAAGAACAAGCTCTGCTGAGGGAGAGTCAGCATAGCTTCTGCAAGGGGAAGTCTTGCCTCACAAACCTGTTAGAATTTTTTGAAAAGGTCAACAGGCATGTGGATGCGAGCGAACCCGTGGATATTATATATCTGGATTTTCAGAAGGCGTTCGACACGGTCCCTCATGAAAGGCTCCTGAGAAAATGCCACAGTCAGGGAATAAGAGGGCAGGTCCTCTTGTGGATTAGGAACTGGTTGAAGACCAGGAAACAGCGAGTGGGAGTCAATGGGCAATTTTCACAATGGCGAGAGGTGAAAAGCGGTGTGCCCCAAGGATCGGTCTTGGGACCGGTGCTTTTCAACTTATTCATAAATGACCTGGAGTCGGGGATAGGCAGTGAGGTGGCCAAGTTTGCAGATGACACTAAACTTTTCTGGGTGGTGAAGACCAGCAGGGATTGTGAAGAGCTCCAGAAGGATCTCTCCAAACTGGGAGAATGGGCAGCAAAATGGCAGATGCGCTTCAATGTAAGTAAGTGCAAAGTGATGCACATTGGGGCAAGAAACCAAAATTTCACATATACACTAATGGGTTCTGAGTTGTCTGTGACGGATCAAGAGAGAGATCTGGGGGGGGGGGGTGGACAGGTCGATGAAAGTGTCGACCCTGTGTGCGGCGGCTGTGAAGAAGGCCAATTCCATGCTTGGGATCATTAAAAAAGGGATTGAGAATAAAACGGCCAATATCATTCTGCCTTTGTACAAATCGATGGTAAGGCCACATCTGGAGTATTGTGTCCAGTTCTGGTCACCACACCTCAAAAAGTATATAGTTGAATTGGAAAAGGTGCAGAAAAGAGCGACCAGAATGATTCGTGGGCTGGAGCACCTCCCTTTATGAAGAAAGGCTACAGCGTCTGGGGCTTTTCAGCCTAGAAAAAAGGCGCCTGAGGGGGGACATGATTGAGACGTATAAAATTATGCATGGGATGGAGAGAGTGGATAGAGGGAAATTCTTCTCCCTCTCGCACAACACCAGAACCAGGGGACATGCACTAAAATTGAGTGGAGGGAGAGTTAGAACAGACAAAAGAACATATGTCTTTACCCAGCGTGTAATTCATCTGTGGAACTCCTTGCCACAGGATGTGGTGATGGCATCTGGCCTGGATGCCTTTAAAAGGGGTTTGGACAGATTCATGGAGGAAAAGACCATCACAGGTTACAAGCCATAAGCAACCTCCTGGTTTTAGAAGTGGGTTTTCTCTGTGCCAGGTGCAAGGGAGTGTCAACGGGAAACAGGTTATCTTGTTGTCTTGTGTGCTCCTTGAGGCATCTGGTGGGGCCACTGTGTGACACAGGAAGCTGGACTAGATGGGCTTTTGGCCTGATCCAGCAGGGCTCTTCTTATGTTCCAGGTCCTGGATCAATATTCAAACTTTTACCATAGTACCATATGTTGATTTTTTTTCTTGTATCTTTTATAATATGGATTTTATAAAATCCTATATTTGTGACACCAACAGCGCAATCCGACTTAACTTTTTTGCCATTGTAACCAGCGGCCCAGCCAGAACGGGAGACCCCAGAACGGAAAAGGGATTCAAATCCCCTCCAAAAGAGGAATTCAAAGGGGATTTGAATCCCTTTTCCGTTCTGGGGCCTCCCGTTCTCGCTGGGCCTCTGGTTACAACGGCAAAAATAAGTTGGATTGCACTGCAAATTTCATAAAAGTAGAAGGCTTGGATATACCATAGATGGTGATATTTGTTTGATGACTATATAGGGTGTTAATTACATGCACACATCTATATTATATGAGGAAGTTAGAACAATGGTGAATCCATTCTGACAGTACAATTCTGTCTAGAAATGGACTGGTGGAGTGACCACTCCGCTGGTCTAGGCTGTCGCAAACGTGCTGTAAAGCACATTTGTGGCACCCAGAGAGTAAGCAGTGCTGGCGCCGCTCTCCCCAGCCCAGATCCGAAGCTGCGCCCACTGGGGAAGGTGAGTTCCCCGCGGGTTGGTGGAGGGCGCATGGGGAGGGCAGAACAGGGTATTCTGGGGGTGGATGGGATTGGTCAACTGGCCTCAGGGAGAAGAGGGATTGTTGGAGGCCTCCTCCTCCGAATCCTATCCCCTTTCCTGGGCCTAGCCGCCATTACATGACCGGCTTGAATGTGCGCCAGCAAAACAGCTGGCGCACATTCGAGTAGACCCATCGGGGCAGCTGGAGTTCTACTAGGGGTAAGGGGACGAATGTCCTTTTACCCTGAGGAGGCCTCCAGCTGTGCTGGGGCAGAACCAATCCTGGTTAGGATGTGGCAGGCACCTTATTTGCATCGCCGCGTTCTGCTAGACAGAAATTGGGTCCCCCTAGGTCAGGGGATAGAAATTCAATAATAAACAAACAAACGGGAGAATTCTGATCCGCCTACACATTTTTTGTTGAATCTATTAAATCTGATTTCAAAATTATTTCATTTTGATCAGCACTTTTATTTTCAGATTAAAGAAGTGTCAATGGGGAGTCCAGCATGTCACTTACCATAATAGTGCCAGTATGGAAGAGCTTTGAACAGGGCATCATTTTGTATCCTGTCATGAATTATTTTTAAACATACTTTCAATACTATGAATGATACATTGATGATGTATTCATTGTGCTCTCAGGAGATTCTGTAGTACATTTCTTCAGTTGGATCAAGACTATCAGTGACCACATTAAGGGCCCAATCCTATGGGCCTGCTATGCCGCCGGAACTCAGGTCCGCCGGAACTCAGGTTCGGAACTCAGTGTGCTTTATGGCGGTCGCAAAAGGCGGCCCGCCATTCCGTGCAGCTGGGCTGTCAACCACAAGTGGCTGCGCACCAGCGGCCATCGAAGCAACCCTGGTGCTGGTAAGTCGAGGTGGATGGTGGGTGGAATGGGGCAGGGAGGGGGTGGACCAAAGCGATGACCAGGGCGGGGAGTGGTGTGTCAAGGGTTAGGGACCAGGACAGGAAGTGGTGTGTGTCAAGGGGGTGGAATTGATGGCAGCAGTGCCGCCAATGTCCTATCCCCCTTCCCGGCCTCAACCTGCCTTCTTGGGTCCACTCGGAGTTCTGCCAGCAATTGCTGGCGCACGTCCAAGTAGACCTATTGCAGCAGCAGAGGCGTAGGTAGGAGTTAGATAAGATTTGGCTGTAAAAATCACTTACTACTCTGACTTTTAAGAATATTTGATTTTTAGATGTCAGGGGATGTATTCTAGAAAAAAAACAAGGTGTGTGTGCGTGCGTTCGTTTGTTCTGAGGAATTCTATTGTGCACTATTCCAGCCATCAACAGGAGCATTTTAAGAACATCTTATCTTATGGTAAACTTCTTCAGTTGAAAAGGAACTGCATGAGCACTGAGGCATACAGGTATATCATGCTGATGCATTCTCTGGGTCATGACAGGAAGGGGGCTTTCCGACAAGTGTCATATAGGTTGATCTAGAATTCTGGGCGGATCAGATATCCAGGCCTATGTTATTGGCAGATAAATCCATGGAAGCAACACATAGACTATATTGGTCATTTGAATTTAATCATCTGGGTTTTGTTTTGTTTTTTGCCACCAGTTGTATTATACACAAACACTGGTTCAAGATGCAATAGGGACCCATGTATTGGATATCACAGTCAAATGTGGCGATAAACTGGTGCATTCAGATATTTTGTGCACAAATTTATAAACTACCATATATTGTATATAGAACACTTTAAATGTGGGGGTGACTTACCTGAGAGTAAGTCCTACTGAATACAATGGGACTTATTTCTGAGTAAGCATGTATAGGATTGGGCTGTAAGAGACTGAGCTGAAAATCAGGACTTTCTCCAGTTTGAATCTCACCTCTGCCAGGAATTCTCACCAGGTGACCTTAGGCAAGCCACCCTTTCAGCCTCAGCTCCCCAGCTGCAATATGGGGACAATATTTACTCATTTTACGGGGTTGTTGTAAAGACAACATCAATATTAATTCGTGTGAAGCGCTTTGCACACGGATAAAGTGCTATATATATAGCACTTCCCCAGACTTTGCAGGCAATCTGATTGGTAGGCATGGGTGGCGGAGGTGAGGTCTGGCCTTACAAAGGTGGCCCAGCCTTGCACAGTGGACACGGTGTGCAGGATTTTTATTTTCTGATCACCCTACAGGGGCAGGGGGTAGTCAAGCAGTATCATAGACGTAGATCTGCAGTGGTGCAAGATGTATCCTCAGTCCATGCAGAATGACAATGAGGTGCTAGAAGTCTGGCTAGTGCTCCCTGTGAATTGTGTGTGTCCCTTAGAACGCTGTTCTTCAACCATGGGGTCGTGACCCCAACGGGGCCGTGAAGCCTCATTGGTGGGGTCGCGGCAACTTATAGGAACCAAAATGGCCGGCAGGCTTCCATGGCTGCAGAAGCAAATCCGAAACCTGCTGATCAAAAACTCTCCCCATCCCCAGACTTTGCAGGCAATCTGATTGGTAGGCGTGGGTGGCGGAGGTGAGGTCTGGCCTTACAAAGGTGGCCCAGCCTTGCACAGTGGACACGGTGTGCAGGATTTTTATTTTCTGATCACCCTACAGGGGCAGGGGGGTGAGCAGATCAGGTCCCTGGAGGTCACGACACAAAAAAGGTTGAAGACCACTGCCTTATAATACACTCCAGAATCCTCTGCACTGCCGAAAGATTCTCTAGCAAACACTCTAGGCTGGGTTCCTTGGAAAGAGGGATCGCCATGAGTCGTAGACAGTTTGAAAACCACACGTTTTTATTTTTCCTTCTGTGAAACATCCCATCTGAAGGGGGTGGTTGTGAAACTCCATTCCTTCCAGGAATTGCTGGCAAGCAAGTCTCCCCGTCTGTTGTCTGTACCGCTTATAATTTGGCTTGTTCAGTTCCTCAAGCCAAAATCTGTTTGCATTAAATAATAAAAAAAGAAGTGTCTGGGAATTTCCTTGCCAAGACTGAAGGAAAAAAAATGGCTTGTACACTGTTAGATGTTTTTACTAGACAGAGCCATTAAATCATATTCAAGTCTGCAAAAACACCAAATATTTACACGGAGAAATAAGTGTTTGACCTTCAAACCAGAACACTCAGAGTTTTCCTAAATGCTAAACACAGCAGACCCTCCAATGTGTCACAGATGAAAATAGAGACAATCTGGTGTATTTCCACTAGAACACCCCTCTTCTTGCATGGTGATTGCCACTCAAGCATGTCCCCATTACATATTGCCAACGGCTCTGTGCAGGGCAGAAGGGAAGTAACGTTCTGCCATTTTGTGTTTAGACAAACAAGAAAGAATCAACAGCCACAGGCTAGATCTAGTCCCAAATTTTAGTATTTTTGTTATTTATATAGTGCCATCTGTGTGTCTGGCGCACTAGCGTCGCTGCAGGGGGGGGCGCCGCTGCAGTGACACCGCTGGTCTGGTGTTTTACAAAGGATCCCTGCCCCAAGGAATTCTTGGGTCAGATCCTGCCCCAAGGGACTCACAATCTAAAATTGGCACAAGGGAGATAACAGAGGAAGGGAAGAGAAGTGAAGGCAGTGGGGGGGGGGGGAGAATTTACAATTATTTCATTCACGCAGAAATAGGTATGGTTACAATAGTACCATACCAGGGGACTAGGGAGTTGGGTCAAAGGTTTCACAGAAAAGTACAGAGGGAATTTTTAACCGAAAGAATTTTTAACTAACTAGGAAAAACCCTAACAGTCCTACAATAAATGAACATACAGTATTCAGGTTTACAATAGGCTTTGTTCTTCTAGGTGCCTTAACGTTAGCAGAGGCGTCAGTCACCAATTGCACCAATCTTCAAATTTCAGGCACATGTGGAATTGCAATGTTCCTCCCACACTACAGCAGAAATACAGTACTCCCCCCCCACCATATCCGCTGGGGAAATGTTCGAGGCCCCTCCGTGGACACTTGAAACCATGGATATAAGCGAACACCCCCCTCCATGGTTTCCTGAGGGGCCCCCGCCCTGCCTCCCCTGTGGGCAGGCGTGCATGCCCTCCCCACTCTTATTTTTCTTTCAACAAGCTTTGTTTCTTCCTTAAAACAAACAGAGAAGCAGCCTCCATTGCAGGCAAGTAGAACAAGACTAAGTCCTAGAGAGGCTCTGCAAAGTTTCTGTTAACCAACCTTGCAGGGCCTCTCTAGGACTTAGTCTCGTTCTACTTGCCTGCAATAAGCAGCCAGAGGCTGCTTCTCCTGTTTCTTTAAGGAAGAAACAAAGCTTATTGGGAAAAAAGTAAAAGCCTGAGGGGGGGTCCCCATAATCCGTAGATAACTGAAACCATGGATAGCGGATCAGTGGATATGGGGGCCCACCTGTAGTGTATTTTGGGGACCCTTGCCTTTTATCCCTGCTGTTTTTGTTGAATCTGGGCAGGAGCCTCTCTCTCTCTCTCTCTCTCTCTCTCTCTCTCTCTCTCTCTCTCAAAAAAAAAAAAGACAAAGCAGTAGCTCTAACAGTCCACACCTGTGGCCACTGCACTGCGGTACCACTATTCTCAAAAAAGCTGCATTTTCTGTATGAACAAATGTGGTGATTAAAATTTTGGTGGACAACAGATGAGTACACAAAGTGTGAAAATCCCAGACCATCTGGAACTGGCCTTAGAGGCAAGAGGGAAATGCACTGTAACCCCAAGAGTGATATCTCCAGTGCAATGTGTGTGCTTTTTTTTAAAGTTATACAGTACAGTATCTCCAAAGTATTCCTAAAAAACAAAATGGAGATTTACTGGACAAGTACCAGAAAACTGAAACAATCCCTGGTAAACAGGGACAGTTAGAATGTCTGACACAATCACAAACACTGGCGCCGCTTACTCTCCAGGTGCAGAAAACGTTCTTTATGGCACGTTTATGACACCCTAGCGCTCCGCCGGCTAGCACTCTGCCCGGCGTATTGTTGCGCAGGATTGTGCTGTGAGTTACTTTGAGACTTAGGAAACAAGTGCTGTAAAGGTAACTTAATATTACTAGATTACTAGTTCAAGCTACAGGTGCCCTCTTCCACAATGACAGGGTGAGAGTTGCAGCTTTTTCTCAACGGCTATATGCTTGCTTGCACACTTGGTCCTTAAATACTGCTGGTATGGGAGATGTGGAGATTCATGACACTGAATGGCAGCAACCAGGTTGCTGGCATAGCAGCTTCTAAGCAGGAACAATTTATGTAAGCAGTGGGAATCCTGAATGTCAGCAACAGCGCCCTGAAAGACTAGTTTTTAACTCTCCCCATGCTTCGCAGGAGATGTAAAAATGGCCGCAGCATTGTCAAAATATCTAATTCTTTTTACCAGGGATGTGGATCAAGTCTCTGACTCCAAGTCTCGAGTCAAGTTCCAAGTCTCTGGGTCCAAGTCTCAAGTCAAGCCCCAAGTCTTTGCCCCCAAGTCCTGAGTATTTGGTTGCGAGTTGCAAGTCCCTATCTATTTAATGGGGGAAACGGGTTTAAACCTGAATAAAATTCGACTTGTCGTAAAAGGCTCCAAGTCTCGAGTCTAGTCTTTTACAATTGCCGAGTCAAGTCCGAATCAATAGACTCAAGTCTACATCACTGCTTCTTACACCCTTAGTTCTGGGCTAGAACATTGTTGACATGACCCTCCCAGGTTGAAACCAAAGCCAGCTTTGCCCATCACCTGGGCTCCCTTTGGTTAATTATTTGCCCACCTCCAATTCACAGGGAACTAACAGCATGTCCAGGGCTAGGTCTGGATTCTGGGAAGAGGAAATTGACCATCTGCAGTGTCAGCTGAGTTCACTCCTAAATGAAAACCACATTGGTCTGCTGAGCATGATAATGAAAACCCGCTGACCTACTTTCCAGCAGAATCAAATCTCTCATCTGCCCTGCTCCTGTTTCAAATGCAAATCGGGTTTTTTGATTTTAAAGCCGGGGGACGGGGACGGGACACACACGAACCCTTGACACACCCAGCAGAAAAGTGGGTGGGGGAACCCAACAAATGTATAGCTGAAATTGCAACTGATACCCAATCAAAAGGAAATGAACAAGCAAATCCTTATTAGTTCTTTTCTAGGCTGCTCCATGAATTAAAACAGATTTGAAACAGCCTGTTAGGGACATAAGGAAGCTGCCTTATACCAACTCAGATCTTTGATACATGTAATTTAGCAGTGTATACACTTATTGGAAGTGGTTCTCCAGGGTTTCACAGAAAGAGGGTTCTCCAGGGTTTCATTCTCAGCGATACCTAGAGATGGTCCCAGAGACTGATGCCCCAATCCAATGAAAGGACTTATGGCAGCGGATCTAGTGATCCACTGCCGCAAGTTGCTTTGCGATGGTGTGCGTTGGACTGCCAATGTGTGCTATGGAGCCACTGGTGGAAACAGCTTGTGCACGCACCAGAACCACCCAAACGCTCCACCAGTGCAGGTAAGGTGGTGGAGGGGGCGGTTCATGGGAGGATTGGGGTGGGGAGTGAGCAGAACTGGAGGGCCGTACATGGTTGGGAGAGGGTGGATCTCAGCGGCAGTCATACACACCAGATAATATCCCCCTTTCCCAGGACACTCCTGAGGCTTCTCGGACTTATGCCAGCAAAATAGCTGGTGTAGGTCTGAGAAGACCCATTGGTGCCCAGGCGGTCTGCTGGGAGGCAAGTAAAAATTCTTATTATTACCTCTTGTGGGTAGTCTGGGTGCCCCCCCCCAACATAGTATGCAGCGCCTGCTCCGTCAGCAGCACTGCATACTATGGACTGGCTGGGGATTAGATTGGGCTGTGAACCTGGAGCTTCCTCCCTGGCACATCACACGCTCTACTACTGAGTTATAGGTTGCCTGTGGCAAGTAAGAATCATCTTCCAGGTGAACAACTTTAGAAGCTTTCCTAAAGTTGATCCTTTTTACGAATGAAGCAGAATGAGGTGGGAGAATGGGCTCTACCACTTAAGGTTGTAGGCAGGGAAACATGTTTTTGAATGCTCCCCAATGTTAAAAACTCCCTAATGGAGGCTTACTCCCGGGTAAGCGAACAAATGTTACCTGGTGGAGACTGTCCCCCTCGTCCCCCCCGCAGAATGCAGTGCACGCTCCGGTGGCGCAGCTGCAGCTTCGGGAAGGGTTTAGTTGGGATTGGGCTGTAAGGCACCTAATGAGTTCCTGGCAGAAGAGAGATTCGAACTAGGGACTTCCTGGCTCACAATCTGTTAGCTACCAGGCTACAATTGTTGAAGCCTTGTTCAGATTAAACCCAGTGTACCTCCTAGAATTAAGTCGAAAGAAATAGTCGTAAAAAGTGGTGAGAAAGGAGGTGGAAGAACCATTGCATCAGTTCTGCTCACAGTTCTGCAAGCAACTTTTGTCAGCTCTTCTCCAAGTTCCCGTGCTCCACCCCCCACCCCGGCCCCCTATGTTGTACCCTGCTTTGATTCTAGACACAAGAGCTGTCATTCCATCTGACACTAGCCTGCCACCTCCTTTGAACACCTCCCCCCTCCTGATCAACTGGAAGCTTCTCTTTCACAAGGGCTTGGAGAGAAGGGGTGTGTGCATCTTTTAGACACTGAAAAGGTGGCTATCCCCTTCCTTTCTTTTGCAGAAAGTAACCCTTCAAGGAAATGAATGAAGGATGCAGAGAAAAGAGAGAGCCCTTTCAAGGGGCCAGGGCAAAAGCTGAATTGCTCACGTTTACCAGAGCTGGGACATCAGGGCATCAAATGCTAAAGAAAAAAACAGTTTGCCACAATTTATTAGGACTAGTGATCATTATTCACCCTGGAAAGGTGTATTGTAGATAGAAGAAAATTATTGCTGGGACAAGCCTGCTCTCAGAAAAGGGGTACATTACCAACAAGCAAACAGCTGAGAGAAGGCAAAGCTAATCACCATATCCCTTTACTATTTTTAGACTAGTCAGGTTCATTTATGGAAATATAAATAGTGTTGATATCAAGTATAATCTATAACATGGGCATTTGAGCATTTTCTGGGGGAACAGCTGTGTGTTCTCGAGGCTAAGAAAGGAAACATTCTGCAAAAGAAAAGTCAAATTATGAAATGGTGCAAATGGTGCCAGCTTGCATGATTTCTCTTATTTTGAATCATGTATTCTGGTTTTGCCATCATAGGTGGGGAAAGGACATGGATGACGCCTTTCCCACTAGAAACCCACCCATGAGGTGGGTATCAGATTAGCAGAGAAGAACTACCAGGCTGAAATCCCCATACCACTATAACATTCACCAGGTGCCTATGGCTTATCTATTTATTTAGGATATTTTTATCCTGCCTTCCAGCCTCTGAAGAGGCTCCCACGGTGGGTCACATCAACTGAACAATACAAATACAATGATAAAAATGTAAAACCTTTCTGTCCTCATTTCTGTGGCCACGGTGAAGAGGCTGGAGCACAGTAAGCTTAAAGAAGCATCAGCAGGTGGAAGGAACAGCATCAGGAAGGTGGAATGGAAGCATCAGGAAGGTGGAAGGTGGGATGGAAGCATCAGGAAGGTGGAAGCATCAGGAAGGTGGAAGATGGAATGGAAGCATCAGGAAGGTGGAAGCATCAGGAAGGTGGAAGATGGAATGGAAGCATCAGGAAGGTGGAAGGTGGAATGGAAGCATCAGGAAGGTGGAAGCATCAGGAAGGTGGAAGATGGAATGGAAGCATCAGGAAGGTGAAAGCATCAGGAAGGTGGAAGATGGAATGGAAGCATCAGGAAGGTGGAAGCATCAGGAAGGTGGAAGGTGGAATGGAAGCATCAGGAAGGTGGAAGGTGGAATGGAAGCATCAGGAAGGTGGAAGCATCAGGAAGGTGGAAGGTGGAATGGAAGCGTCAGGAAGGTGGAAGCATCAGGAAGGTGGAAGATGGAATGGAAGCATCAGGAAGGTGGAAGGTGGAATGGTGGTTCTTCACTTTGCTGGCTTTTCTTTTCTCCTCCTCACAGGGAGGTGGTGTTTTTGCTTCTCACAATCTCTAACCATGCCTAACCTACCTTGAAGGGTTCTTATGAAGTATGAGGTGGGGCAGAGAGCCACCACAAGTTCCTCAGAGGAAGGGCAAGACAAAAATGTAATAAATAAATACACTTACAGCACAATCCTATGCATGCCTACTCAGAAGTAAGTCTCATTCAAGTAAGTCTCATTGAGTTACTTATTGGACTTACACCCAGGGAAGCATGTACAAGACTGCAGCCTTAATGAAATTGTAAACTACCCTGAATACTCCTTTCTTGGAATAGACCGGCAGCCTATAAACTTTAAATAAATTTCCACAGGCATCACTCATACACTTCACAAGCTTATTTTTGTAGCCACAAGCTTATTTTTGTAGAAAACTGCCTTTAACAACAATCCACCACCATCACCTCTGAAATCTTAGAAAGCTGAATTCTGAGTCCAATGTCATATTTGTGTTTCTTTGTCTGGGCTTCTGCTGAATCATAACATATGCAAGGTGTCCACTGGATGGCCTTGATAGTTGGAAATGTGCTACTGTGACCATGGGAATTACCATCAGATTGTCTAGTTCAGGGGTCCTCAACCCCTTCCCAGCCAAGTACCACCTCCGGTGCCACTCTCCTGCTGCGTACCACCAGAAGTGACTGGCGATGAAATCATTGCCAGTTACTTCCAGATTTTCAGAGGCCAGAAAACGCAGGTAGGAGGCTCTGGGCAGGTGGGAGGGTCCTTCTCAGCATTCCCGAGAGGCTTGGCCAAAGGCAGGAGCCTCTCGGGAGCAAAAATGCGCCACCGAACGTGCCGCATCAGAGCGAGGTTCCGGCAGTCCAAGTGCCACCAGTAGTTGGCCGAAGTACCACTTGTGGTACTACGTAGTACCACTGGTTGAGAACCCCTAGTTCACATATCAGCCCAAACTTTGCCCAAAAAGAATCCATGCAAAAAAAAGGACCAGACCACTCATCCATGCACGCCCCTTTTAATCCACTGTGGCACACATGGACAGACTGAAAGAAAAGTTGAAAACTCAACAACAGTGAGTTTTCACTCAACCCTTTGCCATGTTACCAACACTTTCCCTCCGCTCCAGTCACCTGGAGGAGGTTCTTATTCAACAGTCAGGTGAGTGGCTGTTTACAAGGCTGCATGTTAGGTTTGTTTACACAAGCGTATAGCAGGGGGTCATGGGAACAAATGAACGAGGAGAATACCGTGTGCTTTGGCTCTTGGGTTGCCACTGCAAAACACGGTTTTCCCGTGGCCATGTCAAACCAAACCAGTCACACAAGGAGACCCTCCATGGGAACAATAAAGCCACGCTGGAGGCTAGTTATGCCACAGCAACTGTTCACCTCTATGGGGCTTGTTGAGATTCCTTTTCTGGGTGTCGAGAAATAAAAAACAAGTCATCGAAACTTAGAAGCAGCTGGGATGTGATTTACAGCCTGAGCCTGTTGCGCTCAGAGTGGAAAGCTTGCTCGTTGAGACAGATCCCCTGGCTATTATTTCCCCTGGCAGTGACTGGGCCAGGCGTCATCATCAGATGAAAGCTGCAATGTTGATATTTATCTCTGTCACTGCAAAACTGCAGATGTTGCTGCAAAGGATGGCCTGCTGGGCCCGTTGCCAGGAGCCAAGATAACTGACCGTGTGGGGACAAAGGAAGGAAGGAAGGACTGGGGCTTCTCCCCCTCAAGTTAATAATCCTCTTTGGGGATGGGGGGGGGGGAGGAGGGGAAGATGCCTTGAAAGTGTCTCCTACTTACATCTAACAGGCACATCACATCGCCTGTTGGCCAGAGCCCTAATGAACCTGACCAGCTTCTGGGGAGCAACTGACTACGCAAATCACTTCCCTGCAATGCAAGAAGACACCCATAAAAATGCAAGGGACCTGCTGGATCTGACCAAGAGTTCACATAGCCCAACATCCTACCTGATGCTTTTAAGAAACTCACCAGCAGGCATGAGGGCAACAGCCTTTCCCTGTCCTACAGACAGGTAATCAAAGGTATACAGTACTGCCAATGAGTATTCAAAGGTAATCAAAGGTATACTGCCAATACTGCCTTACGGCACGTTTGTGACACTCTGCACTGGCGCGGAGGTCCAGTTGAGGTCCAGTGCAGGCGCTCACCAAGAATAGGATTGCACCGTCAGTCTCTAAAATCTGACACAAGCAGGCCAACCTTTCAAGAGTGATTTCCAAGCAAGTCTGACAGCGTGATCCTAACCAACTTTCCAACGCCAATGTAGCCGTGCCAACAGGGCGCACACTGCATTTTTCCAGTGCAGGGGCAGCCATGGAGGCCTCTTCAAGGTGAGGGAACATTGTTCCCTTATTTCGGGGCTGCATTGCAGCTGCACCAGTGCTGGAAAGTTGGTTAGGACTGCGCTGTAAGCCAAACATTTTCTCATGTATAGACTAAACACAGGTAAGAGTATCTGAAAACCATGATGACTTGTCTAGATTACGTCATACCCGCAGCAGTATCCAGAAAATCCCTAGGATGGAATGAATATTTATTGCCACTTATTGCTAGATTAACTGAAGGATCTAACTTCCACACCGGAGTCCTGTAGTGCTGCAGAGGCATTGTTTTACTGCAATTAGCTGGAAGTGAAACTAAAACAGTGGCTTCAGAAGGCACTTAATATAGCATCATATTATCCAGCAATGCCTTTCCCATGGTCAAGACTCTTCTATAATATTTACTTAGAAATAAATTCCAAGTGGTAAAGGTCTTTTTAAATGCTTATTGAAAGCCTCCTCTTTCAGGTTCAGTTGGTTTTATTGCCTCACTATAATAGAGCATGTGTGGGAGATTAGGGTTGAAGAACCTCTACTGCCCCTTGAATAACCTCTCCGAATTGCCCTACTGTCCAATTTTTTTCCTGCAGGGAAGAAACTTCAATTACTGATCTCTCTCTTTTCTTCTTTTTCTAAGTGCAAAATTCTGCCATTAAAAAGAAGAAAAATAATGAAAGGATGCAAGTAATTAAAGCCTCCCCCACTATCACCATGGAGAAAAAAAACAGGTATCAAGACAGTTCAGAGTGGAAATCTGCACCAATTGCAAATCAGAAGCTATTCAGCACAAATCCCCCACTTGTGTTCCACAGAGAAGTGGATGAACCTGCAAAAAGGAAATATTCCATTTTAAAGGCACAAGAGCCTTGAAAAGTCTTAACAGCACGTTGTCTGTCAATATTGGACATAATAGCACCTCAGTACTATTGTATGTTTCTTTTAAGAAATCAGAGTCGGAGCTTTCAAAAGAAATGGAACCAGATCAAGGAAAACACTAATAATAGCCGTTTGCTGAAGACATCATGCAGGTGCCCGTAAAAACTGAATGAACAAAGAGTGGCAATTCCAGAGTAACTGCCTGGCACTTCTGGATAAACTCTGTTTCTTGCTGAATCACTAGAATAGGACAACTCTGAGGCAGCGGCACAGAATTTCAGGTGAACTTTGTCCCAGACAAATCCTTTGGATTGCAATAGTAATCTGGAGTTCATCTGACACTCTCAAACTCTGTATGACCCATGGATAGTTCACTGTCTCTGAGAATTTTGTAACAACTTTTGGCTGAACAAACACAATCATTTGATTTTGCACAAGTTGCGGTACTTCCTCAAAGCCCACCTTGTCTGTGATGACTTTGGTACTACCCCCTACTCTCTTGACCTTTTAGGCAACTCTCTAACAGCGCAATCCTAACCAACTTTCCAGCGCCGGTGTAGCAGTCACAGAGGCCTCTTCAAGGTAAGGGAACATTTTTTCCCTTACCTTGAGGCTACATTGCGGCTGCACCAGTGTTGGAAAGTTGGTTAGGACTGCACTGCCAGAGCAGTTTCCAAACCAGGAGGGTCATGTGGATGTTCCTGAGGGTTGCGGGAAGGCAGTGCCAACTCCATGGGATGCTGGACTGAGAGAAAAACTGTATCTAGAGTCACAATCAAAAACGTTTGGGAAACACTGCTCTAAATACATGTACATTAAATAAAAAGGTAAAGGTATCCCCTGACAATTAAGTCCAGTCGTGTCCGACTCTAGGGTGTGGTGCTCATCTCCATTTCAAAGCCGAAGAGCCAGCATTGTCCGAAGACGCCTCCGTGGTCATGTGGCCGGCATGACTCTCCTTGCCGCAGCGCGTAGCATGCGGCTGGAACACAGAGCGTTGTTTACCTTCCCACAAGCGGTACCCATTTATCTACTCGCATTGACATGCTTTGGAACTGCTAGGTTGGCAGGAGCTCGCCAAGCAATGAGAGCTCACCCTGTCGCGGGAATCGAACTGCCAACCTTTCGATCGACAGCTTATGGTTCAGCGGTTTAACCCACTGCGCCACCCGTAAATAACCACATGTTATTCCCCTATTTACCCTGCTACCACTCCCTGACCCTTCCTCTGCCATCTCTCCTGTATCTCTTTCTAGATCAGGGCAGAGGCCTGTCCCCTCTTTGGTCAAAAACCACCATGCACAAAGATGGCACCATATTAAAAGTGTAATAAGAAAGAATCAAAACTGCAGAAAAAAAAGTCTTCTTTGCTCCTGCACACTCACAGATTTCAAGGAAGCTGACTAATGCCCACTTGCCCACAACACCAACCCTTCCTTAACTGCAGCAGGGTTGAGCTAAATTGTCAGCTAGGGATGTTTTCTACCTTCCTCTTCCTTTTGAGTCACCAGTCATTTCTTTATCCAACAGATTCCCACTTCTGAAGCGATGACACGTATCCCAATTGCTCAGGCTCAGGAGATGGGAATAATACTTTGGTGCTACGTTCCCCACCCAGCATGGAGCTTGCAGCACAGTGGCGGTGGATGGACACTGCACCTTCTGTAAATGGCTTCTCTGTTTGCTTTGCTACCAACACTGTGCATGAAAGAGTAGGTTAGAAAGACAGTATATATTTGCCTCCAAACGATGGAATGACCGGCAAACTTGCACAACAAGGTTTGATTCACACATTTCTCTACACCTAACAATTTGCAAGTGTATGTGTGAAGTGATCCCAGTGAAAGGTGCTGCATTTGAGGTGCTGGGAGGGAAAATGGAAGCTATATTTGCAATGGCCTGTTTAGAGAGACAAGTGACTGATGTACAGTATAAGTGCAAAAGCCTATTGCAGGCTGATGAGATCCCATGTTCATTCTCTGAGCTCCCTATTCCTCTACTTGGAACAAAAGTGAGCCCTATTATAGCCTTTGAAATAAATCTAATAAAACTACCACCCCAGAAATTGCTTAAACTAGCCTGCCTGCCTGCCTAAAGCTATGTTTATCATTTGTGGCTTACTGACAATTGGGGAAAAGGGATCATTTTAAGGATGTCCTACCACCAACCCAGTCCTAACTGCGCTTTGACATCAGCAGTTCCGCTGTCGTAAATGGTTATAGAGCAGTGTGCTCTGGCGGCGGTGTCGGAAACCCATTGCCACAGCTCGCTATTCACGAGAGTGCAGGTAAGGCGGTGCACAGGGAGGACAGTGGAAGGAATAGGGCAGGGAGGGGGAGGAATGGGGGAGTGCCTGGGCAAGGAGGGGGGAGGGCAGGAGGCAGAATGGGCAAGGGAGGGGGTGGATCTCAGCAGCACCGGTGTGCGGCAGGATCTTATCCCCATTTATCTCCCCTTCCTCCTCCCTTACTCTCCTCGGTTCTGTGCTAGCAAAATGGCTAATACAGATCCAAGGAGATCTGCTGGAGCAGCGGAGGCTTGCCTCAGGGTCAGAGAACAAAGGTTCCCTCAGGGAGGCAACGGCACTGCCCCCCCCCCCCCGCAAGATCAGCACATGCTCTGCTGGTGAGGCTGCGTTGGCGGGGGGTGGGCTGCTAGTCACCCGGAAGGAATTTCTACTCATCAACGGTGACCAGCTGGATGAGTATATATGGATAATACAGTATGCAGCTTCCTTAAATAGATTCAGATGAGTGGTCCATCTAGTCCTAACTACTTCAACTGACAGCAGTTCTCCAAGGTCACGGGTGGAGAGGGATCTAGTCCCCCTGTGCAAAATCCTTTTAAACTGGAGATGCCAGGGCCTGAACCCCAGAACTTCCACAGGTGCTTTACCGCTGAGCTGATTATAAGCCTGCCCTATGACCAAATATTTCTATCGACCTCAGTTGAACTTGCAATGGTTTGGATCACCTTCCTTTTTCACAAAAGGCCCACCATGACACACTTCCTCTGTTTTTGTTCCAACTTCGTCACTGACAGTCACCATATGTTCTGTCCATTGTTATCATATCAACCCTGGTGGTTTTGTTTTGTTTTGTTGTGGGTCAGCTGTGACACACATTCATCAGGGCCTCCCTCTTTTGAAAGTTTCTTCCCTACAAGTGTACCATCCCCCTCACTTCCTCTTGGGAAACTCTTTTGCAGTTTCACCATTTTCCTCAATACTACAAAGGAAGGGAAGGTGGGAGGAGGGAATTTCCCAAGTCACTTTGATTGCCAAACAACCAGAAAAATGACCTCTCACTGGCGCAAGAGGCTCTTGAAACATCTCAAAAGAACATCTTAAACAAACAAAAAGAGAAAAGTGGTCAGTTGGTGACCATTTGTGTTGCCAGCCCGTCGGGTGCCCAAGGCAAACTCCTGGAGTCACCACCCCCCCATTTCTTTTGGTAGTCAGCTTTTGTTGTTTTAGCCTGTCTGGCATGTTTGTTGCTATTGCATATATATGTATATTCTGTGAAGCCACTGCCACACACCGACACTTCATTCGCAACCACAACAAAGTCGAAGTATGAGGAACTGCATTTTCTCACATTCATGCCATGTCATACTGGCGATGCCCATCCCTGACCTTCCTTCTTAGGGACAAAGGGTAGATCACTGAGGTTTAGATCCTCTGCTGATTTCAGACTATGACACTGAGTCACTGCTGCTTCCTCTCATTTTCCCCAATAGGCTATAAACATCTGAGGTGCAAGCAGGATTGGCACATTAGGTTAGGGCAGGGGTTCTCAACCTGTGGTACGGGTACCCCTAGGGGTACGCAGACCACTTGCTGGGGGTACGCCAAGCTTTGCCTCTTATCTGGCCCATCAGCAGCTAATTAAGTGTTGAATTGATATGTCCTTTTATTCTTTCCCCCACCCCATTTTCTGCAGCTTCTTTTCAGCATCTGTTTGCTTGTTTTGTATGGAAGGGAGATACATTTTTATTTTTAAATGATTAATTAGCTAAATAATTAATTGCTTAATCCAATTAATTAGCAATTAATTAGCAGGGGGTACTTCAGAAAATTGGACCGTGATAGGGGGTACCCGGGCCTCCAAAAGTTGAGAACCCCTGGGTTAGGGGGTTCTCTCTTGGCTTCTTCTTGTGCACAAAACACCACTTGTGTATGGTTAAATTAGGAGTGTAGCTGTTTAAAGCAAAAAATCAATATCCACTACAAGTATATTGAGTACAAGACTCATTCTGGACACCTACACTTTCAGGAAGCCATGTGGAAAAGAAGATCCTAGCTGCTGACATCCTGGTAAGCAGGTAATACATTGCTGAGACATTGAGCTGTGAACCAGAACTTCTCCAGTTCAAAACTCATCACTGTCATCAGGGATGTGAATCAAGTCTCTGACTCCAAGTCTCAAGTCCAGTCCCATGTTTTGCCCCCAAGTTCCGAGTCTTTGGTTGCGAGTTCCTATCTATTGAATGGGGGGAATGGGTTTAAACCTAGGCTTACCAGATCTCCAACCAGGACAAAGTGCTAGACCTTTAGGAGAAGGAATGTGGGCAGGTGTAGCTTGTTAAATCTTAGAGCACAAACCTAGGCATGTCTACTCAGAAGCAAGCCCCATTGTGTTCAGTGGGGCTTGCTTCTGAGTAGACATGCCTAGGATTGTGCTCTAAGGGTTTAACAAGCTACACCTGCCCACATTCCTTCTCCTAAAGGTCTAGCACTTTGTCCCGGTTGGAGATCTGGTAAGCCTATTTAAACCTGAATAAAATTCGACTTGTCGTAAAAGGCTTCGAGTCGAGTCTTTTACAAACCCCAAGTCGAGTCTTTTACAAACCCCAAGTCAGGTCCGAGTCAAGTCATTAACGCGACTTGAGTCCGACTACAGCCTGAGCCAATAGACTCAAGTCTACATCACTGCCTGTCATGAACTACTCTGTAAGTAACCTTAGGCAAGCCACTCCCTCGTAGCCTCAGGTCCCCAGCTGCAATATGGGGATAATAATACTGACTTCCCTTTAAGGACTACATCAAGATAATACATGCGAAGCACTTTGCACACTCAAAAAGTGCTATACAAAAGTAGTATTAAGTACTACCAGGGCTAGCTTAGAGTTTAAACAGTTCTAGATCATTTGCAAGTGATTTGTGTTGCATAAAGCTTACCAAATACACCTAACTGAAACAATTGCATATTCTTCCCCTGGTTACCCTTGCTTCCATTTCCCTCTGCTTCCTCTGTTGTTTCCTTGTTTATATTTAATTGTAAGTCCCTCAGGACAGGCTCCTGTCCTCGGTCTGTGTCAAGTGCAACATGCAATGAAGTTGCTATAACAACAACAATAATAAAGACGGTGAGTCAGTTGGGGGGATGGGTCAGAGCTGTACAGTGGCGCAGGAACACGGCCCCCTGCTGGGGACTGTGGGCTGTTCTGATCCCCCCCCCGGCGTAATCGCCGCCCTGCCTCATGACGTTACCCGGAAGCTACGCCCCCAGGGTGATGTCATGCGGCCTACCAGAGACTGAAACGGGACCATAGGGTGGGAGGGCCGAAAAGGCTCGCTGCCGCTGCCGAGGGCCGCGAAAACGGGAAAAAGCAGCGTGCAAAGAAGCCGCCGCCACCGCAGGAACCATGGGGGTGAATTTGCTGCCCCCCGACGTACTGCCCGGGGGCGGACCTCCCCCCCGCTCCCCCATTCCTATGCCCTTGGAGCTGTATCAGCACAGTTCCCACTCTTCACTGCTACATTTTGAGGTAGGGCCCGGGGGGGGGGCAGTCATGGAGGCCTCCTCAAGATAAGGGAACATTTGTTCCCTTACCTCAGAGCTGCATTGAAGCTGCATCGGTGCTGGAAAGTTGGTTAGGATTGGGCTGTAAGTCTGTATAATTGAAATAAATCTACAGTATATTCTTCCATGTTTATCTCTGCCTCCACCTCTCTTCCCTTCCTCTTCATCTGGCAAGTACCAATTTAAGAATGGTCACACACAGTCGCAGAAGTCTATAATACATCTACCAGGCAACAAAAAGTGAAAAAGTTACCTGTGGTCTATGACAGTCACATTGTAAGGAGGAATCCCCAGAACCGCACAACTCTGCAGAAGTTCATTCTTACGAATGTCCCCTTGATTGTAGTAATTTCCTGCCAATGACAAAGAAAGCAATAACATATACTGCCTTAGTTTAGAACAGAACAAGAATATTTATCAAAAGATAAAGACTTCAGCCTTTCAGTAGACCAGAGGTTCTCAACCTGGGGGTACGCCAAGCCCTGTCCCTTATCTGCCCCATTAGCAGCTAATTAAGTGTTAACATAGATTTTAAATTGTAGTTATTTTTGGAGCCCTTCTATCTCTGATTTTGGTTTGGGGCTTATTTTTGTACTCTGGAAAATGTACTTTGGTGGGGTGGGGGAGGGAGGAGCTGATTTTGGGAAGTGTGACTTGGAGAAAAAAAGAGATCCTTGCATGTGTGTGTCTCCCCTCCCCCTCCCACACTTAAATAAGACATTTTTCCACATTTAAAATTGTTTTAGTACTTTTTATTTATTTAACAATTAATTGCCTAATTAATTAATTGATTAATCCAATTAGCAGTTAATTACCAGGGGGTACTTCAGAAAATTGGACCGTGATAGGGGGTACCCGGGCCTCCAAAGGTTGAGAACCCCTGCAGTAGACTGAGTTAAAATAATGAAAGCAAGAAGAGAATGTTAAGAGATGCTGCAAAGTTTTAAGAGATGTTGCCAAGCTGGGAAAGTCAGTCTGTTGCAGAAGAGTAAAAATCCTACGCTTTAGAGACAAACAAGCCTGCTGGGCTGAAGCTATAAGGTAGGCTGAGTATTTAGTGAATATACACATGTCATGGATAGGGACTGAGTAAGAAGCATACTACAGCACAATCCTATGCATGCAGAAGTAAGTCCCATTCTGTTCAGTGGGGTTTAAAGTGTGTACAGAATTTCAGCCTTAGACAGCACATCCTCTGAGGGTACTAATAAAATAAAATCTAAAAGTTAATATTTACTAATGGCAAGTGCTAATGTGTTCCACTAAATGCTAAAAGCAATTGCAAGTCAACATAAACCTACCTCAGTCTCAAATAGGGCCAATTTCCTATTCATTTACTTATTATCTTTATAAGTTGCAGTTCTAGCTCATACATTGCTCAAGTCAGAGTAGAGTTAAACCAGGAAATAAAATATAAAAATAGAAGAATAAAACAGATATTGACAGCAAAAATACAATTAGAACAAGTCAGTTGTGGCCAGCATCTGAACTGCAGTACTGTACCTACGGTATTAACAGTTCCATTTTGGTAACAAGATTTTGGTTGTTCCCTTCCCTACTATACTATGCCATTTCTAATTTGCTGTTTTGTTTTGAAAGTCATTGGATTAGGCCTAGGGACAGTTAAAGAAGAACTAGGAGCCCCACAGTCTCAAGGGAATATCTCAAAGAGAGGAGATGTTGTGTTCATGTCACTAGTCCCTAAGTGCAGCATGTCCAACAATTTCTTCAGGCTGCTGCAGTGTAGAGGACATGCACTGAATTGAGTAGCAAGGGGGATGGTGGTGGAAATGGAGAAAAATGGAGACTTGGAATCTGGTATATCTCATGTGGTTTCTAGGCTGCAGAGGTAGCTTTAGAAGAGGGTGGTTTTATTTGATTTAGGAAGGAAATTATATACTCTGTAGAGAGGGAGAGCAGGGGGCAACTCCGACACTGTGGTAAACAAATTAATACACAGACATTTTAGTGGTATTATCCCGTCACGACGAGGGTCGTCATAGTGCTGGACGTAGATGCTTCACATTCCACACTGCGTCTTATTCTTGATGGGCGTGTGTGACGTCATAATAATCACTCAGCACCCTTCCAGCGCTGTGACGTCTGTGAGGCTCACTATAGGCTAGTAACCCCGCGCGCCTACGCTCCCGCCAAGAAATGGCTAAACATCCGGGGAGGCTGCGGCGTATTGACGTCACATCAAGCGTGTGCCACCTGCCCGGAGGAAAAATTGCGATAGGGGAGGCTGATGCGTGGAGATAACGGTTGCTCGGCAATGCTGGGCCGCCCCTCTCACCTGTGGACCCACAGAGTAGCCAAAGCCGGGCTCGTGCCAGGCTAAGGATGGTGGGCGCGAAAAACATCGCTTCGTCATCAGGGTGCGCTGTCACAAACAGGGCTCGTAGCACGTAATCTTCGCTCCGCGCCGCTGCTGGTCCGTCGGCTAAGAGCGTCCGGCCATCCCGCCGCTTCTCTCTGTGGCAGCGTTGTTGTAGCCACCAACTCGAGAGCAACCATAGTAGGGACAATAGAGGCAATGAAAGCAGCAGCAGCGTATCAAGCGGCACCACTGCCACCATAGTGCACAAAGGCAAAGCAACGAGAACACGGAAGGGATATAGGTGGACCGGGTGGAAACCAATGCCGCTGGGGTAAGAATGGTTCCGGATGTGCAAAGGACTCTACTGTAAAAGAGAACGTGGAAGAGGCGAGATTCACCTGCAGGGTTGTAGTGGTGAATTAGTGTTCAGAGGAATGTCTCCGAATGGATTGACTTTTTTCCAGCGTGGAAAGTGTTAAAATGCCTGCAAAGTTCATACACTGCTCATACACATACACAAAATTCATACACTGAAACAACACAATGGAAGTCCAAGTCAGTCACACTTCTGTGAAATCAAACTGTCCACTTAGGTAGCAACACTGATTGACAATCAATTTCACAAGCTGTTGTGCACATGGAATAGACAACAGGTGGAAAGCATAGGCAGTTAGCAAGACATCCCCAATAAAGGAGTGGATCTGCAGGTGGTGACCACAGACCTCAGTTCCTATGGTGGTGTGGGGTGGCATTTCTTTAGGGGGCCACACAGCCCTCCATGTGCTCGCTAGAGGTAGCCTGACTGCCATTAGGTACCGAGATGAGATCCTCAGACCCCTTGTGAGACCATATGCTGGTGCGATTGGCCCTGGGTTCCTCCTAATGCAAGACAATGCTAGACCTCATGTGGCTGGAGTGTGTCAGCAGTTCCTGCAAGACGAAGGCATATAAAATGTGAAAAAAATAAAAAAAAAAATTGATGTTATGGACTGGCCCGCCCGTTCCCCAGACCTGAATCCAATTGAGCACATCTGGGACATCGTGTCTCGCTCCATCCACCAACGCCACATTGCACCACAGACTGTCCAGGAGTTGGGGGATGCTTTAGTCCAGGTGTGGGAGGAGATCCCTCAGGAGACCATCCGCCTCCTCATCAGGAGCATGCCCAGGCATTGTAGGGAGGTCATACAGGCACGTGGAGGCCACACTACTGAGCCTCATTTTGACTTGTTTTAAGAACATTACATCAACGTTGGATCAACCTGTAGTGTTTTTTCCACTTTAATTTTGAGTGTAACTCCAAATCCAGACCTCCAGGGGTTGCTACATTTGATTTCCATTGCTAATTTGTGTGTGATTTTGTTGTCAGCACATTCAACTATGTAATGAACAAAGTAATTAATACGAATATTTACTTCACATTCAGATCTAGGATGTCTTATTTCAGTGTTCCCTTTATTTTTTTGAGCAGTGTATATTATCCTAATGCCAACAGATCTTCCTTTTTTTAAAAACAGGCAAGAAATAGCTCAAGAGAATGCCAGAGGGGAAGAGATCTCTCCCCTCCAAGCTTCCTAAAATGGCACAGACCAGTGGTGATTCAAAAAATATATAGGGGAGCAGCAGTGTGAGCACAGAAGGAGCAAGTACATTGTCCCTCATGTAGTCATGTTCGGTTTCTGAAAGAGAAATAATGGCATATTTTGCCTGTAAGTATGCTCCCAGTCCCATCCGAAACTGAAGCGCTATTGGAATTAATTTTAAGCAGGCTTAGTACTGCAGCCTTTGATTTAATTTCGAGTTTTATTCAGCAACAGGTCCAGAAGCAGAACAACAGTGCCCAACTCCCATGAAGAAAGTGCTCTGACAAACCAAAAGGAAGCAGAACCTGGCCACTCTACCATTCTGTGCCTACAGACTGTAACTTCAGACACTTCATTTATTTTTTCCATCCCTGAAGGGGTGGCATCAGGGGTTGACCAGGTCAGTCCCATGCCCATTAGATGGCCCACCTGGCCAGACCAACCTCTCAACCTTCAGTAGCAGTGACTGTGGTAGTGCTCCATATGATATCAGGGTGGGTGGGGTGTGCTGGGGGGGTCATTAGGGCTTTGCTATAGGCCCCCCCACCTATTGCTGTCCCTCAAAAAACCCACCATGCTGCAACAGACTGAACAACTCTCCCCCCCCCCCCCCCGAATGGGTTTACTACAGCATAAGCCGCAGTGGCTTAGTGGTTAAGACGCTGAACTGCAGACCTGGAGGTAGGCAGGACAGTAGTTCAAGACCTGAGTGCCACGTGATTGTGTGAGCTACTGTCTTTGGCTCCAGCTCCTGCCAACCTAGCAGTTTGAAAGCAAGAAATTGCAAGTAGATTAATAGGTACTAGGCGGGAAGGTAACAGTGTTCCGTACACCTTGGCATTGAGTCATGCCGGCCACATGACCATAGAAGCATCTTTGGACATTGCTGACTCTTCGGCTTTGAAACTGAGATGAGTACCACCCTTAGAGTTGGTAACGACTGGCTTTCGAGCTAGGGCAGTGGTGGCCAACCTTTCACCGTAAATGCTCCTGGACCTTTAATGGTTGCATTTAATGGGCATTTCAGCAGGTGCAGCTGCTTTAGCAGCACCATCAGCACTTGCAGCTGCCAAGATTTTGTCTTCTACACAGCTCTTAAGAACACGGAGGCTCCAGTGGTGAAAGGTTGGCCACCCCTGAACTAGGGGAACCTTTACCTTAGCATACAGTAATTGAGTTCTTTCTACTTACCATTTCAGGTCCAGCCTGAGGCACACCTCCAAAGGGATTTAGTTTTGAGTAAACATGATTTGGGTTGTGCTGCATGTGTATACTTCTACAGCTTGGTGCTGTGCACACAGGGTGACCAGATACAATGGAGGAGAAAGTGCCTATACCTTTAACCATTGTATAGAAGAGGGAATTTGGCAGGTCCAGCTTTTAGTACCCTTCCATGATGAGCCACACCTTCCTCTTCTACACAATGGTTAAAAGTATAGGCACTTTGTCCTTCATTGTATCTGGTCACCCTGTGTGCACATTTACTCAGATGTGTAAAGATTTTAATCGGATGTATTCCCATGTATGTTGTTGTTGTTCAGTCGTTAAGTCGTGTCCGACCCTTCGTGATCCCATGAACCATATCCCGTGTATATAGGATTGCAAACTGACAATCCATTCCCCCTTACCATGGTTACTTGGAAGTATGTCCTATTGATTGTAATGGAGTTTACTTCTGAATAAATGTGCTTAGCCTTAATTTGCAAGGTTCTCTACAAACTCTCTTGTATTTATTTATTTATTTACAGTATTTTTATCCCGCCTTTCTCCTTGAAGGGACCCAAGGCAGCTTCTAATTCATACCCTTCTAATTATTTGTAGCAGAACTCCTAATTATTTTTATTTTACAGAAGAGCAACTGAGCTGACTGCCCACTCCTATACACTGGGGTCGCTGGAGGTGGGGCGGAAAGCTAAGTTCCGCAGCTTTCCGCCCCACCGTTACTCTCCGGTTCGAGGGGCCCCACCCCCTCGTCATAGGAGCCCGTCAGCGGAGAGAAAGCAACGCGCAGGAGAGTCCCTGCGCGTTGCTTTCTCTCCGCTGACGGGCTCCTACGACGAGGGGGCGGGGCGCCTCGTACTGGAAAGTAACGGTGGGGCGGAAAGCTGCGGAACTTAGCTTTCCGCCCCACCTCCAGCGACCCCAGTGCTCCTATACATATTTGCTCCTGAAGTGTTTACATTCAAAATCTTTCATTGTCTTGCACCCCCTTTTCTGCGCTCTCATATTCCAACACATCCCTCCCTGTGACCTTCACTCATTCAGTTTGATCACTCTGAGCTATCCAAAATTACCCTGCTTCGTCAAATGACTTCACCCTTACTGCCTCTTATTACCTAAAACCATCTCCCTTTAAATCTCCTCTAGACCCATCTTTTTCATGAAACCTTTGGTCCAATTTCCTAATCCCCTCACTCTTTGTAACTAAGATGAAGTATGGGAGCCAGTGTAGTGGTCAGACTGGAGTAGGAAAATCCCAGGTTAAAATCCTCACTTAGCTATGGAGCTCACTGGGTCACCCTCTCTCAGCCTAACCTACTTCACAGTGTTGTCGTGAGGACGATGAGGGGATGGTAAAGAACCATGTGTGCCACCCTGAGTTTCTTGAAGAGAGGGCAGGATATAAATGTAATTAAAAAAATTAAATTGCGTATATTTCCATAGTGCTTCTCCGTCTTCTGTCCCCTTTGTATTAATTTTAGATTATGAGACCCCTTGGGTGAGTGATCTGTTTTCTTATGCTATGTGAAATGCCATGCATATAGATGGTGCTAAACATACATTAAAGGTAAAGGTATCCCCTGACAATTAAGTCCAGTCGTGTCCGACTCTAGGGTGTGGTGGTGCTCATCTCCATTTCAAAGCCGAAGAGCCAGCGTTGTCCAAAGACGCCTCCGTGGTCATGTGGCCGGCATGACTCTCCTTGCCGCAGCGCGTAGCATGCAGCTGGAACACGGAGCGCTGTTTACCTTCCCGCAAGCAGTACCTATTTATCTACTCACATTGACATGCTTTGGAACTGCTAGGTTGGCAGGAGCTGGCCAAGCAACGAGCGCTCACCCCGTCGCGGGAATCAAACTGGCGACCTTTCGATTGATAGCTTATGGTTCAGCGATTTAACCCGCTGCGCCACCCGCTGGCCTTAAAAAACATACATTACTCAGAACTAAATCCCACTAACAAGCGCAATCCTACCCAGCTCCTCCACTGTTGCAGCAGTGGTGGAGGGCAGAACGGGATTTAAATCCCCTTTAACTTTAATGGGGATTTAAATCCTCTTTCCCTCCCAAAGCCTCCTGTTCTCCCTCTACCACTGTTGCACCAGTGGAGGAGCTGGGTAGGATTGCGCTGTGAGCTCCATAGAACTTACTCTCTACTAAGTACCGTAATTTTTCGCTCCATAGGACGCATCGCACCATAGGACGCATGCATCATATGGAGCTAAAAATAAGAGGAAAAAAAGTTTTTACTTACTGGGGCTTGTGGGGGCTTCGGGGAGGCCTGCGCAACCCTCTGCAGGCCTCCCTGATCTTCAGTTCAGCGCTAATTGGCTATTTTCGGCCATTTCCGGAAAACTGGAAATGGCCGAAAATAGCCATTTACCGCCGAACTGAAGATGGGGCAGGCCTGCACAGGGTCGCGCAGGCCCCCACAAGCCCCGGTAAGTATTTTTTAAAACTTTTTTTAACTTCGCTCCATAAGACGCACTAACATTTCCCCCTATTTGGGGGAAGTGCGTCTTATGGAGCGAAAAATACAGTATATAGATTGTGGCCCAGGTCTGATGTGCCAAATTTCATAGGGAACCTATGGCAGAAGCCAAATTTGAACCCAGGTCTTTCAGAGCCAAATTTAGTTCTCAGTATACATGTATATACAGCAGGTGGCGCAGTGGGTTAAACCGCTGAACCATGAGCTGTCGATTGAAAGGTCAGCAGTTTGAATCCGCGACGGGGTGAGCTCTCGTTGCTTGGCCAGCTCCTGTCAACCTAGCAGTTCCAAAGCATGTCAATGCGAGTAGATAAATAGGTACCGCTTGCGGGAAGGTAAACAGCGCTCCGTGTTCCAGCTGCATGCTACGCGCTGCAGCAAGGAGAGTCATGCCGGCCACATGACCACGGAGGCGTCTTCGGACAACGCTGGCTCTTCGGCTTTGAAATGGGGATGAGCACCACACCCTAGAGTCGGACAAGACTGGACTTAATTGTCAGGGGTCACTTTTACCTTTTTTTATACATGTGATACACAAATGTTCAAGGGAAAGTGAACTAGTCAAGTTTTTTTTTCAGGTGTTGGGAAAGAAGTTCTATATTTCTAATTCATTTAGAAAATACTTTCAAAACTATTTCCCCCTGTTGCTGGAGGATTGTATCTTTTTCAAAAAGATATTTAAATCTTATGCATTATATATGTATTTTCAAGACCTGACTCATTTGAATTCTTTCTAGCCTGAATGCCACGCAGATGGTTTAAAAAAAGAAATAGAACAAAAACAAGCCTATTTTAAAATATCAGAATAAAAAGCTACGAATCCTTGTTGCTGCATTCATTGCTGCCCTGCCCAGGCTGCCCTTTTGCCTGGATTGGTATCTCTCCATACCAATTTTCCTTATAGAGTATTACAAGAGCAGTTGTGTGATCAATAAATATTTATTTATTATATTTATTTATCACAGTTTCTCCAAGAAGCTCCGGGTGGCATACATAGTTTTCCATTTCATTTTGTCCTCACAACAACCCTGTGAGGTAGGTTAGGGGAGAGGTCAGCCACAGAGGCCCATGGCTGGGTAGAGCTCTGAATCCAGTCTAGTGCACCACATTGACAGCGCAATCCTATCCAACTTACACCACTGGTGTAGCGAGAACAGGAGGCCCCAGAACGGAAAGGGGATTCAAATCCCTTTTGAATCCTTCTTTGGCCTCCTCGCTGCACCGCTGGTTGCACCAGTGGTGTAAATTGGATAGGATTACACTGAGGCTGCAATCCTATACATCCTTACCTGGGAGTAGGTCCCATTAAACTCAATGGGGCTTACTTCTGAGCAGACGTGAATAGGATTGCATTGTGACTCTCAAATTTATTACCTTTTAACAGACAGAGATAATATGCTGTTAACAGCTGCATAACAAAAAGTAAAGGTGAAGTTTTACGATCATCACTGTAATTTCTATGCTTAGAAACATGTCACTTGTTGATTTTTGTGTTGTATGCAGTTCTTCAAAAGTACAAAGACTCTGTCCATAAAAGCACTCTGGAGTCCCATTGATTTACATGGGAAAATTAAGTAACATGCTGGACAGTGCAAGTAAGGTCATGTCTACTCAGAAGTAGCCCCATTGAATTCAATGGGATTTACTTCCAGGTAAGTGAAGATTGTCCTCTCAGTCTCTCTCTGAAATAAATAGGGCTCCAAAATGTTTAACTTTGGCTGGATTGTGCTCAATATATTAATATAATATAATCTAGGCTGTCATCTGACCCAAATTGTGATCCTATGCACACTTTCCTGGAAGTAAGTACCATTGAACACTATGAGATTTTCTTATGAGTAAACATGGATAGGATTGTGGTGCAAGTCTGTAATTCTAAGAATGAATTTACGGTGGAACTCATTTCCAGTAGAAAAATCCTAGTTGATTAATCTTATGTTTCAGTCAATTAACAAATAAATGGACTCTGCATAAAGTTGCATGTGAATAATTTGTGTGCGCAATGTTTTATATGATGTATTTTCAAATGTTATTGTTAGCCACTTGAACATAGTTTTATAGAAATGTGGAATAAAATACATCTAAAGGAATAAGACATAGTTTGAACAAAAGATGCAGGTTTTTTGGGGTGATGCAAACATTTGTGACAGCAGACATTTTAGAAGAGGCATTCTCTTGAGAGGAGGAAAGCATGTTCTAAAATGGCCACAATGTGGCTAGCAATAGCTTACAACCAACACATTATAAAAAGTAAAATAAAACAGGAAACCAAGACAAAGAATTTAACAGTGCAATCCTATGCATGTTTACTTGGAAGTAAGTTCTATATTGTCAGTGAGACTTAGCGCACAATCCAATACATGTCTACTCAGAAGTTGGTCCCATTGTATCCAATGGGGCTTACTTCCAAGAAAGTGTGTGTAGAATTGCAGCCTTAGGCTTCAATCCTAGTATACACACTTACCTGAGATCAAGGCCCATTAAACTCAATGGGGCTTCCTTCTGAGAGGAGTAGACATGCATAAAACTGCACTTCCTGGAAAGGGTGCCTAAAATTGCATTGTAAAGCATTCAGAGCAGAGCAGAGCATTCAGACCCCAACATAGTCTGAAGGTAATGGTAAATGCCACCTACCATCTGTGGATGTTAAGTTCTTGTAAGAAGCATAATTAACAATTTAATGGGAAGGCATTTTCAAACTATCGAAAGGTTTTTAATTGATCATCATTCTAACCGATGAATCAGCTGACAGTTGCAACCCTATACAGTATATAGTTGGTAAATGTTGTTACACAACCTGAGGGTTAGGAAAGGGTTACAGATGTGTTCTACCGGTAGTATAATAATAATTAACGGGTGTAATTAATAATATATATCTCCTGCCCTTCCAGTAAAATACAAATAAGGCACAAATTATAAAACTATAACAATGACATATAAAATTGGCCAATTCTTACTCCACCCCCTCAAGTTTACTCCTTGATCTTTGTTTCCTCGTTAGTTAATTTAATTCTGGTTAAATACTACATTACCATTGGTTACAGGACAGCTGATTTCCCGCCCTCCTTCCTCGTCCTGTCAGGATGTCCATTATTTCTGCTCTCTGATTGGGCAGTGATCCATCCCTCAAAAAAAAAAAAGTCCCAGCGCTTCCAGCCTCTCTTGTCACATTCGCCCACACTAGCCGTCGCTGTTTTCTTCTCCTATTGGTGCATTTTTCAGGGCTCCGCCCCTTAAGCCTTCGTTTCCCCCCATTGGTCCGGATTGGTATCCTGGTAAGCGTGTAGTGACAGCTTTTTCTTGAACTCTCCGTCGCTCATTGCTGGCTTCCAAACCTCGCCATTTTTGTTTGCCTCTCGTAGAAAAACGAGCAATAAGATGAACATTCTTTTTATTTTTACTATTTTATGTAAAGCAAATAAATGAATAAAGTCGGTCGGAGTTTTTTTGCTATGCAGCTGCCAGGATTTCGAACGCTAAGAAGAGGGGTGGAGCCTCTGGAGCGCGAGGGGGGGAATGGGGGAAGGGAGGGGGAGCCAAGATGGCGGCAGAGGAGGAGGTGCTGAAGCTAAGGTGAGGCTCCACTGACGCTGAGCGAAGCACGGCCGCGCTCGCCCTGCCGACGAGGGTAGGTGGGGCAGCAGCGGAGGGGAAGCCACCGCTGGAGGTGGGAGGCGCTGCCCAAGGGGGCGCAGTGCTTGAGGGTGGGGGAGGGGATCTGACGGGGGGGCACAGATTAGATACATACTGCAGAGATGGAAGTAGGAGTGAGGAGAGAAGGGCTACTACCACACCGGCTGTCAGACTGATCAGGTCCAGTGGGAGGGGCGGTCCGAGGAGGAGGAGCAGTGGGGGAAGGGGATCTGACAGGTTGGGTGTGTGTGGTCTTGATGGGGGGGGAGTGCAAGAATCTAGGAAAGGAGTGGAGTCAGGAGATCAAGGGGAGGTAGCTTGTGCTTGTGGGGGTGAAACCGTCATGATACGCAAGGGTGGGTGAATTGATCTGGCCTCGGGGAAAGGGGGAATATCATAAGGCCTAGTAATTATATAGGAAGGAGGTTAGCAAAGGGAGTAGAGAGACCAAAAGATGCAGGGGCGGGGAATCGTGTTATTGGAGGTTAAAGGAATAGGCAGCATAGGTGATGAGAGAAATCATCAAGGCTCGGGAAAAGTGCGTGTGTTTGTTTAGAGTCAGTCAGGTTCTTGGGGCTGGGTAATATAACATGGGAGGAGGGCTGAGTAAGGAAGTCTGGGTGAGGTAGGGAGAGACGTTGGTGTAGGTCAGAGTGTTGGGGTAGGAGTTTGGAGATCCGAAAAGAAGATGGATAAAGAAAGTAGGCAGTTGGGAAGGAGGGGATCCAGAGCCAGGTGAAGTGAGACATGGTTGTATACCTGTATCTAAAAAGATTGGGTGTAGTGCAGAGCAGGGGTGGTGTTGGGGGTTGGCCAGGGAGGCAGTAACTAAAGAAACTCAAGCCCTGAGCCATCACCACTGGTGGTAGTGATAGCAGCCAATGTACCATTAGTGGGTGGATGGGTGGGCTCCCAATGGAGAGTTTTGTCTAGTGCCCTCAGAATCCTGCTGCTGGTAGATGCAAATGGTGAGGACTAATCTGGTGCTGGGTATTGGTAATATAACAAGGAGGCTGATGAATATATCAAGGGGAGGGGGAGTGAGATGAGCAGCTTAGAATGAGGGGTGTTGGAGGTAGGTCCTTTAATTCTGTTGTCCTCATTTTGTCTTCTTTTTTTGCTTATGCTACAAAGTGTCATGCACATTGGTGTGTTTGTGTATACGTGCATAAATATGAGAGAGGCAGTGTCATGCTAATATTTATTACCATACAAACTAATAGCTCACTGACAATGGATGGGGGTGGGGAAGATAATTGGCTGTAGAAATCGAGTGAGGTTGTCTGGTTGGATTTGTTATGTTTCTGTAGCACCGTGAGTGTACGCAAGTGGTGAGTATTTCGTAGGCGGAGACTTGAGAAAGCAAAGGGTATAAGAGTGCAGAAGCAGGACCACTGCTATTTTTTATAGCACTTAGAACACTATTGTTGCACTTAAAAAAATAGTGGTGAAGGAATTGTGGCATAAAGACAGAGAGAGATCTTGAGTTGAAGGGGCAGGGAGGGAAGGAGAACTGAAGAGATGAACATGGATCTGGGATTGAGCTGATGACATATGCTTTGGTTGATGTATAAGGTCTGAACAGGTGGAGCTGTGTTCTCTTTTGCCAAGGCAGGGAGTGAGGCCAGGAGCCAGGGGTCTCTCATATCAACGTTTAATGCTAGTTGTCTGCATCAAGCCCTCCTGTTGGGGTGGGCTAAAATATGCATAAATAGCAGAAGTGGTTGGGTTTGTGCTTGGTATAATTACAGAGCAGAGGTTACATTATGTGGAGCTCATCATGTAGGGTTTGGTAAGGGTCATGGCCCATTGTCATTGACAGTCATGAGGAAGGAAGAAGCAAGTTCAGGCTGGGGAAGTCCCAAGCAGCCATAGTCACCTTTTTGTGGGCATGTAGTACATGTGTCTGTCTAGACACTGTGGGTAGGTGGGAGATTGCTGTACTATCTCGCTTCTCTGAAATGTTGAAAGAGGAGTTGCCTCCTGCTCTTCCCTCAAAGGCAGCCCATTTGCAAAAGCCGCAGGTTCAAAAGCGCACCTCCTTGTCTGCTGCTTGGTTGCTGGCCAAGTTGGGGCATGCACAGTGCTGGTGCTGATGTTGGCATTCAGTTGTTCGCTCAGGATTTCTGTAAGCATCCCAAGCCTCTGCTAGTCTACGTGGCTGAGGCCTCGATGAAAGCGGTTTATTCTAAAGCTGCTCTCAGGTGACATCACCGAATTATGCCTGCTACAAAGCTCGTGGAGCTTCCCCACTTGTTGGAAGTGGCTCTTGATTGATGTTGCATAGGCGTGTGTCCTGTTCATTGCAGCTGGCTGTTAGTTCTGTGCGCAATATGCTCCGAAGGTCAGAACTGTCACTGAAAGTTATTCCACAACCCTCCTGTATGTGCACCCTTTTGTGTGAGGCGTGGCCGTTTGTTCCTCTTAACTTTCAGTTGTTCATAGGTATTCCTCGCTCTCTTTGGCTAGATCATTGTGACAGTGTCTTCAACATTTGAGTATGTGATACTCTATGGTATGATAGTGAATACAACTATGGAAGAGAATGAGTAATGTCTGAGAGATTTGGCTGTGGGAACAGCCAAACATCAGCAGACGGTTCAGTGTGGCGGGTCAGTGTGGCATCGCCCTTGTCTGAAACACTGGGGGAACTGCTGCCAGTCAGTGAGTGGCACCAATGGGGACTGACTCATGGTAAGGCTGCTTCATATTTAAGTACCTGGTTCACATCACAGCTCTGCCACTAGCTTACGAGATAACACCCCCACATTCACACAATGTAGGAAAGATAAGAGAGAGCGGCTTGCCAGAAGTCTAATAACGACCCGCTGTTCAGAGTTGGTGAAATGATATATGACGTGACATGCTCTGAATTCATGAAAGGGCTCAGAATGATTGTTGTTAATAATTCAGACTTTTTTTCTACCTATCCTGTGATCTCCATATAAGTTCCAGTACTATTTATTTTATGCACTGTGAGATAGGTGGCATCTGCAAGGGGATGGGCAATCATAGGCAGAACTAGTACAGCAACTAGCTCATCAAGGCAACAGAAAAGGCACAGAGACCAGCGGCTCTTTGCAAAGAAGAGGACACCGCTCGGGCCTGGTTTATTCACGCAGCAGAAAGAGGTGGTGGTAGAGTGGATTATACCACTTTAGCGTTGGTGAAGGGGGCATTCGACAGTATGATTCAATGCAATGTTTAACACACTCTGCAAATATTAAAACCAGCGCAGCAAGCAAAGGGCCAGCTGCAACCTTTCTTCCTGGTATGACAATTTTCCCGTTGTAGGGAATTTATGATGTGGGGAAACATTCAAAAGTGGAGATTCCCGTCTAGTCTGATGTGATACATGCTACTTTACTCCTGTTTTCCCCACCTGATGTACGTGATGACCAGGCCTCAGTGGGGCATGATGGGGACAGGTTCAAGAAGCAAAGTTGTCCAGAGGTATCCTGTGGACTTGCCTGCTCAAGAAAAAGTTATTTCAGACTTCTTAGTGGCGTATGACAAGAAGCGTGACATCACCAGGGAGGGAAGCTTCTGTCATTGGCTGAGGGCTTGGTGGTCATCTTGTTGAAACTATTTTGACGTGCTTGGTATTTGTTGAAACGTGGGTTAGTGGAAGAAGTTTTCTAGGCTGGTCACTTCTTTGTGTGCCTTTTATTTTGTACGGTTTGGTTATTGGTTATACGGTTGGTATTGGTTATGGTTTGGTTATACGGTTTGGTATCTGGATAGCTGATTGGATGTAGTCACCTACTACTGTAGTTGCTGTTCCGTTGCATTAAGCATCATGGGACAGCCTGATACTGTATGTCATTTATAGCGCAATCCTGACTAGGATCCGGCCGGCAACCCATGGCTGCCTGCCGGATCCTATGCATTGCTGTGGCCAGGCTGCCGCTGGGCCGGAGACGCTCGTCCCCTTCCCCAAGTGTAAATCCAGGGCTAGCTGATCGGCCGCCTTGGATTTCCGCCAGCAAAATTTGCTAGCGGAAGTAAGATGAGGCTGTGTAACGGCCCAGCCGCTCGGCAGGGGTCAGAATATGGCCGAAGCCATCCCCTGCCCCCTCCCGTGCCGGCTGGGCCAATGGACCCCCGCCCGCTGGATCCTTACCTGGGTCCGGAGCAGGGAAGGCCAGACCTTATGTGCTTTATGGCACATTTGCGACTACTTCCAGCGTTCCGTCGCCGTGGTGGTATGGAGGATCGCGCCGTTAGTCCGTGGAAAAAGGTATCCAATTCGGTTCACTCTGATCTTTCTAACTGATGGTCTGGGGGATGGATTTGATGCACAATACTTGGACTGATCTTGTACAAGGCCCTGATGTTTGTTTGATGTATATTGCTTGTAATAACTAATTGCCATAGGTTGATGTAATAACTAACATTCCCCCCCCCCCCCCCGAAAGCCTTCCCTTTGTCAGATTTGTCTAGGTTGACTTTCAAAAATAGTCCCTTCCAGAACACCTTCACATCTCCTCGTCTAATTTCACCCTGGGCCATTAAATGGTAGCAGAGTGTGATAAGCTTACTATTTCTGGTTTGTATGAATGTATTTCAACTAGAATTCTGTGAACGCTCTAGTGCTTTGATGGCATAGCAGGGAAGTACATTTTCCTTGAGAATACTTTAAAAGAATTTGGAAGCCCCAAACAATAAAATTTATTAAAAAAAATAGGGGTGGGTGAGTTGTTGCTTGTCAGTGATGTCATGGATGCTATCCAGTAAGATGTCTGTGGTACTCGCACATCACATTCCACACAGCACTCCAGATAGCAATGGGTGCATGAGATAGGGAAAGAATTGCCTCTTCTGTGAGTCAAAAGTGTTTCCTGGTTTAACTTTTGGTAGAGGATTGGAATTATCATGTTTTTAGTGTGTTAAATTACATTTCCAGTTCATATTATTTTTCTAAACAAGTATGCATCCTTACTGGTTGCTATAACAGTTAAAATGTTGAGCTAGATAGCGCTATTCTACTTTCCAGAAACATAATCCACAACCTTTGGTCATGTAGGCCACAAGCCTTTTGTACTATTACAGCATTTATATCTGCTTAGGGGAGCAATTGTGAAAGGACAGATTTCTGTTTGTCTTTGCCCATGTAAGAACACTAAGCAAGCTTGCTTATTTGAAGGCTAAGTACCTGACAGAGCAATCCTATGCATGTCTACCCAGAAGTAGATCCCATTGTGTTCAGAGGGCTTACTCCCAGGAAAATGTATAGTATTGCAGCCTGAACTTTCCAGATGGAAGGGTTGGTAGTTTACAGGGCAGAACTTGATATGGAAAGTAACTGTCTCCTCTGATGTGCAAAGTATGAATATTTAACTGTTCTGTTGTTTTGTTTATGCAACTTGAACTAAAAAGTTAGATATTGTCCCTGGTTTGTCCTTTTATATAAATAGGATTACAGTATTTTTAAGGTGTAAATATAGCTAAAAACTTGAAAAAATAATCCTGATGCTAAATAAAAGTTTATTATGGATTTAAACCTAATTTTTTATTCACTCTGCTGCCCACAGAGTTGGTTTGCCTCAGGCCGAGAATGACAGTTTGCTTTGTAGTTCCTTGCAGCTGGCTATGCGATGCGCCTGTTGGAAAGACATGGCTGATGAGCACGCTAATTATTTGGAGGGAAAGGCGGGATCACAATCCTTTAAATAAGTAACTAAATTGTAGCTTCTTAGTGCTTGTATGGACAGTGAAAGAATGTATGTCATCTGGGGTCATTGCATGAGGTGATCCATGTACACGTTTTCCAGCTGTTTCCTACCCAGGTTTCTGTGTAGGGAAACTGTAGCATGAGTGAAGTGTTTCTTAACCAAGTGGTCTTCAACCTTTTTTGTGCCACGACTTCAAAAAATAAAGAAATAAAGTATGAGACTGGGGACCCACCGTTGATCCTGCCCCCCCCTCCCGGGACCCAATTTGTCCACCCACCCACCCTGCCCCAGCACCAGCAGCCTCGTGCAGCCGAGCTCACCAGCCAGCGGAGTCATTCTGGAACAGGAGAGTCTGGCCGCGGTTCCCCACTGCCTCTCTAGCAAATTGAAAAAGGGGGGGAGGGGATGAAATCCTTCTGGAAGCCCCCCCAGTGGCCATTTTGGATCTCATAAGCTACCGTGATTCCACAAATGAGACTTTGCAACTCCATTGGGGTCCCAACCCCAAGGTTGAAGAACAGTGTCTTAGCCCATAGCAGCAAGAAAACTAAGAACCCTGCAGCATCTTGAAGACTGTGAGGTTATGGTGGCATGGGGTTTTGTGGGCTGCTTTATCAGATGCATGGGATAGACTGAGGCAGTGGTGGGTTTATGCAAGTGTAGGTACGGTGCATCTGATCCAGGTCTAGCAAGGTGCAGACCAGAGGGAAAACACCCTGCAGCTTGGTAACTGGTGTCCTCAACAAGGATAATAGATGCGTTTACGTAGCGCTCCTTGAATGCTCCATGTGATCCATGCATGATTTCAGTAGTTCTCTTAGTTCGGTATTATTATCCCAATAACGCAGATGGGTGTGTGCATTAAGGAAAGGCCATAGCTCGTTATTCTGGAAGCTCCAGAGTCAATCCTTGGCAGTTTCCATGTAGGGCTGGGAAAGATTTTCTGTCTGAAACCCTGGTGAGCCACTGCCAATACATCATGTGCTTTTCATGCAGAAGGTTCCACGTTCAATCCCTGGCAAGCATCTGTAGCTAGGGCTGGGAAATACCTCTGTCTGAAACCCTGGAGAAGGCAGCTGCTGGTTAATGGAGATGTTACTGAACTAGATGGACCAAGGATTTGACTTGATGGAAGGCAGGTTCGTGTGTGTGTGCATGCTGAGAGCTGCCCTTAGTCTAAGTTAAAAAAAAAAAAATTAAATCACTTCCTCCATGTGTGTTTCAGTAGTCTGTGCTGGAATACACATGGCCGAGATGATGAAAACATTTTTTCCCTAGAAAAGATATAAACTTCATATACAAGGAATTGGCAATAAATGTGTAATTAATAGATATCAAAATCATAGGCAAAATAGCCATTTTCTAAGCATGATTAATCATGCCCTAACTTTTAAGACCTTTGCTTATTGTATTTTGTAATCACATTATGCCAGCGGTTCCCAAACTTAAGATGTCCCCGGCGGCCTCTTCTTCCCGGCTCTCCTGGGCACTGCCATCTTGTGCGATCCAAGATGGCGGCACCCGGGAAAGCCGGGAAGAAGAGGTCGCCAGGGCATCCTGTGGCACCCCTGTGAGTTCAGTACAGTTTGGGAACCTCTGCATTATGCTGTTCTATGCTTGTACTTAGTTTATTTAAAATATATCTTTACCGTCTTTTGGTCTCATTAAAGAGACCACCAAGGCAACTTACAGCATAAAAATATTGAAACAATTGAACCAGTAAATTACCATACAATGAAAACAAAATCCAAAGTGGAGTGGATAAGTAGTCTTTCAAAATTTATGGAGGTGAAATCTTAATCAGGGACTTCCTGACTCTTAATTTGTGGTCCGCTGTGTCAGATCAACTCTACAACCCCCCCCCTCCAAAGGGGGCCAGGAAAACCACTTATTCATGTTTCTCATCCTGACTCTCTTGAGTTCCTCCTGTATTCTCTAGGCTACTGGCTGTACCTCCTGATGGTGCACCTCCTAGGTGACAAGTCTGGGTCTAATTCTGTTTGCAAGTTATCCTCAAGTGACGTGCGCGTGTGCGCACGCCTCCTCTGGGAGAGGGCAGAGGGACATTCCCAGAGTGTTTAGTTGCTGGAGCAAAATGGGCCAGATTTTTTATTTTTGTTTCACTCATAAAGCTGGTTGAAGAAGCTTGGCAGGCGTTTTGATTGAACCTTCTTTGAAAACAAGGTAACCCAAATCGGGCCTCCTCTGTCCCCACCCACTTCTAATGCTGTTTCTGGTAGGAATAGGGCAACTGGGCACCCAGAAGCTCAGTCTGGCTGCCCTCTCCCTTTTTATTTGTCTCAACGCCTTTCTTGCTTCCAAGTCTTGAGTGAAGGGCTCTTTAACCTCTCCTCCCCCGTGTGAACAGTGAAGATGTTGGCAGAACCCTTCCCTCATTCTTCACCTTAGCAGTTTGCTTTGGCTTGTTTTGCATAAGGGAGTGACTGGATGAGTTGTATAACTCTGGTTAGTCCCCTGCTAACTGGGCAAGAGGCACTTTTTCAATTGGTGCTCCCCTTATATTTAGCAGGGGGAGAGTAACTGCCCCCTTTCACCCCAGCACAGTCTCTTTTCTGGTGTCTTGCTGGTGTTCTTCTGCATCGGTTTTTTTAGATTGTGAGTCCTTTTGGGACAGGGAGCCATTTAATCATTTGATTTTGTCTGTAAACAGCTTTGAACTTTTTCTTGAAAAGTGGTATATAATACTGTTAATAATAATAATATAAGGGGAGAGCTCTGCAAAGGCCTCTGCTGTTCATGCTAGGAAGGAGGTGCTTGAAGAGCCCTTTGCCTGGTCTTATCTCAAAGAGCTGCGAGAATGAGAAGCTCATGTTGCTAGCCTTTTGGCCTTTGCTTGGTTCACTCTACGGCCACTCATTAAAACCAGTTTGCCAGCCCTGAGCCTTTCGAGTCGGGAGGGCTTAAGACAGCCTTGCCAATGAGTGTGCATCTCTGGGCCGATTTGTGCCCACTTAGTATATGGGTATTCTAGATTCAAAAAGAGCCTGAAGGCAATTAAGCTGTCCTCTTTTTAAACCGCCTAGTTTGTGTCATGGTGATATTGGTGGGAACCCTCCAGAGCAGCGTTTCTCAAGGTCCTACAGGTCTTTGTGGAGGCAGGGCAATGTCGGAGTCAGCGCTCCAGGATTGCGTTTGCCGCCAACCGGAAAACACTTTTTAAAGCGTACCTGGTTGTCCTGCCAGCTCCATGAAGGGTCCGGTGGGGGGGGGGGCTGCCAGCACCTCCGCAGGGCTCCCCAAGGCTCAAAACAGCGGCAATTGCATTTTAAAACCGGAAGTGGGCTTTTCAACATAATTGCCGCTGTTTTGAGCCTTGGGGAGCCCTGCGGAGGCGCTGGCAGCCCCCCCCAGGTCCCTTCGGGGAGCTGGCAGGACAACCAGATATGCTTTAAAAAGTGTGTTTCGGTTGGTGGCAGGCGCAATCCTGGAGCGCCGCCATCGATGTTTGGGCTGGCCCACCCCCCTTAAAGGTAAATCGGACACTTCTGGAAAAAGTGGCGGGTCGCAAGCCACCACTTTGAGAACCCCTGCTCCAGAGCCCGTAGCTGTAGAGCCCCATTGAAGCTGTAGAGCCCCATTGAAGTGGAGCTGTAGAGCCCCATTGAAGTAGCATTGATGGCTCTTGAACGGAAGCTCTGATCAGTGGGGCTTGCCAAAAGGCACAACCAGGGTGTTTTCAGGTTGTGTTTCTTGTGTGTCAAGAGGACCGCTATGGGTGATGGTTACTAACAGCTGTTAACACTGGCAGAGATTGGGGGGGGGGGTTTGGTTCATTTCTGCTTCAGCGTAGAGATCTCTCCCTAACGTAAGTGGTGCTATTTTTGAAATATATGAGATTATCGGGTCAACTGGACGTGGTATTCTCTCTGCCGTGAAACAGATTCTTTGCAGCGTTTAATAGAAGGCGAGCACAGTCCCTTTTAGGGGGAGGGGAGAGGAAACTGCTAAACCTCAGGAGAGAGAGAAGCAGAGCACTGGCTTCCTGTCCCAGAATATGAGGCCTGCCTTATGGCTACATGTGTAGACCTGGGTGATGAGCTGCCCCCTGTGATAGAACTCTGCTTGATCGCCAGGAGAGCAGGGCAGCATCTCTCCCGTGGATGGGAGCTGCTGAGCCAGAGCCGTCGGAAGCGCCATCCTAAAAACTCAGGCCATGGCCAACCAGGTGCCTGGCTTCCCTTTCAGCCCTGGCTTGCAGAAATGTCACCTGTATTTGTCCTTGCTCTTGGGTTCTCCTAATCTGGAATTGGGATTCACCCTTGCGTACTTCATTAGCGCTAATTGGAGCTTTGTATAGCAATCCCTACAATTACAGGAGGCTAGACAGGTTTATGGGGGTGGCTGTTGATATGAGAACCAGCAATTTGATTGCACAGTGATTAAAACGTTACCATGTCCATCTTAAATATGTATAGCAAAATGCCAGCCATTATTATTATTAAGAATACTTATATACAGCGTTTCAACAAAAAGTACAGTAGTTCACAAGGTAGTCAAATAAATAAAATGTTTCCCTGTCCCCAAGGGGCTCACAATCTAAAAAAAGATGCAGCAGAGATACCAGCCACTGGAAAAAGACGCCAACAACTATCAGAGGGAGGGAGGGAGGGAGGGAGGGAGGGAGGAAACGTGCTCTGCCTGGCACCGGTTTGTCACCTTTTGCTCACTGGAAATCTTGCTTGGCTGCCTCCCTGGCTTTTGACACTTCACCAGGCATTACCTGCTGACTTTCAGGATGTCCTTTCACATTCATTCTTTTTCTATTTTGCAATAATAGGCCCCTTCTTGCATCCAGGCAGCTATAAATGTAATAACAACAAACTACAAAGCCGCCATAGAAAATAGCCGAAGACAGGGTAGCGCCACAGCCTGAAAGAGAGTTGCCCTGGTTCAGCCAGGTCTTAAATATCTGCCTTGCATGAATCTCCCAGTTTGAGGGAGCTCCAAAACCTGGGGGCTGCCCCAGAGAAGGCCCTGTCTGCCGTGCTCACTTCACCAGGTTTTGGAATATGTGAAACAAGGCATCCCCCAAAGATTTTAACAGCCTGGTAGAATCGCATGATTCTATATGGATCAGCCGTAAAGACGAGAAACTTGTTTCCTTTTTAAATAAAATCTATGATTTTTCCAGAAGCGGAACTCTGTGTTCAGTACTACATTTCATGTCTTCTAAGCGCTCGCTGTAGCAGCCACACAGCCCTGACCATAACGTCTCTCCATCCAGCACAGTGAAGTTTTGGATCCTTATCAAGAGCTTCTGTGTTACTGGGCTCCTCAGCGCACTCCACTTGCTCTCTTCTCCAGCAAGTCCTTTCGTTTCCCCTTCATGTGTGTGTGTATTACAGGTATTTGTAAAACTTCTGCATCACCTTTCAAACCTACTGAAGGTGTTTACAGCAAGTTCTTTTTTAATTAAAAAGAATAAAACAGCAGAAAAGAGCTGATCGTCCAAGTAGCGGCTCTAATGAGTGGGTGGCCTAACTTTACAGTGCAGCATAGATAGGCTTACCAGATCTCCAACCGGGACAGAGTGCTAGACCTTTAGGAGAAGGAATGTGGGCAGATGTAGCTTGTTCAACCTTAGAGCACAATCCTAGGCATGTCTACTCAGAAGCAAGCCCCATTGTGTTCAGTGGGGCTTGCTTCTGAGTAGACATGCCTAGGATTGTGCTCTAGGACTTAACAAGCTACACCTGCCCACATTCCTTCTCCTAAAGGTCTAGCACTCTGTCCCGGTTGGAGATCTGGTAAGCCTAAGCATAGATGATGTTTCTCTCCCCTTTGTGTTCTGTTAATTACCCTTCCAATTGACCCTTCATCTTAGTGACTTGCAAGTCTGAGATGAGACTTGGATTGAACTACAGTATGACCCCTGTATTTGCGGGGGATAGGTTCCTGGGCCCCCGGCCAATACCAGGAAACTGCAGATACTGGATAGGGGAAACACTATCCCCTGCAGATTTTTCCCCCCCCCCTCCATTAACTTACCTTAGTTATGAGTCTAGCACTGGCACCAAGCAAGTGTGTCTCTTCCTTAAACAAAACGCTATAAGCCAGCATGCTGTATATGCATGCTGGCTTATAGCAAAGAGTAGGCAAGCAGCCTGCATATTAGAGAAGCTCCTGAACGTTAAACAGGAAGCTTCCTCGGGGGGGGGGGGTGAATCCGCAGATAGCAGATACGGGGGGGGGGCTGTCATGTTGTAGCTTTTCCCAGGTTTCAGTTGCTTTGATTGTAGGCAGAACAGCATTGTGCAAGGCCATACCACACTGCATGAGCATGAAATGTATATACTGTAGTTGTATAAGTTGAGATCAGAGACTGCAGTGCACTCTTGTGCAACAGGAAAGGAAGGAGCTGGTCCAATAGGATCTCTTCAGGCACCTGAAGCGTCTTTGGTCCCACTGCGATTGTTTTCCAGCTGCAAACATTTCTTTGTTGCCCTGCAAGAAGTCCTCAGACTAGTTGCGTTGATAGGGTGCTGTGCTGGATACAGCATCGAGTTCAAATGTGAAAATTCCTTGCTCCAGTTGTCTCTTCAACCACAAAACACGCTGTGTGGGCCTTGGATAAGTCTGACTCACAGAGTTACTTAACGTGGAGTACTGCAGGACTCTCAAGCAGTGGTGGTTTTAGGACATAATTTATTGCACAATACTGCACAACTATAGGCATAGGGTGCCGTAAACGTGCCATAAAGTACATTTTCAGCACCCGGAGAGTAAGTGGCGCCAGTACTGAGGCAGGTACAAACCTGGACCACTCCAGCCGACGCAGGTGAGTGCTGTGCCAGTCAGTGCAGGGAGCATGGGGAAGGCGGGCAGGGGTGGCGAGGGAGGAGGAACATTGGCGGGAATATCGGTGCTGAGATGCGCCGATATTCTGAGCCCCGTCGCAGCCCGGGCCAGCCTTACACGGCCTCCCTGGATGCACGCCAGCTTCAGGGTTGGTGTGCATCTGCGAAGACCCATTGTGGTTCGTGTGGCTGACACTGGGGGAAGGGGACAAACGTCCCCAAGGTTCACCCATGCTGTGCCGGGGCAGGCCACAATGGGTCTAGGATACAGTGGCCAGCCCTTTAGGCCTGCCGTGTATCTTTACACAGGATTGGGCTGCCAATTATTTGCCAAATGGCAGTTGAACCATGAGGGCTGGAAACTTAAAACATCTGCTCATTTTGGCTTGCCTGTAGAACTATCCTGCTTTGAGTAGCGTGTTTTGAACCTAAGTTGTATCTTTATCTCATTTCATATTATTCCCACTACACTGGCTTCCTCTCCATTCCTGACCAAATTCAAGGTGCTGGTTTGTTGGCTTTCAAAGCCCGAAATAATTTAGGCTCTGGATATCTCGAGGACCGCCTATTGCTATATGAAAATACCCACGTCTCAATGACAGTTCCCTGATGTGGAACTTCTTGCCTCAGGGGGTTTGTGATGTCCCCTCTCTCCCAGCTTTTAGGAAGGCACTCAAAATGCACATGTTTCACCAAGTCTTTGGGTTGTGTGAAGGTGGCCTAGGCGTGCTTTGTATCTGCTGCTGGAGCCTGGCCCTCTCTCTCCTCCCCCCCCCCTTTCTCCCTCTCTGCAGTGGCACACAAGCCCCATGCCTTTCCCAGGCCTAAAGTGAGGGACAAAGTGGGGATTGTATAGTGTAGTTTTGCCAAGAGTGCTTTGACTGTCCAGGGCCAAACAAGTAAGCCCCCTGCCTTCCCTTCTTGCTCATGATGCAGGGCACTGGCCAGGCTCATTGGCTTCGCCATTACCTATGTAAACAGAGTGTGTGTCCTGGAATATGCCGAAGATGCGACTAACTTTCCCCTGCAATGAGTAGCCACAGGAGTAGTAGAAGATGAGAGCTATCCTTCAGGGATACTTGTCCACGATTTTGGATCTCCTCCTTGAGAAATGGCTTGATGGAACCTTAATCTGCCTGGCTATTGAGATTGGAGGCCCTGCTCTCCATCCCATGGTAGGTGGGCATCTGAAATAGGGACTTCCCTCTGTGATGGTGCCCCCACCCAGTGGCGTCACCCCAAGGCGGGGTTACGCACGTCACCCGTGACGCCCCCGAGTTTTGCCCCCGATTTTTGGGGGTGCCGCCCCCGCCCCTTCGCGTCACCCTTCGGACGCTCCGAGGCCGGCCCGGGAGCCGGCCTCGGAGCGTCCGGAACGGCCGGCGCTCCAGAGCCTTCTGAAGGCCCAAGCGTCAATACGGGTATTTTTAGTGTTTTCGCGCATGCGCAGACCGTTTTCATCTCTGCGCATGCGCGAAAACACTAAAAATACCCGGATTGATGCTTGGGTCTTCAGAAGGCCCTGGAGCGCCGGCTGTTCCGGACGCTCCGAGGCCGGCTCCCAGGCCGGCCTCGCAGCGTCCTGAGGGCGATGGAGGTGGCTAGGGCGAAGGAGGTGGCGCGCGCGGGGGTGCGCGCGTCACCCCTTTGCGCGCGTCACCCATAGCGACCCGCTACCCCCACTTCGCGGGAGTGACGCCAGTGCCCCCACCGCTTTTAGGACTCTTCCTTAAGGGAGATGTGACCGGCTCACTTTCTTGCCACCTTCAGAAGGTGATTGAAGGTGGTTTTTATCTTGCAAAGCGTTTTAACTGTTTTAACTGTTGATGGTTTATAGCAGTGATCGTCAACCTTTACTTGAAGGTAATGGTCACTGTCAGTCTTTGCAGTTTGGCGGGACGGCGGTGACGGCACTTCTGAGACTGCGCCACTGCTGGTGGGGGGAAATTGTTTTTTTCAGCCCTACCTGCGGGTCTTGCTGGGGAGCCTGTGTACCTCTCCGCAGGCCTCCCCGCACCTCAAAATGGCTCCAGATCGCAATCGCGATCCACTTCCAGTTTCATCCGAAAACTGGAAGTGGATCACGATCTGGAGCCGTTTTGAGGTGCAGGGAGGCCTGCGGAGAGGTCCACTGGCTCCCCGCACCCCCCAGAGGCCCAGCAAGACCCCTAGGTAGGGCTGAAAAAACAGTTTTTTACCCCTGTCCCAGCGGTGCGATCCTGGAAGTGCCATCACCGCCGACCTGACATCGCAGCTAAGTCCACTCCCCTTAAGGGGAAACACACTGTTTCCCTCTAGACCTTGGGGTCGAAGATCACTGGTTTATAGGAAGCTGCCATGTGCTGCATCAAACCATTGGTTTTCTAGCTCAGTATTGCCAACACTGATTGGCAACAACTTTCCAGGGTTTCAGACAGGAATGTTTATCTGCCCTGTCTGGATATGCCAGGGATTGAACCTGGGACCTCGGCATGCAAAGAGAGGCTCCATCACCGAGCTTTGACCTCTCGTTGAAATCAGTCCTATTTAATGTGTTTTATCATTGCTATCATATTGTCCTCTGTTTGTTATCTTGTTGGTATTTATTGTCTGATTGTATTTTGTTTATTAGCCATCCTGGGCTTGTACTGTATTTATGAGGAAGGGTGAACTATACGGTACCTTCATTAAACTAAACAAATGACCCCTGGGATTCTTTGGAACGCAGTTTGAAAACTGCTAGTCCAGAGTTAAGATTGTGGGTCTGCCAGTCCAGTGCTGTATTGACCTTAACTCAGCAGACTGCGAGGTAAAACCACTTCAAGACCAGGACTGGGGGCTATGCCAGCCTGCCTGTTGTTTTGGAAAGGAGAATGTGGGGCAAGCTAGGTTCTGTTATGACCTCTTCAATAAATACAACCAATCCAAAAGCTTTCATTTGTTAATCACAGATGCTGTTGGGTGACCTGTGGTGCTGTGATGACGATCAGGATCTTGGTGGCCTCTTATCAGCACTTTTTGTTCTTCCTCTAGGTGGTTTCCTGGAAACATGATTGCTCACCAGTCCTGATCTGGCTGCTTAGTGAAGACTCCTCCTCCTCCGAGAATGTCAAGCTCGGGCTACCCGCCTAGCCAAGGAGCATTCAGCACGGAACAGAGTCGTTACCAGGCACACTCAGTTCAGTATACGTTCCCTGGCGGCCGGCATCAACAGGCAAGCACTACAGGTGTCCTGGGTGGATCCCGCTGATTGCAAGTTTCTGTATACAGAAGCTGGTTCCTGAGGTTCATTTCCTTGTTGCATTCAAGTGTGACCAAGAAGTGCCGCTCGGCATGGCATTCTGACAACAGAAGCAGACCCAGTTCTCAGCGACTCCCATTCAGTTCTGTGGAGCAAAGAAAGTCAGCTGCAGTTCCTTAAACTGTTGGGAGGGGTCAAGGCTTATTGGCCCATCTTAACCACGTCCAAGTACTTCTTCCCATAGCGCTGAATGGCAGCCATGCATTTCTGTGGAAAGAGGTAGAGGCATGTACCAGGGTCACTGTTGGGGTGGGGCAGTCTAAACGTGCCCCCGGCGACCCCATGGATTCAGGCCTTGCCTCTACTTTTCTCCATAGGAATGCATGGTGTTCATTTAATAAATAATACATTAATAATAATAATATTCTACTATTATTCCTCCAAGGAGCTGAGGACGGCATGCTTGTTTCTCTTAACCCCCCCTCTCATTTTATCTTTACAACAACCAGGTGAGGTAGGATAAGGTAAGACGAGTGGCCAACCTTTCAACACGAATGCTCCTGACCCTTTAACGGTTGTATAGGTGAGGGCATTTCAGCAGGTGCAGCTGCTTTAGCAGCACCATCGGCACTTGCAGCTGCCAAGATTCTGCCTTCTACACAACTCTTAAGAACGCAGAGGCCCTAATGGTGGAAGGTTGGCCACCCTGAGGTAAGAGATACTGAGAGATGGTCTCAAGGTCACCCAGTGAACTTCATGACTAAGTGGTTATATGAACCCAGATTTCCCCAGTCCTAGTCCAACACAGTATCCACTACACTGATTTTTATAGATACCGTCAAGGCAAGCTAGAAATAGAAAATCTGACAGACTGAAAAGTGCATTTACAAGGAGTAATGGACAAGGATGGCATCTGTGATTGGTCAGGTGTGGCATTGGCAGATGGCCCACCTGGCTGACCCTGACCCTCCACTACTGGTGGTAGTGCCAAGTGTACTATCAGAGAGGTGGGAGCTGTGCCATGGGGTGTCCTAGGGTAGGGCTTTGCCCCAGGACCCACAGCAGTCTGGCACTATAGCGGAAAGGATCTTAAATGAGGGTTCGAGGACATGGTCAATGATGCATCCATGTTGCTGAAGTTTAGCTGATCTTACGTTTGCTCAATGCATGTATGGGTGACTGCCTGGAAACCTCATGTAAGCCACCTTTTGGTTCCATGATGGAAGGAAGGTAGAATGTACAAATGCAAGATTATTGTGATGGAAGTCCAACTGAACTCATTGAGGCTTACTTCTCGGTAGACATGGAGGGGGAGAGAGGACTTGCCCATTACAAGAAGTAATAGGAATATAAACCATCAAGCACATCAACCCTCCCAAGTCCATTTTACTACAACTGAGTGTGTTTGTCATGGGGGCTGTAAGGAAGCAAATGCCACCCCTACTTCCTATAAGTTTGGAACAAATCCTCCGCTCCCAAGGAGTTGAGCAAGATCCTTAATTGAGGACTGCCGGCCGCAATGCCCCGTTCGGGAAGAATTGGTCGCTGTCCGCTTAATGGAGGTGGTGATGTGCAGTGACATGCGACAGCACGCCCAGGATTGCGCTGGTGGCACCAGGGGGAAAAGGGAGTTTTTGGACACCAGGGGGCGTGCTGGCCCTTCAGAGGGTGTGGGGGGGGGGCGCCTGCGGACCCCTGGTAAGTCCAACCCCCCTTTTTTCAGATAGCATAATAAAAAGCAGAGATATCACCATGCCAACAAAAGTTCGTATAGTCGGGGCGGTGGTGTTCCCAGTAGCAATGTATGGTTGCGAGCGTTGGACCATAAGGAAGGCTGAGCGCCGAAGAATAGATGCTTTCGAACTGTGGTGCTGGAGAAGACTCCTGAGAGTCCCTTGGACTGCTAGGAGATCAAACCAGTCAATCCTAAATGAAATCAACCCTGACTGTTCCCTGGAAGGACAGGTACTGAGGCTGAAGCTCAAATATTTTGGCCACCTAATGAGTAGAGAGGACTCCCTGGAGAAGACTCTGATGCTGGGAAAGATTGAAGGGAAAAAAGGAGAAGGGGAAGGCAAAGGATGAGATGGTTAGACAGCATCACCGATGCAACGAACATGAAAATGAGCGAACTCAGGAAGATAGTGGAGGACAGGAAGGCCTGGCGGGATATGGTTCATGGGATCACGAAGGGTCGGACACGACTTAACGACTGAACAACAACAACAACAACAACAAAGCGTGATCCCAGGAGTGCTGTTGCTGCTGTCACCTCCCCTCCCTGCGACGACTTACAGCAGCCCAAACTCTACACGAGAGTTTGGGAACTGCTGCTTTGGGCTATTAAACCTCTTAGCATTCCATCTCAATGAAATACCCCCTTTTCTCTTAGGAGTTTGCTGTTCCTGATTTTCGTACTTCTCACTTGGAAGTCAACCAAGCAACCCAGCTTCTCCAACAGCAGCAACTTCGTCGACGGCCTTCCTTGCTTTCTGAATTTCACCCTGGCTCTGATAGGTAGGTACTTGTTTTGTTTATGCAGCTGTTCAAAGGGCTTCTACAGTATACAGGCCTGTGGCTGTGAGTATGTCACAGTTCTGTGATGGCACGGCACAGGTGCATTGCAATGCCTACACAGTGTCGTGGGATGCAAACTTGAGCATCTCAACTTTAATATTTATAAAGTTTCTAGTCCTTATGGTCACATAGGCCGCATTCAGAGATCATGCTGCACTATGCTTTGTGCTAACTATGCTTAAAAACCCTCACTGTGGCTTGAGCTTCTGAATGTACAAGAGACCAACCGTGCTCTTGTTTCTCATCTGCTCAGGATTTCGGCTCCATAAATTCAATCCTGTCTCCCAGAGCAATGGCCCTAATTGGTCCGTGAATTAGGGCGTAATGGAAAATCACAGCACAAACCAGCTTCAAATTGAGGTTTCATATCCTGGTTTGTCAGCTCCCAACAAACCATGGTTTGTAGGAAGGCTAATGCAAAATAATAGTTTGATATTATGTCTGAATCCGTCCAAAGGTATATTTGAAAGTACATGGGCAATGTCTTGTGGAGTCTTCAAGAGACTTGGAGACAGGTTGCTCTGTATAAGATTTCTGATAGTTCCAGGGCTGCCTGGGGTTTCAATGCACAGCTCTTTACTCTTCTTCTCTCTCCCTGCCACTAACAGAAGCAAAACAAGAAAAAAAAAGACCAAGAGAGAAATTATGCAAACTTGAGAATGTGCATATACAGGATGCAGAATTTGGTTCTTCTTGGCACCAAATTTATGACTTTTATGTGTTGTTTTAGTGATTTTAGTTAATTTTTACATTTTGGGGGAATTATCTTGCAATTTATGTATTATATTTTTGAATAAATTGTGACTATCTTGGGGTGACTTGGTCAGGAAAGGCAGGGTATAAAGCCATTAAAGACTGCATAGAGCAGACTTTGCCACTACTAACAGAAACAGAAGAAGCCAATCATCATAAGCCCGGCATTTACATTGCATTTTAGAGTGTTCAAAGTGCTTTATGTACTTTCTCCTGCTGCAAATCTGGCAAAGATCCTGTAAAGTTGGTCAGTATTATCTCCATGTTGCAGATTTTTTTTTTTGGGGGGTGTGTCTGTGGCTGAGATGAATGGCTGACCTAAGGCCCCCCCACCTCATGGATTCATGGCAGCAGTTAGTTTTGAACAGGGGACTTCCTGATGCATAGCTCAGTCTCTTAGCTGCTGTGCTACACGAGCACCCAAGCAGATGCTAAGATTTATACATTTTTAATAAAAAGTTTCAGAATCCAATTTTGTGCTTGAACAAAACATTAAAACCCCAAATTTCTGCACTAAGATTCATTCTGCACAAAATATACACTGCCTACTTTTACTTTCAGCAGACTCTGTTCGTCAGGAGGCTAGCCACATCTCCTTCTTCCCCTTCCCTTTGCCATGGCTTCTGTGTCTTTCTTGGGCTGGCTGCTGCCATTTTTCCCTTAGGGTACCGCCTGTGCATACCATAATGGCTGAAAGGGGCAGAAAGGATCACTCTCAAGCTTCTTCTCTTTGCCCCTGTCTCTCAGACCTCAGGAAAGGAGATCAGGCTATGAGCCTCAGTTCCACCCTGGCCCATCACAAGGCGATCATGATTCGTTGGAATCCAAGAGGCCACGCCTGGACCAAGTTTCCGACTCCCATTACCAGCGGGTCAGTGCTGCCACAGTCCTGCCAATGGTCCACACCCTGCAGGAAGGACTGCGGTCGGCTGACTTAAAGAAGGTAAAGCTGATGCTGGAAAGCCCTCTGGAGAGCATTCAGAGACCCATGACGGCTTATGGTTTGAGCCAGCTCCAAGATAGCTTGCTGGGGGCAGGGCAGGGCCAGGTGATCACTCTTCAGTGTATCTGCTTATGGGTGGACTTGGAGCCTCTCTATCACTGGGGTGAGTTAAGTACTGTACCTGTACTCCTCCTCATCTCCCCACCCGTAAAGTGCACAGGCCCTGAAAATGAGCCCAGATGTAGCTTGGGAGAAGGCCTTCCATTCAGTGGGGAGGAACATGTGCTTAGCAAATATAAGCTGTGAAGGGTTCATGAAGTTCAGGAACCCTTCAGTTGGCTGATAAGATCCGAAGTTCATATCCAGTTAATGCCCTGGTCAGTGACTAATTTTTAACAGGGGGCTATGTGGAGCAAAGGCTCAAGGGCCTGTCATGTTCGCTCCATTCGTTGTCTCCATCTTAGCTCAGCTGACTGAGCGAAAGGGCGCTCCAGCCCCTTTTTACTGCTTGATGTGAATGACAGCTGAGGCTTTGGCAGAGCCTGCCCCTTTTTCTGTGTCTGAGCTGTGCACTGACCTGGGTGTGCATGAGCCAGGACTCTAGCAAATGGGAGTGAGTAGCTAAGATTCATAATAGGAACATATGAAGTCAGCCTCTTGTCTGTATTGACTGGCAGCGGGTCTCCAGACAAGGTTTTTGGCAGTCCTACCTGCAGATGCTGCCAGGAATTGTACCTGGAACTGCTAATGCGGCACTTGTGCTCTACCACTGAGCTATGGCACTTCCTCAAACCGCTCTCTTGCTATTCACATGGGGGTGGGGAAGAGAAGAGTTCTTTGTCTTGTCTTGAGAGAAAGCAGTGTAGTTTTGTACTGGATGTGTAGGATCAGGGGCCAGGTGGAAAGCTTCTGTGGGTTGGATTAGGACTGCAGTTGCCTGTCCTTTAAATTAAAGGATTTTGCACAGCAAGTCTTAAGGCAATAGGTACAAAGGTGATTAGATATGGTGGTGCGGAGTTGAGGGCCGATTTTTACAAGTCGTTAAAGCAAATCCTGCTAAAATGTGTTTCTTGCTCGGTTATCAGCACATTCTTATGTATTTCCCCTGATTCCCTATCGGGTGCTGAATGATTCTTAGTTGCGGGAAAAATGTCAGTAGACACAACCCAGGTGGCACATCAGTTGGCCCAGAGATGTTGAGAATTGAAAAAAGAAGTAGAGATCCAAGTTTTTGTGTGATTCTTATTTTGTAAGCTGCCTTGAGGCTTTTCAAGCCAAAAGGTGGAGTAGAAATATCCTAAATAAAAAGATGCTAAAGCATCTTGCCGGTTATGTCTCTGTAGAAGTCTGCTGCTCTGCTTTTCTTCCCTCTTTAGTAAGGAGTTTCTCATTATTCATTGTGTGATGGTGTCTTTGTTGGATTTCCTCCCTGGTCCCCCACCCGTTTTTTTAAATCCAAGGAGGCAGGTTTCGGAGGCAAGCATGAAGGGCCGCCTTCACCACTGTCGGGTCAGCCGTGTGGAGACGACCAGAATGCTTCTCCGTCCAAGCTCTCAAAGGAAGAGTTGATACAGAGCATGGATCGCGTGGACAGGGAGATTGCAAAAGTGGAACAGCAGATCCTCAAACTGAAGAAGAAGCAAGTAAGTTGCTGAAGAGCAGGCGGTACTCTGTAACGGTTGGTTAGGAATTCGCATTACGATATTTCTGCAGAAATGAGATGGGGAATGAAATCACCAGGTCAAATGCTGAGAGGGAAGGTTGACTCCCAGCAGTTGGCGGAGAGCATCGAAAATGGGCGGAGAGAGAAGCCGCAGCTCAGGTGGGAAGCAGGAGCTCTGTAGTTCCTGTGGCTGGAGGGGAGGAGCATCTGTCTGAAACCATTGTGTCTGCCCAGGCCATGGAGAGCAGGTGCAGAAGGCAACATCGGCCCGAGGTGTAACCAAGGTAATGCACAGGAGTAGTCTAGTAGTAACTTTTTGTAAGGACAAGTTGTCCAGATTGAGGCACTGCAGCAGACCTTGGAGCTATTGGAGTGTCTCTCCAGGATCAGGCAGGTTCTTTTGCATGGTATTTGGATCCTGGCTTGAATGCCTGTGGTTCTCTCCTCCAGCCAGTGGGCCTTGGTGGCACAGGGAGTAGGAAATCTGTGCCGACTGTTCAAACTTTGCAGTGCTTGCCTGGTACGTAGTTGTGAACTACACACCTAGACGAATGTGGAACTTGGTATTATGATTCTGGATTCAACACTTGAGAATCTTAGGTGTTTTTTTTCTTTTCTTTTTTAAGAAGCAACTGTCTACTCTTAAGTAGCAAACTTAGATGTTTTGGAAATTTTGGGTAACCTGCTGTGGGCTTTTAGTATCCTATATCCCAGTGGTTCTCAAAGTCACTGCTGCTTTGCCCGACCTTGTCCTACTGCTCCTGCGTCGTGCCGGGCCCAGGACGGTCTCCGCAGGCTTCAGAAAGGCCTCCAGATGTGACCAGAAGTCACGTCGGTGCAACCGGAAGTGACCCAGAAGTCACAGCCTCCAGAGACCGTCCCAGGCCCTGTGCAACACAGGAGCAGCAGGACGAGGTGGGTCGCGACCTGGAAGTGGCGTCTGGTTGGCTCCAATTTGGAGCCAAACGGAGGCGTGGGTGGGTGACCTACCTCGGCATCGGACCAGTTTGAGAAGTCCTGCTGTATCCTATAGGGTTTCAATATCCTATCTCAGTATTTTCACTCTCCTCCTTGGCTACCAGCAGCAGGTGCAAAATAAGCATGCAAATTTGTAAATTTACAAATGTAAATTTGCTTGAACAACATATTGCTTTGCGGCCCCTTAAAGTCTAACATTGTAGCATAAACTTGCCCATGTGAGCTTATGCTGCAATAAATTTGGTATTCCTATACGGAGCCACTCCTAGTTGTTCTTACTGCTACGGACTAACACGACTGCTTGTTTGGAAATGAATTTGTTCAATGCTGGTTACAGAATCCAGCTTTTCTCAGTGCAGAATTTGGTCTCCCATGGTGTAACCTCTGCATATGTAGTGCGCCAAGTTCCACATCTGCGTGTGTTGTCAAAAATATATATTTAAATGCATCAAAAAGCTGTCTCTCTTCAAATTAAAAAAAAATGTTTTTCAGCTTGTGACTGGCACAGCTGGTGGCTCTTAAATCTCTCCCATCCTACCTTGCAAATTGCACATTGAAGCAAACTGTTGATCCAGATGCTGGCTTTATCTCTGGTGACTCATTACCAGCGAGAGTAACGTGGTCTAGATAGCTGATTCTCCCCCCCCCCTTTGTCTCCTAGCAACAACTTGAAGAAGAAGCTGCTAAACCTCCAGAGCCTGAGAGGCCCGTCTCCCCTCCTCCCGTGGAACAGAAGCACCGCAGTATTGTCCAGATTATTTATGATGAAAATCGGGTAATGCTTGGTTTTAGTTTTTGTATTTTGATGCAGAATATATTTCGGCCATTGGTTCTTATTTGTGTGTGCAAGGAGGAGACATCAGCCTGGGTCCCTTTTTCAGGGACCGAACTTGCCACAGTGTGTGCAGAGCCTGGGTCTGGCATGCGCTGGGTCCTTTGCCAATCTGTGCAGCAAAAGGGTGGTGCGAATGTGGTCTGCATCAGCCTCCCTTTTCAAGCTTGTCCTGGCTTTCTTGGTGTGAGTCTCTGGGTACCGTTTGCTTTTGAGAGCTTTTCCTTCCAGTGTGCCTACTTGGAGCAGATGGAGTTTTGGATGGTGCAAGATCATGATTGACAGCTAGTAGGGGATGCACGACCTCAACCCTCATGCCTCAAAATGGCCTGCTATCAAGTCCTGCTGATGTTTTATTCACTCCCTCATTTGCTCCTAAAGTCGACAGCAGAGATGAGGAACTAATGGCACTTACCAGAAAAGGACAGAATTTGGCCCCCAGGGGCTGCCAGTGCTGCTTAGAATAGCGTGGTTACAGATGGAACAGGGGTGATCCTGACTTTTTAGACAGGAGGTTGGGCTACTTTGGGCCTGATGCACCAGTAGAAGTAGGACTGTAATGTTTTCGCTAGGGAATGACTGGCGTTCATGGGTCTTTCACTTCCATAGCCGGGGCTGCATGTATTCACGGAAGTTGGTCAGATGCTGAATTTGCCTTTCTGAGGATTTCACTTTTATTTTTTTAAGTAGGACAGGTTTCTAATTGTCATGGCATTAATGGCTGCTGCAGTTTTAGAAACTGACAGGCAGCTAGTCAGGATTTCTAGTGGCGAGGAGCACTTCTCCTTGGTTCTCCCTGTTGACTGGAAGCATAATTTATGCAAAGCAAGCACATCTCTCCTGAATTTTACTCTGTGTGTGTGTGTGTGTGTGTGTGTGTGTGTGTTACTTTACTGTGTGTGTGATTAGCTTATAACTTGTCCAGTCAAAGGCAGGGGAACATTTTTTTGTAAATATGAAGCAAGTCAGGTGGGTTTTTTTTTTTTCTTTGAGGCTCTCCATGTACCTTAATGTGAGGTACATGCGGCAAGCAAACATGTTTGTGCTTTTTGCAAGGCTGGGCTGCAAGAGGAACTAGTTTGGGGCCCTGTTCCTTGGATTAGCTAACTTGTACATAAAAATGTCTGTTTTCAAGGTTTGAGACTTTCTTCAACCTTTTTCATCTTACTGCACACTGACAAGGTGCTAAAATTGTCAAGGCACGCCATTAGTTTTTTGACAGTTGACAAGGCACACCATGCTGCTGGCAACACATCCCCCCCCCCATGACCCTACTAATAATTGACCCCCGAACTCCCGCAGCACACCCGCAGACCATTTGCGGCATACCAATGTGTGTTGAAACAACGGTTGAAAGTTGCTGGTTTCTAGACACATTAAATAGCGCTGGTCCCAGTACAGATCATTGGGGGATTCCACTGCTTATTTCCTCTATTGTGAAAACTGTCCATCTATTCCTACTCTCCACTTCCTGGTCCATAAGAGGACCATCCTCTTATCCCATGACTAAGTTTCCTTAGGAACCTTTAGTGGAGGTGTTATTAAAGAGTTGTTGGAACTCCATAGATATGTCTTCTAGATTTCCTCTATCTACATGATGGCTGATGCTCTAAAGTCCTCTAAAGGTTAGTGTCATAGAGATTTTTACAAAAGCCTAAGTGAGTCTCCCTCTTCCTATTCTTCTGGTGGCTTTGAAATGAATGATTTCATTGGAATAACTTCAGATGAGAGCTACCAATTTACCTGACAATTTAGAAATATTAGGTAAAGAGGTTTATAATTTCCTGGATTCCCCTTGGATCCCTTATTAAAAACTGGTATTATATTAGCTGCCTTCCAATCCTTTGGTGAGGAGGTCAATGTTAGTGACATTCCTTGTTTAAAAAAAAAAATCGTATTTGGATCCTCAATTTCTGCATATAGTCCATCTCGACCTGATGACTTGTTTGCTTCGGGTTTGTCAGCCCCAGAACTTCATCTTGTTGCCTCTATTTTGCTTCATTTTTCAGAGCCCTAAAAAAAGTGGTTCAGGTGCAAGTATCTGTCCAACATCTTATTTACTTAAAACACATCTGTTTTGTCTTTTAGACCAAGGTCTCACATGATGGATCACAGTTTCAAAATACATAACTCTCTCTGCAGCAAAGATCAATGCAAATACAGAAATTCCTTTAGTTTCTCAGCACTCTCCCTTCTATACCTTTGTGTAATGGTTCAGCGGCCTCTGTGACTTGTTTCTTGCTTCAGATGCGTTTAAAGAATTTGCCTTACCTAAAATTTGTTTTGTCACAGTTTGTGTTCCTCATTTGGCCAAGTCCTCTGGGGTTGTTGTTTAAAATTGCCTTTCATCGTGGCTTCTTTGACTCTGCTTTCTAAGATGCTGGGATCTTCCAGGAAAGGTACAAACAATCCCAAAGTTGTATCTTTACATTTTTATTAGAGCTTCTAGGATGGTGTTTTGAAATCTCCATGATGACTCCTGATCTGATACTCCTGGCTCTCTACTTCCTTTCAATTAATTTGCGTTTTGAGAGATTTCCACGTGTGAAATGAAATGTGACCTTGTTAGACTTTCTGGACCTGTTGTATATATGTTCAGTATGACTTTGAGGTCCATGTGGCTGAGCAGCCTCGTAATGTTTACATTTTGCCTGAAACCCTGGGTGCCACTCATGATTAAATTGAGAGTTGGATCTTTTCATTCCATTTTTGAAAGCACAGTAGTCTATCATATTCAAAAGTCATCTGCGTGAGGGTAGCTGAAATCGCCAATTATTGCAACATTTTTCTCTTTTTGGGAGAAGTAGGTTATCCTCTGGGGCAGGGGTTCTTAAACTCTTCAGTATTGCAACCCATGGTGGGTCACGGCTCCAGAATGACTTACTGGGAGGGTGGGGAGGCATCTTCTGGGTTGCACCAGGCCGGTGATCCACTGCACACGCCTCTGCGGGCCATTCTGGGGCCTTCAGAAACCTGTGCAGTGGGTCACCGGCTTGGTGCAGCCCGGAAGAGGCCTCCCCACCCTCCCAGTAAGTCATTCAGCTTTTGGAATGGCTCCAACTCAGAGCCAAACTGGAGCAAAGGAGGGTGGGCCCAACTCATGACCCACCCTGTGTGATCTCTGCAAACCACCCACACTTTGAGAAACCCTACTCTTGGGGTAACCTGTCCCACAGCAGCTACTATTATTGGAGTCTTCAACTCTGTTCATCTTGTCGTTGTCTTCCCCCCCGCTAATCCGGTCTGTACTTTCTGAGCTACGCCACTCTTATAGGTGGTCCGAGACCAATCCCAGCTCAAAACTCAACACCTTTGGCTTACTCCTTTAGTCCTGATCTCCAGCTGAATGGAGCCCTAAATACATTTAATTGCATTTTCATGCATTCATCCTATTATCTTTTTCTTCCCTCCCTCCTGATTCCTATTGGAATTTAAATTGTAAGCTTCATGGAGCACACAGACCTGTCATCTTTTCTGCATTCTGTAAAACATGCTCTATAAGTACCGGTAACTATGATTGCATATGCAGCATACTAATGGAACATGTTGGCTGTAGGAACAACAGTGTTGGGGGGGGGAGGGGAGAGTCAGGAGATTGGCAGACAGGGTGGACTTTGGAAGGCCTGGTAGGTCTGTGTCCCAATGGGCTGCTATTGACTTATAGGGATCTAGAATTACAGCCAGGGTCTGTGTGTATTCTGGACCACAAATGCTTAGCCCTGACACAGTCTGAGTTACTCTCCTCATTTCAGCCAAGCTATGAGGGTGTTTGGCTGAAAAAACTTCAAGCTCTGTTAGTTTTGTTAACAATGGATCAAAGTTTGTGGGTGACTCTGTGTTCTGCCTCTTGGCAGCAGCTGAAGAAATGCTTCAGTTAACATCACCGGAGAGCTGCCTATCCTACTTGGATGTTTGGGGGGGACATGTGTGTTGTGTTTGTCAGACGTTTGTGGCATTGCATTGCAGGTCAGCTCTGTGATAGACTTGTGAACAGCGCTGCGTATGTACGGAGGTCCTGGAATTGGTGTAGCTTATTCTGATTTGCCTACTCGTGGGGAGGACCACTGAGTTCTACAGGGCAACACGGCCCCTCCCAACTTGGGTGCTGGACATTCCATATGGAAAACTCTGGCTTCTGATGCCTTGTCCAAACACGACCCGTAAGAACTCTATTCTGTGGCCAGTGCCAAATGCCAGGCTTATGCAATACAATTGTGGCGTCATGGAACATAGAGAGACCTGCTTGTGACCTGTATGCATCGTTATCTGTGCCTCTACAGTTGTGCAAGAGGGCCATCCCCTTGGAGAACAGCCTGGTCAAGCGGAAGGAGTGGATAACTCTGGAGTTGAGCATTCAGCTGCTCTTGGAGGACAATTCTGCCTCGAACAAGAGGTGTTCACGTTTAGGCAACTGCTGTACCCAGGTGCAAGCTTCCAAACCAGCACCCTGCTCTTTCAAGCAGGAGGTGCCAGTTTCTCTTTCCCTTTCTGCTGCATCCTTATCAAAACATTTAACCCAAATGTGTCTTTCTGTTTTGTGAAACGGAACATACTGAAATTGAAGCGTTTTGGTAAAAATGGAAAAACTTAGTTTGCTGCTAAAAGGTTTAAAAAAACTGCAAGTTTTTACCCTTTCTTCTTTTTAAAGCTATTTTTAGCGGGGCCCGATATCTACGGATGGATCCTCGCTATATGCGGGGGTGGTGGGGATGGTCCAGAACGGATCCTCCGCGAATAGCAAGAGCCAACTGTACTGAGCTCAACAAATCAAACAAAACAAAAACAAATCCACAAGGAGACCTCTTGCATCTGAAGATTTTCATTCATCTGTACATGGGGAAGGGGAACTAGAAGGGACAAGCTGATCCAGGAGCAGGCTTGTGATGGGATGCTTTTTTTAATGTTTACAGTTGTTGCAGGCTGCTTTGAGAACTCCAATTAAACAGCAAAATACAAGTCTAATAATGCTAAAATCATAAATATCAAAAAGCTCTTATGAAATATGTTCAGAATTGTGAGTGAAATGCTTTGCGTAAGCAGTGTTTTAAAAATATTTATTACCAATAAGTTGCACTGGTGCAGATCTCCTGGTCTTACAAGACAGTGGCAAGGCAGTATCTCCTCTTGCATCGCATTTGCCTCAGATAGCTCTTGCTGCATCAAACCTTAATCTGAATAGCTTAAACTAGGGGCGTTCCTAGGGTTTGTGGTGTGGGGGGCCAGTGTGTCACCCCCATGATGAACCTTCTCCCATGCAGTGGACGGGGAAACGCATCATTGCCCCACGCCCATGCCATTGCCCCACCTCCCGCTTAATCAAAATTACACCTTTAAATTTACAATATTATACGCACAGCCTGATGTATGTTTGCAGCCTAAACAGGGGCATCACAAGGGTTTGCATCGCCAGTATGAGAGCATTAACTTTATTTATTTTCATATATAAGAGTGCAGGTCACCCAACAAATCAGTAACCAACTCGGCTTTCAGAACAATCAGTCTCATTGATCTGTTTTGAGTTATGGAAATCCACTTTTTGTTACACAAAGAAGTTGTGTTTTCTGTGTCTGGTTATTTGGCCATAACTTTTGATAGAATACAGATATTTCAAATATTACACATCGAATGATATAGAACATGGTAATATTATTCTTAAAGACAAAGGTTTTCACAATTTTGACCTAGTGATGTCACCCCCTGAGGGTGTCACATCAGCGGAGGGACGCCACTGGCTTAAACCCAGAATGATAGGCCCTTGCTGGGTTTAAAAAGTCTACTACTGGAAGCAAACTTTCTCCAGGTGCTGTGTTGTTAGACAGTTTCACTATTACTGTCATGGGACCTGAAATGGGTATATTTTTTTCTGTTCTGAGATATTCCCAATACTTTGCCTACAACACACACTTCCAGAGGAAGATTGGTGGTGGTAAGTGAGCTGTCTTTCAGGAAGGGAGTTGAACTGAATATGAATTTCAACCCCAAAACTGGTTCATTTAATTGTTTTCCTTGTGAACTAGGGCAGGAACCAGAAACTACCCCCTAAATGTGCTTGGTGTTAATCAGTCCAGAACAAGTGGTCCAGCATTCACACATTCAGATTTCAATTATATGTTCTTCTTTTTTTTTATCCTGCGGTACGTATTTCTTGTTAAACCCTTTTTCAAAATTCAGTGATAGGCAATTAAAAAAAATAATGCACAGTGGTTTTTTAAGCTAAACAAGTGGATTCCTTTTATTGCGTTACCCTACAAGCAGAAGAATTTGATTTTATTCTGCATGAACCGTATTCAACACGTCTACAGCAGTAATCGAGCCACAAGTTTTGTGTCTGAACTAGAAGGTTGAAAAATACAGTACTGAGGAACCTGAACTGGAACTGAACCCTGAGCCAGGCCGGTGGAACTGAACCCTGAGCCACAACCGCTCTGTGTCTTCCATAAACTTGTTTAATCCGTTTTTAAAGGGAGAATGCCAGATGCTGATGACAAATGAGAAAACGGTGGCTAAAACAGAAATAACTCTGTTTTTTCCACACCATTCATTTGTTAATATCCAGCATGTCATTTCCAGTACACACCTTGGTCACCTTTTTTCTAAACTGAAAAAGCTTACTGTGTGTATGCGTGTCTCCTGATGACTAGCTCCTGTCTGTATGGTGCTGAATGGCAAGGAGAGCTATACCACTGCACTGCCCTAGTAATCTGATCTTGGTAGCCTGCTAAGTTCTCCCCTCTTGGCATGATGATAATGGGTCTTGCCCAGTGGTTGGTGCTGAGGGAGTATGGCCTAAAGCCACTAAGTGGGAAGCATGAGAAAGATGAGGTTTGAAGGAGGGCAACTTTCTGGTTCACAGCTTATTCCTTTAACTGCTTGCACTGGAGTTGTGGCTTGAGATAAGGGGGAGTCAAAATATGTTACCACCTGTAAAGACTCTCTTAATTTTCTGGTTAAGCAAATGATTTTTTTTTCCTTTGCAGAAAAAAGCAGAAGAAGCTCATAAGATCTTCGAAGGCCTTGGCCCCAAAGTGGAATTGGTGAGCAGTCTTGCAACTTTCTCATCGCTTGCTGCTGCTGTCTTAACTGGTCGTGAGCGGGGTGTAGTCAGGGGAACGGAGCTCCGGGACTTCTACAGCACGAGCGGTGACATCATCAGTAGGAGCGCTCAGGTGCTGCCTTTGAAACGTTTTTTCAAAAGGGTCGTCAGGCTCAGCAGGAGGCCAACTGAGAACGTATGCCCCAGGCATATTTAATGTCTAGTTCATCATCTTTCCCCAGGATTACCTGAGAGACAGTCTGTAGCTTATGTTACATTAAGCTACATTTCTGTGTAAATTTACCTGGGAGTAAGTCTTGTTGAATATAGTAAGACTTACTTCTGAGTAAACATGCATAGGCTAGCACTCTAATATGCCTCTTATACTTGGGACTTCTAAAAGAAATGTTTGTCAATTTTTCCTCACTGGTTGCTAAACGGCTCGGGAATAGCATGTTCCTAGAACTGCTGCCTCCCATGTGAACCTTCCCATGCTTTAAGGTCCGGGGGGGGGGGGGAGTCCTTGATATGAACACCACCGTAGTCTGAGGGCAGAACTACATACAGGTGGACCCCCGTATCCGCTGGGGATATGTTCCCGGCCCCTCCGTGGATACTTGAAACCGTGGATAAGAGCGAACACCCCCTCCATGGTTTCCTGAGGGCTCCCCCACCCTGCCTCCCCTGCAGGCAGGCATGCTTGCCCCCCCAGCTCTTATTTTTCTTTCAGTAAGGTAAAGTAAGCTTCGTTTCTTCCTTAAAACAAACAGAGAAGCAGCCTCCATTGCAGGCAAGTAGAACGAGACTAAGTCCTAGAGAGGCTCTGCAAGGTTTCTGTTAACCTTGCAGAGCCTCTCTAGTACTTAGTCTCGTTCTACTTGCCTGTAATAAGCAGCCTCTTCTTCTGTTTCTTTAAGGAAGAAACAAAGCTTACTGGGAAAAAAGTAAAAGCCTGGGGGAGGGGGTGTCCCTGCGATCCGTGGATAACTGAAACCGTGGATAGCGAATCAGTGGATATGGGGGCCCACCTGTATTACAAAACATAGGACTGCTGTCAGAAATGGCATTTCAGTCTCTTCTTCTGTCTCCTCCACCTGTCTGTTTTGAAAACTTTTAAATCTTTTTGAAAACTACAAATATAACAGTGGGAGGGGGAAACCCAATAGGCAAGAGGTTGTGAAAATGTTGATGTTAAACGGCAGGTGAATTGGCTAACACATCGAAGAGTCCAACATGAAGCTATATGTGCAGAACTCTGTGTTATACCACTTTGATATCTGTAATCCTTTGCTGAAGCTTAAAATATAGATATGGATTTCAGTCTAAATGGCTGTGTACCAAAAATGTTTGTTGCGTCCATGTTAGTAAGAACAGGGAACCATATCTCTAAAGAGGGGTTGGAACACCTAAGGTTTATGGTAGTCTTGATTTGAACCCATGATGGACAGGATTTGAAGATGCCCCATGCATTACTGTGCTATCCCCTCATCAGAGGCATTTTTGTGTTCCGGCACAATTAGGCTGAGCCGTGAGTGGGGTGTACCAAGCCGTGAGTGGGGTGTAACAAGCCGTGAGCGGGGTGTACCAATCTGCTCACGACCAACCCTATCCAACTTTCCAGTGCTATTGCAGCTGCAACACAGCTGTTCCCTTACCTTGAGAGGCCTCCATGACTGCCCCCCCCCCACACACACACAGTGCATGCCCTGTAGGCAAGGCTGCGTTGGTGCTGGAAAGTTGGACCGGATTGGGCCCTGAATGTCTTCCAGACCCAGCTCTATATCATTGGATGAAGTTGGCAGGAACAGGGAAGTGCTCCTTTATAATGATGTCGGGACACAAGTGAGTAGTCCCAGGGCCGACCCGTCCACAAGGCTGATTGAGATGGTTATCTCAGGTTGCAGGTTGGTGGTGGGGAATGCTCATCCCCTCCCTCCCCCTACCCTGCTTCTGCCACTCCTGCTCTCTAGGTTCAAAATGGAAAAAAGGGGGAACAGAGGAACCGAGTGTGGTGGGCTAGTTGGAGACTCTTCCACCATCCCCCTTTTTTCAAATCCAGGGAGCAGGAGAAGTAGCGGTGGGTATCTGGAACATTGCCTCAGGTGCCAGGAAGACTTGGGCCGGCCCTGATTAGGGCTACACGTTACAGAGGAGGGGACCATTATTTTCATTTGTGTCTCTGTGTTTCCTGTAATGTTTCCTCTTAAACGTGTACCCCTGTTCCATTGCGAGGCAAGACCTTGGGGCAGGTTTCTCTCAGTAGTGCCACCAGTGTTACAGAGTTGTATCCTCAAGGAGACCCATCAGGCTTCTAACCCAGTGGTTTTCAAAGCGGTGGCTCGTGAACCACCATTGAGAACAAAAGCTTTCCCCTGCCCCCTTAAGGGGCGGGGACAGTATGGTGGCCCGAAGCTGCCATTTTTGGCCCGCAGGCCTCCCCGAAGCCCCCCAAGCCCCGGTAAGGCCAAAAATAGTGGTTTTGGAGGCATTTTTCCCGCCAGCGGCCCCGCAGACACTCGGAGTTCTCCCCGCCTCGCAGGGAGAACTTTGAGAACCACTGTTCTAACCTATATACTTCCAAGTCAGATTTGTGTTCCCTCAAACTTATAATAAATAGGCTTTGGGTAGTATACATCCTTTGTGCTCCTGTTGCGTTTTATGGGTTGTATCCAAAGAAAGTGAATTCTGACTAAGCACTATAGCAATCCAGTGAGGGAAGTCAGATGTGCCTTGCTTGAGTTTCAGTTTCAGTGGCATTTAGTCAGGATTCATTTTTGCTGGCTACAACCCCAAGTTTTGTGTACTGCTTGACAAATTAATTTTAGCCTTTTAGTTTTTGCATACCAACATGTATCTGTAATCCAGACAATTAAGTCAGGCTTTTAATGTAAATGCAGTATCTTTCTGTTCTGCAGCCGCTTTATAACCAGCCATCGGACACAAAGGTGTACCATGAAAACATCAAAACGTAAGTACCTGACATATTATCTTTCCTCTAAAGAAACCCAGGATTACTGTATACAGGGACCCCCCCGTATCCATGGATTCCTCTTCCGCGGTTTCAGTTATCGACGGTTGAGGAATCCCCCTCCCCCGGCGCCCTCCAGAAATCCCCCCATTCACTTACTTTTACAGGAGAAACCTCCGATTTTTCTTCAGGTTGAGTGAGCTTGCTGAGAGGTTGCTGAGACTCTCTAGCACCGAAGTCTTGTTGGTGAGGAGGCCTTGCAAGGAAGGTTTCTCTGTAAAAGTAAGTGCCTGGGGGGTCGTGGGGGGGCTGGCGAACCCCCCCCCCCCGCACCCTCCACACACACCCCAGGCATTTACTTTTACAGGAGAAAGCTCAGTTTTTTTTTCTTCAAAAGGCCGAGTGAGCTGCAGGCCTCACCAACAAGACTTAGGTGCTAGCTAGAGTCTCAGCAACCTTGCTGAGACTCTAGCTAGTACCTAAGTCTTGTTACTGAGGCCTGCAGCTCACTCGGCCTTTTGAAGAAAAAACGGAGCTTTCTCCTGTAAAAGTAAGTGCCTGGGGTGTGTGTGGAGGGCGTGGGGGTGTCGTGCCGACCCGCGGGGGGGGGCGCACCGGCCCGCGGGGGGCTCTGAAAACCGCGGAGGGGGCGTTCGCCCCTTTCCGCGGTTTCAAGTATCCACGGTGGGGGCTAGAACGTATCCCCCGCGGATACGGCGGCCCCCCTGTATTATCTTGACCACTGTGTAGGTGGAAGTTCAGAAAGGGAATGTTTTGAATATTCCTTCCCTTCTGCAGAACCACCAAGCAACTTTTAAAACTCCAGTTTAAAAAGTAGTTTAATGATATGTTGCAGGAGTTATTTAAAGCTGCTGGCATGGGGGTGTGAGCTATTCCCCCCCCCAAAAAAAAAGTTTCATTAGTTAATATAGTGTAAAAAGTGCTTAAATTTAACATTTTTAAAGAGCAGATTACTCAAACTGCCGCTTGGGAAACTCTTTAAAAAATTAAAACGAATAATGTGCTATGATTATGAACACTTCTGAACTATTAAAGTAGGTTGAGAGGAGGAAGAGAAACTAGGATGGTAACATTTATTTGATTTTCACTGTAAATTGCTTTGTGAACATTTTTGTTGAAAAGTGGTATATAAATAATAAATCATTGTTTACCCTGAGATGGTAGTGATAGCATTTTATAAATGTTTTAGACCTTGCAAACCTGAGCCCGGAGTCAAACAGCCATGCATCTGGTGGGGCAGAACCCAGGGAGCTTTGGAGTTGTCTGTTTCAAAACAGCAGTCTCTCCACCACATGGCAAATTATTTTCCAAAAGGCGTTCACAAACCGTTTCGAGACATGGCATGTGTGTTTCCAGGGGCAAAAGGGTCCCTGGGGCTGGTAAAGGAGGTGATTGGAGATTAGACATTAGAAGCAGGAGGAGGTGGCGGTGGCGTTCTCTCTCTACCTGAAGTCAGGGCAAGAATTATGGAGGATGGGGCTATCGGTGGCTACTAGTCGTGATAGCTATGCTCTTGTCTTGTCAGTGGTTCTCAAAGTGGTGGGTCGCAACCCACCATTGAGAACAAAAGCAGCTGCCCCCTTAAGGGGTGGGGACAGCATGACGGCAGCGGTGGGGATCGCTGCCGCAGCAGCTGAAAAATGCCCGAAACTGCCGTTTTTGGCCTTACCAGGGCTTGGGGAGGCTTCAGGGAAGCCTGCGCAACCATCTGCAGGCCTCCCTGATCTTCGGATCACTGAAAAATTGTGATTTTTGGGCACTTCAATTTCGGGGGCATTTTTCCCGGTGGCGGCAGTGATCCCTGGGGATCGCCACCCCCGCAGACACTCAGAGTTCTCCCCACCTTGCGGGGAGAACTTTGAAAACCACTGCTCAGCAGGTTCAGCAGCAGTCTGCCTCTGAATACCAGTTGAAGAGAAGTATGCCTTTCTCTTTTGCTTGTGGGCTTATGCAGTAGGGATGCAGGCAGACAGAAGGAGGTATTTCTTCGGGCAGTGTGGTGGAATTGTGTGTGGTGGAATTCACTTACACAAGAGGTGACCACTGGCATAGATGACTTTTTTGAAAAAAAAAAAACATCCTGAATGCACCAGGGAAATTCCATAAGCACCAGGGAAAAAGTGGTCTTTTTTAACTTATCGGGGCTCCTGGCAGCCCTCCGGAGGATGCGGGGAGGCCCACGACCCCCTCTGTGGGCCTCCCCATGCTGTAGATTGCTGCTCTGACGCGATTGCGACTGCTTCTGGTTTTCATCCGAAAACCAGAAGTGGTAGCAGTCGCGTTGGAGCAGCAATCTACAGCGTGTGTGTGTGTGTGTGTGTGTGTGAGACCTCCACGTACCCTTCAGAGGGCTTCCAGGAACCCCGATAAGTTAAAAAAAAAGGCCACTTTTTCCCCGCCAGTGGAGCAATCCTAGGGAGCACTGCCGCCGCAAGGTTCGCAGGGAGAACATTGAGAACCACTGCTCTAGAGTATCGGTGACAGTTTGATTGTTCTTCAGTACCCTGGATTTAATGCCTTGCCAATGCTTTCAGACACTCCATAACTTGTTACGTTACCACAGCAGAGAATTTGCACCAATTTGGGTAGGTGGGAATCCTCTCTCACTTGTCTGTCTCTCTCTTTTTCTAGGAACCAAGTCATGAGGAAAAAGCTGATTTTGTTTTTTAAGAGAAGGAATCATGCCAGGAAACAAAGGGTAAAGATTTACTCTGTGTGTGTGTGTGTGTGTGTGTGTGTGTGTGTGTGTGTGTGTGTGTGTCCCCTCTCATGAATGACCAGTTGTGTTTGTACAAACTGTCTCTCTTGCATGCATAGGAGTGGTGGAAATTGGCACCATTTGCAAGGTGAGGATTTTGATTATGCTGCAATTGCAGCCCATTCTGGTCTTGGAGGACTTCTTCACTGTATACTCCCCCCATCCTCTCTTGGTAGGGTTGCTTCTCAGCTGGGTTTACGATTTTCACCCAACAAGGTCAAGTGATTGAAGGCATTGATTGATGGCATGGGAAGTTGCAGAAATAACTGGTTGATCCCACAATTTGAATATCCTTTGTAGCCTTGGTACAGCCTCTCAGGCTGAAATCTACCCACGCAGCAGAATAAGGTGACAGAATGGACCGTAGCCACTCAGACTACTGGTGGTGGTGGTGGTGGGGAAATCACTATTGAGTGCTCCTCCCTGTGAAAGGTTTCCTGCAAGTACAAGATGGCATGTCATGGGAGGGATTATAACCTAGCACTTTCATTGCTGTGCTAGTTTATTCTTTGCAGAATTTTTTTTTTAACATGAGGAGGCATTAAAAATGTGATTTCCCCCCCCCCCCACACACACACACACACCTGCTGTTTGTTGTGGTCCAGTCTGTTCTTTCACCTGATTCTGTGGTAACTTGAAGGAAATATACTTTTCACATACTTAAGGTGCTTTTCTTTATTATCTGTCCAGATAAATTAATGTTAAAAAAAAGAGAGAGAGGTTCTTTGTGGGCTTGCTTCCAATGATGATGATGGGATGATGATGATGGGAATGTGAAATATACCATTATTTCTCTTTCAGGTGTGTGTGTGTGTGTGTGTGTGTGTGTGTGCGTGTGCGCGTGCGCACACACATACATTTCCCCCCCTGGTGCTACCACTGTATGGCAGCCAATGCCATAGAACAGTGGTTCTCAAACTGGGTTGCGACCCAATTTTTGGTGGGTTGTGTAAAGCCCGCCGCCCGAGACTCTGCTCAACATTCTTCGGCCCATTCTGGGCCTCGTTGTGTCGTATTCTTGCTGACATGTGTGTTTTCATTGCTTGACAGCGAGAACACAATGTGCCGAGGCCCGGAGCAGCCGAAGACCGCTGAGCCTCTGCTTGGGCAGCAGGCTTTCTGCGTTAAAAAAAATTTTTTTTTCCCAAAAGCTTGGCAAACCGGAAGATTTGCGTGGTGACATGATGACACATCACCGGCCAAAGCTTCTGGGTTGCCGAGCTCTGCACTGAAAGGGGGTTGTGCGGCTAAAAAGATTGAGAACCACTACCATAGTACTGTACATTTCTGAGCAATAGCAGAGTGTAAGGCTAGCTATCTTCAGCTACTGATTTTTTCCCATGTTGTTCTTGTGCTGAGGGGGCAGACTGACTGCTTAGAATAATCATATTTTAAGCTCTGTGATCAGGGAACTATGTCATGTCTGTTCTGTATAGCACCTAGTGCCTGCTACCCAACAAAATGATGTAGCAGTAGGAGACTTGAGGTTGCTTGTAAGCCCTCTGTGTACACCTGCACACTTTGTGTGCAAGTGTGGATATGCAATATATTAATGTGCAACCTTCTGCCTTGGCATTAATATATTGTACCTTTTCTGTGGATTTTAATTATAAGCTATTTTGGGAGCCAGTCTTGGCTGAAAAGCAGGTTATTGTACCATAAGTGGTGCTGCAGCCACTACCACCTTGTTTGTGTGATGCACTGACTCTTGAGTGTACAGGGTACCCCCGCTATCCACGGATCTGCCATCCGTGGATAACAGATTCCCCCCCATGCGCGACGCCCCCCCTCCGGCTCGCTTGAGAAACACTTCTTGTTAACCTTGCAGAGCCTATCTAGCACTTAGTCTCGCTCTACTTGCCTGCAGTAATCAGCAGGAGGCTGCTTATCGCGTTTAAGGAAGAAACAAACATTGCTGAGCTAAAAGTAAGAGCCGGGGTTGTGTGTGTTGCGCACGCAGGGTGGTGGTGGTGGCCCTCAAAAAACCACGGAGGGGGCGTTGGCCCCTATCTGCGGTTTTCACGTATCCGCTGGGGGGCCTGGAACATATCCCCCAAGGATACAGGGGCCCTACTGTATTTGAGATTTAGCCCCTCTCTTTTTTTTTTTTGGCGGGGTGTGGAATTTTCAGGAGCAGAAAATTTGTCAACGTTACGATCAACTAATGGAAGCATGGGAGAAAAAAGTCGACAGGATAGAAAACAACCCTCGCAGGAGGGCAAAGGAGAGCAAAACCCGGGAATATTACGAGAAGCAATTTCCAGAAATCCGAAAGCAGCGAGAGCAGCAAGAGCGATTCCAAAGGTAAAGCTGTTGATAGAGATGCATTTTGTTTTTTTTTTTGTTTTTTAATGCCCATCCTGGACAATCCAAAGCATAACAACTCAGAAATCAGTCCCATTTGAGTTTCGTGGGCCTTATAGTGATTAGGATTGTATCCTGGGTAAGGGCAGTTTTCATTTAGTGCACCGCTATAAATGGCAGAGCAGGATTTCCACTTGCAACATGTGAGCCTTTTCTGCTTTGTGTAAGTCTCTGCCTCTTCACATGACTTTCAGAAGCAAATGTATTGCACATGAGAATACAGGTACAGGGGGGCCGCCGTATCCGCGGGGGATACGTTCCAGCCCCCACCGTGGATACCTGAAACCATGGAAAGGGGCGAACGCCCCCTCCGCAGTTTTCAGAGCCCCCCGTGGGCCGGTGCGACTCCCCCGCGCCCTCCACAACCCCCCCCCCCCCCCCGGCACTTACTTTTACTCTGACTCTCTGAGAAACCTCTGTTTTTTCTTCAAAAGCCAAGTGAGAAGCTTCCTTGTAAGCCTGACCAACAAGACTTAGGTGCTAGCTAGAGTCTCTGCAACCTTGCTGAGACTCTAGCACCTAAGTCTTGTTGGTCAGGCTTACAAGGAAGCTTCTCATTCGGCTTTTTGAAGAAAAAAACAGAGTTTTCTCCTCTAAAGTAAGTGCCTGGGGGGGGGCTGTGGAGGGCGCGGGGGGATTCGTCAACCGTGGATAACTGAAACGCGGATGAGGAATCCGTGGATATGGGGGGCCCCCTGTATAACCTTTTTTTCCGCGGAATAGCCATCCACAGACTTCTCTCAACATGGATGGCTGCCCCGGGAATAAAGGGCTGACTGGGTGCGGCATCATAGTACCTTATTTTAGCAGTGCGCCACCCTGCCGCCCGCTCCTGGATTCCCGCGCGACTTCCAAGTACTCGAAACAGTTGTAAAGACTCCAGACTCCAAAATGACAATATAAACACACACACAAAACAGCATGATATTCACCGTGCTTCATGTAATCGTCTCGGCAGTCTTTGCAACTGTCCTGTAAGGCGGGCTGGTCTTATCAGTACCATGCTGTACATACAGGTCCGATGCTTGTTTTAGGCTGTGTAGTGGATTTTGTGATGGCAGCAAGATTCCAGCTGTGGACTTCCTGGCTCACACACTCACAATGCAATCCTAAGCATGTCTGCTCAGAAGTATGTCCTCTTGAGTTCAGTGGGGCTTACTCCCGGGCAAGATTGCAGCCTTATTGTGCAATCCTAACTAACTTTCCAGCACCAGTGTAGCTGTGCCAACAGGGCGCACACTGCAATTTGCAGTGCAGGGCAGTCATGGAGGCCTCTTCAATGTCAGGGAACATTTGTTCCTTTACCTTGGTGCAGCGCTGCACCGGTGCTGGAAAGTTGGTTAGAACTGTGCTGTTAGCCTCTGTGCTACCCCAGCTTACAAATGACACAAAATAAGCAACTTAGAATAGTGTTTGCAACCTGCACCATTTCCTACAGGTAGCACAATTCAGCTGTTCTTGCTGCAGAGTCCTAGTTTTCATGAATCCTGTAAGCAGCCCTGTGCATAATTTCACTGGGCTTTAACAATCAACCCAAGTTTGTATAGTAACAGACTTTGTTTTGCTATAAGAGTGTAAAGATTGGACCATAGATCCATCTAGTCCAACATTTTGTTTCTAGAAGTAGCTGGGCAGGCTCACATGCAAGGCAGAAAGGTGTGATGTTTCTCCCCAAGCTCTGGTACTTGGAGCATCACTATTCAGAGGCAGTGTACCTTCAATTAGCTGTCATGGCTACTGTAGTAGTGGTTAGATTTGTCTTGTTCTTTTTCTGTAAAAGCCATCTGAGTGAGTGGCCTTTGCCACATCTCGTCGTAGTGAATTATCGTTGTTGCTGTTGCGTTATTGTTAAGACTATTTATATACTGCTTTTCAACAAAAGTAGTTCACAAAGCGGTTTACATACTAAAACCAGTAATTCCATATGTTTGTTCTGTGTCATGAGGACAAATGCTTTTGTTTGAGAACCTCCTGCTTAATTCAGTTCATCCAGTGACCTTGAGCTCTAGCATTATATGGGGGGGGGGGGAGTCTCCAGATTGTCCCCTTCCATTTTGTTTTGAAGACCCCCTTCCATCCTGGAAGGGCCAAGCTTGGGACCGACCCCACACTGACTCCTTTCCTTTCTTATAAAAGGCTTTTCAGCAAGGACTGCTTTTCTGGTTCCATCCCTAGGGTTGGTCAAAGAGGGGCTGGCCTTTCAGCAACTATTGCTCGAAGCGAACACGAAATCTCTGAAATAATTGACGGGCTCTCGGAACAGGAGGTGAGACCAGGGTTGATCTGTCCAGAAACTTGGGCAAGGGGACGCTGTCTCTTATATAAGTCTGCACTGGATATTTAGGCACGGTTATGCTTGTTTTCCTTGCTGTCATCGCTGCATGTGGCATTTCCCAGAGTAATCTGTGCGGAACAAAGCAGAGGCAGGGTCCTGCTGCCCCAAGGAACGTTCAGTAGTTAGGGAGTTCTTGAAAGGAGGGGGGTGGCAGAGCCAAGAGATGAATTTCAGCAAGTGCAGAGACGTGCCCTTAGCCTTTGTTTCAGTAGGGGATGAGGGTTAAAGGGTTATGTCGAGGTCTTCAAGGGATAGGTGGGTTGTGACGAGGGATTTGAAGAAAGAGAGTAAGTTGGAAATGGGGTGAGGGTGATAGAGAGGTGTGAATATTGCAGGCACAGCTTTAATAGGAAATAAGGGTACTCCTTGATACTGTTCTGGGACAATCTGCTTATACGGGACCATTCCTAGCCGTCCCCTTGTGACTTGGACATTGCGGTTACTTTGGCTGATAGTGGGGGAGGTGATGAATTTTTTCAAAAAAGAGGTGCTGGTGTTCACGCTTGGCTGGGCTTCCAGGTCGGAGGGCATGGGTGCCAGACATTAATTTTGGGTATACGGACACGGGCTATGGTTTGTGAGGAGGAGAACTCTCCGTCCGTGTTCAGAGGAGACCTCACGTTTTGCACTACCTTATGTTTTCCAGAGTGAACCCTGGTACCAAAGTAGGTTTTGAAGTTGAGCCTAGACCTGGCTGAATTCTACATAGGGCAAACCTGTTGCCTTTCAGTTAATTTTCTTTTACTGTTCCATCCCAATTGCATCCCATCTTCCCACCGAGGAGCAAAGGGTTCAATCCTACCTTACCCTCTCAACAAATCTTTGAGGTAGATTAGGTAGGGAGAGCGACTGGTCAAAGTGACAGCCTAGGAGGCTGAGGGTGGGATTCAAACCCAGGACTCTGTAGTCCCACATCCACCCCACACTCTCCACTACACCGCATTGGCTTTCAGAGTCTTCAGCATTCAGAATGTTATATTCATAGACTGATCTTGAGCTGGGTCTAGTTCAGCATGTTTTCCTGTCCTAATATGATTTTTTACAGCATTGGCAAACTTTTTAAAATCTTTCCAGTGGAGCGTAGCTTTTTATGAGCGAGTGCCACTGCCTCACCGTTTCAAACGTTGCACTAGAATCAGCTGGAGAGATGGCTGCCAAAGAGGGTGACCTGTGTTGTTTTTTTAGTGTATTTAATGAGCACCGGATTGTAAACACTAGAGCTGGGCTTTTAAGAGTGTCTTTGGCTCTGTGTTTGCTGCTTTGAGGGCCTCCTAAGCCCAGCCAGCAAATGAGTCCTATTAAAATAATGTGTTTGTGTGTTTTCCTCACTTGTAGAATAATGAGAAGCAAATGCGCCAGCTCTCTGTCATTCCCCCCATGATGTTTGATGCAGAACAGAGGCGAGTGAAGTTTATTAACATGAATGGACTGATGGAAGACCCCATGAAGGTGTACAAAGACAGGCAGTTCATGAATGTCTGGACGGACCATGAGAAGGAGATCTTTAAAGAAAAGTAATATATGTTCTTATTTTGTTTTTTGTAATGCGTTTCAGGAGGGAAAAATATCAAGATAATAATAATAATAATAATTAATAATCTGTATTTATATACTGCCTTTCTTACCAGATTTTTCCTTAGACTTTGTTCAAGGTGGTTTACATAGGCAGGCTTTTCTAAACCCTCATAGGGTGTTTTTTTACAATAATGTTCTATTTGCAGAGAACCCTTTTTAAAAAAACAACAACTCTCCAGCTGTTTCCCTTCAATGGTGTGGTTATCTCTCTGGCTGCAGCACACGCCTTCTGAGCTTGCTTGACAGCGACTCCTCTCTCTCTCACAGAGGGTTAGCACAGGTTATCTTAGCTTGTCTGCAGCTTCCGGTTGTCTCGAACTGGTCTCAGCTTTTCTTCAGGCAGCTCAACCACTAGACCATGCCTGTCTGCCCAGATGTGGCAGATAACGTCTGTCTTGCCAAGCCTTAAACTTCCTTTTGCTCCTCTCTTTTCTCATTGAGTGAGTAGTTATGATGAAGGGAGGGGGGTAGCTGGGGACAAACTGCAGGCAAGGGCTGTTACCTCCTTGCCCAGTTTTTAACCTTCTTGGAAGCATCTTGCTATCCATTATTGGGCTATCTACAGAATGCTCGACTAGCTACACCCACCTTGGTATTTTTGAGTGGGACTCCTCATACGGAGGCAGGAGCCTAGACTCCTGAACTGAAGAGAAATAGGATTTGTGTGACTGGATTTGTGGAAGTGTGGATTTGTGTGACTGGCGCCCAAGTGGCAAGATGTCTGCACTTGATAAAGGCACCCCAGAAAAGGTGACAAGCTTCTTCTTTGGAAAGAATAATTTCAATGGAGGCTTCTATGTTGTCTCTGAAGATGGTGATCCTTATGGAGGAGGAGAAGCATTACTATGCGAAGGCCCATAACTTGGAGGCAGAGCACCAGCTTTGCATTGCTGGAGGTGTTAAGGCTGATCTACACGACAGCGTCGCGGCTCCGCCGTCGCCTCTGCCTGGCGCCTCCGCGCTGGAAGCGGGGGGAGTGTCTTCAAGCCTGTTACCCCTCATGTTGTCCCGCCTTCCTAAGAAAGCGCAGTTGTGATTGGTTAAACTGTTCCCCCCCTCTCCTGTGATTGGTAGGCTGCAGCAGCTCCGCGAATCACCTCCAAGCTCTGCCGTACGCCCCCTAAAAAATAGAGCACTCGACTTGGAGTACGCGGCAGTGGGGCGGAGGTCCGGCGGCTCCGCCGGATTACAAAAACGCTCCGTGACGCTGTCGTGTAGATCAGCCTTTACTCTTTGGCAAGCACACCACCTCTTGTTAAAAATGGATCTTGAGACTTTGGCTTGCTGTTGTCACTCAGAGAAGACAACACTGGTGTAGGTGAACCAAGGGGCTGACTTGTATAAGGAAGCATACAATGCGACCATCTTGCTGAAGCTAAGTGGCTCTGGGCCTCATCAATGCCTAGATGGGAGGCTGCTTAAAAACAGAACATGAGTTCTGGGGAAGAGAGTTACACAGGACAGGAGTAAATCAATTTGTACATAGTACAATTGTACATAGAGAGCAATTGTACATAGAGAGCAAAACAACAACAAAATAAAAACCACACACCAGCTCAATGAGGACTGAGTATGCTCAGTGGGCTCCCAAGAGCTACAGAATGTGTGTTGTTAATTTTAACACACTGGTGTTCTGTTTTACTTAGCAATGCAGATGCGGTATTCAGGGCTGTGTGTTGTCCACACTGTACTGTTTCAAAGCAACACAGGTTTCTAGCCCCGGTGGCCGTGAGACAGGTTTGAGAGTATTGAGGTGATGGCTGATGCAATCTCCGAAGCTCCAAAGGGTGGCTAAATGGGATTTCCCATAGCCGCAGGGTGGAGGTTGGCTTACACAGTTTGCAGAATTTATAAAAGTTACAGTATTAATATCTTCCTGCAGAGTGGTGTTGTGTTAATTGCATTTAGAGGAGTCTTGGAAATCAGAGGTGTGTAATTGGAATATACTAGCTGTCAGAGCTTGACTTTTCTCTTTGTTTTTCCACAGATTTGTCCAGCACCCCAAGAACTTTGGCCTGATTGCTTCCTATTTGGAAAGAAAGGTGAGAGGGTGCTCTTTCTTTGATGAACGTATGCACACTACAGAGCATGGCTTGTTGTCTCTGTTTCTGAAATAATATAGTGTCTTGAGGAGTTTCTCAGGCAAAAATTGTCAAGTCCTTGACTTCAGGGAGCTTACAGTCTAAATGTGGTAAACACACACTTATTCTCCTTGGTAGACTTATTCCATCAGTGTGGTTGTAGTGAAAGACTTGCTGTGTCTGACAGTGCAATCCTAACAAACTTTCCAGCGCCAGTGTAGCCGTGCCAACAGGGCGCATTTTGCAGTGAAAGGGCAGTCATGGAGGCCTCTTCAAGGTGAGGGAACATTTGTTCCGTTACCTCGGGGCTGCATTGTGGCTGCACTGGTGCTGGAAAGTTGGTTAGGATTGTGCTGTCAGTGACAGAGCTGGCCCAAGACTTCCTAAAGCAGCATGCCAAATGCTGCCCCCACATATGGTGATGTGCCAGCCTCTGATCCTCCTACTTCCTAGATTAGAAAAAGAAGAGGGGGACAGAGTGGAAGAGGAAGTGTGGAGTAGAAGAAAGCTAGTGCATCTTGACGCTCTTACTAGTCTCTTCTCCTCCACACTTCCTCTTTCACTGCACCCCCTCTTCCTTTTTCAATCTTGGGAGTGGGAAGAGGAGGAGCAGTGGAGATGAGTAGGTGGACAGAGCCAACTGCTGCCTGTAGCGACCATCTCATTTGGCCTCAGGGTTGGGCCGGTGATGACTTGAAACTCCCACCAACCACCGATCACAGTCATGTCGCCACATTCAAGAAACCACCAAACCTTGAAAGATGTGAGAACGGACCAGATTTTTGCTCTGTTTCTTTTGTGCTGTGGTACCAACTCTTCACAAGGAAAAGTAGCAGTGTGAGAGTGGATGATTGAGGAGGACCTCAAGCATAACTCTCAGACGGAAAGTCTGATTTGGAACGAGGAGTATAAACCCCTTCTCAGATGAAGCCTCTGTATCTAGTAGAGACCGTTTGGGGGTGATTCTCTTGCCTGGGATTGAGCAGTTTCTTTTTCTGTTCCTTTTAGAACGTTCCGGACTGTGTTCTGTATTATTATTTGACCAAGAAAAATGAGAACTACAAGGCCCTTGTGCGAAGGAACTACGGCAAGCGGCGGGGGAGAAACCAGGTTTGTTTGTGTTGGGGTATTGCAAGCTACTTTTGCTCTCACTTTTGGGAAAAAAAACAAAACGCCCTCTCTTCACATGTGTAATTTTATGGGTTGCTGTTTAAATTGCTTCCTGAACATTTTGGGACACAGTAGGTTTGTACATGGGAAACCGCCTTCTGCTGAGTTGAGCCCTTGGTCCATCCAGTTCTGTATTGTGTGTGCCAGCAGGCATCTGCTCTCTAGGGTTGCAGGCAAGGTTGGTTTTGTTTTGTTCCCCCCCCCACACACACACACACACCTGGAGGTGTTGCCAGGGACTCAACCTGGAACCCTCTGCATGCAAAAATAGGTGCTCTACCACTGAGCCACTGCCTTTCTCCAAAAGGGGTGTGCTGCAAATTTGGCAAACAGTCTTTTTGCCACCTTTCCGTCAAAAAGGATTCCAAGCCACGTAGTTTACAGTGGTAGGAACTGGTGACGTGCTTCGCTCTTGCACTCCAAAACTGTTTGTTGTTTTCATGGCACTGGGTGCTGACTGAGGCCTGGGCATTGTCCTTGCTTCTGTCGAATACCTCAATTAATATTGTCTCCCAATGTCCCACCTTCCCTTTTTCCCAGTCTGTCAGGACTCAGGGGTGGGACTGTACTTCTGGAACCATGGAGATGCCTCTGTATTTTCCCACACCTGTCAGCTGTAGCACAAGCTGTGTTGGAGAACGCCCGTGTATCCTTGCTCCCTCCCTTGGGATGCTGTCACTGTCCATACATTGGCAGAGGGAGGAGGTTTAAATGCCTCCAGCAGGGTGGCTTGGTGTTCTGTTTCGTTCTTTCCAAGTCATGCTTCAATCCCTCTCACAAAACCCGTGTGCCCTGATGCACAGTTTGGGGAATCACTGGCTTACCCTGTGTTATATAGAATTAGCTGCTTCTTACTTTCAGTGCTTGCTTTGCAAGCACACAAGTGATCCCTGTCCGGCGGGGGTGCCGCGACTCGTAATGGTAGGGTGAGGCTTTTGAATATCTTGCCCAGTCACGTGAGACGGCAGAGCCTCGTATGAGCCAGGCAGCAACGCAGCTGGCTACAGATGGAGAGGGCGGGGACAAGGAAGGGGTAGCAGTCGGCAGGAGGTATAGCGGAACTCCGAAAACTGGAAGTGCATTACGGAGGCTTCTTTGGGCCATTCCGAGTCCCTCAGAGGCCAGGAAAGGCCTCCAGAGAGGCCCATGACCAGGGAGAGGCCTCAGACTTCAAAAGGTAGGGAAAGTGACCCACGACGTTCTGCCTAGCATATATGCACGGGGGGGGGGGGGGTCATTAAGCAGAACATCGTTAAGTGGGGGACACCTGTATTAGAACATTGTTATTTTATCTTTTTTGCCCCCATAGGGGCCACCACAGCAGCTCAAAACACAGATACAACAGTTTATAAAATAGACAGTCAAGTCATTCATAGAATAATTACCTTCCTCCTACCAGGGCTAGCCCAGGAGCCCAACTCCCTGCAGAGCCCAAAGTGCAGACCACCCGCTTGCAGAACCTAGGCAGGCCTCTTGGCCAAGCGAGTGGCACCGAGCAAGTGAAATGCACTCGGCTCATGGTGGAGGCATGTCTTCCTTTGCTTGAGTGCCTGAGGAAAGGGGAGAGAGATGTCACCAGTCCTGGATAATCCATTTCACTGGTTTTGTGTGTTGAAGCTGCTATTGCTCAGGTTGGCAGCTAAGCATGATGGTGCCTCTTTGGCCTTTCCTTGTAACTTGCGGCTTGGCTCACTTGTAGGAACCATCTGACTCTGTTGTTCACTAAGCACCTCTGTGCTGGCAACACATCATGTAGAATCCAGATGGGTTTGTAGAGGGTGATTATGCCTCTCGGCTCCTTTCAGCTTTAGCAGTCTGTGAATTTAAAGGACAATGGGGAGGGGTTTGAAGAAAATGGAAGAGACTCACTTGCCAAACACAATCAGTCACGTGCCCTCTGTTTCTCAAGCCAGTCTTGCAAATAAGATCACAACAGTTATAGCTGACAACATGTTTGTGTTTGTTTAAACTACCCAATGTAGTTTAAAGTGTAGTTTACAAAGTGTGCCTCTTTGTAGTAATTTGGAGCATGTTGAATGAAACGAAAGAAAAAGGACCAATTTTTTTTCTCAAGTACACAAAGATTTCCTTCCTAGTCACCTGGGGTCAATTCTCACTTGTCACAGGGTGACCAGATGAGTGGCTATTTACAAGCAGCTGTTCATGTTATACCGCTGTCCCCAGTGTTGCAGCACAGGAACCAGTTTATTCTTGTGTATTTCCATTTCTTGCCCCTCCCATATGAAAGACTTGGTGGGAGGGGGCAAAGTATTGGCAGTTTGTGTTAAAAAAAAAAAAAGTGCACACACCCTTTAATGTATAATTGTGCCTTCCTGCGCCCCCTTATGAAATGGAGCATGTGCTGTGTGTATTAATCTTAATCCTTTCTGGATTGAATGAGCTGGGAGGGGCAGTAGGGGAGGCCTAAGCAGGGATTTTGGGGAGAGAAGCTGATGTTAGGGGTTGGCATTGGAAATCCACAGTGGGTGGACAGTCTGGTGGGGGCACGCAAGTTGTTTTGGGGGAATTGTTTAATTCACTTGTGTGTGTTACTGATGTTATTATTTTAAAATGGAGTGTGTTGGTGATTATGGTCTGTCTTGCATTGTTCGCTGTTCTCAGGCATTATAAGAAAAGTGGAAAATAAATAAAAGCCCCGCCCCAACACATGGTAGTTTGTGTAAAACTACCCAATGTAGTCTTTAAACTACAAGAAGCTAAAGACCAAGAAGCAGAACCTAGAATAGGACAATTCAGAGAGAGAGAGAGAGAGAGAGAGTGGCTTGCTTCTTAATGCCTGAGGTCAACAAAAGCATTAAGCTGGGTTTGCCTCCACTCCAGTGGTGTCTGAGTGATCCCTTTACTTTTTTTTTGGGGGGGGGGGTAAGGAAAATGCTTCATTTACAGGCTGTTGTAGAGGGTGCAAAGATTGTGGCCCCCTCCTCTCCCCAGTGGTATTGCCCTTACAAACTGGGATCTTGCAGTGGGATGTCACTTACGTCTTTGACTGGCTCCTTCCTCAAGGTTCCTTGTTTCACATCCTGATGGAGAAGACTATCTGTCCTCTCTCTCGATATAAATGCAATAAATTAATCAACTAAAAGCTTTAGGCCAGTTTTAACTGAGGATCACATTTTAATCCATAAGTCTGCAAATGATGGGCATATTATTTCCGTCCTTGTGTGTAACTGCTGTGAGAACCAAATAAAAAGACCAGAGTGCTGCCATTCCTAACAGTGAATGGCCACATGTCAGACAGTAGGATGAATGAATGAATCTTTATTACGGTCACAGACCAACTTAAAGTCAGACAGTTAACCCCCCCCCCCCAAAAAATGAGTCCCTGACCCCAAGGAGCTTACACAGTTAAAGCTGGGGAAATGCAACAGAGGGATGGGGGAGAGACGCGAGATAAAAGGCTGATCTTGAAATAATGTTTGACTGGCCGTGCTATTACTCGTTCATCCCCAGGTAAGAAATAGGTTTCTAAGACTGGTGAAATACAATCATATCGCCTACTGTTGTAACCTGTTACACAGGACTGAAAATTTAAGGGTCAAAAAACGTTTTCCAAAATTTATGGTGGTTTTATATGAATTTGGGACGCTGATTCCAAAAATGGCATCATTTTTGTCCATATCACATCTAGTTTTGGGGGGTACGGCATTGCCACTTCATAATGCGAGTCAAGCAGCTTCTTTGTGAGGAAGCCATGGCGTCTGATTCCTCACGAGGAAGCTGGTTGACTCTCATTATGAGGTGACGATGCTATACCCCCAAAAATAGACATGATAGGGCAAAACTGGTGCCACTTTTGGAATTGGTGCCCCAGATATACCCAAGAATAGGTCTTGCTTTTAAGAAAGCAAAATGTACACAGGCCTGTTGTTGTTGTTATTTTTATGATGATGATGATGATGATGGGTAAAATCATTAGGCACTATACAAAGCTTAGAAATGAAAGCAAGCCCTGGTTACAGGCTTACAATCTAAGGTATATGAATTAAAACTCCCTCCCCTGGAGGGGGTGGAATAAATGCTTTAACCCTTGGCTGCCAAGCCTTGAGGCTGTTCTCCCTAGCCCCAGCTGTGCAGTCAGCAGAAGCCGCTGCCCCTTGTGGATCCATCCGCATGTCTCTCCTGGCAGGTGGTACGATCTGGCGATCTGACTAGACAGAAACGCACCGAGCTTCTGTGACAGCCAATCAAGCCCCCGCTCGGCAGGGGATTACCTCGAGTGACCCTGGCTGGCAAGATTAGTAGCCTGCATGTGAGACGGGTAACTCACTTTGCTAGGCAGCTTGTGGCCAGGATGACACTGTTTTTTCCTGGAATAAAATCTTGGCTGGATCAGGCAGCCCTCTCTTGAGGGGCTGGGGGATTTCCTTTTTTCCTCCCTACTTTTTGAGCCTTAAACTTGCCTCCTTTTAAAAAGTCGGGCACCCCACCCTAACCCCGCCCTGGCTGTGGATAATAAAAGAGTGTGTTAAGCAACAGATGAGTGTGCAGGTACGTCGGTCGCTGAGGCTTCAGCCGATTGAAGGTTTGTGTTTCAAACTGCCTCTTTGGATTCTCCTTTGTGGGCTTTTGCATGTTTAGCTTGTTGGATAAACCAGCTCTACTGTTGTTCCTGGTTTGTTTTGTTTGTTTGTTTTAAACTGGGAGTATTAAAATTAGGAAGAAAGTGATCAGCTCTGTCGGTGTGGGGCCAGGTGGGAGGTGTGTTCCTTTAACTTTGCAAAAGTTAACCCTTCTATGCTTGGCTCCACTGACTTGGCACAGCCCAGGCGGGCAGAGGGGGGAGGCAAATGAACCTTTTTGCCTTGGCACCACTTGACACCCTGTTAATGTAATGCTCGGGATATCTGGCCAAGGCAGCTGTCGGTGTTCAGGAACAGTGGCAAAAGCAATGTTTGCATTTGATTTAAAGGGTCAGAGTTCATCCTTTTCCTCCCCGAATAACTTTTCATGCCTTCCAGTTACTTTATGGATTTTAATAATTAAGGTATTTGTTGAGGGAAAGGAGGTTTTTAGAAAGTGGAAGCTGCCTGGTAGTGTCTTCTTAAGTTTCTGACTCCTTCCTTTTTCCATAGGAGTTAATATTATGACTTTGGGGGGGGGGGGAATTGTACAACTTTTTCCTACCTTTTTTATCAAGGCAGTTTGGTGCCTGAGGTGAAAAAAGTAGCCCTGTTGCACAATGAATGAAATGGAATGTGGCTTGCCATGTTCCTGCCCAGCCCCCATTGGCGTCAGTGGGTCTTGTACTTTTGGAGTCGGATCTGTCCATCTTCCTCCCAGCCTCTATGACCCAGAAATTGCCTCATAGTGGGGCTGCCTCTACCAGTGGCACTACCCACCTCATTGATTTGGAAGCCTCAGGTCTTTTCCGTTCTGCAGGAGGAAGGAAAGTCTCCCCTTCCAGGCTTGTGAAGCGGGGCGTTGCTTTCTCTCAATTTAGTAAACACTCCCCACCCTGTGCCCCTGCACACACTTACACATCTTGCATGTACTCTGGCCCATCTGGGAAGAGCATGTGACTATTTGTGTTGGCAAACCGTGGGTTATTCTAAATAAATCAGAGCTGGCTGGGAAGTTTGGTGTTTTTTTTTTCCTGTGGACCAGAAATACAATCCAGCGTGCACTTCTCTCCTCTTCCCCACCTCTCCCCCCCCCCGCTACACTCTCTAACGAATGAATCTAAATATTACTTGGTATTTTGGAATTGGGACAGCTGACATTTTTAGTACCTAAGGCTGACTTGCCATGTGTCAAGAGCTGTGTTTAGCTTGGAAAGAAGAATATTTTGATGATTTAAAAAAAAATGCTGGCTTTGTAAAACAATTAATTAATCTGACTGTATTTGTACCCCTCCTTTTTCTCTATGATGAAAGGAGGCATAAGTTCAGGTTATCGTGTGTGTGTGTGTGTGTTTCCACCACACACACACACAAGTCCTGCAAGATGGTGACTTGTCCACATAACTTTGAGGCCCTGCAGGGATGTGAGCTTGGGCCTCCATGGTATAAGTCCAAAACTGTTGCAGCTACATCACCCTGGAATTTGCTATGAAAGAAGCCTTTGGAATGGGAAGTTAATGCTGTTTAATTTTTAGCCCAAGCTGCCCCAGGTTACAGTTCACATTGAACATTTTTGGGAAAGTGGCAAATAAATACAGTAAGTGCCTATGTAGCATGTTAGAGTGTTGGATTAGGACGAGGGCAGCCTGGGGTCACATTTCCTCTCATCTGTGAAGCTTATTGAACGACCATGAGCCACCATCTCTCCGCTGGACCACCCTTAGAGGGTTGTTGGGAGGTTGAAAGTAGGGAGAGGACCATGTATACCACTTTGCACTCCTGGGGGAAGACTGGAATAACAATATGCTCAAAATGAGAAAACAGAATCCAGGGAAACGTGTGGCTAGATCTGTGCTTCAGGGTCCAGGGCAGAACATGAATCTTTGAACAGCAGCTGGCCTACACCTTACAGAAAACTGAAGAGAAGCCCAAAAGCAATTTGGGTGTGTGCGTGTCTGTGTGTCTTTGAAAAAAAGGAAAGGAGAAAAAAGTCAGAGGTCCCCTTAAGTAGCCCTCTGCATGGGGGCCAAAGACTAAAATCTCATGTGTTTGTTCTTTCTTCTGTTTTTATTCCTCCAGTGAGCTCAAGGCAGTGTACATGTTTCTCTTCTCTTCCTCTCCTTTATGTTATCTGTGAGGTTGGTTATGCTGAAAGAGAGTGCCTGGCTCAAAGTGACCCAATGAGAGTCATGACTGAGGGGAGATTTGAATCTGGGTCTCCCTGGTCCTAACCTGACACTCTGACCACCATACGCATTGACTCTCCATTGTAGCAAGAATTCTGAGCTTCTTGGTGGAAGGGTTGGGATAGAAGTCTAAGGTCTGGTTTTTGGCCACCATGCAGCGTGCTATTTAGGATGACTCAAAAGCAAGGACCCCAGCTTGGTTAGGATGACAACCAAGCAAGGAAACTTCTGTAAATTAGAATTTGTTCTTTTTCTACTTTCACATTGTCTGTGTGCCACACATGAGCTGATAAATATATGTAGGGATGCGTCTCACAGTTTTTGTGACTGTTTGTAAGGCTGCCTCTGTGTGTGTGTGTGTGAGAGAGAGAGAGAGAGAGAGAGAGAGAGAGAGAGAGAGTTTCATGGGATACTCAAGCTTCATCCCATGCTTCCTCCTGCAGTGTCCTGCGTGCTTGTTGTATATGTGTTCTTGAGTGGGGGAGGAGAAACCACTCTTCCCCCCCCCCCCAATTTTAGTCCTCAAACTTGTGATTCTTGCCCCACTCCAATGCAATCTGGAATGTTTTTTTTCCATTTCAGCAACAAATTGCACGTCCTTCTCAAGACGAAAAAGTCGAAGAAAAAATAGAGGAGGAGAAGACAGAGAAAGCCGAGAAAAAAGAAGAAGAAAAGAGAGATGAAGAAGAAAAAGATGAAAAAGAAGAATCTAAGTGAGCACAGAACCCTATTAGAATTTTCCCCAGCCAGCCCCAGTAGATACTGTCTGCCTCTTAGGATTTGTTTAAAGTTCATGGGGATGCAGTAAAACTAAGAGGGAATGGAAGCACCTGGTTGTTTTGTGCGAGCCCAAAGGTGTACGCATTTAACTAAGCTGCTTATTTCATCCGAGACCACAGGTGTACGCATTTAACTCCTGTTGCGTATATACCTCCTTGGGTAAAAATGGGTTTTTCCGCTTCTGTCCCCAAAAACCTTCTGTAGTGATCTTCTGTGACCAGCAAGTTCCTAGACTATATGCAGCTGCTTTCTACTGCGTTCGCCCCGACCAGTCCATCCAGCTCAGTATTATCTCTATTGACTGGCTGTAGTTCTCGAAGGTTTCGGGCAAGGCTTTCTCCCAGTCATACAGCACAATCCTAACCAACTTTCCAGCGCCGGTGTACCAATGCCAACAGGGCGCACACTGCATTTTGCAGTGCGGGGGCAGTCATGGAGGCCTTTTCATGGGGGCTGCATTGCTGTTGCACCAGCGCTGGAAAGTTGGTTAGGATTGCACTGCTACTTGATGATACTGCCAGGGAATCAAACCTGGGGCTTTCTGCATGCAAAACACATGCTCAGCTGCAGCCCTACCTGAAAACATATGAAACTGCCTTGTACTAAGTCAGACCAGTGGTACATCTCGCCCAGTATTGTCTACTGACTGGCAGTAGCTGTCATGGTTTCAGACAGAGAAGCATCTTTCTCAGTGCTCCCTGGAAATGCTGACGATCGAACCTGGTTCCTTCTGCTTGCAAAACAGCTCCTGCTTGCAAAACAGCTCCTCTGCCACTGAGATACAGTACCTGTAGCAGTGATCCGTCCCTTGCCACACACACAGCTCTATACAGGAGGGGATATCTCTAGGCCTTCGTTGGGCCCTTCTTTTTCTCCCCCTCCAGGCATTGCTGTACCTGTAACGTGCCTAGTAGTGACCTTGAACGGGAAACTAGTCTGAGTCTCTGAGAGGCAGCTCTCACTTCTCAGCTTCCTGTATCTCACAGTGGCCTGTCAGATGCCTGTGACTGTGGGGTTAACTCTTACTCTTGCATATGAAGCCTGTGCCCAGGAGTCTTTGGGAGGAGTGGTGACTCTCTTGGTTTGCCCAGAGAGAATGATTATCTCTCCAGGTCACGCATTGAACTTCGTGACTGAGCATGGGTTCGAAACGGAGTCTCCAGTCCACCCTGGTCACAGTTGTCAGACCTGAGTTACGGTTAACATTTTTTTTTAGCTTGTTCCTCAAAATTTGCCTGGTGTGTTTGTGTATGGTTCAGTTTAAGATCAGAATATCAGCTTGTATGTGATTCAGAGTAAATCAAGGTGTAACTTGTGATTGGATTAATTTGAGTAGGTGTAAGAATTTGCAAACTTTTGAGTTTCTCAGACTTCCATGTTGAACAGCAGTATCCTTGCCTGTCAAAGAGCATTATGAATCCAGAGCTTGTTGTGTCTCCCTAAGTAGTTCAGTAAAAGAAAAATGTGCTCACCTTATTCCTCCAGCCCTTTGGGAGCAGGGGCCAGTGCTGTCTGTTTGTGGGTCAGAATGTCACTCCGTTCTTCTTTCTGTGTCTCCTTCCCAGGGAGAACATCAAAGAGAAGGACAAGATTGAAGCCGCCCCTGAGGAGCCTGAGGAAAGGGAGCAGGCTGCTCCGAGAGGACGCAAGACTGCCAACAGCCAAGGTCGGCGGAAGGGCCGGATCACCAGATCGATGACAAATGAAGCTGCTGCAGCAAACGCTGCAGCCGCTGCTGCGACTGAGGAGCCGCCACCTCCCCTGCCTCCCCCTCCGGAACCTTGTGAGTTGACCTTAAAAGTGCTTTTGGACTTCCTAGCTCTCCTAGAAAGACCCATGAAATGTTCAGGGTTGCCTCCATGTGCTGTAAGAGGTTTTCTCTTCGAGTCCTGCCATGTGTCTTGAATTGGTTCTTGTTAAAGGATGTTTTATTTATTTTATTTTTCACATTTTTATACCACCCTTCCTCCAAGGAGCTCAGAGTGGTGTACATATTTCCTCTCCTCCTTTTTGTCCTCACAACAACCCTGTGAGGTAGGTGGGGCTGAGAGATAGTGACTGACCCAAGGTCACCCAGGAAGCTTCGTGGCTGAGCGGGGATTTGAACCTGGATCTTCCAGGTCTAAGTCCGAGTTTTGAGGAGTTTTGAAAGTGCCGTTGGAAAATATGAAGCTCTCCCACTTCTACAGGGGAGAACATAAGAAGAGCCTTGCTGGATCAGGCCAAAGGCCCATCTAGTCCACTTCCTGTATCTCACAGTGGCCCCACCAGATGCCTGGTGGCCCCACCAGAGCACACAGCCAACAAGATAACCTGTTTCCTGTTGTCACTCCCTTGCACCTTCAAATAGAGCTCTTGCACCTTCAAATAGTGGCCCCGGAAGGGAACTGCTGCTTCTCTCGCAGAGGCATCTTGGTGCCCACCCTCTTTGTGTATCACATTGGTGCAGCATAGTGGTTTTAAGAGCCCAGGCTATCATGAGCTAGGTGTCTCCAGATCTTACCTCAGGCTGGGATTAGTCATTAGGGGTGCTGCGTCGCTGCCTCAGGGAGCACCGACCCTGCCTTGTCTCTTCCTCCCTTGCTCTCCTGCTAATGGTTAGGATTACAAAACATAGCTGTGGTGCAGATGGCAGCCAATGAATTGGAGCCAAGCAGAGATGCTTGGAGTGGAGTGATTATGTCTGGGTTCAGATGCAGTGCAAAGCCATGGCTTGCTTAGTTAAACCATGGTTTAGCCTTGCATCAGAAGTGGAACCTTCCCGCAAACTCTGATTGGTTTGGGGCATTCAAACCACGATCTGAAAGCCCAGTTTGAAGCTGGTTTGCAAACTGCAGTTAACTATGGTTTCCTGTTTATTTCTGAATTCACAGACTGGTTAGCCACAGTTAGGGCCATTGTTCCACCTCAAAAGGCTGTTGCACCAGGGAGATGAAAGTGAATTCATGAAACTGAGTCCTGAGCAGACAAGCAGCTCTTAATGAATGAATGCATGAATGAAACCTTTATTGGCATAAAGCTCTTAACAATGATAAACCAGTGCTTTTCAAACAACTGGTATGAGGTGCAGACTTTTTTGGGGGGGGGGGGGAACGGACTAAAACTAGAAGCACACAGTTTCCTCTTACATGCAAAAAATATTTTTGTTTAGTCATGTATAGAGAAGTAAGAACAATTCTCCTCCTGAGGAATCTGCTCCCTTTTGTATGAATTGCTGCTGCAAGCACACAGCTCTAAGGACAAATAATTCTGCTTTGGGGTGCTCTCCAGCACTGGCCTTATGGCACGTTTACAACACCCTAAACCAGTGGAGCAGTGATCCACCGGTCTATTATAGACAAGATTGCTCTGACACAGACATAGTGGGGAGTCTCATCTGTGGGTGGGTACTCTGGGCTCACAAGAACCTAAAGCGCTATGCATGTGGATGGTGCTATATAAATATGCTTGCTTCTTGCAACACACCTGCAGTTCTCTGAAGGCGTGTTTGGGAATTGGGGTGTGTGTGTGTGTGTGTGTGTGTGTGTGTGTGTGTGTGTGTGTGTGTGTGTGTGTGTGTGTGTGTGTGGAAAGGAAGAAACATGGAGCTGCTGTTTGAGGGCAAGCCATGCCTGTCTTGTAACATTTAGTTCCAACCCTTAGCTGTGTAATCACTGGGTGGTGTTAGGCAAGCCAGCATCTGTCTGTCTCAGCATGCGTGCACACACGTATGTTGAATACATACGTACAATGTGATGTAGCCATTTGGACCAAAAATTTACCTGCTTAAAGCAGCCTGAAACAGACTTTGACCTACCTTGAAGGGTGACTGTACTGAGAGAATGTATGTGATTCATTCTTTTATATTGAAAGAATTTCAGCTTTGCTTTTTAAAACAAAAAGTTGTTACCGTAACTATTAAGAGTATTTATATACTGCCTTTCAACAGAAAAAGTTCACAAAGCAGTTTACAGACCGAGTCATATAATTAAATAAAATAATTCTATATCAATAATAAACAAAAGAAATTTAAGACAGTCTTTTATTAGAAATATTCCTAGCCTGCTTTCCCATCACTGTGATAGCCAAAGCATCTAATAAAGCCAGATGATGCACGGAATCTGCCTAGCTCTGATTTCAGCACTAAGGCAAATTGGAAGTAAATAGGACCCAAAACTGAAGTGCAGATAGAACCGGAAATGAACCCTTATGTTGCACACTCAACTTTTGTAAACGGTTCCCATTCAAATTGTGTAAAAGTTTTCTTCTGTACATGAAGGCTGGCTGTCCTATTAAGAGCAGGAGGCATTTAAAAAAATTGAGGTCACTCTATCTGCTGAGACGTCAAATGCGTGGCATTGATGTTTAAGAAATTCAATGAATGTTCCCTCTTTACAATAGCCTCAGGTCCGTTAACTCTGATCTGTGGCCTTTAGTGAATAATGGCGGCTGAATCTATGCAGTTATTAAAGATGAAAGAAGGTTGTTTGGATTATCTTCTGCGCAGAGAATTGCATCAAAGTCCAAGAGACCAAAGTTAAAAAACAGAGCAAAAAAAACCCCACATACGCGCACACAAAGTGTGTGTTGGAAAATAAAGTACCGGTACTGTGACCATTTAACAGCTGGAACGAGAACTTTTGTCTATTCTCTATACCCGAGGGGTAGACAAAACAGCATTCTGATGCAGGGGTTCAGAACAGATCCAAAAGCTGTAAAGACACACCCTTCCTAATGCAAAGCAGAACTATTGGACCACGATGTGCCCCAAAGCAGCCTGGCTGGGGCCTTTTTCAAAATGGCAGATGAGTTGAGCAGATGGCTCACTTGCTTGCCTCACCTGGAGTTAAACTACAGGAGAAGGCAAGACCCATTTTCTTCCCCCCTGCCCTGTCGGATCATGATGAGGGTGAGAGTTACTTTAATAATATAGTGCCATAAACATGCATGGTGCTTGACCAAAGTAGCTATCGCCAAAGAAAAAACACCACCAGTCACTGTTCCAAGAAACTTGCAGTGGTAATTTCAACATTGGTAGGGGCAGGTAGTCACTCATGTGGTGTAGTGGCTGGAATGTTGGGCTAGGACTGGAGAGAATCAAACCTCTGCTTAACTGTGACAGGGCTGTTGTGAGAATTGAATGGGGGAGGAGAAAAAACCCATCTATGCCACCCTGAGCTCCTTGGCAGAAGGGTGGGATAAAAATGTAATGTTAAGAGAGGGTAGAGGAAAGTAGGAGGAGCCAAGGTAATGAGGGAGGAAGGTAAGCATGTGCAGCTCCGCCTCCCTAGGCTTCATTTCGGTGGGGAGTGAGGATGAAGGCTAGAGGGAGGGGGGAACCCAAAGGTGAGTTGAGACGGGGAGAGGTGCACTGCATTGGCTAGGGAGGGGGTTTCAGATGTGGGGGCTGGCAGTTCCGTCCAGCTGTGGCAGTGGATCAACCTCTTCCCGCTCCTCCCCTGAAGTGTTTGGAAACTTGAACAGAATGCTCCTGCCAACCTGGGCCAGTTTTGGGGAGAATCGGTTTCCTTGCTACAGTGTCTTATCTGCACAGGCTGCCAGTTCATTTACGGGCCCAATTCAGTAGTGCTGGCAGTGGCCTTGATGGCCTTTGATGAACCCTAAATGGTTTGGAACTGGGGTACCCGAACAACGGCTGCCATTTTGCCTTATGAACCTGCCTGCTTCTCGAGGTCACCAGAAAAAGCCCTCCTGTGTGTTCCGCCTGTGTCCAAGATATGATTGGTGAGAACATAGTAGGGGGGCCATCTCCGTTGCCCTGCCTTGGGACGGTCAAATGACCCCCTCCTTCATGGCACTTGGCACCAGTTTGAAGTCCTTTTATCCAGCAGGACCTTGACTTGCTGGGTAGCTAATTTGTTTCTGACTCCAGATTTGTTTGCTTGCTGTTTAGATATCTCTTATTGTGCTGTTTTAATTTGTTTTAGTTATTGACGGTGTTGATTTTTTTGGGGTTTAGTTTTGAACCACCCTGACCTGGCAGAATGGTAGGATATAAATTATTTTAATAAGTAAGTGTGACCAAAGCTTGCCCATCAAGATCCCCAGGGCTCCACATTTTCCCTTGCCCTCCTCAAACACTTCAGGGTGTTCTCTCCTGGCGAAGAAGAGGGGGGACCCCAGCTTTCCTTCCCACCTCGGAGCTGCAGAGGTGGGCGGGGATCATCTTGTAGCTGCAGAGCCATCCCTGTCCCTTCCCAAGCTCCAAAGTGGGAGGAATGCTAGTGTTGCTTGATTCTGTGCTGCCGAGGTTCCTGGAGCACCTTGGCCACACAGGACGAAGAATCAAGCCTTCCCTTCCTGCTCTTGAGAAGGAAAGAGAGCTGTTGGCTGCTTTTCCACAGCTCAATCACTGTACTTTGGAGCCCTGCAAATGAATCATGGCCAAGACGCACGCGGCGCATTTAGGCTGTGGTTCCTCTTGCTGTTCCAGAGGCCTGAAAGCTGTTGACAAGTTCTTAACTGAACGCTCAGATCGTGATGAGCAGTTAATTGCAGCCATATTATTTGGTAACCTTTCTGGGGGTGTGGTGGGGAGGGGTGGGGGGAAAGCTGCCAACTTGATTTCAGCCATGGGCAGCAGAGAGGGATGGTGGGTGAAGAAAGCACATGCTGCCCTTTTGGTAACTTCCTGACACACTGGGTGGTTTTGATATGCGGTGGTTACCTTTTTGTGATTGACCTGTTTAAGGGAACATGAGTCAGAAACTTCCCTCTCTGGAGCTTCTAGCTCATTGGTTAAGGATGTGAGCAATAAGGGCATAAAAACTATGAACCAGAAAGGTCCATGTTGTCTCTCTGCCTCTTCCTCCTTTGCCTTGTTTGTTAAGGACATGAGCTGTGATCTACAAGTATCATCTCCTTCCCCCAGGCATAGTGGCTTCTGACTTATTATGTATGCCCACAACTAGCAAATAGAGTACTGGCTCATAGCTCTAGTCCAGGGGTTCTCAACCTGTGGTACGGGTACCCCTAGGGGTACGCGGACCTCTTGCTGGGGGTACGCCAAGCCCTGTCCCTTATCTGCCCAATCAGCAGCTAATTAAGTGTTAATTAACATAGATTTTAAGTTTTAATTATTTTGGAGCCCTTCTGTCTCTCTGATCTTGGTTTTGGGCTTATTTTTGTACTTTAGAAAATGTACTTTGGTGGGGTGGTGGAGGGAGGAGCTGATGGTGGGGTGGTGGAGGGAGGAGCTGATTTTGGGAAGTGTGACTTGGAGAAAAAAGAGATCCTTGCGTGCGTGTGTGTGTGTGTCACACACGTGCACACACACACACAGTTAAATAAGACATTTTTTCACATTTAAAATTGTTTTAGTACTTTTTATTTACCTACTTAATTAATTGATTAATCCAATTAATTAGCAGTTAATTAGCAAGGGGTACTTTAGAAAATTGGACTGTGTAGGGCCCTGATGGCGAACCTATGACATGCGTGTCACAGGTGACACGCGAGGTCATTTTGGGTGACACGCCAGTGTTTCCCCCAGGGCCCCGACACACCTTACATTTTTGCAAACGTTTTACAGGCTTATCTTGAACATTTAGGGCAGAGATTTTTGGAAGACCTCTTTTATTATCTAATAAAACTCAGCAACAAAAAAGTAATTGATGTTAAATAAAATGCAATGTGTTCTATAGTTGTTTTCAGTTCAGTTCAGTTCAAAATTACTATTAAAAATAGCAATAGTCAAAGTACTATTAAAAGTTGGGGGGGTGACACACCAGCAGGGTCAAGTTAGACATTTTCAAAACTTTTGACACACCAAGCCCAAATGGCTCGCCATCACTGGTGTAGGGGGTACCCGGGCCTCCAAAGGTTGAGAACCCCTGCTCTAGTCCTTAACCCAATACATACCAGTTCTGTCATAGAAGATATTAATCACATCTAAAAGATTGTCTCTCCCTATATGCATCAAACTGCCCACTCTGCTCAACATGTGAGCAATATTTTCCTGACTGCCCACTGCTCCATATTTTCCCTTCCTTCTGAAGCTAGTTTGGGAAGTACACATGATTTCAGTCGCTGCCTCCAGATTCTGGAACTTCCTCCCCTTTGAGGCCTGTTTGACCCTTGAGTTAGTTTTCTGCCATCTGGTTAAGATTTTTTTAGTTCAGACCGGAGTTTCAGTCAAATGACATCCCTGTATTGATTTTTTTCTCTGTGCTCTCAGTTGTGTATGGCAGTGGATGATGATGATGATTATATTCAAAACCTCATAGAACACAGTCAGATAGCTAAAAAGTGTCATTGACTGGTGCTAAATAGTGGATACAAGTTTCAACCGGAAACCTAAGTATCAACTAGGTATCATGCAATTGATGATCCTAAAAGCGTCGGTTTTTGCAATTCCAATGGTGTTACTTGCAATTCCAGTGTTGTTGTTGTGTTTGTTGTTGTTGTTTGGTTTGCATATTTAGTATGTTTTTAGATATGTGGTATCTTATTGTATTTTTGATATGAAGTGAGTTGCTTTGAGGTCCCCTTTAGGGGTAAAAAAGAGGGATTAAAAGTTCCAGATAAAATAAAATAAAATATTTAAAAAATAAACAAGCTCTTCCACTTTTTGAGGTGGCTACCCAAGGAGTAGTATGACTGGTTGCTCCATTCTCTCATTAAGCTGCCTTAAATCTCAGCCCAGCTCAAAACTCCAACCTCTTAACATGGGCATAAAGCTTGGCATAAAGCTTGGCCTACGTTGCAAGGTAATTGTGAAGATTCCTAAGTGACAGATTTTACTTTTTTGGGTTCCAAGATCACTGCAGACGGAGACAGCAGCCATGAAATTAAAAGACGCTTACTCCTTGGAAGGAAAGCTATGGCAAATTTAGATAGCATAATAAAAAGCAGAGATATCACCATGCCAACAAACGTTCGTATAGTCAGGGCGATGGTGTTCCCAGTAGCAATGTATGGTTGCGAGAGTTGGTCCATAAGGAAGGCTGAGCTAGAATAGATGAATTCTATTGAGCGAAGAATAGATGCTTTTGAACTGTGGTGCTGGAGAAGACTCCTGAGAGTCCCTTGGACTGCTAGGAGATCAAATAATTCAATCCTAAATGAAATCAACCCTGACTGTTTCCTGGAAGGACAGGTACTGAGGCTGAAGCTCAAATATTTTGGCCACCTAATGCGAAGAGAGGACTCTCTGGAGAAGACTCTGATGCTGGGAAAGATTGAAGGCAAAAGGAGAAGGGGAAGGCAAAGGATGAGATGGTTAGACAGCATCACCGATGCAACGAACATGAAAATGAGCGAACTCAGGAAAATAGTGGAGGACAGGAAGGCCTGGCGGGATGTGGTTCATGGGATCACGAAGGGTCGGACACGACTTAACGACTGAACAACAACAAAAATACTGGGGAAGAGGCCCTATTGCAGTCCTTGGCTTACTTTCCAACTACTACTCCTCTCCTCCCCTCCTCCCCTGGGAGGGCCATAGCTCTGTTCAGAGCACCTGCAGTACCTGCAGAAGATTTCCAGTTCTATCTCTGGCAGTATCTCCAAATAGAGCTGGATGAGGGGGAAAAAAACACACACATGTCTCTGAAGCCCGTGAGAGCTGCTGCTAATCCATATAGACAGTATTGAACTAGATGGACCAAAGGTCTGACTCGGGATTAGGCAGCCTCCTGTGTTCATCATGGTGCCCTCTTGACTGTTATAAGAAACAGCAGAACACAGGGATGGCTTGTAGCGCCCACATTCTCAGCTTTTAAAGATCCAGGGAGACTTCTCACTCTGCCACAGTCCCTGGGAAATGCTTTCCTCCCACCTGAAAAAATGCACACAGTGTTTATCCCAGTTATCACTTTTCTCTTTGAAGGACTGATATACTGTGTTTGGTTTTTTCCATGTCCAGGGGGCAGGATAGGTATAGGTGCAACTTGTCACTTTTTAGTTTGCATGGAATACCCACAACTCGCCTTGGCAGATGTGCCTCTTTGCATTTGCTCCTTGGTGCTTCAAGAGGTGGCCATCAAAGGCGGCTGGGGTGGGGGTGTATGTTTGGCCGATCAGAGAGTGGAACTAAACATTAAGACATGTGGGGCTGCTGCCCAAAATAGCCCTGCGTGCAGTCCCCCAGAAGATTTGATTTGCACCTCCCCCCCATGTCATGCTATATGTTTCCCTACAATCAGTAATGGAGAGCAGTGCAAATGCATAGTATAAAGGGTATGGTACAAATTTGAGAACTAGTGTGGCAAGTCGTTACAGTGTTGGATTCTTCTACCAAGAAGACCTGGGTGCAAGTCTCAACTCAGTGATGAAACTTCCTTCAGTGTCTTTGGGGCTAGGCACACTCTACCAGCTTAATCCTACGTCCCAGGTTTATTTGGGCCGATAGGGCTGTACCTCAGTGGTTAGAGCATCTGCTTTGTAGGCTGAAGGCTCCTGGTAGGATCTCTGGGTATGGTTTGGAAACCTTGGAGAGCTGCTACCAGTCAGTGTAGATGGAACGATACTGAGTGACATGGATCAGTGGTCAGGACTGGCCATGGTTATGGTGTTGTGTTTCAGTTGCAACCCTGTGTTTCTTTTCTATCCCATGGGGTGTTGCCCACGAGAAAGCTCTCCTGCATAAGCCCCATTGAAATGAACTGGAGACCCTGTTCATTGCAGTGGGCCTCTTTCTGGAGAATGTTCTGGTGGGTTGCATCCAGTGTTGGTTGATGATCACGTAGAGGAGATTTTTTGGTGTAAAGAACCCTTACTGTGTGTGTGGGGGGGGTTCTTTTGTTTGTTTTGTCCATAACCTGCTTGCCCACAGAAGGGATCTCTCCTCTTTTTCTCTGTCCCTCAGTTCTGATGTAATAAGAACTGACTGTCTTCTGCTGTCAGTGGGCATCTTTCCCAAATGACCTGAGCAGGCCTTAATGTAAACAGATTAATAGATTACGTAGAAAGCGCGAGTCCCGGCCTTCTCCCCATCTGACAGGCTTCATGTTCTGTCTTTTCAGCTTCAGCAGAGCCAGTCGAGACCTCCCGCTGGACGGAAGAAGAGATGGAAGTTGCAAAAAAAGGTAAAAAACCCTTCCCATGTGTGCTCTTTTTTAAGAAACTAATATTTTATTGAATTATTTGAAGTACTACTTCAGTATAAGTCAGATATATGTGTGACTAATGCAGCACATCTTGTTTCAAAGGGATGCAGGGTGTAACTTTTAAGATGGCTACGGAAACTGGACATACCTTCAGAATTCACCCTGGACATTATTTCTCATATTTTTTAGTTTTCTTTAGTAGCTTCATTAATTATTTTGGGTAACTTTTTAAGACAGCTGAATTGGTACTGTCACAAGATCTCTGTTCCAAACTTCCTCATGGTTTTTTAAAATATTTTTCTGAAGGACTGGTTGTTTCAGCGTGACAAAATTATTTTACAGGTCAGTGTGTGTTGGGTACTAAAGACAGCTCTGACAGGATTGGGAAAGTCTTGAAAAAGCCACACAATAGTATGAAACGTCATGTGAAATATTTTCCTTTATCTATGCTTGCCTTGACATTTGTTGGCCAACTGGTGCACTTAAGTACATTTTGACACAGCTTTGAGCCTTAAATTGGCAGGTGCTTTGAGATAAAATGGGAAGCTTTTGTAAATGGATATAGGAAGTGAATTTTTACATAATAATTTCTATGGGCTTAAACGTCTTTGGTAGTTTCCTCCCCCCACCCAGAGTTCATTACCAAAAAGTAATGTTTCCCGGTGGAAAGGAAATAGTTGCACATATGCTATGTAAATCAGTTTTTAGATAGGATGGTAGAGCACATCCTTTACCTAACAAAGGTCCTCCGGTTCAATCCTCGGCACTTCCATTTCAAGGATCTTTGGTAACAGGGCTGGGAAAGACTTCCCTGTGCTTGAGACATTGTAGAAGAGATACTGCCAGTCAGAGTACACAGGACTGGACATGATGAATGAGTGACCAGGTAGTTTTGTATCTGCGTGCCGCTTCCTTCCAAAACTTGGCCAAGGAAATGCTTACTAGCCCATGTCATGTCTTTACTGTAGTTCTAATGCTTTAATCTTCCCCTGGAATCTGCTGGTTTTCAAGCAGCTGTTGAATCTGAGCAAGGAGTCGAGCCATTAGGTACATTTTGGGTTTGGGGTCAGTTATGACAGAGGTTCTGGTTCAGGTTAATTGAGGCTCGGTAGGTAGCTGGCATACTAGGACTCGTGCACCTGGGAAAATAGTTTTACCTATTTTCATTCCCATTAACAGTGCTGATGTGCAAGATGGGGTGGAGCAAGTTAATAGGTGTAAGTGGCTCCAGTTACCTGTCAGCCACAGGTACTGTGAAGTATGTTTGCATTTGGAAAAGAATGCAAAAATCTGAAATGCACAAACAGTGCATTTTTTTTTCAGCTGTAAAAATCAAACGCTAAAAATAAAAAGGGCAAACGCACAGAGCAGTCTTAATTTGTACAGCTTGGTCTTTCCTTGAAGAGGGCAGAGAACCGAAGCATGGACAACCCCATGTGTCTAAAACTATCCCTGATATTTGTTTTTATGTGCTCATGACTCATTTTGTGGTTGGGTTTATCAATTTGTTTAAAAAAAATATTTTTCATTATTGAATCCATTTCCTGGACTGGTAAAACAAGTCTATCCCTTCCCACTGTTGTCCTCGTGCATAGGTATATATCTTCCATATTCACTGCCTTTGCATACTTCACACATGTGCTCTCGCTCAGAACGGCTTATGCCAAGTCAAATCTGTAAGATTTCAAGTTGCCGCAGGCCTCCTTGATCTTAAAGCGGTGGAAGCTCAGGCTTTTTGGTGCAATGAACCTCTCATTAATGTAGAACTTGCTTCCTCTCGGATACCTACCTTGACCTCTTCCTCCTTGCCTTAAACCAGGGGTGGGGAACCTTTTTGGGGTGGGGGGCCATTTTCCCATGGGGAAAATTGGTTGCGGGCTGCCCGTAAGGGTGGTCGAAATTTTTGGGGCCCCCACCGCAAATTTGACCCCCCCCACGAATTTACAGCGCCCGCCCGCCCACCGCTCACGCTCGCTCAGCTCCCTCCCACCCACCCACCGCTCGCGCCAGCTCCCCTCCCAGCACGCCCCCTCCCAGCCCGCCAGCCCGCCTCCCAGCCAGCCCGCCTGCCAGCCAGCCAGCCCGCCTGCCTCCCAGCCAGCCAGCCCTCCCAGAGCCCCCTCCCTCCACTCTCCAACTTACCGGGCTCTGGGCCGCTTCCACCGCTGCCTTCCCGCGCTGCCTCCATTTCAAAACGGCCTTTCTGTACTTGCGCAGATCGCCGCTGGGCTCAGCGGCGATCTGCGCAGGTACAAAAAGGCCGCTTTCAGAAGGAGTAGGCGCCAAGGTGACAAGTCACCTCAGCGCCGCCTCCTTTTAAAATCGGCCTTCCTGGACCTGCACAGAGCGCAGGTGAGGCCAAGATTGCCCTCTTGGCCGGCATCGCGCTCTGCGCAGGTCCAGGAAGGGCGATTTTACAAGGAAGCGGCGCGGGAAGACGGCGGCAGCGGCGGGCGGTGGCGGAGCCTCCGGTCGCGGGCCGGATCAGGCCGGTCCAGTGCGGGCCAGACCAGATCGTCCCGTGGTCCGGATCAGGCCCACGGGCCGGAGGTTCCCCACCCCTGCCTTAAACCCTTGAAGACATTCTTCACTATCCCCTTTCAGATGCTGTTGGAGAGGCCCCGTTTGTAGTGGTTCTTTTTGTTTGAACTCTTCACAATTAAAAACAAATTAAGAACCAAATCTTATCAGCATTTCTTGTGTTAAGGAAAGTGCCCCAGTATCGGTTGTAGGGAGGATACCCGATAGCAATGCAGACAAAATGGCAGATGACATATGTACATGAGTGTGTAGGAAAGTATTGATATCGCATCATAAATGTGTCGCTGCACGTAAGACACCTTGCAGGATCAGTGAGAACCAGAACACCCCATGGCTAGTTGGGACATAATGCAGCTAAACCATAGTTCAGTACTTTGTGACGCTGTGGGCCCCTCACCCCCAGCAAAGGAGAGTGAAAACATTTGCTTAAAACGGGTTTTCAACTGGTGGTACGCGAGTTGGGTGGTACGTTGGTGGTACGTGCGCCACTCGCACCAAGGCCTCCAACCTGGAACGTCATTGCCAGTTACTTCCAGTGGTATGCAGGAACCTCCCCAGCCCAGTAAGAGGTATGCTGGGTCCGGGGGGGGGGGGAGAGCCCCTGGCTTAAGACCAAACTTCTTTATATATGAACTTGGGGAAATGTACCTTATCTGACTAGAGTTAGATCAAACTGTGGTTTGATATCCTGGTTGGTTCTACCCGTAGTTAACAAACCATAGTTCCCCCGAGCTCACAGTGACGAGGAGCTGTAGTTTAGTCTTAAAGTGAGAGCTTTCATTCTTCTGTTATGTGTGAGAGACGATTGAGGAGCGTGTAAGCCCACAGCTCCCTTGGGACTTGTTCATGTATCCCTAAACCATGGTTGCCGCTGACCTGGGCCATTGTCAAGATTGGGTGCAGGTTTGCCTTTACTGCAGCAGTAGATACTCTTCTCTCTTCCCACCTTCCCTGGTGACCACTTCACAATTTCCCATGGAAGGGCCACTAATATGGGAGAAAGTTAAAAGGGTATAGCTGGGGATGCCATTGTGGGGAGGGACCTAAACCTGCTCCCTCTCCCTGTTGACCATAGTCATGAAGAATGAACCTACTCCATCCTGCATAGCCATGCTCTGGATTCTATTACTTGGTTAAATTATACTAATGCAAACATTTCTGGCTCTAGAAAACACTCCAGCATTTTCTTTGAACCTTTCGTGGTTTGGCTTCATCTGGGAAAGGCCAAGTATTTTCTTCTCGTTCCATTTTGCTCCATCTTTTTTCCTCTCCGCTGCACTATGTTTAATGCCGGCGATGGGGGTTTAGCAGCTTTAGAGCCCAGGGAGAATTAGGTTATGTCAAATGGGGAGACAACATGATCCAGCAGATAAGCCCTTTGCGCTGCAGGGTCAAGAGAGCTGCTTTTTATTCTTGGCGCTGACATGGCATGACCTTCGAATCCCGCTCCCCTCCCACCCCACCCCCGCACCTTGGAGTGCTTCAGTTTCACTGTTTGGGAAACGAGGCTAATGCCCCTCTTTAGATGACAGAATTATAGGCCTTTGGTGCCCCTGGAGATTGTCTGGTCCAACCCTTTCTGTGGCTCATCCTCCCCCTCCCCTCAGCAGCTACCAAGCATCAAACCAGCAGCAAACATTTTCTCATTCCTGACAAGACTCTCGCACCTCACCAAAAGTTTCCACAGACTTGTTCTTCGGTCCATTAGTCTGTCAGCTACATTGGGATTCTCTGAAAAGCCCAAGGAATCTCTGCCTCTCCTCTGCTTCCTCTTTTACTCCTACAGCCTGACATTACTTATTTGCTGCTAACTGTGGCTAACCAATTTCCCTCGTACTTCCCGGTTCGGTCCATCAAGTTTCCTCGTAATGTGCACTCGTGCACCTGTGCAATTAACTCATGCACCTGTGCTCGTAAAAGAGCTACCAGCAGCTGTTGGGTTGTGCAGGTAAGGCGTGGGCAAGCTGGAGTCAAAGACAAGGTGGGGTCTGTCATGAGTCTGTCATGTCAGCATTAGAACCCCATATTCAAACCAGATAGCAGGCCTAGCCCAGCAAGACTTACAGGCTGGAGTGTGTGTTAACCAGACCTTATTGTGCGCTCCAGTCTGGCTAACCGTCATGATGAGGGTTCCTGGTTCAGCCGACTGATTTCCCTGCAGCTTTCTCCTTTTGTCAGAGCTTTGTGATGGCACCGGAGCAGAATCCTTGCCATTGCCAAGCATTATTCAAGTACGGGTTTGGGATCCACTGCAAGCAGCACACATCCATGGAACAAATGCAGTTCCTCAGGGCATGTGGGTTGACCTGGTCCTATCCCAGAAACTAGTTTTGCTCTTACAGCATCAAATGGGGTCGTCTGGCCTACTGGTTTTCCCCTCAGGGCATTGTGTGTGTGTGTGTGTGTGTGTGTGTGTGTGTGTGTGTGTGTGTGTGTGTGTGTGTGTGTGTGTGTGTGTGTGTGTGAATTAAAAACTCTATAGGCATAGTCAAAACTGGACTCCTCACTTTTCTGATTTTACTTCTCTCCCAAACCCGTGTTGAAATATCAGTATTAATCTTACATTTTCAACAAGGATGTGTATGTAATATATGTTCAGCAATATTTATTATTGTGTTTCTACTACTTAAGGAGTGTTTTTCTCATCGGGTCATCTGCTGAGGAACTTTTGCATGTATTGCTCAAGGTTTAGGGAATATTCTAGAGTGTGCACACAGTTCCTGCAGGATGTTGACCTCCCTGCAGCCCTTTGAGAACTAAACATGTGACCCAGGGCATATCTAATGCTTTCCTGATGATGGGCTTTTACAGAGGTGGGGAGCTGGGTAGTGCAGTGCTGGGCAAGCTCTCTCTCAGATGTTGACTATTGATCTTTCTATTAAGGAAGTCCAGGGCTCCCTGGAATATAGTTTGAAAACTGAAGAGTGAATGCCTTAACAAGGACTTTTGTGTCCATCTCTGTTTTGACAGGGTTAGTGGAACACGGACGCAACTGGGCAGCGATAGCCAAAATGGTGGGGACAAAGAGCGAAGCCCAGTGTAAAAACTTCTATTTCAACTATAAAAGGAGGCACAACCTGGACAGTCTTCTTCAGCAGTACAAGCAAAAAGTGAGCTGGCCCATCCTTGTGTCAGGTGCCTGGACTGGGTGGGTGTTGCTGTACGGGGAGGGGATCCGACCTATCTGACTCAAGGCGGTGAAGTGGGAATCGCAGGTTGAGAGGCAGACTGAGGTTGGGATCCAACAAAGGTGGGTGTGAAGGACTGGCCAGACCAGGACGCTGAGGGAAAGGCTTGCAAGATCAAAAACAAGAGTGGGAGCAGGAAAGGTAAGCAGAGAGGCTGGAGGTAGCTGCTTATTTCGCAGAGAAGAATTCGCAAGAAGGGGACACTGATATGCAAGGAGGAGTGGCAGGGGCTAGTAATCGTGAGGAGGGGTGGAGGGAGAGGAGAAAAGACAGTAAAGAGCCAGGATGGTGTAGTGGTTTGGAAGTTGGACTTAGACTTGGAAGATCCAGGTTCAAATTCCTGCTCAGCCACGAAGCTTCCTGGGTAACCTTGGGCCAGTCACCATCTCTCAGCCTCACCTAAAGAAAGAGAGGAAAAAAGAGCTCCTCTGGCCTTGGAACCACTGCTCAAAGCAAGTCTAGAGTTTGAGTCTGTGGGCATATTCTTAAGGGAGAATCTGCAACTTGCATCTTTGCAGGTTTTTGGCTTAGTTGGAGGTGGAGTAATTTCTCCCTCGACAGTTGCCCCTGTCACTGCTCCGATACCTGCTGAAATACCTGCTGGCAACACACCTGAGTTTGCCCCCTAGCGTACACTCAGCAGGGAGCTGCAACCACTTCCAGCTCAGACAGACGTACCTGTATGATACACCTGGTTTCAAACACGACTGTTGCATCAAAAGTCATGTGTAGCCCTTCTGCGAAGTGTTGTAGCTAAGAGATCATTCTTGATTGATGTGGATTAGAACCATGGAATTGGAGGAGCCAGAAGGCCCTCTAATTCAGCCTACGGAATAAACCCAGTGCCTGAGTGGAGACTTCAGAATGCCCGTGTGAAGATATCCAAATAACCCTTTCCCGGTCTGCTTTTTCTGCCTTTTAGTCTTCTCGAAGGCCCCGCGAGGAGCGCGAAGTATCCCAATGCGAAAGTGTGGCATCGACAGTCTCTGCTCAGGAGGATGAGGACATTGAAGCGTCCAATGAAGAAGAGAACCCAGAAGACAGTGAAGGTGACTCCAGAAATACCAGATCCCTTCTGAGGATGTCATGGTTGCAGCAGGGTTATGCATTTGAAAGTTGTTTGTTGTCTTAGATGAGTGAGGGTGAAACCCAGATTGTACCTTCCTCTTTCATGCCCTGCTGCCAGCATATCTACAGACGCGGTTCTGTGCGTTTGTGAGAAAACGAAAGCCAGTGTGGTTAGGATGCTGAATTCTTTGCTATCAAATTCCATGTTGCTTCTTGTTTTATATAGCACCACCAGTGCTTATAACCACCAAAAGGAGCTTGCAGTCTAAATGTCGATAGTAGTGGAGACAACAGGTTGGGAAGAGGGTGGCAGATGTGAGGCAGGGTAGTGGGGTGAGTATGCACTTAGTGCCTGCTTAGGTTTTGTTTCAGCCAGGGTTGAGGACAAAGGGTTTAAGCCAGATACCTTATGGGTGAGGTGGGAGTTGAAAGCTGGGACGACGACGACGACGACGACATGCCACCACCTTGCTCTTTCAGGGTGACGGGAGTTCAGCCGTAAAGAACAGCAAGAGAAAATGGTGAAGGCATGTCTTTAAGGGAAGAGGAGACTACTTTTTTGTTTCAGATAGCTGAGGAGGATCAAGCTCGAGTTATGTTGGGAGATAATGACAGAAAAGTATGCCAAGGCAAGTCTGTGAAAAGCTTTGAGAGAAAGGGCTTTGTTTTTGGTGCAGCCAGTGGAAGCTTTTGAAGAGGGGCATTGCATGGCCTGCATGACAAGAGAATTATTTTAGTAACAAGATTCTGGATAGGTGTGAAAGAAGGAGAAGGTTGCAGTAGTCAAGGCAAGGGGAAAACTGTAGCATAAACCAGAGTTTTTGCTGAGGAGGCGGAGGAAGACAGGTTTTTGCACGGCTGTACAGGGAGAAGTAACATGATTTGGCTTACGCAGTACAGGTGCAGCATGCATACCCACTCCCCAAAGAGCAATCAAGTCTGTGAGGCCTGGGGACTATCCTTGTGTGACACTAAGCAGTAATCGTTTAGCATCCTGTTAAAGCTTCTTAATTACCTTTCAAATTCTTACACTTGACTTAATGTCTTTTCAGGTGCTGAAAATAGTTCAGACACTGAGAGTGCTCCGTCTCCTTCCCCGGTGGAAGCTGCCAAGCCCTTGGAAGACGCCCTGCCTGAGAGCAGCTCTTCTAGGATAACCCCTGAGGTGGCAGCAGAGCAAGAATCTACCATTAAAACCGCCCCCAGTGCCTCCCCTCCCTCAGCGGCTCTGAGCACAAAGCCGGCTGAAAGTGAGAGTGCTGAGCTACAGGTGAAGGAGGAAGCCACCACTGAGGTAGAGGAACCCATGGATGTGGAGAGCAAGAGCCAGTTGGTCGACATCAAACCCCCCGTGCTCAACTTTCCCACCCATACCAAAGCAGAGCCTGTTGATGCCGAAGTGCGGCTCCCAGAAGACATTCAAGTGAAAACAGAAAGTGATGCCAAAGAGGTGGACGGGGACAGGCCCAAGGAGAAGCTGGAGCCAGAGAGAATGGACTTCAGTTTGGCCCAGCAGCCCAGCACGCAGAGGCTGGAGCCCAACTCCGACAACGACTCGAGCGCCACCTGCAGTGCCGACGAGGATGTAGATGGAGAGCCTGATAGGCAGAGGTGAGATCAACTGCTTAATGCTGTTTAGTGTCTCTCTTCTTCTGTTGGAAGGTAGAGTGTGGAAGAGTCATAGAGACAAACACAGAGTTGGCTGTCCGGGCACTGATCAGGCAAGGAGTGTGTGCAGAAGACCTTCCGGTACTCCAGCAATGTGTATTCCAGTGACCTGATGATGATGCTGTCCATCTGCAGACAAGCCATACAGTATAATTCTGATGAGAGGGAGCTTTTATCAGGGTTGTCGAGGCTTCTTTATTCGGAGAGTTCCAAGAGTTAAAAACATCAGAATCCTTTATGTTTTGTTGGCTTTTAGACCAAAGGCCCATCATGCCTAGCACTCATTTGGCAGCAAAAGTAAGCCCATTCCCTCACATGTGTCTACTGCCAGAAGCATTGCTGAGGTCTGTTGCACCTGGAGCAGTGTTGACGTCCCGATTTGAAGGGTGCACACACAGCAGGTAAGCAGCAACCCTCCCCATGGCTTGTGTCACACACACACCCATCGCCACAAGGGGGGTTGACACAAGCTGCAGGGGGGGTTCCAGAAGCAACCGCTTTGATCAATCACAGCGGCAGTTCCTTGGAAGTCACCGCTGCGATCGATCAAAGCGGTTGTGCCGACTTCTGGCACCCTTACAACAGTGACGGGTGCTTCTGGCTTGGCGCCCGCTGTTGTTGCGAGGGGGTGACAAAAGCCGCAGGGGGTGAAGCTGCTGCTACTGCAACTGCTTTGATCGCTGTTGTGATCGACAGTGGCGATGGCAGCTTCAGACAGGGGGGGCACGTAGAGACTGGAGGGGGCAGCCAGAGGGGGGCAAGGTGGTAGCGGCAGCGCACGGAGGCAGGTGGTGATTGACTGCCCTTCGGCTCGGAGTGCAGCTGCTATTTTTCACCAAAAAAAAAAATGGCTACACTTCAAGCTGAAGGGCAGCTGATCACCGCCCGCCTCCATGGTAGTGTAGCTACCCCGAAGTTGCACCTCTTCCCCCCCCACCTGGGGCGGGCTGCCCATGCAGCTTCGCACTAACTACGCTACTGTCTACTGCCCCTACTTTGCCAAATGAGTGCAGAGCTCTTTTGTGTTGCTGACCTGTGCTGTCAGTGATATGCAGAATCTTCTTGGTGTAACGGAAAGTTTCCTGTGTTCTTCTGGTACAGCCTTGGAAGGTTTCCGCGGAACGGTCTTCATGGGGCTTGCCCTGGAACAGGTTTTAAATGTCAGAGCTATCAAATTGCACCGCCACTTTTTTTTTAGAGAGTCTTGCAAAGAACCTTTCTGTTTAGCTCCACAGAAGGTGGAATATCTTTGTTTGTGCACCAAGAATCAGACTGACTCTAGGCTCCAAAAGATTAACTTTGTCAATAATAGTAATAGTAATAATTTTGTATAAGGTATGTTGTGTTATAAGTCAGTGTGGTTAAGTGCAGTTGGAGTGAGTAATTTAATTCCATAGTGGAAAAACTCCATTATTTTTTTTTAAAGTCATATTTGTCCCTTTTCTCTACACTTAGAAAAAACATTTTTTCTCTTGCAAGTATCATAAGCCAGGTTGAAGTGAACGTTCTTCATCAGAATCCCTTGCTGTCCTGCTTGTAGCCCCCCATCATTTGGTCATAATCGACCTTTGTGGTATACTTTTGAAATGCAGCTGGCTATCATGGCTGATACTCATTGATGGACCTCTCTTGATCTGTCTTGTCTTTTAATTCAGAATTTTTCAAATTCAGCACTTGGTGGGTCACAACCCGATTTCTGGTGGGTCCCACAGAGCTTCCAATGAAAACATGAGTGATGGAAAGATCAGATAACTAATTGCCTCAAGCGCTGAGGCTTTTCAAAAATCATTTTTGAAAAACTAATTGCCCTGCAAACAGCTGAGCTGCTGCAGTTTGCATAGAGCTAAGCTCCTGCAGTTTGCAAGCTTGTGTAAATATAGGGAGATAAATGTTTGAGCATCTTTTTTATGGTGTGCGTTTTTTCCCCAAGTCCCTCAATGACAGGTAGTGGGGGCAGGTGAAGGCTGGGTCACATAACTAAGCCCCTCAAGCCTTGAGGCTATTCGTTAGGGCTGCCTCATTACAAGAAATGGATTGAGTTTGGGGCAAACAATTATAAATCAATAAATAAAATATTTCTTTCTAGAATAGATCATCTTTTTTAAAGTCTTGTAAAGCTAGGTGGGTCTCGATAGAGTGTCATTTTAAAAAGTGGGTCCTGATGCTAAAAAGTTCTGGGAGCTGCTGTTTTTAATTTTTTTTTTTAAAAAAAAAGACCACTCCCAGTGACCATTTTAACAACTTATCACAGTGAGTTCCATAAATTCATTATGCATCATGTGAAGAATTATTTTCCTTTGCAAATCCTAAATCTGTCAAGTATCAGTTTCCTTGGAGGATTTTGAATGTTGGTGTTACAAGAGAAGGCAAAACATTATTTTTTCTATCCAACCATTTATAATCCTGTAAATCTCCAGTTATCTTAAAATCTGCATTTACGGTATATTTGTTTGCTTCAACAAACAACATAAATGCAGAAATGTATATTCTGGTCCTTCTCTGTGCATCTCCCATCTACTTCTTCCCAGGTAGTCTGTTATCCCTGTGGTTGCCAGGCAGCCTGTTCTCTTGCCCTCTAGACCCCCACTTTTTTGAATGGTTAGATGTACAGTATATATATTTTTCTTCCTGGGACACTGATAATCCCACCACTTTACATGACACTTGGTACACATCTGATCATTCAGAAGAGACACTGGCATATATCATCATCACCATCTTTTTAATAGGGACTATGGAAGATTAGAAACCCACACTTTTAGAAAGTTTCTGTTTGATAAATATGATTCTGAGGCTGCCATCAAAATCCAGAAGAAGCAAATGCAGGCTTATTTTGACCAGCTGAAAGTAATTCACCTATAGGCCTGCAGCCAAAGATCGAGCTGCTTTAGATGAATAGGTCAGTTCCATCTTTCGTCGCTTCTGCAGTTCTTGGCTATTCTTACTCCTCATTTTTCCTCCTTTTCAAAACTTGCTTGCTGCTGTTTCAAATCCTCCTTTTTATTGTTCTCTCTGCCTTGCCCCTGTCTAGAATCAGAACAGCTCAACTAATCCCCAGCCAGAGGCCTCTCCAACTACCTTGTATCTGGGGTAGGCAGTCAAACGAGCCATTTGGCTGCCAGGGGCTTCATCATGCTCACCCCTACAAAAGAGAGAGCAGAAAACCCTTGCACATTTCAATATAGATTAATGTATACTTATTTATGGAAACATTATGTCCTGTCTTTCAATGATTTAAAAAAAATGCCCAAGGCCGTTTTACAACGGGAACAACAGAAAACAGTGAAAGAAAGAAAGAAGGGGGAAAAACAAGTGAACATAAGCGGAGCAATCAAAGATTTAGCAGCAAATATGACACTCCATACAGATCTCGCCTGACTGGCAAGTTAAAAGCCTGCCAGAATAAAAATGTCTTTACACAGTGTCAAAAAGCAATTGGGGAGGACCCAAGGGGGGCTTCTCTCAGAAGGGAGTTGCGTAGTGTGGGTGCAGCCACAAGAGGTGGTCCACAGGATGCAGATGAGGAGGCTTCCCCAGCAGAGATTAACATACAGGCAGGTTCATATGAGAGAAGTCGGTCCTTCGAGTATGCCAGTCCCGAGCCTTTTAGGGTTTTAAAACCAGTACTTTGAATTGGACTTGGAAACAGATCGAGCAACGCAAAGTGTGCGATTTTTACTTTTAATTCCTAGCCAGCTCCTTCATCTCACCTTTTTTTTTTAATGTACATTTTTTTTCCAGAATCTTTACTATGGACTCAAAGCCTTCCCTATTGAATCCTACTGGACCTCTTCTCGTCTCGTCGGCAATCAAACAAGGGCCGATGGACCTGCAACAGCTTCAGCATCGAGCAGCAGTAATACCACCTATGGTGTGTGTGTGTGTGTGTGTGTGTGTGTGTGTGTGTCTTGGGGGTTCTCATCTCCACAATATGAAATTGTTTAGTTAGTAGCATTACTGGTGGTGGTGGGTAAAGGCTCTGATGGATACTCATCCAGTCCAGGGAGAGCCTGCAGAATCCAGATGGGTCAACTACGTGAAATCTGACGTCATTGGGAGCCAGTGTGATGCATTAGCTATAAGCCTTGGTCGGTGTTTAGTTGTACTACTTTGGCTACATTGGGAAGGGTGTAGGGCAGAGTGGGCCAAGGCAGACTTGACACTGTTGGAAGTCCCTCCTTTTGGAGTCCCGTATGCCCCCCCTCCACCCTCTTCAGATGCCAAGTGAAGACCTGCCAATTTTGTAAGTTTACCAGAATTGGGTGATCTCCTTGTGCTTGTTCTGGTTCTTTTTGATGGGTGTCCTAATTAACAGCACAATCCTATCCAACTTACACCACTGGTGTAACCAGCAGGGGAAGGCAGGGCAGGGCGGGAGGCTTTGGAGCAGAGGGGAGATTTAAATCCCTTTTGAATTCCCCTTTTGGAGGGGATTTGACTGGGGCCTCCCGTTCTCGCTGCACCGCTGGTTACACTGATGGTGTAAGTTGGATAGGATTGCGCTGTAACAGTACTATGTACTGTCTAGTATGTAACAGTACTATGTTAATTCTTTGTTGTTGGGTTTTTTGCTTTTTACAGTTGCAGTTTGTGTGTGTGAGAGCATTTATTTTATTCTATTTCTGTGTTCTGCTTATTTTTAATGTAGGCTGCTTTGTGCCACTGTATGATGAGAAACGTGGGGTATATATACATTTAAACAAAGGTTCCCTGCCTCACCCCACCCCCCAAATTGGTCTGCTGCTACCAGTTCCATCGCCACAGGTGCTGCTTGCCCACACCGCTCTTTTGTTTCTCGAGTTGGCACTTGCTCCCAGGCACTGATCTCTGACCAGATTTATTCCCAGGGCCACCAGTTGCTGGCTCCTTTAAGCCTGGCGTGATGATCTTCAAAACCACTGTTAGTGAAGTTTAGACTTGTTAGCACTCAGAGTTGCTGAAGTGACCAAGTTGTTGCTGAGTGTGTACATCTAGAGACAGGATGAAGACTGGGTCTTCGTTGGTTACTTGGTCATGGTGTAATACAAATTCTCTCGTGTTTGTTTGAAATTGGAATTGGGTGTATTTTATATATTAATAACTGGAGATATTATGATCGTGCCATCCACGTCTCTGGTGCTTCACGAAGAGCGAAAAGACAGGTTGCTGTCCCACAGGCCTGTCTCCTGTAATTCTGCAAGACCCAGCTTGAATCCTGCCATTGTAATTTATCACTTGGATCCAGATCTCACTAAAGTAATAACCCTATCTGGACTCAACCGCTTCAGACTGCTGGGGAGAGGTCACATGATCGACACCATTTCCTGCATGTTGAAAGCTAGCCTGTTGGAAGGGAGAAGATTTCTAACATAACCTTCCCCTTGACATGCTACGTGTCTATTGGTAGAGAGTTCTTTTTTTTTAATTGCTGATTTGGAGGACTGTTCCAACATGCAAACTCCCACCTGCAGTCTCAAGTAGTACAAGCCAGTCATGGACTTTTAATCAAAATGGGTACAGGTTTTGGGTATGAGGTTCTTGCTGGTTGTCTGTCTGTGGCTGGATGAGACCATATGCAGTTGGTGCTGTGAGGGTGTTCAGTTCTCTCTCTTTTCCCGCTCTCGTAGGTCTCTTCTACGTTGCAGGGGCTACCCCAAGGGATACCGATGAGCGGGTATGCACTCTTCCAGCAGCACATTAAAGCCATGCACAAGTCCACCATGTTGGAGGACCAACAGCGCCAGAGGCAAGAGCAAATGGAGGTGGACCTCTGCCGGAGGTCCGCCAGCCCGTGTGGCCCATCCAAGAGCCCAAACGTTGAATGGGATGGTAGGTGAATCAACTTGTTCCAGCTTGGAGCCAACAGAAACTTTGAATTGATAAGCAACAGTTATGTACTACAGGGATTCTGCAGGGTTGGGCTAAGGAGCCTTACTGAAGGCAGAAAAAGGCAGGCTGAGGTCTGTTCGTAACAGGTGAGGCAGGTGTGGAGAAGGGAGCAGAAGGTGGGAACTTGCAGATATCTTTTACAAATGCACCTAAGGTCTTCCAGTTTTGGCCTTTGAAATCCAGGCCAAAAAAAAACACACTTTGTAGTGCATGTTTGTGAGCGATGCTCACTCTCCATGGTCTGGTGCCAATCACAACTGTCTGGCGAGACTGGGATGAAGCTTGAGGGTGGGCGGATGGGGCTTGTGGTTGCCCCAGATGCCGCTTAGCCAACACACCACTCCTTTGAATCAAGTTGATGTTGGCAATGTCTTTGCGTTTGGCGTATGGGAAACGTTTCAGGATCCTCTCCTTGGCCAGAAAGTCCCCAGCTTGGTTGTGTATAGCAGCAAAAAAGTTACGGAGAGAAAAGTTTGATTTATTTTTTTTTAAAGGAGGGTGGGGGGGGGAATACATGGGAGTTGCAACTTGGTGCTTTAAACATGTTGTTTCTCCCACATAGATCCAAATGCCTTCAGCACTTGATTAAGTTTGAATTAAGGAATGCAGCTCAAATAATGACCCACCTGAGAACTACTTCATTGGATCAGACCAAGGTCCTTCTGGCTGGCATTCTGTCAGGGCTGCCTCTAGCCCAGTAGTTCTCAAATTGTGGGTCGCAACCCAATTCTGGGTGGGTCGCGGGCCGGTGCTACTCGGAAGCTGTGAGACATCCTGGGGCATGTTGCGGCCGACAAAGTGGGTTGCGGGCCAGTGTTACCTGGAAGCCGCAAGGCATTCTGGGGTGCTACACGGCCAGTGAAGTGGGTCACAGGGGTAAAAAGGCTGAGAACCACTGCTCTAGCCCATACAGCGCCTTTGTGCAAATTAAAGAAAAGTGCCCTCTCGTGCCACCCCCACTGCCACTTCCCTTGTTCCTGCCCAAGACACTTGCACTTGGGGCTTGATGTGTGCTAGGGCCATCCCTTGGACGACATATTAATTAATGGAGCCAGCCCGACGACAACCAGCAAGAGCCCCGGCTCCCTCACTCACCCTGGGAGTTGACGACTGAGAAAAAGGGATGGAACCACTCACCTCTCCATCGCCTTCTCCTCCTCAGCCTGGCTGCGCAGCCAACCACAGACACACACTTCCCCTGCCCCCGCTCCGCTTGCTCCACCCCCCTCCCACAGGTGCTAAGTGGAGGCCAACCCGGCCCCCACCCCTTTAAAGGCCATCCTCCTCCTTCCGGCACCCCCTTAGATGTGGCGCCTTTGTGCAGTGCACAGCCTCCACACCTGTTTGCGGTGGCCCTGCATTCTGTTTTCAACAATGACTGGCGAGCCTAATGGGTCTGTGCAGCCCTCCAACAAAGCATCTAGGTCAGGGGTCCTCAAACTACGGCCCGCGAGCCAGATCCGGACCCCCAGGGCCATTTGTCCGGCCCACCTGCCGACTTGCCAATGCCACCGTGGCCGCCCAGTGCAAACCGCTCGTCGCCCGCTACTTTGAGTTCGGCAGCTCGGTCGCTTCTGACGAGGGCAGGCCAAGGCAAGGCTAAAACGGCACATGTGCACCACGTCGCTTGAAGTCTTGCCCTCAGAAGGGCCAAACAAAGACGTTCGGCTCTTCTGAGGGCAAAGCTTTGAGCGGCGTGGTGCGCTTGCACCGTTTTAGCCTTGCCTTGGCCTGCCCTCGTCAGAAGCGGCCAAGCCGCGGCACCGAACTCAAAGCAGTGGGCGAAGAGGACTCAAAGCAACAGGTAAGCGGTTAGCACTGGGGGTGGGTGGGCTTTCTTTCAGCGGGGGGGTTGACACGCCGAGGGGACTAGAGTCCCGCCCCCCAACTAGAGTCCCACCCCCCATCCGCCCCCCCCCAGCAGTTTGAGGGGCAGTGAACTGGCCCCTGGGTGAAAAAGTTTGAGGACCCCTGATCTAGGTGACTGTGTTCTTGGTTGGCCCCAGCATCTGGTATTCTGAGCTATGCTGTCTCTGAATGTGGAGATCCATTTAACTATTATTGCTAATCCGTCTGTCTTCCATAGACTTGTCGTACCCTTTTTCAAAGCCGTCTAAAGCCACTGGCCCTCCTGTCAACAGACTCTATAAATTTAATTATGTATCACGGGGAGTGTGGGAGGACCTCCTTTGGTCAGCCTCCTGAAGTCTACTACCACTCATCACCTTTGAGTAGCCCTAGTACCATGTGACCGAGGAAGAAATATCTCTTTGCTCTTTCCAGTGCTGTTCATAATTTTAATTGGTATTTAGCATGTAATTTCCAGTGTAAACCCCCAAGCCACCTGTTTTTCTAAACTGAAAAAGCCCCAAATGCATATTATGTTGAGGGCAGGTTTCAACAAACCCGTTTGCCTCCTCACCTGTCAGTTGAGCACCCTGATACCTCCAGAAAGAGTCTTGTTCTCCTCTTTTTCTCCCTGCTCTGTACCCAGAGTTTGCAAAAAGCACCTGCAGGATTTTGCAGTTTCCTTTTGCAAACTAGCTAGGAGCTTGAAAAATCCTATCCCCCTCTTTTCTTCATTCTGTTCCCTTTCAGTTTCATTTTTGGAGGAGGTAGGATTGAGGCATTTGTGGGAGGGGCCCCCAGGGCCCCTTTCTACAAAAGAAAGCCCAAATTGAACAAGAAAAACGGCCTGGTGAGTTAAGAACAAGTACCTTAGTTTCTTTTCTGCATGTTGGGCTTTTGCAGAAAGGGCCTTGGGGGGGGGGGGGAAGAGGCACATTGTTTCCTCCAAGGCAGAATGGAAAGAAATGGAGAGGTGTACCATCATTTTGCTCTCTTTTTTTAAAGGAGATAGCAGCAAATGTTCCTGGAACAACCTAGTGAGAACTTATAAAAATTACCACCACCCCTTTTTTCTTTCTCCTTGGAGGAAAGAAGATATTGGGGAAGGGAAAGAATCTTCCTTATTGGAGAACAAAAACCACTTTTCTTCCCCCACCCCACCCTCAGTGGGAGAAATGAAGATAGTTTCTCTCTTCCCTTTGAGATTTTGCAGGAAACAGCAACAACAGCGAAGTGCTGCTTGCACCTCCTGCAATAGCCCAGCACAAGAGCAAATGCCCCTCCGTTTCTTGAATGCTCTGCACATGCCGCAGGGAGGGGTCAGTACATCATGGACTTGGCTAGTAATCTGAGCCCATTTTTTTGGTCTCCGGTTGAGAGTGCGCTTTGCAAGTGCATGCGTGGTTTTGTTTTCTAAAATGTTAAATAGCAGCCAGATGTCTCCCCGCTGTGAATCAGGACCGTGGTCAGAGAGTTTAAAGCCTATCTCTTGTGGGGTCCCAATTGGAATCATGCCCTTCCCTCTCCCCCAGTAAGGGTGCTGTTTGCCAAGGTGAAAATTTTCCTTCTAAAAATAGCAACCATTGGGAGGTTGTGATTTGGATTAGGACTGTGGTGAGGGGTAGAGTTAAAGCCACCACCACCCCTTCAGCCATGGTCTTGCTCCATCAAGGGAGCAAACTAATTGCTGTTTAACATTAAAAAAAACGTGAATATGCTGAAAGTAATGTTAGGTTTGATCCAACGGCTTTCCCAACCTGTGGTACACGTACCACTAGTGGTACGCAGACCGCTGTTTGGTGGTATGCCGGCACTTGGCGGCAAGATTGCGGCTGCGCCAGAGCCCTGAAATGATGGTAAGCAGTCCCGGGCGGCCAGCAGAGCTCGAGTGCTACATGGGTTTCCAGTGCTGGAAAAGACCCTCTCATCGCCCCTGACCTCCTTACCATCATTTGCAGGGCTCTGTTGTGGCCGAAAACCCAGAAGTACGTGGCAATGACGTCATCGCTTCCAGTGATACGCGGTGCGACAGTGGCCCCGTTGGTGGTACGCTGCACCAAAAAGGTTGGGAGCACTGCTCTAATAAGTTAGCTCAGTCAGATCATAATCAAAATAAGACATGGAAAAAATGCGCACCGTCTCTCCTGGTCCCTTGTCCTCTTTGGTGCGTTCCCAGAGGTGCAGAGTCCAAAGTAAGCAATCGTACATGGGGCTGTCCCATGTTGAGACCTGCTCCTCTGTCTCTGGGAGCTGGTTCAGAGCACTGCCTGACAGTGGGGGGGTTGCTGCAGAGCCGGGGGCCCTGTGTTGCCAGCTCTCTCCACCCCACCTCAACCTTTCTGCCCTCGCGTGCGGAGAGAGACTTGGCAGATCTCGCATCTTGGGAGTGCCACTTTGCACACTGAAGACGGGAAAGGTGCTCGCTTTGGAAACATTTCCAATCTCTTTTGCCATTTGTTTTACAAGCACCCCAGCTTTCCTCACTTCTCCGTAACGTGTGAACCCAACCCCAGGGCTTGTAATACAAATTATACGCTTGGCAGAAGGAATGATAAATAAGGTGGGGGGGAGGGGGAAGCAAAAGCGGAAAAATGTCGGCTAGTCTTCCTGTGTCCCTATCACCTTCTCCTGTTTGTCTGCCTCACACTGAAGGCAACGCTTCCCCTCCTCCTCCTGTCGCCCCCGTCCAGAAGTGCTGCAGTCCCCTTTAGTCAATCACTGGAGTGTTTTTTTTCATGCTGGAACTGAGCCTGCACAGGCTCTATTTTAGAGGGTACAGTATCCATCTTGAGATGTTTACACCAGGTGTCTGAGTTTGGCACCCGGCCAAACCAAGGTCCTGGTAATGTAATGGGCTTGTTGGTGATTCCTGCAGCGCTTTTTTTTGACACAGAATGGTAGGTGGTGTGTGTGCACATGCGGGAAGGTAGAGGTGTGTGTGTGTGTGTGTGTGTGTGTGTGTGTGTGTGTGTGTGTGTGTGTGTGTTAATGTTGCATGTGGAATAGTGCTGTGCATTGTACTGCTGAGCCTCAATGTATGTGTTCAATGGCGAGAGGTGAAAAGCGGTGTGCCCCAAGGATCAGTCTTGGGACCGGTGCTTTTCGACTTATTCATAAACGACCTGGAGTCGGGGATAGGCAGTGAGGTGGCCAAGTTTGCAGATGACACTAAACTTTTCCGGGTGGTGAAGACCAGCAGGGATTGTGAAGAGCTCCAGAAGGATCTCTCCAAACTGGGAGAATGGGCAGCAAAATGGCAGATGCGCTTCAATGTAAGTAAGTGCAAAGTGATGCACATTGGGGCAAGAAACCAAAATTTCACATATACGCTAATGGGTTCTGAGTTGTCTGTGACGGATCAAGAGAGAGATCTTGGGGTGGTGGTGGACAGGTCAATGAAAGTGTCGACCCTGTGTGCGGCGGCTGTGAAGAAGGCCAATTCCATGCTTGGGCGTATCTGCTGCCACCAGTGCTTCTGGGATTTGAAAAGGTGGAGGGAAAGAGACCAGAAGTGTGGGGGAGGGGAGAGTGGTGGAATAGGGTGCAACTCTAGCCCAGGGTTCTCAACCCCAGCGGCACCCACCTCCTGGGAGGCCGCCGCACCGCGCACCACCAGAAGTAAGTGCCCATGACATCATCGGCATTTCTGGATTTTTGCCGCTCCAGAGGGCTGGTAACATAAGCTATGTAGACAAGAGCGGGCGGAAGGGCCTTTTTCCGGCCCTGGAAAGCCACGCTCTCAAGCTCTGCAGAGCTCGAACCACCAGTTCCAGGTCTCCGGGGCGGTGCGGGCGCCCTGGCAACTGCCATCTTGGAGGCCAGGGACCCTCGTACCATCAACCAATGGTCCATTTACCACTAGTGGTACACATACCACCAGTTGAGAACCCCTGCTCTAGCTCACCCCCTCCTCTCTTTCACACTTCTGTTTTGCTTCTAGGGAATGAGGGGGGCAGCAGAGGCAGTGTTGGTGGTGGGACACCCCCACCAATCCACTGTCTGAGACAATCCCCTCAGGCAGCCTCATGGGTAGACGGCCTTGGAGACACCCAACCCCTACCCTGAACTGTGCTGCTCCAGAGTCATCGGAGATCAGGGGTGCTGTGGCAGGAATGCAGTCAATAGGGGGGTTTCCTCAAGGTAGAAGGTCTGAAAGCTCTATTGTCTACTTTATTGTGCTTTAAAAACAAAACAAAAACCTGTGCCCATATAATATAATGCAGCAGAGCAGCGGCTTTCAGATATAGGGCTGTAAATGCTAAATTAGGTGCTTGATCAACTCTGCCTCCAGACCAATTTAAATGCATATGACTGGACTTTAAGGGTCCTCTTGTTTGTGTGTCTTTTTTTAGCTTAGGTTTTGGTCGTGGCGCGCTGCTGTAATAATAAGGGGTGGAAAAGAAAATCGTAAAGATGATCCGTGGCTTATAACAAGTGGAATCTTTTTTTTCTGATTAAACTGCAGTTTATCCCACACTTCCTTGAATAGCCTAAAAATTATGTGTCTATTGAGGTTTTGGTAATGCAAAGCTGTATTAAAATTAACAATGCCTTTTGTTAAAAGGCAGATGCTTGAGAAACATAAAGCTATTTGATCAGTTGACGTTATATAAGAAATTCTAAAAGCAATAAGAATTGCTTTGTGGGACCAGACCAAGCATTCTCCATCCATCACTCAGTCTTAGCTCTTAGGCAACAAAGAACCTTGCAGGCAGGGTATGTTCGTGACTTTTGTGCCTGGTGCACAGAAGTGTATTGCCTCTAAACATAGAAGTTCAATATATCTTCAATATACCTTATATTTCAATATAGATCACCTCTCTGAATCTTTGTAATTATTTGTTTTAAAGTCATTTGAACTAGTGGCCCTTTCCACATCTTGAGGCGGTGAGTTCCACAACCTGATTATACACATTGTGCGTGCGTGTAGAAATACTTTGACCCAGTGTTTCTTTGAGTGGCCTCCAAGTTGTATTGCTTTGAGAGAGCAAGTACTGTACTGTACAGGGAAATTATTCTCACTTTCTGTTATCTGATATTTACCGCCATCTCTCACTAACGTCCACAGGGAAGTCCATTGCTTACATGCCTTATACAGAAGTTAAGCGTGCTATGGAACAGGAAGCACAGATGCAGAATGCGGTGGCAAGGTCGGCCTCACCATATCGCCTGTCTCCGAGGGAGGTCAGCAAGGCCTCTCCGCAGCCAGACATGAATGCAACTCGATACAGTGTCCCTCCAGGTAACTTCTGTCAGCCAACTGGTCTTCCAGTGAAAGTTGTCATTGCGCCACCTTGAGGGCCTTTGGGAGACTTTTGTTCTCCCAGCCTTTAGTTTTGTATGTCACGTGGCAGGATTTGAAAACCAAGGCAATCAAATTTATTCTCTCTGATTAAGGCTGCAATCCTCGACACACTTATTTGGAAGTAAGACCCCATTGAGTTCGGTGACACTAAATTTTTGGGTAAACATGCATAGAATGGGGGCTATACGTATATCTGCGTATATTTACTTATGTCTGAATAATTCTGATTTCCATGACTTGGGTTTTCAGATTCTTTTGACATTTTGTTAAATATTTGACAGGGGCAAATTGAGATTTTTCTTTTGCCCGCGAGGACTAGACACCAGAAATATCAAAGCAGAGACTTTTCTGAACATTGCAGTGAGAGCAGATTTTCATCGCAGTGACAAACCTGTGTACAGAGTACACAAAGCTCTGTTCTGCATTTCTGTGTGCATGAACATGCATTTTCATTTCATTGTTAGCAATTTTTGTAGAGTGCAAGGATTTAATGTTTTAAAACTCCAGGGCAAATTGTCCCTGGCATTTACCATGTGTACTGAAACATCCTCGCTTTTTTTTTCCTGTTCAAAGTACTCCAACCTGCGCCTCATCAGGTGATAACCAATCTTCCGGAAGGGGTCCGACCCCCAACAACACGGCCGACCAGACCACCACCCCCTCTGATCCCATCCTCTAAAACAGCGGTGCCATCAGAAAAGCCTTCCTTCATCATGGGAGGGTCCATCTCACAAGTAAGGGACAAGGAGAAGCTGTGTCTTCATAGGATTCTTTACTTTGTTTTAGTTTTTTCCTCAAATGGGAGAAAAGTGGTGTGCAAGAGGCGTAAGTGGGGCCTGTTGCAACTCTCGCTGTCAGTTGCTTCTCTCTTTTCTGGTACGTGAGCATAGCTTCTGACAACATGAAGAAACATTTTGCGTGAACTTCATGCTCCGTGGCTCGTATGCATGCTGTGACCACTACACGGAGCCTGCATGCCACCAATATCACGGTCAAGTTTGTCATGGCTTCACACAATTAAACTGCTCCGTGTTGTTTCTTTTCTTTCTTCCCTTCCCTCCCAGGGAACACCTGGAACTTACTTAACTTCTCATGGTCAAACTTCTTACAGTCAAGAACCAGCCAAGCCGTCCGTAGGTTCCATATCTTTAGGACTGCCGAGGCAACAAGAGTCCGCTAAATCAGGTAAGGAATTGAGGTGAACGCCATGAAAGCAGGTGCCCCTCTTGTTCAGTTTGAACAAGTTGCCACACAAGTGTCTATGATGTGAAGGTAGTACGTGCATGAGAAGAACCCTGCTAGATCTGGCCAAACGGGGCCCATCTAATCCGGCATCCTGTTTACCATAATGGCTGAGCACATGTTTCTAGGAAGCCCACAAGCAGCACTTAAAGGCCACGTCCCTCCTCCTCAGTTACTCTTCAGTGACTGATCGTTCAGTGGCGTATTGCCTCAGTCTGAACGTGGAGGTTCCTTTTAGTGATCATGACAATGAGCTGTTGATAGAGCTCTCCTCCTCCTTGAATATGTTGTCTCTCCCTTTTTGAAGCCATCTAGGTTAGTGACCATAGCACGTCTTGTGATAGGGAATTCCATGCATTAATTACACACTGGGTGAAGAGGACCTTTCCGTCCTGAATCCCTTGCCAATTATTTTCAGTGGATGACTCCCCCAATTCTAGTTGTTATGGGAGGGGGAGGAAAACATCTCAGCACCATAATTTTATAAACTACTATCCTGGCCAAATCCTCTCCTTTTTTTTTTAAAAAAAAGCCCCAAATGCTTTAACCTTTCTTCATAGAGGTATTCCAATCCCTTCTATGATTTTTTTTTGGGGGGGGGGAATAGTGAGTAAGTGACAGCGCAATCCTAACCAACTTTCCAGCACCCGTGCAGCCACAATGCAGCCCCGAGATAAGGGAACAAATGTTCCCTCACCTTGAAGAAGCCTCTGTGACTGCCCCCGCACTACAAAATGCAGTGTGCATTTCTGTTGGCACAGGAAAGTTGGTTAGGATTGCGATGAGAGAGAGAGAGATGTGGTCTTGTGATGGTTTCCACATAATGATTTTCTGACTATTTTTTGTATGCCTGCCCTAAGCACAGCTGAGAACCAAAACTGGACTTGGCTTTAGAGCATGTGAAGTAACAACAACAACAACAACAACAACAACAACAACAACAACAACAACAACAACAACAACTCTTAACTTGTGCAGAGTGTATTCCTTCGCTCTGCTTCATGTGTAATATACATAGCAGAGTAACGCATACTTACAGAGCAACGCAAACAAAAATAGCCAAGTCTCTGTCCTAAGGAGCTTACAGTCTCCCAGGTTGTTTGTTACATTTATATCCTGTCCTGTCTTCAGTGAGCTCAGGTTGGTGCATGTGGTCCACCCCTTCCCCTCATTTTTTTCTTCTTCATGAAACTCTTTGGGGCAGGCTAAGAGGGTGTGACTGGCCCAAAGTCACCCAGTGAGTTTTGAGGCTGAGTGGGGATTTTAAGCCAAGTCTTCCTAGTCCAGTGCTCTAAAAACACTACACCAGGGGTTCTCAACCGGTGGTACGCATACCAGCATTGGGTCTTTGGGGTACCTCTGGAGGTACGCCATTGGTTGGAACACCACCACCACCCCTCCAAAACCCTCCCTTGTTGGAGCTCAGGTGCTGAGGTTTTTGATGCCGTGGAACTTGGAAAACGTTGGCAAGCGGCTCAGCCGATGAGCAGAGGTAAAGCGCGTGAGTTTCGCCTGCTGAAAAAGGCCTCCCGCCCCAAGCCTCTTACCACCACTTTCCGAGCTCTGCAGAATCGAAAACCTCCGCGCCTGAGCTCCGATACCCGGAAGCGACTGGCAATGATGTTCTCGCTAGTCACTTCCAGTGGTACGCGGGAAGATTCAGGCGGCGGCGGCAGAGGTATAACGCCGCCAAGGGGTTGAGAACCCCTGCACTACACCACACTGACTTGCTTTCAAATTTAAATTTGGGGGGGGGGGGGGGAGAAAGAAGCAACAGTATGTGTGAATATTCTTATGCATACTTAGACTTGTTTCTAGTGGGGCTGAATAAGGGTTTAGCCTTAGGGTTCTGGATTTGAAGAAAAAGAGGCAGTTGGCTCAAAGGTGTTTAGAAACAGAGTTCCATGCAATTAGGATAGCAAAGAAAAATCATTTCGTTATGGTAAGGCTATGGTTACTGTTTGGGCTTTTGGGGTGGAGGGGACTCGTTGTTCCTAGGTTAGAGGGTGTGGCTTTCAGGCTAGGTGGCGTTTTTTTGGGGAGGGGGTAGAAATTAACCTCCGGTACCAGCCTGTTGCAAGACTTTGGGCTCTATGCAGTCCTGTAGGTCATAAACACTGTGGGCAGGCTGCAAATCATAGTGATGAGAAATGTCTTTATTTTGCTTCCAGCTTCTGTGCCCTACATCAAGCAAGAGGAATTCTCACCCAGAAGCCAGAGCTCTCAGCCTGAAGGCCTGTTAGTCAGGGCCCAGCACGAAGGGGTGGTTCGAGGTAAGGGAGCCAAAAATAGATTCATTCATCAAGCTGTTTTGTAGGGTGGCCACTTTATGCCGAAATGGAGAAATCATGTTTTCTTTCCCTTAAAACTCTGACTATTTGTCGTTCTCCAGATGTTCTTGCATGCTGCTTTTTCAGCTTCTGCAATACTGACCCTAGTAGCAGCAGGCGAGTGCATCTGGAGGATGACATCTCATGGGTTTTCAAAATTGCCACTGAAATAGCATCTCTTGTGAAAGTGCTAAAAACTGTGAGCAAATGATCTTTGGCCTCATTTTCAAGAACAGCGAATGGATAATCGCGGATGGATCATGCATTCTGATTGTGAGGAGGGTAGCTCAGAAATGCAAACTACTACCCACTTTGAACAATTGTAGACTATTTCATATCTCCAAACCTATATGAGTCTGGATGAGATCTCAAAATGGCTTGCAATTTTAGCACCACCACCTCCATGAACCACTTACTGTTGCTTGGGAGGGGTGGTGGGTCCTCTGAACCAGCCAGTGGCTGGTTCTTTTGCTTGTGCCAATGGTCTTATAACTTTGTCTCTTAACAAGAAAGCTCTTAAATAAGAGGCTGGAGAGTCGGACTTGCTCATGAGTTTGAATGAGATCAGGATTGCATGTGTTATTAGTCTGACTGTCAGTCCATTAGTTTGACTGTCAGTCCATTTGTATTGTGAGCCCTCTTTTGGGACAGGGAGCCATTTAATCATTTGATTTTGTCTGTAAACCGCTTTGTGAACTTTTTGTTGAAAAGCGGTGTATAAATACTGTTAATAATAATAATACTTTCAATCAGGGACAACTACAACCATTCAAGAAGGAAGCATAACACGAGGGACTCCAGCCAGCAAAGTGTCTGTTGAAACAATGCCGTCCTTGCGAGGCTCCATCACACAGGTATTTTTTTTCTGTCATGCAAGTCTAATGCCTCAGGAGCACCAACTTTAGAATAAATTCATGTTACTGTTTGGAAAACGTTATGTGGAGCTCCTTGCCACAGGATGTGGTGATGGCACCTGGCCTAGATGCCTTTAAAAGGGGGTTGGACAGATTCATGGAGGAAAAGTCCATCAAGGGTTACAAGCCATGGTGGGTATATGCAACCTCCTGGTTTTAGAAGTAGGCTTTAGAATGCCAGATGCAAGGGAGTGCAACCGGGTACAGGTGTCTTGTTGTCTTTTGTGCATGTTGTGGAGAGAAGGTTCTAGCATTGTCTTCTCCTTGGCATACTAGTTTTCTGCTTTCAGGGCCTTGTTTACATCGGGTAGAACTACTGTGCAGTCTCTTCCCCCCCCCCCCCCAGCTGCAGTCTGAAATAGTAAAAGTTTTCAGTAACAGACTTAATCATGTGACTATGCTGTGTTTGTAATTTTGACTGTTGGAGCCCTTCCTTTTCTCTGTGCTTTATGCAAACAAACAAAAAGTTTGCAAAATAATTTACATAACAAGATAAATGGAAAAAATGGTTCTCTGATCCAGAAGCCTTCTGGCTAGCCTTCCACATAAGGCTTCCTCTTACGTATAAGCCTTCCGCATAAGAGGAACCCTGCTGGATCAGACTAGGGGTCTCTCTAAACCAGCATTGTGCTTCCAACAGAGGCCAGCCAATTGCTTCTGGAAAGCTCATAAGCAGGTCATAAAGGCAACTGCTCTTCCCCATGGTTTGTCCTTAGCCTTTGGTACTCAGAGGTAGACTGCCTCTGGACTTGGAGTTCCCGACTAATCCTGCTTCCATAATGGTCCCCCTTAGTTGCCTCCATTTCTAGGTTCTGTGCTTGAATTGCAGGGGACACCAGCTCTGTCGCAGTCTGGGATTGCAGCGGATGTGTTGCTGAAAGGCACCATCACCCGCCTGGCCACAGAAGACAGCAGCCCTGAGAAGTGCAGGGAAGAGGCCACAGCATCCAAAGGCCATGTCATCTACGAGGGCAAAAGTGGGCACATAATCACCTATGACAGTGAGTATAGAACTGGGGTGCAGTTTTCAGCTGGCATGAAAATACGCCTGCAGCTTGGGAAGTGGTGATCCCAAATTTTGGCAGTTTATTTTTTCACTGCAATTCCCTCTTAATGGCAAGATGACTTGTGCAGTTTTACTGTAGATACTCGTGTATAAGTCTAGACATTTTAGTCTTAGAATTAACCCTGAAAACGTGGGTCAACTTTATCCACGTGTCAGTGGACCCAAGCTCTCTTCCAGCTCTAATGTTCTATGATCCTAAGGTTGCTTCAGGCCTCTCTGCACCGGCCCTACCCACCTCTGAGTGGGAGCAAGACAGCCAAGCGCCAACCAGCATGGCACAAAGCCTACCAGGGCGCTCCCCAGCCAATGCAGCACAAGGTCTGCTGGGGCACTCCCCAGACTGCGTAGCTGCCAAGGAGACTGGCCACGCCATGCTGCTGCAACCCCTGATGCCAGGCAGCGAAAGACGTGGTACCCATCGCCCTGCCGCTCGGTTGCAACACTCCTCTGTACTAACCATCACTCTAGTTAAATATCATTGTCTATCCACGGTTCATAGCAAATTCCATGAGTTTTGGTTCAAAATTTGCCCTCGACTTGTCTACGAATAGCCGTGTAATGTCTTATTACATTCTCCGGACTACACCTCACTGTTTCTGTATAATTCATTGGCAGAAGACAAGTGTTCACACCACAGAACTGAAATAATTAGATGATTGTTCTATACAAAAAAATATTTTTGTGATTGTTTCAATAGCAAAAATTCGCATAGTACAAAATAAAAGGCAATAATTCATACACAATGCATAGGCATCCCCTGGTTAACCAGGTTCTTAAAACTCTGTTGTAAAGTAAATCCATTGTTAAGTGAGTCTTCAGCACCATCTAGTGGTCGATTTTGGTATAGCTCGTATGCAGTTGTAATAGGGAATGAATGGCAAGTACTCCAGACATTTCTTTTTTAAATCCCTAGCCCATCAGCTGTTAGGTGCTAGATTAATGCTTTGATGTTTAGTGCCTATCGACTGATGGGCTGGGGATTTAAAAAGACTCTTTAAAAAGGATTTAAAAAGGACTGTGCTTCCTGCCTCCATTTTGTAATCAGCAGCAGGCTCAGGCAGCAAGCAGCAGTAACTTTTCGTAAAGTACTGTACTGGGGGGGGAGGCGCCGTCATATATGCGGATCTTTGTTAAACGAACCATCGTTAACCGGGGGACACCTGTGTTTGCAGAATGTCAGGGAAGAAAATGGCAGATGTCTGTTAGGGGTAATATCTTGTCTTCAAACCTCTTATGATCTATGTTGCAATCAATGAAGTTTAACCAGTAAAGTTGTGTGAACTGATGTGTGAACCCATGTTGTTCAAAGAAGTCCAGCTGACTCTGTTACTGCTACAAGCAATACCAAACCCATTTATATTTTTCTCAACTCACTCATTTATATTTTTTCTCAGCTCACAAGGAGATCTTCTATAGCTCCAGCTTTTTGTTCGAAGGTTTCCAGATTGATGTTACCATGCTTTGACGGACACTTTCCTTCATTCAGTTATTTTACAATTTTCAATTTACAATTTTAATACATCCCAAACAAAGGCATGGTTTTAAAATTTGGATAAAAGAAGGAGGATATCAAAACCCCAAGTTTGGTCTGTAAGAAGCACCTCAGCTTCTGTTCGCAGAATAGCGATTCCTTGAATATCCAAACTGATTTAAGTGATCTTCTTCTTCTAACTTCTGTTCTTTGCTGACTTTATTTTTATATAATTCAACAGCCATCAAGAATGTTCGCGAAGGAACTCGGAGTCCAAGGACGGCTCACGAAATGGGACTGAAGAGGACTTACGATGCTATTGACGGAAATATCAAGCAAGGGATGTCAATGAGGGAATCTCCCGTCTCTGCGCCATTAGAAGGTAAAATGACTGCCAATATTACCTATATTTAATAAATATATTATATTATAACTGTCATTGACAACAAAGGCTATATTTGGAGTTGGAAAGATATCCCACCGATTGGTTAATGATCGTGAAGGGTTTATTCTCTCTTTACATTTCGTTATCCCAGTGATATTGAGAGAGGAAGCTCTTGAGTTTGTTAAACCTGCTACCAGTTTGAGGGGCTCTGGTCTTAAACACCAGGGGAAGTGACCCGTATGGGTTTCTCATCATTGCATTTGAGGAGGGGTGCAGTCTTTGTGTGAAGCTCTGTGTGAAGCTTCAAACTTTGTGTGAAGCTCCCCCCCCCCCCCCCATTTAAGCTTGAAAATCTCTTTGTCAAATAACACAAGAAGTCATGTCATAAGGTAGCTATAAGGGGCTGGCAACAAATTCTGAGTTAAATGCCTATTGGAAGTCCAGTCCCTCTGCATTGAGTGGCGTCTTTGTGGGCAGCTTTGCGGGCAACTGGCTGATGGTAGCCAGAATAAATCACAAAAAGCTAGGAACAATAAGGATACTCTTTTGGTGGTGGTATCATGTTGAGTGCTTTGGCATAGTGGCTAAGACAGAGCTGCGCATCAGGACTTTGCCAGTTTGAATCTCACCTCTGCCATGAATTATCTGTCTGCTGTTTGAGGTAGTAATGCGTCCTTACCTTGCATGGTTATCAGGAAGTCCTCGATGAGAAGTTGAGTAATGGTGGAAACGCTTCCCTGAAGGACAGGGAAAGCCCTGAGATTTGATGGCAGCCACCATGCAGTGATTTCTTGGCAGGCAAATCTGTGTGGCAGTTTGCAAATTACTGGTAGAAGATAAAGTTATTTAATGAGTGAACCATTTATTGAATTACCGTATTTTGCTGTGTAAACCGCTTTGTGGACTGTTTTTTCTTGAAAAGCTGTATATAATAATAGCAATAACAATAACTGCAATAGTAGCAACAACTTAGGAAGATTTGTTGGATTAAGATATTCATATAGAGGTCTGCCTTTTTGTATAGTTTCAGATTCATTGTTATATGTGAGTTTTTAACATCATGATAACTTTTTAAAAAAGAACCGGTGCTTAGCGCCTATCTCTTCAATGTCTCCTAATCTTTTTAGGGTTAATCTGTCGTGCTCTGCCTCGGGGAAGTCCTCACTCTGACCTGAAAGAGAGAACTGTGCTATCTGGCTCTATAATGCAAGGTAGATATATATTATTCTCCCCATTACAGTCTGTATATACTCGCTTGCAAGACGAGAACTTTAGGCAAAAACAAAGACCTGGAAAAGCTGTCTCGTCTTCACATCGGGTCACTCACATTCAGTTCAAAAAACTGCAGGTTTGCAGTCAGCTTACTGAGCCAGACCAGCTCAGGTGTGTCCCTGCTTCCCCTCCCCCTTCTCTCTCTCTCTCTCTCTCTCTCTCTCTCTCTCCAGCCCTGCCCAGTGCCACTAAGGAGCAGGAGAAAATCTGTGTCTAAGGCTGAGGCAGACCATTATGCAGTACTGCTAAACTTCATGAACTTCCACATTTTTTCTTTAACAGAGCAGCCAAGCCTGTGTTTATCTTAGTCAAAGAACAGAATGTCAGGCAATTAGCACCTGAATGGTTAAGATAAGCACTTCTGCAGAAGGAAAAAAAACACCTCAAGCTGCAGGGAATTTCCAGCTGAAGCAGTGAGGGTTATTTCTCTGCCTTTAAAAGATCCTTTTTGTTTTGTTTGCTTTCTTAAAAGCATTCAACAGCAAGAAATGTTTAAAATGCACACAAAGCACACTACAAGAGCATCTGAGATTAAACCTGCTACCAGTGATCCCCCACCTTGGTGTTTGAGGAGCTCTGGTCTTAAACGCCAGGGGAAGCGACCCATATGGGTATCTCATCATTGCATTGGAGGAGGGGTGCAGTCTTAACTTTGTGTGAAGCCGCCCCTCCCCCCATTTAAGCTTGAAAATCTTTTTGTCAAATAACACAAGAAGACTACTTACGAGTCCAATCCTATCCTTCCCCCCCACCCCGCCGATGCAGTCACGCCAAAAAGGCACGTGCTGTATCCAGCGGAGGGGTGGGACGGGACTAGGAGACTTCAAGGGGAATTATTTACCCTTACTTACCCCCTTCTAAGGGGAATTATTTACCCTAACCCTCCTTAAGCCTCCTGTTCACCAGTGGGTCTCCTCGGACCTGCGCCAGCTCTTTAGCTGGCACAAGAAAGGGGCAGGGAGGTTTGAAAAAGAGGGGATAGGATTCGGTGCGTGTGTGCCATTGCCACTAGATCCACCCCGTCCTGCTGCCTCCCCGCTCTGCCCCCACAGCTGCCTTACCTTGTTCGGTGGGCTCGGCAGGGTCCATTAGTGGGGTTGCAGCGCTGCTGCCTTTAACGGGAAGCGCTCACAAAATGCCATTTTATGACAGCGTAACTCTATTCTGCTGTTCTAAAGCCTTCTGCGCAACGGTCTAATCCTGATTAGGATTGGGCTGTTAAAGAATTATAGTTACAGGTAAGCAACCTGTCCTTTTTTGGCAGGGTGAGCAGTACTTAAATTCTCTCATGCAGATTTGTTCTCAAAATGCTCCATCATGTGACAAAACTGAGAAGTACCCTGGTTTCTACCATTGAATTGCAATAAGATGTGCCAAATTAAGCAGCCTTCTTGGCTTAAGTTGCACGAGTTGTCCTAAAGGTTTGGCTTATTTTATATTTCCCATAAAGGTACCCCAAGAGCTACAGCTGAGAGCTATGAAGAAGGCCTCAAGTACTCAAAACAGATTAAGATCGAGTCTCCTCCAATGCGGACCTTTGAAGGAGCCATCACTAAGGGAAAGCCATATGATGGGGTCACCACTATCAAAGAGATGGGGCGCTCCATCCATGAGATCCCAAGGCAGGACCTGCTGAGCCAAGAAAGCCTCAAGACCCCTGAAATAGTGCAGAGCACAAGGCCTATCATTGAAGGCTCCATTTCACAGGTAGGCATGCTACTGCAGCCATTCAGAAGACAGCCAAACAAGTAAAACCTTACCATTGAACATCCAAGATGGAGTCATGAATAGCTGCATTATTACCAAAGGCCCCCAGAAACAAGCAGTTCTTAGCCAGCTTACAGAAGATGGCAAGTGAGCAAGTTCCTCAGGCAAGGAGTTTCATGAGGCAAGGAGTTCCACTGATGCTAAGAAGGCTCATTCTGTGTAGCCACCCAACTGATCTGAAAAGGGCCTCTCCCAGTCTGAGTCCCACAGAGGAATAGGGAAGGATTCGTTTCATGTGGCCTAAGCTCAAGTTGTTTCGGGAAGTGTTTCTCAAAGTTCTGATAGCCGAGGCACATCTTTTTTTTAATTTAAATTTGGAGACACTCGTAAGAGGAAGAATTGTCCACCCATTAGAGGAGCTCATCCTATGAGAGTTACAGTCCTGGATAAACCTCTTGATTGTGACCCTGGGCCGGTCTTCTTCTAGAGACGAGCAGCAGCCACCTTAAGGCCACCTCTGTATTGAGAGAGATTTGATCATTCAGTCATACCTAGTACAGAAATGTGGCTGAATAACCCACTCACAGTGGCGTTTGATTGAAAGGAGACTGGTCCAGAGCAGGAACTCATGCAGGGCTGTGACAGGCAGCCTCTTCCATGGATGACTTAGGCTCACCAGGTATCTTTTAATAATTATTAAAATGTTCACAGCATACCAGCAGTTATCTTGCAGGGGGCTACTTTGCCTGTATGTATGGAATTGTTCAGAGCTTTTAAAAGTCAAAATGGTCTGTTTTGACTTGTGCCTTGTAAAGTAAGTACAGTTCCTTGCTATGTTTTTCCATCCAGCTGAAACAAGGGGAGGGGGGAGGTGTAAGGATTCCTGAGGTAATTTCCTTCGTGAATGCGAGCCCTTGGCCAACAATGGCATTTTTCTTCCACTCTAGGGCACACCCATTAAATATGAAAGCAGCTCTGCCCAGTCTGCCATTAAGCACAATGTCAAGTCCTTGATCACTGGACCGAGCAAACTACCCCGCGGAATGCCACCGCTGGAGATGGTGACAGAAAACGTGAAGGTAGTGGAACGAGGAAAGTATGAGGACCCCAAGTCTGGGGAGGTCCGTTCTCGGCACACCTCGGTGGTCAGCTCTGGGCCCTCAGTTCTCAGATCAACTCTCCACGAAGCTCCCAAATCACAAGTCAGCCCTGGGATCTATGAGGATGCCAATGCAAGGAGGACACCTGTGAACTACCAAAGCATGTCTCGGAGTTCTCCGATGATGAACAGAGTTACAGAAGGTGCGTCATTGATGCTTCCCCACCACCACCACCACCAGGTGTCAGGATCTGGCCAGTGCTGTTTGGAAGCAGGCCTTGAGCGGATATTCTTCAACCCAGGTTTCTTGAAATCAGTTGTTGGTTTGGACCAGATCTGGGATACAGCAGGCAGAAATTACTGTTGACCAGTCAAGGGAAGATCAGGGAGATGATATCATAGTGTTTACGAAGCTAGTGGTCAGTTTTTCATTGACAATATTTTCCACTGTCAAACATTCTATGATGATGATGATGATGATTTAGATGATGATGATTTATATACTACCTTTCCCCAGGCTAAGAGCCTGGCACTCAAGGTGGTTTACAAGAAGGTTAAAAACATACACAAAAACAATACTTAAAAGTCAGAGTGACGAAAAACAGCAGATTAAAAATATCAAACAAAGAGCAGGTAACAGGTCAAATAAAAAGTCCAGCAGGTCCCCCAATATCCTCAGAACCCCCCCCCCTCCAAGTCCTAAAGGTAAAGGTTCCCCTTGCTTAAAAGCCAGTCGTTACCAACTCTAGGGACGGTGCTCATCTCCGTTTCTAAGCCGAAGAGCCGGCGATGTCCAAAGACACTTCCGTGGTCATGTGGCCGGCATGACTCAATGCCAAGGTGTACGGAACACTGTTACCTTTCTGCCAAGGCGGTACCTATTAATCTACTTGCAGTTGCTTGCTTTCGAACTGCTAGGTTGGCAGGAGCCAAAGATGGTAGCTCACACTGTCATGTGGCACTTGTGTCTCAAACTGCTGTCCTGCCTACCTTCTGGTCTGCAGTTCAGCTTCTTAACCACTAAGCCACCGCGGCTCCACTCCCCCTGTCCTACCCACCACCAAAAGCTATTTGAAATAAAAACGTTTTTCATTAAATTAAAGAGTCACTTTTATATAGTTTGCAAGAGGGCTACCTTTTTTAATGTATAATAATGTTGTTTGTTGGCAAAGCCTGGAGACTCCTTGCTAGCCCTAAAGGCATCAGGAATGTTCTAACGTCTCCTCCATTCCCTACAGGCACCTTCTGTTGTACACTGTAGGCGCTATAGCTTCTGAATGCAGTTAACTTTTGTCTCTCACTGTTGCTGTGTCCTCTCAACCCTGTGAGGGTTGGCCCAGTCTCACCCAGTGAGCTTCATGGTTGAATGGGAATTTGAACTTGGGTCTCCCAGGTTCAAAGCCACTGTTCAGTCTATGACATTACAGTGATCCAGTTTAAAACAGTTTGCTGGATTGTGAACATGAACCTTGGGAGCCTGTGTCTGCACACCTCCTCTTGTGCACCCAACTGCAAGGGAGGGATTCTAGATGGATTAAATCACAGCTCCGTGTGTTCATTGTTTAACAATGGTTTCCCAATTACGATGTAAAATTGGGGTCAGGACTGGCCTGCTGATGAGACAGCTGGACACTTCAGGCAATGGCCTAGGATCAGGGGTTCTCACCCTTTGGAGGCCCGGGTACCCCCTTATCACGGTCCAATTTTCCAAAGTACCCCCTGCTAATTAACTGCTAATTAATTGGATTAATCAATTAATTAATCGTTCAGTAAAGTACTAAAACAATTTTAAATGTGAAAAAATGTCTTATTTAACTCTCTCTCTCTCTGTGGGGTGTGTGTGTGTGAGATCAGCTCCTCCCTCCCCCACCCCACCAAAGTACATTTTCCAAAGTACAAAAATAAGCCCAAAACCAAAATCGGAGAGACAGAAGGGCTGTGAAAATAATTACAATTTAAAATACATGTTAATTAACACTTAATTAGCTGCTGATGGGGCAGATACAGGACAATGTTACAGATACAGGATCAAACAGGGCAGGGTGGGTGGTGTATGTCCACTTGTGTGCTCACCACTGGCATTGCTGGAGGTGGGGCAGAAAGCTAAGTTCTGCAGCTTTCCACCCCACCGTTACTCTCCTGCACGAGGCGCCCCGCCCCCCTCGTCGTAGGAGCCCGTCAGCGGAGAGAAAGCAACGCGCAGGGACTCTCCTGCGCGTTGCTTTCTCTCCGCTGATGGGCTCCTATGACAAGGGGGCAGGGTGCCTCGCCCCACCTCCAGCGACGCCAGTGGTGCTCACAAAAGTTAAACATTGGGGTGGCAAGGCAAGGCACTGTCTTTGGTGTGGCTTCGGCTGGTTTCATATCCTTATTTGTAACCCACAATTAAATCACAGCTTCCAGGTTCAGATGACATGTGGAGCTGTGACTTAATTAACCCAGTACTGTGGCAGTGGTGGGGAGGGAAATGGGGGGGGGGGAAGCATAGGGGCTTGGAGCTTCTTTAAGTTCACATTTATGATCTAACAAACTGTGTTTTGTTTGGATCCTTTGCGCTGGGCCGCTGTGCTTCCAGAACAGATGAGTACCTGGGGGTGAGCCAGAAAATTCTCTGTGAAAGAAATGGATTTTTAGGAGGGATTTGGAAGCGGAGTGGCGGCGGCGGCAGGGGCAGCTGATTTGGACAGAGAGGGGAATGTATTCCAGCCTGGGAGTGGTCATAGAGAACCAGAAAACACTGGTTAGAAATGAATGCTTCCTTTAATTGGAAGTGATGGTGTGTCCTGAGTTGTAGGCCTGAGGCCTGTCATTTATCCGTAGGCTTCAGGAGGAGCAGGCAAGCAGAGGGTGGACCATTCAGGTTTCTGCTCCCGATGGTAAACTTTTGCCAGAGTCCAATGCCTGCCTGTGGAGGTAGGAGGGGGATTTGGTCTCAGGTTGCACTTTGGCAGTGGGTCACTCCGGAGGTGTTACATCAGAGTGCGGACTATTCTGGGAGAAAGAAGAGGTGACTAAAGGTCAGTCATCACTGCCCACACTTGAGCACTCCTAAAGGTGGAAGATCTGGTGTGAAAGTCTGCCAATCGGGTGGTTGGTATACTTAGGAATAAGAAAATCCATTTTGAAGTGTGCCCCTCTCTGACCAGACTGACCAGTGTGCCCCTCTCTGACCAGTTCCTAACCTTGACCCTCTTTCCTTTCCAGCCAGCATAACTTCTGGGAAAACCACAAACCACGAAAGGAAATCCACCCTCACACCTACCCAGCGAGAGAGTGTGCCTGCCAAATCGCCTGTTCCAGGGGTGGATCCTGTTGTTGCTCACAGCCCCTTTGACACCCACCACAGAGGCGCTACTCCGGAGGTCTACAGGAGTCACCTCCCTTCACATTTGGACCCTGCCATGCAGTTTCATAGGGCTTTGGATCCCAGTACGTGCTCTTATTTCCTTTCTCTCAAGAGGCATTCAGTAATAAGCATCAGTAGGATTCTGCTCTCTGCGCTTAGCTAAGGAGGGAAGCACCATATAGTTGTTTCTCCCACAGTCTGTTGTCCCTTGTCGTCAACCCAATTTGCGGTGCAATCCTTCGATGAGAGCTTTTTTTTTTAAGCTACTTGTTGTTTTACTCACCATATAACAACCTTGTGAGGTAGGCTAGGCTACTATAGAGTGACTGGCCCAAGGGAGTGGAGATTTGAACCCAGGTCTCCCTGGTCTGAATCTGATACTCTAACCACTTCACCACATTGGTTCCTTTATTATATGGAAGCGATAAAAGGAGTGCGCTATGGGGGTGGGGCATTACCCTGGCCCTGCCCTGCTGGACCCCAGCTACTGAGAAATAGAGTATCTTCTTAATCAGCGGGTTTTCTCTCTTAGTCATACCAGAGTGTGATTGGAATTTTGGGGACAGGCTTTTGTATGAGTAGATGAAAATTGCCGTTCCTGGGAGGATGAGTACTAAATGTCACGCTAGTGTAGCACAATTGCAGATTTGTCAAAACTGTTTGCAGTTCCACAAATAAGAGACGTTAGGGCAGACTTGTAAGAAGCCATTGCCTGATCACTTTCTGGAAGGAAGGCAAGGAAGCTTTACAAAAGCGGGTTGTCTTATTTTAATATTTATTTTAATGCTAAGGAAGATGCTGCATGGGCTGATTTGCAAGACAAGCTTAAGAGAGCTTTTCAAAGCTGCACATGCTATTGTAGTTCTCCACTAAAGAACTTTTCTTCTCTTCCCCCCACTCCCTCAGCTACGGCCTACATGTTCCAGCGGCAGCTCTCGCCCACTCCTGGATACCCAAGCCAATACCAGCTCTATGCGATGGAGAACACCAGGCAGACCATCCTCAATGACTACATCACCTCCCAGCAGATGCAAGTCAACCTGCGCCCTGACATAGCCCGAGGACTCTCGCCCCGAGAGCAGACATTGGCACTTCCCTATGCGGGGACCAGAGGTGAACCTGCTTTGCTTTGCCTGGCATGGTGTAGGTCAGGGGTGGCCATCCTTTCAACACGAATGCTCCTGTCCCTTTAATGGTTGTATAGGTGAGGGCATTTCAGCAGGTGCAGCTGCTTTAGCAGCACCATCAGCAATTGCAGCTGCCAAGATTCTGTCTCCTAAACAACTCTTAAGAACACAGAGGCCCTAATGGTAGAAGGGTGGACACCCCTGGTGTAGGCTTTCTGGATACGGCCAGGGCAGTCTAGACTTGGGCGCTTCAGGCCCTCCACCCCAAGCCCACAGCTAAGGGCCAAACTAAACACCACTGTGTGCATGTGTGTGTATAAATAGCAGGCATGGGCAGGGGGGGGGAGAGGGACTCAGTCTGAATCAGGACCCTGGCATTGGCAGGAGATAATCAACCCTTTTCCTCTGGTTTGGATCTGTAAACATATGTGCGCATACTATGCAACTCGCGTGGTTTGCCACAGTGTGTCTCATTTGGCCCTTGGATGTCTCATATAAGCCTTTAGGATGTTTTTGTTTTTAAATTTAGAGTTGAGGCTCTGTATCTGTGGAGAGGGGGTGATGGAAGACCCCACCTACCCATTACCTGTTGGATTGCCATCTTTGTTACAGATATTAGGCTGTTTCATATAGATATTTAAACCTACCTGTACAGGAATGAAACTGTTTTACACTATGTTAGACAACATGACTGTTATGTTGTGCTCTACACAGTAATAAGCAAAATAATCAGCAGAGACAAGAGTGAGTATGTGTGGAAGGGAGGAGTAAGGAAACGGCAAGAAACATGAGTGAGGTGACTCGAATGTGCTTTGGGTATTGCAATTTTGTACATGTGTAGTATTTTTTTCCCTTCTAAAATTAGGAATAATTGACCTGAACTCCATGGCTCCCGCTATCTTAGTGCCCCACCCAGGAGGAACCAGCACCCCACCAATGGAGAGAATCACGTACATCCCTGGAACTCAGCTTGCCTTCCCAACCAGGCCTTACAACCCTACCTCTATATCCCCAGGTGAGGGCTGTCCCACTTGGACACTCTGGGTAGAAGCCATCCAAACATTTCTATGAATGACTTTGAGCCTCCTGATTGCACTTGAGTTGGTTCATGGGAGATTCCTCTGATGGCAAAGGCAACAGATAGCCCTTGAATGTCTTTTGACCTCAGTGGTTTCAAGAAGGTGTGCATCAACCTTCAGTCCTCCAACCAGCTACTCCTGAGTTTTTTCATTTGTGAATGTTCACATGTGTGTAAGTTGGTTTTCTAAAAGGCTCAACACAGCCAAAGGGATGTGCTACTTCACACTATTTCAGGATGCAGTGATGGTCACTGGCAATATACCTCTGAATAGTGGGTGCTGGGAACAAACAAATGAGGAAGTCTGTCATCTTAATGCCTGTCTTGAATTTCCCTGAGACATGCATATAGCTACTGTTGGAAATAGAATTACCAAACTAAATTATATTTGCTCTGTTTCACCAATGCAAGTCTAAAGTGGGGTGTGTGTGTGTGTGTGTGTGTGTGTGTGTGTGTGTGTGTGTGTGTGTGTGATGCACGCGTGCATAATTCAACTGCATTTAAATATGTGAGAGAGCCAAGCAATTGTCACAGTTTGCCCTGTTCAGATAACTGGTTATCCTGGGATAACAACCTGTGAGCACAATACAGCCTCTGATTAGTGCACATGTTTTTCAGGAGAGAGTCAAAGGTTGAGATGAAAGCGTCACCATCTCTTGCCTTCTTCTTTCAGGGTAACTTTAAAAAAAATGATTTTTTTTAAACATGTTTATAACCTGCCTTCAACAAACATAATTTTTGCAAGATGGTGTACAATTTAGAATGGGAATATAGCCCACAATAAACCAGTTGGAATTAACAACTGTTAATTCACACTTCTGCTCTTTGACTGGTAAAACTTTAAAATCGTGTATCAACCATGTGACCATCACCACAGCTTGTGGCAGTGGATTATGTAAGATAAGTTGCCTTTTGTTAAGTACCACTTTCCTTTGTCCTTTGCCTTGTGGCGAACCCATCGCCCTTGTGCTACTGCTTCTGAGCGCCCAGAGACCTCTGGCTGGCGGCTGCAGAAAGTGGAATGCTGGACTCAGTGGACCTTGGTCTGCCCCAGCGTAGTCTCAGTGGTCGTCTTGCAGAAAGACCTGTTGACATGCAAGTGACCAAGATGTGGTCAGCAAGGGGGTGTGGTTGGAAGAGCCTTGGAATGTCTTTCCTCTGTGTCTGAGGATAATGGCCCCCTAACTCATGAGACACTTTAGAATACAGATTCAAAATATACGTATCCCACACTTCCTCCAAGGAGCTCATGGTAGCATACTGATTCTTCCCATCCACCTTCACAAGAACCTTGTAGGGTAGATTAGGTTGCAAATGTGTGACTGGCCCACCCGGTGAACTTTGGGGGCAGGATTTGAACCCAGGTCTCCTTAGTCAAAGTCCAACACCCAAGCCACTGTGCCACACTTGCTCTTTATTTATTTATTTATTTATTTTTATTTATTTATTTTAGGAATTTGTAGCCTGCCTTTCTCCCGAGGGCACTCAAGGCGGCTTACAACATATTAAAAATACAAATAAACAGATTAAAACAATTAATAAAACACATTAAAATTAATTAAAACACTTAAGATTAAAAATAAACAACCCCAATGGGTCACCAGCATTTACATATATTAAAACCATTTGTTAAAAGGTCAGCCCACCATGTCAGACATTAAAAGCAGTCCTGAATAGAAACGTCTTAAGGCCCCGCCGAAAGGCCTCTAAAGAGGGAGTCGTTCTTAATTCCAAGGGGAGGGAATTCCACAATTGGGGCGCCACCACCGAGAAGGCCCTACTCCGCGCCGCCATCCCCCTCACTTCCGCCAATGGCGGCACGGTCAACAGGGCCCCCCCTGATGACCTCAGAGTACGGGTCGGATTATAAGGAAGGAGGCGGTCCCTCAAATACCCTGGACCCGAGCCGTTAAGGGCTTTAAAAGTCAAAACTAACACTTTGAATTGTGCCCGGAAACGAACCGGTAGCCAGTGTAGCCGCCGAAGCAACGGTCCGACTGAGTCGAACCGACAAGCCACTGCAACCACCCGGGCCGCCGCATTCTGCACTAGTTGCAGTTTCCAAACAGTCTTCAAAGGCAGCCCCACGTAGAGCGCATTGCAGTAATCTAGTCTAGATGTCACTAGGGCATGGGTCACTGTGGCCAGGTCTGCACGATCCAAGTACGGTCGCAGCTGGCGCACCAGCCGAAGCTGGGCAAAAGCCCCCTGGCCACAGCCACTTCCTGGGAATCCAGGAGCAGCTGCGCATCCAGGAGAACCCCCAAGCTGCGGACCTGCTCCTTCAGAGGGAGTACAACCACATTCAGAGCAGGACGAAGATCCAGTACCTGGATCCTTTGACTTCAAGTTGTTTAGCCATCATTCCCTCTACTCAGCGAGCCCTGGGAACAGTTGTTCTCTGAGACGGGCCAGGACTTTGTGGCCAGGGTGTTCAGAACTCTCACCAAATGACAGTTCCCAGAATACTTGGAGGGGGGGGGAACTTTGACAGTAAAAGTGATACAAGATTGTAGTGTAGACCTGCCCTCTGCTTGCCACACGTTCTCAAAGCATTTCTCCTCTTTGCTTGGCAGGGCATCCTTCACATCTAGCAGCTTCTGCAGTCGTAAATGCGGAGAGGGAGAGGGAGAAGGAGCGTGAGCGTGAGAGAGAACGGGAGAGGGAGCGAGAGAGGGAGCGAGAGCGAGAGAGGGAGCGAATAGCCTCCGTTCCCAGCGAACTCTATCTTCGTCCAGGTGAGTACCTCTTGCCACTTCTGGATCATCTCTTGTTTCAAGAGATCACTATGGAAAAGGTTTAGATGTTGCTTGTGGGGTTCTGTTGCCGCTTACGACTTCAGTCACGGAAGAATTTCACGGCTAGTGCTGTGTGTTCTGTGCTTTACAAAAAACCAAATTGGAATCTTGCACTAAGAAGAGCTGAACTTAGCAACCTGTATACCTTATTACTTTTGGGGGAAAAAATATATAATTCTACTTCTGCTGATCAGAGCTAGACAAAGAGCTATGCAGGGTTCTGAACTGCACCTCCACCCCTGAAAATATCCTATCCTGCCCACCCCTTGGCTCCTGGGACTTCATAGGCAGCAGAGCCCCCTGTGCTTTCAGAGCTGTCTTTATAACCATAAGAGCTAAAAACTGAATGTGTTTTTCTTTTTAAGTGGAGCTTTTGAAGTTGCCTTCTGCACCCAGTACCATATGTTGTGCTTTTTCTGCTCTTTTGCAGAATTGCGGGATGGATGGGGTTTTTTCACTCAGCAAAACAAACTGGATTCCCCACCCACCCTGACTTATACACACAAACTGCATGCATTCTCAACCACTTAGCGAAGGGCACTTCTGGGCACTCTGCGCGTCCTGACAAAGGAAGCCATTGGGAAGCATGTCTTTACTGAGTGCTCTGGTCGTTTTGTTCTACCAGAGCATTCCTTAAACTGCATCTCTGCAACAATTGGGATCAAACTACCTGTTGCATTTAAATGCAGTTTGGCCCGGTGTTGTCAATGTTTGTCATTGTTACACACATAAATACCATTTGCACAAGATCATGATCAGCATTGAGACCGTGGCACTCAGAGAGGGAGTATTTAACCCATGGAGGGGAAAAATCAGGGGGAGACCCCAAAATGTTGCAGAAATTTATCATCAGACTCTCCAGCAAAATCATGCACCTGAAGATAAGTAGTTTTGTCAAAGCTGAAAAAAAAATACATTAATGGTTTTATTAAAAACAAAACAAAACCAACCATGTACATGCAATTCTTGTCTCAGTTGAGTGCATGGTTGAGAGAGAAAAGAATTGTCTTCCCACAGCTAGGAGCTTTTTTGACTTCACTAATGTACTGTATGTTTTTTTCCTCGGCTTGAGCTAAAATCCTTGTCTTTGGTCTCGGAAGAAGGGCCTATTTGCTCGAAATGCATCAGGGATTCGGTTTCATGGGAATAATTGACGATAAAATAATTTCTACAGCACTTTGAGGTCTTTCCCTTGTTTTTGTTTTCCACTTTACAGAAGTGCTGTTTTCTCTCTCTCTCTCTCTCTCTCTCTTCCCCCCCCCCCCACACACACATTGATGAGCCTGATGAGTCTGAACCATTGGTGATGAACCAGCAAAGAGATATTGGAGTTGTGGTGGACAGCTCAGTGAAAATGCTGACCCACATTCTTGTTGGATTTCTATCATGGGAGGGGGGAGCAGAGTAAGCAGCAGAACCCTCCCTCTTAGTTCTAATCTGGAGATTTTCCCCTTTACACCCAGGCAGACTGCTATAGTTAGCTAAATAAACACACGAAGCATAGGCTGCTTAAAGTTGCAGAAGAGAAAGGTTTACTCACGGTTCTAGTTCATATATACAGCATCTGGCTAAGACCAGAGGTTAGTCTAACACTTAGGATGGCGTGCCCCTACAGCTAGCATGCCCTGCATGAGGTATGCTGGAAGATGGCCGCTGGGCAGCAGAGTCCAGCCATGACACGTCCTCCCAGGTTGACAGTCAGTAGAAGAGAGATTGGATTGGGGAGGAGGAGGAGGAAATAGGGTCAGGGGCCACACCCCTTCCAGGCACCACAGAGAGGACTGTCCAGGTGAAGATCATAGGTGACCAGATGGCACGCTGCCCCCCAGTGTCCTGCAGCCGAACGCTGCCCAACAATAGTCATGACTGTGAGGTTGCTTAGGCTGGAAATGTGTGACCACCCCAAGGTCTCCCAGTGAGCTATGTGGTGGGTTGCAATTTGAACCCAGGTCTCCGTGTTCAAAGTCAAACACCCGAGTCGCTATGCAGCACTCGCTCTTTGACTTCAAGTGCTTTAACTTTCCTCCCCTCTACCCCAGCAAGCCCTGGAAACTGTTGTTCTTCGAGGAGAGCTAGGGATTTGAGAGTGGTCAAGTACCCTCGCCAGTGATAGTTCCCATAATTATTTGGGGGAAAGTATGATGGTAAAACTGGTATAAGGTTGTAGTGTAGATCTGCCCTTTGTAGTGTATATTAGCCCTCTGCCTGCCAAAGCATTTCTCCTTGAAGTACAGTTGACATTTGGTTTTCCTTTCGTGCAGTTGCAGTATCGTCGCTAGGGGGCGCGTCTCCCTGGAGCGGGGGGTGGGCATCACCCTGGAGCGGGGCGCGCGCGCCGCCCCTGCCTTAGGGTGGCACTTGCCCCCAGCTCTAACAGCGACCGGCGGTCCAGGGCCTTCTGAGAAGGCCAGTGCGTCGACGCGGCATTTATTAGCTTTTCCTCGCATGCGCAGACCGTTTCTGAGGTTAAGGGCTGCCCTTTTGCCCTCAGAAACGGTCTGCGCATGCGCGAAAAAGCTAATAAATGCCGCGTCGACGCATTGGACCTTCTCAGAAGGCCCCGGACGGGGCGGATGCTCCAAGGCCTTCTTCCGGCCTCAGAGCCTCCGCGCGGAATGGGGGCAACGCGCGCGGGTGCGTGCTGGTGTGCGTTCATCAACCCCCCCAGCAGCCCACCCCGCCCGCCATGCTACAGTGACGTGACTGGTTTGGAAATACCTTTTTGGAGCTTTTCGAAATCTGCTTAGTTTGGTTTTTAATACCCTTAATAGTTTGGTGTCATCTATAAACTTAGTCACCTTGCTACTTACCCCACTTTCTGATCATTTATGAATAAGTTAAAAAGCACCAGTCCCAATACAGATCGGGAGGGGGAGGGTTGGGGGGGGACTGGCAATGGCATTAGTTCTGCCTCAACCTCCGCTCTTTAATACGTTGCCCTCCACATCAGCAGTGGTAGGTAGTGTGTGCTTAACTCCCCCACCACACGCACATACCGCTATAACTTGTTCCCCAAACTTTTGATCGTTGAGGCACTTTGCTTTCTGCATTCAAAGAATTCTGCTTTCTGATCAGAGGCAAGCTACTACTTTTTGAATGTGTTTCTACACGTGTCAGTGTTCTTGACATGCCTCTTGATTGGAAGATTTACCAACCCAGGGCGCTGACTCAGTCAGCAACACAGCAGGCAGCCTCCTCTGAGGATGGGGGTATTTCTGCCACTCCCTGGTATCAGAGGTGATTGAATTCTACAACTTGCACCCAGTGCAGAGATGGAGCAGAATGACTCATCCCCCCTCCCCCGGCAGAAGCCAATTGGTAGGTTTCCATGTCAGGGCACTTAATCTTGCAAGGAAGTGGCAGGCATCTTCCCCTTGGGTGGGCACTTTGGCTATTCTATTTCATTATCTTGGCCCTGGGAACTTTTTTCTTTCAGAAGATTTACTGTATATCCCGTGTATATTGTATATCTAAACATAGGCCTGCACACATTTTGCTTCCTTAAAAGTTAGACCAATTCTTGAGTATACTTGGGGTGCTGATTCCAAAAATGGAATCGGTTTTGCCTTATCACACCTCATAATGAGTTGAGCAGCTTCCTCGTGAGAAAGCTGACACCATGGCTTCCTCATGAGGAAGCTGCTTGACTCGCATTACGGGGTGATGCCGTGCCCCCAAAACTACACGTGATAGGGCAAAACCAGTGCCATTTTTGGAATCAGCGCCCCAAATTCATATAAAACCACCATACATTTTGAAAACAGTTTTTTGACCCTCAAATTTGCAGGCCTGTGTAATTGGTGGTTTAAGTAAGTCTTGCGCTACAGTAATCCTCTGAGCTGCTCAGAGAGATCCTGGCAGCCATGGTGTTCCCCAGCTCTCTGGTGTTCCTCCTGCCACTGATGTTGTCCTTAGGGACCTGTGGCAAGCCCAGAGGAAGCAGCCCCCCCCCCTCCAGGAAGAGTGCTGTCAGGCAATCCCAGATGATGGATCTGTGACTCTGGGCTGGGGCACCTTCTTCCACAAGTCAAGATGGAATCTTAATCCTGTAGGGGCTCTGCTGAATGGACCGCATGCAGCCTCCATCCTGTGTCTTGCTTGCTCCTCCTGAACTCAACTTGACAATACGTTTGGAGTGTGTGGGATGTTCTCCCTTTCCCCACCACCCTAATCTTACTAATTTCATCTTTCTTCACGCTCCTAAGGCTCTGAGCAACCTGTCAGACCTGGTAGCCATGGCTACGTCCGCTCACCTTCCCCTTCAGTCAGGAGCCAAGAGAACATCCTGCAGCAGAGGCCCAGCATCTTCCAGGGATCCAACGGGACGAGTGTGATCACCCCACTGGACCCTGCCGCCCAGTTACGCATCATGTACGGTTTGTTTAACTGCAGGATTCTGCATGCTGGCGAATGTCTTTGCTTAACAGGGGAAAGTGGCATAAGTAATTCTTGGGGTAGGACCATAGCTTTGTTTGCAGAAAGTCTCGGGTTCAATTTCCAGGTAAAAAAAAAGTATTGAGTAGCAACTTGGAAAAGACCTTGAACTGCTAGTCGTCAGAATAGATACTTCTGGGCTATACATATCAATGGTTTGACTTGGTGGCCGATTCATATGTTCATATAGAGAGGGCCTCTAGCTCAATAGTGGAGCATAGCATATATAAGGTTTTTGGTTCAGTCGCTGGCATCTCCAGTTTTTCCAGATAACAGGACTGGAAAAGATCTCTGTCTTCTGGAGAACTGCTACCAGTTAGAGTACTGGGCTAAATGATCTGACCCAGTATAAGGCAGAGTACTTCTTCCTAGAAAACTGAAATGTAGGGGTGCATATGTAATCTAAATGCCACCTCTCTTAGCATTGTACACATGAATCGGTTTGGGAGGAATTTTTAATAGCAGCTAAGAACGTGTCAATTGGGTCTGTCCCCTGATTAAGGAGAACTTACAGCACAGTCCTGTACTGTTTACATGGAAGTGAGTCTCATTATGTTTAGTGGGACTTACTCTCAGGTAAGTATGCATAGGATTGGAACCCCAGTCAATTAGTCACTTGGTTAAATCTACCTAAAATTGCAAAAAAATTAAATATATCTAGAAAAAAAAACTCTCCTAAGATAATACACCTGACACTCGGGTTTTCTAAATACTCATTTATATTTTTTTATTAAAAAAATTAATTTAAGAAAATCTGCTACCCTATTAATCAGGGTACCTCCAAAAACAATTGAGCTACTCAGTATTGCCGCCCTTGTATCAATGCTCAGAGAAGGTAAGCTTCATTTGTTAAAGGACTTCTACAACTTGTGACTTGCCTTTCTTTTTAACACAACAGTTCCCACACAGAGCAAGCCATGACAATGTCTGTGATGGATTGGAAGCGTGAGGTGCCTCGCTCTTCCTGAATGTTTATAATGCTTGGATTGGGAAGAGGGAGTCTGAGTGGCAGCCAGGAACATATCTATCCGTCATGCCTAACCTATTGAGTGTGCTTGTTATAATATGATATTCTTGTGGCTCATTAACTTGGAAAAGTGGGCTTGAAGAGAGTGCAGTGTTTGATAATAAAATAGGTTCTTGTAGGCTCCAACACTAGAGTCTTGCTGTGTGATCTGATGCTGCGGCTGTTCCCTTTTTGCCAACAGGCAGCTTCCTCCTGGTGCTCCTTCAATAGCTCAGGGGTTGCCTGCTTCACGTGCCTACAGCACAGCGGCTGATGCTCTAGCAGCACTGGTGGATGCTGCAGCCTCTGCTCCTCAAATGGAAGTTGCCAAGTCAAAAGAGAGGGAGCCGGATAGAAGAGAAGGGAGCCGGATAGAAGAGAACCCATGTCGCAGGTCAGCAATGATGAGTGAACAGCAGCAACAGATAGAGCAAAAAGCACTGGAGGTGGAGAAGAGGGGGCCTCCGGGCCCATATACCTCGTCGTCTGCCTTTTCCAGCAGCAAGTCCCAGAGCCAGTCGTCTTCGGCAATCTACTCGGAGGCTGGGAAAGACAAAGGTCCACCGGCCATCTCCAAGTACGAGGAGGAGCTGCGGACACGTGGGAAGACCACCATCACGGCCGCCAACTTCATTGACGTGATCATCACTCGGCAGATTGCTTCTGACAAAGATGCCCGGGACCGTGGCTCCCAGAGCTCGGATTCCTCCAGCAGCCGTATGTTCCCTTCAATAGCTGCATTGTGACCTTTCTGTTTCCTTGTTCTGAACGTTTGAAAGTTAAGAACCTGATGGTGATGTTGAGCATGGCCATTTATTATTTTTTAATTTGATTTTTTCATTTTTATTCCGCCATTCACTAAAAGTCCCAAGGCAGCTAACAATAAAATATAAAAAACATAGAAACACTTAAAAGAACTTAAACAAATAAAACTAATCAGAGATAGCAAAAATTATAGCAGCTGATACAAAATACTCTCCGAACTTGGTGAAACAAGTACAGTGGGCCCTTTGAGCATCTGTGGATTTGTCTCAACACAGATGCTTGCGGATACGGGGGCCGCTGTAAAAACCTTTTAAAAAAGAAAAAAAGTTAAAAATAGCGTTCTTTACCTTTTTGCTGGCAAACTGCTCCGTTTGCAGGACTTTAGAAAGGGAAATTGCGCTCCGGAAGCCTCTTCTGGGTCGCGCAACTTCCCTCTCCCTTCCCCATGCTTGCTTTGCACAATGCATTCTGAGGCAAGCCTAGGCAAAGGGAGGGAGTCGTGCAACCTGGAAGAGGCTTCCAGTGGGCTCCCTCCACATATTGCCTGCCTAAAGGGGTTTACCTTGACAGCAGATTTTTTATTTTTATTTTTTTTTGCCACTACAGAGTTTCTCTTGGCAGCTTTGGCCATCATTTTTTGTTTTCCCCACAATGCCCCTCATGTAGTGTTGTTTGGGGGTATTTTCATAAATAAGAATGTTAGCTTCCACTGGTGGCCACCATTTTGTTTGGTAGAAGGTGCCATTTTTATTTTCTGTAATGCTATATTGGTGGCATTGTGGGGAAAACAAAATGGTGGCTGTGTCTAGTCTTTCCCAACGTGATCCAAGGGCAGTGGAGAGCCCTGCTTGTGATTGGGGCCAGTGCTGTATGCTACTGTCTGATCACAACCTGTAGAGATTAGGCCAGGGGTGGCCAACCTTTCAACATGAATGCTCCTGGCCCTTTAACGGTTGTATAGGTGGGGGCATTTCAGCAGGTGCAGCTGCTTTAGCAGCAGCAACTGCAGCTGCCAAGATTCTGTCTTCTACACAACTCTTAAGAAGGCCCTAATGGTGGAAGGTTGGCCACCCCTGGATTAGGCAAATTATGCAGAACATCTGCAGTTTCTCTGATTGGGTTTTATGGGAAGGGACAAAGCTCCACTTGCACTTTGCTTGGTGTCTCTTCCCCAGCCTACATCACCACCCTTTGCCTTCTGATATCTCAACAGGCCCATTACACTGCCCACACCTTTTCAAGCATTTCGTAGCTCTAAGGACTAGAAACTGGCTCTTTTTAAAACAAAGACGAAACAGAGGAAGAGAGCTGGGATTCTCAGGAAGCAGACTATGTATCTGATCACAACTTTCCATGCTTTTTCCATGCTCCGGTAGAATTGCAATGTACCTGCTTTCCTGCCTGTGACCCTGATTGGAGAGGACTAGCTGTGTCATAGCTGTGTCCTGTCTGTGAAAAGGTCTTGACTTACAACATTTTCCAATGTTAATTGTAGGCAGCATATTTACATTGAACTCTTTCAAAATGTCACTCAGAATGTCACTCCTTTAAAATGAACTCTTACGTGGATAATCATAATTAAGCTATGATCAGAAGCGGAAATTAAAAAAAATTCTTGGGGCCAAAGTGCACATTATATTGAACGTATGATGTGGCTCTGAAGTTTTATATGGAACATATATTTTGAACATATGATGTGTGTCTCTGGAGGTTTTTTTGGGGGGTGGGTTAAGTAAATAATGTGAGGAGACAGGACAAAATGGGCTGGAAACTACAGAGTGTTGCCCCCTCCCCGTGTTTTTAATGGAAAGAGAGCTCCCATTGAAAGCCAAGGAAAACTTTTTTCCAGTAAAAATGGAGGGAGGGGTTAATTGGGATAAGAACCACAGACAGTGGCAAAGTACTAAAGCGCCCTCCCTTCCCCTGGGGGAATGGGAGTTTCAACCCATGTCATTCCCACTGCATGCTGTTTACTTAAATACACACAGAAACTCTCACCCACCCACTCCCCAGGCCACATTATGCATATGTCATTTGGCCTTTTATTCTCTACTTCTTTTGATCTGGAATAGTATGTACTTCCCAGTGCTTAATCAGAAATAACTGCAGCAAATACTTTAATTAGAAACTTTTAATCATTGGGTCTTGCTCCCTCAAGTCCCCACCACTACCGCGGCTGGATTTGAATTACCTCTCTCTCTCTCTCTCTCTCTCCCATCCCTGCAGTTTCCTCTTCCCACCGATACGAACCACCCAGAGATGCCATTGAGGTGATTAGCCCAGCGAACTCACCTGTACCTCCCCAGGAAAAGATGCCGCCTTATCAACAGGAGGTTCCCAAAATGAGCCAGGCAGAAAGTAAGTTTGGCTGCTTACCTCTCCCTCCTCTAGTTCTGTAAAAAGTAATTAAATGGGACATCTCTCCAGCATTTCCAAGCTTTTGGCCCAAGACATTTTAGTGCCTGGTGCAGAAAATCAAGTGGCATCCCACCCTCCAAAATTATGCGCACACTGATTTTCACATGGAGCCCCATTGATGGAATGATAGCTAAATGGCTATAGCTATGCCTTTATAGCTAAATGAACTTTCTATGTTCAGAGGTAGTAAACCTCTGGGTACTAGATGCTGGGGAAAGCTGCTGGCAGGAGAAGGGAAGCATCTGGCTGGGATCCACTTATCCCTTCGGAATGGTGTAGATGTTTGTTGTTAGATTTATATACTGTCATTCGAGGGCCCATCAGGATGGCCATCAGGCTAAAATTCACAGTAAAACATTCCAACAAAACGTCAGCAATATAAACATAATCAGTAAAGCACAAAGCAGAAAGGCAGCAGCAGATTAATGTAAAACAAATGGCCAGCAAAAGAACCTCAGGGGAAAGCTAAGCAAAGCAAATCTATGCCTAAAGGCAGAGTGTCACGGCCAGTTGGGTCTCACAAGGAGGAGATTCCAAAGCTGGGGGCTGGCACTGAAAAGCCCTGTGCTGCTGATAGGAGAATGACGAGCAGAGCCTCTGATGATGAGTGCAGAGTACAAGCAGGTTCATGTGGAAGGTGCTTCAAGTATCCTGAACCCAAACCATGTCGAGCTTTATAGGTAATAACCAGCACCTTGAATTGGGCTTGGAAGCATACTGGAAGCCTGTGTGCCGTTCAGGAAGCAGTGATGTAATGAGTGGTCCCCAAACGTCCCCTCCCCCCGCTGCAACCCACCTGTGGAGGGCACCGCAACCCACCTCGTTCTCCCGTTGTGGGCCTCCACAGGCCTCCGGAAGCCACTTTCACAAAACCAGGAGTAAAACGGAAGTAAATTCTGGTTGCTTCTGGAGGCCTGCGGAGGCCTGGGAGCAGCCTCCAATTGCGTCCAGAGAGCTCCAATTTAGAGCCAACTGGACACAAGGGTGGGTGGGAGGGCCCAACTCAAGGATCCACTGGACATAAAGCCATGACTCAAGATCCACAATTTGAATTTTTTTAGCTATTTGGCTAAAAAGGAGCTGTTCTTGTGTTAACCCTACCGTTATATTAGCATTAACATAATGTGTAGTTTCAGCAGAGGGTCTACTTGCATGAATTTGCACCAGGTGCCGTGTCCAGCAATTCTCTGGGTTCAGTTGTCCCCAAGTGATGCTGAATGATGAGACAGGATTGGGCTTCTTTTGGTGTAATGCTCACCTTGTTGCCCAACGGTCTCCCTACCTGAGCTGGACAGGGTGATGATGTCTGGTGTGGTGTCGGAGTGCCTTTGGTTCTGGTTTTTAATATTTGTCCTGAAGTGAATGTGGTTTTATGGATGCTGTAATTTGCCTTGGGGAGGGAAAGTGGGCATACATTTTAAAAACATAACTACTAACTTGTCTGTTGACAGCTGTTAGCTGTAGAGCCTCTATGTTGAAGGGCAACATGCCTCTGAGCACCTGCTTCTGGGGGGCAAACTGGAGAGGATTCTATTGCCTTCACACCCTATTTGCGGGCTGTCTGGAAACATCCACCTGGCTGCTTTTGGAAAGACATTGCTGGTCTCAATGAGAACATAAGAACATAAGACTCTTGTTCTGATTCAGGAAAGCAGTTCTTATGAATTGTCCAGCATAAATCTCTCCTTCTTGCTTTTTAACCCTGAAAACCAGGAGACTGCAACCGTCAGTATGAGGGGCCAATTCACTCTTATAGGCCTCAGCAAGACTCACCGTCGCCACAGCAACAGCCACCACCTCCACCTTCCTCACAGGCTGAAGGGATGGGACCCTTGCCACGTACCCACCGCCTGATCACTCTTGCCGATCACATCTGTGTAGGTTTGCATGCCTGGACTTCTGCAGTTGGGGTTCCTTTATGTTTTCATTCAGCTTTTACTAGATTCACTCAAGTACCCTTGGGGACGCCTTCGCCTCCCCCCAAAAATGTTGCACTTACCTTTTTGCTCACAGAAGCAGAGAATTCTTCTCCAAAACAACTCAATTTCTGCGTTCAAAATTACTCAGTTTAGTATGTGCAGATGTCCATGAATATGAATGGGTGTGTGGGGTGGGGTATGTGTGTGTACTTAAGCAGGGCAGGGAAGTGTCACCAACATTCTGAACATTGGTATCGTGTTTGCAGGTCAGCCTTGTAATGAGGACTAAAAAAAGTTATTCTTTAAAGGCAGGTGGAAATGGGAACTGAGACTCTAGCAGCACATGCATGTCTACTCAGAAGTAGACATAGAAGTAGACATAAGTCCCATTGTGCTCAATGAGGTGTACTTCCAGGAAAGCGTTATAAGATTGCAGCCTAAATCTCCACAAAATTACATACATTCATAGCCAACTTAAATACCTGTTTGATCCAACTTGGAGTTTGGATTACCTGGGTCGTTTTGAAAGCTGAATATGGTTGACTGTTTCTCAGATATACACCCAACCTTTTGACAATTCTGTGTGCAAATCCAAAAAGGTTTCTCTCCTGGGCTCTAGTCTGTGCGTTGTGGTTCCTCTCTCATGTCTCTGATTTCTGAAAGGTAAAAGATGAATGTCCCACATAGTTGTATTGTTTCTTACTTCTTCTCATTTCTCCTGCCCCTGTTACCTTCCCCAGCAAATCATTACACAGGATTTTGCTCGCAGTCAAGCTTCTACGCAGCCGTCCCTCCAGACTCCCACTAGCACATTCCAAACCTCTGCTCCAACTTCCATCAGTGCAACAAACCGGGTGAAGACCTCCAACCGCTACAGTCCAGAGGCACAAGTGCAGCCTGGCCCCCACCAGCGCCCAGGTTCCCGGGTGTCCCCGGAAAATCTCTCTGACAAAGGCAGGGGAAGGTAAAAAATTGAGTGGAGCTGCGCTGTGTTTGCTGACTATTACCAAGGCCATACCTTTTTTGGTGGATTGCTGCTTTGGGGGCAAACGCCATGGGGGAGGAGGCCATTTTTGCCATGAAAACAGAGGTGTAGGAAAGTATGAATTACCTCCCCCAGTGCATTGCATTCCCACACTGGATCAGTTTCCCCTGCCTACATGCAGCTGTTAGAGGGCTTTAAAGGACCATTTCTGGTTCACGTTCTGTTCTAAGCTCTCCCTGTAGGCAGCTTGAAACAACATTTTAAAATACACAAAAAAGTACTACAACAACAACAAAACAAGTTTAGTAAGTGCAGTGGCAAAAAACACACAAAAAATATCCAGAACACGAACAGTATGCTTTTGCATCTTTTCTGAAAACAGCCAGGAGAAGTGCGTGCCATGTTGCTTGCTCTTTGCGGGCATACCACTGGGTATCTCGGAAGTCCAGAGGATGTTCTGGGGGATTTGGCTGGTATTGGATCCTCTGGATTCTCAAGGTTATTCTGTGCAGCCATAGCTGTCAGGCATATGTTTCTACTCTGACTTAGAGAGGTAATTGATTGCTACAGATCCGTTTACCCTGTACAGAATGGCATTATTCACTATAGCTGCCAGAAAGATTTGTAGCACATATTGTTAAACTGGAGCTGTGGACCATAAAAGCAATCTATTTGATTGAAGAACACGAATGATTCCCTTTTGCCTTCCTGAGGGATCTCTTATTCTGTAACTTTTTATGTACAGTATTTTTATATTTTTTTCCTCAAGATGGTTTATACCTTGTCTATATATTTCTAGTTAATCCTGTATCCTGTATTTATGACCTGTTGTCATCACCATATGGAGTTATGCAAGATTTCTTAAGACTGGTTAAGAGATTTCAAGTTGGGTGTTGGATTATGTACTTCCTCCATTCTCCAGCATTAGTGTTCTCATCATTAGTGTTATTAGCAAGAGGCACTTTTTCAATTGGTCAATTGGTGCTCCTCTTATATTTAGCAGGGGGAGAGTATCTGCCCCCCTTTCACCCCAGCACAGTGTCTTTCTGGTGCTTGTTTGCTGGTGATGGTCTGCATTTTTTATTTATTTTTTTTAGATTGTGAGCCCTTGTTGGACAGGGAGCCATTTAATCATTTGATTTTGTCTGTAAACCGCTTTGTGAATTTTTTGTTGAAAAGCGGTATATAAATACTAAAAACGATTTCAAGTTTTCATAGCCCTCAATAATTAAAGAATCTTTTATAATGGATGGGTAACTGGCCATGGATGGGTAACTGGATGGGTAACTTACTTATCTAGTACTTTTTTTGCCATGGCCAGTTACCCGTCCATTATAACAGATTCTTTAATTATATAAATACTGTTGTTAATAATAATAATCACCCACCCACTCATCCTGAGCTGGCCATGGTTAATGCTAACTGAGGTTTACTAATATAGCTGGATTAAAGGTAAAGGTATCCCCTGACAATTAAGTCCAGTCGTGTCCGACTCTATGGTGTGGTGCTCATCCCCATTTCAAAGCCGAAGAGCCAGCGTTGTCCGAAGACGCCTCCGTGGTCATGTGGCCGGCATGACTCTCCTTGCCGCAGCGCGTAGCATGCGGCTGGAACACGGAGCGCTGCTTACCTTCCCGCAAGCGGTACCTATTTATCTACTCGCATTAACATGCTTTGGAACTGCTAGGTTGGCAGGAGCTGGCCAAGCAACGAGCGCTCACCCCGTCGCAGGAATCGAACTGCCGATCTTTCGATCGACAGCTTATGGTTCAGCGGTTTAACCCGCTGCGCCACCCGCTGGCCTTAGCTGGATTAGCAAGCCCTAATTAAGAAGGAACCATGATTTGTGTTAATCATGGATAAGACTGGTGTTCATGTGAACCTTTCATTATGATTAAGGATTGAGGGGCAAATTCACACCAGAAAGGGGAAGGAATGTAGGGTCCTGTGTCATGTGTAGGGTCCTGTGTCATCCTCTTGATTTTGTAACTGTAGTGAAGAGATTTGTTGGTGATATGTCTGCACCAGCCCAAAGAGATCTTTGTGTAATCTCAAGACTGCAAAGGCCGAGTTCCCACCTTCCATAAAGGCCAAATGTAGAGTGGGGCTCTACTGTACAACCCAATAAGCTCTCAAGTCAAGATGCCTTCTGCTTATGTATCATCTCTGACAAAATGGTTGCCCAGGCATTGCATGAATGCCTGCAAAGGTATCTACGGATTTCCCTACACAATTTAAGCCAAATCTCCTTCCCCTACCGTTCAAAGAACACTCTGCATGAGGGTTGGGGGGTGTAAGTGTAATTTGGTCTGCTTTGCGTTATACCTGGCAACCTTTACCACCCGCCCTCTTGTTTTGCGTACTTTAGGCTTGGGAAGTCCCCAGAGAGAAGCCACGTGTCTTCAGAACCTTATGAGCCAATCTCACCACCCCAGGCCCCAGCCATGCACGAGAAGCAAGACAACCTCTTGTTACTCTCCCAAAGATCAGAGCCTTCGGAACAGAGGTAGGGAAGCAGAACGTTAAAAATGTTTGCTTGCTCACTGATGGGAGGTATCGCAATCATGAAGGTGCTTCCGTGGGACCGGGTGGTGGCGGCGGCGGCGGCATTGTGGTACGTGCGTAGTACAAGATACCCTGAGTACTCCAATTTCCAGAGGACTACCACCTTGATCAGTAACAAAAGTGTTGTCTGGCACCTTAAAGGCTAACAAACGTATTTGAGCCTAAGCTTTTATGAGCTAGAACCCACTTTATCAAATACAGTGTTCATCAAACAAAAATAGTGTTGTCTTTAGTGTTTGTGTGTACATACACATGGGAAAAGTGAATAGGTGCAATGGTCTTCCATTATAGAATGGTGTAGTGGTTTAGTGGATGGTGTAGTGGTTTGGGAGTCGGACTTAGACCTGGAAGATCCAGGTTCAAATCCCCGCTCAGCCACGAAGCTTCCTGGGTGACCTTGGGCCAGTCACTATCTCTCAGCCCCACCTACCTCACAGGGTTCTTGTGAGGACAAAAAGGAGGGGAGGAAATATGTACACCACTCTGAGCTCCTTGGAGGAAGGGAGGTATAAAAATGTGAAAAATAAATAAATAGGAAGCTGCCTTATCCCAAGACACATCCTTGGTCCATCTAGCTCAGTGTTGTCTGCACTGACTGGCAGTGACTCTCCGGGGTTTCAGACAAGGGTCTGGCCCTTCCTAGAGGTGCTGGGAATTGCACTGGGCCCTTCTGCATGTAAAGCAGGTGCTCTGTCTACCCCTGGGCTTACGGAAGTTTCCCATATGTTCATTTAACTTGGATTAACCTATTACTACTGTTGTGAATCGTCCATGATTCTTATTTCATACCTTTTAAACATTACGTAAGAAGAGTCACAAACTTTTTACCTTTTTTGTGTTTCCTTTTTGTGAGGTTTCCTTAGCAAACACCACAGTTTCCTTTTTTCCCCCTTTTCCTCTTTTTTTACCTGCCAACTGAGGATCACCTTTCATCCATGTGACAAAGTAGACTCTAGTTCAAAAAAGCATGTGCAGAAATAAACGTTAGTCTTTAAGGTGCCGTAAGGCTCATTGTTTTTGATGTTTAGAAAAATCTGAAAATCTTTCTCCCAGAATGGAGGATTCAAAGTGTACTTCTGAATGGTTGGAGAATTTCCACGTAATTTAGAAAGCTGGAATTTGTGAATGTTTGTAATCCAAGACACTCTTATTTAATTTCACTTACAGCCCAGTTCTACCGAACTCCCCGTGCGGCGATGTAGCTGTGCCAACAAGGTGCGCACTGCATCCCTCTGGGGAGTTTCAAGTTTCAAGAAGGCTCCGCTTCTTCCGGCTACAGGGTGGGCGGGGGAGAGTCCCCTCATCCGCCCTGTAGCCGGAAGGAGTGCTGTGGCTTCGTGCGCACACTGAAACAGTGTGCGCACGAAGCCACGCTTCTCGTTCAAGCTACAAGGTGGGCGGGGGAGAGTCCCCTTGCCCACCCTGTAGCCGGAAAGGGTGGCACGGCTCTGTGTGTATACAGAGCCGTGCTGCTTTTCCCGGCTGCAGGGCGGGCGAGGGGACACTCCTCTCGCCCGCTCTGTAGCCTGAAAGGGCGGCATGGCTTTGTGCACACACTGAAGCAGCGTGCGCACATGGCACAAAGCCGTGGCGCTCCTTCCAGCTACAGGGCGGGCGAGGGGACTCTCCCCCGCCCACCCTGTAGCTTGAACGAGAAATGTGGCTTCGTGCGCACGCTGTTTCAGCGTGTGCACGAAGCCGCGGCACTCCTTCCGGCTACAGGATGGATGAGGGGACTCTCCCTCGCCCGCCCTGTAGCCGGAAGAAGCGGAGCGGGTCTGCGCACACTGAAACAGCGTGCGCATGATGTGAGTCACGTGACATCAGTTCTGGGGCGCCGCAAGGCCCCGCCGCGCTCCGGGCGCAGCGGGAGCTCGTTACGCCCTTAACTAGTTCCAGCAGCGTAAGGCCCTGTTAGGATTGGGTCATTTATTTTATAGATTTCTATATCATGCTTCAATAAATATTTCCAGGATGATGAGATTATCAACCTCATGCTGTTGATGGTAGTGATTGACATTTATAATTCCACCTTTCTTCTGTCATGGACTCAAATTGGGGTCCATTGGAAATTGGGGTCTAAATTTAGTAGAGTAATAGTTCAGCAGATGACCCACTCTAGGAAAACTCCCACCACCCTGTCTGCTTGCATTACTAGGCGCATAAAAAGGAAGAGACGGAGGCTTATTTAAAAGTTCAAAAGAAAAGGTTTACTCACGGTTTCAATGACCGTGAGTTCCTATGACCAGAGGTTCCTATTACTTGAGGACCGGAAGCCCTAGGTAGCTGCTTCCCCTTGCCATGTATGTGTGCTGGTAATGACCGCTGAGAGCATGGGGCTCCTCAGCGCAGGTCCATTCACCTTGGAGGTCAGGAGGCAAGAGAGACTCCTGGGAAGGGGCAGGAAGGAAGTAGGGTCAGGGAAACCACACCTCCCACAGGAACCACAGAGAGCACAGGTAAGTGACCTGAAGTGACCAGACATCATACTGCCCCCTTGTGTGTCCTGCAGGAAGTTGCTCTAATATCCCAACAGGTGGCACACCTGGAGTTCCCAGGCAATTGCTCATCCAGTCCCCCTTTATTTAGAAGGACAGAGGATGCAGAGTGTAGCGAAAAACTGGTGAAAGAACTGAAGTTTGGCATTCAGTGCAATTTTTAGGAAAGGCTAAAAACAAGGCAGGGGGTTACATGGGGTCATATAGTCACCTGTCCCTCAAAATGGGAGACGTGAACTGCATTCCTGAATAACAGTAGTACTTCTAGGCCACTCTGGAAGCTAGAAATAGGGGCACAACTAGCCCAGGATAGCCTGGTCGCAAGAAAAATGTATAACATTTTAACATCTAATGGCTGAAATATAGGATGTGATATTTACTCATAAACAGTATTCCAACACAAGGCAAGCTAAACATTACGAATGTCTCTTTTCATATGAGAGAGAGAGAGAGAGAGAGAGAGAGTGTGTGTGTGTGTGTGTGTGTGTGTGTGTGGTGTGTAAAATTCTTCCCTGGTGCCTTCTCGGTTTTGGCAGGACGGACTCTCGTTCTCCAGGGAGCATCAGCTACCTGCCCTCATTCTTCACCAAGCTTGAGAACACCTCGCCGATGGTGAAGTCCAAGAAACAGGAGATATTTCGTAAGTTGAACTCCTGTGGTGGAGGCGACTCTGACATGGGTAAGAGGGTTTTGCCTTCTGTGTTTTTCTTTCCTTGTTTTTTTTTTAAATAAATCTCTAATTGTGTGCCAGGGCATGCAAATGTGATGAGTGTGCCTTGAGAAATAAATTAATTTGTTTAAAGGCTCCTGTGAGTTGAGAGCACTTGACCACAGAAGAGACTGCACCGTGCGTCTCTGCATAAGTCACTGTTCTGGCCTTTCCTCATTCCAATTAGCCTCTATTGGGGATAGGAAATTTCTGCCGCATCTCTGTGTTGGGTGTTTTTGGCTCATGCAGTCACTCCCAAGGTTGAGATTTGTAAGGAATGACCCATCCTTAAGGAGATGTTGCGTCTCTGCCTGAATGAGTACTCATGTTGCGTCTCTGCCTGAATGAGTACTCCAGGCTGCTTGCATTCCAGTCAAGAGGCATATCCAAGACAGTGACCACACCGGGTGGGTAATTCTTATTCTTACACATTGTAGAAGTAATCTTTTTTGACCGTAAGAGTGAAATGGGACTCCAGTTTTAATGGAAGAAAAGATAGTTACTTACTGTCAGAAATTTGGGAATCTGTTTGGTCAAAAAACAAACGTTCGGACCCATTTTCACCCCTCTGTGTGGGAAATCATAATGAGCCTTGAAAGAGTGGTTCTAAATAAATAAAAAATGCCTTTTCCCTCTTAGCCTCTGTCATGTCACAGTCTGTGTTCCCTTTGATAATAAAGTGTCAAGTACTGTACTGTGTTGTAATGTCTCTGTGTGTGGTGTTCTGAGGGTTTCACTAAAAGGGCAATGGGGTTGATTAGACCCCCTAAGACTAAGTGAAGCAGTGGGCAGGGAATAGAAACAGCACATCCAAAATTATTGTTTATCTAAATGACTTCAACATTGTGAAAATGCCAATTCATACCTCTCGGGAAATTTAGAGTTGAAGGAAAAAGTCCTTGAACAGGTTGTTGGGGGTCTGTGAGATCCTGGCCTAGAGGAATTAACATGGGCACCTTGCTACTAAAGATTGTGGATGCTATCTCTTTACTAGTAACATGAATCCCAAGTACAATAGATTATGTTCTCGTTTCCCATCTTTGTGACTTATTCAGGCTGATTGGAATGGGATCTATTGGACCCAGTATCCAGACTAGTAAAGCATCTTTTCCAAGTGTAGTAGAGTTAACAATGGGTTTTTTTGTTTTTTTTGTGGCCACAGCACAGTTTGCCCCCGTGGATTTTCAGCTGCACTGGCCACGTCAGCATAGGAGAGCCAGGATAGTGTAGTGGTTTGGGAGTTGAACTTAGATTTGGAAGATCCGGGTTCAAATCCCCACTCAGCCACAAAGCTCCTGGTTGACCTTGGGCCAGTCACTATATCTCAGCCCCACCTACCTCATAGGGTTGTTGCAGGACAACAGGAGGGGAGGAACTACGTACAGCGCCCTGAGCTCCTTGGAGGACGGGCAGTATAAAAATGTGAAAAATGAAATACAATAGATCAGGAAAGACATAAGGGTTCTTTCAGGGGTGTCAGTATCTGTAGATTAGGAAAGCAGCAGGCCTTGGACAGAGTCAAATACATGCCCCAAGAAAGGAGATTGTCCACTGAGATTAAGTGAATAAGGTGCCTGCACACTCTTTTTCTGAGTTAAAGAAAATAAAAACCCATCTCTGAGTGGAGGGGAGTAATTCACAAACTTTAGTTAAGGATATTAGTGTGCCATGAGGATTCATTTAAACAAACGTTCTATGAAGCAGAGTGCTGACTACTGAATCAGATCCATGGTCCATCTAGCTCAGTACCATCTGCACTGACTGGCAGCAGCTCTCCGGGTTTCAAGAGTGGGTCTTTCCCAGACCTACCTGGAGATGCTACCTGGGATTCAATCTGGGACCACCTTCACGCATAACATGTGCTCTATCACTGGACAATGACACTTCCCCTAGGCTGCTGTGAGCCCAAAGTCTCCACCCATAAAAGAGACTGCCAGCTGCATCTCTGCATGCTGTGTTGCTTTGGCCTAGCTGCCTTCCAGGCAACCTTTTGATTCCTTACTTGCTTTCTGTCCTGGTTTCCTTCCAATAAGCATGTTGCGGGGTGGGGGTAGTTCTGTGATGTCTCTGCTGAGGGTGTGATTTGGATCTTTCCGTCACTCCCAGTGCAGAGGCATATCAGGATTACCTTTCCTCAGAGGAGAGTAAATGGGTTCCTGCATGAGTTGCTGCTCCCTATGCTTGTCTTCTTACCACCAAATCAGTGACTCATGCAAAAACACAGCATTGGGCTTCTGTGCGTGAGGGTAACTTCACTCTCTGCAAATAAAACGTTGGGTTGTAAGAGTGAGTTGGTGCCTCCTTCAGAAGGAAACGTGTCTCTCAGCTGTTGGATACTTGAGGAACATTGGTAGAGGAGGTTGATCAGGAGGACAGCCACAGTTAGGGATTGTTTGCAAGGGCAATTGTCCATAGATGTGCCAGGAGGTTAATACCTGTTTATCACAATACTATATTATCTTGGATGCTAAGAACCATGGAAGAGTGATGCAGGGTGAGTTGTGGTGATCTGTGCAAATTATTCCTGGTGCAGCCATAAAGCATACCTTGAACTCTGAAGCTTCTGGTCCTCAAGGTAAAAAATTGCATAATTCACAGTGCGGCTATGGGTCATGAAAAGATGAAGAGGCAAAAATAATAATAAAGCCACTGTTAGGAATGAAAATCTAGCTCTTCCTACTACCCCCAAATTCCTTGAATTTTAAGAGAAAGTGGAAGGAGAGGAAAATAGAATTCCAGTGATTGCACACTCCTGTTCCTTTTGTGTTGATTCCCTAAGGCTAATTGGAATGTGTGTTTTTATCATTTTTTAACAGCTGCTGCTCAGCCGGGGACAGAAATATTTAATTTACCAGCAGTCACTACCTCAGGTAAGCATTTTTGAAACTGCTTAGCATTTCATGATACAAGGTTGTCTCCCTTGTTACAAGAACATTGTTGTATGAAAGCCAGCATACAGTACAACCTTGTTGTATGAAAGCCAGTGGCTTGAGCAGCGTTTCTCAAAGTGTGCTTCTAGGAGCCTTTGGGATCCTTGAGACTCCTTGAGGAGCATAGAGGGCTCCAGAGACCGAAAAGTTTGAGAACCGCTGGGCTGGAGTGTTGGTTTAGGAGTTGGGAAAGACCCTGATTCAAATCTCTACTCATTCATGAAACTCCCTGCTTCAGCTTGGAGCAAGTCTGAGCTTTCCAAAAATCCCACTTGCCTACTATAACCTTGCAGTGCATCACTACAGGGGAGCATTGGGTGCCTTCTAGGTCTCACAGTTCATGCAAGGTGTCAGGCACCTTGTGCCATTGAACGTCATGAAATCCTCTGGGGTGCACTGGGCTTCCTCAGCAGGTGTATAAAGAGCTCCTTAGCATCCAAGTGACTATTTCACACCAATTATTGTACATGAATAGCACTGTGAGAAGCGTCCACAGAATTTCAAGGGCTTCAGCACTTATGGCCCTCTCTGTAACGTTTCCTGAATCATGTTTGTCAAATTCTCTGTGTGTGTGTGTGTGTGTGTGAGAGAGAGAGAGAGAGAGAGTCCTGTTTTCCATTTTAATGCACACATTGCACACGTCACACTATGCCCCCTCCTGAGCATGTTACAAGCCTGACCCCACAGCGCAATCAGTCCTGCTCTAATGTCCGGTTGCTTGCATGACTGACTGACTTTTCAACCATTCCAGAGTTCGCTGGCTAAAACGTGGAGCTTTGCATCAACTGTACTCACCTGTTGCTACTTTTTTTCTTCTTCTCTCTCCCTTTTTTAAAACCCACTTCCTTCTCCCTGCTGCCCTGGCCACCTTTGTCATCCTTGCTGAGATGTGTCATTGTCTTCCCTTTCCACTTGTTCCCCATGTGTCTCCTTCCTCCTCCCAGGTCCAGTCAGTGCTAGAGGTCATTCCTTTGCAGATCCTGCCAGCAATCTGGGCCTTGAGGACATCATCCGCAAGGCGCTGATGGGCAACTTCGATGACAAAGTGGAGGACCACAACATTGCCATGGCCCAGCCCATGGGGTTAGCACCTGGTGGCACCAATTCTGCCCTGCCCACAAACAGTGAAACTCGGAGAGAAGAAACTAACCCATCCCCCAATCCTGGTAAGAAGCATCATGGCTCTTTGCGAGTTGGGGTCCAGTTTGGGTTGGACTAGGGCGAACACAGACACAGCTGTGTATTTAAACTGCGGTCACAGCTGTTTTCTTAATCGGTGGCATAAGGATTAATCGGTGGTTGTTTTCATAATCGGTGGAGGGGAGGAAATATGTACACCACTCTGAGCTCCTTGGAGGAAGGGTGGTATAAAAATGTGAAAAATAAATAAATAAGCCCAGCATTGTAGTTCATATGATGATGACACTGGTTCAGCCCTCAGTCTTGCCCCTCTTTCTATACGTGGGCTCTTTTGTCTTTTTGGGAAAATAATTAAGCCCTTTGAAAATGTTTAGTTCATTCATTCTTCCCCATGTGGTGGTGGTGGGGTAAAAACATCTGAAACAGCTGCAAAATTGCTCCAGAGATTTGGGGGCAGGAGAAGAAGAGGTGTGTTGGTGACCTCACGGGCTCTAGTTGGTTGGCACCTTCCACAGGCCAGTTTTCCCCATTTTTACTTGAAAAAGCACAGGATTCTGAGAAGAAAGGATACATTTGCACTGAACACAGTGAGGGTACTTTGAAACCATCCTCACATCTGTCTTTACCTTTCATCTGGGCTGTTGGTAACTTGCCCCATTCCAAGAGCTCATGGTGGGTTACGGTGTTGCATAGGTTAAATTTTTAAAAAAATATCTCACAGTGGAGGAAAGTATCCTCAGGCAGGTTCCTCCTCCCACTCCAGAAAGATGGGACCATACAAGTGGAGATTTTTCCCAACAGCCCATGGGAGGAAGCCACTCCTTGTTCCGATCCTGTCTTGTTCTGAGGAACAGGACTTTTGACAGCTTCATCACTATTTGACTGGAAAAACTTTTTTTCCATAGCTTTGAAGACTTTCAGACCCTTCTCGTGCCTCTGGTGCTAGAGCTAGTGACTAGGAGTGCCAGTTGTGTGTGCCAGGAAACCTCCAGTTCAAATTTCACCTGACTTACAGACTTACTGGATGGCCGTGGGCATATCCTTCTCACTCTCTCTTGACCTCGGATCCCCGGTTTGCAGCAGAGCGGTGATAATATAGTGCCCTATTTTTATGAAGGCGAGCCACGTTTTGTGCAACAATTTGAATTTCTAAATGGCTCTTTGCTATTCCCTGAGAGCAGTGGTTCCCAAACTGGGAGGCGCGGCTCCACCAGCCAGGGGAGCCGCGGAGTCCCACGGAATCCTCTCAGAAAACAATGCAATGCCAATTGGCAGGCATCAACATAATGTAATGGGGAGCCACAGGTCGAAACGCGTCAGGAAACACTGCCTGAGAGTGTCCCCTAGCAATATTAACCTGTTATTAATCTGTTATTAAAGATGTGCCCGTATCCTGAAAAAAAACCCACACATCTCAACAATCGAATTGCATGCCCATATACAGTACTGAGACTGAATCGCTAAGCAGTCTCATTTTGATGTACTTTGTGCTGAGACTGGGTAATAGTTGAGAAAACCTTTTAACTATTCTTAGCCCTGAACATCAACTTCCTTGTCTACGTGGCAGTCTCCATCTTTCAGTTTGTGTTGCACATCTGATGTTTCATAGTTGAACTAGTTTATTAATTTGTTCTTGATGAAGGGTCCATGGTAAGTGGTTCCACTGGTCAAGTCTACGTAACGCTCTATACATTAGTGGGGTGGGGTGGCGGGTGGGGAATCCCTGGGCATGAAAAGATATCATTTTTTGATTTGTAAAAGTCCTCATTAATTCTTGTATTTTGCTTCAGAGATTCCATCTAACGCTGATTTCCCCCCCCCCTTCCTAATGTGCCTACTGACTATACACAGATTATCTTGGTCAGCCCAAACAGCCTCCAAGGCCTGGCACGTCTTGGAGTAATCCGACCATTGCGTGAAGACCATGACACTGGAGCTAAAGGTCTCTTAAAGTCTCATGCCCTGCATACCTGGCTGGTACAAGAAATCTAGTGTCTCTTGCCCCATATTAGTGGAGGAAGCAGATCTGTGTGTGCAGTTTGCTCCCTTCATTGAAAAGAACCATAGCAACCTGAATGTGTGGAAGTATTAAGTCCATATCAAAGGGCGCAGTGAGGGAGTTTTGGACCAAGGTGCTTGTGTACTGTGCAACCTAACTTGCTTCCCTTTCCAGGAGGGGGAGTCGGCAAGCAGAAGCTGATGGGCAAGTCCAGTAACAGAAAGTCCAAGTCACCAATCCCTGGTCAGGGCTATTTGGGAACAGAGCGGCCTTCATCAGTCTCGTCGGTGCATTCAGAAGGAGACTATCACAGGCAGACTCCGGTGTGGTCGTGGGAAGACAGGCCCTCCTCAACGGGTGAGCAATGTTCTCTGAGGGAGGGGGAACTACTTGAAAGTGGTGGACCAGCTTCCAACTCCCCCAAACTGGGTTTTCCAGCATGGTGTAGTGGTTAGTGTTGGTCTAGGACCCAGGTTCAAATCTGCACTTAGTCATGACATTCACGGGGTGACCTTGGGTCAGTCACAATTTCTCAGCTTAAGCCCTAACACAAAGGGTGGTTGTGAGGATAAAAATTGAGGGGTGTGGGGAAAACATCTATGCCACGTTGAGCTCCTTGGAAGAAAAAGTAAGATATAATTGCAATAGATAATAAAATAAAATTCAGATCATACTACTAGTGAGAGTTCTCTTCAGTGCAAAATTCAGATCATACTACTAGTGAGAGTTCTCTTCAGTGCAAAAAAAAATGCCTGACATGATAAGCAGAGGGAGCATTTCCCCCATGCAGGGTCAGCCGAAGAGGGTTTGGTGGTTGAGGTGCAAGCAGTCTGCACTCAGCCACATGAGTGCGTCTGCACACCCTAATTCCCGTTCAGTTACATGAGATACAGTCCACTGGAACTCACCCTGTGCAAGGTAACACCGAAGTAAATGGGACCTGCATGAGATTATGGTGGATAATGCTCCCACAGATTGGATTGGCCTCCTGCTGTCCACAGTGGTGCCTGCAGCCTGGGGCAACCACCTCCCTCATGCTAAGGCTGCCTTGGTGCAACTTGGAATGAGGGTGCTTACAATTTTCTGGTTTTGGTATGGGCGCTCTTCAGCCCTGCCCATTTGCGGGCGTAGGTAAAAGCACACCAACAAGAGCCACAGCTCAAAACAGCACCGCCCTGGAGTTGAGCAGGGCTCAAAGGGAAAGGAGACCTCCAAAAATGTGATTGGCCTCAGTTCTACAAGGTGGCAGGATTGAAGAGATGCATTTCTGACCAGAGCAAATCCATTTTGTGCCCATAGGATCCACCCAGTTCCCGTACAATCCTTTGACGATGCGCATGTTAAGCAGCACACCTCCAACTTCGATTGCCTGCGCCCCACCATCCGTTAGCCAAGCCGCCTCTCACCAGCCCAACAGAATATGGGAGCGAGAGCCAGCGCCCCTCCTCTCCGCGCAGTATGAGACTCTTTCAGACAGTGATGACTGAACAAAGGGGAAAGAGGACTTTTCTAAAGGAAAAGAAAAAATAGTTCCGTAATAAGGTTGGAAACCTGGTGTGTTATATAATGACCTGTGCCCAAAGACTTTCCAAGAGAGCAGGGGCCATTGAAGACAAAGAACTTAACAAGAACCTGCTTGGGAGTAATCCAGTCAAAAGACTCTTTTCTGCACAAGCTGCGTGTAGGAAGGCTGGCACTCTGAAGATAAATATGTAAAGAGTTTTTTTTAAAAAAAGGACATATTCCTGAGCGACATCTTATTTGTAAAGAGAACCATAACATAATGTCTTTTAAAAAAAATCATTCTTATGTAAATAGAGTAACTTTTTCTGCAGTGGATTTTTTTCCTTCCCTTGATAGAAGTATCTGGTGTACTTATGTTCAAATCATTGCATAAACATTTGGGGTCATTTTATAATTTTTTTAAGCATTTTCTCAAGTGTAGAATGTTCATAATCTTTACAGCACACCCCACCCAGGAGATGTCCTGTGCATGCGCTCATTGAAATGAATGGGCACATGTGCAAGTCTTGTTCCAGGCGTGTCACGCCCCAAGTCACCCTGTGCACATAGCATCCTTGCCTGGTCCCAGAAGCTGCACCTCAGAAGCAGCACTATCCTTTTTTGCCTAATTCTAGACACTTTTTTTTTCTTTCTGTGGTTGCTCAAGACCTTGTGGAAAACTTTTTTTTTAACTGACCCCTTAATTAATTCTGTACATTTTAAACAGTATCCGGTCTGCTGGGGTTACAGGATCTTTTCTTAATGATCTGCCACACTGTAAAAAAATTTCCATCATCGGTTTCATTCAGCAACACTGTGAAAATAATATTGCATGGGTACATAATGGTGAATTTCTCTGTCTCTGACACACACACACACACACACGCACACGTGTATACATAACAGTGAGAAAAGGGAGTGTTCCTTGCTCAGCCACACTAAACCGCTTTTGAATGGTGCCCCAACCAAGAAATTCTTGCTCACCCCCGCAATCTCTTGCTTCTATGTTGTCTGCCACTGTGTTGAAGCCAATTTTTGCTCTTCAGCAAGGCAGCTGTAGAAAATCGTTTCCCTGACCCAAAAGGCTCTGGGTGAGCTTTACAATTTATTTTAACAAGAAAAATGCAGCTAGATTATACTTTTCCTTTCTGGTTTCTATTTTTTACATCTGTAAGAGAAGGCTACTCTTCCCCCTTTAATGCTCTCACTACAACTAACCTGAAATGATCCTGCAGCTTGTTTGTGTGAACCTACAAAACTGGGGAAAAGCGTTGATGTGTGTTAAACATCATATGAATTGGACTCTGAAAATGACCCTTAATCCTTTTTATTTTTAAAACTGCTAAAGAAGCTTTTTTGAAAGGATTTGATTCTGCTGGTGTATTTGGCCTTTAGGGCTCTGAATTGAAAAGCTGCATGATTTGAACGTACTGATGAGGGAGAAACCGCACTGGATAACTTTTTTAAAAGATGTACCGGTACTCTGGCTGTCAGAGATGAGAAAGAGAAGCAACTGGGCTTGCTTTAAGGTGAGGGTGCAGCACCCCTTCCCTTGAAAAGTAACCATGATTTCTGTGTGCTAATGGTGATAGACTATTTGAGGTGGTACTTGACCAAAAGAGCATTGGAAGCTACAGATGTTCCAAATGTCTTTTACGCTTCTGCAAGAAGGCAGCTGTTCTTCATTTGAAGGAACCCCCATTGGTCTCCTAATTTAGGATGATGCTGAGCTAGCTTTACCAGTTTCAAGATGGTAAATAGGTTATTGCTATTTTTGGTGAAATCCTGCCCATAAGTGAAACAAGCCAGCAGAGCTCTGAAATTGTTGCTGACGTTCTGATAACATTGGACTTGTTTGGTTATGGTGGTGGACTTCTTATTTTTTCAAGCTGATCTTTTCCCCAGCCAATACTGGATAGTAGCTAGCTGTCCTGAGAAATCTAGCTTCTTTGGGGCTAGTGCAGTATGGTGTGTGTTTTTTCTTCCACAAGCTGCTTGCCTTTTGGCCAGTTGTAGCGAAAGACATGCACCTTCCCCCCCCTTAAAAAAAAAAAAGTAAAATGAAAACTTTAAAAGGTGGATATGTAATGAACAGCAACCTTGTTGAACTTGCTAGCTCTGTTTGTGGTATAGTGTCTACACAAGAAACAACCCTATTGTGTTTTGCCTACCAAACTCTTCTTGACGGAAGTTACCTGGTGTCATTGTTTAGTGGCTACAATTCTCATTATTGTAAATTGGATGATGTTTAATTTTGTTTTCCCTAATGCCAGCACCCAGAGCCAAAGTGGAGATTTGCTAGAAACTCCACAGGGTTCGGGAAAAAATATTATGGCATGTTCTCATGCAGGAAGGTGTCTGTTAATCATTGTATCCAAAATAACTGTATATGGTTTAGGTTTTTATTTTTAAAAAAATGTTTGATTTCTGATCAATGCTTTTCTTCACCTTGGTATGTTCAGTAATTCTCATGTATACAGGTCTCCTAATTTGTGGGGGAGGGGGCAGGGAGCAACTGAAACCCATGCATCATTAAAAAATATCTTTTGTTCACACCCACGTTTTGAGTAAAATGGTGACTTCTTCCATTCAGGCCAATGAAATAAAAAGGGGATCAGTTCTCTGTAATGATTTTGCAAATTTGTCTTGTTTCCCAGGTGAAAAATGAAGGTTGGTGTGTTACCAAGAAGCTATGTATAAAATTATTTAATGATTTCTCTTAAGAACACAGAATGGCCAGTCCTGCTCATTCCAAGAAAACAGTAGAAAGCAGCTCCTGTTGATAAGGAATCTTTAAACTAGTTGCAGATTAGTGCCAGGCAGGAAGAATAGACTGGGGGGGGGGGGGGAAGCAAGTGCTTCTAATTAGATTAATTGTAAAAGAACAGACAAAAAATACCCTTTCACCATTGGTTCGGTATCCTAACTTTGTGTGTAATGCACCTGGCTTGTGATGGATGAACGTTTTACAATGTATATTTTATGTGGGGGGGGGGGGAGAGACCAAGCTCTGGGGAGGAATTCCAGGGTACCTTAATCTTTTGATCCACACCCTAATCATCAGGGGGAAAGTCAGAGATATGGTTGAGTGGAGAGACTTTAAAAAGCACAATTATAAGACTGCTTACCAAGCCTTGGTGCTAGGTTCTGTGCAGCATTTGAGACACAAGAATGATGCAAGGACAAAAGTGGTCTATGCCTTGCATTTGGATCACAAAATCACTTGGGCAGGCTCCTAATATGAGAGTGTGGGGGAATGCATACATACTGGTCAAGGCATGGCCAACGAGGACCCTAACCAGATTATTAATGGTGTTCTTGGAATAGTGATTGAGAAGGACCCTAAATGATCTGCTCACTTTTCCAGGCCCCCAAACTTATTGACGTCCCTGATAAGACCAGTCAGGCAGCCAAGATGGCACCACAACAGTTAAACGCTGACAGGAACAGCATTATACTAGCACACTGATGGTTTACAGTATTGTCTCCTTCCCCAGAATATATAACTTCCATGAGAGTAGCAGAGGTCAGGGATTTTGAGCACCTGACCTAAGTTTCAGAAAGAGCAGTGCCATAGCTGCATATAGAGACTTCAAGAAAATAGTACAAAATGCATAGCCCACAGGCTACATGAACGAGGGAATACAAAACACCACTGGTAAGAGAGATGGAGTAGGAGAGGGAAGGACTTGTGTGCACTAGCTCACCATTATGGTCTCTAATCTCCATGCTTCCTACCAATAGATGGCACCTCAAGCAGAAGAGCACTTGGCTCCTGGGAAATTTATATTTCTGGTAAGCCACCTTGAGGATCTGCTGGTTGAAAGGGAGGATAAATCTAACACATTCAATTGACTCAAGGCTAACAGCGTGATCCTGCGCAAGTTGCAGCAACCAGTCTAAATGGCCAGTGCATCCTGCACAGGCTGCAGGCAGCACAGCCCAGGCTCACCTTGGGGGAAGGGGACATTCGTCTTCTTCCCCTGGTGTGAGCTCTGGAGGCCCCAATGGGAATCCTCAGATGCATGCCAGCTTTGGAGCTGGCAGACATCCGGGAAGGCTGTGTAAGGCTGGCCTAGGAAGGGAACAGGGATATGGCGGAACATGCCACTGCTATCCCCCTCCCAGGCCCAGCTGACCAATGGCCCCCTTCCTTGCCACCCTGGCCTTCCCCACACCCCTGTGCGGCCCTTACCTGCGTCGGTCAGCACAGGTCCAGGTAGGTGGTGGAGTAAGTGACGCCGGCCTCCGTGCCTGTGCTGCTTACTCCAGAGGAGCCACAAAAGAGCTTAACAGCACTTTTGCGACTCTTACGAGAGCCCGTGTGTGTTATGGGTCATGGAAATCCCACCCAGTGTGAAATCTCCCTACTCTCATCTCTCCTGGTTCCCTTTGCAAACCATCTATAACTATACAGTGGTCCCTTGGCATGCTTCAGGAAGCCACTTCTGGAAGCGCACCAGCGCCAACAGAGCAGTCCACGGTGCTCAAGACACCCAGGTAAGTATTGCTATTCTTTGTAAAAGGGGTCCCGAACCAACCCCCCCTGTATGCCAAGGACCCACTGTAGTCTATGTCATCGAAGTTCCTTTTGCAAAGGAAGTGTCAACTGCTGGCTTCCAATTTAGATAAATCTTAAGTAGAAAACCACAACCAGTCATCTGCCAGCTTCCAGCTTTTTGTACTTTTTTTTTTTAATTGGGCACTGGATCCAAACTATAGCCCCTTGCCTCTCTTTGCCATACAAAGGCTTCAGAAGCCCATATTGCACAACCAGTCTCCGGCTTTGCCACATTCCAGGCGAAGGTATCTACCGAATCTCCTGCTCAGGGCCACTTCACAGCGCAGCAGTTTTTGTGCATTTCTTGTACTTGCACCACCGAAGGCCCACGTTGCAGAAAACAATCTACTTCCCACGTGAGGTGGCAGAGGGCAAGGCAATGCTCAGTCATCTTTCACTTTCTCTCTCTTCTCCCGCTCATCTCTTGTCTGTCTTGACTGCTTTTTCCTCTTAGCAAGTTCAGCTAGTTCTTTCCGAATGTGTTGAGCTGAAGCACCGTCTCCAGTCTTCTCTGCCTGTTTCAAGGCTTCTTTATAGATTTGTCTGGCCTGTAAGAAATCTTCTGTATCCACGACAGTAGAGGGAACAAAGAAAGAGAAAAAGGAATTTTGTTCATGTCAAATGGAACTGCCCCGTGAAAGGCATACTGCTTGGATTTCTTGCTAGGGCTGCCCCAAGGCATCCTGCCACCCAGGGTGGCAGGCCAAATACCACCACCTCCTTATCAGACAGCATGCCAGGCACTGCATCTACTGTTTTAAACCCTTGCACAGAACAGAAGACAAGATTGTGGCGTGTAAGAGCCAGAGGCCACTTCTTCTCCTCTACCCTTCTGCTCTGTTCCCTTGGTTTTTGTTCTTAATATACGGTTGAGTATGGCGCAGTGGGTTAAACCGCTGAACCATGAGCTGTCGATCGAAAGGTCGGCACTTCGAATTCACAACGGGCAAGCTCTCATTGCTTAGCCAGCTCCTGCCAACCTAGCAGTTCCAAAGCATGTTAATGTGAGTAGATAAATAGGTACCACTTGCGGGAAGGTAAACAGTGCTCCGTGTTCCAGCCGCATGCTATGCGCTGCGGCAAGGAGAGTCACGCCGGCCACATGACCACGGCAGCGTCTTCGGACAACGCTGGCTCTTCGGCTTTGAAATGGGGATGAGCACCACACCTTAGAGTCAGACACGACTGGACTTAATTGTCAGGGGTCACCTTTACCTCCCTTATCGAGACTGCTTGGGATGGGAAGTTGTCTGGATTTGGGACCCAAGTCTCAACACAACGTTCATTTGTCTCATACACATAGCCTGAAAGTAATTTTATACAGTATTTAATAATTTTGTGCCCCAGCATGCCTTACGCTATGCCAGCCAGCTAATGGAAAAAGTTGTGTGTGTTTTTAAGAAGTCATAGCCCCCAAAATGTCTGGATTTTGGATGTCCAGATAAGGGGTAATCAACCTGTAGAGAGTAGGACAAGGAGCAGTGAAAGTGGACAACTACAGGAAAGCCCTGCTACCCGAGGTGGCGGCCTCGGTTGATCTCAGATTAGCAGACTTTCATTTATTAATTTTAGATCACTTTTCCAAGAGCTCAGAATAGTTTACAAAAAACTGATGAGAATAAAAATGCAATACAATATCTTTAAATACAAGAACATTAAAAGCCAAACAAGAGTCAGGAAGTCCTTACTGAATAAACATTTTTTTTAGCAGTTTCCTAAAAACTACACCTGTGAGAGCTGTACAGGTGGTTTTGGAAGTGGTATTCCCAGAAGCAGGGCTGCCACCAAAGAGACTCTGTCTCTTGTGCCTGGAACTGGATTTCTGTCTGACAGGTTAGAGAGCCAAGGCCTCTGCAGATCTCAGGAGCCAGAAACAGCAGACCCAGATCTTGCACAACAAGCAGAGGCATGGTACTTGTAAGACCCAGAAACAGAGTACATTCTCCTGCCACATTTTTTCAAGCACTGCCTGGCAGAATCATTCAGTGGGTAACAGCACAGGAGAGAGAGAACTTGGGAGATAAATAAGGCCCAATGCAGCCAAATAAAATCTTTGACTCAAGTTACTATACATAGATTTGAATTGTAATATTACAGCCATACTGTTACTGAAGATTGCAATTCTAAATTACTACAAGTGGATTCTGGGGCACTAAGTTCAATCCGAGGATAACCAACCGCAGATAGGGGGAGAAGCCTGTATTTAGCACTCTAAACAAGCCATCCCAAGACCTCCTGAGGCAGCATGCCAAATGCTTACCCGAGGATGTGCCAGCCACTGCTCCTCCTCCCACTCTCCAGTGCACTCTCCTCCCACATTTCTTCTTCCTCTGTCCCCCCCTCTTTTTCCAATCCAGGGATTCGAAGAAGGAGCAGTGAGGTAGGCAAACAGAGCTGAGTGCCCACCACCACTGTGCTGCGTGACGCAACTGCTTCAGTTGGCCTCATGGTTAGGAAGCCATACACTATAAGCAAAAGCAGCCTGGCAAAGCAAATTGTGTAAATCTCAGTTGTAAAATTTGGGTTCTGAAGGCCTACGTGGGTGTGTGTATGTATATTACACACACACACGCACACTGCACAGAGCTGCCCCTTACCCCAGCTATAGTTCTCCCCCCCCCCCATGCCAATATGTTTCCACCCATATGCCCTTTTGTCAACCTTTATGCATTAGGATCCCGGCCAAGTTATTCAATATGAGGTGAGTCTCTGGGTGCTCAGTCTGGTGGGCTAGTTCCGATGCTCTCTTCACGCGTTCATAGGCATCATCGTAGCGCCCCTGAGCATCCAGCACAGTTGCCAAATCATTCATCAGGACCACTGTCTGTTCCAGAAAAGAGCACAGAAAAACAACACTCAAAGAAACTGAAGAGCCACCTTTCTCACAGAGTAACTCAGAAGTGCCACTCAGAAGTGGCAAACATGACTTTCCCCCCATAGGGCTAGGCTGTATAATATTAAGCTTTGTAGACCACACTGCACAAGCATTGGAGTTTATTATGTGGTACTTAATCCCCAAAAATCTCCATTTTGTTTATTTAATCCTTTAGCTCAGCGTTTCCCAACCTTTCTGGCCCGCGTACCACCTATGCGGGCCTCCAGCCAACTGCATACCACTGGAAGAAAGTGCCGATGACATCATCAGCACTTCCGGGGTCGCGGCCGTGCTGGAGCTCGGTAAGGCACAGGGAAGGGCGGGAGGCCATTCCCTTCACTTAGAGGGAAGAGGGGTCTGGCTCAGTTGGTAGAGCCGCCGCCTTTCAAGCCCAAAGATCGGCGAATGGCAAGTTCGACATGTCGCCGACAAAAAGCTGTGAAAGCCTCCGTGAGGAGAGAGAAGAGCTCCCAGCTGCGTCCGTCAAGTGTGGGAGGTGACGGCCAGCGGAAAAAAGCCAGACTGCAAGAGGATACCACCTGGAATGTAGCTGTTCATGAAAGATTGGACATTTATATACCTATTTCTTCGAGTCTAAGGCGCCATCGATTCTAAGGCGCACCTTTACTTTCAGTACCACCAGCAGGGGAAAAAAAATTCATCGATTGTAAGACTCACCTCCCTTCATTGAATCTACCCGCTCAGCACCAACTCTCCCCAGCATGTCTCCTGCAGCTGAGGATGACTGAGTGCACTGCCTTTGCATAGCATTTCTGGCCCCACCAGAAAGTGTCATTTCCTTCGTTACCTGGGCTTGGGGGAGCTTCAGGGAGGTCTGCGCAACCCTCTGCAGGCCACCCTGATCTTCAGTTCGGCGAAAAACAGCAATTTTTGGCCGTTTCTGGTTTTCGCGAAAACCGAAAATGGCTGAAAATCACCATTTTTTGCTGAACTGAAGATCGGGGAGGCTGCAGAGGGTCGCGCAGGTCTCCCTGAAGCTCCCCCAAGCCCCAGTAAGTAAGAAGATAGCATTTTGGGGTGCTTTTTGGAGACCTTCGATTCTAAGACGCACCCCATTTTTTGAAATGCTTAATTGGGAAAAAACATGTGTCTTAGAATTGAAGAAATACAGTATTGTAAAAACAACAACATCAGGGGGGTTAGGAAAGCCTGCCCATGTACACCGCCTTGGATTAAAAGTCAGAGGAGAAATCCAATGACAGAGAAAGGCAGTATATACATACTGTATATTATGTTTATATTAGAGCCCGCATGCTCGAGCTCTTGGCCACCGGCAGCCACAGGTTGGGAACCCCTGCTCTAGTCCTTAAGAATAAGGATTTTCAATGTTCTCTGCACAAGTTCCTTGTGCCTACCCACTGGCTAGCAGAACAGAATACATAAACATCTGCAAGTTTGCTCAGCTTACGTAGAAACTTGGATTTTTTTTTTCCTATGCAGCCCTTGCCATAATTCTGTTTCCCCACAGCCCTCACCTGGGGGTGTGTCTCCCCTTGAACCTCCATAGAGATCTGCAGTGCTTGCTCATACATCCTCTGGGCCAAGGCAGCCCTGTTGTGGTCCAGGAGATAGCGGGCATAGGAGTCGAGGCTCAGCCCCAGGAGAAGATGCGTGTCAATTCTCTCTTCCTCTGTTGGTGACAAGAGAAACAGATGAAGCTGCTCCACTGATGCTACCAGTTTGCAAAACTTCCACCCAGTTTGATTTAAAAAAAAAAAAAAAAGATGGACCAAAGCCACAAAAGAGGCATTACGAAGAATTTCACAGCAGAAGGAAAGTGGGTATGAGCAGCCTGATAGTTTGGCTGTCAAACTCCTCTCTCGTTCCTGTACCTGACAAGGCATCGGTGGGCAGGTCCTTCTGCTTGGCTATTTTCTCCTCCAGAGTCAGGATACAGAACTCATAACCAGCCACTGCCAACTTGTGCCTGCACAATGGGAAGAGGAAACCCCACCCCAGTACAAAGAACTGATGTGAATCACATAGGTACTGTGCAAGTTACTATTAATCTTGCTTTAAAAAGGGAGGTTTGAACGTTCCAGTGCAAAAAGCAGGGCACTTTTAGAGCTATCTCCAAGATCAGGCTAACATGCTAGCTTGTGGTAAGGTAAAGGTATCCCCTGACAATTAAGTCCAGTCGTGTCCGACTCTAGGGTGTGGTGCTCATCTCCATTTCAAAGCCGAAGAGCCAGCGTTGTCCGAAGACGCCTCCGTGGTCATGTGGCCGGCATGACTCTCCTTGCCGCAGCGTGTAGCATGCGGCTGGAACACGGAGCGCTGTTTACCTTCCCGCAAGCGGTACTTATTTATCTACTCGCATTAACATGCTTTGGAACTGCTAGGTTGGCAGGAGCTGGCCAAGCAACGAGCGCTCACCTCGTTGCGGGAATCGAATTGCCGACCTTTCGATCGACAGCTTATGGACAAAGTGCAAAATTCAGATTTGTGGATGTCTCAGCTTTCTTCTGCTTTTAAAAAAGCAAAGAAGTTTTGCACCTTTTTTAGTGATTGGGGACTGTGGCGGAGCTCTTAAGCTGGTGTGTCCTTGTATCCTTTGATCTGCTACTATGCCAGCGTCAAAGTAGACTCCGTAGCCACAAGAATATAGCCAGGCAGATAGAGAGCATCTTCAGAAGCCTCCTTCCCAGTTATGTGGAAGAGAATTCCCCCAAAACCTAACCAATAGATATAGCCAATGCTTGAGGGGCAAGACTGAGTTCAGCCAAACATAGGCAAGTAAAGAGTTAAAACAAAAGGAATTTATTAAAAGTACAAAGGCAGAGCGGATAATAATAAAAAAAGAATAAAACAACCAGGCTTGGAAAATAGTTTTAGCATTGGCTGTGGCCAGATGCAGATCTTAGCAAAAATCCAAGCAGGTGATTAGAGGCAAATGTAAAATTAAAATACAATTGGACCCTTTGTATCCACAGGGGTTCAGCTGGATAGGATTGGGCCCTGAGAATGATACAGCAGTTACACTTAAGCTGCTATGTCCACACTTCAACAGATCTAACAGGGGTATGGGGAAACATTGCCAGGCAGATGCAACAAGACCAGCAGGGGGAAGAGTGAGAGAGCTTACTGATTCTGCGTAGCATAGATGCTGGCCAGCTTGAGGGATATTTCAATGATTGCATTGTCATCCTAGAGGGCAGGGGGTAAAAAAAAAAAAAGAGAATGGCATTAATCAAGTTGGCAAGCATGGCCTGTGGCACTGACTCCCTTGCTTTCCTCCCCATCAATGTCATGATATGTAAAATGTGCATAGCACGTTTTGAATAGGGCCATATTCCCCTTTACAGAGAGCCCCATCTGAACTGGAGGAGCTTCCATAGCATCAGCAGCAGCAGCTACCGCCACAATCTGGAGAGCATGTGACTAGGTACAACCAGGGCATGGGCTTGGCTAGAAGGAGGCTGAAGTGCCAGCAGCCATCATGAGCAGCAGAAAAAACAACAATGGGTCAAAGACCTAGTGAGCTGAACAGACTGCCACAGACTGCCAACAGAGGGCTTATATGTACTCTGCAAAATCCAAGTTTCTAGTCCATATGTACTCTGCAAAATCCAAGTTTCTAGTCCAATGATCAGCTTTGAGAACTATATCTGGCTTTGGCTGGGCATGGTTCTCAAAGTTGATCCTTGTAGTCTTAGGAACTAGCAACTTGTGTTTTTTAAATACATCAAAGTGGACATTTTCTTCCAGTTGAATTCTGAGTAAAAAATAGTAAAAACTGCAGAATCACGACAAAGGGAAAGAATACACATTTGCTCGATCTGCAAAGATTTATACACATTGCAGGAGCGGAATTGCAGGAGTGGACTGCTGTGGAATTTTAGGGGTTGTTTAGTATTGAGAAGACAGTCGAACATTTTACGATGAAGTGGCTACGTTCAGGCATCATGTGAAGCTATGCTTTGTTTAGCTGCTAAATCATGGTTTTGCCCTAGTGTGAACCCAAGATTGTCCACAAACTGGTTTGTTTGGGGCCTAATCACCATGAAACAGTTTGAAGCTGGTTTGCAAACTGTAGTTTGTGCCAGCTGGGGTCTGCCGCCGCATCTAAATTCACAGCTCACTGACGAACCACAGCCAGGGCCAGGGATCTGTCTCAAGATGAAGAAAAACTTCTGTAGGACATAAACTTCTGTAGGGTTCCAAGTTTGTCTCTGCCACTGTGAGAACTAGAACCTTTTATAAAAATTAAGGCAAAAACTTTTTTTTCCACATTTTTATACCGCCCTTCCTCCAAGGAGCTCAGAGTGGTGTACATATTTCCTCTCCTCCTTTTTGTCCTCACAACAACCCTGTGAGGTAGGTGGGGCTGAGAGATAGTGACTGGCCCAAGGTCACCCAGGAAGCTTCGTGGCTGAGCGGGGATTTGAACCTGGATCTTCCAGGTCTAAGTCCAACTCCCAAACCACTACACCATCCTGGCTTCAGGGCATTCTCCCCTTCCTTCTAAATCACCTCAGAGTTCTGCACCACATAAAATAGATTAAGCATTTGTAGATTCTACAGAAGTCTGGGAATGACAGAGAAGCTGTTTGGGGACTGATTCCTAGTAGAAAAGAATCCTTACTTGTTTCATCCCTCCAGCCAGCAGGAGGCTCATAGCTGCCTTGAAAAGTTTTTCTGCCTGAAATGAGAAGGCGAGTGGGGCACAGTCAACAGAAACAGCAGCAGAGCAGGAGGCGGCAGTTGGGGACTCCACAGAGAAAGCTTTCTCTGGTCCCTCTTGTGCACACCGTCTTCTGTGCCTTACTTACATGGTCCAGCTGCCCCCTCAAGAAGGCCAGGTTTGCCATCTGGAAGACACCAAATTTAAATTTATTGAGCATTTATATCCCAACTTTCATCATGGCAAGCATCCAAATCGCTGATAACAAGACACAATTAAATACACAACAAACACATCTTTAAATAAAGGGCTCGATCCTATCCAACTTTCCAGCACCGATGCAGCCATGCCAATGGGGCGTGCGCTGCATCCTGCTGTGAGGGAGGATTAATCACGGAAGCCTCCTCAAGGTAAAGAAACATTTGTTCCCTCCGTGGCTGCATTGCAGTTGTATCGCTGCTGGAAGGTTGGACAGGATTGGGCCCAAAATGTAGGAGAGGTGAGCGATAAAAGTCTCTGCAGGGGACAATCATGAAAAATGTCCACTTACATCTACTGCTGTTGTGGCTCTTCCAAATGAAGGGTTTGTTTAGGAAAGAGTTTGCTCACTCCTTGCTTTGGCTTCAGAGGTTTCAAGAGATTGAGCATGCATTTTAGCCATAAGGGCTAGAAACTTGCTTTTTAAAAACCAGCATCTTAAAAAGGTTACTTAAATCTGCACTTCAGGACTGAGCCTTGATACTATGTCGCTTCATTGCAGGATTCTGAAGAGTTCCTGGACTGACCGTGTCATACGTGTAGATGATGGCTGCCTTGTGGTCCGCCTTGTGAGAGAGCCGGGCAGCTTCATGCAAGATCTGCTCTGCTTCTTGCAATTCTCCTTTCATGATGCTGAGCTGAAAAACAAGAAAGAAGAGAGAAAACCAGACCAAATTACCAAATGTAGACTGGTAAGTCTGGAAAAAGGTTTTGTCCAATGCACCGCCCTAGTGACCCCCCCGTTCCCACCTCAAAAAGTTTCGCGCCGCCTTTGGACCTCCCCCCACCCCGGCCGGCCGGCTCCACACATCCGAGCTGGCCGGTTGTCCGAGGCCTAATGACGAGGCCCAATGCGCGATACGTAATTTATAACATTTTCTCGCATGCGCACAATGAGAAATGTTCTGCGCATGCGCAAAAAACATTATAAATTACGTATTGCGCATTGGGCCTTCATCAGAAGGCCCTGGCACGTCGGCTGGGGAGATCGCTCCGAGGCCTTCTCCTGCAGTAGCGTCACTAGGACGCGCGTCACCCTGGGGCAGGGGGCGCGTGTCACCCTAGTGACGCTCTGGCATCGCGGCGGGGGGGACCCGGCTCCCCCCCCGCGTTGCCCTCCGGACGCTCCGAGGCCGGCCCAGGAGCCGGCCTTGGAGCGTCTGACCCCGTCGGCGCTCCAGGGCCTTCTGAAAGAAGGCCCATGCAGCGCGTTAATACGGGTATTTAATGCCCTCAAAACGGTCTCTGCGCATGCACAAAAATTGTAAAAAAATACCCGTATTAACGCGCTGCATGGGCCTTCTTTCAGAAGGCCCTGGAGCACCGACGGGGTCGGACGCTCCGAGGCCGGCTCCCGGGCCGGCTTCAGAACGTCCGGAGGGTGTCGCGCGTCACCCCATGGCGCGCGTCACCCCCAGGCGGCCCGCCCCCCCGCCATGCTCCAGTGACGCCAGTGTTCTCGTGGCCTTGGAGCCTCCCGGAGGGCGACGCACGCAGCAGAGGTGAAGCACGCGTGGGTACGCGCGTCACCCTCTGCGCACGTCACCCTCCGGCGGTCCGCTCCCCACGCTTCGCTCTAGTGACGCACCTGGTCCAATGGGACCATGCAGTAAAGGGTCATAAGAACGGCCTTGCTAGTTCAGGCCAAAAATCTATCTGATCCAGCACCATGTTTCTCACAGTGCCCAACCAGATGCCTCTGGAAAGCACACAAGCAGGAGATGAAGGCATACCCCTCTCCCCCCACTGCAGGTACAACAAGGACTGTGTACTGCAGGGTAAGGCAGTGGGCGCTGATGTCTAAGGAAGCAGGAGGGAATTAGGACAAAAACATGCAGGATCCAGAGAACAAGATGGACCAACTTGGCCTCTAATGAGCTCAGACCAATCTATGCGATTTCCCCCACCCCTGTCCCATCTCTAACTCAGTTTGGGGTAGACGAGGCTAAGAGTGTGTAAGTGGCCCCAGGTCTCCCAGTCGACTTCATGGCCCAGTGAAGATCTGAATCCAGGTCCTACACTCTAACCATTACACCACTTGCTCTCAATAAGGTATCTTTTGCCAAATGTGAGTTCCAGCAATATATTTCCCTGGAGATTAAATTCCTGCATCCTAGCCTACCCTAGAGCCTAACCTTGGCTTTCTTCAGCAAGAAAATGATAGTGTCTTCCATCTCCTTATTATGCCCTTCCTCCACATCCTTTGCGGTCTCTTTCTCATGACTTTCTTCCACATTCTTTTCTGTCTCCTCAGCTTCTTGGGAGAAGAGGGAAAAAGCTGGACAGAAAAAAAAGAGAGTAACCCAGCTCAGTGTGGAACAACGATCTATGACTATCAATCAGCAGTACAGAGCGAAGAGCAGTAGAGTGGGTTGCCCTCCCTCCTTAGTGGATTTCAACTGGGGGTTACTATGGTTGCTCTGGGGCAGTCCCATCAATTGATGGGCAGATGCTTTGGCCTTGGCTTGTGGAATGAACTCTGAGCATGTTCCAAGGATCCTTTCTAGGGTCATGCCCAGCTCCCATTCCACATCTATTTCCACTACTGTGTATAATGGTAATATAATGGTAATCAAGAGGAGCACCACTTGAAAAAGTGCATCTTTGCCCAGTTAGAGCAATAATGGTAATATTACCGTTATTGCCCTGCTAACTGGGCAAAGAGGGACTTTTTCAAGTGGTGCTCCTCTTATATTTAGCAGGGGAAGAATAACTGTCCCTCTTCACCCCAGCACAGTTTTTTTTTTTCTAGTGGCTGTTGCTGGTGTTCTTCTGCCTCTTTTTAGACTGTGAGCCCTTTTTGGGACAGGAAGCCATTTAGTTATTTGATTACTTTTATTTATATTACTTTTATTTATATGCAAGCCCTGACTAGCAGCTGGATAAGAAACCTTTATTGTTGTATTAAATAAATAACTATTTAATGAGAACCATTAAATATTTACTGTATTTCTGTCACAGAGCAAACTGCAGTAACCTGTAGTAGTGCAACTAGTTTAGGAAGCTGAGAGCTGTCTGCCCAGTGCATCATATGGATGGGGCACAATGGACATCAGAGGTCATTTATCATTATCATTATCAATAATAATAATAATAATAATAATAATAATAATAATAATAATAATGTTATCTAAGGTTTCCTTTTCAGTATGGAGTAATTAAGCACGTTTCACGATGGCAGATGAAAATAATATCAGCTTGCTCAGTGATTTAGTGAGGCAGCCACAGCAACACTATTGCAACTTGTCATTGGCCTGATGGTTGCAGCCTAAGTAGAGCCTCTCTGCGGAGTTGGCTTTGCTGGACAGCTAATGAGGACCTTCGGAAATGCCCATTGCTGATACCTATGACTGCCTCTGTGCTCATAGCCATTCTGGTAGCAGAGCAACTCTCTCAGGGCCCGCCCAGGTGTGTGCGTGTGTGTGTGGGGGTGTCCATGGAGGGCAGTTTGCTGAGGGACCCCCGAAATCTGGGGGTTCCTGAGCCTAAAACAGTAAAACACATTCAGCCAATGAATGCTGATGGTAGAGGAAGAGAAAATTAGTAAACTGCCACACTGAATAGCAGCTGCCAGCACATCAACAGCATTTGAGCAGGAGCAGACAAACAAGCAATGACAAATTTGAATTTCAGCAGCAGTATCCATAAAAGGTACATAACTCACCCCGATGCTGGCTTTTAAGGCAAGTAATATACAGTAACTGGAAGCCTGTCCCTAGATGTAGAAATGCCTAGTTGCTAAGTTGTAGGGCTGGGAGTGATCATTTGTAAAATCAAGGTTGCGAAGCACTCCATTCATGAATGGCTGAAGAAAAATCACAAATTCTGAAGCTATACTAGAACTGAACCAAGTAGGTTACCAAAGCGTCTGCTTATCTGCCTTCACTTAACCTTGAAAAGAGAGAGTCCTCAGTAACAGGGTTCACCATGTCCTATAGAGCAAAACATTATATGTGAATGTGGCCTTGGGCTCAAGTTCTTGGGGGCTCTCAGGCAGGGCCCAATCATGCTCTGGCATGAGCACATGCCTCCCTGAGTGGTTTGGATGCTTCTTCTGCAATACCACCAGTTGCTGAGATAGGACAAGCCAGAGGTCCCTCTCCTTTTCCTTCCAAGATGGCTAGGAAAGAAAGCGGTGTCCCTACACACTCATCCTTCAGTACTCTGAGGGAGGAGCATTCAGGGACAGCCACTTCGACCATCCTCCAGCAAGTGAGGTTCCTTAGAGGCTCAACTCAACTGCAGATGGGGAGGAAGGGAAAAAGGAGTGACAGTGAGAATCGTTTGGTTGTTGGGCAATTCATGCCATCACTACCTGCTTGGGGCTTCAGTAGTTGTCCCTATGGGCCATCAGCCGGTGCTCAACCTGGCCAACTCCTGAAGTCACCCATGTCTGCATACACACATGAGGAATAGTCAACTTCAAAATTGATGACCTGGAGGCTCATCCTGAGTCCTGGGGACTTCTCATCCAGTCTGTAAAATAGTCTCCAATCCCAAACTCACTCCCTCAGCTACCGTCTCCTGTGTGATCCGAGAATGCACTCTACCAGCTCCTCCCTAGAAAGGAGGCTTTGGCTGAGTTTCCTTCTTATGCCATTCAGTTGCTCCCTCTCATTTGTCTGAGTTTTGGCTCAAGTATGGGAACCTGCCAACCTAGCAGTTCCAAAGCATGTTAATGAGAGTAGATAAATAGGTACTGCTTGTGGGAAGGTAAACAGCGCTCCGTGTTCCAGCTGCATGCTACGCGCTGTGGCAAGGAGAGTCATGCCGGCCACATGACCACGGAGGAATCTTTGGAGAATGCTGGCTCTTCGGCTTTGAAATGGAGATGAGCACCACACCCTAGAGTCGGACACGACTGGACTTAATTATCAGGGTCACCTTTACCTTTTTATGGGAATGTGCAGTTGAGATGCATAAGAAAGGAAGGGCTCTGCCAAAGCCTCTGTTCATTCAAAGCCTCTAGGGGAGGAGGGAGTTAGAGCCCTTTGCTGCTTTGCAGGGTAGATGGTGAATAGAGCCAATGCTGCAGGGCCTTCAACCCATGTCCAATTAAAAACATGACCCCTGTTAAAAATTAGTCTCTGGTAGAGAGAGATATTGAGGAGGAGCAGTAGATCAAAACCACAAGGGATAATACCTACCTACGGCCAGGGACTGTGACCCATCAGAACAGTTTCCCATGATGATACAACACCTTAGGGAAAGTCAACAGAGTAACCCAAAGGCAATCAAAGGTTCCCATGCAAGGGGAATCCTCACTGGGCCAGATCAACTGGCTTTTACAAGGACCAAAGGTCAACTCAGCTAATGGATAAATGATGGGATAAATGGGATAAATGATGCTATATATACAGTATGTCCTTTTAATATTACTCTTGTTGTTACTGCTTGCTGCTGCTTTCTCTGTAAACTGCTTTATGAACTTGTTTGTTGAAAAGCGGTCCCATTCCTGGAACCCTTGCAGATGCCAAAAAACGCAGATGCTGGAGTCCGCCGTAGGCGGGAGCGGTCGAGGGGGGCAGGAGCGGTGCCATTTTACCTTATTGAAGAGCTGAGCGGGCCCACCGCCTGCTCCTTCCCTCTGGCGCCGTGTTCTAATAGCCTAAAATGCCTGTTACAAGGAAAAAAACCAACTGGAAGCAACTTCCAGATGCACAGCATGCAACCGGAAGTCGCTTCCAGTCGCATGTTTTTGCCTTGTAACAGGCATTTTAGGCTATAAGAACATGGCACCAGAGGGAAGGAGCAGGCAGTGTAAGCTTTTCAGTAAGGTAAAATGGCGCTGCCCTGTAAAATGGCGCTGGTTCCCTCCCACTGCGGATAGCCACCCACAGATAGTCAAATCTACGGATGGCCAATCTGCGGATATGGAGGGCCCACTGTATAATCTTAATAATAATATCGTGCTGTGAATGTAGTGTGAAAAGATGAGACAAGTACACTAAGGCTGCAATCCTACATACTTAAGAACATAAGAACGTAAGAAGAGCCCTGCTGGATCAGGCCAAAGACCCATCTAGTCCAGCTTCCTGTATCACACAGTGGCCCCACCAGACGCCTCAGGGAGCACACAGCCAACGAAATAACCTGTTTCCTGCTGTCACTCCCCTGCACCTGGCACAGAAATGTCGAGAGCCTCCTGACGGGGGGGAGGGGAGCACCAACTGGGATACTTACCAGTGAGTAAGTCCCACTGAACTCATTGGAACTTACTTCTGAGTAGACATGCATATCATAGGCTTGGACTGTAGAAGAGGCAGAGCATCAGTGTGCTCCTACTTGATAACATAAGACGGTGCCTTACACAAGGTCAGACTGTCAGTCCACCGAAGTCAGGCTACAGACTGGCAATGGCGCGCCAAGGGTTTCAGGCACAGCAGGACCTTTTCCAGCCCTATCTGGAGGTGCTGTTAGGATTAGGGACTGAACCAAGAACCGTCTCTACATGCAAAGCAGATGCTCTGCCACGGAGCAACAGCCCATCCCAAAACTGCTATTCTTTCATTTTAAAAATCATTTACATTACACTTTTCCACTGGCAGCTTCAAACTACCTAATAAAATAAGTTCAGCAATACAAAGCAAATACTGTAATATAGTTTATTACATCCGTAGAATTAACAAACATTATTTAATCAAACTCAAGTGTCCGAAGATGCGACTTTCCCCTTGCATATTTACTCACTGCATAAATAGGCCCCGCCTCGACCACACCCCATACCCCTACCAATGGGAATGGCACATATAAGCCCCACCCACCCTCCTCTAAGCCGCGCCCCGTATTACCTGATACGCTGCCCCCAATGATGGCGGCTCCTCTAACACCCACCGATACTCGATAATTCCTACTCCGGAACCGGTCTCTGTTCCCGTTGGGTCTGGGCCACGGCCTCGACTGTGTCAGGCAGCGCCTTCCCGTAGCGACCACAACGAGCGGCACCAGTCTGAGACACCTCCGAGGCAGCTGCGTGGTGAGCGCCATGGCCCCTTTAAGACCTTGACGATGACGTCACTTTCCCAGCACGTGACATGGCCCAATAGAAGAAGCCAGTTCCGGGACGTGGCTTCCGGTAGAACAAAGACATAAGTGATCGCTTATTGGTTTTGTGAGGCTTCGCGCTTGGTCACGTGCATCCCTTCTCGTTCGCGGTTCTGCCGTCCTGTTTGGGAATCTGCGTCACGTGATTAAGGTTCGTTTCGGGGCGGCGGCGCGCGCACCCGTTTTTAGGGAGGGTATTCTGTTGCTGAGGCTGGAATATATATAGGCTTAGTTTATACAACGTGTCCATTCATTTTTTATTTATTTATATAAATGCTATAGTATCCCACAGAAGCGGGGCCTAAGCGATTTTACATAAACATTCCGCACGGAAAGGGAAAGCGTGTGCGACCCTTTCGTTTACTGATATGTTGTGGTGGAGAGCGAAGATGTCTGGTTCAAGTTGCGAAATGTTCCATTGCTTCATCACTTCAGCCTGCAGTGGTGACGATGGTTAATTTTACTATATTTGGCTGAAACACATGTGCGCTCCGATTGGCTGTAAGCCCCGTCTCATCCCATTGGTCAAACAGTTTGTTCTGCGTCCCGCCCACTCTCAGACATGAGCATGGTCCATGACCGATCGCAATGGAACTCAGGAGAGCACAGCTCTCCCACGCCACGTTCTATGGTGATCGGTTAAAAAGGAAGCCACGCTGCTCTGCACGTGCTCGGGGCGCACCGGGATACGTGCGGTGTAGATCAGCCTTAAGCCCGAGACACACCAAGCACGTTTTCCGTGCATCGCGGAGGTGTGTCTGGGCTGCATGTGTGTTTTTGCTGTATGACATTGTAAGAAGTTAACATCCCCTGACCTCTGCTACCTAGAACACTGAGCAGAGGATGCTAACTTCTTACAGCCCCTGAAGATGCTTTCCACAGGTGAAAGCAAAACGTTGGGATCAAATCCTATGTCTAGTCTGTGGTGCAAGAACTTAAGCAATGTTGTTAATCATATTTTAGATTCGCCCAGCCACGAAAGCCTGACAGTGCAATCCGACTGAACTTTTGTGCCGGTTTAACCAGCGGCGCAGCGAGAACGGGAGGCCCCGTTCAGAAAAGGGATTCAAATCCCCTTTGAATTCCTCTTTTTGGAAGGGATTTGAATCCCTTTTCTGTTCTGGGGCCTCCCGTTCTCGCTGCGCTGCTGGTTAAACCGGCACAAAAGTTAAGTCTGATTGCGCTGTCAGTGTGTTTGTAAATTCCATTGTGTTCAATGAGGCTTACTCCTAGGGAAATGTAGGCATAAGTCCCATTGAACTCAATGGCACTTACTTCTAAGTAGGCATGCAGAGGATTGTACTGTAAGTCGTATTGAAATCATTACAGTAGGCACAGCGTCCCCTAGGATGAGGGGTTCATTTGGCGCGGTTCTCTTCTGTATATGAGGAAACTTGTGTGCAGAGATGACGGGCGCGCACAGGGGCGGGGCCTGTGCCCTCGCGTGACGTCGACGTGCCCCCCGCCCGTTTACCGCGCATTTCGGAGCCTAACAGGCTCCAGGGAGGGAGGGAGGGAGGGCCGATCCAGCGCTTCGTCACTTCCTCCGATTGCGCCCGAGCGCCTAGAGCTCCTGCTCCTCGCGCTCCACCGATGTTCCGCCACTGCTTGTGTGTCTTAAATTTAACATTTTAATTTTATTATTTTAGAATTGGTGACTTGCCTTTCTACAGTCAAAGCCAAGGCAGCATCTCTTCTCTACAAAATATAGTAAAATTGTACTAGAATGTAGGGCTGAAATGTTAACCAATTCAGGAATTAGATTCAGCAAATAGTGGTTCCCAAATGTTTTAGCACCGGGACCCACTTTTTAAAATGACACTCTATCGGGACCCACCTAGCTTTTACAATATTTTAAAAAAGATGATCTAGAAAGAAATGATATATTTACAAGTAATACTTTTATTTATTTATTTGCAAAAAAATCAATCCATTTCTCTTAATGGATTGATGGCAGCCCTAATGAATAGTTTCAAGGCTTGAGGGGCTTAGTTATGTGACCCACAGCGCAATCCTGTGTAACCTTGCACAAGTGTAAGTGCACTTGTGCCAGTGTAATTGCACTTACACCGGTGCATCTGCTGTTACACCAGTGCAAGGTTACACAGGATTGGGCTGCCAGCCTTGACAGACATGGGGGGGAAAAGCACACCAGAAAAAAAGAACTCCCTATATTTACACAAGCTTACAAACTGCAGGAGCTCGGCTCTTTGAAGGGCAGTTAGCAGCTATCAGATTTTTAGTAGAAGATAAAATGTTTGTTATCGGGTTAAAAGCCATGGTAAACAACCTTTTGTTACGTTAAAAACTGAAGTTAAAAGTAATAAAACATAGATTAAAACAATGTTTCGTTCATCATAGATGAACCTCCTCAGGTTATAGGCACAGTGAGTGGCAGTGCGATGGTAAGCACCTGATTTTTGAATAGCCTCAGGGCTTGAGGCAATTAGTTATCTGATCTTTCCATCACCCATGTTTTCATTGGAGGCTCTGCGGGACCCACCAGAAATCAGGTTCCGACCCACAGTTTGAGAAACAGTGGATTAGTATATTAAATTTGTTGGTAGGCTGAAAGAGTTGGCAGATTTTAAAAATAAGTGTTTTTAAGATTGCAGATGGCAAGACGCCGTTTGAGTAATCTCTCTTTATGCGAGAGGAAACAAGGGAGGTGATGTAAGACCTGAATACTTCTTCTAAAAATAAAGTGGTGTTTTTCTTTAGAACAATTTTATTTATACAGTATATAAGCTTATGCAGATTTCATCATTTACTTTGACTAATGAACAAATATTTCTTGAGTTGGGCAATAATAGCCATATTAAAAATCTGACTCCTTCCTAAGCTAAGGCTGCAATCCTCACAGTTTTCTGGGAATAAGCCCCATTGAACACAATGGGACTTGTTTCTCAGAAATGCCTGCTAGGATTGCACTGTAAAACTATTAAAGCTAAACAGCTGGTAACATACAACCAGCTCTCAAAAGTTGTGTAATTTGTTGCAGATCTCAAAAATAAATTGGTGACTCATGAATTAGAAAGTTCTACTTTCATGTCGCTATTTGGATAGCTGCCTTCAAAGCATAGGAATGAACGGTTGTTGCAGAGATTTGGCCTTCCGGCTCTCCCTCCCGCACTCATTTCCACATTCTCAAGATGGGGACATCCGTTCTAGGGATTTGGCCACGTCTGATTGTTTTCAGAGATATACCTCTGTCTCTGCTTTATAGTTTGTCGGCGAGAACTGGTCGGCGAGGAGGGCAAAACAGAACCATGAGCGAGACCTCTGTCTGTTCATCTCCAATATTAATATCCCCAGAGGTCAGAATCCCAGGATCTCCGGCTTTTCCTGCTGCTTGAATTCCAGCTCTCAATTTGCCAAACATGCAATGTATTTAAATAACCAAGAACAATCTCTCTTGGGAGCGAAAGACTGACCGGTTTTGCTTTTTTTGAAGCGCAGCCAGGAGAAAATATATTAACGATCCCTTGTCTCCTGCCTTCCGATACATTCATTTTGCTCTCATCCCATCCTTTCTTTGTTTCCAATGGCTCTGTTTCACAAAGTAGTCTGGTAGAAGTTGCTGTTGGTCCCAAATGGTAAGAGAGAACAACAAAATAGATCAGCGGTTTCCAAACTGAGGGTCGTGACCCAATTTCTGGTGGGTCGCAGGCCCGCCAACACTGCAACCTAAAATGGCGGACGACCTGGAAGTCGCATCCAGGTCACACGCGTCATTGACTGTGTCACGCCGTGTTTTCCAAACTGTGTGTTATGCCGTGCAACACACAGTTTGGGAAACGCGTGACGATGTGGCCGATGATACGGGGCGTGTGACTTGGATGCGACTTCCAGGTCATCTGCCATTTTAGGTTTCAGCCTCCTGGCCTCAGCGGACTCTGGGCTACCATGGACGACGCGGTGGGTCATGAAGGTAAGGAGTTTGGGAACCCCTGAAATAGTTTATAAAATTATGCCTTTTGTTGGACCAACCTGGGCTGGCATAGGTGCAGTTTTGGCTCCAGCTTTGGAGGAGCTCTGCGGCTAAAGCTCTGCAGAGGCTCCCAAATGGTACACCTTCACCATGCTTTGGAAAGCACATGCATGTGCCAACCGCCAACCCCCCGTGCTCAGGAACCAGACACTGAGTCAGCATTCACCACTGCCATCTGGTAAGTCTACTCATGGGGCCCTTGGCTGGCTTATTGGGCAGCAACAATGGTAATAATATAATATAATATACAGTATTTACCGTATATACCGCCTTTCTTGGTCATTGGATTTCTCCTCCGACTTTAATCCAAGGCTGTCCTAACCCCCCTTGGGGGGGGGGTTTACAATATATAAATGTCCAATCTTTCATGAACGGCTACTTTCCAAGTGGTATCCTTTTTACAGTCTGACAATTCTGCTGGCTGGCGCCTCCCACACTCAACTGACACAGCTGGGAGCTCTCTCTCCTCCTCACAGCTTTTTGTCGGTGGCGTGTCTCGAACTTATCAAGTTCACCGGTCTTCGGGCTTTACAAGACGGCAGCTCTCCCAACTGAGCCAGACTCTTCTGCCAACCTCCATGCTCCCAAAGGGACTTTGGACTTGAATTGTTGGATACCTAACTGCAAGTTAGCAGCAGCAGGCTGACGCTGTTGCCTCCATCTCCTACTTGTGGCTTCTCGGAGACATCCGGTTGGCCGCCATATAGGAAACGGGATGCTGGGCTAGGTGGACTCACCTTAGTCTGATGATCCATTGGGGCTCTTTTTGGCTTGGGCATCAGCCTCAAGTTGCATGGCAAAGTGCTTTTACAACTGTGTGGCTTCCAAAGCAGTTTGTGATATGGCAAGGTGTGTGCACACATGCCTGCTGTTCCAGCAGGAAAAGAAAAAGTCCACCGGCATACATAAACCCCTAGCAGGGCCAGCCCATGGATGACGCAAATTATGCATGGAGCTGCAGATTTTGGGGAGCAGTGAACTGACTCAGTGTGCCTTTCCCACCAAGATTGGTGCTGCTTCTCTCCAGCATGCTGCAGACGGAGCCGCTCTGATCCACTAAAAGCAAGCAGGAAGCAGATCAAAAGGCAGCAATTTGGCTCCCGACTCCCTTACTTTGCTCCTGTTTCCTGTCCCGTTAAATGAAACAGGAAGTGCAACACATGCTGGGGTGCAAGTGCTGCCAGTGTTTTCTGCACTTCCTGATTTGTTTAAAGGGATCGGCCATGAAGAAGGAGCAAGATGAGGGGTAGGGGGCCTGATTGCTGCCTCCCGCACAGTGTTTTCAGTGGTGGTGGTGCAGGCACCCTGCTTGGCCATAAGGGGGTGGAGGTGGGAAGAGGATCACACTGGATCAGCCCCTCCTAACAGGGTGGATGAGGAGGCGAGATGGCAATTTTTCTTTGCCTCAGATGCAACCTGCCCTCAACCTGGTCTCTTAGCACAGCTAGAGTAACTCTCTGGCTCCCAGGCCTGTTTAGTTGTCGTCTTGTTGACTGGGAGTACATGTTTGCTGAAACACATGTTGTATTTAATTGGCAGGTCCGATTACCTTGTGACATTTCAGCTTTCTCCCTTTGTCATGTGGCTTAGCTTACTAGCCCCAGGGCCCAACCCTATCCCAACTTTCCAGGGCTGCTGCAGAAATTGGCCAATGGGGTGCGTGCTGCATTCTGTGCGGGGGGGGGGGGCAGTCACGGAGGCCTCCTCAAGGGAACATTTGTTCCCTTATCTCGGGGCTGTATAGCAGCTGGAACGGCTCTGGAAAGTTGGATAGGGTTGGGCCCTGAGGTCCAATCCCAGCAATGGGACCTACGGTACTTCTGAGCACAGAAGCATAATAAGATTGTGCTCTGAGAAACCTACAGCTATCTTCTCTGCAGGTACTTCATGTTGAGCCACTATGTAGCTTGCTCTCTTATTAGCCCACATAATCTGGTCACAGCAGGAGAATGCAGAGGTCCTCGTTGAACATGGGAGACTGACAGCCCAATCCTGTCTAGCAGGACACAGCGGTGCAAATAAGGCGCCCACGGCCCACCGCATCCTTCGCAGGATTGGGCCTGTTCTGGAGTAACCGGAGGCTTCCTCGGGGTAAAGGGACACTCATCCCCTTACCCCAAGTAGAGCCCCAGTTGCCCCAATGGGTCTATTTGAAGCTATTTTACTGGCGCATGTTTGAGCCGGCTGTTTAATGCTGGCCAGGCCCAAGAAGGGGGATAGGATTTGGCAGAGTGCGCCACCGCCAATCCCTCCCCCTTCCCAGACCTGTTCCACCCTCCCTACCCCCCTCCGCTGCCCGGCAGGGACTTACCTCTCTCCGCCATGGTGTTGCACCATTCTGCAGCGCTGGCAGAGCGGCACAAGCCTCTCCGCCAGCACCGCTTATTCGGCAGGTGCCGCAAACTTGCTTTCCAGCACATTTGCAACGCACCTTAGACCAGCAGAGCAATTGCTGCACCAGTCTAATTGTAGACAGGATTGCGCTGTGAGTGGATAACTGTGTTTTAGTGTCTCTAAATGTGTCTCTAAGTGAAGTGAAGGTTACACTTAACAAATGTTTGTGGGATTTGAAATTTCAAGGACTCTCCCAGCATTGCGAAGTTATTTGAGAGCTTTTTTTCTCTGATGAAAAAATAAATGAAATTTGAGATATTTATGAAGGATAAATAAATAGGACCTTTTCTTGCCCTCTTTGGAGGGAGGAAAATACACTTTACTGTATTATCCTTTAATAACAATCACGTATGTTTGTTTTTCTGCCAGAAAGAGGGTCTGCGATCCAGTCTTGCGATGGACGCCACTCTGCCTGCTGTGGCTGAAGAACTATTGAAGGAGATAGAAAAGGTTTTTCATGAGACGTCACATGGTACGTGGGGTGACCCTCATTCAAGGTAGCACGGGGATCTTGGTACGCAGGGGTTTTGACTACTGATACGGTTTTGCGTAGAAATTGGCTAATTTTGCATAATTTCACTGCCAAATGGGTGGGTTAAAGTATCTCTCAGTTGGCCACATTAAATTCTTGGAGATGAACAATCATTAAGTTTCACTGGGATGTCTTCTTGATTATGCTGTCTGTGCACCGCTTTTGCGTGGCAAATAGAGAGGTGGTCTCAGGGACTTCTCCACCCAGTGGCGTCGCTGGAGGTGGGGTGGAACGCTGAGTTCCACACCGCGCTGACCTCCGTGACCGGCACGAGGCAGCCCCGCCCCCTCGCCTTCGGAGCCATTCAGTGGGGCAAAGGGTTGCCTGCGCGTTGCCTTCGCCCCACTGAATGGCTCCAAAGGCAATGGGGCGGGGCCACCTTGTGCTGGAGTGTAACGGAGGTCAGCGCAGTGCGGAACTTAGCGTTCCGCCCCACCTCCTGCGACGCCACTGTCTCCACCATTGCAGAACTCCCCTATTTTGGAGGTTCTTCAAGGAAAATGCTTAAGCTCAGTTCCTGAACACATACTTTCTCATACAACCCCAGCTAACTGGACAGAGAGGCATCTTTTAAAGTGGAGTCCTCTTATATTTAGTAGGAGGGGGGAGCAACTGTCCCTCTTCACCCCAGCATGGCGCCTTTCCCAATGGCTGTTGGTGGAGTCTCTTCTGCATCTTTTTTTTTTTAAGATTGTGAGCCCTTTGGGGGCGGGAACCATTTATTGATTTATTTTGCTACGTAAGCTGATTTGTGAACTACGTTTTGTTGAAAAGCGTTATATAAGTATTCTAATTAAGAGTAGTTTTGGCTTTTAAATCAGGATGGAAGCAACTGTGAGGTTATACTGTTGGTAACTATCTGTCTTCATAAGGCGATGGATCTGCAGTGTTCCTCTGGGTTGGAAGCAAAGAGTAGTGTTGCGTCTGTGGCAAAAGTCTGCAGAGTGATGTGGGGACTGTAGGAAAATCTACCCTAGAAATATACCGTATTGGTCTGAGTATAAGACTCACTTTTTTCTCCTAATTTAAGTTTTTAAACTAGGGGTGCGTCTTATAATCAGGCTGTTGCAATAATGCCAGTGATTTAATTAAAAAAGTTTAATAGCACCAAACTTTAAGGGTGCGTCTTATAATCAGGTGCGTCTTATACTCGGGACAATACGGTACTTCAATTTTATACCACATTTCGTCAACTTCCTCTAATGAATCCTTGGAATTATAGTTTGAAGAGCATGTTGAGGTTTCTCCCGCTTGCAGAACCAGAGTTCCCAGAGTTCCTTGGGGAGGGAATCCCTATTAAACCAAATGAAATTTGTGATGTAGATAGTCAGTCAAACTTGAGTAGCATCCAAGACCCCCTTCTTGATCTTGCAGACTGAACTCGGAGGAAGGACAGTTGTAAATATATTTATGACTGTTTCGAGTTGGATAATTTATTAGAAGGCATCTACCTATTACCTGATGGGGGGCCCTGATCATATTGGGGCGGTGAGCGACCTACCTTTTTCACCACCACCGCCTGAGTCTCCAGCAAAAAAAAAAATATATTTTTTTTGCTGGAGACTGGCGACGACAAGGGTGATTTTGGGGGGAGGGGACAGGCTACGCTGGGGCGGTGATTGGGAGGCAACAGGTGATGGAGCAAGGGGGTTAATCAATATCCTTTTACTTGGCCCTTTAGTTTTGCTGATCTTATTCGGTTGCATTTTAAATTGTCAAATCCCATGGCAGGACCTAGCATTCTGATGTATAAGTGACATGCACCCACACATACGTGGGGCTTGGAATGCATGAACAATTGCCTGAAAATTGTAAGTGGGAGCCATGCTGGAGTTCACTTACACTTACAACCAATGTTCCCTCTAATCTTTCGAGGGGAGTGCGCGGAGCTATACAGTAGCTGCGCGGGGGCCGCTCCAGAACGTTTGCTGATGAGATCGTCACCAAGCAGCATGGGGCTTGAGTTCCAGCTGTGCGGCCGTGCAGCTTAGAGGGAACCGTAGATCCAGCTTAGAGCCAGGATGATGTAGTGGTTTAGGAGTCGGACATAGACCTGGAAGATCCAGGTTCAAATCACCGCTTAGTGAGCGGTGATTTGAACCTGGATCTTCCAGGTCTACGTCCGACTCCCAAACCACTCAGCCACGAAGCTTCCTGGGTGACCTTGGGCCAGTCACTATCTCTCAGCCCCACCGACCTCACAGGGTTGTTGTGAGGACAAAAAGGAGGGGAGGAAATATGTACACTACTCTGAGCTCTTTGGAGGAAGGGTGGTATAAAAATGTGGAAAAAAAAAAAACCACTGCTTATAACTCCGTACCCCAGAGGCTCTTGCAGGTGGTACTTGGCTTTTAAAAATAACCTTTTGAAGCTGTGCTTGGTCTCAGTTTGAAAGCCAGCATCAAAACGTTGCCAGTAAAGAAATGTGAAAAGCATCCACTACTGACCAGCAGAGAGTGCCACAGTGTAGCCAGCAATTATGGGATTGTTCTTAAAGAGAGCCAGAGAGAGGGTGGCACAAGCTGATTTTTAGGTCTTAGTCTGGTTCCTGCTATGGGCATGGAGGAATGATTGTTCTCTGCATGCTGGATTAGGGAGCTATTTCAATGACCCACACTCAATGTATTCCACACTGTATCTATTTATGTTTGCACCTAATCCTCCCTGGTGCCTGCAAATCCAGGGAGTCTATTATTAATAAAATACATTTTTGCCTGGGCGGAAACAACAAGAAATGCGATTCTTGTTGTTGGGTTGTGTCTTTCTTCAGAGGACTGCCTTGCTCGGTCACGTCGGGAGCATCTCCTGAACTTGGAGGTCTGTAGTGAATCTGTGTATTAATGAGAATTGCCGGAGAGCTGATGCATTGCAGTAGCTCAGAGAATGAGCTGTGATCTGGGAGGTCGCCAGTTCAAATCTAATTTTGGCCACACGGCCGCTTTAGGCAAGCCGTGCTCCCTCAGCCCCCGCCCCTCTCCTTTGGCAAGATGTGGCAAACGCTGGCCTACTTTACCAGGCCGTCGCAAGGATTGCCCTGTGGAGCACTTCGAACACGTCAGGTATTTTGTATATTAAGCCCTGTTCCAATCTTGTCTGTCGCACAAATCCTTGCCTCTAATACTAGTTATTTGCGAAGTAGATATGGTTATTTACTGATAAAATAAAGGTACTCTGCAGATGATCAGGGTATCCTCCTTGATTCCCTTTACCCTGAGGCTGCTTGGCTAGTTGTGGTTACCTGCTGTCTGTGCACACAGGGATGGTGGGGAATCTTCTGCATGTGACTGAAGGGGCTCTCCTAAAAAATAGGTATTTGTTGCTTAACAGTTTCAAGGCTAAGTTGCAGTTTGGAAAGCTCTTGGGAGCTATATTCTAGTGACCTGGGTTCAAAATGGGCAGCCCAGTCCTGCGCAGGACTGCCGCAGCTTGCAAAAGCACGCTGCGCCGGATCCTAGGCAGGATCAGGCCAGCGCTGGCAGAGCTGGGCCACACCTCGGGAGAAATGGACATTCGTCCCTTTTCACCGGGGAGAACCCCAGCAGTCTCTATAGGCCTCCTCGGATGTGCGCCAACAAATTGGCTGGTACACATTCAAGGAGCCACACTGGCCAGCCCCAGGACAGGGGATAGGATACTCCCTATCCCCACCGATACTCCCTCCCCTGTTCCATGTCCCCCGGATGCCTCTGTCCTGGCCCATCTGGTGCAGCTCTTACATGCACTGGTAGGCGCGGTGTTGTCCTGGGGCCTTCTGGAGCAGCAGAGGTAGCCGCTCCTCCAGCCACCTCTTGAGGAGGTGCAAACGTACCTTATGGCACATTGTGACACCTCCCCCCCCCCCGGGACTATAGTCCCGCTGGGGGATACTTACACAGGATTGCGCCATAAGTCATTCATTGTGTGCCCAGATCCTGCTTTATATATTGGGTTCTCTTTTGACTAGCAGATTCAGTTGTGAGTCAGACGACAGGGGAATGGGACAGGATCTCTCTTCTAGTAAGCTTTGAAATATCTGTATTCCTTCAATTTTAAATACATGGCTGGAAAACCCATAAATTGTACTTCTCTAGTGTCTCTTCTAGATGTTGCTGCCCCTGCAGTTGCCCTAGGGGCACTGAGTGGCAAAAGGAGAGATTGCATGGCAATATGACATACTATGAAAAGCTACATGTGAGGAAGACCAGATTGATGAAGAGCTGGAATGAGGGATAGGGTGATAGTCATTGTAGATATTTTCCTACTACCATCTAATTGATTGTAGAGAAAATACTTTTCAGAGGGACTCTGAACATGTGCAGAATGCCTCTCCTTCAAGGCTTTAAAAAAACTTGTGGTAGAAAGCGAGTTATATTCTTTTCCAGGAATATGAGACTTGGCTTGCTCTCCTGAGCTATCTAGTGTTACAGCCTTGTTTCATTTATCCAGGAATTATCCTTGTGTAAAATACCGTATTTTGTTCAGTCCTGTCTTCCGTCTGGTTGAGCTAGCAGGGGTGGAGGTTATGACTATGAAGGGCTCTTGCTGTAGCTTCCAGAAAGTAAGATTAAAAATTAGGTGTGAATGCATACTTTGTCATAGCCACAAGGGTACATTGCAGAAAATGAGGACCGTGTGAGAGAGAGAGAGCGCATTTGGTGCTCTGCTTCAAGCAACAAAATGTCTTGAGCTGGCACTGGTCATCCGTCTTCTAGCTGGTTAAATGTACTTAACCTCCAGATCTGTGCTTTCTGAGATAACAAAGAAAATGTGAGAGGAAGCAAATTTGTTAATAAAAGCAAACAATCCTTCTTAGGCTTTCATTTATTTTTCTCTGTTGCAGAAATATACCAGGCTTGCAATCGCCCATCAAATCAACAGGCGTGCTCTTTACTCTGTTTTAACCTCACTAATTAAAACCAACCCCCAAACTAGGTTGGTCTGCTGATTTAAATCTTTCAGCCCTACAAGAAACCCAACTTTCATTTCAGAAAAGAAAGACAAGTTTCTAGACCTGATATTCTTTTTATGTGTGGTGATGATAGAAGATGGTCCTAGGGACGTTTGACTCGATCCAGGCTTGATGGATGACTCAGAAAAATGCCTGTTGCTATGAGAAAGCAGTGGACAATGTCCACTGGACATACCTAGAAAATGGGGTAGGTGGGGGTGGGAGAGAGACAGCACCAGAGGTCTTATTGATTTTGATGGAGTTAACTATCAAGCAGGCATGCTTAGGATTGCAGCCATATTTTAATTTCCATGTTGTTTGTTTTATTTTTATTTATTTATTTTTATTCATTTTTCACATTTTTATACCTCCCTTCCTCCAAGGAGCTCAGAGTGGTGTACATATTTCCTCCCCTCCTTTTTGTCCTCACAACAACCCTGTGAGGTAGGTGGGGCTGAGAGATAGTGACTGGTCCAAGGTCACCCAGGAAGCTTCGTGACTGAGCGGGGATTTGAACCTGGATCTTCCAGGTCTACGTCCGACTCCCAAACCACTAAAGCACCTTTCATTAAACAGTTTCAAGGCATCCCAAAAAGTCAGTAAAGACCACATACCCAAGCATCCCTGTGCTTAGTCTTAAAAAACAACCACCAAGATTTGGTGATATCGTCAAGGTACTTGATTGGAAAAGTAGAACCCACCTGGCCATCACACCCGTTTGTCTAGGGTGTGCAATCCAATCCAGCCATGTGCCAATTTGTTTGCCAATCCTGGAGGAGGGGTAGCTATTCCAGAAAGGAAGAAGGACCCCAATCCATATCCAGCACATGGCTGAATGGGAATGATGTTTTTCCAACAAAGGACAAGACCTGCTTGCCAGCAGCTTTTTGAGTTGCTGAACCTGCATAGGAGCTTCTGGGGATTTAAAAGTATCCAAAAATAGGGGGGAAGTCATGGCATTCATCATCACAGATGGGGGTTAACTTTGATGCATATCACTTGCCAGCACCTTGAATTGAATCAGAAGTTAACTGTTTGTTTTTTCCCTTTCTCTTTTGCAGTCCCCGACGACCACCTCCGAGCGTGAGTACCTCTTTTAGTTGTTGCTTTCAGCATTTTATAACTGACTTAATAACGGCACCTGATGCTTAACATTTATGTAACTTTTGTTTTTAGCTTTTGGAGCAGTGCACCCTATCTTTGTAACCCTTATGACCCCATCGTGCGGATTCGAACTGCTGACCTTTCAATCGACAGCTCATGGTTCAGCGGTTTAACCCACTGCGTCACCCCGTGGCCCCAATCCTTATGACAGCATGTCCCAAACTTCTGATGGCAGAGGCACACATCTTCTGAATTAGAATGGAGGCATTCTTGCACCTGGCAAGGTTTACTTTTGGCTTATGTAAAAGGAGTTACTGCACATCTACGTTATGCCAAATTAGAGTTGCCCACCTTTGGATGAGCCTGTCCTGTGTTGTCTCTTCATGAGAGGTGGGCGTCCTGATTGGAGGGACATAAGCCCAGAACAGTGATTTCAGGCAAAGAGGTGGGGCAGGCTTCATGCAGACATGCTGTGTGGATGGAGACTGTGGGCTGCTCACAAGAGTCTTTACCCGTTTTATTTTTGGTGATATGTAAATCGGGAATCACTGCCTTATAACAACCCTTTGAGGTAGGTAGGTCAGTCTCCTTATCTCCATATTGCAAGTGTGAGAAGGAGCCGAGGTCAAGAAATCAGAAGTTTTTAGTTTAGTGTAGATAAGGTTTTAGTTTAGTTCACATTTCGTTTTTGTTAGACATTGGCCATAGCAAACAAACCCCAAGCAGCAAACAAACCCCAAGCAAAAATTACAGCAAAGGAAAAATCAAGGAAACCAGTCAGCAAGAAATAAGACTTTTTTGATCACAAAAGAGTATAGTAAGACAGCCTATAAATGCATCCTGTTGTTGTTGTTGTTGTTATGTCAACAATCTGTCTTATATTCAAATAGTAGACACCACTATCTAGATCACACAAAGCCTGGCACCAGTGGATGGCCCTACTGAGGCACAAGCTGGGGTCCATGTCCACAGAAGGGCCCGATACTGAACATCCCCATCCTATTGGCTGTCAGGGAAGACAGCAGGGAGGAAGTGCCCATGCAAGACCACATTCCTCTCTTCCCTATCCAGCCAATGGGCATGTTTCTCTCAAACAGCAGCCCTGCTGCTGCACTTGGGAAACATCCCCACCCCATTGGCTGGTGCAGAAAAGAGGGAGGAGAAAGCAGGACTCGTGGGAGCATTTCCTCCTTCCCCTTCTCTCTGCTGGCCAATGGGGACATGCCTACCTGCCCAGAGATAAGTTAGCAAGTGGACACAAGCGAGGGAAAGAAAGCAAACAAGGAAGCTGGGGAGGGAAGGAGGAGCGAGGGAAATCGGGGGGGGGGGGGACCCAGCACTGACCCTGGGGTACCCTCTGTTGCATGGACGTCAAAATAATGTTTTCTCTGCTTTGCAGCTGCAAAGGAAAAATTTGCTGCGATTTGAAGGATTTCTCCTGGGAACATTCTGGTTTTGGTTCTTAACGGGACCAAAGGCATGCATCCCCCCAGGGGTTCCTAATATAGCTGTTAAGATTTTATTCTGACGAAACCAGAATAAATAATCAGTTGCTCCTCAAAGCCCCTGACATCAGTGCTGTATCAGATCTGCGAGTACAGCTGGGTATCGAAGACTGAAGGGTAACGAACCAGAGACTCCTTGATTCGGGCTCTGAACCTTTCCACTGCAGCAACTCTCAACTTGAACATGAACTCTCTGCTTGGCCACCACTGCTTAAATTGTCTGCCTAAAGTTGGGCTTTCACACTGTGCTTCTCCCCCCCCCCCTCCTTTGTACTTTCAAATTGTTCTCTTTTTGACAGTAACAGTTGTAGGTGAAGACTAAAAAGTCGCAAGCTGGATGCTTGTGATCATGTCATCAGTTGTGAAGCTTGGCATGCCTCTCAGTGAGTGCTCACGCTCAGTGGTAACGCTTCCTGCGTCTTGCCCTGCCTGGGCCCGCCCGAGACTTCCTGGTTCCTGAAGCAGCATGCCAAATGCCACCCCCATTAGCCTGTCCTGGCAGCATGCCAGTTGCTATCGCTCCTCCTCCCACTCCCTAAATTCAAAAAGAAAGAAGAGACTAGAGCAGAAGAGGAAGTCTGGAGGAGAGGAGAGTGGTAGGCTAGAGTTTCCAAGACTGAGTGGTGGAGGCAGAAGCCAATGCCAATCTGGCGCCTGAGGCAACAGCCTCAGTTGGCCTCATGGATGGGCCAGCCCTATATCCTTTCTCCTCATGCAACAAACTTTGAGGTTTTTCACAGTGCAGTTGCACTGTTCGAAGTTGCTACTCCAGCATGGACAGTATCCTTGCCAAAGTAGAACCCTAGGGATCTCTGATGTTGCCTTACACCTAAGGGCCGTTCTGTCTTGCTTGGTGCGGTGTGAGGAATTCAACGCACATTCGAGAGCCCCGTGTAACGGCCCTTATACACCTCAATTCCTCATTCAGCTTGGCCAGCAAAAGAAAAAGGGGGAGGTCCTCTTATACCAAGGGCCAGCAACCTAAATGTGAGACTTCCTGGCCCTCAGTCCCTGGTGAAGTCCATCCCTTTGCCCTCTTGTGCCTCAGATTCCTTGAGAGGGGAGGGGGTTGAATCGCCCTCCACCTCTTAAGCACGGCCTGGAGCTCTCCATTAGCCTGTCCTTCCTATCTCCTCGTCCTGCATGCTACTGACTAAGTGGTCTCTTAGAACTCCCCATGCTCAGCTGTGCCCAGTTTCCCCACCCTTCCTCTTAGTTGCCACAGTGACCAGGGAGGGGTGGAAACAGGAATCGCTGCTCCTCCCAAGAAGGCAAAGAGCACTTATTTGTTCCTTCCCATGGCTCCAACAGCATCCCTTCGGCTGTCTGAGGCGTTGTAGCTGTCCCCATTGGCTGGAAATGGGCCACATCACCTTGACATGTCGCCAACCACTGCAAACCCAGACATTCAGCAGGCCACCTTAGGACCAGGCTGCTAAAATGAGTCATGTCACTAGTCCTTATGCTTATCAAGCATTGCCTGAAAAAATGTGGAGAGAGGATTTTCTGCTAGAAAGGAAAACTGGATCTGAGAAATGCTGGCTTAAGCCTGATGGGAGCATCAGGTCAGTAATTATTTGGGGGAGATGCCCCAGGATATGGATCCATCCCTCTGAGAGGAGAGAAATATGCATGCAGGACTCCTGCCTCCTCCTCCTCTCTGCTGGTCATCCTTGCCTCCTGATAACAAGGAAGCCGCTGATATGGAGCAGAGCATCACACTAGAGAACAGACTCTTCTGTATTGGCTCACAGAGTCTTCTGGTTCCTTTCCCACAATCCCTCTCTGGACTTTCCTGCAGCAACTGTTCTGTGTTGACTTGGCATCTGACTTCCTGCCGACGTGAAGACAAAAAGCTCTTTAAGCGTGAAATGAAAGAGGAAGGGTGACGCTCGGATCCTAAATTTGGAAGCAGCCATTGTTCTGGGCCCTCAGAGCTCCTTTAGCATCATCTCTGGCAAAGCCTGTGTCCAACAGTTGGCTGCCCTTCTCTTGTTCTGCAAGGATGGGAGCTGCTCGATGCTTCCTTTCCTTTAGGAGCTTTAGGAGCAAGTTCATCTGCAAGGCCTTCAGTGGTGGTGATGTAAAAATTAGGGTCAGCCGTGCTATGTCCTGTTGAAAATCTCTGAAGTACTGTCTTGGACTCTGGGGTGGAATCGGAGCCGTATTTCCCAGAATAGAAGTACATCTTTCTGGTGCTGTCTTTAGCCTGTACCTACAATCACTTCCTTAACATTTACTGCTACAGTCACTTGAAACATCATGCCTAAACCCATATGACTCACCAGGCCCCTCTCTTGCTCACAAAGTCCTTGTGACCAGCTGAAGCCGGGAGGATGGTCTAAAATACCAGCTAAGCTTCTGACTCTGTCATGCAGGGGGTTATCCCCTTGCTAATTGTACAGCCTCTCATGACGTCGTTGGCCATTCAAAGAAACCGTGTCATCTGCAGATTACTCTCTTGCAGCAAACATTAAATATGTCTCTCCGCCGCGGGATTTGCAGGAACGCTTTTCCTCCCATGAGATTGGTGAGCGCTTGACCACCTTTGCAAACCTTTCCGCCAAAGTTCCTAGCCCATGAAAACATTTCTTGGCTGTATCTGTGTAAGTGATTTGTAGCCCCAAAAGGAGAGAGAAACTCCTGGCCTTTTCTTAAGCTAGACTGCCTGATCATCTGGAGAAGGGATGTTGCTTGTCACAAGGTAGCCAACACTGGGGCTTTCCCATCTTTTCCGGAAATATCTTTTTCCTTAGCTGTCCTTCCTTTTTTTTTTCTTTTTTTTTTTTAACTAGACATCTAACCTGGAGAAGGGTTCTGGAGAACTCAAAAGTTTGCCCACTACTATGCAATTCTGCATTTGGTCCTAATATGAGTTAATGCATTGTATTCCTTCACTGCTGCTGTTGCTTTTGGATGTTTTTTTCTAATGGACTATCACGCCTGCTTACAATTTTTATCCACATAAATGTAATACTATATTATACCTGCCAAAGGCTACCACAATCCATGAACAGACCACCATTCCAAATGTATGCATAAATTTAAAACCCTGTCATATTCCGTTCGATATTCTCCCTTTACAGGTTTAAAACACATGTGCGCATACTAGTGAGAAACTTTAAAAATGCCCCAAGTGTACCTTTTTCATATTTAACATTGGTAAAATTACACACCGAAATTCAATATCAAAAAGGGTTAAACCAAATTAAAGCCTAGTGATCTCTCCCATTTGAAACCAGTTTTGATCTGTAATGTAGGTGTGACCCTCGGATTGTATCCGTCTTGCAAACTTTGCCCATTTTCGACTGAGTTCATCTGTCCTGGCTTCAACACCCAACGAACTCCGTTTTAATTCTGTTAGACAGCTGGAGTCCTCCACCACAAAATTCGTAGCACCTTCCCAAAACTGTCCTTCCCACAATTCCCAGGGGTTTTAAATGTATCGAAAGCTGATCTAGCGTATTGCAGCCTAACCCAAAGTTTCTTTTTTCCTAGACTTAAATTCATCTTTGGTGGTTCCGCCGTCCCAGCTTTAGACTTGGTAGATTGCCAGGCAGTCACACGGATTGTGTCTCCTAGTGGAAGGACATTGTATCAGGTATGGCGCCATGCTGTTTTCTTTGCACATCTTCCCGGGGCTGTATAATTGGAGATGGGTGTGAGTGAAGTGAGGACACTTCCTCCTCTGCTCCGTTCCCTTCTTCCTCTTTGAATCCACGGAGAAAAGCAGTAGGGATGAAGGCCTTCTGTTGGTGCTCTGTTGGGGCCAGGGCAGTATTTGGCATGCTGCCTCAAGTGCTGGGACATCTTCTGCCGGCCCTGTATACCCCCAGTGTGTGTGACGATCCTGCTTAAGGCACGGAGCCCATCGCAGCCCTTCACAGTGAAACATGGTTACAAGAAACGAGGTCTTCACAGTGTTGGCTCCCTCATTGTTTAGTTTGCTTCCTAAGGAAAGCCTCCCAAGTTGACTGACTTTTGACGTGGCTTTCAGAAACTGCTGAAGACCTGTTTTGTTTTGTTTTTTAATGGTCATTTGCTGCTTCAGTTGGACTCCTGAGTATACGATGGACTAGTTTTACAGCCTAATCCTGTCTAGCAGGATGCGGCGATGCACATAAGGCGCCAGCCACATCCTATCCAGGATTGGACCTGCCCCGGCGCAGCCAGCGGCCTCCTCAAGGTATAGGGATGTTTGTCCCTTTACCCTGAATAATACGCCAGCCACCCTGATGGGGCTACTCGGATGTGCATCAGCTATTTTGCTGACGCACATTCGAGAGCCCCGTGTAACGGTGGCCAGGCCCGGGAAGGGGGATAGGATATGGCGGAGGAGGCCGCTGCCAATCCCTCTCCATTCCCAGGCCTGGCCGACCAATCCCATCCACCCCCGAAATGTCCTGTTCTGCCCGCCCGCCCCTCCACTGCCTGGCGAGGACGTGCCTCTCCGCTGCAGCAGCGCTCCATCCCGCAGTGCCAGAGGAGTGGCGCAAGCCTCTCCGCTGGCGCTGCTTACTTTTCGGATGACACAAACGTGCCTTATGGCACAGTCTATACTTGCACAGGATTATGCTGTTAGTCAATTGGTGCTATGTTGGGTTTGCTGCATTTCGGAAATGTTTTACTCTAGCTGTCTTAGTGGAGCTGTCAAAGTGGCGTACAGCGAGGAGTTTTGAAAAACAAAAACACTAAATAAAACCAAAAAAATGAAAAGCATTTTCCACCTCGAACAAAAGAGATCTTTCCTCTTTTGAAATAGCAGCAGCAGCAGCAGCAGCAGGATAGGTTATCTTTCAGCCTGAACTTTAACACAAAAGAAACAGATCACTCTCTCGTCTCAGGCTAGGAGGGGGGTGGCCCTGTCCCCCTCCTCTGCCCTTCTCGCAAATCCAGAGTCATTCCAGCTGGATTAAAACATCATCTACGTTGATTGAGACGCGATCCTGGAGCAATGTTGTAATGAGGACAGCGATAAGCCAGGAGGAAGGAGGCAGCCAGGCGGGGTGAGCAGCGGAGAGAGATGATGCCGTCTCTCAGTAGACAAGGCGTCTGCCTAGGCTGTGTTGGGAGATAGAGAGCTGTCTCCAGCTTCTTAAGAAGACGTAAAAAGCTGGTTTTGTAACCCTTATGAAACATCAGCAGACTTCCTCCCACTCAAATAAACGGAAATTGTCTTAAGTCTGGGACATTTGCTTACCGAGTCTTACTAGAAGTAGCCTTGAGGCCCCTGCATGCCAGTGGCAAGCTCCTTCTGAAATGTATGGGACTTCAGAATTTCATATCTAGATTTCCTCTAGTTATGGGGTGGCTCAGGCACCTGTTGTTCGGGGCCTGTTACCTGGGATCGCTGCTAGTTGTGGGTTTTCAGATGCTGCTGTGCACCTCCATGTCTGTGTTTTGGTGTCCTAGAAGGGCAAATGGCAGCAGTTCCAGGCCACTGACAGCTGGAAGGAACACTGCCGGACACTCCAGGGGGTAGAGAGAGGTGTGGGGGTGATGAGGGCCAAGGCTGTGGGTGCTTAGCGGATCTGACCTGGCCCAGAGCCCATCTTTTGAGAAGTGGAGAACTAGGCCACTCCCTGGCATGGCATACTTGTTCTCAGGCCTGGTGTAATTAAAGACATTTAAATAGCAGCCATGGGGAGTTGATCTGGACTGCAGTGCGTGGGGTGGGAGCATTTAATCCTGCCCCACTGTGTCATGATCCCAACAAAGATTGCAATAAGAGCTTCCCTCCTGGGGCTAAAGAAGCTGCTGCAGGAGGGTGTTTGAAACCATGGTATGAAAAGGGCAAGCTTAGTGACCCCTCCCCACAGTTCTGATCATGATCTCACACATAAGCCCCTGCAGCTGCAATTGAAGTTGCAGGGAGTGGGGATGAGATGGGGGCTGGAGTTGGCATTTTAACATAGCTGGCGTGTTCTTTGGCCCTACGTTCTAGTGTGATGAGAGAGGGATATAACGGTCTGTTTTCTTTCCCTTTCATAATCCTGGATTTGGGGGCCATGCAGCAGAGAAAGGCAGTTAGGGAGGCTCTACCTTCACAGTCCCTGGCATGGCTTTGGAAAAAAAGAAGGTTCATGTTGTAGGAGATGGTTGAGGTTGCGGGATCTTGGTATGTTTGGCCTGGAGAAGGCTGAGAGGGGATACAATAGCACAGTGTTTCTCAAACTGTGGGTCGGGACCCACATGGTGGGTTGCGGCCCGATTTCTGGTGGGTCCCAGGTGATGGAAAGATCAGATAAGTAATTGCCACAAGCCCTGAGTCTATTCAAAAATCAGATAGCTACTAATTGCCCTTCAAAGAGCTGGACTCCTGCAGTTTGCAATATAGCTGCTAATTACCCTGCAAGCTGCTGAACTATTATCTGATTTATTTCTAGATCGCCTTTTTTTTTTTTTTTTAAAGTCTTGTAAGACTAGGTGGATCCCAATAGATTGTCATTTTAAAAAGTGGGTCCTGGTGCTAAAACGTTTGAGAACCACTGTGATAGCGCTCTTCCAATGCCTGAAGAAGGAACAAACTTGTTCTCGATGGCCTCTGAGAGTAGAACTAGATCAAATGGGTACAAACTGCAGGAGAGGAGATTCTGGTTGGATATTGGGAAGATATTCTTGACGGTGAGGGCAATTTGACAGTGGTGTTTGTGGGGGCGGGGCCAGCAGCAGCAGTGATCCTGGGGATTGCTGCCCCCGAAAACACCCCCAAAACCACCGTTTTTGTCCTTACTTGGGGGCGAAAACCGGAATTGTCCAAAAATCGCCGTTTTTCAGCGATCCGAAGATCAGGAGGCCTGCAGAGGGTTGCCCAGGCCTCCCCGGAGCACCCCCAAGCCCCAGTAAGGACAAAAATGGAGGTTTTGGGCACTTTTGCAGCAGCGGTGCCGGCGATCCCCTGGATTGCTGCCACCGTGCTGTCCCCTGCCCCTTAAGGGGGCAGGCGACAGCTTTTGTTCTCAATGGTGGGTCACGACCCACAGTTTGAGAGCCACTGCTCTAGGAGGATTCCTGAAGGGGGGTGGACTAGCTGATCTTCTGGGTCCCTTCCAACTCTATGACGAAAAGATCTCGCTCTCTCTTTCTCTGCCCAAAGTCCTGGAGCGTCGCTGCCAGTCAGAGCAGACAGTTCTGGACTCTGGACCAATGGTCCAGCTTGGTACAAAGCTGCTTCAGTGAAGTTGATGGACCAGCATGCTTTGACGGGGGTGGGTGGGTTCTGTAGTAGGGAACTGCAGAGCTGAAAGCAAAGTCGGGCCACAGAAACTCAGAAAGTATAGGAACAAATAGTGGGAGGGGAAAGCAATGCTGGTGGGAGAGACTCCATCCAGAGTTTTGCACCCTTCAGAAGTTGGTTCAAGTTTTCAAAAAAAAAAAAAAACCCGCTACATCCACCTTTGCTATTACAAAAGGCAGGCCATTGGGGCTCCTACAATACTGACCCCTCTCCTTTTGCTTATCGTCTGCCTGATGAAGAGTCCTATAGGATTCAAAGTGTCACAGTTTGCTATTTTTATTTTTCGGGTGGTCCTAATAACGACATTACCCACGTTTGGATTGTGGACTTTCTTTTTAACCAGGGAGGAACCTCTCATTTTTACACAGCCTGTCCCTGTACTCCTGTCCCAGTAACCAAAGCAATCCCAGAAAACGTCCTGCCTCATTCGCCTCCATGTGTTTTGGCCACAGAGGGGGAAAATGCTGGTTGTCTGGCCAGCGTAGGGCAGCCAAGGGCTCAGATGGTGTGCCGGACAGGCTGCCTCCTCCTGCTTGTGTTCTCTGTAACGTCTGATTTGTTTGTTTACCTCTCTCTGATCACCTCAAGCACTTTAAAAAATAATAATACTCATTTTAATTACCTATTGTTGTGGCAGCCTGCCCCAAAGGAGTCATAAATGAATTAAACCTGCCAGGCTGAAATATTGTCTGTGGCTCCTGGGCTGAGACGTACAGGGCTGGATTAGTTGCATGACGGATGGCGCTGGGAGCCAAGCAGTTGTGTCTGTTGGTCACGTGCCAGTGTTTCCTGGGATGCGTAGGTGGTCAACTCTGTTTTTCCTATACTTCCACAGCAGCAAAGCCCATGTCTTTCACTGCATGCTACAGGAGTGACTTGAGAACTGGAGCGACTGTCTGCTGGCCGCTGGCCAGTTTTTCCTCCAGTGTGTAGGTGGCTGATATCCCTATCCCAAGTCGGTTTGGGGCTGCCTAGCTGGGAGGTGCACTGCTGCCGCTGCCACTGCTACCTCGAATCCTGGAGAACGTCCTTGTGTCTGATGCCACAGACCAAACGTAGAGTGGGAAAGGCTCACTCTCTGGAACTGGGCATGTAAAAGTACAACACACACACACACACAGACACCCCGAGACACCGACACCGTTTTTCACCCTATGTTAGGACACAGCTTTGAAGATTCTCCCACCTAAGAACATCAGAAGAGCCCTGCTGGATCAGGCCAAAGGCCCCTCCAGTTTCCTGTATCTCACAGTGGCCCCACCAGATGCCACAGGGAGCACACTAGACAACAAGAGACCTGGATCCTGTCCCTTGCACCTGGCATACAGAGAACCTACTTCTAAAACCAGGAGGTTGCTTATGGCTTGTAACCTGAGATGGACTTTTCCTCCATAAATCCATCCAATCCCCTTTTAAAGGCATCTAGGCCAGGTGCCATCACCACATCCTGTGGCAAGGAGTTCCACAGGTTAATTGCATGCTGGGTGAAGAAATACTTTATTATTTTGTCTGTTCTAACTCTCCCTCCACTCAATTTTAGTGCATGTCCCCTGGTTCTGGTGTTGTGCGAGAGGGAAAAGAACTTTCCTCTATCCACTCTCTTCATCCCAGGGATAATTTTATACGTCTCAATCATGTGTGTGTGTGTGTGTGTGTGTCCCCCTTATGTACCTTTTTTCTAGACTGAAGAACCTCCTCCAAGGAAAACAAGGAAACGAGAATATAGGCGTAGTCTCCCCCCCTCCCCCCAGTCCTTGGCACAAGGAAAACCATTCTCAAGATCTCCACCAAGCCAAGAAGTCCCTTCTTTGGAGCCTCAAAGGAAAAAGCTCTCCGAGCTGCTTCAGGAGCCAGACCAGGGGCTTCATTCCTCCAATTCTGTTGTTATCTAGAACTTTAAAAAAGAATATTTCGTGAGCCAGAATGGTTGATACCAGAGACAGAGCACTGACTGCTGATGAGGAGAGCAGCCCACAAAATTCCCTGGGGGAAACCTCTGCACGAGTGGGCCTTAGTCACAGTGACTGCATCGTTACAATTCAGCTATTGACTTTGGCAGTTTCTTGTCTTTCTCCTACAGCTGGACTCGCTTGTGTGAGCTAGCTAGAGCGTGCTACTCGATCAGCACTTGCTCGCCATCCCATGCAGCTTCATCAGACTTTTGCAGAACGTTCCCCAGCCCAGTTAGCATAACGCACTCGGTCTTCTTTCTCTCACTTTTCACAGGTGCTCGGCAGCTCCAGGAAACTCTACAGTTGCTATGCCTCCTGCCACTTTTGCCCTTGCCCAGCTTTCACATTCTCTGTCCTGCGGAAGGGTGACAGTCTTATGGTGAGTCCTCTAGGCAGGAGGGAGAGATAAGCCACAGCAGCAAGGCAGGGGGAGTGAATTGTAGCAGAAGGGGGGGTGTTCAGAGTAATGGTGATTCGCACTTTTCGCTCCTGACGCTTGGGTTTCATTCAGCTTTTGCAAGGATGGAATAACATCATGAGTGTCAAAATAACATGATGAGTAACCGTAGAGCAGAGAGAGAGAGGTCTGCCTGTCTGTCTGTGGATTGGTGTGCCGGCCTGGACAAACTGTAGGCATGGCTTTGCTGGCTCAGGCACAAAGCCTATCTGGTCCAGCATTGTGTCTCCACTAGTGACCAGCCCCCGGCCTCTGGAAGCTCATCAGCAGCATATGACGGTGACGGCTATCCCCTGTTCCTTGTCCTCAGTATCTGGGGCTCAAGGAAGTATGTAAATTTTACAGAAATAAAATAGATCTCCATTCAGTTAAAAAGAACACTCCAGACAATTTTCAAAAAGAACCTGCCTCTGTACATGGAGAATTTGTTAGCCAAAAATGGTTCATGCATAGCCTTCAGCCCTGATCCATCAGGTCAAAAGTGCATTTACAGCGCAATCCTATCAAAGTATAGACTGGCGGAGTGTCGACACTGGGTATTGCAAACGTGCCATAAGGCACGTTTGCACACCCAGAGAGTAAGCGGCGCCAGCAGAGAGGCCAGCGTGGCTCACTCTACCCTGGACGGAAGCCACCACCTAAGGTAAGTCCTGCCCAGGCAGTGGGGGGGGAGGGCTGAACAGGGTATTCCAGGGTGGGTGGGATTGGTCAGCTGGGCCAGGGACAGTGGGGTGGGATTGGTTAGCAGGGCCAGGGGCGGATCCTCGACCACGGACAGGGGCTGATCCTCAGCAGCACGCTCCGCAGAATCCTATCCCCCGTCCCGGGCCTAGCCAGTGTTGCACCACCGGCTTGAATGTGCATCAGCTGGCGCACTATATAGCTGGCGCACATTCAAGTAGAGCCACAGGCTCTACTTAGGGTAAGGTTCTACTGAGGCTCTACTTAGGCTAAGGGGGCAAACTTCCCTTTACCCCAAGGAGTACTCCAGCTGCACTGGCGCTGACCCAATCCTGCATAAACAGGATTGGGCTGTCCGTCTAGTATCCTGTTTCTCACAGTGGCCAACCTGTGGGAAGGGCACACCAGTAACACCCGCCCATTGATTCCCCAGCATCAAGACACAGAAGGTATACTGCCTCTACACATGGAGGCTTAGCTCTATATAATCATGTCTATTACCAGCTGTGTTTATATGAATTGTTGTTGTTCTGGTGTGACTTCTTTGATAGAGGGAAAATGAAGCTATTGTTTATAATCCCTCCTTTTGGAGAGGAAGGCTGTGATTCTGCAAGACGACGAGGGTCCCATTGATGCAGCTGTACTGGACTCTTTGCACAGTCAGTACAATTCCAACGGAGTTGGTAAGATTTACAGCCGCTTAACAGCACAATCCTAACCAACTTTCCAGCACAGATGCAGCCTCAATGCAGCCCTGAGGTAAAGGAACAGAGGTTCCTTTACCTTGAGGAGGCCTCCATGACTGTCCCCACCACCACCAGATGCAGTGATGATGATGGTCCAGGCACCTTCCTGAAGCGAAGCACATGTGGCCAGTGCCTGGATGGGAGACTCCCTGCCACCCCCACGATGAGCATTACCTTGAGTTCCCTGATGGAAGGCAGGCGGGATGTCCATGGAATGCATGAATAAACAGTTGAGCAAACTGAGGTAGGCGTTGCAGCATGCGAGGTTTTGCACTTCATAGCAGTGTTCATTGTTAAGCAAACCATTGGCATTCTCCTTCCCCTCCCACCTCTGCTGGGCTTGAAAGTTTTGCATCTGGCCCTATAGCTGCAAAAGAAGGAACAGAAATAAAAAGAAACTTTTGAAAAACTTGGGGCACTGCCCCTTCCCCACAAATGCAAGGACTGGAGCGGTTAAGGAGTGTGAGTGGGCTTGAATTTATTTCCTTCAGAAGTCAATTATCTCTAGATAAATTTGAAGAGATTTGGAAATCATTCTTAGATATTTATGCATAATGTGTGTGTGTGTGTGTGTGTGTGTGTGTGTGTGTGTGTGTGTGTGTGTGTGTGTGTCAAGATCATAAAATGTGTAAACATATGTACAACTATTTAAATGAAAAATTAAAAAAAACCAAAAACAAAAGCTGTGAGTGGGCTTGGTTGGAGGCCAAGTCATACCTGCAGTGTGCAAAAATCTCCGCCCCCACCACTGTTGCTGCCTCCTCCTAGCCCGCCTGGAGGTGCAATACAATCCTCTTGCCCACCCCCTGCCCCCTTACCTCCAGGTTCAGCGCAACCTGCTTCCTCTGCACCGGTCCTGTTTCCTATAACCAGGAAGAGCGGAACATGTGGAAGCCTGCCCAACATGTGCTGCTCATCCTGTTGGTTTGAAACAGGACAACACAGAGGCAGGAGGAAGCTTGGAGGTAAGAGAGTGGAGCGGCAGGAAGTGGGTCACATTTGTGTCCTGCTCCATCTGTCTTTGCCCACTTAGCTGCACGCTGCCACATGGACAAAGAGGAAGAGTGTGGTAGCTTTTAGGATGAGGGGCTGGGGATTGGAGAGCTAGGCTCTGTGCGCCAGAGGGTGGGTGGTAGAAAGACATGGGGTGCAGGCACTCATCAATTTGCCATTCCCCCCCCCCCCCCAAACCCTGAGCCTTTCAGGTCTCTTCATGGAGAGGCCGACCCTGGCTATGAGTCAGAAGGTCCTCTTCAGATCTCTCTTGCACTATAAAGTTGCTTGGTTGCCACAGGTAGGGCACAGTTGTCAATGCTTCTTCTAATATTCTCTACCTTACTGAGCTATTCCTAAGGATGCCTGAGAATATATAGTGGTGTTGATGAGAAAAGCTGTGTTGGTGCCAGATGTGACGTACTACAGAGCCTTCTCCATGCCTGTTTCCTTCCCTAATGCCACCACGTTGGAAATGCAGCCAATTGAGCACTTGTGGGAAAACCATCTGCTACCCAGTGGTTGCCTCAACAGGCGAGACAGTGTGGGGCTTTCCCCCTCCAGGCATCCTGGTCATGTGGCCGGTTCTTTTTCTCTTCCCATGCAGTGTAAGCATCTTCTTGCCATCTACCTGAGCCGGGCCATGGGGACCTGCCAGGAGCTGACTGTTCCAGACAAGCAGCTGACAAAACTCCTACTGCCAGAGGAGGAGGAAGGAGGCTGAAGACTCCCACCTGGGCTAGAGAGAGAGAGAGAGAGAGAGATCAAGCTGGATGCTTCATGGCTCATCTTGGGAATAGCCCCAGCTGTCCATGTTGGGTTCTACTGAGGGAATGGAGATTTGTGAAGACTTTTCTACCCCTCACATTTTTAACTGTCCTCCTGAGGTTGCCTGTGATTCCATGTGAAGTGCTGAAGGGACATTGGCGTGTGTGTGCGCGTGTGCGTGCTGTAATCGCTTGTTTACCTGGCATGAGTATAGGTAGAGAGTAATAATTTAAACTTCTGAATACAACGTTGTGTCCTCTGGGGTGAAAGAGGGAGTGTATGTTTTACTCTCCCAGCAGCACCAAACACAGCTGCAGTTCTAGAAGCAGACTGATGTGGCTGCTGCAACACTCCAGGTCTGCGGGGCAGGCCCATGCTGGGTGTGGAATTTGGCTTCTTGAGCATCTCCATTAGGGAAGGGGTTAAAAAATGTTGCCCTAGGAACTATCCTAAGATTTGTATACTGCCTTTCTGTATATAACTTTGTGTCCTCTGGGGTGAAAGAGACCCTAAGGCAACCACACAAGCGAAACTAATCAAATTATATAAACTAAACTAATAACAGCCTAAAGAATAACCGTCATCATAGGCTGGTGAGAAACCACAGCAACAACTGAGTCAGCCCAGTGCGAAGGCACAACAAGGGTGCCCTTCACTACCTTCCTAAAGGAAGCAAGCAACAGCACCAGGCACGCCGGGGGGGGGGGGGGGGGGAGATACCGCAAGTAGTGCCAGGACCTCCCTTTCCTGACTACCCACAAACATAACCTCCCACAGTGTGAAGGCCAAAGCCGAGCTACCCCCAATTGCCTCAGTGGGCATATACAGGTGTTCCCCCCCCTTAATGACGTTCTGCTTAATGACTCCCCGCATATACGATGGGGGTCATTAGCAGAATGTCATGGGTTGCTTTCCCTACCTTTTCGAAGCTTGAGGCCTGTTCCTGGCCTCTGCAGGCCTCAGAATGGCCCATAGCGGCCTCTGTAATGCACTTCCGGTTTGCTCCAAAAACCAGAAGCGCCTGTGGGCCATTCCAAGGCCTGCAGAGGCCAGGAACAGGCCTCCAGAGAGGCCCACAACCAGGGAGAGGCCTCAAACGACTGGGTTACAGGAACGTATCCCCGTGAAGCGGGGGGCACCTGTAAATGCATACATATGGAGTCAGGTCAGGTCCCCTGAACGAAAATCTCTTAGGGTCATAACTAGCCCCTTGAAATGGGGCCAGAAACAAATGGAGGAGCCTTTGCAGATCAAGCAAAATTGGAGTCATGCGATTTGAGCAACAGATCCCCAGTTGTGTTCTGCAGAAGCTGTAGCTTCTTTAAGAGTAGTTTCGCTTACATAGTCATAGTTGCCCTAGTCCAACAGACTTTTATTGATATAGGTGTTGAGGTTTGTCTGTTACTGATGCCAGAGGCTGGGGCAGGGGACAACACTGGACAACAAATTTTAACAGAAGTCATGCCCCCAAGAAATGAATTAGTCATTTCTTATAGATTTTGAGGTGCTTAACATGAAGATGCAAAATTGGCTGCCATTTGTGTGAGAACTGCAATAGATAGTTTCATAGACATGTACTGGTAAATGTTGCCCTGACGGCACTTACAATAGCTATGTATGCAATGCACTTGCAGACTGCTTCTCCTAAACTAGAGCCAAGCGACAGGTTTTAGGATCGTTTTCAGCATGTTAAAATTAGTAAAGACTAGCTCTTCATTCAGCTTTTCTAGGCACAGAATTTGAATTGCCTGGCAAGGTACTGTTTTTAACATACAAGCATCTACAGCCCTTTATAAAGGTCATACACAAGCATACAGTCCTGTTGCAGGAACAAACAAACTAGATACTACTGAAACTGAGCTGTAAAGTTTTGCGAGAATTAAATCAATAGCCACGTATTTTTGCCCTCAGCATCTCTCTTTTATTTAAAAAAATAAATTGCTTCCAACGGTGCTCTCCTTTGTTTAATTAAAACCACAATTTTCCCTTAATACTGCCCCCCCTCCCCAGAGTTAAAAAACAACAACAAATGTATACCATAACTGGTCTATATAAAACTATTTCCCATTTGAGAATACCAACAGCATCAAACAACTGATGACAAATTAGAAAAAAAGGGGGAGGGAAGATAAATTTTACAAAACATCAAATCACATATGTAAAAATTAGACCACATAACTCCTCTTCTTCCCCCCTCCCCTGCATTTTACTCTTGAGCAAGGTAAAAAATACACACTAACATCATTTAAAAAAAAAAAAAAAGCAGCAGAGCTGAAATACCTGCCCCTGCTAGAGAGGCAGGAATTTAATGTGATTTTTAACTTGGGAGGAAAAATAATAATATTCCCCCAAAGTTTGATCCATAAGGGGCTCAGACAGCACATATGTCAACTGTTGAATTCTCCAAGAGACATTATATGTTTTTCCTTTGTAAAAAACAGACAAAAACAAACAAACATAGATCATTTGAACTACAGCAGTACAAAATGTATAGTGGTCAGTTGTAACAGTCTTCTCCAGGGTTACACAGTTCACCTGGTTTGTGGGAGAGACAGCAGGAGCCTCAAATGCAGGCAGAAGAAGAAGTGATGTTGCTGACGGCCAGGTGTCGGCTGCCACCCCCTCCACCTTTGGGATACTTGGGGAAGTCTTCAGACTTGCAGAGGACATACCGCGAGAGGATCTTGCGGAAGGTGCACCGGAAGTCCCGGATCCTGTATGCGTATATGATGGGGTTGACAACAGAGTTGGCATGGGAAAAAATGATGGCCAGGTTCATGATCCACTCGCGTTTGCTTTTGGCAAAGTCAGTATGGAAGAGGGTGATGCAATTGAGGATGTGCAGCGGCAGCCAGCAGAGAGCGAAGAGGCCTACGATGATGGCCAGGGATTTGGCAGCATTGACCTCCTTCTGCAGCGTGGTCCGGGAGTTGCCCATCAGTTCCATCTGCCGAAGTTGCTTGCATGCCACCATGAAGATCTTGATGTAGATGCCCAACATGATGAAGAGGGGCAGGAGGACACAGCCAAAGAAGTTGAAATAGACCATGTAGCTCATGGTGACCACATTCTCAAAGAGGCAGGTCACCGGACAGCCTGGCTGCCTCCCCACTGTCTCGTTGGTGGTGTCTGTGCAGTTCACGTCCTTTCTTTTGTTCCAGCCCATCAGTGGTGTCAGGCCAATGCCAAACGAGAGAATCCAGAGGATGGTGATGAGGGCCCTGGCCCTTTTCCCCGTCACTAGACTCTTGTATCTGCAAAGAAAGCATTTCACGTGAGAGGTATGTATTAACAGCCACATCAAAGCCATGCAGATTTAAACCCAAGGTCTTCTACGGTGATCCTCATATGCTCATGCACTGCTTTACTCAAGACAGACAGCACAGATCGTTGGCTTGAAAGCTTTCCATCCTTTTTCTCTTATAGGAGCCAAAAGCAGCCAACAGTAATTTACAAAACAATCTATATAAAAACAGTATCAAATAGCATCAAACCAGGAGTACCACAATAACACATAAATAATGCAGCAGTCGCTCCCTAAGCAGCATCCTTAAAATGGGATGCATCTCCGCAGTCACAGAATGTAATGCTCAACATCAATTAAACACCATTATTCAAGGCCCTCTTAGAACTAGCTGTGTTATCCCCTGATGCACAAAGGCATACAATGTAGGGACCTGTCCGTGTGCCACAAGGAGGGCACTCGGGAGTTGGCGCCACCCCGAAACAGCCTCCCTCCTTGATCGTCTTCAGTTCCCAGGCCAGTGCAGATTAAGCAATGTGCTCCCACCTTGCAGACCTAGTAGCTGGGTGGCTGCATTTTGCACCAGCTGATGTTTTTTCAAAACACCTTTCAAGGGTGTCACGCATGTTCCAGTCAGCGGTGTAGCGGCACCCGCGAGTGGAGTACAGTGGCATCTGCCGCCGCCCCTGCGATGTCACTGCTGGAAGTGACATCGCCACAGCTGCAAAGCACCTCAAACATCGGGTGGGAGGGCCCAACATTCCCACCGCCGCTCATCCGCATTTCCTATTATGTCGCCGTCGCTACAGTGGAGTTGTCACCTCCTCCCCACCCACTTTGTGTCCCCCTGTGTGCCGTCTGCCCCCCCCCCCGCCGCCCAATGCTTCTGGTTCCAGTAATCTTATACTGGCAGGGTTACCAACAGGAAAGTTAAAGACTTTAAGGCTGCAATCCTATTCAGACTTTCCTGGGAGTAAGCCCCACTGAACACAATGGGACTTACTTTTGAGTAGGCATGCATAGGCTGTGCTGCTAGAAACCTTATCAACTGTGAAAAAGAGCCCCTCCCCTTGCCCTAATATATCTTGCCCAAACTGTGGGCAAATACCTGTGATGGCAAGATCAGATAATTGCCTCAAGCCCTGAGGCTATTCAAAAATAGCTGCTAATTGGCCTGCAAAGAGCTGAGCTCCTGCAGTTTGCAAGCTTGTATAAACAAGATTAAAAAAAAATAAGTCTGGTAAAGCTAGGTGGGTGTTATTTTTTAAAAAAAATGGGTCCTATTGCTAAAAGGTTTGGGAACCACTGCCCTAATGTATTTCATCTACAAACTGCATTGGGAGAATCTAATTGTTTCCCTTTTTAAGAAGCCATCAGAGACTTTGTAACAGGAGCAGCCATGACACTAGTCCTTGTCCTCTGTTCAGATCCAGCTGTATTCCTAAAGAACCAGCGCATTACACACTAAGGAACAAGGCAAAAGACTCAGGGCTGTCCGGTTCATGAGGCTGAGGCAGTCCCCACAAGCAAAGGGTTGGCTGGCATCACCTCACACTCCTGTACCCATTTCACAAATTGGAAAAGGAGGAAGGGAACAGCACGGAAGAGGAAGTGTGGAGGAGGGGAGTGGACTACAGTGTTGTTGTTCAGTCGTTAAGTCGTGTCTGACCCTTCGTGATCCCATGAACCATATCCCGCCAGGCCTTCCTGTCCTCCACTATCTTCCTGAGTTCGCTCATTTTCATGTTCGTTGCATCGGTGATGCTGTCTAACCATCTCATCCTTTGCCTTCCCCTTCTCCTTTTGCCTTCAGTCTTTCCCAGCATCAGAGTCTTCACCATTGAGTCCTCTCTTCGCATTAGGTGGCCAAAATATTTTTTCAGCCTCAGTACCTGTCCTTCCAGGGAACAGTCAGGGTTGATTTCATTTAGGATTGACTGATTTGATCTCCTAGCTAGCAGTCCAAGGGACTCTCAGGAGTCTTCTCCAGCACCACAGTTCGAAAGCATCTATTCTTCGGCGCTCAGCCTTCCTTATGGTCCAACTCTCGCAACCATACATTGCTACTGGGAACACCATCGCCCTGACTATGGGAACTTTTGTTGGCATGGTGATATCTCTGCTTTTTATTATGCTGTTTAAGTTTGCCATAGCTTTCCTTCCAAGGAGTAAGCGTCTTTTAATTTCATGGCTGCTGTCTCCGTCTGCAGTGATCTTGGAGCCCAGAAAAGTAAAATCTGTTACTGCTTCCATTTCTGCCCCTTCTATTTGCCAGGAATTGATGGGTCCAGATGCCATGTTCTTAGTTTTATTAATGTTGAGTTTCAAGCCAACTTTTGCACTCTCCTCTTTCACCCTACAGTACTACTACAGGACTACAGTACTGTAACAAAATAACTCCGTAGATCTGACAAAAGACTCGTCGAGTCCAGTGTTCTGTTCCCAATAGCAGCCAACAATATGGTACTGGGAGGGTCACAAACAAGACATGAAGAGTGAATGGTCATCCCTATTGTTTGCAGGATATGGCACGTTCGACCCTCCCATCACTCTGTTCCCACTTTCCTGTCTTGATAGCCATTACCACTTCTACAGAGCTTAATTCTCGCTATCCTAACGTTTCCACCCAGCCAACTGAGTGGCAACTATTTTTTTCCCCAACATTCCAAGTTGTAGTCAATTAGCACAGTCCATTCGTTTCCCAGCATCCCCTGCAGGGGAAAGGGCAAAATCCACCAAAGCCAAGTTCAGACTCTCCCCTGTGAGAAACTCTAGGATACGGTTGGATGAAGAGAACAATGGGGAGCCGTGGGGACCATGAATAGACGTGGGAGAGGATGGGCTGTAAATTGGAACCAAGGTCTAGATTTCCCTTCAGAAACTACAGCATCCGCTTCAACAAAATGGTTGAAGTCTGATGCTTGGCCACGATCCACTAGATAGCTTGTGGTTGCTTAGCAGCAGCCGTAAAGTTCTCTCCCTTTGGGTGGGTAGGGCACTGTCCGCAGAAAAGAGCCCCAAAGCACACTACGGACATAAAGCGGTTTCATCACCATTACATCCCCACCAGGGCCTCTGAGAGGAATTTTATCAAGGGGTTACAAAGTTTCTTTTGGGACCCTTCTCAAACGGGAAGGGGGCAAATGGGGCAGGGGGCAGCAATGGCTGGAAATGTCTCTGGAGCCCTGGTCTACCAGACTTCCCGATGTGGCACCCAGGTCTACCTGCCTGGTAGACCTGGCCTCCTGGTTGGCCCATCCTCTGTTTTTCATTCTCCATGAGATCAGCTGAGATCTCAGGAAAATTCTGTGCCCCTCATTTGGCTCCTGGGCCCCCTTTTTGACCCTGGGCCCGGGTACAATAACCCCTTTATCCCCCTCTCATGGGCCCTGATCCCCACCCACAAAAACAACTTCCCACTCCTGAAATTTTTTGCTTTTGGCAGGAGTCCTGAGAAATCCATGGTGAAGATCCCTCATTTACCTCACAGAACTACAGCTCCCAGTGTTCCTCTGCAGACAGCCAAGTGGCAATCAAACTGATCTGAAACTAGTTTAAAATGTGCAAGGGAGGTGCGGTCACAGCAGGCCACTAGAAGCTGGGAAAGAGCAGCTCCTGAGGTAACTGGGTGGGGTGGGGGAAGAGATATTATCATACAGGCAATGGTAGGCCCAACCCATCCATGAGGTTTCCTGAAGTGGTCACCAGGGTTCCCTTTAAGCTGTGCAGCCACACAGCTCAGAGCCCTGAGAAGCTCCGCGCAGCACGGAGTGCGACATTCCCGGAAGAATAGCAATGACATCTGATGTCATCACCATACATTTGGAAATGCTGCAGGGCTCCACGCACTGGCGAACCCCTTAGAGAGATTACTGGTGGTTAATCAACCAAACCTCAGTTTGTGGGGTTGCCCGTCTCCATTCACCCACCTGCACTGCTCTTTTTCCTTCTACTTCCTGGATTTTAAAAGGGAGAGGGGAACAGAGCAAAAGTGTGGAGGAGAGAAGAGTGATGAACTGAAGCATTTGACATTCCTTGCCCACCACTCTCCTCTGCACTTCCTCTTTGCTCCATTTTTCCCCATCCTTCTGCTCCCTGGGTGGCAGAAGGGGCGACTGGCGTGCCACCAAGAGGGGCAACATTTGGCACACCAGCTCTGGCAACGAGATGTCTTGAGCTGGCTTTGGGCAAGGGAAACTTGCCTCTTCCTCCTCTCACACTTGTGGGAAAGCACGTAGCCCCCCTCCTCTGCCAAAGGGCCCATTCTGTCCTGCCTCATTTGCATTCCTGCTTAGCATTCTGCCCTGCTTGGTTTTTCATTTGAGGGCATGAATGGTGTTCCTCTTGTCTTTGTTCCTCTTGCCCTAAAGACTCCCATGGAAAGAAGATCTAGAAACACAATTGGAATTTCATGCTTTAAAAAAGCAATGCACAGCTTGGAGGGGGAGATGAAAAAGGGGCTGCCTTCTCTCCAGAAAAGCGCACATCCGTTAGCATGCCAATTTTACATAAGTACCATCTATATGCCATCTTGTAGTGCTGTACAAAGTACAATAGTGTAGATCCCTGCCCCAAGGGGCCTACAATTCAACACAGGAGATAAAGGAAGTAGAAGCAGGAGTAAACAGGAAGAATACGCAGTTATCTTACACATACAGTTACTTAGACTTGGAGTTCTGGGACTAGGCGGTTGTGCCAAAGGCGTCAGGGAAAAACAAACTCAGCTGTCACTGCAATGCATGTTGCTTTGATCTAGCACGTCCACTCTTGCACCATAGTAACCCTTGCAGAATCTAAACATCACAGAGGTCTCGCAAGACCTCAGCACCTTTGCAAATTTAAAACAAGCTTTGCTAAACCTGAGCTGCCGCAGAGGCAAGCTAGGATTTTGCAAGAGGACCCAGAAAAGGATGCCCAGCTTCAAATGTGCAAACTGAGTAGAATTCAAAGTTTACTATTCAGCCTTATCATACTGCCATTCCTTCAGCATGAATTTAGGATAAGAAATATGCTTGTAAAAATTAAAAATAAAAAGATGCAGATCCTTGTTGTCTTGGGTTTATTTTCATCATGTATTGCCAGCACCGATTCTGAAGTCAGGGAAGGAATCTAAATCCCTATTGAGACTGTAAGCTTCTTGGGGCAGGGACCTCCTTTTTCAGCTTATGCTGCAAAACACTATGTACATGGCGGGTGATGCTGTGTAATCGGCCCCTTTTGGCAGCCCCCTTTGGCAGGGACTTCTCTGTCACAGAACTACTAGACTCCCCCAGCAAGCTGGTTCTCCCTACTACCTATTCTGTGCTGACCTTCTTGAGAGTGATAACAGGTTCTCCTTCCAGGAGATTATTCAACTGCCCAAGGTCAGTTATTTGTGGCTCATGCCCTGAAGTCCATTGAACAAGATAATCTGAAGCGGTGACTTGTGCAGTTTTGCAGAGCTGGGAGAAGCCTGGAGGGCCATATGCAGCTGGAGACTCAGCTGGGAGGCAGCTCATGCCAAAGGATTTGCTAACCAAAGATTATCTTAACCTGACAAGGGGGAGGGGAGAAAGGAAACAGAGGTCTGCCCTTCCTCTGGCTATTTTCTGCATCTGGCACAATCAGAACTTAAGGGAACCATCTCCCCTCCAGACCTCCCCCCCCCCAAACATGGCGGGGGGGGAGGTGGTCTGTGGGCCCTGTCCTTTAGGAATACTGCAGGTAGTGCCTGCAAGACCAGGGTTTCTAGTGGCCACGGAGCAAAGAGGCACCTTTTGAGTGGCGGTGCTCTTGTATTTAGCAGGGGGAGGAAACCCTTTTTATCCCAGCTTTTTTTTTTACTTTTTTACACACACACACACAAGCTGGTTGCTGGCATCTTTTTTCGATTGTGAGCTCTTTTGGGACAAGGAACTCTTTTCATTTTATTTTTAAACCATTCTGAGAATTTTACATAAGAAGAGCCCTCCTGTCCTCAAAAGTCCCATCTCTCTTTCCCACCCGCTTACTCTGGGAAGCCCACGGTCAGGAGAGAAAGGCATGCCGGTCTCCTGCGATTGCTTCCCCCCCCCGCAACCCACGTTCAGAGAGACAGAGCTGCTGAAGCTGGATGTAGCACAAAACTGGTGTGTCTAGTAGCCATAGACTTTGATCCATGAATTTGTCCAATCGCCTTTGAACCAGGGATGTGCAAACAAGGGAGGCAGAGCCTCACCTGTCATATACTCTAATGAAAATAGCTGTGACAAAAAATAATTTTTTTTTTAATGTTAAGAAATGTTAAGAATTTTCCACTGATCTGCGCTATAAGTGTCATTTCTATATGATTTCAAATCAATCATTTTTTCTAGTCAAAATTGCAAACATGCAGAGCTCAGCTGCAAATGAGACGAGAGGTGCAGCAGTGACGAGCTCAGCCTCCCCTCCGATCGGGCAACCCCTCAGAAACCGGGTGGAGCGCAGGCAATAAGCGTGTGCCTGTTACTGTCTCTCTGTATGCCACCAATGTAATGTTTATAGACCCCTTCGTTACTTCGTAAAGTGTCCTCGTCTTTAACTGACAAGGTTCCCAAACCTTTTAGCACTGGGACCCACTTTTTAAAATGACACTCTATTGGGACCCACCTAGTTTTACGAGGCTTAAAAAAAGGAGATCTAGAAATAAATACTTTATTTATTACAAGACACAAGTTTTAAGGGTGAAGTAGCCATGTAATTAAAATATAAAATACAGAGAACTCCAGGCACACACGTATAAAGTCTTCAAAGAGAGCCATTCATAACAAGCAGCCGTTAAGAAAATTAAAACAATGAGAGCGGAGAAGTCCGATATTTACAGGAACCAACGTTTCAACTTCTAATCCGAAGTCATTTTCCAGGTGTAAACAGCAAAGCTGCAAAGATGGTGCCTTGGGTTTATTTATATATTTACAAGTAGTAATACAAGTATATTACAAGTAGTATATATTAGTACTAGTATATATAAGTAATAGTATATAAGTATATATTACAAGTAGTAATAAATACTTTATATTTTTACAAGTAGTAATACAGTATTTTTATTTAATTTACAAAAAAAAATCCCTATCCATTTCTCATAATGAGGCAGCTCTAATGAATAGCTTCAAGGCTTGAGGGGCTTAGTTATGTCAACCAGCCTTTACCTGCTCTCACTACCTGTCATTGACAGACTTGGAAAGAAATACTCAAACATTTGTCTCCCTATATTTACACAAGCTTGCAAACTGCAGGAGCTCAGCTGTTTGCAGGGCAATTAGCAGCTATCTGATTTTTGAATAACCTCAGGGCTGGAGGCAATTAGTTACTTCATCTTTCCATCACCCCTGTTTTCACTGGAGGCGGGAACAACCAGAAATCGGGGCCCAACCCACAGTTTGGTCTAGGTAACTTATTTCATGTAAGTATAAAGATATTTAGGCTCACTGGTCTCGTCATAAAACTGCAATGAAAAACCACCAGCTATCACATCTGCTGCACTGAGGGGGGCGTGTCTTGAACCCACGTGACGTGATCACTCTCTCTCCGCGTTAGCTAGCTATCCAGTGTAACCCCAGCCACTGGCCCCACCGCACGTCACTGCTTTGAACCAAGCAAGTGGCCATCAACACATCTTGTGGCAATTCCACAAATTATGTACCCATACTTTTATCCATCCTAAATCTACCACCAAGAAGTTTCATGGGATGACTGTTGATTCTAGCACTATGAGAGAGGGAGAAAAACTTACATTTTTTGTTTGCTGAAAAGTAGTATATAAATATTTTTCACAAGAATAACGGTCCAATCCTAAGGGCCTGCTGTGCCACTGGAACACGAGCAGCGGGCTTTATGGCAGTCGCAAAACATGACCTGCCATTCTGCACAGCCAGGCTGCCACCACAAGTAGCTGCACACCCACAGCCTCTGGAAAAGCCCAGCAGTGGTAGGTTGGCATGGGAGATGGGCAGTACGGGCAGGGAGGGGAGTGTAGAGGCTAGGAAGGGGGGCAGTATCGGCAACAGCAGCTCCGCTGATATCCTACCGCAGTGTTTCTCAACCTTTGGGGGTCTGCGTACCCCCTACGCGGGCCCCCAAAGGACCCCCGCATACCCCCCAAAAGTGCACCCCCAAAGTGTCTTTCTGGCATGCGGTGCGGCCGAGCGGGTTCTCCGGCTCGCGCCATAAGCCAGAGGGAAAGGCTACAGCCCTGCCGAATCGGCAGGGCTGTAGCCTTTCCCTCCGGCTTGCAGTGCGAGCCAGAGAACCTGCTTGGCCGCACCGCAGGCCAGAAAAAAAAAAAAAAACACTTTTCCCCATTTTTCCGCTCCCCGTTATCAGCTGCTGATCGCAGCAGCTGATAACGGGGAGCATCTTGCGTACCCCCAACCTGCGGTCCGCGTACCCCCACAGGTTGAGAAACCCTGTCCTACCGCTTCCCAGCCTCAATCCACCTTTCTGGATCCACTCGGACCAGCCCAGTAATTCCCAAATGGCATCCAAGTGTACACTACTGTGCCATGAGAGAATCGGGGAGTCAAACCATTAAAAAATTGGGTCCACTTCATTTCACATTCATCAATTTTTTTATGTCTTCAGTTCAAGTCCCTAATTTTCCAAAGTGGTTTGGTTACCAGTTCAGACACCTTGAACAGGCTTACATGCATTTTATGCAGAATAATGAATACAATGAACAAAACTACAGTGAACTCTCAATTTAACAAATTAACAGGGGGGGGAGGGTGCCTCTTAGTAACAAACATCTATTAAATCCAAATGCATTGAAATTAATAGGGACACAAATGCACAAAACATACGATTAGTTCTTAAAATGGAACAGAAATCGCCCATTGTTCCCAAAATCTGTTAAATCAAGATCCATTAAATCGAGAGTTCACTGTATTTAGAAAAGGACAGAGAAGAAAAAGGAATGTATTTTTAAATTATGTTTTAATTTCTTAAAAGGATTTTACAGACAAAATACAGCAAAGAGGATTGAGAAAATAAAACATTAATCATATAGCTGTAGACTGAGAGCCAGAATGTATTCTGAGCTGGTTACCACTTTGTGAGTTTTGAGATTTGGTTACCGGTTCAAGGCAACCAACAGGGTTTTGGACTAGGTTTTGTTCTGGCTCACTGTACCAATTTCTGGGTTTTGGTTCAACTTGACTCCCTACTGCTAAAAACTCAAAGGCTCCTGCACCCCAAAGCACGTGTCCACAGAGAAGGCGGACCCGAGTCCTAGGTCTCCTGGTTCTGGCTTCACCTGCCTCCTAGCAGCCTCTACCTGGGTACTTCAGTCCTGTCTGGGCATCAGGTATTCTGATGGGAATGACTGAATGATCCAGACACGCACCAAAACTACCCGCCCATGGAACAGGTATCATTGTACAAGTCAGCATTCCAGGCCTTTTGACCAGGCGGAATACCCCCAACACTGAGGGGGTGACTCCTCTGAGGCTAAATAATAGTTTTTTAATGCTTTACGAAGAGCGAGGTCTGCCCCAAGAGGCTCACAGTCTAAGACAGTTACAACAGAAGAAAGGGAAGGAAGTGGGTGTAGAGAAAGAAGATGCAATCATTGACCGGGCACATTTACCGTAAGTTACAGTGTAGCATGGGACTAGGACAGTGGTTCCCAAACTTACCGCAGTCACGGCGCCCTTTGTGCTGCAGACACAGAGCTCGGCACCCGGAAGTAACTGGCAATGATGTGATGATGTCATCACATTACTGCCAATTACTTACGGGTTGTGCGAACACAAAGCAACCCTGAAGACCCTACATTTCCCTACATCCACAGAGGCTCTGGGTGGGCTTTTCAGGTAACAACAAATTCACACAAAGCTTTGCCGGCCGAGACAAACCTCTGCTCCACAGTCTTCAGGGTCACTTCGTGTTCACGCTGCCGAGAGATGACAACACAGAGCAGGCTGAACCCACCAACTCCGAGCAAAGGCTTGGGTGGCAAGCATCCCGTGGCACCCGTGTGCTTGCCACGGCGCCTGCACACAGCTTGGGAACCACTGGACTAGGGGGTTGGGTCAAAGGCTTAATGAAACTGGTGGGTCCTGAGGAGAGATGGGCAGCACAATCCACACTAACTTTAGACTGGCAGAGCTCTGGCTCCGGCAGTCTAAAGTGTTGCAAACGTGCTAGAAAGCACGTTTGTGACGACACTAGAGTAAGCGCCGTCAACACAGAGGCTGGCAGCCCTCACTCTGCCACCCTCCGGACCCAGCACCCCCCAGTGGAGGTAAATCCCGCGCCAGTCGGTGCAGGGGGAGGGTGGGCAGGGGTGTGGAGGGAGGGGGGCCATTGGCCGGACCGGGGATATCAGCAGCGCGCTCTGCCGCTATCCTTGGCTTGTTCCCAGGCCTGGTCGGCCTTACTCCCCCACCCTGGATGTACATCAGCTTCAGAGCTGGCATACATCCGAGGAGGCCCATAGGCCAGCAAATGTACCCTTCTCCAGAGGTGCTCCCAGGATGCCCCAGGGCAGCCCAGGACCAGCATAAGATACAGCACCCGGCCCTTTAATTCGGCCGTGTATCCTTACACAGGATTGCACTATTAATGGAAATCAGGGAGGGTGACATTATTGAGGTTTTGTGGGAAGCCTTACAGGGACTCAAAGTAAAAATCAAGACTCCAATTTTCATTTTCTGGGGGTGGGGTGCTGCAGTTGTCAGAAGTTTAACACATCTACAGCCGGTCTTTTCTGAGAACACACACAGACCACACACTATGCAACAGCCACGGAAAGGGTCATCGTGACCCCCCCTTCCAGTATTCTAGCTAGCCAGCCAATAAGTATAAAGGCACTGGGGTAACTGAAAAGAGTTTGAGGGGGAAAAAAATACTTTCATTAAGTTATTTAATACATTAAAGACTTGGGACATACCGGACTACCTGGGTTTAGGATTTGCTATTTTACACCAATTCAATTCACAATGGCTCCTTCAGTTGATTCCCCAGTGCAGGACTGCTGGATATATACAGCTCACTCAATCCAGACCACCGCATAATAACCCAAAAACGGGCAGGTGAACTGTAAGAGGTGCTTACACAAGCTAGGTCTTCTAGGCCCTGCCAGAAGGGGGGAGGGTGTCAAAGAAAATGCCCAAGGTCACTAACCTCTTCTTAGACTGAGGGGGGGGGATTCTATCTACTGTAACCTCAAATTTAGACTGTTCTTTTTTTCCCACCAGCCTTGCTCCTGTACCTTTTACAAAATAAAGACACATCGCTAAATGTAGACAAATACAAAACATATACAAATACCAAAAACAACAACACCCGACTGCATAATGAAATAAAAGTTTGGGTTTTGTTTCGTTTAGTTTAAAAGAGAAAGGGGTGCATTAAAATATTATCAAACGACGACTGAAAGTGAGGGAACAAAGAAAACGGTAGGATAATTTCAGCAAGTTTAGCAAATACTGTATTCGCATTTGTATCTAAAAGATCAAAAGTGACCTGCTGCTCTTTTAGCTTGTTTACCTTTGCACAGAGTACAGTGATTTATTCAGCCATTAACACACAAAAGTGTATTGGGCTGTCAGTCACAGTAAGAGTAATTTAAACATTTACATTCCACATTTGCTTGCTTGGAGAAAGGGCCACAATGGGGAACCACAACAGGGGAACCAGATTGCCATTGTTACGGTATCCGGATGTGGGTTATTGAGTTTGCTTGTTCATAATCCTATATTCCCAAATCTTCTCCATCTGTTAAACGTCAATGGGTCATTGAGTCACTTTCCACAACCTAGCTGTGTACAGGTGTAGCAGCAGAAGTCTATGAAGGTGGCCAGGATTACTTTTAGCAAAACGATGATGGGATTAGGATCAACCATGGGTCTTGCATGCAATATCTGCCAACAAAAATCAGCCCACTGCATTCCAAAGACTGCTGAACAGGAGGACATTCCCAAATGCTACCAAAAATGGGAAAAGGGGTCTATTTAGTCACTCCTCCTTTCACCATGACAGATTGTAATTAAGTGATGCTTGTCAGAGATCTTATGTTGAGCTTCCTTGATTTTAGAACAGGTGAGCCATGGAGGCACTGGTGTAATTTGGGGGGTGCAGTAAGTGCCAGGCGCACTGGGTGACACCACTTTTTGGGGTGACACCATGGGACGGCCCAAGCAAAGCTCGTAAGAACACAAAGGGACTCGGAGTGGCCAAAAATGGCTGAGCCAACAATGGCTAACACACCCCCTTGGCTTGCCTACGCCCTGCGAGCCGAAGCCACGTGAGTCGGTGTGACCCGAGCACCTTTGACTCGCAAGCGAGAGCTGTGAAAAAAAGCTAAAGTGCCACCCTGTCATGGCCAAGAGGGGGAAAAAAAAAAAGAGATTTTTAATGATAGCTCCGCTGCCACCAGCCCAGGAATAAAACAATTGGAGGGGTTCCCTGGGCTAAACCTCCTCCGATTATTTATAAAGATGAGCAGAGAGTCCTCCCATCAATCCTACAGAAAATTCTACAATTTAACAGTTTTATTAGAAACCCATAAAGTAAAAATGCAACAAGGTAAGAGGGTTCCTTCAACATAAAATACAATTGGCAGATAAAAAGTACACTTAAAAAGCTATATAAACCGCTGATGAAAAGAGAGTCTAAAATACTATAAAACTCCTTCCTTGACTAGTCAAATCCACATTCCTTTTAACCCCTAGAGTCGGACACGACTGGACTTAATTGTCAGGGGTCACCTTTACCTTTACTCCAGGGTTATTCCTGTCTCTCCGCTAGCATTCACAGGAGAGACTGCCTTGAATAATTTATTCTTCAAGTAATGAGGAGCCCTCCTCTTTCCAATTAACAGCATTTCTACCTTTAATATTTACACATAAGGAGCCCTGTCTCTAATGTTTACACCTAAGGAGTCCTACAAGGGTTTGCTGAAATCTGTTTACAAACAAAGAGGGGAAAGAGCCTCACATGAACCAGTAGTTCATGACACGCTATCTTTCAGCTCCGTTTGGTTGGGTCCACCTGCGAGCCAAAGCCGCGCACGTTGCTTCCAACTCGCGCCTTCGGTTCGCAGGTGGGAACTGCAGAAAAAAGCCAAAGGCAACCAAGGGGCTGTAACAACCTTCAAGTCGCCTCTTGCTTCACTCCACTCTGATATCATCACACCACACGAGTTACTTCCGGCTTATGGCTGGCGCATCGCACCAAGTGTGCAATAGGTATTATTATTATTGTTGTTAATAAATAATAACAACAACAACAGTATTTATATACCGATTTTCAACAAAAAGTTCACAAAGCGGTTTACAGACAAAATCAAATGATGAAATGGCTCCCTGTCCCAAAAGGGCTCACAATCTAAAAAAAGATGCAGACCAGCAAACAGCCACCAGAAAAGACACTGAGCTGGGGTGAAAGGGGGGCAGTTGCTCTCCCCCTGCTAAATATAAGAGGAGCACCAATTGAAAAAGTGCCTCTTTAGGTAAGCTATGCCTCTGCGTGGAGGACCAGATATTCTGCCAAACTTCTTCTAAGAGTTTTGTTGTTGTTCAGTCGTTAAGTCGTGTCCGACCCTTCGTGATCCCATGAACCATATCCCGCCAGGCCTTCCTGTCCTCCACTATCTTCCTGAGTTCGCTCATTTTCATGTTCGTTGCATCGGTGATGCTGTCTAACCATCTCATGCTTTGCCTTCCCCTTCTCCTTTTGCCTTCAATCTTTCCCAGCATCAGAGTCTTCTCCAGAGAGTCCTCTCTTCGCATTAGGTGGCCAAAATATTTGAGCTTCAGCCTCAGTACCTGTCCTTCCAGGGAACAGTCAGAGTTGATTTAATTTAGGATTGACTGATTTGATCTCCTAGCTAGCAGTCCAAGGGACTCTCAGGAGTCTTCTCCAGCACCACAGCTCGGAAGCATCTATTCTTCGGCGCTCAGCCTTCCTTATGGTCCAACTCTCGCAACCATACATTGCTAGTGGGAACACCATCGCCCTGACTATGCGAACTTTTGTTGGCATGGTGATATCTCTGCTTTTTATTATGCTATCTAAGTTTGCCATAACGTTCCTTCCAAGGAGTAAGCGTCTTTTAATTTCATGGCTGCTGTCTCCGTCTGCAGTGATCTTGGAGCCCAAAAAAGTAAAATCTGTTACTGCTTCCATTTCTGCCCCTTCTATTTGCCAGGAATTGATGGGACCAGATGCCATGATCTTAGTTTTATTAATGTTGAGTTTCAAGCCAACTTTTGCACTCTCCTCTTTCACCCTCATCAAGAGGCTCTTTAGTTCTTTTTCACTTTCTGCCATTAGGGTGGTATTGTCTGCATATCTCAGGTTGTTGATATTTCTCCCGGCAATCTTGATTCCGGCTTGCGATTCATTCAGCCCTGCATTTCTCATAATGTACTCTGCATATAAGTTAAATCCATCTCCCTTGCTCAAGTATAACCAGGTTTCTTCACCAAGATAAACAGCAGAAGCCAGTAAAAGACTGAAGAAGGAGCAAAGCAACTGCTCCCCTTTCACCCCAGCACAGTCTCTTTTCTTGGTGGCTGTTTGCTGGTGTTCTTCTGCATCTTGTTTAGATTGTGAGCCCTTTTGGGACAGGGAGCCATTTCATCATTTGATTTTGTCTGTAAACCGCTTTGTGAACTTTTTGTTGAAAAGCAGTATATAAATACTGTTAATAATAATAATAATAATAAGAAGAAGAAGAAAGAGGCCTCAAAGTGAGGAGTGGCTTTCAGTGGCCTGGACAGGGCCGAGCCATCCATAAGACCAACTAAGGCGGCCATCTTGGGTGGCAGATTGGCAGGGGGCGGGGCTCCAGCCCACTTCTGATGCTCTTCCTCCTGCTCTCTTGATTTGGAAAGGAGGAGGGGAACAGAGCAGAAGAGAAACTGCGGAGGAGAGGAGAGTGGCGGGCTAGACTAGAGCGTTGGAGATGGATATACTCTAGCTAGCCTGCCACTCTCTACTCTTCTACACATCCTCTTTTGCTCCATTTCCCTCTTCCTTTCCAAATTCAGGGGTCAGAAGGAGCAGCAGCTGAGGCTGTCAATGCCACTGGAGGCATAAAGAGGCCTTTGATGTGCTTCCTTGTTGCTGGGCACTTAATATGGAGATGCAGCGAGGAGAGCTTTCCCGGTGGATTTCTGCCTGCCTCATAGGCACAGAGGATATCTGGCAGAAGAAGAAGTCAGCAACCCTAGTTAAAAACACAGCAACTTGAGTTCAAATTCTTGCTCAGCCATGGATGCTCTTTGCTGACCTCAAATATATTCTCTCTCTCTCTCAATATTTTCTGCTTATAAAATGGTAGTCAATCCCTCACAGGGCCACTGCAAAGCCAAATGAGATAAGATTTTTAAGAAGTGTTTTAAAAACCATTAATGATTCATGGGCAGAAATAGCCTTCTGCTCTTTCAACTTGTTTCCCTTTGCATTGATTAATCAATCAATTATTCATTCCACCATTAACATGCAAAAGTTTCTTTGGGAACTTTGTTTATCTGCTCACCACATTAGTCGCTTAATCATTGGTGCTCAAAGCTGAACATGTGTTTGTTTTAGCAGCTTTAATTCGGTCTTCAAAACGTTCTGCCGTTATTGTACCCATTTCACAGACAATCGAGGCCAAGAGTGGCTTGGCTAATTAAACACCCGCCCATTCACAGGCTATGCTTTGGGGAATACTGTAGATGGGTGCTTACGTTCCATGCCTTCAATTAATTCTTATGGTTTATATGGGAAATATAAACTGGGAAATGCTTCCATAAGTGTGGCTACTCAAATGTTTTCACTGGTCCACACTTTATAAAGCTACATACAGTGCTTCAGAGGGTTCAAAATGCCTCACATAATTTCCGTAGTCCAGTGGTTCCCAAACTGGGAGGCGCAGCTCCCAGTGGAGCCGCAGATACCAGCCAGGGGAGCCGCTGAGTGCCACGGAATCCTCTCAGAAAACAGTGCAATGCCAATTGGCAGGCATCAACATCATGTAACAGGGAGGTGGTCAAGGCAGCCGCAGGTCAAAAACGTTTGGGAAACACTGCCATAGTCCCTCACACACATTGTAATTCTCATACACAAACAATGTAAGCCTAATGCTTGTCTACTCAGAAGTAAGTCCCATTGATTTCAATTGGGCTTACTCCCAGGAAAGTGTGTATAAGATTGCAGCCCAACTCCTGCAGAAAGCCCAGCAAAGCAGACAAGGATTATCCCCAGATGGGAGGCTGTGTCTAAGGCCACAAACACAAGAGGCTTGTCTAAGGCCCCCTCACAAGTTCATGGCAGAGGCAAGCTTTAACCCAGGCACTCCCTAGGTCACAATTCACACTCTTTCAGCACAATCCTATGCATGTCTACTCAGAAGTAAGCTCCACACGGTGTACAGTGAGGCTTACAGCGCAATCCTAACCAACTTTCCATCGCCAGTGTAGCCGTGCCAACAGGGCGCACACTGCATTTTGCAGTGCAGGGGCAGTCATGGAGGCCTCTTCAAGGTGAGGGAACATTTGTTCCCTTATCTTGGGGCTGCATTGTGGCTGCACCGGCGCTGGAAAGTTGGTTAGGATTGCGCTGCCTGTCCCAGGAAAGTGTGTACAGTATAGGACTGCAATGTTTGTCGCCCATACTCTACCAGCTAACTAACCTCGAGGCTAACAGCAGCCCAAAATATTCACCAGAACAAGTGTTTTCAAAATCTGAGGCAAGAACTTCACTCCCCCCCCCCCCCGCCCTTCCCTACCCCTAGAACTGGCACCCGCTTCTCTCCCAAAGCAAAAGCATCTTGTCAAACTAGTTGCTTGGCTCACTGCCGCAGCTTAACTGCCCAGCAGCAGCCTCCAGCTACAGTATGTTCCTGAAACAGAGTCTCAGGCACTGCAGTTTATGTGCGGCTCAAGTATTCCACACAGTTGCAGAATTTGCTGCTGTTTGGTACAGCATTCAGCACCCTGAAAATCTGGACTTTTATTTTTAAAAGTGAGTTTCTAGCCCTCATGACTCAAGATCAGTGGTTCCCAAACATTTTAACACCGGGACCCACTTTTTAAAATGACACTCTATCGGGGCTCACCTAGCTCTACAAGACTTTAAAAAAAAAAGAGAGAGAGAGAGAGAGAGAGAGAGAGAGAGAGAGAGAGAGAAATAATTTTTATTTATTTATTTGCAAAAAAAACCTTGATCAATTTCTCATGAGGCAGCCCTAATGAATAGCCTCAAGGCTTGAGGGGCTTAGTTACGTGACCCAGCCTTCATCTGCCCCCACTACCTGTCATTGATGGACTTGGGGGGAAAAAACATACTAGAAAAAAGAGGCTCCAACATTTACCTTATCTCCCTATATTTACACAAGCTTGCAAACAGCAGGAGCTCAGCTCCTTGCAGCGCAATTAGCAGCTATCTTACAAACTGCAAGAGCTCAGTTCTTTGTAGGTGTTCAGCTGATTTTTGAATAGCCTCAGGGCTTGGGGCAATTAGTGATCCGATCTTTTTTGCTCTGTTCCTGACCCACCAGAAAGGTTGCGACCCACAGTTTGGGAAACATGTTTCCTTCTGAGCAGCTTCTCCCTGCCCAGAACTACCAACACTGCCTAGGTTAAGGGACAACTTTAACAGATACAAGTTCTGGAAAGAGTGGTTCACATGTTCCAAAGACATGGGAGAGGGGAAATTCTTGTTTTTAGAATAGATTCCTGCCAAAATGTCCATGACTGCTGTTCTGCCCCCGACTTTCACCTTGAACATGAACCTGCAAGGAAGTGTTCGTGTCTCCAAACGTTGGGGAAGACACCCACAAAGTCATCCCCATGACTAAAACTGACAGAAGTAGAGAGCCACAATGAGAGCTGCCGCTCGCCACCACTAAAATTATCACCACTTATACATAGCAGCAGTAACAGCGGTTTGAACCAACTGAGGTTTTAATAATTTCACCATGGCAGGAAATGCCAGCTAATCGTGGGTGAGCTTTGCCCTGCTGTGGCGCTGGCAGGAAATGGCGTTCCCCAAACAAGAGTGGGTGGAGGCCACGTTTCTGTAGAAGTACCATTAGGTAGTTTCCAAGAGGGTTGTTCACAAGTAATCATGCAGAGGACCGCGGCCTTTGAAGAGTCACTCTCCTTCGTCATGCTCTTTGCATTTCACTCTTCAGCAGCAAACCCCAGATGAGGACCAACTCAGTTTACCGAGAACGCTCCTGTTGACACAAAGATTTCTACATGTGCCATCCACAATCCAGTCATTTTTTTAAAGGGTAAAATTACACACACTGTTTACGCCGTTATTTGGGCTCTTTTATGGCTGAGAACAAAGCAATTTGATTGGGCCCCTTGATGCAGGGCCATGAGGCATGCTGGGCATTTGCCAGCATAGGGGGTCCCATTGCATTGTCGCTGCTACCGTCGCGGGGAAAAAAGTGTGTAAAAGTGCTTTTTTTACCATCCCTGAGGGGTGTGCTGGTCCCTGGGGGGTGCGGGGAGCCTGCGGACCCCGCTGCAGGCCTCCCAGCGCCTCAGAACAGCCCTCCGACGCAATCACGACCCTGGTTTCGCTGGAAAACCGGAAGTGGGTTGCGATCGCGTCGGTTCTCAGGGGCCCATAACACAGTTAAGACTGCACTGCCTTGTTGGCGGGGACCAACGTCAGTGAAGGGCAAGGATGGGGACTCGAGTCAAATGACTCGACTCGCAAGTGTGACTGTGTCACTTTTTCTCTGACTCGTACGCATACTCGTGACCCACTGACTCGCACTCGTACTCATACTCGTGACCCACGGGACTCGCACTTGACTCGCACTCGTGGGGGTAACGACTTGCCATTTCCAAGTCATTTTCCAAGTCACAGGGGAAGCCAAGTGGGTGCTTTAAAAGCCTCAGAGGTCCCCACACACCCCACACAGACACCCAACCACCCCATTTTCAGGGGAAAAAAGCCATTTTCCCCAAAGTGACTCGACTCGTGACTTGTGACTCATGGTTTTTGGCCTTACTCGTACTCGACTCACACTCGTGCAAAAATGACTCGCACTTGCCCAAAATTTTTGACACTGATTCGCACTCGTACTCGTGCAAAAATGACTCGTACTCGCACTCGTGACCTAGTTACTTAGATACATCACTGGTGAAGGGACTTCAACCCTACTCCTTTCCAGGGTCCCGATCCAGATTGCCCCCCCTACAGCTGTTATATGACCAGGACAAAACACTGCAGCGGGTGTCAGTTGTTGTGGCAGTTGTTTTCCAATCAGAACCATTTTTGTCACAGCCAACAAAGATGTGCCCACCCTCTTAAAGTCAACAGATAGTTGCATTTTCCAGTAGGTTTCTGCATCCTTATTTAGCAGATGACAAGATTCGATCAACTTTCAGCGAATCTATCTGAAATGGTCATTTTTCTCTTCCGCTAACGTACCGTATTTCTTCGAGTCTAAGGCGCCATCGATTTCTAAGGCGCACCTTTACTTTCAGTACCACCAGCAGGGGAAAAAAAATCAATTGATTGTAAGACTCACCTCCCTTCATTGAATCTACCCCGCTCAGCACCAACTCTCCCCAGCATGTCTCCTGCAGCTGAGGATGACTGAGTGCACTGCCTTTGCATAGCATTTCTGGCCCTGCCAGAAAGTGCCATTTCCTTCGTTACCTGGGCTTGGGGGAGCTTCAGGGAGGCCTGCGCAACCCTCTGCAGGCCTCCCTGATCTTCAGTTCGGCGAAAAACAGCGATTTTTGGCCATTTCTGGTTTTCGCGAAAACCAAAAATGGCTGAAAATCACCGGGTTTTGCTGAACTGAAGATCGGGGAGGCCTGCAGAGGGTCGCGCAGGTCTCCCTGAAGCTCCCCCAAGCCCCAGTAAGTAAGAAGATAGCATTTTGGGGTGCTTTTTGGAGACCTTTGATACTAAGACGCACCCCATTTTTTGAAATGCTTAATTGGGAAAAAACATGCGTCTTAGAATTGAAGAAATACAGTAATTGGTGGCTTTTGCTGCTGTATCATATTTCCCCATTTTGTCTAGCCGTTCTGTAACAGCTGGTATCATTTATTGCCAAGATTTTGCAGATATTAATTCTTGCAACTGTTACCATGGTAAAAATCAGTTATTTATCTTTATTAGGCAATTAAGCATCAATTTAAGTCAGGAGAAATAGTAAGGAATCTCATTGTATACTATAACAACATAAAATCCGTCCCTTATGACTTTTGTCTTTTGCCAGTATTTTGTTTTTTTTTAGCCAATGAACATATCCGTCATAAATGAGAAAATTCTCTTCTTCCTCATGGGCATTTCCAGCAAATTGAACTATATATGTATGTTGTTTATAAGGAATATTGTTGGGTATATGTATAAAATACTTCTACCAATATACTTTATTCATTATATTTTGATTAAAAGTAATATACCCTCTAGAGTCTAGACAACATTTTGTAACAGTTCGCTCTATTATAACAGTCTGTAGGCCCCACACAGGGCAGAGACTTGTCCCCTTGTTCTTGTAAAGAACTATACACTCAAATAAGAACATATTTCCAACCTTTTCTAATGCCCTGGGTTCACAGCCAGAATGATTCTCAGTGAAATTCCCAACAACTTCCTGGCCTGTTCGCTCTGAAGGCAGTGGTGACCCCATGGTGGCAAAAGAGCCCCCCAGAGCTTCTGACCCACACAACCAAGCCAAATGCAGCCCGCCAGCCCCAAACCATTGAGGTTTACAAGACCTCAAATGCTTGACAGCAGTCCCTGCAGCACTAAAAACAGAAGTTTTACCAAGGCTCTGGCAAGCTGGTATATAGTATTTGGGCCTGTCCCTAGAAATTCATATCCTCCCCTTTTCCAGCAAACCTTTCCTATTCACATTGTGCCGGTGACGTTACGCAAAATGGTCCTCAGAGGAATTTTATCAGGGGGCACAAAGTTTCTCTTGGGCCCCTTCCCATAGGGGGAGGGGGTAAAATGGGGCAGGGGAGGGTAGCAATGGCTGGAAAAGTCTCTGGAGCCCAGGTCTACCAGGCTTCCCGATGTGGCGCCCAGGTCTACCCACCCAGAAGACCTGGCGTTCCAGTTGGCCCGACCACCGTCTTTCACTCTCCATGAGGCCAGCTGAGATTCCAGGAAATTTCTGAGCCCCCTCCTTTGACTCCTGGGCCCCTTTTTTTGACCCTGGGCACAATTTACCCCCTTAACTCCCCTCTCATGGGCCCTGGATCCCAGCTGGGACAGGACGTCTCCCTTGGCTACACCTTTAGAACTTCAAACCTGCCATTGTCCTGCAAGGAACAAGATTAGTCTGAAATGATCCAATCACAGTTGCTGTTATTTTCCAGTAAGTTTATCATCTGTGATCTTGAGAGAAGAATGGGAAAGGAATGCTCATCACATGGAGGATTTTGTATTTTGCTCAAAGAAAACCCTGCTGTGTGTTGTTTTCTTTGAAATCAGTATTGAAAACAAAAATCGGACCACGGCATAATCAGACAGCCATCAGGTTTCTGCTTTCTCTCAGGGCCTCCTGACATCATTGCTTCAGTACAAGGCAGACACAGGGAAACATCCTCTTATTCACTGGCAGTTCGCACATGTGCAAGACAGCCACTCTGTTTTTCCATGCAATAGTCACAAAACGCATACTTAACCTGTGGAACTCCCCAACACAAGATGCAATGATGCTTTGGGTTAGCTTAGATGTCTTTAAAAAAAGATTAGACACATTCATTGAGAAGGACTTACTCATCAACAGCTATTAGCCATGCTAGTTAGATGGAGCTTCTATTGTCAGAGGCAGTATACTTCTGAACATAGGATACTGGAGGCAGAGTATGTGTGTTGCTTTCATGCCCAGTTGATGCTGGGAAGAGAATGCTAGACAAAGAGGCTCTTTGATATCTACTGTAGATTACGAGCATCTTTGGGTAGGTCATGTCTTCTCATTCTTTCCAACATGCCATGTACACGGGTGATGCATATATACATATACAAAATCCAGCAAGACATTGTCAAAAATGTCAAAAACATTTGTATACCATTTTTCAACAAAACTACTGTATTTAAACAGCAGTTTACATTGCAAAACAAACAAGGTGGTTCCTTGTCCCAAATGTATTCACAATCTTTAAAAAAAAGACAAGAGAGGCATTTGTTAAAGGCCACTGAAGTAGACACGGTGCTGGAGGAGTGAAGAGGGAAAGTTGCTCTTCCCCTGCTAAACACTTTCACAAATGCCTCTTAAGTTCTTTGGATCCCTCTCCAAGAGCCAGTGTGGTGTCATGGTTACAGTGGTTGGAGAGACCTGGGTTCAAACCCCCCATTTGGCCAGAAATGGCCAAATGGCCATGAAGCCATCGACTTGGATCAGTCTCTCTCAGCCTAATCTACCACCTCATAGGGTAGTCCGAGGACAAAAGAAGACAAAAAGAAGACCCCAGAGCAGTCTTAACTGCATTATGGGCCGCCGGGCACCGACATGATCACAACCCGCTTCATTTTCCAACGAAACTGGAAGTGGGGTTGTGATCACGTCGAAGGACCTTTCTGAGGTGCGGGGAGGCCTGCAGAGGGGCCTATAGGCTCCACACACACACCCTGGGGGACCAGCACACCTCTCAGGGAGGTTAAAAAAGTGCGGCGGTGGCAGCATCGGCGCAAAAAAGCGTCTTTTAAACACTTTTTTCCACAGCAGTGGCGCGATGAGGCCCCCCTGCGCTCAAGGGCCGCCGGGCAACTGCCCAGCGTGCCCAATGGAAAAGACGTCCCTGGGTGACCCCCCCCCCCGCCATCAATATTCACCACTCTGAGCTCACTGAAAGAAGGGTGGGAACAAGTGTGGTTAATAAATATACATGTGGAAAACCTTCCGTGTAACTCAGCGAAGCGACTGCAGAGGCCAGCAGGCAGCAGCATCCCCTACCTGTCATCACAGTTGGCTTTTGCAATGGTTGGTTCCTGGCCATTGTGAGCTGTAACCAGGGCCAGCCCATCCACGAAGCCAATCTGTGTTGAGATTAGTCACGTCCTTGAAACTTTCTTCAACAAATTCAAGGAACGAAGACCAAACCCACAGAACAATTATGAGTTTCATCCATCAACGGTTCTTGAAGCTTAGCAACAAACCACACCGCCAGGGCAGGGCTGGCACCCTTCCTCTTCCAGAAAAAAAAGTTGTCATACAAAACATTGCTACCAGTAAGTGGCTATTATGTTCTCTTTTCAACAGCTGCCATCACTTCCCCCATCACTGCCCTTTGCTGGCAGGGCTCACGCGCAGTTCAACACAGATGCGCAACAGGTAGATGCGCAAGAGGAAATATCTCGGCACAGAAGTGCAGCGAGAATAATGCCCCATTCTTACCTGCTACATTTTTGCACATCAATGCAGCTGTCAAAAGCAGAGGAACTCAGCCAAGGAAAGCATGGGCGCGCACCCCCCCCCTCCTCTGACAGCCTTTAACTGGCTCTTCAAGTTCAAAAGAAAACAGCTGCCAGTTTTTAAAGATTTGTGGTTGGAGGCTGGGCTTGAGTTGGCTTCATCTGGTTTTAATAGAGTTGACTAGCTTATTGTTTCAATTCTGCGACTTTTGCATATTGTTTCAGCTGCTAGTTTAGCAAAGACTGCAATTAATGGCTTAAAAACCACATTAACATCATCAGCGAGTGAAAAGCTTGGCCAGGTAATCACCGCAGTTGAAAGTCTAGTGAAAGGCAAAAGTCAGTTGCAAAACTGACAGCCCTTGATGGGGGTGAAGACAGACATGGACTAGAAGCCAACCACTGACCCGCTGTCAAAAGTAAGGGCTTAAACATCTGAGCAGGAAGAACGTTCAAATCTCAAAAAAAAAAAAAACCCACTTAAAATTCCCCCACTTAAGTTGTTATGAGCAGCCAAGGGAAAAATGTACATGCATTCTGCAGCTCACAGCAGGATGGATGCAAGTTGGATGGAGCAAGCAGTGCTAGCGGGAAGGGCTGTCACTGCATTGTGGCCCAGCCGTTTTTACAAGACAAAAATTGCATTAAAGTTTCTCAATTGGAACTTCCAACACAATGTGAGATTTGGCCCTTAAATTGTAAATTCCTAGAGGGGAGATGGGCAGAGCCGGTCTTTTCACCTTATGCTACAGGGGTTCTCAACCAGTGGTACTAGTACCACCAGTGTTACTTCGGCTGACTGCTGGTGGTACTCAGACCACCGGAACCCCGCTCAGACACGGCGGCACGTTTTGGGCATGCTTTTGGCAGGACGTTTTCACTCCTGAGAGGCTCCTGCCTTTTGCCAAACCTCTCGGGAATGCTGAGAAGGGCCCTCCCACCCGCCCAGAGCCTCCTACCTGACTTTTCTGGCCTCCAAAAACCTGAAAAACCGGATGTAACTGGTGATGACGTCATCACCAGTCACATCCGGTGGTATGCAGCAAGAGAGTGGTGCTGGACGTGGTTCTCGGCCGGGAAGGGGTTAAGAACCCCTGTGCTACACTATAAGGGTCATATACATCGATAAGAGCTCTGCAGGAGCACTCCCTACATCAAAAGCACTGCTGAAATTATCAATGGGACCAAATCCTGCAGTTCCTTCCCCCCCCCCCCAACATGCAGGACCATACTTCTACCTATCAGGAGGCTGCCAGGACTCCTGGCTCCCTGCAGCCCCTACAAATGAAAAGCACCTCTTGAAGGGGCAGGCACCACTCTCTGCGAGTCAGCCCCCCACCCACCCAACAGCAGGAAGTCCGTGGAGTCTGCAGGGAGCCTCAAGCTGCTCCCAACAGCAACAGGCCATTTCCACACTCCCTCTTTTGAAGGAACCACAACACAGCAGTTTTTCTGCCAGGAAGTCACTTGCGTATTGCAGACAATTCTGGGGCGTGTTCTCAGCAAAACGTCATCCAGGTGAACCAAGAGTGTGCTCCGGAACACACCACATGTGCTTGAGAGAAAATATGAAAACAGGAAGCTGCCTTCTACAGAGTCAGATCTTGGCTCGGCGTTAGCTCAATGCTGCCTACACACCACTGACCAGCAGCAACTTTCCTGGCTCCTGGCTTTCAATCAGGCAGGGGGCTTTTTCTGCCCTGCCTGGAGACACTGCCAGGGGCTGAATCGGGGACTTTCTGCATGCAAAGCAGATGCTCCACCACTGAGCTACAGCTCCATCCCCAGGACAGTGGTGGGCAGGCAAGCTGTTCTTCAAATAAGCTTGTCTGCCATCCACATTTCCCTTCATGGAGGGATAAGATTCCAGAGCTCTCCAGAATGCAGTTTGAAAAACGATGGGACAGTGAAAAAGGCAAAGACAGGCTGAAAGCCCAGGTAGCAGGAAATGGTATAATATGCTTGCACGCCATGTGCTCTTCCGCAGCCAGCCAAATTCCCCTAGAAAACTCACACACACAGAGTACAAACGAGAGGGCCATCCACCCTGGTTTTGTTTGTCCACAATGTCTGGTGACAATCATCCTCTCCACCCTCTCCCTACTCCAGAAAGTATTTCAAGAATTCAAAGCAATTCGTGTAATCTAAAAGGTAGACTCTCTCACTACAGAGGTTCTAAGGAGGCCCTTTTCAGGGCAAGCTACCAGTGACAGACCTATGCTCTATTCATTTGTCAGTGGCTATCAGCCACTACTGCCTGAACAACAGGGTGGCTATCATCGTCAATGGGTAGCATTTTTCTCCTGAATTTTTTCATGCCCTATGCAAGTTCCTTCCACATATAGTATTTTTCATAGAGACTTAGAATCTCGAACGAAAACTATTATAACCGGCAACAATGTTCATAGTAAGAGGTAACACGGGTAACCCGGTCATGTTAAAAAGTAGCGCTCCAGCCGATAGTAACAATAACGAAACTACCCGGTATGGACTCAATCGCCCAGAAATCCGGATAGAAAGAAAATTGCTAAAATCAAAATCTGGAACTCAAGGACCCAACGTATCATGTCTTCATCCAGACATATCCTCAGGGGTATTTTCCAAAGTTCATTGGTCGATGTTAACGAATGCGTCCTACTTCGTCCTTTTTATTTTTTCAAAAAAGCGCAGGAACTCTCCCTTAACAGCGCAGCTGCTTACAGTTCCAGATTTTGATTTTAGCAATTTTCTTTCTATCCGGATTTCTGGGCGATTGAGTCCATACCGGGTAGTTTCGTTATTGTTACTATCGGCTGGAGCGCTAGTTTTTAACATGACCGGGTTACCCGTGTTACCTCTTACTATGAACAGACTTAGAATCTTTTTTATTTTTCAAAATGCATCTCGAGCTCTTAATACATAGGGACTGTGTCCACCTTCACAATAACCCTGCAAGGTAGCTCCCTGCAGTGTCCATGTCACACACAGACTGGAGCTAACTTGTCCAAGGCAACCCAACTCAACAGATTCTGTTGGTGCGGTCGTCATCCACAGGGTCCCGCAACTGCCTCTTCAACCCAGCTTTTATCACCCACCACGGACATTTGACATTTCCTTGCACCAAGTCAGACCTTTGCATCTAGAGTAGTGTAGACAATGTCTGGCATTGGCTCTTCAAGATTAGAGCCAGGGCTCTTTCCCAGTCCAAACCAGAGACTGAAGCTGGGGCCTTTTGCATGCAAAGCATCTGCTCAGCCACATACCTATTGCAAAACATATGAAGCTGCCTTATCACAAGGCATATCTTTGGTCCATCTAGGTTAGTATTTACATTCACAGGAGACAGCTCTCCAGGGTCTTTCCTCACAGATAGGACACGGGACCATCTTTAAGCTCCACCGCTGAACTTCCATGGAGTCCCTTCTGTGATTAGCAGAAAAGGGTGCTAAACAAGACTTGACCACCACCCGAGACTATAGGTGGCACCTTGGGAAGAAGCTACAGTGTGCCCCACAGTGACTGGTATTCGCCCAATGAATCTGCAGCAGAGGTGGGACTTTAATTCAAAGGCGGTTTACATGGGTTTACATGGATAAAGAATCCTTCTTGGGAATCAGTGTTAAAGTCAGAGGAGAAATCTGATGACCAAAGAAAAGGCAGTATATAAATATTGGATTATCATCATCATCATCATCAGACAACTCAGGCTCAAAAAACGAGGAGTAATTAACCAGGGGTGAACATTTCTCCCACTGGAAGCCAGTGAACTAGGACTTGCTTGATCATTAGAAAGAAAGGCCTCAGATTCAGAACCTGCACCAAAAGACAGAACCAGCTGTTGCCACCCACGCTCCACTACAATATGCCACAAGCAAAGATTACATATACTCTACCAAGTGTAAAAATTTCAGGTGGCTCAAGCAAGTGAGTCAAGCTTCAGCAGGGACAGCAAAAACTAAACACACAGGGGAAAAAAAAGAAGAGATACAAAAATCAGACTCTGGGTGGGATAACTTCCTTCCCGGCACTCACAGCCCTCTCCTCCTGGCACAGCCTTACCTAAGTGGGATCTTGATTGCCAAGTACCGGTCAACAGCCACTGCCAGCAGGCTGAAGATGGAGCTCTGGGTCAGGACCAGGACGAAGCAAGCCAAGAAGAGGCAGCAGTGGAAGTCAGTATGGAGGCCGATGCTGATGGTGATGGCAAAGGGGATGGCCAGGAGCCCCACAGCAATATCAGCCACTGCTAGCGAGACCAGGAAGTAGTTGGTGGCATTCTTCAAGGTGCTGTTGATGGCCACGGCCCAACACACCAAGACATTGCCCACAATGGACAGAACGGCGATCACCACCTCCAACACAATGTAGTACGTATTGCCCATGCTGTGGTGGGGCCAAGACGGCAGTCGTTTCAAGCACAGGGTCCTACCGACATCCGAGGAGCTTGCCGAGATGAACCACGTGGCAGTCAAGGAAAAAGCATCCATCACAAAAAGCTCACTGTCCCTTTAACAGTCAGCTTAGGGGAGATGCTGCCATCAAACCCCAGCAGCTTGCCATAATGCTGCCCACTACTGGGACACATCTTCAGCCATTGTAAAAGGTGTCCTCCCTGAAAAGGACAGTGTCATCACATCAGCACTAGCCACTACCACTTGAGCCCACCAAGTAACTGAAGGGTGAAACTTGCTACAGCACAGGAGTCCACTGCTCCACCACCAATCCAGCCACTGCTGCTGTCTGGAAAATGGGCACACACACAGCCGAGATCAGCAGAGCGAGGGACAGTCCTTAGATATGAATCAGAGCTTTGGCAGAAGTAAAGGAAGACACGCAGGCATGTCCCCCCCCCCCAAAAAAAAAAAATTAACTGGCGATGCACCCGTTCTCACCAACTCGAGGCTTCCTGCTTTTAAAAGGGACCACCCCAGCCCAGCCGCTTCAAACGTCCTTCTTTTTCTCGGGATAGACGCCAGGCGTCCTACTAACTCAGGAAGTCCCGCGCACAGCATTGACCCACTCACTTCTCCAGCAGCTGTAGCGCCGGCTGCCTGCGCGGCTATTTCTGCACATGGGGAGAGCGGGGCGTGGCCTCCGCAGAGCCCAACGCCCGATTGGCCAAAGCGTGCTCAGTAACCCCACCCCTCCGATGCTTTTACCGTAACGCTTCTATCGAGACACCTCCGTATTTTTTTTTTTTGAGCTACGGTATGTTTCTTTGCATACAGGAAAGAGAGGTGGGTGTGGACCGCACTGCTTCGGTAGCCAGCTGCTCCGTCCTATCTTTCAAAAGGTCTTGTAGCACCACAGACAGAGGACCAACGCTTTCATAACATTCCACTTTCTTTGTTCCATTGCTGAACGCCGCTAAGTAATACCATGTTATTTTGCCTGATTACGGATTTTATGAAAGCTGAAAGCTTTTTACTACCACTCGGGGGGGGGAGGAGAACAGTCTTGCTCCTGGTGAAGATGATTATTATGCTGCTGGGCACAGGCAAAACCCCAAGCTGCGGAATGGATAATCAGATATTGTATATTTTTGCACCACCAAGCTGCACCAAGGCAGAAGCGAGAGCAAAGTCAGTAGCCCACCCCCACCACCGCCTCTCAAGATATTCCCAGAGGGTTTACTTTAAACTATACTAGACTATTACTCAATTAAAGGAATCTAAGGGCCCAATCCTATCCAACTTTCCAACGCCATGCAGCCGTGCCAACGGGGCGTGCGCTGCATCCGGGGGGGGGGGTGCGGAGTCCAGAAGGCCTCCTCAAGGTAAGGAAATATTTGTTCCCATTCCCAGCACTATTGCGACTGCATCGGCGCTGGAACGTTGGATAGGATTGGGCCCTCTTAGTTACATAATTGTAGGAATATTAATTAATATAATATATAATTAATATAGTATTGAAGAAAAACATACTGTGTGTTGCATATTTTGCTGCTGCTGCTGCTGCTACTCTTATTTATAAGTGCCATCATTGTGCATGGCATTTTACAACAGAAGAGCGTACAAGTCTCTGCCCCAAGGGGCTTGCAAACTAGAAATAGACACAAGGAAGCCAACAGAGGAAGGGGGGGGATGATAGTAGGGTGATCAGGAGAAGACTATGCTGTTGTTTCGTGTACACATAGTTGAGCTTTGTTGTAGGAGGGGAAAGGGACTAGGAGGGAGTGCCAAAGGCTTCACAGGAAAGGTGGGTGTTGGGGATGTAACGAAAGGGAGAGAGGAGGCATCCTGCAGTCACAGTGGCTGCAGGTGCCATCTTGGGAGGGCAGGCCCAGCCTGTTAAAGCAACACCCAAATTCATCTCCAGCACCCCCTTTTTTGGGGTACACACGTCAGAATGCACATGCACTACCTATGCCCCACACAGTTGTTATCACCACTGCCGCCTCTGCTGCCAACTTACTGCTTCTTCAAAAGAGGAAGACTCCTGGGAACAAATAAGTCTTCCTTTCTGCTCCCAAGAATCTCCTTGCGCAGCCTATGGTGAAGAAGATAAAGCAGCCGGATACAGGGGGAAGCAGCACTGGTGGCAGAGAGGGGTGCAGGACACTGCCCCAGTTCTCTTCCCAATCGCCCTCTTCTTGAGTGCCTGGAAACAGGATCAAAGTAGCCCCCTACTTTATTTATTTGCTGAATGGATTTTTACCTTGCCTTTCCCCCCCCCCAATGAGGTGCCCAAGATGGCTTACCAATGTCAAACAATAGAGACCAAAAATATATCCCCATAAAAGTATAAAATTTACAAAAACATAAACCTGTAAGTTCATAAATCCTAAAATTAGCAACACAAACACGAAACGAGAAACAGCAAAACACAATCAACCCCCCCCCCCCGAAACAGATAAAACTGACAGCAAAACAGCAGCGTAAATCTTTCAGTTAAAAGCCAGCGCTATGAAATCCATCACTCAAATAAATAAATAAATTCCGGCACAGTCTGAACACAATGAAAAACAGCATGGAGCAGCAGTTAAAACACACACACACACACCAACATCCCATCATTCAAGGAAAGTGCTCGCCAAAAAAAGAATTTCCCCTAAAGTTTTTAACTGCTCAGGCTTTAGTGTTTTTGCTAGGCTTACCATAGTCCCGGATCCAGCCGGGACAATCCTGGTTCGGGAGACCAAATCCCGGGCTCCTCTTTGTTCCAGCCGGCTGGGACTGCCTCCCCAGCGCTAATGCACCGCATCTTCGTCTAGGCCTGGACTCTTCGCATGCCTGCGCGAAGCTGGAAGCACTCTGAAAACGTCTTTTAGCAGACATTTAGCAGCAGTTTGTGTTTTAAGTTTTCCAGTATAGTATTTTATCTTCGCTTTTAAGTTTAGCGTTTTATACTTTGCTTTTAAGCTTTTATTAGTATTTCAGGTGTCTTGTTTTTAGTCCTTTGATAATGCCCTAAATTGAGGGTGAAACGTTAGGAAGATCCAAAGTCATCCAGCAGTGTTATGCTGAATTACCTTGACAAGGTCCCTCGTGTGGGATGAAACGTTCAAGGTCCCTCGTGTGGGATGAAACGTTGGTAGGAGAAATAAAGACTCATCTTCGCCTCTACGCACATCTCCAGAGTGTGTGTGTGAGAGAAATCTCTTAAGAAGACAGTACGATTTTAGTTTTATTTCTCAAATAATAAACATGGCTAGAAAACCCATAATGCCTGCTTCATTACAAATTGTACCAAGCCATGAAAGTTTCCATACTACATAGATCCAAAGTCATTGAACGTGGTCAAAAAACCCGAAATAATTATTTTTTTACCTCAGGATAACCTCAGACCACGAAAGCCTTCGTTCCTACATTATACAGGGGGAATTCGACCACTTACATGCACACGCAATGGAACCCTAAGGAAAGCAGTTAGGAGGAGAGAGAAGGAGAGGGGAGGAGAATGGAACTCCTTAGAAGGGGAAGAGCAAAGAGGGGGAAAACGTGGGGACAAAAGCGATGTAGATGGTCCGCACAGACATGTACGTAGGTGCTGGCGATGGAGCTGCAGCTCAGCAGCTGAGCCCTTTGCTTTGCATGCAGAAGGTCCCTGAGCTACATGTATTTAAAAGATTGATATCCTGCCTTGCAGACCATTGGTTTTTCCCAGGGCTGCTAACAATCAAATAAAAATACATTAATGAAATGCAACACACACAAAAGAGCAGGAAAACAGCAGCAGCAGCAGCAAACAAGCTAAAAATTGATCAGCGAAAAAACTTGCAGAACAGAAAAGTTTTTACCATGCTCTTCAAAGCAGCCAGACTGATCTCCCCAGGGAGAGTTTCATAATGGCCACCACAGAGAAAACCCTGTTCCCTGGCTGCTGCCAAATGAACATATGGCCAGAGAGCAGAGCTGGCGAGAGAGAGAGAGGTCTTAAAGCCCAGGTAGGCTGAGTGGCGATTCTACGACCGCGCCCCCCCCCCCACCGTCGTATGCTGCTGCAGCCGTTATGCACCGTTCCGAGGCACAGGGCGGGCGGGAGGGCCAAACACGCCGCCGCCGCTCCTTTTTTGCCCCGACAAACGGTACAATTCTGCTCTACTCTCCGAACACCGCGCCCCAACGAGACCAGCAGGTCCGCCTGCGCCTGGAGCAGCTGCTCCACGTGCTCCACTCTCCTCCCACTTCTGTCTAGAACAGGTGGGACACCACGACATTAGGCAGACCATCCGGTTATTTATTTTTCACAATTTTATACCGCCCTTCCACCAAGAAGCTCAGGGTGGTGTACATAGTTCCTTCCCTCATTTTGTTCTCACAATAACCCAGTGAGGTAGGTTAGGCTAAGAGATAGTGACTGGCCCAAGGTCACCCAGGAAGCTTCATGGCTGAGCGGGGATTTGAACCTGGATCTTTCCAACCCAGAGCAGGACTGTCTTACCTGGGTGAAGCTTCTGCACCCTCATCCAAACCAGAAATGCCTCCAAACACTAGGAAGTGGATTGACAGACTGATGAATATGTTCCCAGCACTCGAGGACTAGCAGCTGACTACATGAAATGACTCTGTCTACAAAACATTAGCTTGGAAGAGATAGGAAAGCTCAGTCTGTGGGGGTGACCTGGTTCTTACGTCATGCACCAGAGGACATCCACTAAAACTGAATGGCAGGAGAGTCAGAAAAGGAATCTTTATTCAGTGCGTAATTAATCTGTGGAACTCTTCGCCACAAATTGTTGTGATGACACCTGGCCTGGATGCCTTTAAAATGGGATTGGACATATTTATGGAGAAAACATCCAGCACAGGTTACAAGCCATAATGACTGTATGCAACCTCTGGGTTTTAGAGGCAGCGATGTCACTAGAGTTGGTGTTACCCGGTGCGGTAACTCATGGTGTCACCTTCATTAACTTTATTTCTTTCAATATATAACAGTACAGGTCACCCAACAAATCAGTAACCAACAAAAAAACCAGTGGCCAACTTGATAACACTCACACAACTGAATAAGAGTTCTAGTACAGTATTAGCTCTGATACATAGAAATGAGAGTTGACTCATACTAACACTTTATTGGTTCCATGCTGTGTCATAATAACACCTCATTTGCTCTCAGAATGTCTCATTTGTCAGATTTGAGTTAAGTAAATCCACTTTTTGTTACATAAGGCAGCTGTGTTTTCTTTTTCCAGTTATTTGGTTATCTTCTGATAGAATACATATACTTCAACAGGGCTTGTTTCATTACATTCTACATTAAATTACCTTTCCAATGATGTATAACATTATGGTATTATTCATAAAAATACACATTTTCCAAAAACTTTCCACAATTTTGGCCACTAGCAGTGTCGCACACCCCCTGAGGGTGTCACTCGGTGCAGTCCACACCTCCTGCACCCCCTAGTGACGACACTGTTTAGAGGGAGCCTATCTCTGAATGCCAGATGCAAGGGAGAGGCAACAGGATACAGGTCTCTTGTTGACCTGTGTGCTCCCAGAGGTATCTGATAGGTCACTGAGAGCTACAGGAAGCTGGACTAGATGGATTCTTGGCCTGATCCAGCAAAGCTTTTCTTAGGTTATCTTCATTACTTGGTGCCTGCAACATCCTGTGAGTGACCACTTCGTATGTGTGAATGAGTCACCATATAGATTGAGCTTTTGTATTTCTTCCAAGTAGCAGCAGCTGCAAGTTTCTTGTTGCTTTTTTCCTTCTGAGCAAGATGGCGGCTGCTCATTGCAAGGGTTTTTAAAAACATTTTTTTAAGCCAGTGATTCAACCCTGTGATTTTAAGACTTTCTGTCTTGAGGGACAGTTTGGAGATCAGCTTGCAGGACAATGCTCATGCTAACAAGAGAATAACAGTTTTAGCTGTGGGCTGAAAAAGTGCTCTGATGGATGGACAATGTTGGAATGAATCAGGCTGCGTTAGAGAAAAGAACTCACTTCTTTGTCATTGCCTGCAAAATGGCCAAGGGAAGATTACTCACTACCAGAGCTGGCACATCCAAGAGGCCGACTGAGGCGGTTGCCTCAGGTAGTGGATTGGTGGGGGAGTCCCCTCTGGCCTCTTTCTCTGCTGCTCCTTTTCTGCCTGCTCCCTGGGTTTGAAAAGACAAAGGATTTGAAGGGGCAAACAGCAAGAGAGGAAGTTGGAAGAGAGGAGTGTGGTAGAGTGGTTGGAGAAAGATTGGTGCTTGGTTGCATGAGACCCTAGGATGCTTGGGTTTTTTTGAGGGGGGGGGGTGTCCCAGTGTTACTAGGCATTTATTTTTTTATTTATTTTTCACATTTTTATACCGCCCTTCCTCCAAGGAGCTCAAAGTGGTGTACATATTTCCTCCCCTCCTTTTTGTCCTCACAACAACCCTGTGAGGTAGGTGGGGCTGAGAGATAGTGACTGGCCCAAGGTCACCCAGGAAGCTTCGTGGCTGAGCGGGGATTTGAACCCGAATTTTCCAGGTCTAAGTCTGACTCCCAAACCACTACACCATCCATGCACTAAGACAGGGACATGTGTAACATACAGTACACATAGGGGAAATCTACTACATGGACCAAATCCAGTGGCTCATGCAACAACTCAACGGAATGGCATGAAATGAGGGGAAGGCAACAATAAGGGTGTCACAATAGATAGCTTTTATTGTGGGAATAATAGTACAATAACTGGGAAGGGGAATGAAAAAGGTAATGCAATGCAATATACACAAACAATCGCTCACACAACTAGGCCCTAAGTGTCAGCAGTTGCTAGGCAGGGGCAGTCGTCTTGAGCGACGGTGGCGGAAAACTCGTGCTGCGTCCGACCGGACACAGATTAGAGCTCATTATAGAGCCTATTCTGTGGCGGTGATGTCAGTGAAGCGACTCTTCTTCTCTGCCACCATTGCGTCTGCAGAGAATCATCCAGTGGAATTCTTCCGTGTTGTTCAAGGCTTACTCCATCTGGCCCCTCCGATAGATCAGGAGGAACATACGGTTACCCGCTGTGACGTGTTTTCAAAGCACTTTGCAGATAAAATCGTTCGCATTCGCCACAACCTGGATGCCACAGTGTCTGAGGAGGTTCCCCCTGGTGTCTGCTAGATCAGTTTTGTGGGATTCTATTCAGGTTGTACAGCGGCTTTCATCATGGTGTCCTTCTAGGCCGATTGGCCGAGTTGGGGGTCGGGGGCACCGTTTTGCGGTGGTTCCGCTCCTACTTGCCGGATAGGTCCCAGATGGTGGTGCTGGGAGACGTTTCGACATTTTGAAAATGTAAAAAAAAAAAGCATTTAAAAGTCAAATTGAAAGCTCTTGATCTTTTGCCAAGTGTTGGATTTCTGCAAAATTTAATATTGGTTTCCTAAAGCTGTACATCATTTAATCAATTCACAGGTAGAGGAACTGAATTTAAAGCTTTTAAAGTGACTGAAAAGGTACCTCTGATTAATCACGCAGTAGTTTTTTAAAAAACATATTTTTAATAGAAATCCTTATAAAGACCGCCACTGGCATCCCCTTTTCTCCCTCACAAGAGAAAATGCCCCTTGAAAGATGGTGCTTGCATGTAGCATGTGTGTTCTTCAAAAACACTTGTTTTTATTCTCACACTGAGTGATGTAGATTCATCAATCAGATGGGAGCCAGTTCAGACACAGTCTTAAAGTCCAGCTCATCCGCAGGTTTCAATACAAGCTCAGTGTCCCCAAATATACTATGTCTTGTGTAGATGGTACAGCCAAGCGCCTAAGCCGTGATAATTATTTTCCACCTGCTGAAGCCTTGTGGGTTTAGTTACAGACCATGCCTGGGGACGCGATCCTGCTCGTGGTGTCTCATTCTCATCCGGGTGGTTTTCCTTCATGGAACCTTCACACTGAAAAGCCCACGAAGCTTGCAAACAGTGACTCAGCAAGAATGGTTTTGTCTCCCATCTGCAGCTAAGCACTTCGGAACAAAGAACGGTTTCCGTGTGTGAACCCACAGCTACACCTGACGTCCTTTTCTGCTTCTCACCCAATGAAACTGTGAATGTTTTCATTTTCAAATTGACGTATGAAGGGAAATAAAAATAGGCGTACAGATTTAGGTGTAGAAAATTAGACGTAGCTGTCAGAGACTAGAGATCGCCAACATCTGCCAATGAATGTTGACAATCCCTATTAGTGGGCAATTTAGGACATACTGTACTTAACAGGGAGATAGTTCTGTCAATAGCTAGCCAACGCAGCTAAATTATTGGATGCAGTCTACTTCCGAGCATGAGATTCTGAGGGCAAGCACCTCTGACCACAGCCTACCTGTGAGCTTCCTAAAAGTATCGTCCTAGTCATTCTTGAAACCAGACTCAGACTGCATGGGTCTTTTCACCAAGACAATTCTTATATCCTTGTTATTTTTTCCAATCACCGTATTGTCCCGAGTATAAGACGCACCTGATTGTAAGACGCACCCTTAAAGTTTGGTGCTATTAAAAAAAAATATTAAATCACTGGCATTAAATTGCAACAGCCTGATTATAAGACGCACCCCTAGTTTAAAAACTTAAATTAGGAGAAAAAAGTGAGTCTTATACTCAGACCAATATGGTATATTGGATCCAATGTATAGCCCACATTTGGATATCTCTTGATACTCTAGTCCAGTGGTTCCCAAACGTTTTAGCACTGGGACCCCCTTTTGTAGAAGGACAATCTGTCATGACCCCCCTAAGTCCTTGAACCGGAAGTGATGTCAGTAAGCAGGAAGCGATGTCATTGTTTTTAACAAGTCACACTGTTTAATAAATCACACTTTTAAAAATACATCACATTTTAAAAAGTTGTACTCATAGGGAGCCCCATGGGGGGGGGGGAGCGAGCTAATATTAACAGAGATGATAAAAGGCAAGCAGAAAGTAACACAAGGTGAGCAAACAAGCCCCAAGAGAGCATCAGACACTTCTTTCTCTGCAGTGTGGAGAGGGGAGGGCTGAGCCGTCATCTTCGGTGTGACCATCCAGCCAACATCCTGCTACCTCCCAGAAACCGCTTTGCGGCCCCCTTGGGGGTCCTGATCCCCAGGTTGGGAACCAGTGTTCTAGCCTTACCAACCAAATCTTGCTGGGCAGAGAGTATGTTAAAAATCAGTTGCATTCCAGGCTGTCAGAAAAGATATTTGGGGCCTTCAAAGGAGGTTGGTCTCGCAGCATGATAGCTGTCTCCCTCCGGGCCGTGCAGACGCCAAGAGGATGCAAGCTTCTTGTAACGTCATCCCTTTTTAGTATTTAACAGAACCTGAAGCTTCTTTGTGCCTTCTTAGGTTGGTGCACAAGCATTCTTGTTTTAAAAACAAGCAACAGAATACAAAGGCAGCCACGTTGGCTACAGAGGCCCCAGCATGTCTCAGCCAAATAGCACGCTCACAGCAAGTCAAATGTTTATGGGAGCATCGTGGCAAGTGCGCAGAACTTTGCACTGCTCAGCTGAGGCTGTTTATTATCAGACTGTCTGCTGTGTCGGGCATGCTACTATGCGTTGCATTCCAGATGAACCAGCCACTGAGTGCTTTGGGGGGGCTGATCAAGCAGGACTTGCTTGCTTTCAAACGTTTGATGTTCTCCAAAGTTGAATTAGAGAAATAAGTAAATAAATATCATGGGGGATGTTGTTGGATTTTTGCTCAAACTGTATTTCTGCATCAGACACTGCTCTGGGTATATCTTCTGATTGGAAGGTGGCAACATAGAGATGCGACAGACAGGCCTTCCTCAGAGGGTGCGGAATTCTGCCACAACTCTGCAACCGGGAATAATGGAATAATCCAATCACCCGATGAAGAGACATGGCCAAATTCCTTACCTCCCAGTAGAGGCTGATTGGAAGGAGGCAAAGCTATGAACAGTAAAGGCTGATCTCCACCGCACGAATTCTGGTGCGTCCCGGGCACATGCAGAGAGTGCGGAGCTGTGTGACCTCTATTTTATCTGATCGCATCGGAACGCAGGAGAGCTGCGAGTTCCGTTGCGATCGGCCGTGGACCATGCTCATGATTTTGAGAGGGTGGGACGCGGAGCTAATTATTTGACCAATGGGATGAGAGGGGTTTTTTCAGCCAATCGGAGCACACTTGTGTTTCAGCCAATCACCATTGAGCTTTATTAGAAGACGGGACAATCAGGAGGGACTATTTGCATTGAAGAAACTGGTGGAGCCCAGGGCAGCGTTTCAGGCGGGGCGTCCTGTCCCCTATGCTCACACGCCTCCAGACGCAAGCGCAACGCAAACGGAGCTGGTAGAGATCAGCCTTAAATCATTCAGAGCGAGGCACAGCAGGCAGCCTCCTCTCTAGGCAGATAATTTACTTAATTATCAAAAAACCCTTCAGTTTAATAAGATGAGTGTTAAGGCACAATGTTTAGCTGTGCTCCAAAAGGCATGGGCATTACAAGTTAAGAATCCCAGCATCACTTCTGTGCCATATAAGGAGTAAAGACTTTGTGCAATCTAACCCTTGTACAACTTACCGGTAGGCTTTGGGTACCCACATTTTGCCTTGCTCTTTCAGTCCAATACTGGGATGAGAAGGGTTGTGTCCCAGCAGAAATTCAACAGGTGTGGCTATCCCTATATGAGCTACATATGCAGCTACCTAATTTCTGCCTGCTACGTCCATAATGCTCCCAGAGTCGTGAATGTCCAGATAGAACACCTGATCGTGGGCCTATTCTGCCTAATTGTGTGTATATGAATGCATGCAGAATATGTTTCCCCAATCATTGGTGACATCCTTAACACTAGAACAGCACAATCCTATGCATGGTTACTTAGAAGTCAGTCCCATTGTGTTCAGTGGGACTTACTCCCAGGAAAGTGTGCATAGGATTGCAGCCAAAGTCTTGTAGCAGTACGATTGTTATGTGTGTTACCAGGGCTGGATCAGTACAAAACAGAGAAATGCCCACACCTTTTAAAACTAAAATCTGTTGAAACATGATCTTTGTGTACAGGGGTATGGCTGGAACAGGCAAACCAGTTTAGATTATGTAAGCAGTAACACGGGCCAGTGCTGTTGGATTCCTGGCCTTCAATTACCCCACAGGTACCCAATCAGTCACAAAAGCCCAAGCCACTTTTCATTCAAGCCTCACTTTCTCTCTCCGATCCCCACCCCTGCCAGCCTGGACTCCCAGGCTCAGAAGATGTCAGTACATCAACGTGGGAGTTCTCACCTTCTGGCTCAGACCGTTCTGCCCATTCTTCCTTTGCTGTCCTTTATGCCTGGAGCTATATGGGGGAGACTCCTCCCCATGTGCCCCTGTCGTGGATGTGCACATGTGCATGCACGCATGGTTTGCTATCATATGTTGGAGGGCCTACAACATTGCTTGTGGCTTTACAGTGCAGTGTGTCTGTCCAGGCAGTAGCCTAGCAGGCTATCAGCTTGCCTGGCATGACTGCCTATTGCTAGGATGGAAGTGCAAGTTTATTTGTCAATCACATTCCAATTCCACCCTTCCTCCAAAGAGTCCAGGGATGCTCCTTTTGATCTCATGCTAGTTTTACAACAGGATGGTTAATTGCCCAAAGTTACCAGCTTTCAGGGCCAAGTGGGGATTTGAATCTGACACTCCACCCAATCGTGGTTTGCAGGAAGGAAAATCCCCATAAGCAGTGGAAATAACAGATATTTTCAGTGGCTGTGCTGGGGCTGTACTACATGCTCTTTCAGTCAGAAACAGGTGATTGGCAGCAAAATGTATGTGGTCCTTTGCAGATCTGACACAGCCTGAGGCTCCCACCCCCACAATGTCTATTTACTTCCTACCCCAGAGAAAACGGCATGGAAAGGTTTAGACAAATTTAAGGATAATCAATCTGTCAATGGCAACTATTTGTCACACTGTAGCACGACCAAGGGACTCGTTAGGGCTTAGTGGCTGAGAGTGACATCAGGAAGTCCTGATTCAAATCTGCCCTGAGATGTAGGTATTCCCCTCCCTGAAAAATGGGGAAAATCATACTGATGTCCTGTACAGAACTGTTATGAATTGAACAGAGTTCAAAGCACTCTTACAGTGCAGCATGTCAGCGTGCATGGGGGGCGGGGGGGTGGGGAGAGAGAAAACATGTGCTGTAATGGGTAATTTAATATTGTGTGTGTGTGTGTGTGTGTGTGTGTGTGTGTGTGTGTGAGAGAGAGAGAGAGAGAGAGAGAGACAGACCTGCCTCTTCCCTCAATGATTCCAGTGTTTGAAATGAGAATCAAAATTCTCCCCTTTCAGCTGTAGCCCACGATTGCAGCCTTTGTCCCATAGAGTGGTGGCAGCCACTGAAAACTGCACCTGCATACATTTGCATGGTCCTGCCCCCTTCACTTGCATTTCCCAACTCAGGGATTTGTTTCTTGGGGCCCAAATTAGGCACAACGTTAACGGTGAGGGCATATATTTACTGTTAAGTAGCAGTAGTAACTAGGCCAGCGGGTGGCGCAGTGGGTTAAACCGCTGAACCATGAGCTGTCGATCGAAAGGTCAGCAGTTCGAATCCACGACGGGGTGAGCTCTCGTTGCTTGGCCAGCTCCTGCCAACCTAGCAGTTCCAAAGCATGTCAATGCGAGTAGATAAATAGGTACCGCTTGCGGGAAGGTAAACAGCGCTCCGTGTTCCAGCCGCATGCTACGCGCTGTGGCGAGGAGAGTCATGCTGGCCACACGACCACGGAGGCGTCTTCGGACAATGCTGGCTCTTCGGCTTTGAAATGGGGATGAGCACCACACCCTAGAGGACTTAATTGTCAGGGGTCACCTTTACCTTTATGGGCCATCAGAACTCTTTGTAAGTCTTGGGGAACCAAAGGAAAACACCCACACCCCCAAAAGCACAACCACCACCAGCAAACCTCAGAACCAACAGGTTTTTATTAGAAATATTATGCAGAATCTGCACCAAATGCTCCAATAATGTTACTGTTTTAAATAAAACGTTGTCCAAACTTGACAAATGGCCTTGTAGTGTCTCTGTACATTCTAGTGTACTTTTGCTATAAATAAGATGGATTCACTTCTGCCTGAATGGAGATGTGGATTCTTGACAGTTTGTATTTCGGGCAAACTTCTAGCCCCTGTCAAGATGTCAGAAGCAAAACCAAACCAAACCAAACCAAAAAGAAACACCATGTCTGGCAGAGGTTGGCACATGTGCAAGTTTAAAAAAGGAGACTGGAGAAATTGGCTCCCCCCAGCAATATGTTAACAAGCAGAGGAAAAAGGACTCGGTCAGAGGGCCTGTCCATGCAGGAGGCTGAGGCAGTCCCTGCAGGTAGTGGATTGACAGGGGCACCTGCTTCCACCCACCTCTACAGCTCCTTCCTGGCTTTGAAAAGGAGAAGGAAGTGGAGCAGAAGGGGAAGTGCGGAGGAGATGAGAGTGGTGGGCTTGAGAATCTCAGACACTCCAGCCCACCACTGTCCTTGTCTTCTGCTCTGTTCCCCTTTTTCGTTTTGAAGTAAGGGAGCAGGAGCAGTGGTAGTAGAAGGAACGGCTGGCTGGTTTTAATATTTGCACACTGCCTCAAGCACTGGGGTGTCTTGGGCCGGCCCTGTTCAGCCGTCAGTCACTGTAGCAGTGGAAGATGACTCTGAATAGAAACGTGGCCAGCAGAAAACCAGTGGCAGCTTGGGAAAAGTTAGCACCTGGCAATACCTACACAGTTCCAAGCGCCAGCAATGCTCCAGTGTGACTGTTGTGTCTCTGTCTCTATAGACGAGTTACGTTTCTGAATCCAGTTCATTGAAGAAACCGGCTGGGACAGCTCTGTGGGCAATGGTTGTGTGGGTTGTTTCCAATGGCGGGACCAGTCAGACAGGAAAGGCAATTGCCCACACCATCACTTGGGCTAAATTGGGCTGTCCATAAGGTAGGCGGCTCCTACACCCAAGACAACATCTATAATATAACCAATATGCCTGCATCCAGGTTGGTCTTTTTGGCATTGGTTTGGGGAGACGTCCGCTAGATGAAAAGGTGCAGAGGCAACACAGCACAAGTAAGTCCTTTATCATCAGCATCACATATCCTGTTATGTGTGAATAGAACAGCCCATGATGGTCCTTCTACTGACCCTGTTTGCAACAGAGGTAGGATGATGGAGCAGGAACATATCGAGACCATGTGCTGGCATCGAGGGGTAAGCACATATCTGGACCCTGAAGGAAGTCCTGTACAGAAGATGCACCCTTCATTTAGATGGGGGCAGGAAAAAGGGAAAGGCAGGGGCATCAGGGGAAAGACAGGGAGCAGCCCCCGGTCCACAGCAGGAAGAGTGATGTGTGGCACAGGTCTACAAACCTGACAGTATTTCAGTGTTTGCAAAGCCCAGAAACAAGCTGGAAATGGTTCCCCCTTAGAGAAAGCCTATGACGAGAAGGAAAACCACACCTGGAAGAAGAGTGTCAAAACCTAAAGGGCTCCCTGGAAATTGTCTGGTGAAGTTGGGCAAAAAGGACAACCACCATGATGGAGGTCTGGCATGCCATGCTTCAGGACAGGAAAAAGTTGATTCTGAATGTGCCCACCAAGCATGCTCCTAACATTTCAGGCCTTGAGGGGCTTGAAGGAGGGGGGGAGGGCTATATTTCTTGGCATATGTCCCACTCCCAGGCTTCCTTTGGACAAGAGGTGGCAATTCAATTTCATGTTACACATAAAGCAGAACATTTACAATGGCTTACGCACACACGCACACAGAGAGCTTTCACAGCTTGCACTTTCCCAACACACTCCTAGAAACGTCATCTGCTTCTCTTCCCTCAGACAGTTTGCACATCCAAATTCACTTCTGTGCCCCCAATGCTTTGTTCTGGAATCTCTACTTTTTCCTAGAATTAGCATCTACATTGCCTTCTAGGCCCCCTCACCTAATTTCGCCTCTACTTCCTCCTTTTCCAAGGCAACAGCAAACCGGGCCTTCCAACAACAGACCATCAACCATGGACTCTCTCTACTCTGAGCCATCCCCCCCCCCGCCCATCTTCTCTTCTTGCCTTCCCTCCATCTCTTGCATACACAGACAACATGCAGAGGAGCAAAGCCAAAGCATTGTTCTGAGGCTGCTGGGCCAATGTCATCACTAAGTCAACGACTGGCCCAGAGAAACCAACCTTGTAAGCAGGCACCAAACATACATGCACAAACATACAGGCTTCACCAACTAATATTCTAAAGAGGTGAGTTACTGAAAGGCATAATTTCAAAGGATCAGGATGAAGGTACACTGAAAGAAGAGGCCCACCAGAGACCTCCTCCCATCATCCATCTCACGTGCAACAATTTGGGCAGCAATGATCGATTTTTGGCAAAGCACAAACTGTGGCACAAGCCTCCCTTTCCCCCTTATGGACACAGACTGAGGAACAGCCGGCACTGGCATCACCAGATACAAGTTGCTAAAGGAACCCTCTGTTCTTCGACCCCTGGGACCTCGAGGAGTCTCTCACCCTCCAAAGCACACCTGTTTGCCTGATAAAACATGGGATGAGAATGTGTGTGTGAGCCCTTTTAACCTGGCTGCGAATCTTCTCCAGAGAAGAAAATGGGAAACGGTTCAGCAAAATTTGAATACTGTATGCAAGTCTTTCTGACACAACCCTGATACTGACAATTCCCTACTCAAAGCTATCAGAACTGGCACCGGGCATCTAAAAATGCCTGAGCCCCACACAATGGAGAGGATGCTACACAAGGCAAGCCCAAATCCTTATCTTGGCTGTTGAGGGGCAGAAGTCATGGGGGGGGGGGGAGGGAAAGGAGGATGGGCTTGGCTGCAAAGACAGACCAACAATGGGAAAAAGAGCAACCTCCCAGGACAAACTGAACCAGAGGAGGGGGCTAACATCCTGCCACATCTGAGAAGGCTGAAGGTGAAAGGAGGGGGCACATACAGTGCAGTCTGCTGCCAATAATTTTGCTAAGGGCCTTAGCCAATAATTTTGCTCCTTCAACTCTGTGTCATGAAGAAAAGCAATCATAGCAAAGAAGACACTGGAGATATTTGGGGTGGGATCCACCACGACCTTCGAGCTGTGTCACCTTCTGCAGGAGGCACCAGCTGGCATCCCGGGAATGACCTAGAGGTGGGGGGCAGAAATACTCATTCCTGAGGCCTTGGGGCCATAAACGTGGCAAGGAAGCAAGGATGAACTTCCATCAACAGCATCCTCCAGGGAAGCAGGGGGGGACACATGTGAAGGATCATAGTGCTCTTGTTAACGGTCTTCTTTTGACTAGCTTTTGCTCCAGTTTTTTGAATGAGATTATTCAGGCTATTGAAGGAGTGTCTGGAGGCTGAGGTGGTAAATGCCATGCGTCCGTGAGCAGGTGGCCTCAAAAATACTCCTCATGCTAACCCGAAAACCTAAGAGCCACTTTTCAGTTGGAACAACTGTAGCGTCTTTGCTTTTAGACAGAGGAATATTATGCTGAAGACACCTTCCATAGCCATGAGTTGCTGAGCAACGTCCTTATGGATAAGTGAGAGTGACCCTCATTCTCATCATACTAACCCACTGGGCCTGCAGAATGGCGAAACTGCTGTTTCAGAGGGTTGCCAACTTTTTTTTGCTGGCAGCGCTCCTGTGCTTTCAATGGCTATGTGACTGGCAGAAATTCAGCAGGTGAAGCTTTCCCCATCTCTGCATCCACCAGCCTAGCATGCCTGCAGAATTTCTGATTGGCACAATATAGCTGTTAAAGATATAGGAACCCTACCAAAAAAAGTTTGCAATACTAAAACCAGCAGTAACCCTCCCTGCTTCTGGTTTTCAAAGCCTCTTTCCTCCACACACTGCTGGGGACCTGCCTGGCTGGAACATGGGAGCCGTGGACATTACAAGCAGCAAGTTACCTGCAACAGGTGACACCCACCCACCCCCCGCTATGGTTAGGGGATGGCTTGTCACACAATTCACCTGAGTAACCAGCTGTGGGACAAGTCTCTTCAAACGGTTGCTTCTCCAGCAAACTATTACGTCTTACAAAGTTGCACAGAAAGGAGAGTTTTTATGGGGACAGCTTCTCCTGCTATTGTATCGTATGCCAATGTTCTCTCTTCTACACTCTTGTTCTGTGTCTATTGATCTACAAACATCCAATCAGCCCCCCACATAGAGCCCAGTGAGGGTAAGCTGAGGACAGTAACACCTCCTCTGGCCATCAGAATTGCCCCCCCCCCATTGCACTAGCCCCGACACACATACGTGTACACACCCAAGTGGGAACACTTGGATTCTGAACTTGCAGAGACCCATTTTGATGGTGGTGACCCAAAACCACAACCTGTATCAGCATTTACAAAGCCAGGACCTATAGGGATCTCCGTTGTGAAAAATGCCCACTGCATGAGCCCAGGCCTAGATGGCTCTAGCACCAGGCTGGTACTGGTCAAGGGTCTACCCAGCTGGACCAACCCATAAACCTCCTGGTGGCAGCCACCCAATCAGGGGGTGGGTGGGGGAGATGCCATGGGGGGCCCAGTGTAGGGCTTTGCCTCAGGACCTCCACAACCTGCCACTGTCTAGTACCTCATCGGCAATTCCATGTCTCGTCAAATGGGATGCTCTTGAACTACTGTGGGAGAGGAAGCCGTCAAGGACACGACTGTGAATGGAGACCGGGGGAAGGTTGTTCCACAAGAAAAAAACAACAAAAAAACACCTTGCTGAGCAGTAGCCTTTGCAGTGCTGCAAAGGCTACAGACCTTGCAACCATAGCTCTGCAAGGTTGCCAGCTTTACCAACAGACAATACACAGGATCTGTTCTGTGCTGTAACAGGACCCTTAGAAGCCAACTGACTATTTGGCACTGTCAGCCACGGGGCCATGGTAGTGTTTGTCCCCATAAATGCTCTCAGCCCTGACCTGCCACATCTCAGAGTGCAATATAGGCTGAGAAAGTGACCAGTTCTTGACTGGGCTACAGAGGAATGTTCCTTGGGCTTTCTGGAGCAAGAATGGGGAGTGGGGGCAGGGGGAGAATTCTTTTAAAGTGATCTAGTGCTTCTTTCGGTGGCATTCTGTAGATGTGTCCTGCCACTGCAGCCCTCCTCTTTTGCTAGGTTGGCTCGGAGGCTTCAGGTCTCAAAGTACTTGTAGATCTGGGCCACATAATGCATGACGCTCTGCCAGTCGGGGCGGTCTGTGTACATTATCTCACTGAGTTCCTGTGGGGAGGGAGGGAGACTTTGTTAGAAAGAGGGGAAAGGAGGAAGTACAGTATACACAGAAAATGTAAAGCATTTTTGCTGCAGCAGCACTCTCAATGGTGTTCAAGAAAGATGCTGGTAGGTTAAAGAACCTCACTTAGGGTTTTCCCCTTACGATAACCTAGCCTAGAATCCTGTTTCCGACAGTGGCCCAGCTGTCAGAGTAGGGAATGGGTTAGGCCGGGGGTGGTTTGGGGGCAGGAGGGGAGGATCTCGGCGCCAGCCACACACACCAAGATCCTATCCCCCCCCATTCCCAACCCTGCCCCCCAAAGTATCCTCAGACTTACACCAGCAAAAGACTTGGTGTAGGTCTCTGAGACCCCTTGGAGGCCAGGTGGCCAAGGAGAGGTAAATAAAAGCGTTCTTTTCTTACCTCTCCTGGGCTGTCTGGTCCCCACCCCCTGCAGCCCATAGCATGCAGTGTGTGCTCTGTTTGTAGCGCTGCATGATCTGGGCTGGCAGGGGATAGGATTGGGCTTCCAGTTAGGTTTCTGCCAGCCAGCTGTCCTACCTCCATTTTGCCATGCAGGTGCTCACTGTTACAACAGAAGGGACAATCTGACCTAACCCCACATGGAGCCAGGGGTTGGTACTTTGCTTGCTTACATGCTGACTTGCCTTTCTATAGCAAGAAAGAGGTTCATCCCCAGCTAGGCCTGATGAATCCTCTTCCTTTCGTTCTGTTGTAGGCTTACCATCGTCCCGGAATCGACGCTGGCTTCGGCCTAGAGCGGACCCGAGCCGCTCCCAAGGGTGTACTGCGGCTGCCCAACGGGGTTCCGGCTTCGGTCGCGTCGTTGACCGGATGTTCCGGGACGATGGTAAGCCTATTCTGTTGTAGAGCAGATTCCTCTGCCACTAAAACTTTGCTGGTTTCAGCAATACTCGGGACCATTAAGACAAGTGAAATGCAGCAGCATAAGCAGGAGTTCTAATTCAATCCGAAGACTAATTGAATTGAGAGCCATCCAACTGGGACAACGTGCCCATTCAAACGTACGTGAAAAAAGGATGAATTAAAAAAATTAAACGGCAGGCAGTGCCAGGTAGCCCCCTCTCTCCCCCCGTTAGAAACTGGCTCGCCTGGATTTCTTCACAAAAAGCTTTTTTTCAACGGGAGACGAAAAAAAGAAAAATGTTTATTATACTGAGACTTAATTACTGTGTATCAGGGGGAAGTGAAGATGAAATCAAGAGATGATCTTATAAAAGAAGGTTATAATTGCCAATGGTTTGCTTATGTGCAACTTGTGGAAAGATTTAAGATGGATAAAAAAATGCATGGATTCGAAGAAAAGATGTCTGAATTTGAGTATTGGTTGTGTTTGGATGATGTACATGTCATTGCTAAAATGTATAGATTGTTATTGAAATTTGATACAGAGGAGGAACAGGTTAAAGATTGTGTGGTAAAATGGGCCAAAAATGTGGGTCATGATATTCAATGGAACAATGGGAAAGATTATGGTTAAGAGTAATGTAGAAAGAAAGAAGGGACTTTTTACCAGTGGCGTAGCTACACCCTGTGACATCAGAAACCCCGCCCTGGGGCGTGACATTACAAGCCCCGCCCCACCCGGATTCAGCGGCAAATTGGCAGCGGCGCAGGAAAAAAGCACCCCCGCGGTTTTTGGGTCATTTTTAGGCCGTTTGTGGTGTGGGCAGGCGGGCGAATCCTATTGCTGTAAATGGCCTAAAAGCGGCTGAAAAACTGCTGGGGATGGTGCACTCCCCCAGCGCGCGTCATCCCCCACACACCCCAACAACACCTCTGCTTTTTACCATATGTAGTGGTGAACTTGTGAGAAAGCAAAAAAAAAAAAAATTGGACTCAAATACATCTCCAGATTCAGAACATTTTGAAGGTGAACTGAAGTCAGAGACTTTCCTGTTGGGTTTGTTGGATTGGCAATTAGAAAATACTGATGAAACTTTATTTCTATATCTAACGACAGCTGCGAGGTTGTTGTATGCACAAAACTGGAAATCTACGGAGGTACTTTGTTGGAAGAGTGGTGGTTGAAAGTTTTGGAATTGTCAGAAATGGATAAATTGACCATGTCAGTGAAAGAGAAATCTGTAGATACTTTTGTGAAGAATTGGAAACAGTTTATAGATTTTTTGCATGTAAGGGAAAATAAGAATGATTTAATGATATGTGGCTTCACTGAGTAGGACGATTTGCTTTTAGACTTAAACAGTAAGAAACTGAGGTTGCTTTTGATTAAGGGTAGTATTAGGTTAGTTGATGTATGATTAGAACAGTGGTGGCCAACCCGCGGCACGCGTGCCACAGAGTGGCACGGGAAGGTCCGTCGGGTGGCACGCCACCTGCCCACCGCCTCCCTCCCTCCCGGCTTCTCCCTCCGGGTCCGCGCGACTCCGGAGGCCGGGAGAGAGCGTCCTCTCGTCACGCCGGCTCGGCCTATACTGCCCAGGCCTGAGCCGGCGATTTCGCACATGCGTACAACGCATCGGCGTTGTACGCATGTGCGAAATCGCCGGCTCAGGCCTGGGCAGTATAGGCCGAGCCGGCGTGACGAGAGGACGCTCTCTCCCGGCCTCCGGAGCTGCGCGGACCCGGCGGAGCTTCGGCTTCTCCCTCCGGGTCCGAAGCGGGGAGACGGAGGGATGGAGCTTGTGCTTCTCTGGAGGGGGTCGAATGAGCCTGCCGAGGTGAGGAGGGAGGCAGCGCCGCGACGGGAAGGGAGCTCGGCCAGGCTGGTTAATGATCCCGGCAGCGGCAACAGCGGGGTTGTTTATTCCATTTTCCTCTTCCTGAGCTGCCGCCTCAGCGCACCTGTGCCGGAGAGAGGCCCGCTGGGTAATCCGGGCCTGGAAGAGGTGAAGGCGCTTGCGGAGGCCCAGCCCTGGCTGGCTGAGGGGAAGCGGTGCCGTCGTACCAACTTTGCCTTTTATTTTTATGGTCTCTCCCCCCCTTGGACTACTCCCCCTTCCTCGCGAGGTGTCGTGCGCACGCTACACAAACACCTCATGCCTGTGACGAAGTGGTCACAAAAGTTTATGCCACAATATATAGTACAGCGCAGTCGTATGCTCACAACTTAGGAGGAGTACGAGCAAGCCCATTGAATATAGTAGGACCTACTTCAGAGTAAACAACATGCATACCATACGCTTGCGCTGTCAATAGTACCTACCACAATAGGACTCCTCCCCCCCCCTTGCTATAACAGACTGACGTGGCCACCCCTCTGGATATTCTCTGCCTCGGGCTCTAGACATTTCTGAATATCAATTTAGCTTGGCTGAGTCTCCTTGCAACTGCCCAGTTGTATTCACAACCGGGTTGTGCGTAGAAATCCTGTACTGATGAATGTTTGTGGACTGGAGTGCACAGAGGATGCACTTCTCTAAACTCGTTCCTGAAGAGTTTTTCTTAACTTTTTTTGCAAAAACTGCATGAGGGCTGAGTTAGGCATGTTTGCCTGTAATGTGTTTGCTTCTGAGTATGTTACTGTGGCATGTGTGTGTGTCGTATTCCGTGCACTACATTTTGAGTCCACACCTAAAAATCTTGCCAATAAATAATGTGTGAAGCTGCCTGAGGGCAGACCCAGTTGTAATTAGTAGAATAACAGGGTGTGAACCCAAACAACTGGTGGAAAACAGGTTGTTCCGTCAGAACTAGTGCAGTAATGATTAGACTGGGCTTGGATTAGGGAAATCCAGGTTCAAATCCCTTCTCAGTCATTCATGAAGCCACATTTGGCAAGGTTACTACTGTATTTCTCAGCCTCAAATGAGGCTAAAATGTGACTGCTTGGCACTATTTTGTGAAGTGAATCAGCTTGGGGAAACCTCTTCTTAGCCTTGTAGTTCTGAAACACCAGCACAGTGACAGTGTAGAATCCGTTTTTTATTGATGAAGAATGTAGAATTGATAGCTTGCAACTTTGGGGGCTGTGTTGATTCTCACAAAACTACTTTGATTTAAAAAAACTGCAAATCTTAATATTCTTCCACATGCTAGGCTTCTCATATACATTTATACTGTTTTTTCCCCTCCTATCTTTTCTGACTGGCCAGGATCCTAAGGACTGCAAAATTAAGGGTCAAACTACACAAACTAAACACGCAATTTGTGAGGCTAAAAGTATAATTTATTTAATAAAATAAAAACACGGTTATTTATTATTTATTTATTTACTTTATTTATTTATTTTTGTGGCACGCCCAAGATACAAAAAAACTAAAAGTGGGACATGTCATAAAAAGGTTGGCCACCACTGGATTAGAAGAATAGATTACTCTTCAACTAGGCAGGGTACAAGTAATGTTAGTGACTAATCTGAATCCTCTCTGTTATTCTGTACTTCTCTTTCTTCTTTTTTTTTTCTTTTCTGTATTGTTTGTTTTTATGTATTATAATAAAATAAAAAATAATCTGAAAAAAAAGAAGAAACTGGCTCTCCTGTGCTGTGCCTTGGGTGACAGCCACGGTCTCGCGAGGAGGAGCCACAGTGGCAGCTTTTCGTTCTACAGCTGCTGTTTTGCAGCCGCAGAGGGTTTCTGTGTCGTTTTTGGCGCTGCAGATGGGCCTACCCACTTGCCCTTGTTCAAAGGCAGAATGCGTCATTGCCCCACCCCCGGGGCACGCTAGCAACACCACTGTGGCTCGCCACTCATTTTGGGCTGGGAACCACCATATCCTGGGTATTTAGCACCATCAACCATGCCAAGCAAAGCTGGTTGAGCGGGGGGGGGGGAAACGACAACAGCAAGGGGGGGGCTGCACAATATGGTGAAACTATAGCAGGGATGTAGGAAGGAGTTAGTACTTTTCCCCCCACTGCAGTTTTAATTGCCCCCCCATGCTATTTATAAACAAAACTACCCTCCCCATCCAACCATGTTCTACAATTAGCTGTACATCTGGTTTGATTCCAAGACTCACAAAATGAAAAAACAAAAACTGGTCCACTTAGATTGCTGAGATTTGCTTTTAACTTGGCTCCTGATACCTGCTTTGTGGACATGGTTTTAGTTGCCAGCTATCCATTAGTCATGGTTCAGTTTGGTCTTCTGGACCAGCTTGTCCATGAGGCTGGTGGGTGAGCTGGACTCAGGGGCTGAAAACCCAGAAGAGAGACAGTCGCCTCAGGAAGTGGATTGGTGAATGGTGGGAAGCTCCTGCTTCTCTACCTGCTCCCTAAATTCTAAAAAAATCTAAGCTGCAGAGGAGAGAAGAGTGGTAGGCTAGAGAGGTGCTGCTAGGTCGCCCCTCTCCTCTCCTCCACATTTCTGCTCCTACTCAGTCCCTCTCTTCTTTTTCATATCCAGGCAGCGGTGGCTGGTGCACCATTGGGGGCTCAATTTGCTGTGTCCAGGCACCGTGCAAAGGAAGCAGCATTTGCTGCACTGCCCCAGGCCCTGAGACGCTTGGGCCAGCATTTTTGCCTTCACTGAATTCTGTGGACCTTCAGATCCAGTAAGCATCCACTGCTGTCTCTGGTGTGATCTTCAAACATAAGACTTCAGAGAGGCTGCATAGTCTAGTACGAAACGTACTACTCATAATCCAACAACATTCCTTTAAGCGCCTTCGGGCTGTGTGGAAGAGCTGTGGATTGGGGAGCTCACTGTCTGAGGGCTGTGAAAAAAAGGCCCATTGCCAAATTCTGGTGCCTTCACTGGATGCTGATGGGAGTCAATTAACAGCCTTCTTGCAAACAAGTGGGAAACGCCCAGGGCACCCTGATCCCCGACTATCTCTAAGCACATCATGTGCCCACAATTCCATCTCTGGCATGCTCTTTCCCAGGAGCAGAAGTACGGTACTCACCAAGCTGGGTTTGATGCCTATGCTTTCAGCAGCTTGGAACGCCAAAAGGAGATTTCGTTTCTGTGTGGGGAGAAAAAAAAAGTCAGGATAGAAGGCCTCCAAGGGAGAAGGGCAGCCGATCGCGGGGTCCCTGCAGCCGCCCCTGCGAAGCGGCGGGCACAAGCACCCCTTGGGGCAGTGGAGCCTGGGGTGGACCGCACCAGTCACCTTGCGGTAGCTACGCCACTGCTCAAGATCTCGCAGAGAGCAGAGCCCTGGTAGGCTAGGGGCTGGTGGCAGTGGAAGAACCATCAGGCAAGTCAGCATCTTGGAGTCACAAGAGCACCACACTAACCTTCTTACTTTTCGAATCTAGGGAACAGAGGAGAGGCGTGTGTGTGCAGAGGGTACGCCTCAGCCATCTGCCACGTGAGATGCTACTCATGAACAGGCCAGTCCTGGGGTCGTGCAAGGCAGTCTCATATTACATAGAGTTCTTGTAATAGTACAACACCTGCCAGGATTCCAAGAGGCAGAAACTCACCTTGTCCTGGCTGTTGAGCTCTTGATACGGAATGTGAGCAGGCAGGTAGGTGTGGAGGAGTGCGCAGAAGGCCAGCCCATCACTCCAGCTGCTGCTGAAGTTGGTGATGTCAATGTTCTGTGGAAAGAGAGGAGAGAAAGTAGCAGGGAGAAGAAAAATGGAGTTGGTTCTGAGGGCCACAAGACATTCTGGGGGAAGACTTGCACACTCTCAGGTCGACTTGACAATTTGGCCACACTCGCTTCGCAAGGGAGTGCGCCACCCTTGACAGCTTCAGCAGTTGAGGAGTGAGAATCACCTCTCAAGGTGTCCAGCTTCTGCAGTATAAATCAATCAAAGTTTCTTTTCCCTTGTGGTTGTGGTGCTAAGTTTCGAGAGATGAAGACTGCACCTGCTTGAGACCCTTGCTCTCATCACATGGCTTCCAAAACAACTAGCAATAGCATGATGGGCGTGTGTGTCTTAAGACTTGAAGTTCAATCGGAAATTAATGACTAGCAAACGTGATTCGCCGTCACCCGTAAGAACCAGATGCTGGGGACAAAAACACTTCCATGCCCTGCTTGTGAATTGCCCAGAGGCACCTAGCCAGCCAGTCACTGTTGGAGACAGGACACCTTACTAGATGGACCCGCCGTTGGTCTAATGCAGCAGGACTCTTCTCCTTCTCATGATATAAGTAGCTAAGACGGGATGTTCCTGCACTGCACAAACAGCCCTATGATAAAACGAGCAAATCAACCCCAATCAGTGGCGATTACCACCATAAAGAATGCCTTTTGGAACACGCTGTTACAGGATCAATGCCTCCTGCCTGGAAAATTAACATCTTGGCTGAATATCCAGCATTTAATGCAGCAGCAGGCAATGGTCTGGGGAACTGTTTTCTGGAGTCCCCCTTCCACCCCCCCCCCCGCAATCCCATATCTTAATTATCAGCAAGTTTAATTATGTTAAAGAGTTTGGCCAAGATTGAATTATCTTTGCTTATGCCTCTTTTTCAAAGCGAATTTGTTATTCATCCACCCAGGGCTTTTTTGGAGGGAGTTTTGCAGCTATGCCAGACATGCTCCATGGATACACAACCAGCTGCTCATCTTGTGGAAGATGGTGGTCTATTTGGGGCTGGCGGGTGGGTGGCACCAATACAGGACTGGTGCAAGCTATTCTACTGCCCGAGTGGAAATTAATGTTACACCTCCCGGGAGACTGTGTTTCCTCCGTGACTGATTTCCCTTCTCCGTTCCATTCAGCTGGATTGGACTGTAGTTGGGAAAACAATATGTAGGGGCAAGGGTTGCAAACACGCCTTCCTCCCCTACGCCAGACCTGTGGGGGGATCTGTTCCGCTTTTACCACTTTGAGAAAATGTATATTTTAAAAAGCAGCATAGAAATGAATAAATAAGAATAGATGATGAATATGACACCCTCTTCCTTTGCACCATACAAGTGAACAGTCATTTTTACACCGCTCCCTTGTATGATATGCGGGAGAAGGAGAGGGAACTAGGAAAGCCAATCGCCCCACACCTGAGACTCTTCTGTTCTAAGGATCTGCCAGGGGAATTGTGTCCACTCCGCTAAACCCAAGGGATTTCCCAATTAGCCTGGAGCTCCTGCAATTCTGCCACCTGAGGCGGCAGATGTCTATAGGGCCGGGTCGGCCCTCCCATGGCAAACACGAGTGGGGATGGTCAGATATGGAGTGGCACTGGGAAGTTCAGCAGTTGTACGAGGGCCAAACTACAGTTGGATTTCTGTACCCGTGATTTCAGCATCTGCAGATTTGACTCAACGCAGATACAGGGGTCACTTTAAAAATGCCTTTAAAAAGTTGTTGTTGTTTTTTAGCAAACTGCTCTGTTTGCGGGGCTGGCTGTAGACAATGAAATCGCACTCCTACAGCCTCTTCTGGGTTAAACAACTTCCCCCCTCCCTTCCCCAAGGTCGCCCCAGAATGCATTGGGGTGAGTCTGGGGAACAGAGGGGGGAAGTTGTGCGACCCGGAAGAGGCTGTAGGAGTGCAATTTCACTGTCTACAGCCCTGCAAATGGAGCAGTTTGCCAACAAAAAGGTAAGGAACGCTATTTCTAACTTTTTTCTTTTTAAAGTGACCTCTCTATCTGCGCTAACTGATTTCACTTTACGCAGATTTCAGTATCCGCAGGGGGGGGTCTGGAACGGAACCCCCCCCCCCGGTGGATACCGAGGTCCAACTGTACATGCAGTGTTAAATGTGTCAGAGTAGACCCACCCCTTTTCTTTTAACTATCAACAGTGGAGGGCAATCTGGAACGGGATTGCAATATGCAGGGAAGGGGGACCCTTTGCCCCATCATGGTCCCGATCCAGATCTCCCTCCTTCATGGCTGCTATTTACTACCTGCCTTGGAAAGAAGCCTGGTGACTTAATTCTAAGCATGCAGACAAGCTACAGATGCTCAATGTCAAGGGAAAGCCATTCTGTACAAGCCTGGAGACACAATTCTTCATCCTGCCATTTTACTTTGTTTCAGTTTCTTTAAAACTAGGGGAGGACTACAGATCCAAAGGGATATTGCTTAAATGGGCATTACAGGAAAGAGGAAACAAGTTACCAAATCAGAGACCAACAGTGCCTAGCAAAAAAATTATATATATATAATCAATCTAGTGGGCAGATGGACCTGACTTTAGCGTGGGAGTGGAAGAGTTGGCCTCGGAGGTGGGGTGGGGTCTTCCGGTGCTACAACGCTATTGCAAACTTATTTTATACACAAGGCCCAATTCTATTTGCCGGCAAAATGACGTTCTGTCGGTGAGTGGAACAAGGCCGCCAGCGCAATGGCTGGCGGCTGTGTGCGCCGGTGAGTTGGCGTTGGGAGGAACGGGGGCATTTCTGGGTGGGGAGGGGAAAGAACCAGGGTGGGGAGGAGGTGGTGGATCCGGCAGCAATGGCGCATGGCGGATTTTATCCCTCTTTTGTAAACCTCCCCGCCCTTTTTCTCTCCTCGGACATATGCCACCAAAATAGGTGACATATTTCCGAGGAGACCCATAGGTTGCTTGAAGGCTTACTTGGAAGTAAGTACAAATGTTTTTTTTACTTCCCTCCAGTTTGCCTTCTGGTTGCCTCCCGCACCATAGGATCAGTGTGCTAATTTTTGGCACTGCTGCTGGTGGCAGGGGTAAGATTGGGCTGCAAGTCCCACTGAACTCAAATAGGCCAGTGAAATCCAGCACTGGACTGGGACCAGGGCACTCTAGGTTCAAACCCCCACTCAACTATGAAGGTTGTCAAATTACGCTTTTGGGACAAATGCCTAGCCTACTTCGCTGGGATGTCAAACAGGACAGCTCCACAAATACTGTCTTAAGCTCTTTGGAGGAAGGCCAAGATGCAAACATGAAACAAATAAATAGAATTAGCCCCTGAGTTTCTGGAATGTGGAACATGTTGAGATGTATCCTGTCCCTGACTGTGAAGTTCCCAACATTAAAGGTAATTCCAAAGTGGGTGGGAGGCAGGGAATGGCTGGCCAAGCAGGAAGCCAGTGGTTCCAACACCGCTTATCCAAGTTGGGTGGAGGAGGCGATGCCCCCTCCCCTGCACAATGTGGGGCGGATCTGGACTCCGACTCCTGCATCCTGCTGATCTCACTTCCAACAGGTATTTGGGAATGGCAAACACTGAAACATGGTGGGATGGAGAGGAAAGACAGAACTCGGACACGTCAACATTGACCTTGGCTGCCACTCAGATAGAGAAATATCAGGAAACGTATGGGGACACTAGGACATTCAGGAAGGGGAGAAAGAAGAAGAGCATAATAATGACACCCTTCCCATGTGGATTTGTCTTTTGAGATAGCAGAGTTGAGTGGACAGTGTGAAGCCTGGATTTGGAAGATGTGGGTCGGCCTCCTATCTGTAAATTGGGAGAAGTAGGCTGCAGAACCTTTAGAAAATGTAAAATGCTCTGTAAACAAGGTTGTGCGTATGCTGTGCTAAAAAACAAAGAAAGCTTCCAAATTCTATGCTAACACACCAACTAAACCTGAAACCTGAATCAAATCAAAAGACTTTGCCCAGTTTTCTTTGTTGTCCTCTATGCTCGGAACTCCTTCTCAAAACACCTACACCGGGCCACTTCTCACCCCTCACTCCATGCAACTCAACATCCATGCTTTCTGTGAGGAGGCTAGCTTAACCTTGGTGCTCCTTTCTAACCAAACCGAATCCTGTGTGTGTGTAAACACATCTGCTCACTTTCACTTCTTGCTTCTTCCATCTCGCACTCGGTGGGGCCCCCGGGCTGGGTGCACAGTGCCCAAAAAGGATTGGGGGGGGGGGAGGAAAGCGGACGGGGAAGCATGGGGGCTGCTACACCTACTGAGGCTTCAGAGGTTGCATGGGAAGGGGGTTATGCTGCACCCCAGACCCTCCCCTCCAACAGCATCAGAGATATCCCAGATGTGGTTTGAGGCTACCTACCTCTGGGCCAAGCATCCTCTACCTCACTACCACCTCACCACCACCTGGCTGTCTCTGTCCTTCCTCATCATCAGCCTGCAGCTGGCTTTTAAGCCCAGCCATGCAATGTGCCCTCCATCTTCCCTGCCCCTGAAACCCCCAGATATAGTGTCCCCATTGCAACAGCAATAGGGATGCCCATTGAAGCCAACACAAGTGCAGCCGCCGGTGGCTCATTCAACAATTGCATCACGTGGGAGGGGCCAAGGCTGGTATCATTTCGGGTGAGTCTGCCCCAGATATGCCATTTAGATTGCAGGCACCTTGGGGCAGGGAACTGCCTTGAAAACACCATGCATACTGATTGATAATAAAGTTAAGCATGCCCCAATTTCTTGAGTAGCAAGAAGTCCAGGGGTACCATCACACGATATAACCTCCTTTGCATGAAAGAGCTTTTGGTTTCTTTATAAAAGCTTTATACTAAAAGCTTCTGGTGTCTTTATAATACCCATTTGTTTACAAACATACAAGCAGAGCACAGTGAAAGCAGATTCCCAAAAAAGCAGGAAGCACAACTGCTGATCCTGTATCAGATTCCCTGAAGTATGGATCTGGGCAGCCCACCTCCCCCAACCAGCTTGTTCTAGTCCAGCTAACTCTGCCCCCCCCCCCCAATCGAATGGCAGCAAAGATGGGTTCTTTGTCCATCCCACTAGCTGTCTTTCTGGACAAGAAATATGTTCAGTGATCAAGATTTTTTTCCCCCAAGTCCCTATTGTTAGTTGCTTAGACATAGGCCTGGTAAGTCCCAATCACCAAGACAGCCAAGCTCACAACATTTATTATTGTTTCAGTGCTTAACATAACTAGGTGCTGTACAAATATTTTAAAAACAAACAAGGCCTAGACAGGCTTAGAATCAAGATAATAAGACAACACATATGAAAGAAGATGGAACAGAAGGAAAACAAATGAAGAAACTGGGAAGAGGCAACTTGCTACTGTCATTCAAGTAAACGCTAATGGAAATTAATGAGTTTTAAGAGCACTTCTTAACAACTAGGAAAAACAGACTGGAGTTCAGCTGCAGGGCCAACCCAAGTTCTCCTGGTGGCTCTTCAGTCTAGAAAAAAAGCACCTGGGGGGGACGGGACATGATTGAGACATATAAAATTATGCATGGGGTGGTTAGAGTGGATAGAGGGAAGTTGTTTTCCCTCTCGCACAACACTGGAACTAGAGGATATCCATTAAAAAGGAGTGGTGGGAGAATTAGAACAGACAAAATAAAATATTTCTTTACCCAGCGTGTAATTAACCTGTGGAACTCCTTGCCACAGGATGTGGTGATGGCATCTGGTCTGGATGCCTTTAAAAGGGGATTGGACAGATTTATGGAGGAAATGTCCATCACAGGTTACAAGCCATGATGGGGATAAGTAACCACCTGGTTTTAGTAGTAGGCTATATCTCTGAATGCCAGATACAAGGGAGTGGCGACAGGATACAAGTATCTTGTTGTCCTGTGTGCTCCCTGAGGCATCTGGTGGGGTCACTGTGAGATACAGGAAGATAGACTAGATGGGCCTTTGGCCTGATCCAACAGGCCTGACTAGAGCATGGGTCTCCAAACCCCGCCCCATGGACTGGATCCGACACACCAAAAAGTGGCGTCTGGGTGCAGCACGGCAATGGCAGAGCTTACTGTTCCGCACCACAGCCTCCTATCTTCACAGAAACTCGCACCGGGCAGCCGCTTCCGCTGCATGTCAACCCAGACGTCCTGTGCCCCGATTTCCTGGGGGAAGTGGCCGCCCAGCACGAGTTTTTGCAAAAATTGGATACGAAGATAGAAGTCTGCAGGGTGGAATGGTAAGCCCACTGTCCATCTGACAATGGCATCCGGGTGCAGCACAGTAAGGCTTCACCACCTCTGCGCTGCGCCCGGATGCCATTTTCAGATGGACAGCAGGCCGCGGTTTGGACACCGCTGGACTAGAGTGATGGAGATCTTCCTCTTCCTCTCCATTCCTCTCTTCCGTTTTGAATATAGGAAGAGGGAGAGCAGAAGGAGTGATGGAGGAGTCAAGCGGATGGAGACAGACGCCCCTCGCCAACCTGCAAACTGTGGCGACCACTTCAGCTGGTCTCATAGGAGGGCCGGCCCTGCTGAGCAGATATGTTCCAGATACAGCATTGAAAAAGCAGTAGGAACCTGTTTTGGTTTCACGACCAAGAAAGAATCTGATGAACAGGCAGCATGAAATTGAGAATAAGTATTCAGCAATCTTGTATCCGTTTGCTTGTTGTTTGTCTTGAGCTCCCCTCTCACCTTCGTATCCATATTTCAGGTGTTTATTTGCCCCGTACATCTTTGCCAATGCCCTGGACCACTGGGACTTTGGGCAGTTTTCTCTGGACAGGAACCTCCTTTATGCCGACTCCCAGAATGGCAGAATTAAGCTGCAGCTTCCGAGCAATGAGGCAAACCCTGGGCGCTTATCTCACCCTCTCCCCTGTCAGCATTGATGCTGTAAATCACAAGTGGGCAGGAGACGAGGTTGGCAGACATCAGCCAGGAAGTCTCCAGTGAGAAATATGTGCTCAGTGGGTGAACCTTTGCTCAGACAGGGTTCTACATAATTCCTCAGCGAGAAACCAAGCCAGGAATATATTTCTGGGTCTTTTCGTAGGGATTTTCCCCTCTTCCCGAGTTTGGAGAGTTCAATTTCTATAAAAATGTCCCAAAGGCATCTGATTACAAAGGAAGGATTTGTGGAAGGGAGTATCTTATCTTAGAATTAGGGTAGGAGTTTCCACCAAAGTCTGAAAAATCCACATGGTCATATCAGGTGTGCCATTTGTTATGAAACTGACAACTCCATGTACGCAACATCTACCTAAACACCTTGGATTAAGAACATTTTCCATTGTTGGGGAGATTGAGGCTGAAATCCTATACATGCTTTACTGGGAAATAAGCCCCATTGAATACAATGGGATTTACTTCTGAGTAGGCAGGCAAAGGATTGCACAGCGAGTCTTCATCCCTCAGCTGCAACCAGCAGACCAAAAGTGACTTTTTCCCCGTTACCGAATATTGATTTAAAGAGTCATAAAAATGACATCAAAATAAGCCAGAAAGATAATTTTTGATTTTAAAAAAATCCCCTCTCCTGCCAGTGACTTAAACTTGCTAGCCACACAGTTAAAGCTTTAGTCCAGTGATTTCTAGAAGCTTTCTCTTCCCAGAAACACTTTCCATCTTAGTTGGTCTCCCATGGAACTCCAGCACGTTGCAGAGAAATTCTGGGAAGATTCTAGGGGGGGGGGGGGGTCCATGTCTACTGTCAGCACACAATTTTTAAGTGTGAAGGGCGATCACCACTGGACTGACTTATGGTAAGAGGCCTTTGCTTAAACAAGCACTAATGATTCATTGTGTGTTTACTTAAAGGATTAGCTAAAGCTTCCAGGCAGCCAGAGGGTCAGCTCTATTCAGAGTCTTATCCAGAGGACCTCACAGCCCTTCTATGGACAAGAAAAAAGCTCTGACCGAACTGGCACACCACAGCTTCAACCCTCCACCATTTAAGTTCTTAACACATAATTCAATGTTATCCCCACAGAGGACAGTCAGATGAGGGCCAGGGAAGGCAGAGTACAAATCCCGCCTCAGTCATGAAGCTCATTGGCTGACCTTGAATCAATCATTCTTTCTCACGGGGTTGTTGCGAGGATAGAAGGTGGGCGAATTATAGACAACACCCTGAGCTCCTTGGACGAAGGGCAGGATTAAAACAAAAACATTTAATGAACACATATAATAAAATCCCCTTGCACTCCCCTTGTTAACAAGGGCATCTCACTTCCGTAACAGTTGGGCTGCTAGTTCCAGATTGGAGAAGGAGGTGCGATGTAGACAAGACACTAGGCCAGCAATTTTCAGCCTTTTTCATCTCATGGCACATCGACAAGATGCTAAAATTGTCAAGGCATACCATCAGTTTTTAAGGATATATTTTATCATTTAAAAATGAGTATTAAGATATAGAATTAAACAAAATGCATTAGCGGAAGCTTACACGGAACAACACATCCCATCCGAACAACAGCTGACTGACACAGGCTCTGCCCTCCCTCAAACTCTCACAATGGTCCTACTAATAAATGGCCCTGTCCCAAACTCCCATGGCACATCTGCGGGCTGCGGCAGTGGTTGAAAATCTCTGCACTAGACCAACAAGACCACAATCAAAATAACCGGGGGGACGACACTCAGGGCTGGTCCATTTATGTGGCCGACTTAGGCTGCTGCAGTGGATTGGCAAAAGGGGCACCTGCTGTCCATCTCCTCCACCACTCCCTCCTCCTACTGTATTTGAATTCTTTGATGTTCAAATCCACCACTCTCCTCTCCTCCAAACCTCCTCTTCGAAACCAAGGAGTGGAGGGATGAGGAGGTGGCTTCCAACTGAAGTTTTTTTCCCCAACAAAAAATTACATGGGCCATACTCTCATACACACACACGAGACAGACAGACAGACAGACAGACATCACAATCAAAACCATGGTGGGGGTGAAGTACTTAAGCCCCCCATCCACCACCGTGAGTGTGCCACGTTTTGAGGGGGGCCCTTGCTATTTATAAACAAAATCCAGCCACGTTGCATAATTAGGCGCATACCGAGCTTGACTCAAGATGTATAGGGGTGAAGAGAAATGGAGCTGTTGCTACGGAGTAGGTAGGCATCATTAGCTTTGCTTATACGCCATTTCAAAATTGCTCTAACATATAGTAAATCTGAGTAATGTGGCCCCTGAATGAGCCTACCGTGTCTCCCTTTTCTTTCGCCCCATGTGTTCATTTTAGCTGCATTGGTGTGTAGGAGAAATTAATTCTTAATATAGCAGCCAACGTAGAAAAACACAATCTAGGATGTCAGCTTTTGATACAACAAAGTCTACGCTGCTCAAGAAGGTGACGGATCATATTAATTCCTATGGCAGCACATGGTCTGTCCCGAGCAATGAATGAGAGTTAAGTGGCTCTTGCGATGCGATTTCATCCATGCATCTTCTTAGCAGAGCTGCTAAGAGGTCTAATCTGGCAATGTTTGGCCCTCTGACAAATGAGTCCTCTCTCTACAGAATAAACAGAGCTGGAGCACTTAAATAACGCCTCGGCTGCTAGTGACATGATTAAGGGAGACAACAGTAATGCGGCCCAAAGGCTACAGAGCTAAGACCCGAAGGAGCAGGACAGATCACTGGCAGAACACAGGAAGGCACGCAAGAGGCGTGCTCCGTGCATCATCTCCTCAAAAGGGGCAATGAAGCTCAGAAGCCGCAAGGGAAAATCCCAGTGCCGTTAGCAGCTGACCTGACTTCCGAGAAGTAGTTGCTTGGGGGCCGCAGTTCAGTATCAACAAAAGTTAGATTCTTTAGACGTGCAACTTAGGCATGACATGATTGGCTTACCCTGAGAGTCAACGTCAATGGGCTTACGGAGACGGGACAGACAGTCCGTGTCAAGTGTGTGGGGCCTCGGACGTGCTGAGCGGATGCCTGGCTTCCCGTCAGAGACCAGAAAGAGACTTGTGTGAAAGCAGTCTCTCATTGCATCCAAGTTTCCCCTCATGCTTCACGTACGACTTTTAAATTGTTTTAATCAGAGTTACCAACCAATGAATAGCGAACTTTTAATGTGTGATTTGATCCTGCTTTGGGTCCCCCCTATGGGGGAGAAAGGCAGGATAGAAATTCAATTAATAAATAATAATAATAAATAAATAAATAAATAAAAGTATTGCATGCAAATACTGCTTGTCCTTCAGGACAAGAAGTGAGGGCAAAGAGTTAAAAACCCCTAACATGGTCCCAATATGGCTCTACCTCCCCCTGCATTTGACTTTTTGGCTCAAACATGACAGCATCCTGCTTACGAAGCTGTCCTTGTACCAGGTCATATCAGCAGTCTTGCATTGTCCTCTCTGACAATGTGGCTCTCTTAGAGTGGCTCTCTAAGGCCTGAAACAAGGATTTTCTCAGCCTGCTACCTGAAATGCCAGGGATTGAACCCGAGACCACCTGCATGCTAACCCCATGTATCACCACTAAGCCAGAACCACCACCAAGAGATGGCCCCTCACTTGTGCAAGGGAGAAGAGAATGAATACGCCCTGACCAGCTTTGGAAAATATGGTTTCGTGACCACCGCCCCCCCCCTTCACCACTCGCTGGTGCTTTCTTGGCCAATCACTTCCTCAGAGCTTCCCCCAAGAGCCTTTTAGACCTGCACAAACTGCACCAAGGGAACACGTTTTTTCTGAGAAAATAATGTCAGGAAGAGAAGGATCTCGGAAATAAAAGCCTCACTGAAGCATGGGCCAAAAATCACAGATTCCTTTTAGTACGGGCCAGTGTGGTAGCAGCAGCAGCAGCAGCAGGATGATTTCAACAGCCAAAAATAAAAATAAACCAAACAAATTCCACTGTCCTTTGAACCATGGAGGTTGACTTCTTTCCTTCTCTTTTTTCCTTTTTTTTTTTCCCAAACAAAGACTTAATTCCAAGGAAGCACAACAACAAACTGGGCCAGCGGCCTGTCTTGCCTGCTTCAATGGGTGGGCTGCAATTCGATGTTCTGGGACGGAGCTTCATCACTGCCCCTCTGAGGGTCAGGCCAGCACATGCTCCAACTTTCCGGCCTGGGGGGTGGGTGGGCGTTGCAGAAAGAGTTTTGGAGAGGTTTGCAGCGAACCTGATTCCCCTCCCTCCCCTGTTTGATCACTAATGTTGCTCTTTGCGGGTGCAGAGTTTGTACCAGGCAGGCACCATAACAACCATTACTTGTGAGGGTACAATGCTCAGACTGGCAAAGCAAAGCTGTCACATGGGGCTGGATGCATAGCAGGCTCAGATGAATTTTATCTCCTAGGAGCCTAAATGAGAACTTCCAAGGAAAAAAGAACCGTGGGCAGGAGGACAGGGCCAACCACCTGCCCATGAGGCCGACTGAAGCAGTTGCCTAAGGCGGACTGCTGGGGAGGCCCTGCCCCCCTCCAAAGCTCATTCTTCTCCAGCTTCCTTGATTGAAAAAGAAAAGAAATGGAGGAGAAGAAGAAGAAGAAGCGTCTTCCAGGCTTCCTCTCCTGCTCTGTTCCCCTCTTCCTTTTCAAATCCAGGGAGTGAGAAGAGACATGATAGCTGCTCTAGAAAGCAAAGTTGTTCATGTTGCTGCTGCATCTAGAATCTTATTTTAAGTATCAAGCTCAGAGGGGACACGGTTTTATCCTCATTTTTCATAAAATGCCTAATAAAATTGCTAGGAGGTTGTAAAAAAATTTCTGCCAGGGTGAAGCAGAATAGGCTGGGCAGAGTGCTACCCGCGACATCACAAGACCACAAACCCTTACTCCTGGAGCAGTTTTTTCAGGTTAAGTAGTAAACAACTGGGGTTTTGTTTTTAAAACCAAGTGCCAAATGATTTTTTTTACATGCACAGCAACACCTCCAATAGCACAGGGGACACGTTCACCGAACGTCCGAGTGCTGTGCGAAACAGCGCTATAGAATGCAGCATCATTGATCTAATGAGCAGGAAAAGAAAACCGACTGGAGCGAGATCGGAAATATGGGTGAAGAAGCCATGTATTATTTTGTTGAAAGAACAAATAAAATTTATTTATTATCAAAAAGTCTGATGATATTCCTTTAACGCAAAAAACTCCAGCGAACCGAAGAAAAAAGGAAGCGCATAGGATTATCCAGCAGACCAAAGGACGTTAAAATAAATTCCCCAGTCTTTTCGCAACGTTTCTCCCCGCTCCAGGGGTTTCCTCAGGCAAACTGACTGTAGTCAGTAGATGTTCCGATACCTCTTCAGAATTCAGGCTAGATTTAAACCGGAGGAGCGTTGCAAAAGCGCGGGAAACTGTCAATTGGTTAATTGAAACAGGAACTCAGTTTCCTCCTGTCCGCAGATAACCTTAGCAACGGTGTAAGTGCTTGTGCTTTCTAAGAACCAGGGTGTCAATTTCCTCCGCAGCGATCTAAGTACTAATGTTTATTATTTTTTGATGATAAATACATTTTATTTGTTCTTTCAACAAAATAATACATGGCTTCTTCACCCAATTTTCCGATCTCGCTGCAACTGATAACAAGCCATGAGAATCTTCACACAACAAAACCGACTGGCCCAGGATGCACTGATCCCATAGGCTAGAATGGCTGTCAATCATGCTGGGACACAGAATGCTGTAACAAATCAGTGCTAAAGGAAGCTGTTTGGTGGGAGGTACAGTTCAAATAGTGCTAGTACAAATAGTGCCATAAACAAATGCAAAAAAGAAAAAGAAAAAAGGCAGGGGCTGAACCAGTAAAGAAATAAATGTTGGCTAAAGAGGCAGGTTCAATCCTAAATGAAATCAACCCTGACTGTTCCCTGGAAGGACAGATACTAAGGCTGAAACTCAAATATTTTGGCCACCTAATGCGAAGAGAGGACTCTCTGGAGAAGACTCTGATGCTGGGAAAAATTGAAGGCAAAAGGAGAAGGGGAAGGCAAAGGATGAGATGGTTAGACAGCATCACCGATGCAACGAACATGAAAATGAGCGAACTCAGGAAGATAGTGGAGGACAGGAAGGCCTGGCGGGATATGGTTCATGGGATCACGAAGGGTCGGACACGACTTAACGACTGAACAACAACAACAACAACAACAGAGGCAGGTATGTGTGCCATTTGAAGAGCAAAGGTGAGGAGAAGCCAACCCACAGAGGCAAAATATCCTGACTGCGCCCCAAAGAGTACAGGGAGAGGGGAAAAAAGATGAAAATCCAAAAGACAATAGCAGGAGGCGTCTGACGGATGTGGCAATTTCTTGGCAAGTACTCAAAAGTACTTGCCCAACAAGAGAAAAGAGGCCATCTCGCTTACTTACAGGGTATCCCTCGGTTTTCTTCTGACACCATTTCAACAAAGCATTCCTCTTGGAGCCCCCATATTCTCTTGCCAAAGCAGCCAACGGGTCCCTTCTCTCCACACTAAAACCAGGGTGGGGAAAGGAAAACACATTTTGTTAATTAGCTCTCTGCTGTTTAGCATGGCAAGGTTATCTTTGCAAAATGGAAGTTGAGAGGGGAAGCAATTGGCCTCCTCAAAAATACTGGAGGCAGGAACACAGCAGAGGAAGCTGCTGGAAACAGCTTCCATAGGGCCTTCTCAGTAGTGGCACCAACCCTATGGAATTCCCTCCCTCTTGATTTACGTATTGCTCCCTCCCTGGAGACCTTCCGGCGAGGCCTGAAAACATTCCTGTTTAAGGAGGCCTTCTGAGTCCTTGCCTTTTTAACATCCTGCACAGGTGGAGTGCTGCTGCTTTTTAATGCTTTTTTATGCTTCTGTTTTAATTGTAATTTGATGTGGTTTTATTAATTTTAGATGATGATTTAGATGATGTTTTTACTAGCTTTTGTGGATTGTTTTTATTGTTTTAAATGAATGATTATTTGTTTTATCTGCTGTTGTGAGCCGCGTTGGGTCCCTTCGGGGAGAAAGGCGGGATAAAAATATTGTAAATAAATAAATAAATAAATAATAATAACTTATTTCAGATAAAAACACTCAAATGCTTCTTCCTCTTGCCTCTCTCCACTGGTAAATGTTAGACTGTAAGCTTCTTGGGGCAGAGATTGTCATTTCTGCTGATACTTTGAAGTTCTATGTATTCAGTTAACTGTTGTTATAGATACATACGCTGTATTTATATACTGCCTTTCTATTTTCATCAAAATGCTCAAGACAGTTTACAACATACAAAAATCATTAATAAAACCAAATAAAACAAAAAAAAAACACCAATGTATAAAACAAATGACATTGTGGCAGCAAGACAGAAAAAGGTCTTCATTTGTTCGTGAAGAATTGCCAGAGAGAAAGCGAGACATAGCTCCCTTGGGAATGAATTCACAACCTGGGCACAACCACAGAAAAGGCCCGGTCTCCCCCATGTTCTGCCACCCAAGCACACGTCAGATATTGGTAGAACGTGGAGGGGGGCCCTGGTCATAATACTCCCTAGGTATATGGAAGAAGGCAGCCCTTTCAATGTCCCAGCCCAAGGCTATTTAGGTCTTGGGCAGACAAATCTTATCTGCCAACTTCCGCTGGCAGAATGCGTGTCCCGCTGGCGGAACAGGACTCTTATTTAAGTCCCCAATGGGTCACTGTACAGGGCAGGTGGGTTGCACTGAGCTTCACAGGATGGTCAGCCAAGTTCTTGTCTTAGAACTTGTCTATCTACATGATAAAATGTATCACTTTCATTCTAGTTTAAAAATTACTGTTGGGGCTCTCCCGCCCCCAGGAATTCTGGGAATCATAGCGGAGGGAGAGTACCAAGAATCCTAGCAGAGATTCCTAACCCTTCCTCACAAAACAACCAATTTCATCCTGTGCTGCAGATGTGCCCCTAATTGTGGCTAAGTTTATGTTCAGAGGCGGTGTTGGTTGGTCCATTCCAATTCAAGAGTCAACAGTATGAGTCTTAAATCTCTTTGCTGGGCCCTGGAATTTTTGTGTCTTCTTAGTTAGACTTACAAAAGTGAGATCAATCAGGCCTAGCTCAAAGACCTCCCGGCGCCTGAGGCAGCATGCCAAACGCTGTTCCTCTTGCCTAGTGGCATACTGGTCACTGCTGCCCCTCTTCTCGCTCCCTGGATTTGAAAAGGAAGAAGAGCATGAAGCGGAGGATGAACCGTGGAGCAGGACAGAGGTCTCCACGTCCCTCTTTCTTTTTGAATCCAGGGAGTGGGGGAAGAAGTACGGTGGAGAAAGGTGGGTGCCCCCACCAATATATCACCTGAGGCAATCTTCTCAGTTGGTCTCATGGGTGGCCCAGCCCCGAGATCAGTGGCGTCACTAGGGGGGGTGCGGACTGCAGACCGCAGGTTGGGGGTACGCGAGATGCTCCTCGTTATCAGCTGCTGCGATCATGCCTCATATGCTCTTACGAGATTTGACCACCGCCATCTGCGAGATTTTCGCAATTTTCAAGATGGCGGCAGCCGTGAGACAAGGTAAGGGAAGCAACGGGAGGGGGGGCTATTTACCTGTTTTCCCGGCCTGCGGTGCGGCTGAGCGGGTTCTCCCGTTCGCGCCGCAAGCTGGAGGGACATAGCGAGGGCTCGCGCGCAACCCCGGAAAAAAACAGCTACAGCCCTCGCGATGTCCCTCCGGCTTGCGGTGCGATCGGGAGAACCCGCTCAGCCGCGCCACAAGCCGTAAAAAAAGGTTTTGGGGTACATGGGATTTTGGGGGGTATGCGGGACTGGGGGGTCTGGGGGTACGCCAACCTTTGGAGGCCCGCTTTGGGGGTACGAGGGCCCCCAAAGGTTGAGGAACCCTGGCCTAATGGAGATGCACAAAAAAGTCTGGGAGATGTTAGCACTCTGATGCTTCATGCTTGCTTACCTGAGTTTACTTGGAGGTTTCAAGCTGCTAGGTGTAGAGGTGAGCATTCTGCTGGAGAAGGTCATTGAGGGGGGCTTGCTCAGGGACTCCAACGACGGGCTCTTGCGGAGGAAATGGTCTGGCTTCAGGTCTTCGCTCCTCCCTTTCAGCAGATCTACAGGGAAAAGAAGAATCCAAAAATATGTTAAAAAAATTAAATGTCCTATAAGTAACACCTTATAGTAGGTTGCACCTTAGAGTAGGTTCCCTCCAAACAGCCTCTACTGGGGGACAAGTATTTCTGTTGCACTTCTGCACTGACTGAAATTAGGACATTCAATCACCTCTGATCCTAGGGCACAGCAGAGCTGCCTACTCTCAGAGGAGGCTGCCCGTGGAGTCTCTGCATGAGCCACTGCTCTGGACTGGAGGCCCTTCAATCAGCCTTTGCAGGCGGTAGGGTTGGTTACTCTGCTTCATTGTTTGTGATTGTTTAATCATTCCCAAAGCAGACACAAAGTGGAACTACCAGCCATCAGAGACAGTGCGTCCAAAACGGAGACTCAAGCAGCAACATAGCAGATGGGGTTCTTCTGACAACAGGTAGTTCTTACCCTTATTTATCCTAAAAGTAAAGTTTTTCTGGTTACAAACTGAAGCATGCCTCTAATGTGAATCTGGAATGCAAAGCATGCCTCAACAGAATTTTGCAAAACTGTGTCAAGTCTTTGGCTCAGAAAGATGGTGCAGAAGCCAATGCCCATAAATTCATATCTGCTGTTCAGATAAATTTATACGCCTCCCATGATGGCTCTTGTTAAGGAAGCCAGAATCCAGCCAGCCTTGCTCCTCAAGCTTCTTACAGCTTGGGAAAGTGTACCTCATACAGAAGTGCTACTACCAGAAAGACAACATCCGCAATTGAGCAATAACAAACGAGAAATGACTACAGCAATACATGGTTGAATCCTGTTACAGAACACAGACAGAGCCAGATCTCTACATTCTCTCATAATAATTTTGGCTAGAATGCATATAGCTGAGAATGGAAGTCGCCTCTCCAGACATGCATCCTTGAAGTTAGACTTAACGCTTCTTTAATTCATTTTGCAACGTAAGCCACTTTGTGACCCTTTTTGTTGAAACATGTATTCTTAATAATAATTTCAGATGAAATAGCTATCACCAATATTTCCCATACCGTCCCACTGTTTTACATTATTAAAGACAGAGTTGAAAAATAATGCCTAATGACCATTATAGCCCATTATCAACAGCTCCACAATGTCGGTTTTCAGAGTGGGTCTACAAAGCGGACCCAAACCAGCAACAACACTGAAGATACTCTCTAAGGCAGAGGTTCTCAACCTGTGGTACGCGTACCCCTAGGGGTACGGGGACCACGTGCTGGGGGTACGCCAAGGACTGGCCGTTATCTGCCCCATTAACACTTAATTAAGTGTTAAATTTTTTCCCAGATTTTTTTCCAGAGCCAGAGAGCTCCCCTGTGCTTTCTTCCGTGACTAATCTATACGATCTACAGCTGATTGTCGGGGTTAATTTATGCACGTGCATGAGTTGAGCTTCTCAGCAGCCAGCAGAGGGCGTTGTGCTCCTCAGTTCAGTTCAGCTGAGCTGGAGACGGCGTGGTCCTTCCAGCTCTCTTCCGATGGTGAATGAATGCAGCTTGGGTAAGCTTCTGAACTGGGCCTAGTTGGGGAGACTTTGGAAACTGCATAGGTGGGGGGGAGAGTTGAGTTTGGGGGGTTTTGTACTTGGAATTTGTTTTTTACTTTGGAAACTGTGCAGGGGTGGGGTGGGGTGAAAGAGTTGAGTTGGGGGGGTTGTACTTGGGATTTATGTTTTTTGTGCATTTTGTTCATGTGTCTTATTGATGTGTGTTTTTTAAACGCGATCCTGGCATTTTTGTGTATTTTTGTAAATTAGCTAATTATGTAAATTGGCTAATTATGCTAATTAGCTGGGGGTACTCCAAATTTTTAGACCTTCACTGGGGGTACCCGGGCCTCTTTCGTGGCTGGTGTGATTCGTTTTGATATAGGATTATTTGGGCATTATAGCCACGGTCTATTAGAAATTCCACTGTTCTTAGAGGTTGCAAATCTCTTCAGGTCCACAGATTCTATAACTCCTTGGTGTTTCATAGAATCTGTGGACCTTAAGAGTTTTGCAACCTCTATGAGCAGTGGAATTTCTAACAGACCGTCGTTATTATACCTGAATAATCCTATATCCAAGAGCAACAACACTGTGCATTATGTTTCCATAAAATACGTCACCCCTGCTGACGTTCTCTTTCCTTTTCAAAGCCTACTTACTCTTCACTGGTTCCAGGTGCCTCTCAGACCCAGAAAACTGAAGGCAGGAAAGAGGGAAGCTTGTGAGGGAAGCTACACCATTTGGCTGCAACCTGGTTGCATCTGAGTGCAGCTGTGCATGCACAGACAGAGGAATCTTGATAGGGTTCCATGAAACCCATCCTCCCCCCCCCCCGCTATCAGAGCACATTGGCTATGACTTAAAAATGGGGAGTTGGTGCGCTCCCTGGGTGCCCAATCCAGCTCTCCCGCCTCAACTCAGGAGCCAGAGCTGCAGTGGGGCATTTGTGTGTCTTTGTTGAAATGAAGTCAGTTATCTGCCTTGGGTGGGAGAGAGAGAGAGATGAAAATCTAGGAAGTGTGCCAGCCTCCTGCTCCTGTGGCCAGTGCACTGTAGAACACACATGCTGGGGGAGACTCCCATGGCGATCCCTCTATATTTGTGCATATCTGCACTCATGCAGAGCTAAATCATGTCCTTGGTCCATTTGCCTTCTGAAATAGCAAAGCAATACATGAAAGTTAGCCATGGAGGGAAGTGGGGAATGCTGGCCCCAAGAGGAAACCCAACGCAACACCATGCATGCTGGGAGTGGGGGGAATCGGCTGTTTAGTGGGAGGTTGGAGCTATGGAAGAACAGCTTTACATTCCCCACCCAGAGGAACACCAGATAATAATAATAATAATTTGTTAAAAACACAGCGTGCCACTACCAATCCTCTTCTCTCTCTGGTTTTTCCAGGAAACAGGAGTTGCTCTTTGAATCGCTTCAGGTTATTTACTTGAAGGCTGTTAAGACGCTTTGTGGCCCATTTTGCTACTCCCAAGTGTCTCCTCTCTTCAATTAAGGTAATGGCTCTTGAACACTGCAGGCCTACACCAGTAAATGCCCTGCTTTCTGTTTTCTTACTGCAGGTTTGGACAACGTGTTCTAGCCACTTTATCTTTACTCAAAGAATAACAAAGTTGAAAGTGTGTTCAAGCTTTTATTTTTATTTTTTTTAAATTTATGTGAAAAAGTTGGCTCACTAAAAAGGTACAGGATGCAATTCTGAGAGTGTGGACACCCCCTGTCCCAGAATTATGATTTACTAGATAAAGGTCCATTGAGTTGGATGGTTAGGGGAAAGATGGAGAGTTCCACCTCTAACCTCTGGTTGTCCACCTGTCCACTCTTTGCTGAGGCAGGGCAAGGCTGGCCCATCCAGGAGACTAACAGAGGTGGCTGCCTCAGCCAGCGAGTTGGCAGGAGGTGCTCTCTGCCTGCCTTCCCTGTTCTTCTTCCTGTTCCCTGGATTTGAAAAGGGAGGGGAGAAAGAAGCAGGAGAGGAAGTGTGGAGGAGAGGAGTCTCTGGCACCCTAGCCCACTTCTACTTTCTTCCACTCTGTTCTCCTCTTCCTTTTTGTATCCAGGGAGCAGGAAAGAGGAGTGGTGGAGGTAAAGGCTGGCATGCCACTGGGTGAAAGGACCAATATTTGTTGCAGGACTTCAGGCACTGGAATGTCGTGAGCTCACCCTGACTGTGCCTACATTCCGAGGGTCACTGTGGATAATGATGAAAGCCAGGATGGTGTAGTGGTTCGGGAGTTGTACTTAGACCTGGAAGATTCAGGTTCAAATCCCTGCTCAGCTATGAAGCTTCCTGGGTGAATATGGGCCAGTCACTCTCTCTTAGCCTCACCTACCTCACAGGCTTGTTGTGAGGACAAAAGGAGAGGAGGAACCATGTACACCACCCTGAGCTCCTTGGGAGGAAGGGCGGGATAAAAATGTGAAAAATAAATAAAAGAAGAAGAAAACCAGCAGCACCAGGAAGTAAGGTTGAGAGGAGAAAGAAAACAGAGGACTAACAAATCCACTGACAGCTGCATCAAACCATGGATACTTTTCTATGCGATCCAAGTTTGAGCCAAACAATAAACAAGGCTGTCAGCAAACAAAGACAACTTTGGGCTTAAATTCCAACTAGCAGGATTAAGAAGGTGCCAGAAACGCTCTGGTATGAGCAAAACAGCTTTGTGTTGGCACAATGTGCTGGGGGCCACTGTCCGATTTCCTTGCCTACCCCAGCTCTGAAGTATGATGATGAGCACAGAATGTGTGTGTGTGATTGTGTGTGATTGTGTGTGTGTGTGTGTGTGTGTGTGTGTGTGTGTGTGTGTGTGTGTGTGTGTGTGTGTGTGTGTGTGTGTGTGTGTGTGTGTGTGTGAGAGAGAGAGAGAGAGACAGACAGACAGACAGACAGACAGACATATTCCATCCCTCATTCAAATCAGAGCACTGGGAGATGTGTTCTCCTGAGGCTTCCTGAGATCAATGAATACAGATACTTGAAGGTGGAACACGATATGCAAAACGTCAGGATCCTAGTGTTCATACCAAACCTAACCAATCCAGAGAGGATTGCCTGCCAATCACAGGGTCTGCTTAGTTCTCTCTAGGTGCCCTTGAGCTCCCTAGCCCATCCTTCTGTGTGCAGTAGCGTCGTCTGGGGGGGGGGGGAGAGCCTTGGTGCCCTGGGCACCAAGCACCGCTTCAGGGGAGGGGTGCGATTTCGCGTGTTGCTCACCTTTTCTTCGCAGCCTGGCTGCGTTTTGGCCCTCCCACCATTCCTGGCGCCGTTTGGCTCCACTTATGCCTTGCTTTGCCTGCGCTAGACAGCTACGTTCTATTTATTTAAAATGTTTCTCCAAGTGGACCCAAAGCAGCTTACAAAATCAGAACTGAAAGATATGTAAAACAAGAAAAATCACATCAAATTAAAAAAAAAGAAGAAGAAGCACAGACTGGCATTAATAAAGCTTACCTCCCTTAAAGAGTCATGTTTTGGTTTGACACCAAAAGACATTTTGAGTGAGAGTTTTTCTGGTGTCAGCTGGGAGAGCTGTCCAGAAGACTGTGGCAACACCACAGAAAAGGCCCTGCTCCTAGCAGACGCCAGTCGTATGTCAGAAAGACCAGGCACTCAAAGCAGAACCTAGGATGGCAACTGGAACATACAGGGAGGCACATATGGGAGAAGGCAGTCCAAGTGTCCAGGTCGAAAACTAATTAGTTGAGACTTTGACTCAACTACTCACTGCTCTGAACCTTAACTCTGGCCAGATCCGAGGCATGTACTCACCTCTGATCCTTTTAGCTGACCACTTGCAAGCCGGACCTTGTAAGGCCCTGACACACTGCTTTTTTTCCCCATTTGTGTTTGAAAAGAGCTCTGAAACATTGACCAGTCACAATTCATAGCAACCGACTTCAGTCACAGACCACAAAGTTCCTGGTTCAAGTTCCAGAGTCTCTGACAAGGACTATAATTATGGTACGCATGAAAAACAAACTGCTTAAGGGTCCCACTTACTTTTGCCCGACGACTGTCATTCAGGCATCGGTTTGGACAGACTGGCCAGGTTAAACATAATGGTAGTCATAGCAATCTACCTCACAGGGCTACTGTAAAGTCCAAGCACATTACGTTCAAAAGCAGTATACAAGCAAAGAAAGCGTGCTATCTGAAAACAATAAGAGGATGCAACCGCAACCTTCTGATACCTCATGGTTGGTCAGAACAAAGAGCAAACAGGAAGCTGTTAAAGAGCCCTGGACCAGTAAGAAAATAGCCTGGCTATGGTTCATAGGTGAGGCTGCAGGTTGAGCTCCATCCTCAGCGGTCTAGGCTCAGCCTGAAGGGCCCAACATAGGAACAGATTAAAGCATCGTTAAAAGCACACTTCTCATCATCATCATCATCATCATATATGACTGCAATTTACCTGCTAAGGGGAGCTCTGGCAGGTCACTGTGCTTGGAGAATGCTTTCCCAGATGGCTTTGAGTTGCTGAAGGTGGAATGTCTCTGCAACAAACACACACCCCAAACAAAAGAGAGAAAAGAATGGAATTCAGAGTCTACACTGCAGCAAATGCTGAACTTCCAGCCTATAAAGGAGAAGGTGCCAACTCCCTGGCAGAACAGTTCCCGCTTTATTGCAATCAAATTCATGCAGAAATCTGGAAATTTTCCAGCGTCAAGGAGAGAGGCATGCCCAACGCTGTGTATTGCATGAATTCTGCAAAAGCATGGAAGAATACTATAAACAAACAAGCACACGACACTGAAATGGCGGCAGGTTTCTGCTCCTGAGAATCTCATCTTTCATCCAACAAAAAAAAAAAAAAAAAAGAAGAGCATAAGTCTCTAGCCTTTTATGAGCGCAAGATAGGCATGAAATGGGCAAAGCCTACTGAAATTTCATAAGCCAGGCTGAAAAAGGTTCTTGGGGGTTGGAGCAGGGCCCATTTGTTTATTTAATAGATTTGTTTTCTGCCCTCCACTACAGCGGAGCTCTCAGGGTGACTCACAAGGTTTAAAACTCTTTGGGAAGGGGCAGGGTGTGGCTCAGTGGAGACCCCAAATATGCCTGAAGAGAGCCCCAGGTTACATCCCTGTCAATATCTCCAGGTAGGTGTGTCCCCCCCCCCCCCCCGAAACCCTGGAGAGTTGCTGCCAGTCAGGGGAGCTCACAGAACAATACAAAACAGTGTCCTCGCTTCCCTTCCATGAGGAAAACCAGGAAATTATGCAAAATAGAAAAATTAGGCAATATAGAAAAAAGGTAGATAGAACACATAATACAAAAGCACATCTATTAGGCAAATGTGCTCAACTTGCATAGTTTAAAACAAGTTGCTGCTTTTCTTGGTCCAGAATTGGGATTGCCTGGCTGCAGAATTTTAAATCTTATTTACTTTGTTTAAACCATGGATTGAGGCATGCCCAGGACTAAATATAACCCATTTAAGAACATAAGAAGAGTTCTGCTGGATCAGGCCAAAGGCCCATCTAGTCCAGCTTCCTGTATCTTATAGTGGCCCACCAGGTGCCTCAGGGAGCACTCAAAGCAACCAGGTACCCAAATCCTGTTGCCACTCACTTGCATCTGGCATTCAGAAATCCCCTTTTAAAGACATCTAGGCCAGGTGCCATCACAACACCCTGTGGCAAGGAGTTCCATAGATTTAATTACTCGCTGGGTAAAGAAATATTTCCTTTTGCCTGTTCTAACTCTCCTGTCAATTTCAGTGGATGTCCCCTGGTTCTGGTGTTCTGCGAGACGGAAAAGAACTTACCTCTATCCACGCTAAAGACAGCTGGACAAAATTAGGACACGCCCAAGCTGGGGCAAAGGCAATTGGGGAAATGCCTGAGTATGAGAAGAGGTGCTGAAGGCAATGTTCAAGATCAACTGGGGAACGGGGGAAGCGATGTTGGGTAACTAACATGGGAAGTTGTCTCTTTTGGAGTCAGACCTTTGATCTATCTCATTAGCAGCGCAATCCTGTCTACCTCCGCACCCTGAGATGCAGCGGGGCTGGTGCAGCCTCCACTGCATCTAGACCGCAGAGCAAGCAGCTGGGAGGTCACCTCGGGGGAAGGGAACGTTTGTTCCCTTCCCCCAGTGTAAGCCTCAGCTGCCCAAACAGGTGTCCTTAGATGTGCGCCAGCTATTTTGCTGGCGCAAATCCGGGAAACCCGTGTAATGGCGGCCAGGCCCGGGAAGGGGGACAGAATTCGGCAGAGCGCGCTGCCACCAATTCCTCCCCCGGCCTGGGCCCGGCCAACCAATCCCACACCCCCAGAACCCACCCACCCCCCGTTCTACCCTCCCCGCACCCCTGTCGCCCAGCAGGGAACTTACCTTCCCCAGTAGGTGCAGCTCTGGATTCAGCCTGGGGAGAGCGGCAGTGGCCTCGGCGCCAGTGCTGCTTACTCCCAAATTGCCGCAAACATGCTTTACTGTAAATGTGCTTTATGGCGGAGCAGCACTCTGCCGGTCTAAACTGTAGACAGGATTGGGCTGTAAGTGTCGTCTACCCTGAGTGGCAGCAGCTCTCCATCGTTTCAGAAGGGTGAGTGTGTCTTTCTCTGCCGTATCTCCAGATGCTACTAGGGACTGAACCTGGGAGGACCTTCTGCATGCTCAGGTGGGTCCTACTGAGCGACAGGGGCCCTTTCCCCTGGCACTGGCTGGGGCCTCAACACTCTGCCATGTTAGCTTGAGCTTTTTGGGGCACCCAAAAAGGAAGAGAGAAAGAGAGAAAGAATGGTCTCCAGCAGCTGCCTGAGCTGTTTCTGCAAAAATGCCAGACCAAATGAGCAGTGCTAAGCTTTGGCACCTGGCTTGGCATGTGGCAGGGAGCCTTTCTGGGTTTGATTCATAACTCAGCTGCCCAGTTGCTTTGGTTCATAAATCATGGTTTCCAGTAAACCAATCCCTGATGGATCAATCCGGAAAAGCATCCTAAACTTGTTATATAATCCCTGCTGGGAGTCAGCAAATGATAAAAAAAAAAAACCAAGCTTCAATTTCCTGAAACAAACAAAGAAACAAAAAGAACTGTAAGGGAGAACAGAGACTGTGTCACCACAGAAACGCTTCCTGATTATCAATTAGCACAACAACAACAACAACAAATCAGTTTGGAAGTACCATAATAAGTTCTTTTTTTAAAAAAAAAGTCTGATTGCAGGAAGATGGACAGGGCTCAGCTCTGATCTTATTTCTCTTGTGTATCAGCAGAGGCGAACCTGCACAGTGGGGGCTCTGGATCATTCACAAAAGCTCCAGCATGTACAAGGATTATAAAACAAGTTTAGGGTGGTTTTCTGGCAACCCCTTCACCACTATGACAAGATCTGCAGCATTCATCGTGGCTTTCAGGAAGCCCTTGCTTTGCCAGTGCTTCTCTGCAAAGCACCTGCTCTCTGTTTGTCTGCTCCCTGCTCTCTGCCAAAGCACCTGCATCACGGTTTGGATCGTGAAGGCTGCTCCAAGGGCGACTGCCATGGCGTTGCTGGTCTCCCTTTGCAGGGAAACGGGCCAAGCTGGAAGGTGGGGCTTGACAGCTTTTGGTCCCCTCTAGCAAAAGCTGTGTGCCTGTGTTGCAAATTGCAGGTGCAAAACGTGGTATCAGGCACAGAATTCAGCTTTCTTGAAATCCCATCTTTCTCTCTCTTTTTTTTTTTAAAGGTAAACTTTTGAGTCCTTATGATTGTGAAAATATGGATGCGTGTGGCCAATGTCTGGTGATGAATGATATCCCAGAAGCCAGAGAATGAGTAAAGAGCAGAGTTTCAGTGCCCTGCTAAGCTCTTTGCCCTTCCAGAGGCTGGGCGTGAAGCTTCAGTGTCCATGCCCCTCCCCAAACTAGCAAAACAAGATTATGCAAATGTGCTGGGTTCTGATGCAGAATCCAGCACTTCTGGGCACAAAATTTGCATTACCTGAGTGCTTGAAATCGAATCTGGAGCTAAAATCTAAACAAGAGTTCCCATTTTCTCTGAGAGCCAGCGAGCTCTAGCTCCTTCAACACTACTGACCTGGGACATGATGCACTTGCTACTCACAGGGGTACATGGGCCATTGCCCCAGGCTGTCAAGTTATTTATGGTATTGCACGTGCAGGCACATATGCATATGAGCAGCATCAGAAGAAAATGTGACAGTCAGGACCAGTATAGTGAGAGATGTGAAAAGTGGCGACGGGAGGGGCGAGGAGGATGCTCAGAGAACTGGTTGGGGAGACTTACAGAGACCTCTTACTGTGAGTAGTGTGCTCTGAAAATAAAGATATAAACGGTGTGGGTAGAAAGGAATTGTTCTGCTTCTCTCGTAACAGCAGAACCCAGGGTGTGCGTGTGAGTGAGAGTGTGTGTGAGTGAGAGTGTGTGTGAGTGAGTGAGAGACAAAGCTAAAGAGCAATCGGTTCTCAAGAAGGCATGTGTGTATTTTCACGCACCAGGTAATTAGCTTATGGAATTCACTGCCACAAGATATGGCCACTGGCTTAAACACAATTAGACAAATTGGTTCCTATGGTTGTTCTGCATATCAACTCAATGGAATATCCACATAGAAAAGCAGTCCACCTTGGAATAAACCTTGGAATGAAGACAAAATGGGATACCCTCATGCCTTGCGCTGGTGTCACCAGTTAAGTGTACACTCCTATACACCAGTTAAGTGCCGCAAAGCAGACATACTTTAAAAATACCCCTTTTTTAGGTTTTAAATCGCCGAAAATCGGCAAAAAAGCGGGAAAAATTCAATTTTTTCCCGCTCTCCTCCGGAGCCTCCCGCCCCCCCAGGAGCCTCTGAGCCCTTACGCCCTGGGGCCCACCGTCCCAGGGCCCCAGGTCAGCCTACGCCCCTGGCTGGTGAACGCCTAGAGGCATCCGGCTGGCTGCTATTAAGAGAACACTAGATGGATCCACCATAGTCTGATTCAGGAGATCAGATTCACAATGCTCTTATGAAACATGAACAGTCTATCTTTGTACAAACCCTGATGTTTGGGCTGCCTCTCCTTCCTTATCGTTCACACCCTACTGAAATGTTTATTTTACAATTCTTAAGAGGGGGGAGGGGGAAGGCCAACCCAATATTTTCTCCACTGGATTCTAGCAAGGTCAGAGGCCCTCTTTGTGACCACCAGGGGCTTGCTTTGATCTACTGGCATTTGATGTCTCACTGAAAAAACAAACGGATCAGCTTCCGCTTCCCAGTGGGGACGTGCTCAGCCCCCTTTCCTCCACCCTCAAAAACCTCCCTGCTGTCAGACCTCTGCTTCTGCACAGGAAGGGGCGGTCCTCTCTTGTACCTGGATGGGCGAGACAGCAGCTGCAGGAGCCGTCCTCGTGGGGATGCCACTGAGAGGACTCCGGGAGACCTTGTGGACCGGAACAGTTTGCCCAGTGCTCCCTGCAAGAGAAAACAGAAGCAGTGCGTATGTACAGCGTGTGCGCTGCAGAGGGGGTGGGTGGTCACTTACACACAAACCCAATTTAAAGAGAGGAGCAATGTCTGTGCAATAAAGACTCAGCAGCTGTATTCCTCAAAAAACGAAAGTGTCTTGATGGGGGAAGGAAATTCTGAAATGTTACAGTATTTTGAATTTGTTTAAGGTACTTTGAAACATTTTTTTTTGAAGTGGTAAAAAGAGTGAGCTTTGATGGGTCGTTAGCCACTGCATATAGATTAAAAATAAAAACTAGACTTGTAGATATAGATAGGCAAGAGTCCTTGGAAGCGGCTTATAGAAACTGTTCCCCAATTCACTATCATCTGGTGACTAGTTACAATAGCAGGCCAAGGTATTTATTTTTTATTCAATGTTCTCCAGAAAGACGGGCTTTTATGCTAGCACACTGTAGTGCTTTACCTTCTAATGTACTAATGGGCAGATTTAACGGCTTATCAAAGGAGGCTTGAGGCTGCAATTGTCAATCGGGGGATATAGAATCCCTGCCACATATTCTGCTACACACGATACCAGGAGTTGCATTTCCAGCTTCTTGGGCCGCTTTTTCCAAGTGGTTTAAGGCAGCTGGAGAGCTCGGTCATTCAGTATTTCTTAGCGGGTGAAGATAAGTTTTGCACCAGACAAGTGGTTAAACACTTCAATTTGTCCATACAGAAACGCTTCGCAATGCAGAGTGCAAAGTAATGGTCTATTTAGATATATATACGGTAAATTTCTGCTTATTTGTTTTTTGTGTATGTTGGTTTGTTTATTGTGTTGTGTGTAATTATTTATATGCCAATAAAGGTTCTGAAATCTGAAGAGTGAGCTTTGATGGGAGAGCATTGGCAGGGCTGGCCTGTCCATAAGACCGAGAATTCCCATCATGCAACCCAGAATCCTCCTGGTCAAAGAAATCAGCCAGAGGACCAATCCAGTGCCACCATCTGCTATCAAGCTCCTGGGCAGGACAACTATTCAATGAGTGATGCCACCAGACTAAACTCTATTTTACCAGACTATCCTGCCTACTCCAGGCACCTGCCGGGTCTTGGACTTAAGTAACCATAAGGCAATGGGGTCTCAAACTGGGGACTCTACTTGCAGGGCTCACGTGCTTTACGCCAGCGGTTCCCAACCTTTTAAGCACCGGGACCCCCTTCTGTAGAATGAGAATCTGTCGGAGCCCCCCTAAGACCTAGTGATGTCAGTAAGCAGGAAGCGATGTCATTGTTTTTAGTAAGTTACACTGCTTAATAAATCACACTTTTTAAAATAAATAACATTTTTAAAGTTGTACTCATAAGCAGACACATTTTTTTTTGGGGGGGGGGAGTGAGCTAATATTAACAGAGATGCTAAAAGGCAAGCAGAAAGTAACACAAGGTGAGCAAACAAGCCCCAAGAGAGCATCAGACACTTCTTTCTCTGCAGTGGGGAGGAGTGAGCCTCCATCTTGGGTGTGGCCATCCAGCCAACATTCTGCGATCCCCCAGATACAGCTTTGCGACCCCCTTGGGGGTCCCGATCCCCAGGTTGGGAACCACTGCTCTATGTTCTGAGCCACCAGGGCAACTCTCAGGCTGAAGGAGTTATCAGCCTGATCTCTTCTGCACTGCAGCACCACCCTTATAATGGCTGGAGATGGTACTGTGCCCCTTTAGTCCTAGTGATCAGAAGAACCGACAGGGACCCGGCTGGCTCTATGTAACAGAGTTGCCTGGTCCAGAATCAGACACCCTCCCAGATGCTGCCTGCCTTGGAGCTTGGGCCAGGCACCTGCCAGATTCACAAGCACAGAGGTAACAGCTCCCTGCTTTCCAGCGAAACCTGCTTCTTGGAGGTGGTGCCAGAAGTGCAAGTTGCTTCCCAGGCTCAAATCTCTCTAAGAAGTTGCCTTGTGGTGACTTAGGGTCCAATTCTACCAGGCTGCTGTGCCACTGGAACTCAGGAGCGCAGCGGCCTTTCCAGCATCACAAAATGTGAGGCGCTGTCTTGTATAACCAGGCTGCCACCAGAAATGGCAAGTGGTAGCAGCAGCGCAACATTTTGAAGATGCCTTCGAAGATGCCCCGGCGCCGGTAAACTGGCATGGAAGGGATTGTGGGTGGAACGGGGTGGGGTGGGGGAAGAATGGGGTGGGGACTGGGGTGGAGAGGGTGTGTGTCGAGGGTGGGAAGGGAGTGGTTATCGGCAGTAGGGTTTCTGCCGATATCCTACGGTATCCCTTTTCCCAGTCTCGGTCCACCTCCCTGGGGTCCACTTGGAGTTGCACTAGCCAAAGAGCTGGCACAGGTCCAAGTAGACCTATTAGGGAAGTAGAGGCTTACCTTGAGGAGGCCTCCAAGACTGTGTGTCGTCGTCCCCCCGCGCAGGATACAGTGTGCACTCAGTTGATGTGGCTGCACTTGTGGGGTGGGGATTTAGTTAGGATCGGGCTGTTAATCATGTAACTGTGATATTTTAAAAGAAAATGACATTAAAAAAAAAAGATGCATAACTCAGTTTGGGTACCTGGGCATCCCAAGTCAAATGACTTGATCAAGGATTTGACGGTGGCCAAGGACTCTGGAGGAGTTGGTGACGTGCGGCTCACAGAGACCATTTGCCAGCGGTTAGTGGAATCTGCCTCAGGGGAGTCCATCGCCTCTGTTGTTGGCCTGCAGGGAAAAATTCAGAAGAGCATGAGAGGCACCGTTGTTTACACCCTCTGTTCTTCCATTTGCAACATGGGGATAATAATTCTGGCCTATCTTACAAAACCATTACAGATTACTGAGATAAAGTTACATGAACACTCTAAAAAGCCCCATGAAAGCACTAATTATTGCTGCTATGCTATTTGTGTTTGTTTTGTTCCTCATCATATATTGTTTCAGTTTTTAAGACTGTCAGTTGTTTTGGGCTGTAATTGGGGTGGGGAACAGTGTACAAAAAAAATGCATCAATATCATAAATCTTAGGTTTATTTTGTATTCCTCACATCAAAACTTTATTTCCCTTTTTCAGTTTTACTTATTACATTAAAAAAATCAATTATAAAAAAGTAATTGTCAGAAACAGAGACTGCAACAACAACAACAACAACAACTCACTAACAAGTGATCTATGTTAACTATTGGAAGATATGCATGAATCAGAGAATACAGTAGAACGCGTCTCAGTAGAGGTAAAGAGAGCTGAGAGTTGACGATCTTTTATAAAACATTTTCACCATGATCAATATGGTGTTAGGGAACAAGTGTTCTGGGAAACCATGAGGATATTTGGGATGCGACATCAGTTTTAGCTGAATGGAACGTTTAACGCTCCTGTAACTCGAATGATGCGCGATGCCCACAGCTGGCACAGGAAACGTCTTTCTCCCGCTTGGGGGCTTTGCAGAAGGCCAGTCTAGTTGGGCATCCTTCCAGTGGGGGGCCAGAGACCACCAAGGATCAGTAGCAGGGGGAAGAAGTCAGCGTAGAACTTTCTGACAGTTTATTATGGCTCATCCTTGCAAGGGCCTCACGGCTTGAAGGGGTGCTTATTTTGCTAGAAGCCTGGAGTGTGCCTTTTATGAAAACCCATGACCTGGGCAGTGTGCTAGCTTGCTTATTTATTTGCTTGTTTTTGGAGACTTCTATCCCACTCTTCTTTATAGGTTATGAGCCCAGGGCGGCGAACAAATAAATAGGTAAAAACAAATACTGACAAAGTAATGAAAATGGGTAATCTAAAATAGCAGCAGTATGATGGTTTCAAAACGTCTAACTCAAAAGGCTTTATGGAATCAAGACGCCTTCAGTTGCCACCTAAAGACAGCAAGGAGGAAGCCTGTTGTAGCTCCCTGAAGACTAAGGAGTGGCACTACCACCAAGAAGGGCTCCATCCCTGGTCCCCACCAAGCAGAGGCAGGTCAGAGCGCAGGGCCTTCCATCATGGTTCCAAGCGGCAGGGCAGGTGAAGGAGGTTCTTGAAATAAGCCAGTTCCGGGCTAGTTAGGGCTTTAAAGGCAGGGTTGCCTTTAAAGAACTCCAGGTGCTCAAAGCAGCATGCCAAATGCCACCCCACTCACCAGCAACATGCCAGCTGCTGCCACTCCTCCTCCTCCTCCTCCTCCTCCATGGATTTGAAAACGAAAGATGGCATGGACTGGAAACATAAGTGTGGAAGACAGCAGAGTGGAAAGCTAATTCTCCAGCCCACCACTTTCCTCTCTTCCACATTTCTGCTTTGTTCCCCATTTTCTTTTCAAATACAGTGAGGAAGAGGAGAAAGAATGGCAGAGGTAGGTGGGCAGACAGGTGGGCACTTCCCACAAATCTGCTGCCTGAGACGACTGTCTCAGTTGGCCTCATGGATGGGCCAGCCCTGACCGCGACCCAACATTTGGAAATCCCCCCATAGGCTGCTATTAAAGTTAAGTGAGACATTCCCAATGACACATCCTTAACGCAACACAGAGTTTGGCCCAGCAGAAGAGAAGACTGGCAGTAGTGGACAAGCTGTCTTTTAGGGAAGCTCATCTGCCATGACCAACCATCCTATCACAGATACCCTGGAGGAGTTTCCAAGGAACCCTGGGGTTCCCTGAAAGACTCCTGAAAGACCCACGCTAGAATGGTCTCACTCTGAAATTGGCTACTTCACGTGAAGGGTGTTTATCAGAGACACATCTCAGCCGAATGGATATGCTCACATGGATATGCCCATGGTTGCTGACTAACAAATTCAGGACCAGCAGAAGGAGAGGGGGCACTTGCAAGAAAGTGTCAATAGTCAGGGTGCTTAACTCTTCTCTCTTCCTCCAGAACTCCTAGCTTCTGGCTGCTTCCTCCATTCCCCCACCCCACCTCTTTATCCAAGATCAGAATGAAGCCTGGCAAGACAGAGGGGAGGGGAAACAGCCAGAGGAAATTGGTTGCAAACAAAAGGCAGCATAGAAAGGGTTAAGCACTCCCCCCACCTGCTTTTTTTTTTTAATCCACTGCAAATTTCCCTCTCCCCCCTACAGCAAAGGGCCCCACAGCGCAGTGGAGGAGCACCTGCTTTGCATGCAGAAGTTACCAGCTTCACCTCCTGCCAGTATCTCCAGTGATGGCTGGGGAAAGACCCTCGTCTGTCTGAAACGTGGGAACGCTGCTGCCAGTCAGAGTGTAGGCAATACTGAGGTAGCTCACTAAAGGCAGCTACCTCCGTTCCTCCATGTTACTGACAAACACACAATGGGCAGCATTACCTGTGGTATATTACATGTGGGTATCCAAATAATGCAGCAAAGGGTCCTTTCGCACAAAGACTAGCAGATTTTTTTTTGCGGCGAGGGGTGCTTATGCCACATGGAACATACTAGCTGTCTTTGAGGGCTTCTTAAAGTTGCGGTGACAGCTTTTGGGTACAAGGCTTATATGCACCACAGCCACAGGACCTTTTGTTGCTTTCGCTGCAAGAGAAAGCAAAACGACCCCTTTTGGGAAAAGCTGTCTGTGTGGCTTGCCACCTGCGACCCAAGAGAGATGCCATTTCCTGTCTTTAATGTGGATACAGAAAAACAAAGGCAGATAAAGGAGCATCGGATTCTACTCTGAATGAACTTTTATTTTCCCTCTAAGCCTCCCCCCACCGAGAGAGATCCGCTCTCTCCTCTCCCCAACCCAAATAACTGCATGACTCTGGCTGGGCTATTAATAGGCACTGAAGTCTTTTGGGGTGACTTCCCCTTTGACAATGCAGCCTGTCTGTCTGTGCAGCACAAGAGAGCTTGGGGGTGCAGGCTATGAATGGCAGCCGAGGGGGTGACTCATTGGAGGCTCAAGGGAGATGCCATCTCCAAGCACACGCTGCCCTTCCTTGCCAATCTTCTTGCTTTGGTGCCAAGGGGTAGGTGGGAGGGTGAGTGAAGGGAAAGGTCGGTGGAAGAAGATGGCCAAAAGTAGCCGCTTCATCTCTATTTTGGGCTAATCCAATAAGGAAGAAAAGAGCGGAATTTGGAGGAGATCCGCCAGTTACATTCCAGCCATTCAAAGTGTGGTTCTGAGTCTTTGCTCCTGCATGTGCTTCCGGCTCCGTGTCGTTTCATGAAGCACAGACGAGCCCGCAGGGAACAGCAGCTGGATTGTATTTCTACAGACGCACAAAGGCTGAACAGAGTCCGGATTCTACTGAGGCACTGCGGAGGGGAGGGGGGCTTCTGGCATAGGGCTGTCAGCTGGGCAGCTGTCAGCTGCTTAGGAATGCAGTGGACTACAAGAACAAGATCTTTGGGCCAAGGTGGCGGGGGGAGGGTTCTGGTGGACAACAAGGAGAGAGTGGGGTGGTTGGTTTTCCAAAAGAGAGAGGTGCTGGGCTTCCGGGCTGTCAAGGCTTCCACCTGACAAGGCCTGGAAGCTCGTCTGCAGATGGGAGAAACTGGGTGCGAGGTATGTAAGAACTGCAGTACAAGCACGTTTACACGTATGTAGCACGGCACAGTGGCCGCAGACATGTTGAAATTGCAGCACTGCATAGCATTCTTGCAGGACATTCCTTTGCAGAGGAGAGCTGATCAAAACATGGGATATCGGCAACTACAGTGGTTCAGATTGCTCCCGACAGAGTACGATGCTTCTCTCCTTGGTGCGGACATTTCTGATCTTATGAACTGCGGCAGGTCCACATCAGAGGGTATGCTCACTCCATACAATCAGAATGGAGACCCATTATACCCCCCTTCCCATGTCTTCCACCAACATTTACACTGCCCAATGAAGGTTGGAAGGCTGGATGAGGGTATCCCTTTGAAGTTACGTTTTACTAGATTCTACCTGTCTGGTTAGACAGGCTGCAGTCTTGCAGAATGGCTGCCTTGACAAGAAAAGTGATGGATATAGCAAGTCAAGGATTTGTGGCCCACCCCTACAAAATGAACAGAGACGCTGCTCTTTTGCCTCTGGCTTCAGCAACTGGAAGGCCAAATGGCAGCATCCAGGGGCTATATATGAGCAGGGATTCTCAGCCCCAGGGCAGCTGCCATGCCCTGGCAGCTACGTCATTGGCAGTGTACAGTATACGTCATTGGCACTTCCTGTTTTTTGCCCTGCCAGAGCCCTGTAAAGGAGAGGTAAGGCGCGCGGGTGAGCGGGAGGGCTTTTTCCAAGCCTAGAAACCCACATGCTCGAGCTCTCCGGTGTGGGGCGGTGCAAGCACCCTGGCAGCCACCATCTTGGCGGCCAGGGGCCCGTGTACCACTGACTGGCGGTCCACATACCGCTAGTGGTATGCGTACCGCCGGTTGAGAAGCCCTGGTGTAGGGGCCACCAGTTCCTGACGCCAAAGCTGACCTGCTTTCAGCAAGCTCAACATTTCCCTGCTAAAGTTCCACAGACACACATCAACTGCAAACACAAGGCTTTGGAGGTGAATGCCACCCGCACCACAAACTTCACCTGAGCAGAAGGCTCCAACCAAGTTCTTTGAAAAACAGGACGAAAGAACTTCCTCTTGTCTTAATGAGCTCGACAAAAGAAATGGAATATCCATGGCCAGAGCCTGCAGGGCTGCCATGAGCCAGCGGGAGGTGGATACACTTTCCAGAAAGAAAGCATCCCCACTGGTCCTCATAATGGACTGAACCGGCTGCTTCATTGGCACTTAAAAGAAAAAGGCAAAAGAACATTTTCAACATGTAATTTTCATCTCTTGAGATTTGAAAGTGATCTTGAGATGGAAAGAGCCAGAGTGGCTTCTATTCCAGCTGGGAGAATTCAAGGGGCTTGAAGTTTTCAAGGTTCTTTGTATGAGGGAGAGATGAGAGGGTTGGGCCCATCATGGCAGCCAGCCAAGGACCTGTTACGGCTGCCAAGGGCACCAACATCCACCCCCAAATCAACAAATCCTTTGCGTTTGCAATTGCACTCCAACCCAAGGGAAAAGCAGCAGGTGGCATTTTGGCTCCAGACGCATCCAGCCAAAAAGGCTCTTTTGGATTTCAAGTCATGTGCTGCCATCTAGTGGCAGGTTTCTACTGACAGCTTTGGAAACATCCAGACATCATTTGGAAACATCAACGCTGGTCAGGCCGAGCGCCTGCTCCATTCAGTTCTGTCAAGTTTTTCCTGCTACATCCTCTCTAGTCGTGGGCTGCACACACAACAGCCCGTGAAAATTAGGAGAAGAGTGCTGCCAGATGTGACCAAGTTCAGCGTTCTGTTTCCCATACCAGGCAAGCAGATGTCTCTGGAAACCCAGAAGCAAAAACAGGCTTCCAGTGTAGACCCTGTTCCATGCTCACAGTTGGCTCATTTAAACCTGATGCACCCATACCAAGATTCGGGACTTGCAGCCCGTGAAGCGTCTCCTTAGCTGGTTGTGAATGATCCAGATTCACAGACTCTTTAGAAGAAATAAACTCCAAAACAATTGGAAAAAGAGAACAAACAGAAATGCTTTTGTGTTTGGGATCCCAGTCAGTCCAGGGAGCTAGGACACAATTGGGGGGGGGGGGGGGGAGAAGAGGCCTGGATGTTTCTGTTCCATTCTTCAGGTTGCACAGAAGGGGCTGCTGTAGGAAGCCCCAAATCCTGGCCCAGCTGGGAGTTCTTCTGGGGCTGGGTTAGTTGGCAGCAATCAGAGATCTGTGAAAATAGAGACAGACACAAAGAAGGGTTAGAGATGCCCAAGCAAAACCGAGTTCTAAAGCTGTGATGTGAACCACAAAGCAAAATGGATTGGGCTTCATCTCGGGTTTATCCTTTCCTCACTGAGGAAGGCAGTGGGCCTGAAAGAACTTTGCACCCCTTTCCCTGTATTGGAGACCCTGAGCCTTGAACCTAGAACCTTACAGGCTGTGGCTGGCACCTGGCCTACACTGTTACCATGAACCATACTGCAGGGGTGGCCAAACTGCAGCTCCTGAGCCACATGCGGCTCTTTGACTCATAATGTATGGCTCTCGGAAATATGTTGGCTGAGCTCCTTTGGCGAGTTCCCCATGGTGAGTTTAAGAATTTAAATGCTTCTTAAACATTGCGGCTCTCAAACATCTGAAGTTTTGTATGTGACTCTTACATTAAGCAAGTTTGGCCATCCCTGGACTATAGGCCCATGGGCCTCAGAGGCTCCTTCAGGCACAGAAGCTGATCAGGAGCATGCAACCCCTGTGACTGGTAGGCAAAATGGAGCCAACTCCAGTTGCCATTCCAGCCCACAGTTTCAGCAGCTTGGGCTGGAGGACACACCCTCCACATTTGGCTCTTGGTGTTGCCACCCATGGTCTCAATGGCTCCTGACGGCAGCTTGCAAACAGCCCCTTACACAACTCTGTGTGGAGAGGAAAATGGCCTCTAGGTCACCAGGTGGGGAAACACCTATAAACCAGATAGTTGGACTTTCTTTCTATCTTTTTCAGGACATCTATATATGCGAATATTGCAGTTATGCTTTATTGCAGGTTGGCAACATTTGTGGACTTATTTGCAAGGCTGCTTTGAGGGCATTTTCACCCATGGAAAATCACAGCGAGTGGCACCTTGCAGAGAACTGTTTGCACGATGCAACTCTGGGTCTATTCTTTGATTCTCTGCCCTTGCTGCAAACCTTTCATCTCCCCTTTCTGTTAGGCATGTCATGTTGGGAGTCCCATCAAGCACTCAGCCTTATTCTTCATCTACCACATCCTCCCCACTGGAGAGTCCAACCACATCAGTTGCTGCGTGAGGTTATTCCCTGGCTTCAACCAGACCTTCCTTTACCAACCCCTTACCCGAGGTGACCAGCATATCTACCTGGCAGCTGCCAAGCTCCAAGGGGCAGCTAATTATTGGGAGGGAAGGGGGGATAAACAAGCAGTTTCTTCAGACTCCTTTTGGGAGCTGGTGTTAAGCGAGAGCTGGGCAGCCTTCACAAGCCTCTGCAAGATGGGACAGCTGCAGCACACAGGCATGGAGGGGAAGGGAACACATCAGCAGACGAAGACCGACGGATGAGAGGGCTTAACACAGACATAGTACAAGCTGAACTCTAGAAGAGAGAAAGGGAGGTTAAAAAAGCATACTGCAGCTCTAAGGGTGATTACAAGAGCAAAGGGATGGAAGCAGGTTAGTAGAATGGGGGGGAGCTGCTTCCTCTTTAGGGTTCAGAGTGCTCACCATCACAGAATCTCTTACCTTGGGTTCAGCTGCACTTTGGAGACCTCATAGGTCCGGCAAGTTCACTGGCTGCTCCGGAAATGAAAGAGAACTGTGGGGGGGCTTTTTTAGCAGATGGGCGAGGGATGAGGTCAGCTTAGAAAAAGGTCAAAGGAAAAGTGGGAATCTGGCTGGCTCCAGTTGTGGGTTCCAACTGAGACAGACTCCAAATAATTTTTGAGGGGAAAAAAGTCTTCGAAGTGGGATCTGCACCCACTGGGGGTCTGCTGGCCTTCCCCTTCCAACACATGGCTGCTACTGTCATATGGGGTGGCATTTTGCACCTCTCGTGAATGTGATCCAGCAGGCTCCGCGTACAATACTGTAGTTCCTTCCAGAGACTGGAACTAGGGCAACTTCTCTAGGGCAACTTCTCAAGTGTGGCCCCAACTCCTTATTTGCTGAAATTACAGAGAACGTGGGATTTGGTAGGGAAAGAAACACACTGACAGGGGAAGATTAGCAGGGGCTTTACCTCCTTGTGCCTTCCGATTCCCCCCCCCCCTGCAAATACCCTCCTTCCACACACAAACTCAGCAAAGCTCACTTGCCAGTTTTGCAGTCTGGCTGCAAGGGGAAAACCCATTAGAAATTAGGGTCATTTGCTGGGCAGAATTGGCGAGTATGGGTTAAACACTCCCGACATACTGACTCTCCCCTGAAAATAACCTTCCCCGCCCCTGCATTAGCCCTATGAGGGAAACATGGAGGTTGGGAACCCCCTTTCTTTCTACATAATGAGTAGTTTTGCCCTCAGCTGTGCCCTTTCCGGACTGGCAGTGTGATTGGGTAATAACAGTATATGGCATAGGAGCAAAAAAGGGGGGCAGGAATAGTCTATTGGGCGCGGAGGAGTCAATGTGACCTAATCGACACTGCCCGACATCACCGCAATCCCATTGGTGAGGAATGCCCCCTTCCTCTAGCTGAGCCCTGGTGATGGAGGGTCAATGTCTGTCCCCAAAGCACCAGGCCAGATGGGAGGCTGTCCTGTCCCACAGACAGGTTGAGCCATACTGTAATCCTGTATCCTTGTGGTGCTTTCGAAAGGTGCCTGAACAGGCCTCCTCCATGGACAGAGAAACTCAGCAAATGCTTGTGCTTCCAAGGGAGGAAGGGAGGGAGGGGAGTGCCGCGATCTCCCCATCAAAACAAGAAACAGTGCCGGCAGTGGTCGTTGCAGATGATGCTGGTTGGTGGCGGTTCCACAGTGTCCAAGAGCGATATAACAAGGAAGCCAGACAGATGCAAATGAGCAAAACCAGAGACAGACAGACAAATCTACAAAGCAAGACTCCTTAACGAAAAGCACATTCTTTGAGAGAACCGGATTCATCTCCACTTTCTTCTCCTGCTCTCTCACTTTTAGGACCACCAGCAGTGGGGTCATTCTGGAACAGGAAAAAGCCAAGCCACGGTTCCCCACTGCCTCCCCAGCAAATTGAAAGAGGGAGGGGGATGAAATCACTATGGAAGCCCCCCCCCCGCAGGACCCAGCATTACCCCCCCCCCCCAGCAGCCATTTTGGTTCCCGTAAGTTGCCACGACCCCACAAATGAGGCTTCACAACCCCATTGGGGTCCTGACCCCAAGGTTGAAGAACAGTGTCCAGGGAGATGCGTTGTGTCCCAGGCACTCTTGAAAATCACAAGCCTTCCTCCCTCTGCACACACATCCTCTTCATCACACGACGATTCTGAGCATATGTATTGTATTTTATATACATGGGAAGATTATTTGCAACTGCTGTATGCCGAGTCAGACCTGTGGCCTATGTGTACTCCAGCACTGTCCAATTTGACTGGCAGTAGTTTTCCAAGGTCTTGGGAGGAGAGATGTTTCTCCTAGTTCTGCTACCTGAGATCCATTTTTGGATGGAGATGCCAAAAACCGAACCCAAGACCTTTAGCATACAGAGCACGTGCTCCGTTTCTGAGTGATGGGCCTTCTCAGTGCCATAACCCCACATACTCCCTTACGTTTCTTGGAAAAAGCATGGGATATAAACACTAGCTAATCCATTGGCCAATCAATAATAAATGGCAAAGCAACTTCTACCGCTACAGGTGTACAAAAGCGTTAAGAGTTCTACAGAGATCTTTGTCACACTGGAACCCTGTTCTCATTGCCAGGTTAAGCACTGGAAGACATCAGGGATGATGGGGCCAATCTTTTCAGCCGGGGGGGGGGGGTGCAAGTCAAGCCTTCAGGATGATGTAATGCCACTCTCTCCATTGTCCACAACAGTACATTCTGCCCATTCCATGGGAGTGGTTTTGTCTCTAGAGCTGGAGACCAGGCAGAAGTGCAACACGGGAGAAGCGAAGAGGGGTGGTGGTGGCAGGCCTGGCTCTATTTCCATACATCCTTCTGTTCCTTACCAAGCATGCTGCGCACACCCAGTTGCCCTTGTCGCTTTGTGGCATCCATGAAAATATGTGAAGTTATTATAACAATAAAGAGAAGCAGATCTTTGAGCATGTGCAAAGTGCTACTGCCTCACCAATACCTGCAAGGTATTGCAAGGTGAGCCCACAAGCACCTGGGCTTCCCGTCTGGGATTCATTTTCCAAACTTCTAACAGTGCAAGTACAATTTTTAACTGGAGGCACTTGTAAAGGTGTAAACAATTGCCTGTCCTTAAAAGGAGACCCCCACCACCACCACCCCTCCCATTAAGTTTTTACATGAGTTGTGAACGTAGGCCTCCCTCTCAACTGAAAAGAAGCAAGCTCAGAACAGTGATGCATGTAGAGATGCAACAGGCATCCTCCTCTGAGGACAGGTCATTTTCCTAAACTTCTGTGATAGGAAGATCTCTTCACACCTCTCTTCACACCTGATACTGAGATAGGACAGAATCACTTACCCCCGGTGGGGGCTGAGTAGGAGGAGGTAAGGCCAGAGCAAGAATCATACAGTGATGCAGTGGTCAGCCTCCTTTGTGGTGGGATATGGCATTCAGGGCAGATAATGTGTGGGTTTGTGGGCACATATGAATCTATTTGGCTGTCTTATCCTGTGTCAGATGTCATTTAGGGCAGTGCTGTCTACACTGGTTGGCAGTGGTTCTCTGGGGTTTCAAATGGAGGTCTTTCCCAGTCCCACCTAAAGAGGCTGCCAGGATTGAACAGGGGACCTTCTACATGCAAAGCAGGAGCCCTCCCCACTGAGGAACTGAGCTAAGGTTCCTCCCACAAGGACCGTGTCATTTGGACCACAGATACCTGAAATCCTAAAAAAATTCAGCATTGGGTAGCTGTCTGATTCTACATGGAAAAAATGCACTGGCAGGATGACTGCATTTGCATATACTTGGGGGGTCTGGCAAGGGAAGGGTTACTCTTTAAGGGTTCTCAACAGCATGCAGTACAAACAGTGCCAGGAGACACATTCAAACAGAAGGCGACAAAACCTGCCAGAGAAGGTGAGAGAGACAGTATGCGCAAGGCTAGGGGAGCAAGAGACAATGTGCCATTTCCATGCGTTATCTGTGGCCTCGGAGAGATGCAGCCTGGTGTCCACCAACCTGCTGGCTCCCTGTGCCTCCTCCAGCTCCTTCTGCAACCGGGCGCTCTTCTCCTCCTCTTCCAACAGCTTCCGCTTCACGGTGCGCAACTCCTGCTGCGCTTCACACTTGATGTCATTGGCTACCACCACAGCAGTCTGCAGGTCGGCCTGGAAACGGCGCCACTCTTCCGTGTCATCCTACGCAAGAAGAAAAAGCAGGGTCTGGACCTCACTGGAAAACAGGGGGCCAACTCCAGAACAAGGGACCAAGGTTTGGCTTTGCCAGGGGGGGCGTTCTACTGCTGGCATAGGAGGCATTGTCCCCTACAGGACCACCCTTCACACCTTGCAGAGAGCACTTCAGATCAGAAGCAGCGTAAGAGAAGTTTTGGTGTTTGCACCCTGCCTTTTTCACATCTTAGTGGCTCATGACACAATCTCAATGGTTACTTAGCCATATTACTGCCTGGTTAGTCTTTTTTATTATTTTAAGACATACAGGGAACATACATGTGCACATACATGTATGTGGTGCTGGGTGGCTGCTAGGAAAAGCCCAGCCCAGGCCAGGCCAGTAACATGGCTATTATAACAGGACTGATGGCAAGAGGCCTCAAATCCACAGGCCAAGAAGAAGGCCACTCAGAGCAATCAGAGCAATCCCCACCCCCAAATCAGGCTGGATCAGAATATGGGGCTTGTCTGCTCCAAAATTCCATGAGCCTTGCAAATTCAACCTTGACAGTCCTACCATTAACAAAGAGAACTGGGGATCATTAATGGTGGCTGAGAGTAGGGGGGAGAGTTTTGCTCCCCCACCAGAGACATTCTCCTGCATAAGCCCCAGTAGGATGAACAGGAGCTAGGTAAGAGTGCTACCCCTGCAACAGTGGTCTCCACCTCACCTTGATCTGCTTGTTCAGGGTCTTCAGCTGCCTCTCCAAATCCAACTTCTGGTCTTCCAGTTTCAGCAGATTACCTGGGAAGAATGGAGGTGGCAAGAGCCTTTTCAGGTATGCACAGCCTGCTGGACTGCATAGTCTGAACAACTGGGGAGCACTGTGGGGCTGAAAGGTCAGACTGATGCAGGGTTGAGTTGCCTAGAGTCTGAGGCCATGTGCCAAATGTCATCATTGCCCCCAGGGCTGGATTAAGCCATAATAGGGTACTGAATTATGTCAAGCCTAAAAGCGCATCCCATAACATTACCAAAAAGATTATTATTCTAACTGAAAGGAAAAGCAAAAATATTCACGTTATAAACAAAAATATTAATGCTTCATATTTGCAAAGGTGCAATGAAAGAGACTGAGATACAAGACATGTTTTGTTCACCTACTACACTCAACTCTGGTCACATGTAGTTGCTGCTCACATGTCACAAACATCAACCGTTTAAATGGAAATGGTAATTGCACCCTTATGTTAGTGCCAGAACTCAAAACAACACGGATGATTCTAACCTTAATGCTATACAAGTACATGTCAGCCAGATCAAAATGGAAATAACTTGTTTTTTTTTTCAGGGCAATTAGCAGCTATCTTGCAAACTGCAGGAGCCCAGCTCTTTGCAGGGCAATTAGCAGCTATCTGGTTTTTTAATAGTCTCGGGGCTTCAGGCAATTAGTTATCTGATCTTTCCATCACAATGCTTTCATTGGAGGCTCTGCTCGCAACCCACCAGAAATTGGGTCCCACACCACAGTTTGGGAAACACTGGGCTAGAGCATTGGTGCTGCCTCCAGGTAAGGGGAGGACAGCGCCAGACTTATACACAAGCTACCGGTAAGTAAGCGACAGCTTAGGGCCTTACTGTATGTAAAGGTAAAGGTGACCCCTGACAATTTAAATATGAACGTTTCTACATAATCTGTTGAAAAATAAAAAAGACTAGGATAATAAAATAAAATAAAAATGACTCTCTACTGAGCTCCTGCAGCTTGCATGCTTGTGTAAATATAGGGAGATAAATGTTTGAGCGTCTTTTTCTGGTGCGTTTTGCCTCCAAGTCCCTCAATGATAGGTAGTGGGGGCAGGTGAAGGCTGGGTCACATAACTAAGCCCCTCAAGCCTTGAGGCTATTCATTTGGGCTGCCTCATTACAAGAAATGGATTGAACTTTTTTCCTAAAAGAAGTATTACTTGTAAACAATATTTCTTTCTAGATATCCTTTTTTTTTTTAAAGTCTCATAAAGCTAGGTGGGTCCCGACAGAGTATCGCTTTAAAAAAGTGGGTCCTGGTGCTGAAACATTTGGGAACCACTGCTCTAGCCCACCACTCTCTTCTTCTCCACACTTTCTCATCCACCTTTTCACACTTTCTCCACCTCCTTTTCAAAACCAGGAAGCAGGAGGATCAGAGGCGAGTGGATGGGAGTGGATATCAGGTGCCCCCAGCCAATTCACTGCTCGAAGCAGGGCTGCAATCCTTTCCACACTTAGGAGCAAGCCTCACATTGCCTATAATGGGACTTACCAGTACTTCTGAGTAGACATGCATAGGATTGGGCTGGCAATTAGCCAGTCTCATGGATGGGTCAATCGTGTGAGTTGTTCTGCCTATCCTTTTTTTAAAAAGAACTAAAAAGCACTCGCTCTGGAAGGAAAATAAGACTTAAGAGGAAGAAAAAGCCAAGCCAGAAGTGATACTTCTGTGAAGTTGTTGAAGTGCTGGAAGAAAAGGAACTGAGAGACTGGATATTCTTCCCGCTTTCGAGGAACACAGTGTGCATGGGGCGTCACCTATTCAAAAGCAGAGGCAGAATGCACCAAGCAGCTCGGGGAGGTTCCAAGGTTGTCTCTGCACATGTGCAGAACTTCACTGCAAAGTTTGACTGCACAGAGATCATGGAAAAGATCAACAAACAGCCACAGTGGAAACAAACCACATACTGTATAGCTGGAGGGACACAGTAGCAGAAAAGCTGAGGCAGACTGAAGGCTTGCCAAAAAGAAGGTTTTCAGAGGAGGATGGAACACCAGGACAACTCGAGCTTGTCTAATCTAAAAGGCAGGGAGTTGCATAGGCTAAGTGCCACTCTGGAAAATGTCTTCATGTGTCACCGCCCACTGCACCTCTGAAAGTGGCGAGGACATGCAGAACAGCCTTGCTATGTGACCTTAGGGCAGTGGTTCCCAAACTGGGAGCCACGGAGTGCCACAGAATCCTCTTGGAAAACAGTGCAAGGCCAATTGGCAGGCATCAATATAATGTAATGGGGAGCCGCGGCCAATGGTCAAGCTCAGGTCACAAAAGTTTGGGAAACACTGCCTTAGGGGTTGGGCAGAAATATATGGGTGGAAGAGGTCCCTTTTTCAACTCTGCGTTGAATCCCATCAGATTCCTTTGCTCCCACAAATGTTCCAGGAGAATTATTTCAGAATTCTGCATGGATTCATAGTTAAGGAGGTAAGAATCGCTTTGCTGGAACAGACCAGAATGTCCATCTAACTCAATCTTGTTTCCAACAGCGGTCACCTAGACCACTCATAAGAAGTTCACAAGCAAGACATAAAGGAGATGCCCGACCCCTGTGGTCTGTCCCCAGCAGGCGTACTACCTCTGAACAGGGTTCTAGAATGGTGAGCAGATGTTGATGATCAACCAATCCTCCATCAGTTCATCTAATCCTATTTTCACAGCTACTGTATATTAGCTAAGCGCCATCACATCTTGTGGTAATAGTTGTTAATAATAAATATTTTTATTAAGGTGCTAACAACAAATATTTTCCTTTCACAGGGCCATCCCTGTACATGTTACTTTCCAGAGTTTCATAAGCAAAAATAATTAGTGCCATGCTCCCAAGGAGCTTACAATCTAAAAGGCTCATAAAGGAGGAAGGCTTAAAGAAGAGTCCCTTCTTTTGATTTCAATCCTAAATTTGCTATCTTTCCAGTGCTTGTACCAGGAACATGGATAACACTCTTCCCTTTTTGGCGTTGCCGATAGGCTAAACATATCCCACTTCTGCCAGCAGATGGCACTCTTACATTACTGTGTAGGATATAGACTGGCCCCATCCAGAAACAATTTATATCCTATATGTACATCTATAAACATTTTCCATAACCTAGAAACTGGGAGTTCTTTTCTTTCAGTCTGTAGATATATTTTATTTGTACTTACATTTTATTGCTATGAGTATTTTACTCCCTTGTTTGTATTTTCAAAAGAAGAGATTTGTGGACCTTGGTTACATCCCTTTTTATCTTCTTGGCAATCCATTGCGGAGGGTGGGAAGGGGGGAGAACAATCTACAATCCTCCACTCCGCCCCCCCCCCCCATGGCCCTGCTGTTAAAACTAATTGCTATAAATATATTGAACAGGGTGAGGAACGATACAGTTTCCTTAGCATCTTTACCAACAAGCCTTAAAGGATTTTTTAATGTGTTTTTAAATTAAAATTGTTTTCTTACAAAAAGTTATCAAATATTATTAAAGCTTCAAAATTCAGTATTTTTTTTTTATCAAAAATCTCACCTACCCACCAAATTACTGAATGTGTGTGAAATTGTGTTACCTCTCCTCTAGCTGGCATGCTGATTAAGATTCTCTGCCACTCAGGCCCCTCCTGCCCGACACTCTCTGCACACCACCCCCATCATGTTCTTTTCCCCATTCCACCTACTTTCCAAGTCACTGATGATCTGGTTATTGTGCAGCTTGACTGCTCGGTGCTGCTCCACCTGGTCCTCCAGCTCGAAGATGGTCTCCTTCAGATTCTTGATCTCAGTTTCACTCTCAGACATCTTCTCCTGCAACTTGAGGCTGGCTCGGTTCAGCTGGTCTGCCTGCCGGTCGCACGTCTCCTTCAGTTGCCCATGTTCCTTCTCCACCTGGATAAAGGGGAAAAGGGAGCTGCGTGTCGGTCAAATTTTAGAATTCATTTTTCAGAGACTCTCAGATTTCCTTTTAAAGACAATCGCGTTTCTAACACTTAAGGCTGTGACACACCGCCTGTGTCGGGGTGTGTTGCGTCCCGGTGCGTTGCGAGAGTAGCCAACGTGCCACAATACAACACACCCGGGTTACACCAATGAAAGCTGAACGGAGAAGGGTAAGGTGTCCTGGCCCGCCCCCTGCTCTTTTAGCCAATCAGAATCGAGTCTTTTCAGACTAGAGTCTGAATGGCCAGCGTGTTGCTCTGCGTCCCGCCCCCCACAGCTCCAAACGCTGCCTCTCATTGGCTGAATGCGGCCAAAGTTCAATTTGTTGAACTCTGCTCGCAGCTCTCCTGTGTTGCGGTGCAAGCTTGTAAAAGAGAAGACACACTGAGATTAAGCCGCACACGGCCACTGCTCAATGCAAAGTACCACAACACGTGCGGTGTGTCTCCAGCTTTATGGTGGGGCAGGTATGCTTGAGAATATGTTGATGATACTTACTTAACCTCTGAGCGGCTACAGAGATTGCGCAATAAAATTTCTAGTGTTTTGAGGTAGGGTGGAGAGTAGGATTCAGTACCCTGACTAAAACCAAAATGAAATTATGCAGAATAAAAAATGATGCAACGCTGTCCAATTTGCATAGGTTGCAGAACCTCACTTTCCTTGGCACAGATTTTGAAATGCCTGAGAGCAGAACTGATTATTTTAAGCACAGAGAACACAAGAACTGGTTTGAGCTGCCATCACCAAAGTCACTAACTAAAAGAATATAGATCAGGCTTATGTAACTTGGTGACCCACCAGGACAAATGTATGTATGTATCCTTCAGCCATGTATGAACCACCAAGGACTTGATTAACCTCCCGTGTTTGCATCTTGCTTGAGGCAACAAGATGTGAGTGGTGTGTGAAAAAATCAGAAGCGTCGCGGGGGTAGGGGCGATGGTGCGGTGGGCCCCAAGGCGTAGGACTGACCTGATGAGGCGTTTCGTTCCTCCGTCGTCCTGTGGTTGGGCCAACCCGCCCGCCCTGGAGCCGAATGGCTCCGAAATACGTAGAAAAATGGCGCGGGGCGTGGTTGGGGCCGCGTGACGTCACGCCCACGGTCACGTGGGGGCATAGCGTAGGCTGCCCCTCCCGCGTGGGGGCGCAGCATCGTCTCTGGAAAAAATAGCACTGGCAGGGCCCATGAAAAGATCTGCATTTGTAAATATGTTAATTCAAAAACAATGTTTAAACCTAATGATTATGTATAATGCCTGTAAAATAGATAAGATCAACGATGCTTATAGTCCACTATGATAGAAATGTCTCAAGACTCAAGGGGATTTTTGCATAATCTTTGTAGGTCAGTCATTGTACCGTTTTATCTCACACTAACTACCGTACAACAAATTTATATACTGCATATTCAGAAAGACATTCAGATTAACACATCCAAAGTCTCCCAAAATCAAAGTGGGGAAAGGCCGCCATTTTGAGACACCATAACCGAGCGACATGAACGTAGAAAAATGCACATAACTGGACCTCTGTCAGTTTGATTCACTTCAAACTTATGTCAAATTAAAAGTAAACACCACTTATAGCCCAATCCTATCCTCGAGATACACTGGTGCATCTCCACGTATCCCAGCACTACGACAGCCACGCCAGTGTAGAAGTCCGCCTGCCGATGGATGCACCACAGATGCCAGTGCAAGGTTGGAAAAATGATGTGCCAACGTAGTTCAGATGTCGCTCTCATCGGTAGAGAGGCCAAAACAGGGAGGAGATTTGGAGCATAACGTGGGAGGCATGTGGGTGGCATGAGAAGGGGACGACAGTAACATATCCTAACCTTCAGATGACAGACACCCCCATCATTGGAAAAACGCTACACCAACAACAGAGCTGTTGTGGGTATGAGTAACCCCACAGGGAGTAATGAGGCTGGGAAAACAGCAGATATTTGTGTCATGTTGTGTGTGTGTGTGTGTGTGTGTGTGTGTGTGTGTGTGTGTGTGTGTGTGTGTGTGTGTGTGTGTGTGTGTGTGTGTGTGTGTGTGTGTGTGTGTGGTGTCCTTGGGGCAGTTCCTCGTCGTCGGCAGGGGTGCCTGTTGCTGTGTTGCTTATTCCTAGGGGCAGGCCCCCAGTGTTGGCCATTCAATGGTCCCACGCCTGCCTCCACCCCTACGGCTACGCAGTTCACCCTGGCAGCACTTCTCTGGCTGCTGACACTGGGGCTGGGTGGATGTGGCGACTGGCTCCTTGGACATCATACCAATGACACGCTGATGTTGCACCGACATCAGTCCATAGGCGATGGGCTGTGTTGGGGTTTCCAAGGATGCTGTTGGTGTTACTGGGAAGGGCTGCTCCAGCATTGGAGGGCTGTGCTGGCATGGCATTGCCTGGACGGGCAAAGGATACAGCAGACATTTTAGAATCGTAGAGTTGGAAGGGAGCCACAAGGTCATCTAGTCCAACCCCCTGCCTGTAGCAGAAAATCCTCCTAGAGCATCTTCAGCAGGTGCCTGTCGAGCCTCTGCTTGAAGATCTCCAGTGAGGTGGGTGTTGCCTCAACGCCAACGTTACGGACATTGTATGCAATGACACTGAAGTTCAAAGTCGGTACGTCAAAGCCAATGCTATGGGCACCAATGTGGCCACGTGGAGAAGCCAGCCAGCCTGAGGGACATCACCCTTGCTCGCCGCTTTCTGCCGCTCCAACTCGGCCTGCTTGGCTCGGAGCCAAGCAGGCCGAGTCAGAGCGGCTGCAGAGTCAAAAGTAATTGGTGGTCACGTCACTGCCAATTACTTCCGGGTCTGCGCACTCGGTGGGTGATGCCAGAGTCACCGCACTGAGTGCGCAGACGGACAAGGACACCACTGATACCGGGGGATAGGATTGGGCTCTCTAGACATTAACAGCTTTCTGTGCAAAAGCCTCCACAACAGGAGATCTTATCCTTACTCCTAACCTAAACCCCACGTCCCACCTCATCACTAGACCCAGACTCGCTAAGCACTTTTGACTGCTGCAACTTCCTAACTGTTCTATCCCAGCTTTCCATCCTCCAGCAAACCTCTCCCTCCCTCCTAACTGAACGTTCTGTTCTGCAATAAATTTCCTTCCTCCCATCTATGCCCATCAGCATAGGAAAAGGTGGGATATACATTCTTTAAATAAAAATTAAATAAATAAATCTAGGCACATTCCAGAGGACAATGCATTACATGAGTATCCCCTGCTAACTGCTACTTATGCTTATGGTAGACTCTTTTAGAGAAGATAGCCACGGTGCCTGTCAGTGAGTTGGGGCCCAGGCTTGGAAGCATATAACTTCCGTTTTGTACAAATCTCCATTGGTTACCAGTGTGTTTGTGGATGTTGGTTGTTACATTTAGAGCCCTTAACGGCCTGGGACCAGGATATTTAAAGCACCATCTCTCCCCATATTTATTTTTCACAATTTATACTGCTCCAGGGAGCTTAGGGTGGTTGGTTCCTTCCCTCCTTTTGACCTCACAACAACCCTGTGAGGTAGGTATGGCTGAGAGATAGTGACTGACCCAAGATCACCTAGGAAGCTTCATGGCTGAGCAGGGATTTGAACCTGGATCTTCTAGGTCTAAGTCCTACTCCAGCACCACTACATTATATGAATCTGCCTGCCCAGTTCATTCAACATCAGAGTTCCTGCTCCATGTTCCTCTTTTTTCCTGAAATTCATATGGGAGTATTTTGATCAAGAACCCTAGACTGTGGAACCTGGACCCCTTATTGATGACCTACTGGCTGGCCAAGACTTGTTTGCTTAAGCAGACATTGCAGTTAAACTAATACTCCCTATGTACCTGTCATTCCATGGGAGTGTTGGGCTGCAATCCTATCCACACTTTTCTGGGAGCAAGTCCCACTGAACCCAATGGGATTTATTTCTGAGTAGCTGTGCATAGGATTATGCTGTTAGTCTCTCTGTTCAGTGGGTTATTTGGTTTGGGGTTATTTTGACTTGTTTTATGGTCCTTTATTGCGATATTTTTAATTATTTTTATTATTGTATTTTTAAAATTATTTTAAGCCACATTGGGGGCCTCTTCAGGGGCAGAAAGGTGGGGTACAAATTGCTAGCTCAAATTGCTAGCTATAAATAGCTTTGTCCCTGCCCTGGTCCCAATCTGGATCCTGTAGCTGCTATTTGCCCTGAGAAGGTTGTCACTGGCACCAAAGTGATACAGTCCAGACACAGACTGACTACCTCTTCGTGAACTAGACCCACATGCAAAGGAAATAAATAAAATGTTGTGTTTTGTTTTGTTTTTTAAAAAAAGCCCTCCCAGCAATAAACATCCACGTGAAAGCAAAATATTGCATCAATTTCTCCACCATTTGTCATACAGCTCAGCCTCCTGAGAGCTCTTGTGAAACGCCAGGGCACCTCCCGCTCGCTCGCTCGCTCCTCTCTTCCTTGCTGCAGTCACCACCAACTCTGGCCAAAACACATCTAAAGCTTCCAATCTTTGTAAATCAGGTGCCGATTTCTGGCATGTCCCTTTTCCTCTGCAGCAGCAACAGCTCTTTCCCAAGGGCCACTCCCCCCAGCCAGGGCTCCAAGCGTGGCGACACAGTGAAGGTTAACGGCAGGCTTGGGGTTACAAGTCCAATGCTCCCAAAGAGATTACTGGCACAAACACCTGGACTTGGACAGAAAACCAAGCCGGTAACGATGTCCATCTGCTCGGGACTGGAAGAGGAAGCACTGAAGGGCTGAACCAGGAAATTGCTGGAACAAGTTATGCAAATCAATGGCTCTCCCACTAAAATGCCCAAACACAGAGTAGAGAGTGCATGCGCAAGCGTGAATGAGTACGCTACTACTGTAATGCTTTGGTCCCTAAATTTCTGATCAGAGAGTCAGACCAAACTTGAAACCAAACTTAAGAAATGATTCAGAGGGGGGGGGGAGGGGTTCCAGTGAACCAAAACTGACCTGAATCTAAACTCTCTTGGTTGCCTTCAATTTGAACGGGAACCAAACCCCGAAACACGAGAAGCACTGTAGTCACTGTTTCAAAAATAAATGGCTCAATCTGTTGCTCAACTTTCAATTATGTGATTAATGTTTTATTTTCGTGTGTATATGTGCGTGTGTGTGTGTGTGTGTGTGTGTGTGTGTGTGTGTGCGCGCGCGTGTGTAATTCTGCTGTATGTTTTTGTTTGTAAATAACGTATTAAAAATTCAAACACAGTTTTAAAATGAAACATTTTTCAAAATTTAGATAGTTACAGCCCAATCCAACGTAAGGATACCTGGCTGGCCGCGGCATTCTGTGGCAATCCTGGGCTGCCCTGGGGCAGCCTGGGAGCACCTTGGGGGAAGGGGACGTGTGCAGCAAGCAAGAAACAGCATGATATTATTCTACATGAAATGGACCTGAATTGGTTCAAAACTGGTTCAAAGTGTCTGAACTGGTTATCGACCCACTATTTAAAGTTAATGATCGACTTGTAGAGTTAAAAATATAGGGTCACCTCTCGTCTTATGTGAGGGTTATGTTCCCGAGTAAAGAGTGTAAAGCTAAAATTGTGTATGCTCAAAATTGCCTTGAAAATCTCTTACACACATACTGTCTCTTTAAAAATGACAAAAGACAGGCAGGAACTGAAAGCAACAGAGGGAACAGCAGCTTCAGTCTCTGATCTCACGCTCAATCTCAGGCATGTATTTAGTAAGTGGAATGGAGGGAAGAATCTCCTGCCCTATTTAAACTGCTGGGGGTTTTTTGTGGTTTGCCAACCACACAAAGATGCATTTGTGCAAGTCAACTGCATCGAACTGTATATTGATGAACTGGAACTGGAACAGAACCCACATTTTGAAAGATTCAACTCCCTGCTTCTGATATTGGGGGCCTGGGCAGTTCCCAGATCTGTGAGTTTCTGGGTCTAGCCATACCAGCTCCTGCCATTGGGTACTTGGTTTAGGAATCTTCATGGGGCAGCTCCTTCTAGTTCTATGATTGTGGGTTCAAATCCTAAGCTAACCAGGCAGGGATACAGGATACAGAGGATGTAAGGGTGTACTGCACCAAGAAGTCCCATTTCCAGGCTTTGGCTTCTCCGGTGAAAAGCATCTCAGGTACAAGAAGCAGTGGCGTTGTTGGAGGGGGTGCGGCACCATAAGTGGTGCAAGGTGCTGCATCATGCCTTGTAAACCAGTGTAACACGGTCCCTCCCACTTGCCCTGGAGCCATTCCAGTGGCAAAGGCAATGCACTGCACCGTGCCTTTGGGCTGGAATGGCTCTGGGGGCGACTGCGCCACGCCAGTTTGCAAGGCCCACGCCTTCCACCACTTACAGTGCCGCACCCCCTCCAGCAATGCCACTGACCGACAGTCCGTGCCTGGAACCCTTGAGAGCAGCTACTGAAAGTCAGAGTAGACAATACTGGGCTAGGTGGATCATAGCTCATTGGCAGAGAAGCTGTTTTGCATGTAGAAGGTCCCAAGTTCAGTCTGCAGTTTAAAGGATCTCAGTAGGGCAGGGAGATGACCCCAGGGGCGTCCCCTGACGTGGTGCCCTGGGGCGGTGGGCCCCAGGGCGCAAGGGCGGGAGGTGGTGCGGGAGGCTCCGGAGGAGAGCGGGAAAAATCCCGCTTTTTTCGGCGATTTTTAAGGGGTATTTTTAAAGTATGTCTGCTTTGCGGCACTTAACTTTGTTATAGGAGCCTCCAGCGAAGCGACCGGCTCTCTCCAGCGACGTTCTCTTCCAGGGGCGCAGCAGATCGGCGATCTGAGATCGCTCCTCTGCAGCCTCTGACCCGAACTGCTCATCGTAAGCTCATCGTTTGAGTTCGCGCATGCGCATAGCAAACAGCCATTCACGCATGCGCGAACTCAAACGATGAGCTTACGATGAGCAGTTCGGGTCAGGGGCTGCAGATCGCCGGTCTGCTGCGCCCCTGGAAGAGAACGTCGCTGGAGAGAGCCGATCGCTTCGCTGGAGGCTCCTATAACAAAGTTAAGTGCCGCAAAGCAGACATACTTTAAAAATACCCCTTAAAAATCGCTGGAGGCTCCTATACCAAAGTTAAGTGCCGCAAAGCAGACACACTTTAAAAATACCCGGGAAAAAAAAAAAAATCGCCCGAAAAATTAGCATAATTTATGCTAATTAGTTTTAGGGCGGGGCCGAGGACCGGGCCCCACCCGCAAAATCGGCTGGGTACGGCACTGGATGACCCTCCTTGCCCAAGGCCCTGGAGAGCCACTGCTAGTCAACCCACTCATGTGTTGAAAGTCAGAATATAAAGCTATTAAATTAAATGAAGATTGCTGAAAGTCTGCAAGAAAGGCAGGTTTGGGTCCTGTGTGGTCAGAGCAAGTTGGAATTTGGAGGAGAAAGGAATGCTGAACTGATATTTCTTTTGGACTAAGACAGTGCTTAGACAGGCAGGAATGCTGCCTGGTACACCTCCATAATACCTGTCCAACCTGTACACTTGTAAATGAACGGCCATTCGAGGCTACAGAGTAGAACAGTGAAAGTGGCAACAACTTCAGAATTCAGCATGACTCCAGTCCCAGAGAGCACACTGGTTTTCCCAAAACTGGCCCAACTACAAATGCTTCCAGATCAAGCCTGGGTCTTTTGTATATATACACTGTAGCACTCTTGCAGCTTCCCCTCCAGCCTGCCTTCCACTTCCAGGCCTCCCAGTCCCTTCAGATGAGATACTCGACTTTGGCTTTGGCCTGCAAATGGCCATTTTAGACAATCTCTTACTGATTATACCTCGAAACTTTGAATCAACAACTGGTGGGGCTGCCCAGAAAAGCTGGCTCCCAATCCTGGAAGTACTCAAGTCTGGGTCTTCCTTGGCTGCCTACAGCCCCCATCAACAAATGTCCCCTAAAAAGCTACTCAGGAGCCCCACCACTCAGGGAAGAGAGAAGCATCATGGCCTATACCTTACCTTGATTAGCTGTCCCTGCACAGTCTTGACTTCACTATGGGCTTTCAATAGTTCCTGCCTGAGCTCAGTACAAGCAAATTGTAACTGGTCTTTCTCCACCCGGGTCACTTTCAGCATCTCCTGGACTTCAGAGTTGTTTGCGTCGCATCCCATCGTGTCAATGGCAGCTGCTTTTTGCTTCGCGCTGTCCAGCTGGGACCTAAGTGAGCTGCTTTCTATCTTCAGGCCTTCCAAGGAGACCTTGCAATCCTCCAGAGTCCTGGCCAAGGTGGCATTGCTTTGTCGCTCCGCCTCCAGGTGGACGCTCAGCCTCTCGTTTTCCTCTTTCAGGTTCTTGATGGCCGCCTGAGCGTCCTGGTGTTCCCGTTCCAAGCTCCGCAGGCTGCTGGTGAGCTGCTGCTGGATATTCAACATCTTCTCTCTTTCAAACTGGGCCTTCTCGTGTTGCTCTGTACACCTCTGCTCCAGCTCATGGATCTTGGCATCACGAGCTTTGCTCTCGTCATTCTTTGACCGCTCTTGCAAAAGAGCGACCAGCTTCTCATTCTCTTGGCTCAGCTTCTCAGCTCTCTCCCGGTGCTGACAGAAGGACGTCTCCAACATGGCTTTCTCGTCAGCGAGCTTCTCGTTTTCGGCAGTCAGTTCCTGAACCACCTGCTGCTGGTCAGAGAGTTCCTGTAACGTGGCCTGAAGCTCTTCTGCTGTACAGTGGTGATTCTCTTCCATCCTCTGGATTCTCTCTGTGAGGGAAGCCACAGAGAGGTCACTGACATTGTTGGGTGAGCTCCCCGAGGTGGAGCATCTGGAGGTCTTGAAGGGGTTGCTGCTGGCGGAGACAGGCCTAGAAGGGACATCCATTATGTGTTCAAAGTCGGAGGCGTCGGGTGACAGGGAAGCCTTGGTCACGTCACTGCTGGAAGAACCAGAGTTCCGCAAAGGGGGCCCATTCACATGTTGGCCGCTGTCCTCTGCGTTGCTGTGCAGAGGATGTCTAGTTGGACTTCCAAAGCTAGACTCTTGAGTAGTGGGGGTTGGAAGGCTGCTGTTTCCCCCGCTGCTACTCAAGGTATCAGAGAGTGGCGACTGCTCTATGTGACTCAGTTTCTCTTTCAAGAGGCGATTTTCTTCCCCCAGACTCAGGAGTTCTCTCTGAAAAGTCCTGTTTTTTTCCTGAAGAGCTCGTACTAATGGCTCTACATTGGCTGGCGATAATGGCAATGCATCTGCGCTTTGGTCCAATAGACTGGCGATGTCCAAATTGGGCAATTCTTTGTCTTGATGTTTCTTCAGCTCACTCCGGAGTTTGGTAATTTCGGAATCTTTCGTCTTGGCTTCGGCCAAGAGCTCCTTAACCTGGGACTCCAGAACGGCCTTGTCTCCAACTTCAACCTCATTCTTGGATTTGATGGAAGGCCGCAAATGCTTGGTGGGAGTTGGTGTCCCAGATGAAGTTGGGCTGGGTTGAGTCTTCCTGGGTCGCAAAACGGCTTTCTCCCGTGCTACGGCTGTTGGCAGCTCCCGAGGAGCTGGAATTCCAGTACGCTTGGATGATGGAATAGAACCTAGAAAAGAGGAAAAAGGCAATTAAGGTATGAAAGAACATCTATGCCTAAATGTCATGATCCCAGGACCATAATGGAAAAGACACATTGAGGGCAAGAAAATTCCCATGGTGCAAGCCCTGGTCTTCCCCTGCCCTCTTGAACCCTCTATACAAGGGGAACCTCAAGAGCCAGATTCACCATCCCCACTCTGGCCCAAGGAGGTTGCTCTGCCCAACTTTTCAGATTCTGAAGACTCCCTTAAGGGTCCTGCAGAACAGTCAACATTTCCCCCTCCTCTGTCAGAGCCAGTGCTTACAAAGTCAGGTGAGAGCTCTTTAAGACCAAAAGCTCTTTGGAGAGAAGGGGCAGGCCCAATCTCCTTAATTTGCTAATACACTCAAAGCTCTTCAATGAACTCCAGATCCTTGCTGGAGCAACATCTGAGCCCTCCAGATCACAGCATCCAGTTGCATTCATTTGCTTCCTCTCAGAGCTGTCCGAGGTCCTGACCAACTACTGGAGCTTTAAGCTCCGGTTGAATCTCTGACTCAATGATTATTGCCTAGCCCAGGGCTTCTCATCCCCTTCCCGGCCAAGTACCACTTCCAGCGCCACTCTCCTGCTGTGTACAACCGGAAGTGACTGGCGATGACATCGCCAGTTACATCCGGGTTCTGGAGGCCAAAAAATGCAGGTAGGAGGCTCTGGGCAGGTGGGAGGGCCCTTCTCAGCGTTCCCGAGAGGCTCGGCCAAAGGCCGCGTCGGTGCAGGGAAAGTGCCACGTCAGTGCATGGTTCCAGAGGTCCAAGTACCACCAACAGTCAGCTGAAGTATCACTGGTGGTACGGGTTACACTGGTTGAAAGCCCCTGGCCTAGCCTGCTACCATGCCTGAAACAAGATACAGTACTACGAAGTCTTCAGGCAGGGACGAGTATATTGTCATGAAAAAGTTACTGTATTGGTCTGAGTATAAGACTCACTTTTTTCTCCTAATTTAAGTTTTTAAACTAGGGGTGTGTCTTATAATCAGGCTGTTGCAATAATGCCAGTGATTTAATTAAAAAATTTTAATAGCACCAAACTTTAAGGGTGTGTCTTATAATCAGGTGCGTCTTATACTCGGGGCAATACGGGTATTTGGTTTGTTCAACAGCTATTTCTCTCTAGATTTCTGTATACCAGAACGTTGTTCAATAAGCTCCTGAAAAATGACCCTTTGATGGTCGGTAGCCATTCTAAGCTGCTGGAACATGCCTCATATCCCCACAATTGGATGTAGGAAGGCCTCATTAATGGGACCATACATTCTGGGTAATGGAGGTGCTCCTGGATTTCCCTTGCATTTGTCAGCTCTAGCACAGGCTGCAGTAGGGAATCCCAGGGCATTCTTATTCTCCCTTGCAATAATGTCCTACCCAGACATTGGTGGGATGGGGATGGTGAAGCCACTGTTATGCACGGCTCCTCCCACAGTGCATAGGGTGATGGATGCATCCATCACAACAGCTTCACTTTGCAAGGCATAATCCAGCCTTGCACTGTGTGGCACTGCTTGGTAATCATGTTCAAAGATATTGGGGGTGCTGGATTAATAAATATTGGGAATAGCACTGCCGGGGTGTGCAACTGGGTCCTCCCACTGCTCAACCTGTACATTATTAACTATACCGCAAAAGGCACAATTACGTTTTCTATACTCCTCACAAGCAAAACTAAGCTAGTAAAGCTACCCTGGGAACTCCCTACTGCCCAGGGAAAGGATGAACACCAAACAGTGCAAGGTGCATTTGTAAAATGAATGCCTATCCAACATTCCAATTTCATATCCAAAATTAAGCATTTGGACTGATCAAGCATCACAATGTTAACCAACTGACATTGAGAATGAGGCTATTTTAATCACATTACGTGCAATGCAACAAGGTGCTTAATTTATCAATTTCTTCCAAGGAACGAGCATCTGCTTTTTCTCCTCAAACTTGCGAAAGCATCCGCGTGCCGGAAATTAAATCATTTGCATTTAAATCAAGTACAGCTGAAGATATTTCAGGAGAAAAAGAACAAGAGGCCAGGTTAAGTAATTGGAAGGGCAAGTTTGTACTCAAAATGAGAAGTGGGGCAGGTTTACTGCAAAGGGGTATGAAACCTGGGGCACTTTCAGAGATAGGTATTCCCATTGAGAAAAGTTAGGACCCAATCCTATCCATGGGATACACTAGCACAGTGTTTCTCAAAGTTCTCCCATCGAGGTGGGGAGAACTTTGAGTATTTACAGGAGCGGGAACAGTGGCGGCGGTGATCCCAAGGATCACCGCCACAGCTGGGGGGGGGAAATGTTTTTTTAAACAGTGCTTTAAACACTTACGGGGGGGGGGGAGGGCCTCCGAAGGGTTCAGGGACGCCCATGGCCCTTGAGCTGTAGACCGCGATTATGGTGATTACTATCACTTCCAGTTCTCTGAACCTTCCGGAGGCCTGCCAGCCCCCAGCCCTCCCCCCGGTAAGTGTGTAAAGAACTATTTTTTTTAGTTTTCCCACCAGCAGTGATCCCCGTGACCACCACCACTGCCATGCTGTCCCCACCCCTTAAGGTGGCAGGGGACAGTATCCGGTTCTCATGGTAGGTCGTAACCCACCACTTTGAGAAATGATGCACTAGTGGACAGCGGTCTGCCAACACAGCCGCCTCGCCAATGGTCTGCAGAGAGCAGGCGCCACTGCAACGGCTAAGAGCGCTGTGCACCATCAGTGATGCTACACAGACTGGCCGTTGGTCCAGGTATATTGGTGGTGGGGGTGGATTAGGAGTAGATCGAGGCAGGGATCTGCGGCACTAACATCTGCCAGATTCAATGCTCCCATTCCAGGCCCGAAACGCCCCCTTGGTCCTAACAGGTCTACGCCACCAAAGAAGCTGGTGTAGCAGGCCCATAGGGGTCCAGACCGTGGCAGGGGAGGCAAGTACCAGTAAACGGTTTTCTTGTTTACCTCTTGCAGCCAGCCTGGGCCCCTGCTGGCGAGTGGGATTTGGTGGAGGCTACGCTGGCGGGCCAGCAGTGGATAGGTTTAGTCTGTTAGGCTTATAACAGGGAAGTGTTATGCTGGACCTGAAAACCCAACCAGGATTTTTCTATGGAAGATCTTGGAGGGGAGTTGAAGTTCTAATGCCCTGTGCATGGATTGCAATGCAATCTTATGCTCTTCTTATGTTCCTATGGCTCTTCTTATGTTCTTATTGGCTCTTCTTATGTTCTTATAAGGCTACAGCGTTTAGGGCTCTTCAGTCTAGAAAAAGGCGGTTGGGGGGGGACATGAGACGTATAAAATTATGCATGGGATGGAGAGAGTGGATAGAGAAAAGTTCTTTTCCCTCTCACATAAAACACAAGAACTAGGGGACATCCACTCAAATTGAGTGGAGGGAGTATTAAAACAGACAAAAGAAAATATTTCTTTACCCAGCATGTAACTGGTTTGTGGAACTCCTTGCCACAGGAGGTGGTGACGGCACCTGGCCTGGATGCCTTTAAAAAGGGGATTGGACAGATTTATGGAGGAAATGTCCATCACAGCTTACAAGCCATGATGGGGAGAAGCAACCTCCTGGTTATAGGAGTAGGTTTTCTTTGTGCCAGGTGCAAGGGAGTCGCGACAGGATACAAGTATCTTGTTGTCTTGTGCTCCCTGAGGCATCTGGTGGGGCCACTGTGTGATACAGGAAGCTAGACTAGATGGGCCTTTGGCCTGATCCAGCAGGGTTCTTCTTATGTTCTTATGACTGGGAAACTCTTACCGCTAGATGGCGCAGAGTTCCCTAACCATTTGAAAGGGGGTTAGCGTGAGTGCCAAATGGACTTCTGGCTCACAGAGCACCGGCTGAAGGATGGAACAACCCTCAAGGACACAAAAGTTAGCGACTTTGCATTTATACAGTCCATACACAAGGGATCATCTCCTTCATCCTGTCTCCCAGCATGAAAATGCTGTGGGTAGAACACAATAGATAGTGGGAGGGAAAGGAAAATGAGCCGAAGGAAGATACCCCCCAACACACACTGAGGAGGGAGGGCACTTTGCACCAGGCAAAACACAGTACAGCTCTGTGTTGTGTTACAGGCATAATCAAAGGTTGGAGACAAAGGCTGCAGTGTTTCAGGAGGAAAAAGATAGCAGGCATTTTCTGGCCAGAGCACCAGCAGCCCACACACACCCCAGCTACATTTTCGGCAGCTGCAGCTGGAGAAACTGGACGCACCCCACACAGCTTTTTCCGCTGCCTCTCTCAGGGCAGCTGGTGGTGTGGTGGCCCTTCCAGGCTCATTTTATATTGCAGAACTGCTCCATAAAGGACAATATTATGTCAGTGGATGGGATTAACAGCCTGCCTTTTAATTCTTCACGTAATTGCTTCTAAGTACAAGCTACCTGCTGGAACCATGGGATACGTTTTCCTATACCACTTGAGTAGGCTTACCAGATCTCCAACCGGGACAGAGTGCTAGACCTTTAGGAGAAGGAATGTGGGCAGGTGTAGCTTGTTAAGTCCTAGAGCACAATCCTAGGCATGTCTACTCAGAAGCAAGCTCCACTGCACACAATGGGGCTTGCTTCCGAGTAGACATGCCTAGGATTGTGCTATAAGGTTTAACAAGCTACACCTGCCCACATTCCTTCTCCTAAAGGTCTAGCACTCTGTCGTGGTTGGAGATCTGGTAAGCCTACACTTGAGAAGGCCACTTTTTGGCTGTCTCTCTGCTCAAGTCTTCAATGGCAGCCGGACACACAGGCTCCATCTTGCCGATTTCCTACAAACCCGGCTTGGTTTTATACTGGTTTAATCCTGGTCATGACTTTCCAGGGCTCACAGTGGGGAAGGAGGAATGGTTGTTAAAGCCAGGCACGCTGCAGGCTTAGAAACATTTAGCAGGTGAAGCTTCTCCAGGTAGATGTGCTAGGAAAGTAGGGCCAACTGCCCTATCATGAGGTCAACTGAGATGGTCCCCGAGAAAAAAGTTTTCCAGGGACTGTGTTTGCGTTGTCAGACTGCTAAGGGCACAGGATCAGGGCCAACAGGATGCAACAACCCTACATACCAACACTAAAGAAAGCGCACCAGTTCTTGAGAAGGAGAAGAAACTTGTTCAGAGTTTGCTATTCTACAGCGATAGTGAGCACAAACTTTCAGGCAGTGGCCAAAGCCAAGTATTTCCACCAGGGGAGGGGGGAAGTCTCATTTGATGGGTGCTGTTTCCTTCCCTTCAGAAGATGACCTTCAGATGGAGCGGCCCACCTCCCCCGCTGCTTATTGCTAATGGAACAGCCTCGGGCTCCCTTTCTGGAATGCATGGCCAGGCCATGACCTGATTAGTTATTGCAAACACACTGCCAGCGATTCCATACAGAACTAGGGTTGGGTGAAAGAGGACCTGCCGACAGAGCGCTTCTCAAAAATCAGAGGCCAGATGTTCTGAACTTGTTTGCATTCAGCAGCAGCAAAAAAACCAGCAAGGAAAACGGTCTCTCTTCTTCAGGCCCCTGTTAAACGCACATCTTCTTTCAAAGGTTGCATTGCTTTTCTTGCATTAACGTTACACGGAGTTGCTTTTTCTTTCTCCAATTTGTAAAGAAAAAGAAAAGCGTGGGATAACCCTTGCTCCCTGCCAGCCTCAGGTGGCAAAGAATTCCTGGCTTTGGAGAAGCAGCTGGGAGCAGAGCCGCTAATGTCAGCTGAGGTTCTCCACAAGCCAGCTCAGTGACCTCACTCAGGGAAGCTTCTAAGCCAACCTGGTGGGCCAGAGAGGCCTACTCCAGGCTAACTCCCTCTCCCCTCTCTGTGGCCCCAACATCCTTCTGCTGCCGTGCTGGGGAAATCTGGCTTTTTCCAAATCACCCCGGGGCCGCCGTTCATCAGCATGAGTCATCTGTTCTGCTTGCTGCGGCTCCCATGAAGGTCCTAGTCAGTTGCCAAATGTCAAGTGGGAAATGGAGGTGGCGGAGGGATGACCTTAGGAACCAGCCACAAAGTTCTGCTTCCCAATCAGGGAGTGTGAATGTTATGTCTTCCCTTTGCCAATGAGTTGTCAGGAGCGAGGACATCATGCTTGCACTTGCTCCCATTCTGGGCCAAGAAATGGACTGGATTCCCTGGCCACAGCGTCAGGCTAGGAAGAGGGAGCAGGGTGCAAGATTGCAGCTGCTGCCAGTGCAGAAAGCCTCCTGCTTCTCCAGCTGGCTGCTGCTGTTCTAAAGTTACCTCAAGCCAGGAACATAGTAACTGAATCTATCTAACCCTGTCGGATTATCGGTTAACCTACAGCAGTACAGTTGGCCCTCCATATCCATGGGGGTTCCATTCCCAGAACCCCTGCGGATACTGAAATCCATGGATGGGGGGGGCAGGGGGGAAGATGATGACTGGAAAACACTGTAAAAAGAAAAAGGTTTAAAAGTGGTTGTATCTTTTTACTGCAAATTGCTGTAGTCTTCTTCCTTTAACAAGCAGAAATCGCACTCCAGAAGCCTCTTCTGGGTCACGTGAATCCCCCTCCCTCTCCCAAAATAGCTCTAGAATGCATTGCAATGAATGAATGAATGCAATGCTGGGGCAACCTTGGGGAGGGGAGGGGAGAGTCACGAGACCCAGAAGAGGCTTCCGGAGCGCGATTTCAGCTTGTTAAAGGAAGAAGATGCAGTGGTTTGCAATAAAAAGGTAAGAAAACCGCTTTCTCTCTTTTTTTCCTTTTTACAGTGTTTTCAACTTGGCCCCCGTATCCGTGAAGCATCCGCAGTGACAAATTTGCGGATGCCGAATTCGCGGATACGGGGGCAACTTTATTGTTGACACTGATTGGCTCTGGCTCTCTCAGACAGGCAGACAGGGGTTGTTCCCAGTCCTATTACCTAGAGATCCCAGGGATTGAACCTGGGACCTTCTGCATGCAAAGCAAGGGCTCTACCAGTGTGCCCTGGTTTCCATGTGTTATTGTTCTGAGATGCAGCTCAAACGTTAAAGAAACCCAATGCTAGAAACCCAGCACTATTTGCAAAGAGCAATACAGAGGCATTATACTGCTAAAAAAAACCAGCCACCACATGCTGGGGACAAATAAGACAGCAAGGCCAACAACGCCATCAGAAAGCAGCATAGCATACCCACCCACCCACCCGTCTCGGTTAAAAAGATGCTCTATGCTCTTGGTTATGTCCAACGGTCTCTATGGAGCTGAACTGAATTACTAATTTATTAAGGCCTGACAGCCAGCCGGCCTGCACAAAAAGACATGGAAACCCCTGCCAACCCTGCAAAATGCAGACTCTAAATAATGGATAGCGGCACATTCCCCCAGTGCTAGGAGATGGGTTCCACTGGGCGGGCAATGCGATGCCAAAGAAGTGTGGAGAGAGAAAGAAAGAAAGGCAAATATATGCAGCACTAAACAAAAAAGGGAAGAAGGAATAAGGAGAATAGAAAATCAGATAACTAGGAAAGTTATTGAAACAGTCAGGGGGTGTGGAGGCAAATGCAAATTTTCAACAAGCTTCTGTTGGGGAATAGCAAGATAGAAAAGCAGTTTCCACTGAGCTCATTGTCTAGTCAACCACGGGAGACAGAAAAAGTGCAGAGAGGAAGTGGAAAGCTTACAGAAGAGATAGCCATGGGCTGTACCAACGGAAGGAAGGCTGAAGGTCATAGGCAGAGAGCACCTGTTATGCGAGCAGAAGGTCCCGGGTTCAACCCCTAGCAGCATGACTGGTTTACAGAACCTCAAAACAGCAGGGTTGGCCAAGACTCTGACGAGTGGCTGTCTACCAGACTAGAGGGACCAAATTATTAAAAACATTTGTATCCTGCCTTTAAAAGGGCCCAGAATTCCCTCAAATAGCCATTAAAAACAACACACGCATAAACAAAGACCGCAGATAACCAAATAAGAAGCAGAGCGTGACAGGGCTGACTTGGAATACATCAGCTTCATAAGGAAGGCAAATTGCAGACAATGGATTCTGCCCCAATCTTCTCTTTTCCCTCAGGCTCTTTGAAACGGTGCAGCGTCTCTGCAATCTTCCTGATTAAATGAAAGACTTGGGAAATAAACCAGAATATACTCATGGGCTGGTGTGGCGGACAAGCATAAGAGATTCCCCCATTCCTGTCAATATTCTGCATTGATGTTACACTCATGTTCTCTGGGCTCCACCTTCCATGAGGCTGACTAAGATAGTTTACCTCAGGTGGCAGACTGATGAGGGCACCTGCCTCCTCCCCCTCCTTTTTCTGTTCCCTGGATTCAAAAAGAAAGGAACATGGCTGAGGAGGAAGCCTGAGGACAAGAGTGATGGACTAGACCAGTGGTTCTCAAACATTTTAGCACCGGGATCCACTTTTTAAAATGACACTCTAGTCTATCGGGACCCACCTAGCTTTACGAGACTTTTTTTTAAAAAGGTGATTTAGAAATAAATAAATAAATTACAAGGAAAGAGCTCAGCTACTTGCAGGGTAAATAGCAGCTATCTTGCAAACTGCAGGAGCTCAGCTCTTTGAAGGGCAATTAGTAGAGACTATCTGATTTTTGAATAGCCTCAGGGCTTGTGGCTTGAATTGAATAGCCTTAATTACTTACCTGATCTTTCCATCACCTGGGACCCACCAGAAATCGGGTCGCGACCCACCAAGTGGGTCCCGACCCACAGTTTGAGAAACACTGGACTAGACCAGTGTTTTCTCAACCGGTGGTTCACGGGCACTTGGCTACCAAGATGGCGGCTGCAGCACGCCAGAGCCCTGGAAATGGCAGCACGAGCTCTGCAGAGCTCGTGCATGTGGGTTTCCAGGGCTGGAAAAGGCCCTCCCTTGTCCCCTTACCTTTGTTTTCAGGCCTCCGAAGCAGAGAAAAACCTGGAAGTGGCGATGAAATCATTTACTTCACTTACTTCCAGTGGTACTCGGCATGGACCGAGTACTCAGCAGCCACGGAGGTGGGACACCAACCCTGCCAAAGAGCCCGAGAACCCCTGGACTAGACTGACGGCAGATTTAAAGGTATACCAAATGAGGAATGAGGCTGAGATTGTCTCTCGGGGGGGGGGGGGGGGACATAGAACCGCTGCTTCATATTTTGTTACATTGTACAAGACATCAGGAGCAGTGAGCTCAACTCCTCTTAGGACATTTTTCTTTAGCGGTCCAGGCCAGTTGGAGAGCCTGACTATTCAATATCTGTTAGCAGGCAAAGACGAGTTCCATACAAAACAAGTGGCCAAGTATCTTAATTTGTGTATACAAGATTGTTCTGAAAAGCAGAGTGTAAGTGCGATGACCTAATTAGGTGTGCAATTCTATGCTGTTTTGAGGTTGTGTTTACTGTGTTATGTGTAATATATATGCCAATAAAGTTTCTGAAATCTGAAATCTTACTACTAGACCAGGGGGTGGAGAACTTATTTGCGGTGGAGGGCCATTTTCCCATGGGGAAAATTTGTTGTGTGCCGGCTGTTAGGCCGCCCAAAATTTTGCCCACCCTGCAAATCCCCCCCCCGCAAATTTGGCAGCCCCCCCGCCTCTTTTGCATGCGCCCCCCCATCGGTCTCCTTATCTTCAAGGCCACTGCAGGCTCCGCGCGTCGCTCCTCCAACCTAGGCCGGCAGCTCGGCCCGTTCTGAAACGCCGCTTTCAGAACTGGCCAAGCTGCCAGCCTAGTCACCTCCAAGGCCGCCGCCACCGGCTCCGCAGCATTTTCGCACATGCGCACAACTCCGCTGAGGCCAAGAGGGCAGCCTCTTGGCCTCAGCGGCATTGTGCGCATGTACGGAAACGCCGCTTTCAGAAGAGGTAGAGCAGCCGGCCAAGGAGGAGGCGCTGAGGTGACGCACGGAGCCAGCGGCGGCTTGAGGTGAGTGCGGAGCCTCCGGAGACCGACAGGTCTGGGTCTCGCGCAGGCCGAACCTGATGGGACTCGGGACCGGTCTCGCGCGGACCACATGGCCTCAGGGGCCATAAACAGCCTGCGGGCCGGAGGTTCCCCACCCCTGTACTAGACTGTCAGAGCTGCTCTAGCCCACCACTCTGTACCTCCAAATCCTTTCCAAATCCAGGAAGCAGGAGGAGTTGGAGCGATGGAGACAGCAACAGACACACTACCAGATAAGGCAACACTTGGCATGCCACTTCAGGTGCTGGGTGGTCTTGGGCTGGCCCTACATGCTTCTTTCTATAGGTCATAGAGTGGGCAAAGAGATATGTGAAGGAGCCCCTATCATCACAAAACAAATGCCAAGTACCGTTCAACAAAGTCTAGCAATGCCTGTACAGAAGTGAGGTTTCTTTCTTGCATTTCTCCAAATTCTAGCTGAGCATGGACCAGGCTGGGGTGGCAAATGTCTGAACACTCCCATGCATCAAAGCCTCCATGCCTGTAGAAAGCTGGCACTTTAGGGGAAAAGAGCCCTTGCCTAGCCTTCTCCCCAACATACTAGCTTTCTATGTGCACCAGGACACTGTACTGCTGCACTCAGCAACGAGTTGTTCAGAGGAACAAATTCTGCAGCCTGGGGGAGCAAGGATTGGCCTTTGGAAATCAGCTGACAGTTCTTCGGGTAGGCTGAAACTGCAGCCTAGATGGCACCCTTGCACCACAAAGTTTAGCCTGCCATGCTTGCAGAGGAGCCAGAGCGTTGGTGGCACAGGAGGTCAGGCTCTGGATCTTGACTACTGAGCCCTGGTTCAAAATGCATATTCATGCACAGCACCTTCCAACAGCCCCAACGTTCTAACTTCTGGACCCCGCCAGCTCCAAGTCCAGAGGAGAAAGCTCGGTTGGATGGCCCTCGGACTTTGTGCGAGACAGCAACATGCCAGCGCAGCGAAGAAGCCACTGCCACCGTGCCTGAAACAAGCCTGTTTGCGGAGAGATTAGTCACCCAGCCAACACCCAGCCTGGCAGAACAGCTAACCCTTCCACTGTCTCCTCTGGCACCTTCTCATACCTGCCTGGGGAGACAGATGTGGCCAGATGGAGCTGACGCAATCATGCTAACTCCACAAAACAGCTAGCCCAGGGGGTGGGGGGTGGTGGTTAGTATCCAGCTGTCCAGAAGGTTTCTATTTGCATCCATTATCATTCCTGGATCTCATTCCTGAGCAGCACAAGGAAGCTTGCCCTCTGACTCCACCGAAGGACCCTTGTGAGGCTAGAGAGCTGCTCAGAAGATTTGGCTAGGTAGATCAAATGAATATATAAAAACCATCAACCCCAAGGAAGCTGCGACTCCCTCACCCACAGTGCCTTGGCATCCAAAGCTGCCTTGCTTGCCCATTTATAATATATCAATGGAGCCCTGCCGCCTTGATTGCTGACCGTTATTCAGCAGCTACCTCTCTGGCTTCTAAGATTTCACCAAGCACTGCCCACCCTCTTTTGGGTATTTCCATGTTAACCATCATGACTAGAAGTTTGCTTCCCCCAATATTCTTCAGACGTTGATTTCTGCAAACAGTGCTACATCCTTGGATTTTTTGGTGTTCTTGTGGAGTTGAATGAAGGCAACAGCCTTCTCCCTTGTCGTTTTGTCCCCAGCGTCCTGTATTCCAGTTACACTGCCTCTGAAGATGGAGGACCCATTTAATTATCATGGTGTTATCATACACTAATGGGTTCCGAGTTGTCTGTGACGGATCAAGAGAGGTCTTGGGGTGCTGGTGGACAGGTCGATGAAAGTGTCGACCCAGTGTGCGGCGACTGTGAAGAAGGCCAATTCCATGCTCGGGATCATTAAAAAAGGGATTGAGAATAAAACAGCCAATATCATTATGCCTTTGTACAAATCAATGGTAAGGCCACATCTGTATTGTGTACAAATCAATGGTAAGGCCACATCTGTATTGTGTCCAGTTCTGGTCACCACCACACCTCAAAAAAGGATATACTGTAGTTGAATTGGAAAAGGTGCAGAAAAGAGCGACCAGAATGATTCGTGGGCTGGAGCACCTCCCTTATGAGGAAAGGCTACAGCATTTGGGGCTTTTCAGTCTAGAAAAAAGGCGCCTGGGGGGGGGACATGATTGAGACGTATAAAATTATGCATGGGATGGAGAGAGTGGATAGAGGGAAATTCTTCTCCCTCTCGCACAACACCAGAACCAGGGGACATGCACTAAAATTGAGTGGAGGGAGTTAGAACGGACAAAAGAAAATATTTCTTTACCCAGCGTGTAGTTCATCTGTGGAACTCCCTGCCACAGGATGTGGTGATGGCACCTGGCCTAGATGCCTTTAAATGGGGTTTGGACAGATTCATGGAGGAAAAGACCATCACAGGTTACAAGCCATAAGCAACCTCCTGGTTTTAGAAGTGGGTTTTCTCTGTGCTAGTTGCAGGGGAATGATAGCAGGAAACAGGTTATCTTGTTGGCTGTGTGCTCCCTGTTGGCTGTGTGCTCCCTGAGGCATCTGGTGGGGCCACTGTGTGATACAGGAAGCTGGACTAGATGGGCCTTTGGCCTGATTCAGCAGGGCTCTTCTTATGTGTTGCCTATGGTGCAGGCATGCATGCCCATAGCCAAGATCCCTGGTCCTTCCCTGTTCCAGATGGCAGGTGACTGTCTGTACAGGTAAGAGATTCTTCTGCAGGGAGGCAGAAGGAGGAAGAGATCCTCCCCTGGAAGGAATGTTGCCTGGAGGGGGTGTGTGTGCGCAGCAAGAGTCACATCCAGTAGTAAAGTTCTACTGAAGTATATGCAATAGTCTTCAGATAAGAATCGCCAACTGTTTGGCTTTTATCTAAGAGGACCTTTACTGGAGATGAAAGTTGAAGAGATGGATAGGATCAGCCAGCCTAGAGCCAGATGGCCTTCAAAGAAATAAGAGCCAGCAAAGGGCCTGGGGGACCAAGACTCTTCCCCACGTCTCCTGTCAATATTCTACTAGCCAGGGGGCACCTGTCTCCATGCGCCTGCTGCCTCTCCACCAATCCTCCTCCTCTTCCCTGGATTTGAAAAGGAAGAGGAAATGAAGCCAAAAGCAGGAGTATGGAAGAGACGAGAGTAGCGAGCTAGAGCAGGCGTTCCCAACCTGTGGTACGTGTACCCCTAGGGGTACGCAGACCAGGGGTAAGCGAGATGCTGTCCCTTATCAGCTGCAGCGATCAGCAGCTGATAAAGTGGATTTTTTCCAGGTTGCGGCGCAGGTGGTCGCTCACACTGCAATCCTAAAAAAAGACCCTGAGATGTCCCTGGTAGCTCCTCCTACCTGTTCTCCTGGACGTCGCCATCTTGGATCTCACGAAATCTTTTGAGATCCAAGATGGCGTCACCCAGAAGAACAGGTGGGAGGAGCTACCAGGGACATCTTGGGACCTTTTGTCCAGTTAGCGGTACGGGCGGGTCCTCCCGCCGGGTCAAAAGGTCCAGGGGTACGCGGGGCAGCTGGAGGCCCATGTAGGGGCTACACAGGCCTCCGAAGATTAGGAACCTCTGAGCTAGAGCATGGGTCTCCAAAGATTTACAGCCATGGGCTGGATGGGCATGAAGACTTGGCCCTTCTGGCCAAGTCAGTCAAACACAAGTGGCCAGTGGGTAGCTGCTCGCCGGCTGCAGCAGCTGATGGGGAACCGCTTGCCGGTTGCCGCAACCTCTTACTGGCCACCACAGCCTACAGCAGCCTTCACAGGTATGTGTGGGGAGCCGGGGGGGGGGGGCTAGAGGCCACTGGGGGCTGCCCTGGCCACCTGAGGGCCAGATTTGGTTTGGAGACCCCTGAGCTAGAGCATCAAAGACACTGTAACCCACCATTCTCCTCTCCCCTCCCCTCCCCACCCCTCTTTTCAACTCCAGGGGGAAGAAGGAGTAGCTGCAGGTGCAATGCAGAGTAAAGGGAAGGGTGACACTTGGAGTGTCAGAAGGATTTGGGCAGACCCTGTTCTTGGTATTCTCCCAGAGCATATACAAAAGAACTGGGAAAGATGATGGGGGCCAGAGAGTCACAGAACACCAGAAAGTGCAACATGCAGGGGAGTGAAAATGTATATCTGAAGAAGGATAACACATGCATACAATTTCAGATTGACGACAAGTGCCCTGGGTGGAGAAGGCCATCTCTTGGAAACAGATCTGTAGGAGAAAACGTAACGATTGCTTACACACAGCTGTCCAGCGCTCTGCTTCTGGAAGCCTGATCCACCAGCCCCTCTGCATGTCTGTTTAGAAGGGTGTTGGGATTTAACAATGCCGGTTGCTGACATGCTGCCAAAGTCAGACACAATTATGCAGCTGTGGGCAGCAAGTCAGTAAATAGAGCTCAATCAGAACAGGGGTTTCCAAAGAGCCTGGTAAATAAAAGGCGATGAAACCTGACCTGTCCAGAACAGTGCAAAAATTCACCAGGGTGTTCAAGTTCACACATTTAAGGGTAGATGTGAGACCAGTGTGCACTGACATGCATCAGCTAGCTTGCTCCATCTAAATCATGATGTTTTAGAATTGTTTCATCCAGGCTTGTAAACAGACACGTGCCAAGTTGAGTCTGGTAAATACAGTCAATTCTTGTTATCCGCTAGGGTTAGGAAACCCTAGTGGATATCAAATTAGCAGATACCGAATCATTGAGTCCATGGGGAAAAATGGGGTTAGGTTCCAGGGGACCCTCTTCGCCATACACTATAGGAGCTTTGTGAACCTGAATCTTACCTTGAAGTCTATGGACTGGGTGACAGCGGGGGCAGCATCCAGTATACCACATTGGTTCTTTGTTATGGAACAATGCCTAAGCTCTAGCAAATTAATTATTCCTTCCAAACAACAGTATGCAAATATAATAGGTATTGTACAGTATCCTGGAAGCCCAGAGAGAGTGCAAACAGTTCCCATTGTGCTGCAAATGGCATTCAACAGAACACACACACACACACACACACACACACACACACACACACACACACACACACACAGAGTAACTCCAGAAGAGAGAGATTACCTTTTACAGCGGGGAAATTTGCTCCCAGAGCAACGTGGAGACCCACAGAAAAAAAACACACCCATGAGAACAATGGCCTCAATGAGATCGCAGATAGCTAGAGCAGATCACAGATACGGGGAGGTAGGTGGCAATTCTGCCACTGGCAGATAAACACATTCGCATATAAAGAGGACTGTACAAATAGATTTTGGGGCAGGAAAGCTTGCAGATTTAAATGTTAGAATGCAGGGTCCACCTAAGACCTTCTGGCATCTGAGACAACACACCAAATTCCCCCCCTTTACACGGAGCCACACCAGTTGTTGCCAATGCTCCAGCTCTTCCTCCCTCTCCCTGAATTTGGAAAGAGGAAGTGTGGAGGACACATTTCAGTTCACCACTCTCCGCTCCTCTATACTGTACTTCTTCTGCTCTGTTCCCTTCTTCCTTTTTGAATCCAGGGAGCCAGAGTAGGGGAAGCGATGATGAAGGCAGGTGGGCCAAGGACTGCCAATCCCGTCATCTGAAACCCCTGTTCCAGTTAGCTCCATAGACGGGTTGGTCCCGTTAGGATGTCAGTATACCTCTCATAACTACATCTGGGCTAGTGGGCTACTACAAACTATTGTGGATTAGGAACTTTTGCAGACTTGGGGTGCAATCTATGTCTTTGCTTTAAGCATGCATGCATGCACACAAAGTCTTAGCAACAAGGATTTGATGGAAGCCCCCTTATGCCAGTGGCACTTGAGATTCACCACCACCAGTTGCTGCTATGCTAGTGGAATGTAATGAATATGCCTGCAGAATGCTGTTTCCTGTTGTATCTGAACCTGCCGGCACAACTTGGCTGGAATACAGCAAAAAATGAGGTGGAGATGAGGAGGGGGTGTCTTGGGCACGACGGAGCGGAGCGCTGACTCATAACATATCCTATACCCCTCAGACAGCCCAGCCTCTGACCCCAGCATAACATCACCATAAGATTGCCCGGCCCATTTACTGCCCCATTACATTTTTATCCCAGCCTTCCTCCAAAACAGCACAGGGCAGAATATACAGTATGTTTCTCCTGGCTTATTATCCTCTCACCAACCCTATGGAAGTAGGTTAAGCTGAAAGTGAGTGAGTGGCCCAAACTCTCACAACAAGCTTCACAGCTAGGCAGTGATTTGAACCCGAGTCTTCCTGGTTTAACCCTATGGTATACAATGCTTTTTAGTTTTATTGATTTTTATGTTTTTACATTCATTACTGTAATGAATACACTTTAACAGCTGGCCCACAACGCTGCCAACCCCCCCCCCCCCCCGGCCTGCAGCAATTTTTTCCCTGCAGTAGAACACAGGAAAGGGAATCCCCAAAGCAGTCAGTGAGCCTTCCAGGAATCCGAGGCCTCTTTGACACTGTCTGGATTTTGATTCTCACCCAAGAAAACAAATTAGCAAGAAACAATTAGCAGGGCTTGGTTGGAGGTGAAGGCTCTCTCCTTTCCTTTAGCCCTTAAGAAACCAGCCTCCTCCCTGCCAAGAGATTAATCATTATATACACACCCTCTGCAGGGGCAGATCCCACAAAAGCGATTACATCAGGTTTAATTACCTTACAGAGAGAGAGAGAGAGAGAGAGAGAGAGAGAGAGAGAGAGAGAGAGAGAGAGAGAGAGAGAGAGTTAAGTCCACCTCCTGCACAAAACACTAGGCTGGGGGGCAATCCAAGTTGAAAGCAGGGCCCCAAAGGGTGCAGGTGGTCAAGACACAGACACACAAGCGTACAGAGTACAGACACCAAAGTGGTGTAAGCTGCTATAAGTTCAACACCTTAAGTTCAACACAACAAGGAGCTTGGTCCTGGGACTCGTTTTCAATGTCACAGCGGCATAGCCGTGGGAACATCTATTTCTCTGGCTGTAAAAGGCAGTTCCCAACATTTCATCACATTTGAGTGTGACCAAGGGAGCAGAGCAGGGCAAGGCTGTGCATAGGGAGGGCCTCGCTTGGCTCTCAATGCTTCCAGCAAGTTTTATGGATAGACGTCCGGCTCCACTTCAGGCACTGGATTCAGCGATAGTATTCAGTAGCCACAGTAGCCTCTGCTCCCCCAAAACCAGTACTGTTCATATGAACACTTTTACATTTTTTAAAAAAATGTACTTGGGGCAGTCTCCTGAGGACACAAGTCCTGTTCACAAATGGGAAACCGAGTTCGAAAGGGAGACTTGCCCAGATGTACAACTAAGGGTCTGTAAGAGCTGTGACTTAGAAACTGGGTCTCCATCCACTGCACCAGATCCCAAATAGGTCTTCTGACACCATGTGGAAAAGACAATTCCTTTCCTCTGCAGTAAACTTTTCAGGAAGGCAGTTGGCATTTATTTTGCCCATTCTGCAGCCTGTGAAAAGCAGCATGCAGAACGCAAGTCCAAAACCACCTGGTGCCTGAGATGACATGCAAAATGCCGCCATCTCTTAGTTGGTAGTGTGTCCGCCAGTGTCCCCGCCACTCCTCCTCCTCCTGGATTCAAAAAAAGGGAACAGAATGGAAGAGGAAGTGTGGAGGAGAAGGGAGGGGCCGGTTGGAGACATCCCATTTGGTCCCCCTTCTTGCTTTCAAAATCGAAGAGGAAGAGCAGCAGCTTGTACACAGTGAGGAAAGGGGGAAGCAATTGGTGCTAAGAGGTCTTGGGATCGCCCTGGACAACGTTCCGGCCAGTTTAAACCAAAACACCTTTTATTTCAGAACTTACAACCACCGATTAGGCTGCTGCGAGTCTCAAACCCTGCACAGATATTACGGAACGGTGGAAAGCCTCGCCCTGACCAAACTCCACAGCCCCACTCTCCCTATGAAGAGTGTTTGTCTGCAGTAACAGACACGGGGCAGGGCTACAGAGAAGGGCGGCAGCAAGACCCGTCAAGCGCGTTCAAAGACTCTCCGTAGTTTCATCACATCTGCACAGGGGTTCAGTTTCTAGAACAAGAACAGCAGCAGAACAAACCTAACCCGTGGGTGGTTCGATTTCTTCCTCCGCACCCAGCCCCTCCGGCCAAGCTTGGACTTAATGCAGTGTAATTAATGAATGTTGATTAAAAGGCAGGGGGAAAACTCTAGCTTGTCTCCGCTTTAATGGGAGCTGGAGGTTTGATTGATAAAAAGCAGGCGCTTGGACAAAAGTCACTGCTTGGGTCATGCAAATTCCAACCTTGGAAGGTCACCCAGAACGTAGAGTACTGCCTGCTCTGAACTTTCAATGAGAGGAGGATACTCTTTCCCCAATGAAATTGGAGGCACACTCAGAAACAGTTTACTTTTACAGTGTGAAATAGAAAGAATCACACTCCTGAGAGGAGCCCCTATTCCTATTTGAGTTACTGTTCTTTGAGTGCCACCTGAATGGATGTAGGCAAGCCCAAAGCAGTATCTCATGCATAATTGCACTGGGCAGCCTCTCCGAAAGCTAAGTAATTTTGCAGAGTCTCTGCATCAAGAGGGATTGGATCAGTCGATCATAACTGATGAAGAGGCAGCGCAGAATTATATCTCTCCTCCCCCCACAAAAGCAAAGCCGACTGCTCTGGTCTTGCCTCTGTCCAGTGACTCATGCAGAGATGCAGCAGGCACTCTCCTCTGCAGACAAAAGCGGCCTGGCCTCTCTAGAGTTTTTAAGGAATCTCATTTCTCTCATAGCACACTATTCTGACCAGGCACACAGTTGGGTAATTACAGACATAAATATACAGAAAAAAGGAATCCTTGGCACGTTTCAGAGAAAGTATACTCTGGTGACCAATTGTAGGGAACCTCTAACTGGGATGAGTCTGAATTCATTCTTCCGTCATGGTCTTGCTGGTGGCTTTGGGCCAGCCAGTCTCAGCTCCCCTTCTAAGAACATTTCTGCCCAGAAGGGCCAGAGGCCTGAACATAAGAACTGCTTTGCTGGATCAGACTAACAGTGCAATCCTGCCTATGTTTAGGCCGGCGAGCAAGCGCTCCGCAGGCCTAAGGAGTTGCAAACGTGCCATGAAGTATGTTTGCAACTCCTTGTGAGTAAGTGGCGGCACCAGCACTGGTCACTCAGCCGCGGACCCAGATCTGTGCTGGCCGCCACAGGTAGGTCCTGCACGGTCAGCGCAGGAGCATGGGGAGGGCAGGCAGGGGTGCCAAGGGAGGGGGTCATTGGCCGGCTTGGACTGGGAGGGAGCGGGGATATCGGCACCGAGTTGCACCAATATCCTATGCCCTGTCGCAGTCTGAGCCAGCCTCGGGCCTTACATGGCCTCCCAGGATGCACACCAGCTCCAGAGCTGGCGTGTATCTGAGTAGGCCCATTGGGGCCTGTGCCGCTTATACCAGGGGAAGGGGACGAACGAGCCTGGGCCATGCCGGGGCAGCCCGTAACAGGCCTAGGATGCAGCGGCCGGCCCTTTAGGCCAGCTGCCGCATCTTAGGCAGGATTGGGCTGTAAAAGTCACATCTAGTCCAGCATACTGTTTGTAAATCAGATGCATCTAGGAAGCTCATAAGCTAGGTGCAAAGGCCATTCTTTGTCCCCAGAACTTGGTATCTGAAGGTAGACTGCCTCTGAACATGGAGGTTCCACTTAGCCAGAAATAAGGCTGCAATCCTATATCCATTTGCTTGGGAGTAAGCCCCAAACAGAATCTGGATTCCCGCTCATGCAATTATTGGAGGAAAATCTGAACAGATAACCTTTTGTGGTGTGACAAACCAACACTTGGGTGGTCATGGGTTCATATCAAAAAGGATCATACAATTAAAAAAATTTACACTGAAGCCAGTTGGAACAACCTTGGTCACTTTTGAAGCACTCTGGAACAGGAAGAAATTTTGTTGTAGCACGCAGTCCTCCTCCAGCCATAATCGTGCAAATTCCCTTGTCAGCCCTCCTTTACAATCTTCTAGATTAGGCAGAAACAATGGAGCACTCTGAACAAAATCCCATTATCAGATGTCCTGGGTTACTGTGTCTCTCGCCCTCCTCCACTCCCAGCTCCACCAGCTATTCTCCTTTTCTGGCTGGTGATCCCTAAGTTCCTATGACTCCTTTGGTGAGACATCAGTAGGAAGCTAACTGGTGTGCGTACACCACCACCACCACCACCACCACACGAAATTACCTCTCTCTCCTAGAAATAAGATATGCAACAGAATTCCCTTCTTGGTTTCGTCATCTGAATTTTTCTTGGATTACTGAACAGGCCATGCCCTGTTAAAGACGTCCTTAGATGGCTGTAGATTTTTGATTACTCCAGAGTGGACTGCCAACCATATGCGAGGCTAGGAATAGAAAGGAATCTCCTCTCCCTCCCACCCACCCTCCACTCCTGCCAGATAAGAGCGGTTAAGGCGCAAGCACGCACATACACACAGCATACAGCTTGGCTCACTTGCCATATCACCCAGTGTAGCTCAAACAGCTCAGTCTATTAGACACTACTTATGAGTTGTATTTCTATCCTGCCTTAACATATAAGGCAGGATACAAATGAAGTTGTATTTATTACTATTAAATTTCACAACAGAGTACATTTCAAAGTAGAAATAATGCTTTCACAAAAAATGGTGACACTATTAACACAATAACATGCATTATAATAGAAACTGTTTAAAAACAAAAAGACCATAAAACCAGCAGCACAAGAGTAAACTATTACAAGCCTTATGGGATAAGACCATTAAAAGTAGAGAGCATGGGGGTGGGGATTCCACAAATAAATCACCTATGCATTAGGAAGCCCCCAGTTTGTATCTTGCTTCAGCCATTAATTCATTAGGTGGTTTGGGGCAAGCTGATATCAGACTAACAAATCCCCCTCCACAATATGGGGGTGACAATATTGACCCACTTTACAAGATTGTTGCAAGGATAACAAGAAGATGATGGATGTGAAACGCTGAATATTTGAAAGCACTATAAAAATGTCAAGTTGTATTACGATTATCCTCTGAAGCTTTTCCAGCAAGAGCAGAAGTCTAAAGTGAGAGGGGTGGAATTTCCAATTCTGATTCACAAAGGCCCTCCTCCCCTGAACCTCAGAGGTATGGAGGAAGGTTTTAATGCAATAGTTGTAAAAGCTAGGAAGTCCCTAGTTTGAATGTCACCTCAGCCACAAACTCACAAGTCTTAGGTGCATCACTATTTTCTAAGCCTCAGCCTCACGCCTGCAACATGGAGATAACAATACTGGCCTACCTCACAGGGTTGTTGCAAAGATAATTAACAACGCATATGCTGAGAACAGTAAACACTTCTTTATGCACACTCAGGGCCCAATCCTGACTAAATCCCCCCGCTACGTTGCTGGTGCAAGTCCAAGGACAGTAAGAGAGAGGGAAGGAGACAGGGAATGGGGTTAGGATCCAACACATGCTACCCCAAAACTCCCTCCTTCCTCCCCTCCCCGTTCCACCCACTCCCTGCCCCTGCTACTGGCTTACCTTCACTGCTAGAGGTACCCAGCAGCAGGCCTCTGGCACTGCTATTGTTTGCAGTGGATGACCCAAAATGGCTGCTGGCGGCACTCACAGCACACCACCATACGGCCTTTTATGACAGCGGGAACTCTGTTCTGCAGTCATAAAGGGCAGCCTAGTCCTAGTTAGGTTTGGGCTGTATGTGTTCTTACTGTGCTTACTCTGCACATGCTCAAAAGGACTGTGATTGCTCCACCTGACCCAAGGCTAGGGTCCCTCCCCCAACATTGGAAAAGAAGGTTATGAGGCTAAGCATAGCAAGTCCAACCCACCCACTCAAATATTTTTCAAATACCAGACAAATACCCCCCCAGACAGACAGTTCCTGACTCAGACGACCAGAAGGCTGGATTTTGTAATCATCCTGTAATAAAAAAGCCTATAAACATTTGTCAGCTCTCATCAGACAAGGGTTGCTCATCAGACCAGGCATGTCTGGAGGAAACCCCCCCCCAAAGAAGAAAGATGAACTTCTGAGGATAGGTTACCCCCAGTCCACAAAAGGATACCACCGAGCTGGAAAAGGAACAGTAGGAGCAGCATTTTTTGGCTAAAGCATTTGGGATTTTTTTGCCTAGGGGAGAAAAAGATGGCTAAGTGCAAGGGAAGAACATGTAATAGAGCTTATCAAGTTCGGTACGGTGTGGAGGAAGTGGACAGAAAGATGTTTTTTCCCCTCCTTCATAATTCTGGAACTTGGGGTCACCCAGTAAGAGCAGCCCGGTTGGCTCAGACCAAAGGTCCATCTAGATCGCTGTGCTACCACCCAGAGTGGCCAAGAGGATGCCCCCCCCCAGGAAGCCCACAAGCAGGGTGCAAAGGCAGTAGCCCCCTCCCACTCTCTGCTCCCAGCAACGAGTATTCAGAGATATACTGCCTCTGAACATGGGGGTTCTATTTAGCCATCATGGCCGATAGCTGTTGTCAGGCCAGAAGCCGGCTGGCAGTAAATTCAGGAGACGAAAGAAAGACCAAAGAAAATACATCTTCATATAACACACAATTAACTTGTGGACTTTGCTCTCACAAGACTTGTGGTGGCTGCTGGCTCAGGTGGCATTAAAAAATGATTAGATCAATTCACAGAGGAGAGGTCTTTGTCATGACGGCTAGATGGAGCTTCCATGTCCAGAGGCAGTGTACCTCTGAATGTCAAATCCTGGGGACAGAACAGGGGAGAGCTGTCTCCCATTAGTTCTTGCTTGTTGGCTTCCCAGAGGGATCTGGCTGACAACTATTGAACACAGAATGCTAGACCAGATGGACTCACCTCAGCCTGATGATGATCCAACAAGGCTATTATTTACAAGTTTGACACATTCAAGTGTCTGATAAGGGGGGCTACCTCATCCATGAGGTTGACTCAGGCTATAGACTGGTCTCTGCCCATCTGCCTCCACTGCTCCCTCTCCTTCTTCTACGATCTGGATTCAAGGAGTAAAGAGGAAATGAATGGAGCAGAAGACGACATGTGGAGCACTCTGATGCTCAAGCCCCCTAGCCTCCTCTCCTCTACACTTCCTCTTCATTCCCCACTTCCTTTCCAAAATCAGGGAGTGAGAGAAGCAGCAGAGTTGGCGGCTGGCACACTGCTGGAAGTGGGGGGGGGGGGGAAAGGAGAGAGAACAGCATTTGCTATCCTGCCTTAGACACTGGGGGGCCAACCCTATTTTTGACACGTTCAGTCAAAACGTCTTGGGATCCAGACTTGAAACAAGACAAGGAGTCCCCCCTCACACACACACACACACACACACACACACACACACACACACACACACACACACGCTGCACTGATTCAGCTTGTAAATATGACGCTTACCCTCCCCACTGCACGCACTTAAATTCCATGGAACTAGCAAAACCCGTAACAGGTATTTTCAGGGGACGGGGCGTGAGGCAGCCTGAACGATGCGGAAGTCACTATTTAGAACTTCCCAGGGTGGTTCCTTTTCCTCTGGTGCTTGGCTATTTACGTCCTGTTTTCAAACTTTCTGCCACGATGATGTTCTCAAAAAGAACTTGGAGGCAAGACACACCTATCCCAGCCTCTGCAAACAGAGCAAGCAGAGATCCAAACTTACCGCTTTATTAGTCAGCTCTATCCCTATGCCTGTTCCGAGTCTGGCTTTTGATCCATCTAGGTCAGGGGCAGGCAACCTACGGTCCATGGGCAGAATCCGGCCCGCCATCTGAAATCATCCAACCTGTAGCCCAAAAACATATATCCACCAGGCCCATGGTGGTCCTAAAAAAGATTTCAAGCTTGTAATTCTATTTCTGTAAGGCTTAAGGCTGATTCACACTAGCCCTTCCGTGCACGTTTGCTCTACTCTAGCGTCTGTACGTGCGTCTAGCAGTTCTCTGAACGTTTGCCCGCCTTCTTGAAGAAAGCGCAGCTGTGATTTGGTGAAGAGAAATGCGCTTCTCTGATTGGTGAGCTGCCTAGCACCGGGAGCATAAACGCTAGCTTAAACGCGAGCGCAGCCAAAAGATAAACCGAAACCATCTCTCCTGGCTGCGGCGTAAGCTCATGCTGCGTCTGACGCAAGCATGAAAAACGCACGAAAAGACCAAACGTTAAGCCAAAACGCGCACGGAAAGGGCTAGTGTGAATCAGCCTTTACAGTGTAAGCAGACCAAGGGCTGAAGCTTCCTTGGAGCGTCATTCTCTGCCTGGACACGCATCTCTTCATGCTGTGCCCATCTCTTTTTTCTTAGCTCTATCAGGAGGTTCACGCACGCGTATCAAACGTTCATGCGTTCTTACTATCGACAGACCCGATGTCTGGCCTCTATGCGGAAGAAGGTTGCCGACCCCTGATCTAGGTCAGTGATCTAGGACACTGACTGCCAGTGGCTTTCCAGAAAGGGGTCTTTCCCAGCCCTACCTGTCAAAGTTGCCAAAGACAGAACCTAGGTGGGACCTTCTACATGCAAGGCAGCAGCTCTATCACAGCCCCCTAGATCTTTGTACAGATTACTCAAGAGTATAAGGAGGAAAGGTTCAAGGCACAAGTATTGTCAGGTGTATGAAATGAGACTGACCAACAATGGCAAAACATCTGGACTGCAGAATCAAAGCCGCTTTGGGGGTCAGGCACCTACTCAAACCATTTATGCACAACTGCTGTTCCTACCATGCTAGCTGAATAGAACTTCCATGTATAAAGGGCGTCAACCCTCAAATATCAGAGGCTGGGGGAACAAACACGGGATGGCCATTCATTTGTGCTGTGTGAGCTCCCAGAGGCATCTGGTTGAATTCTGCTAGGAAATGGAAGGCTGAGCTAGGTGGACCTTTGGCCTGATCTAGCAATGTGGTTCTTAATGTAACCAAAGATAGGAGTATGGAATGGAATTTTTATGGAGCACAAGAGCAGAAGTGGTCAGAAACCATGTTAATAATCATGTTATCAACATAATAAAGTCATGTTGGTGTAATGCTGTGGTTAAGAGAGTGCACTGGGGAGCTCCAGATTCAAGTCTCACCTAGGTTCTGAACATACAGGGCCCCTCCGTTCCAGGTCACCCACAGATACTGGAGAACCGTGGATAGCGGCTCCCCGCCCCACCGGCCATTATTTTACCTTAGAAGCTGGTCTGTGTCTTCTTACTTCCTTTAAACAGATGCTGTAAGCAGCAGCATGAAGCCTAACCTGTTTCTTCTTGAATCCTGGCCTCTCAACTTCTCCTAGTTTTCTCATCTCAAAAACATAATATGACGTAATATTTCTGTTGCACTAATATTTTCATAAGCATGCTGCTTATAGCGCTGAAGCTGGCTGAGTGCTAGAGAGTCTCAGCCGAAGAACAGAAAGCAGTTTCATACTGCATGCTGCTGCTTATAGCGTCTGTTTGGAAGACACAGACCAGCTAATAAGGTAAAATAATGGCCAGTGGGGCGCGCACCCTCCCTCCCGCTATCCATGGATAAGTGAATCCGCGGAAACGGGCCCCCCTGTACTTAATAGACTTCTTAGTTCCCTGCCCAATCTGTATTGATGGTAATATTAATAAATAACATATCTATATAACAATTATAGCCTATCTTCTAGGATGGTTATAAGGCAGTGTTTCTCAAACTGTGGGTCGGGATCCACTTGGTGGATCGCAACCTGATTTCTGGTGGGTCCCAGGTGATGGAAAGATCAGATAAGTAATTGCCACAAGCCCCAAGGCTATTCAAAAATCAGATAGCTACTAATTGCCCTTCAAAGAGCTGAGCTCCTGCAGTTTGCAAGATAGCTGCTAATTACCCTGCAAGTAATTTACTTGTAAATAAATATATTTATTTATTTCTAGATCACCTTTTTTTAAAGTCTCGTAAAGCTAGGTGGGTCCCGATAGAGTGTTATTTTAAAAAGTGAGTCCTGGTGCTAAAAAGTTTGAGAACCACTGAAAAGGAATACTGAACTAAAATAAATGGAGAACTCTCGAGTCCTTATGAAAATATTAGTGCAACAGAAATATTACGTCATATTATGTTTTTGAGATGAGAAAACTAGGAGAAGTTGAGAGGCCAGGATTCAAGAAGAAGCAGGTTAGGCTTCATGTGTGCGTGCGTAAAATAGGTCAGAGTTCAGTGGTAGAGCACCTGCTCTGCATGCAGAAGGTCCTAGGTTCAATCCCTGGCGGCATTTCAAGGAAGGGCTTGGAAAAACCCTCCTCCCTTTGAAACTCTGGAGAGCCAATGGTCTGACTCAGGATAGGCAGTCTCATATGATGCATCCTTCAAGTGGAGCTTTTTATCAATCAGTACAATTCGTATCAGCCTAACAGAGACATGAATGAAACAGAGAAGACCAGAAAAGGACCAGTGGTTTCCAAACATCACAGCCAGTAACAGAAGAAAAGCAGGTGGCAAGAAGATGAAATGGGCCAGAAAGAAGAAGGGCACCCACTGCAAGGTGTTTTTTTGGGGGGGGGGGGAAGAGAAGCAGAGTCATGAACAGAAGACTCAGAGACAAAACCTTTGGCAGAGGCTTAATTAAAAATAAAAACACAAACAGGAGCCACACCATGACGAAAATGGAGGTTTTACAAATAAGGTTCTAGAAATGATATGCAGAAGGAACAAGGAGGCACAGCATGTGCTAGAGCTACCAAGACGTGCACAGAGACTACTGCCCCTTAACTGCAATCCTGCTGCTTTCCTGCAAAAAAAAAAAAGGGGGGGGGAGGAGGAGAAGGATCCACACAAGGGTCAGACATAGCATGAAGGATTCTGGGATTTACACACTCCACCTCTTCCAGGTTATAGGAACATGTCTTGCCCACTGGTTCCCCAAATCCTGGCTCCAACTGTGTACTATTGTACTGGAAGGGGGGGGGGGGGGAAGAAGAGTCCTTTCCTGCTAAAAAGCAGCCATCTCTAGTATTGGGCAGAGCAGAGCTTGTAAACACAACAATGGAGGCTCTTGTAATGTAAACGAGACATCAAGTTCGCTCAGGAACACTTGTTAGTCAAAAAGAGAATGATCTCCCAAGGCACTCTTAGCCACAGGATCATCTCTTCCCAACTTTGAACTTCCACATTTCCCCCCTAGGCGGTCATGTTTCCCAGACTTTGGGCCATTCCAACCCTCTCCTCACACAATCCTTTTCAACAGCCTCTGGCATGAACTGCTAATATATGGGGTACAAATCCAACAGAATCTCCCCACTCAAATAGGGCAGAAGAGCTGCTGTGCATCATCACCCATTCATTTTGCGCCAGTAGAGAAGATTCCCAGTGGACTGTGCCCAGTAATATCAAACTAAGGCCCATTCCTAGGACTACTGACACTTGCTGGACTACTCCTTGGGATTTGCTCAACCCGCAAAGCGCGAGACGCACACCCCTGTCTCCTCCCCCTTCCCTGAAACTGTTTAGCATGCATAACGGTGCACTTCCAGGAGGACAATGGGGGGGGGGGAGAAGAGATTCTCACAAAAGGCGGGTCGGCATTAATTCCTAAAGGCCTGGCAACGGTCCTGAGGCCCTCATCTGAAAGACTGAAGAATGCCACAGCTGGTGATGGTGCCACAGGCAGAGGCGCGGCCCTAGGAGAGAAGAGCGCGCGCTCTGGAACTTTGGGGGCTCCATGAACCGCCGGGCCCCTCACACCGACATCCAGGGCTGAGCTGCTGCTGGGGGCGTGATAGCAGCCTCCCGCTGGCTTCCCGAGCATCAATGGTTGCTGCGCGCAGGCCCCTGGCCACTGTAGCCAGAGCCTCATTCTGAACCGAACCAAACCAAATCGCGCCTTCTCTTTGTAGCGTCTCCGATTTTCGCCACGCGCGCCTTCCCCGTTACGAGACGCGACTCGCCCCCCCGCCTCAAAACCAACAACCGCATATCTCCCAGCGACACCTATCCCGTCCTCTCCCTGGAGCGGTTATGGAATGAGTCGCACTCCTTCCACAGAAAAAGGCGCCCTTCGCTCCGCTCACACCGCCAAGCTGAACAGGAGACACTATTTTCAGCTCCCAGCCGGGAACGCCCATTCCTTCCCAAGTGCCGGTCTCGCACAAAGACAGAAGTACTCTCTCGTTCACGACCACCAAAAGTTTGCCATTCAGAACCTTGCGGGGTGCCGGTGACCCCAGCTTACCTCTTAAGTCCAGAGGACTCTGGTCCCTCCCTCCAGAGAGACACTGCCTTGCATGTGCACCTGGGCGCGCCAAGGAAAGCCCACCGCGGCTACCCGAAGCCGCGTCAAGAGTGACAGCAGCCACCTTTGCTTCACGGGCACGACAGGCGGCGTTTGGTGGCAAGGAAGAGGAGAACGCAATCGCGCGCCCGCCAGCAAGACACCCGCTCCTCCCGCCACAGACCTGGTTCCAGCTCCTCGGGTCTCCCCGCCTGGTTGCCCATCTTCGGCTGCCTCTCTAAGGCCTCCTCATCCTCTGCTCCGGAGGACCTCTTGTCCACGGGCGAACAAGAGCCAGGAGCAGCTCCTTTCCCGGCAGCTACCGGCCCTGAAAAGCCAGCTTGTTCCTGCTGCTGCTGCTGCGCTGAGACATTCTCGGCTTGGGCCAGCCCTCCCACTTCATTACAATGAGGCCGGCCCGGGCATCACGTTCAGCAGCTGCTAGAGCAAAGAAGGTGACTCACCGGGAAAGGGAGGCCGCTCAGAGGCGGCTGGAGCACACTGCAGGCAAGCTAAGTGACGAGGAGGGCCGGAGCCAGAAACAATACAGTACATATACTACAGTAGTGCACCCCTGGTGCCACTGAAGAGGCATCAGAAGAACTCAGTGGTGCAGCACAGACCTAAACATGTCAAGTAGTGTGGTTTAATTAAACGTGATTAATCCTAGTGCACACACCACTTATATACTGGAAGTAAGTCCCATTAAACTCACTTCTGAGTAGACATGTATAGGCTTTGCCCTGTGAAACTCAGTTCCTCTAAGGCTAAGCCCACAGGTGTACGCATTTAACTCCAGATACATACAGTATATTATACACCCTTAGGTAAAAATGGTTTAACTATGGAATTCATTGCCACAAGATGTGGTGATGAGCCACTGGCTAAGGGGGATGAGTAAAATTCATTGGAGGCCTGGGTATCTTAAGGGCAACCAGCTTCCATGAACCTACTTGCTGGATCAGACCTCCTGGAGAGGCTCTGCTCTGCATGTCGGCACCTACAGGCCAGGGCCTCTGAGAGGAGAGTTAAAGTTTAAGGGGGTAATTTGTACCCGGGCCCAGGGCAAAAAAATGGGTCAAAAAGGGGGCCCTGGAGCAAAAAAGGCCCCAGGAGCCAAATTCATATGTAGCGAAAGGGCCCAAAAGAAACTTTGTACCCCCTGATAAAATTCCTCTGAATGGCCCTGCTACAGGGACTTGATTGGTGTGCATGCTGAAAAGGCCTTCGTGAGAGCTTTACTTTGGAACTCAGCGTCCCCACTGCCGCAATCCTCCCAGTTTTCTGGTATTTGGTATACTGTATGTGCTTGTTTTACCAGTCTTGAGATTGGGAGTTTTAGCCTGACCTGTGATTTTACCATGCTTTTGTTTTATGGTGCATTTAAATATTTTACTGTTTTTGTGTTGTTAGCCACTTTGGGGCTTTGCAAAAAGTAGCTTACAGATGTAAAATACAAACAAACAATATAGTCATGGAGCTTCCATGTTCAAAGACAGTCTGCCTCTGAATAACCAGAGAGCTATTGCCTTTATGCCCTGCTTGTATGGCCACTGTGGGAACAGGATGCTGGATTAGATGTGCCTCGGCTCTGATCCAGTAGCCAGGCTCTTCTGTTTTTTTAAATTAAATCATATTTTTAAAATTCTTTTTCAGAAGGTACTCAAATGTTTGTTACACAGTCAGCAAAACAGAAAGTGAGGAGCGGGCCAGCTTCCTACAGTACAATCCTATGCAGGCTTACTCAGCACTACTATGGGGCTTACTCCCAGGTAAATGTGCACAGGATTGCAAGCTTTAGTCACTGGTTACAAGACCACCGGGAAGTTTTCCCTCATCTCAGCATGAGTAAAATGGTTGGAGAGTTGTTGCTTTTTTAAAACGCACAATGAAAGCTAAGGGAGTATGACCCTTGCCTGCTGAAAGAAATCCCAGTTGGGTTAATTAAATAGATAGGTCCTTATCCATTAAATCTGCATGAATTAGCATATGAATAAACAATAATTCTAGGAAAAAAAGAACACAATCAGTTTTTAGATAATGTACAGCCATGTCTTAGCAGAGATAGTTTTAGAAAGGGCATTCCATCCTGTACAAGGGGGCCTGAGACTTCCAGCCCATGAGGCAATGCGCCAGTGCCACAGGCTGTTGCCACCCCCATTTAACTGAGGGCATTCAACTTTCATTGCTTTTTCCACTTCCTGGAGTTGAAAAAAGGGAAATGGAGCAGAAGAGGAAGTGTGAAGGGGAGAGGAGAGTGGTGGGCTAGAATGCCTCCTCCACATTTCTTCTTTCGCTGCATTCCACTCTTCCCTCTCCTCCATGCTTCTTCTTCTGCTCTATTCCCCTCCTCCAGGGCTAGCTTTCTCATCATGAGATATAATGAAGTGCCGTGGTCTCTTTCAGGTGGCGGATTTCTCAGGTGCTGAAATCTCCCACCATGGCACTGCTGCACCTTTCCACCTGTAATCTGCCTGTGGCCACTCTCATCCCTAACTCTTGGTGGCGGCAGATAAAGACCATTGCTGCCCAGCACACAGCCCAGAATGCTGCTTCGTTTGCATACTGCTGCTGGCCACTGACTGCACTTTGGAGACACTCTAGGCCAGCGTTTCTCAAAGTGTGCTGCTAGGAGCCCTGGGGCTCCATAAGTGGCCGCCATCTACTCCGTGCTGTGCCACTCTGCACATGCGCCAAGTGCTCTGGGGCTCCCCAAGACTCCTTTAGGAGTGTAAAGGGCTCCAGAGACCAAAACGTTTGAGAACCACTGCTCTAGACTCTCCTCTCCCCACTTCCTCTTCCACTCTGTCCCCCTCTTCCTTTTCTAATCCAGGAAGTGGGGAAAAGAGGGGAAGCAGTCAAGGCTGCTGGCAAGCTGCTGGGTAAGGGGGCAGTATTTTGTGCACTGCCTCAGGTACTGAGAGAGGTCTTGGAGGATCGGCCCTGGCCAAGGCTCACTAGTCCTTCATTTAATGGGGTAATTGTTTCAACAGCTCATTGGTTTTAGTATTATTTCTGCTTAATCTATTCCTTTGGTTGTTTGCTGACAACATTTTGGATATTGTTTTAATCCTACTGATTCTGCTAGCAACCTGGAGGCATTTGTAGAAAGGCGGGATACAAATCCCAACATTAATAAATAAAAAGCAAATAACCAAACTTTGTTAAGTTTGTTGTCCAGGAAGGGGGCCTGGAGTGTACTGGGGTGAAGGAGACTAACAGCGCAATCCTAACCAACTTTCCAGCGCCGGTGCAGCCGCAATGGAGCCCCGAGGTAATGGAACAAATGTCCGCTCACCCTGAAGAGGCCTCCATGACTGCCTCTGCACTGCAAAATGCAGTATGCGCCCTGTTGGCACGGCTACACCAGCACTGGAAAGTTGGTTAGGATTGCGCTGTAAGGCTGCCATCATATGCACACTTTCCTCAGAGAAAAAGACTGAAGACAATGGAACTTACTTCTGAGTAGACAAGCATAGGATTGTGCTCGCACTGGTGTTTATATTAATTGTCCAGATGGGTACTTGGTGCTGGCATGATAAACTAAACAAATACCGGTACAAACATCAAATCAAGTTCATCAAATCACACAGGTGTGACGGAGACGGAGAAACTTGCATCCTTTACTGCTAGTGATGTCACGAGTGCTGCCCCAAAGGGGTCCTTGACACTCCATGTGATGCGACCACCACATCCCATTAGGCGCTTGCAAATGGATGTGCCAGCGGGGGAAGCGACAACGTTTTCCCACTGACAATACTGTGGTGTGGAGTGATAGGGAAATCCACTAGCCCCACACCAGAGGCATTTCCTTGAGAGAAAATAACTGATAACTCACAAGGTCACCTAACCTAGCCACAAAAACTCAGGACCTATTGGGACAGCTTAAAGAAAATCCAATTAAAGCTCTAAAATAATTAAAACAAAATGTTCAAAGGAAACCCCACTGCATATCGCTGGCTGCCGTATGTCTCTGAATTAAAAGATTTTTTTACAAGCTCTTGTTTTATGAATCTCCGGAGAACAGGCTGGCAGGCAGCCAAAAGCATCTCTCTATGCACCTTGGATGGAAGGACTTGCCAAAAGACTGGTCTTGGTGGTAGAGGCAACCTCCACACTAAGCGAAAGAGGCAGCCCCCAAGGTGTTGTTGGGAACTGTATAGGTTCAAACTCATAATTGGTCTTATGGTAATTTTATAGATAGACCATTGGCAGATTTCAAAATAAAACATAAATAAAAACTGGAACTGTACAACAGGATTGTTTACAGGTGCTTGCCTGGGGCAAGAAGGAATTGCCACCAGGCATAGAAGCTTTACAAAAATGAGTTATCCCCATCTACCACCACGCCTTTTACATCGCAAATAATTAATACAGGTATATGTGGCTAGGCAGGGTAGAAACATTACTGCAGATTTGTATAAATTTATTTGCAAGAGTGGAAATTCCCATCTTACTAGTGAGCCAGATGGACACTCCTGTGCTGGCACAGGAAACTGAAGCAGCAACTTAAAACTTAAAACTTACTTGTTTTAAATGTAATTTTTAAATCAATTTTAGATGTTTTTATTAACTTTTTTGGTGTTTAAAAAGTAATTATTGTATTTATTTGTATTTTTGTATTTTATTTTTGTGTAAGCCGCCTTGGGTCCCTTTGGGGAGAAAGGCGGGATAGAAATATTGTAAATAAATAAATAAATAAACTGAAGGGATTTTAAAGAAATTATTCATTTAAAAAAACCACCACCACAGGTATGAGGAATAGGGATAAAGTTGCATCGCTTATCGCTAGTGATGTTACAAGGACTGCTTAATAATAGGGGCCCTTGACACACTATCCGCTCAATCCTATCCCCCACTGATGCAGTGGGGCCGAATGGCCCACACTGCATCCAGTGGGGGAAGGAGAGGGGCCGGAGGTCTCAGAGTAAGGGGTCCTTCAGCCCCTTACCCTGAGAAGCCCCAATGTCCCCAATGGGTCTCCTTGGATCCACGGCAGCTATTTAGCTGGCGTACATCCTGGAGGCCCATGTAGGGACAGAAGGCCTGGGAAGGGGGATAAGATTCAGCGCATGCTGCTGCCACCGATCCCCCCTCCCGGGTCCAATCCACCCACCCCTGCCCTCCACCGCCCTGTTACACCCCCATAACACCCTGCCCCTGTGCCGCTCCGGGCAGCCCTTACCTGTTCTGGTGCAGGTTGGGACCTGCACTGGCACAGGCGGGGCAGCGCAGGTCATCCCACTGGCACTGTTTACTCGTAGGGTGTCGCAAACATGTTTTATGGCACATTTGCAACACCCTGGGCTGCCGCAGAGGTCTTTGCGCCAGCCTATCTCATGGATAGGATTGTGTCCTTCATGACTAGACTACATCCTGAATTATAAGCGTCCTTAGTTGCAACAAAAGGCTGTCTCCTCCATCTCTGTCTCCTATTCTCAGGAATAACTGGCTCTGTGCCAACCCAATCTGGCACTTGTATAAATACGAGTCTGCAAGAAAGAACATTTCATTGCAGATGGGATGGAGGAAAGCTAATTGCTAATCTAATCCAGGTATTTATGGGGAAGTGTCTACTACCCTGTCTACCCAAGATGCTGCACAGCAAGCAAAGTGTGAGCCTGGGCATTGGCAGCGATGGGGCTCCAACAGGCTTCTCACTCACTCAGTGGGCTGCCCCAATCTCCCTTGGGCCCTTCTCAGCTCTAATGTCTCTTTCCCTGTGGATGTTGGCTTGAGCCAATTTTCTGTCAACATGTTGAGCGGGCCAAGGCATTCAGACTGCAAAGCGTTTCGCATTTCAGCTTCCCCACACCATTGCTGGGTCCTCACAGCTGGCACAGATCCCAGTGGGCCAACGCTGCTGCATGCCAACAGGGCAAATGTCTCTGGGGAATACCCAGCTGAAAGAGAAAAAACCCCATCTTTCATTCGCTGTTTATTTTTAAAGTGTGAGATGCATCCAATGTCTATTGCACAGCAGAGAGCTGAGAGTCTATCATGACACTTAGGAGGTGGAGGCAGGACTGTAGGCTTAAGGGGTCCTCTTGAATATCTTCAGGGATATTCCAAGACCCTCGCCTACAATAAGTACCTAGTCCTTTTTATTTGTGGAAACCATGTAAGCAAGCAGGATTCTATCTATTTGCCCAGAAATAAGTAAATACTGGTTTTGCAATGAGTGCAAAGGCTCCCAGGATGACAGACGACCCCTTTGGCACTTATTTTTAAACATGATAAAAATGACATGTTATACTAATACAGGTGTCCCCGGTGTCCCCCGCTTAATGACGGATCGCTTAATGACGATCCGGATATATGATGGAGGTCTCCAGTAAAAAAGAGCAAAGGATTTTAAAAGATGCATCTTTTTAAATCCCCAGCTCTTCAGCTGTTTTGTGCTAGATAAGGGCTTTGAAGTTCAGCACTGTGCTTAAAGTCCCAGTGCTGAACTTCAAAGCCCTTATCTAATGTCAAACAGCTAATGGGCAAGATAAGAGCTTGGATGTTTAATGCTGGGGCTTTACGCACAATGCTAAACTTCAAAGCACAGCAAGACCTGCTTAATGATGGCTTCACTTTACAACGGGGATTTCAGAACGTATCCCCATCATTAAGCAGGGGACACCTTATTAAAATGTAATACAATTACATAACTTTGAACATAGTACTGGGTACCCTACTTGTAATTTAGGGTTCTGGTTGATCTGCACTGATACTCACATAATACAATATATCCTTGGAAGGGAAGGGAATGGGACCACAGCACAATGGTAAAGCACCTGCTTTTGTGTCCAGGAAGTCCCAGGTTCAAGACCTGGCAGCATCCCCAGGTAGGGCTGGAAAAAAGCCTTCACAGTCTGAAACCCTGGGGACCACTTCCAGTCAGTCTAGACAACACTGAGCTAGATAGTCCAATGGACTGACAAAATATATAGCAGTTTCATAGGTTCATATATGTCCACAAATTTCTGCCTATACTCCTCAGTAGAGTGTAATGTACTTGACCCACAGCATCATACAGCAGAATCTCACTCACCACAGCACTTTTCCCAACGTTGCACCTTACGGGGGTCTCTTCCCTCCTACCTGAGGCATGCAGAGGATCTCCGGAGCTGGCTTACTTCATAAGAAAGTGGCAGCCAACAGGCATTCTTTCTATTCAGCCATGGTGATGGGAATTCCCAGGGGTCTCGCTGCTGCCTGGGCAGATGCGAACATGCAGACAACAAAATGTGTCTGTTTCTAATATAGTTACTGTATTACTTAACGTGTGATAAAGTCACTCTGAGTGCACTTTCTGAAAAAAAAAGTGGGATATTAATTATCATGATGGCAGGAAGGAGGAAGCTGGTCACAGAGGCCGACTGGACCCCCTCACTCAATTCTACCTCTGCCAAAACCTGGTGTCAAGCTTTTTCAAGAACAAGAACATCTGGGCAGCAGGAGCAAACCCCAGCACCTTTTTTTCAAGGTTAACTGCTGGTAATTCCATCCTCCCCACCCCACCACAACCTCCAGAGCACTGTGAACTACCTACCATAATAACCCAGGGAGGCAAACTGAAAAGCAACTGCCTTCCTTGCCAATTTATCCCCCCATGGGAATCCCACGCCTGGGACCCATTATTTGCTTTCCAGCATGCCTCATTAGCATCTCAAACCTGCCCCAGATTGTATCTCAAAACAGAAGAGCAAGGAGGCAATTTGACTGAACTGAAAGGTATGAGGACTTCTACGAAGGCCCAGCAATCTCCTTTGATGTGACAGATTGACAGATCGCAAGAAACAGACCCTGGCAGACCGGGACGCCTGTTGTGTGGGGTGGGAGGAGAAAGGGCCCCCGAAAGGCTGCTAAGGTCTAGCCTTCAAAAGGGATCACCGTCTTCATTTCAGGTCTAAATGAGGCTGTTAACATTTTATGGAGAAATGAAATTGCTAATTAAATTGGGCAAGAAGGCATCCCCTTTTTGCTGCTGTTGGTCTTTTAAAAACATGATTTTAGAGTCGTTACAAGACAGACTGATGGGAACAGAGAGCTTTCTCTTTATCAAATTGTGGAAGACTGCAAACTCTCTCTCTCTCTCACACACACACACAGAGAGAGAGAGAGAGAGAGAGAGAGAGAGAGAGAGAGAGAGAGAGAGAGAGAGAGAGAGAGAGAGAGAGATATGTGATCACTGAAAAAGAAACAAATGGCAGAAAGCAGGAGAAGTAGCAGCAGTGAGGTCAAGTCTTCCCTCAGGCACAAGGTGCGAGTGACCTTGAGCAATGCTTGCTGTTCCTGCTGCTGTCACAGACTGTAAATACCAGACACTATTCTTCTGTGCATGAACACAGCTTGTGGTGGGGAGGCTGTGCTGAAGACGTTGAAGTCACGCACTCTTCCGCAAACTTGAATCCAGCGCTTTTGACTTCCTTGAGGCTTAGCACAATAAACTGCAGGTGTTGGAAAAAGGAGAGCCAATAGGTGTCCCTCCATATTCCCTTGTCCAGCCGGAGAATCGAAGACAGACTGAACAAGACATAGACTAGAGACAGACACTGGTCTAAGAGTCCAGTTCTGCACTGTCTGGCTATGTAACTGCCAATGAAAAGCAGCGAAAAAGAAGGAATGCAATGGCACCAGATTCCTCCAGTGCAACGTTGCACATCCTGGGCTGTGGCACAGGCTAGCAACTTGCAGACAGGGTTTTGTTTCGATAGTGCTTGCAGATATTCTCAGAGAAAGCAAAAGGGGTAGGAAACAGAAATGGACTGGGGTGTTTCTGTGAACCTGGTTAGCAAGCTGGAAGGGGAAGAATGGCTGCGCCGGCACGGCCTGCATCCTGGCTAGGATGCAACAGCTGGCCCTTTAGAACGGCTGCCGCATCTTAGGCAGGATTGGGCTGTTAAACTGCGAGTTGGCTGAACCTATGTTCTTGCATGAGTCTACTTTTAAATTATGAGACTTAAAAATAACTTCAAATTGGATCCTAGGAGCTGCTCAGCCCCTGTGGAGAAAAATGTTTAGCTTGCCTCATCTCTTGGCTTTTGCTCCAGGCCTGGATCATGTCCCTGAAACCCTTAAGAAAAGTCCAGATGTTAGCTGTTAAAAGGGTGGGATGGGGGTGGAATATGCACCTTCTCCCTGTATCCCACTCCCGCCTGGCCATCTCTCTCTCTCTCTCTCTCTCTCTCTCTCTCTCTCTCTCTCTCTCTCTCTCTCTCTCACACACACACACACACACACACACACACACACTTTCTCGTGGGGGTTCTTGACTGTCCCCAATGAAAAGCACTGACAAAGCAGAGCTATCACTACTCCTTCAGAAGTTACTTGATCCACTGCTTTCTTGCTGTTTTGATGTAGCCCAGCAAACCGATATATAGCCCTTGCTTGGGATGACGAGATCGAAACATTGCCCAGACCTGTGCCTGCCAGCAGGGACAACCCTCAACTTCAATGCCACACCACATAGCTACGGCTGCTGTTCCAGCTTAGTTTCTCTTTCTTGGCATCTTCACGTACTTCAACGTTCCCTTACTCCAGGCCTCTGCCCATGAGAGGGGGGTAAAGGGAGTCCCAGAAATTTCCTGGGATCACAGCTGGCCTCATGGAGAGTGAAAGGCAGAGGCCGGGCCAACTGGGAGGCCAGGTCTACCAGGTGGGTGGACCTGGGCTCGGGAGACTTTTCCGGCCGTTGCTGCCCTCTCCCTGCCCCGTTTTGCCCCCTCCCCCTTTGAGAAGGGGCCCAAAAGAAACTTTGTACCCTCTGATATACAATTCCTCTCAGAGGCCCTGCTCCAGGCTTCATCAGGAAGGGTACTAAGTCAGGTGCTGAACTGGCAGAAGGAAGGAGAGGAAAACAAGGTGTCTTGTTGTCATGGAGCCTGGGCAGGGGCGTCAACCCAGGGAGGGGTGACACCAAAATGACTTTCTATTGTATTTGTTACCAGTGGCGCGAAAACGCACCATTGGTAGAAAATGGGTTGTTCCTGATCCCTGCTGTGACTCGCGTGGGGATTGCATTTCCCAGGAGGCCTCCATGTTGTGTGGTCTGATATGGGAGGAGGTCCATGGGGGTGACACTATGAGATCTCACCCCAAGTGTCACCAACCCTAGTGACACCCCTGACACCAACTGGGAGCTACCAATACCCTCTTCAGGAAGAGTCAGGTTAGCAATATCAGCCCCTGTGACTGGAAGATAGTATGAAGCCTCTGGATTGGTCAGGCCCAGTATAAATACCGGGAGATGACTTTCTCCCTTTGCTTTGGTAACAGAGTCCTCATACCATGTGCTTGCTCCTTTTCAGGCTCCACCCTGTAGTGTTAATCACTGAGCTGTGAATTGGAGAACAAACCTTCTGGTCTGCATTTGAGCATCACCACCCATGAGCCTGGCTTGGCCCTGACAGTTGCCCAAAAATGTCAGACTGAGTCTACATTTTACTGGGGCACCGTTTGGCAATGGAGAACGAGAGGAGCTGCCCACTGACGCCAAGCACTGACCTCTGGCAGCGTAAAAACGTCACCATTTGATCCTCCCTCTGTGAAACAGCAAGGGAGGTTTTGTTTATCTTCCCAGGCTGCTTTGCTGAAACATTTATTTATTCACGGGTGAAACATGGGCCTATTGAGTCAGTCAGCTGGCCTGAGAAACAAGCCTTGGCTTTTCAAATGCAACAGGAAAGGTGTGTCTGAATTCCAGGTGCTCAGTGCCAGCAGCCAAGCCATACACTCACCTGAGAGCGTTCCGGGAGGAGGAGGAGGAGGTCATCTTGTTCCCCATGCTGCAGTTCAAATACTCACCTGGTTCCCAGGAAGAACCTAACCTGGGCAGCCGAGAGCCTCAAGCGCCCCAGGCAATCTGTTGGCACTTTGCATATGGCACTGACCGGCAAGCGGAGCTGTTGCGCTTGCGGCGTGGGTGTAGTGCGGGCGCACGTAGCCTTGTGAATGCGCCAACAGCAGGGCACTTGACGCGTGGCAGCAGCACGGCTGCTGACTTCCCTTCGGCAGGGCATGAAAGAAGAGAAGCTGGGCTTCCCGAGGCTGCTGGTGGGCCACTGTGGGAGGGAGACAGGGCGGGGGTGCCTTTAGATGCCTTTAAAAGGGGTTTGGACAGATTCATGGAGGAAAAGACCATCACAGGTTACAAGCCATAAGCAACCTCCTGGTTTTAGAAGTGGGTTTTCTCTGTGCCAGGTGCAAGGGAGTGGCGACAGGACACAGGTCTCGTGTTGTCTTGTGTGCTCCTTGAGGCATCTGGTGGGGCCACTGTGTGACACAGGAAGCTGGACTAGATGGGCTTTTGGCCTGATCCAGCAGGGCTCTTCTTATGTTCTTATGTTCTTATGCTATTTAACATCTACATGAAACCGCTGGGAGAGGTCATCCGGGGATTTGGAGTTGGGTGCTATCAATATGCTGATGACACCCAGCTCCATCTCTCCTTTCTACCTGATTCCAGGGTGGCTGTTGAGGTTCTGGAGTGCTGCCTAGAGGCGGTTGGGACCTGGATGAGGGCTAATAAGCTGAAACTAAACCCGGACAAGACAGAGGTTCTCCTGGTCCAGAAATCCACGATGCAGGTACTAGAGTATCGTCCTGCTCTGAAGGGGGTTGCACTCCCTCCTAAGGAGCAGGTTCGCAGCTTGGGGGTCTGCCTGGATCCGCAGCTGCTCCTGGATTCCCAGGTGGCGGCTGTGGCCAGGGGGGGCTTTGCCCAGTTTTGGCTGGTCCGCCAGCTGCGACCGTACTTGGATTGTGCAGACCTGACCACGGTAATCCATGCCACGGTGACATCGCGACTAGAGTATTGTAACGCGCTCTACGTGAGGCTGCCCTTGAAGATGGTTCAGAAACTGCAATTAGTGCAGAATGCGGCGGCCCATGTGGTCACTGGAGGTAGGCAGTTCGACGCCATCAGGCCACTCCTCCGACAGCTGCACTGGCTGCCGATTCGTTTCCGGGCCCAATTCAAAGTGCTGGTTTTGACCTTTGAAGCCCTATACGGCTTGGGGCCAGGATATTTGAGAGACCGCCTACTTCTATATAGTCCGGCTTGTCTCCTTAGATCATCAGAGAAGGCCCTTTTGCGGGTGCCGTTGCCCAGGGAGGTGCGAGGGGCGGTGGCCAGAAACAGGGCCTTCTCAGTAGTGGCACCAACCTTATGGAATTCCCTCCCCTTTGATTTACGAACTGCTCCCTCCTTGGACACTTTCCGGCGAGGCCTAAAAACCTTCTTGTTCAAAGAAGCCTTCTGAGTCCTTGCCTTTTTTTAACATCCTGCTGGTACAGGTTTGGCGCTGCTGTTTTTTATTATCTTGTTTTAATTATAGTAATCTTTTAAATCAATTTTTAGATGTTGTTTTTATTAGTTTTTGCTAACTGTTTTTACTGTTTTAAAAAGTAATTATTTATGTACTATTTTTTGGGTATTGTATTGTATTTTCTGTTGTAAGCCGCCTTGGGTCCCTTCGGGGAGAAAGGCGGGATAAAAATATTGTAAATAAATAAAATAAATATATAAATGGGAAGTCTGTAGAATAGTGGTCCACGTTATACAGTTTGATATGAACTTCTCAAGGGGTCTATTTTGGGAGGAAATCAGAGACTTTGAGGTGCCCAAAAGAGAGGACCAAACAGGTTTCAGAGTCAGCCCATTCACGAGGTTGCGGGAGGCAGTCACTTCAGGTGGTGGACTGGCGAGGGACAGTGACCTCCGCGGTCTATCTGTCCATCTCTACCACTCCTGCTCCTCCTCTCGCTCCCTGGATTTGAAAAGGAAGAGGGGAAGTGTCTCTGCTCCAGCCTACTACTCTTCTCCTCCACACTTCCTCTTCTGCTCCATTCCCCTCTTTGTTTTCAAATCCAGAATGGTGAAGGCAACGTCTAGAAAGCTGCTAGATAAAGGGGAGACTTTGGTGCACTGCCTCAAGCACCAGGAGGGCTCGGGCTGGCCCTGATAGAATTTGTGCCTGCAAGCCTGCTGCCAACCTATCTGTCCAGGTCTGCATATATGTTGACTAGGGTTGCCAGATCCAAACCCAGAGTTGGCCCCTTTTACCTTTAAGAGTTGCACAAAAGGGATAATTTTCCCATTGCTGCGTTGTGGTAGCAAGGGGGAGCCCCTACCTGCTGGACATTTCTTCCTGCGCAACCAGCTTCCTTGGGGTGTGGAACTGGCAACCTCACTTGTGACACCTGTCTCCCAAGCCCACTTGCTGTGCATTATGACCACCCCTGTTTCACAAGCAGGCATCTAGCACTAGCAGCCCAATCCTACCTAACTCTCCCCCCACCAATGCAGATGTGCCAATGGAGTGTACACTGTATCCTGGGGGGGGGGGGAGAGTCCCGGAGGCCTCCTCAAGGTAAAGGAACATTCATTCCCTTACCTCAAGGTAAGCCTCTGCTTCCCTGATAGGTCTACTCAGACCTCCACCAGCTCTTTTGCTGGTGCAACTCCAAGTGGACCTGGGGAGGTGGATCGAGGCCAAGAAGGGGAATAGAATATCAGCCGAGCCGCTGCCCTCGATAACCACCCGCTTCCCGCCCTTGACACCGCCCCATTCCTGCCCTGTTCTTCCCTCTCCCTGCCCCGTTCCACCCACCCCCACCACCCGCGCCAACTTATTGGCACCAGGGCATCTTTGTTGGCTGTTGTGTGGCCGTCGGCGCTGCTCACTGTTTCTGGTAGTGGTGCGGTTGCATTGCAGTTTGCGACGCCAGAAAGGCCACTGTGCCGCCAGAACACGACTTCTGGCAATGCAGAGGCCTGATAGGATTGGATCCAAAAGCAGGTTTATTACCTAGTCTCTGATAGACCACTATACGTGGTTAGAGGGTTATGTTTGGCTTTTCCTTGACCATTCTTTGGACATCATAGCTCATTTAAATAACTAACTACTACAGTATAACTTATTTCTTGCTGGTAAGGACTGCTGCAATGGGGACAAACGATCTGCATATTTCTTTGTTTGCAAGAGAGCTTTGTGCACATGCATTGGAGCAAGCAGATTTCAATGTGTCATGTGCAAGTCTCCAGAAACATTTCCCTTTGAAAAATCTAAGAGGGAGCTCCACGGGACAGGAGCAGATTCACATCACCAGTTACAGTTAATCTTGAATTTTAAAAAAGGTTCCTGCAATACAAACTTGCCTTGTGGAGGACAAGAGTTTACAACCATTTCAAGTTGGCTGTTGGCCCCATCTAGTGGCCACACTGTGTAGAATGATTGAAGGGGAGAAAGCACAGGATTCTCCAACCTCATTCAAAGTGAGCAGAAAACATTTATTTTGGTGCGTGATTTAATTCAATCCTGCTCCCCAGACCAGATATTAAATATACTGTACTGTCTTCTGCTGCAGTATTGTATTCTCAGTGTAGTCTGTGAAACTACTCGAGACTAGACGTCAGGACCACAAACCATTCATTCCTGACAATGAAGTGCATGCCCTATTCCAAATTAATGTTGAGACTACGCAACTGCTGATGGCCTATACTATACAGCCTGCAAGGGAGTTGGAGCTAATTGTGCTCACCTGTAGCCTTTGCAGGACAACCAAGAAAGCCTCTAAGACTGAGGGATAAATAAGGGCCTCACCTACATGCTTTGGGTCTTTTTTTTTCCATTGAGTGAGGAAGGTCTGAGGAGTTGGTACTAGCTAAGTAGAGATTCTTGGGATGCATGATGGAGCCTGTACCAGGTAATTCTGAATAAAGTTCCTTGCTGACTAGTGGTAGGGCCCAGGGGGGTATTAGTGGGATATGAGTAAGAAGTGGTTGATTGTTAGAAATGTACATGTGGCCTGATGGGGTGGTTTTTTTTTTTATCTCTTTGGTATACTTTGAAGATAGTGGTGTTGTGAATTGCCACTGTGCTTATCTTGTATACCAGAATTATCCTTTACATAGAATTATCAGATTATACCCTGTATCTGACCTTGTGGTTATTTTTCTCTCCCCTAATATGGGTACAGTAAGGCCTGGGAGTTGCATCTGGTCTGTGAAACCCTCTAGTCTGGCTCTCTAAGCTGCTCCCCATCTATTGCTGACACCCCACACATATATTTGTGCATAGCCTATAGAAGAAAGGTCCTGGTATGTGTACCAACTGTGCTAGGTCAGAGCATGAGCAAGATGTGCACCCATCCTGTAGTCTGGGAGCAGTGTAAGTCTAAAAGAACTGGACATAAATGAGAGAGTAAGAAAGGAAAGCTTTCTATTTTCTTCTCCAGAACGTCTCCAATACAAAAATTAAGTACTGTATTGTGCATATATATGCTACTACAACAAGTATGCATTATGGCCCTCTGTACAACTTCCCTACCTGAATGTGGCCCTGAACAAAAAAAAAAAATGTGCACACACCCTGCATTTGTGTGTGTGCTTCTCTCCCAACAGAGGATAATGCTCATTCATCTGATAGAGTGGATTTTAGTCTATGAAACATTGTGCTACAATAACATGTCTTGCAACACAATCCTATGCATGTCTACTCAGAAGCAAGTCCTATTTATTGTAAGTGGGGCTTAAAGGTATAGGCACCCTGTCCCTTTCTGGATAATGGTCAGCCTAGCCTGTGACTACAGTAGTGGGCCTGTTTGTTCAACTATCAGAGCTGGAAAAGCATCGCTGAGGTGACTGAGGGCATGGTTACCTTCCATGGGAGGATCTTAGGTCAACTTCCAGAATGTTACCACTTGTTAAGACATTCATAGGCTCAAGCTATATTGGAAGAAAGTCCCAGAAAGACTGCCTCCTAATAAGAAAGTGTGCCTAATGAAAGGGTACCAGCTTGAGGAAATGTCTGGCTCAGGAGGGTGACTACTACATTCTGTACACTTAAGCTGAGAGTGAGGTGTGTGGCTGCAGATATTTAGGAGGCTTGAATAATGGGATGAGTTAATTTGAAGGAAGGGGAAAGGCTTTTTAATTTTACTTGCAGTGAACTGCATGGAAGTTGGTGAACCAGTTCTTTACTCTTCAAAACCAGCTGAGGTTCCATTTGCCGGACAATCCAGTACCTCTGCCCATTACAACGGTGTCAAGCCCACCACGTTGACTATGGTGTTGGAAGCTGTGAAGTCCCTCAATGAGAAAAAGGGCAGTTCAGTCTTTGCCATCCAGCGCTACATCCTCCACAGTTACCCAGATGTCGATCCTATCCGGCTAAAATACTTCCTGAAGATGGCCTTGGCAAAGGGACTGGACAAGGGCCATCTGATCAGGCCTCTCAACTCGAATGCCCAGGGAGCCACAGGAAGGTTTAAGGTAAGATGAAGCTCATAGTTGGGGGGGGGGGGAGAGAATGGGCTCCCTGCTAAGGAATGGCATGCTTGCCCCAGGCCATATGCCTGCCTTGTGCACCACCTGCTGTCTGCAGCGACCCATGGATATTGGGACAGCCAAATATTGACATAATCCAAAAACCCCAACATCTTATTGGTATCTTGTCTTCCAATACTAAAGAGAGCTTGTCCTGGGGGGAAAAATACAATAGAGCCTGAATTTTAGCAGTACAGATTGGAGCAGAACTCTCTTCCGAACTGGATCCCTTGACAGCCTCACCCAGAATGCATTTCAGCCACCAATGCAGAGGCGGCCCAACCCATCTGCTGCCCATGACTTGCTACTGCTGCCTCTGGGGGGTGTGCATTTGTAGCCTCTTCCCCCAAAAGGAAAAAGCTCCTTACCTACTCGCCATGCTTCATCCTCACACAGGTTTCAATGTTTAAATGCAGCATGAGGAAGGAGCGCTTCGCTACCCTTTCTCCTTGCTCCATCCTTGCACAGGGTGAGAAGGGGCTGATCAATCCTTGCTTGCTTCGAGTAGGGAGCTGATCAATGTGGCTCATGTCTATGGTGTGCTGAGGGAGGTGATGACAGACTTGGGTGTAGGGCACCCCGAATCCACTGCCCCTTGCTGTCCTTACCACTACTACTGATGCAAGCCTCACCAGGTTGTGTCATGGCTGGGCCACCCCTACACTGAAGACATAGAGGGCCAAACAGCCCATTGTTATGACTTCCACTCATGAGGAATAGCTACATTGCCCAATCAAAAGATCACTGTGGAATTGGGTCCTGTGAAAGGAGCTGGAATAGAGGAGAGATGAAGTGGGGCGGTGTTATGAATGAAGGGGCACCTTTTTCATATTGTGAATCTCTGCAGCTAGTACCAGATAAATCCAAGCAAGGGAAAGGCAAAGGGGTGGAGTCGTCGGATGGGGAAACTGCCCCCAAACCAGCAAAGAAGGCAGCAGCAGTGAAAAAGCCAAGAAGCAAGACTCCTGCCGGAAAGCCAAAAAACAAAACTCCTGCCGAAAAGCCAAGAAGCAAGACTCCTGCTGGAAAGCCAAAAAGTGAAAGTAAGGAAAGTCTTGCACAGGCTCTGAGGCTCTCTTGCATTGTGTAGCAGAACCAGCCTGATCAATACTCTAATGACTTTACAAATCCTGTGAGGAATAGGATTAGTTCTACTCCTGACCCAAGAAGGTGTACATGCTGTCTTTTGTGGACCAAGGTCTTGCTACAGGCTCTATCATGCAGTATGCTGTGCGTTTAGGCATCTGGAAACCATTGGTAGTAGCTACACACAGTCCCCTTGGGGTACGTGGCACTTTGCAGAGTTTGATGAGCAAAAAAACAGGCAGGCCTTTGCCCCAATGAATCTGTAATCTAAAATTAGGGGGAGAGAGAGAGGATAGCAAATGCAGTTGGACTTAGCCTGGTTTTCATTTGGAATAGCTAGTCTAGGACTTCAACTCTGACCTTACTGAGCAGCCAGGGAGTTTCTCTAGTTCTTTGTCTATCTATGTGCTGAGGGTCCTGAATGGAATGGGCAGTGGGGCCTAATGGCTGGAAGAAGCTACTTGTACACAAAATGAAATGTCTTCTCAGCCTCACCAGCTGCTTTTTTTCCCCCAGCAGATCCAGCGGAGGGCCAAAAAAGACCTAAAATTGCAGGGCCCAAGACAGAACATGGCAATGTAAGTACTGGATGTCAAAGGACGTCTCCTACCTTGCTTGGCACTGTTGCATGCTCCCTGACTCACGACCAGGAGCTGCAACTTGAGAGAGAGCTGAGGTGTTGATTCTTCATGCTGCGAGGCAGGAAATGTGAGGCCTTGATGTGTCTAGATAGAATGACCACCAAGGTTCCTTTTTTCTATGTTTTCCCAAGGATTATTTCAAGATATGTTGCAATACAGCCTTGTGAGGGAGGATAAGCTTGCAAGGGTATGTGGGCATCTGGTAGGAGACAGGATGTTGAGCTAGATGGTTCTACCTAGGTCTGATCTTCAGGGAGGCAGGGACCTGGTTTTTGCCAAGACTCCTTTGAGCTTCTGTGGATTTTCACTTGATGTTTCCCATGTCCAAACAAACATTTTGCTGCATTGCAAAAACCATGCCTCCAATGAACACAATAGTCAAATGCTTAGATGGGTTAGGGAAGTGCAAGAGAAGATAAATTCTCAGATTAGTAAATGTGTTTGACACCAATGTTGCTTCCAACTGGTCAAGATTTTCCTCTGTGCACTCCAATCTGGGTGGCAAGGACTTGATGGCAAAAGGGAGGGATGAGAGTGTTGAGAAAAGGCATATGGAGGTCGGGGTTAGATAGCAGAGACATAAATTAACCGTCTCTGGAGTGGTCACTGGCTTGACCAGATGATGCTTGCATGCATTTCCAAGGTGTTCTTGCAACCTTGATGGACGGAAGTTTGTTTCTGATGTGATGGTCACTTGTGTGCCAAATGGTCACTTGTCTCCAAAATATAACTGGAAGTCACAGTTTATTCTCTAAGAAGTTATTCTGTTACCCAAGATGACCATGCCAGCAAATGCTGTTGAATGACTTTGCCCCCCTCTTCTTGCAGAACTCCAGCAAAGCTCCAGCTAAGTCAAAGGAAGAGGCCTCAAGGGGCAAAGCTGCAAAAGCCACCAAGAAAGAGAGTGCCCCAAAGGCCTCCCAGGCAAAACCAGCCAGTGGGCCCAAGGAAACGACTTCCAAGACCAAGATGGAAGCAAAAGGCCCTGCTAAACCAAAAGCAGATGGAGCCAAGCAGCCTCCTCCAGCTGAAAAGGCCAAAGGGGCCACTGGGGCAGCAAAGGAAGCCAAAACTAATACTGCGGCAGATTCAGCCAAAGCAAAGGCAGGAAGTGGGACAAAGAAGACCAAGTCTGCTGCACCCCAGAGGAAGAAGCCTGAGGCTAAGAAGGGAGTGGCCAAAGGCAAGGGGAAGAAGGAGGTGGCCAGTGTGTCTGATGTCTCTTCTGAAGACCTGTGAGTGGCAGTTCGGCCACTGTAATGAGCAGCAAGTTCAAGAGACCAGGATCACACATCTTGCCTGTGTTCAGTGAGGGCACAGACAGAGCATCCAAAATAGCTCGCTCTGGCCCAAGGAACCTGCCACTCTGAGGGCGAAATGGAAACCCATTTTTCCAGACTGCCTTGGATCAATGCTGTAAGATCCATTCTAGTGCAGTTTTTTAACCCTTTTTCTACATTTCTCTTTTCAATAAAGTGTGTTCAGGAAGCTCTTTGCTTGGTTCCCTTGTTTGGTTAGGTTCCCTTGTATAAAATAAACCAGGTGGGGGTGCTGGGTAAATATTGTAGATGTACTCTGTACACAAGTACTTGGGCTGTAGAACAATATACTAGGGCAGTGGTTCTCATTCTCAAACTTTTTAGCACCAGAATCCACTTTTTAAAATGACACCCTATTGCGGCGTGGTCCAGTCTGTGGCCTCTTCTGTGGACCTCTGCCGCTCTTGGAGCCCCCCCCGCCACAAAGGCACTCACCAGCACGCTCCACTTAACTATCAGAAAGACTCGTGGCTCTGGAGTGCCTTTCCGATTGTCAGGGGAGCATGGGCGGGGCATGCCGTGGAGAGTTCTTTGGCTGAAGCACATGCCCTGTGCTCCAGCCAATGATCGAAAAGGCTCTGAGCCAAGTATCTTTTTGATCGTCAGCTTGAAGGAACACAGGGCATACGCTTCAGACGACGAAGCTGATGAACTCTCCCCAGCATGCTTTACCTACGGTCCCCTGGCGATCAGAAAGGCACTCCGGAGCTGAGCGCCTTTCCGATTGTCAGGGGAGCGCGCCAGTGAGTGCCTTTGCAGCGGGGGAGGGAGGGGGGCTCTGAGAGTGGCAGAGTGCTGCAGAAGAGGCCATGGGTTGGACCATGCCGGGGAGGATGCCAGGAGCTGAGAGTTATGAGTTATTGGAGGATGTCAACTGGGAGACTGGCCACATGATGGAGAAGAATCTCCTGGGATCAATCATCCATCGCCTCGGTGGATGTCACTGCAGACAGTTGCTCCCTATTACGTTCCAGTATGAGGAACTCCACCAGCCTCAGGCCTGTGATGTCCTGGGAGTCGGACTCCTCTGCATTCTAGTCCCTGATGTCTTGACAGTCAACCCCTCCAAACAGGGCATCAGCCTGAAGCCTGAGAGGGTGCAATTGCCTCGTCGGCTCCAAGCAGAAGCCTGCACTTGGTTGGAGATGTTCAGGTATGAAATTGAGGGAGAATGTTTAGGAGGATACCTTCCCAACTGACAACAAAATATGAGCTCCCTTCCATCTCAGAGTTTTAGGCAAGTCTCCATCGGCCTATATCGAAAGCTACTTCTGGTTCTAGCCCCCTTCTGATGACCCAGGTATTTTGATCCAACAGCCTTGAAAATGGGAGCAAACAGCATCTGCAGGGGCCCCCCAATCTGGATCAGGACTATGATGGGGCAAAGAGTTAAAGCACCTGCCCCAACGCCATAGTCTGTCTGTGCTGCTATCCCCTATATCTGCTTACCAAACAAATCCTGAGCATGTTCAGGTCAAACAATGCTGGGGAGAGTTGGTGCTGAGCAGGCAAATTCAAGGAAGGAGGGGCCAGGGGTCCACACATGGGAGGGTTTCTGGGTGGGAGGAATGGGGAAAGGGATGGGCCACCCTGGAGGAGCTGCATTTGGGCTTGTGCTTTGCAAGGAGCAGGAGCTGCCTGTCATCTCTACAGACATCATGGGCCCACAAAGTGTTCTTTTTACTTCAATTATTCTCTACTCCACTTTAAAAAATATTTCAATGTTGGCGTTTATAATTCTGCTTGTGCAGTCCTTATTCTTTTGCCTTTGTTTTTCATAATCTTTTTTAAAAAAATCCCACTGTTAGATTTTACAGTTCTGCTTTATGCAGTAGTCATTATTAATAATAATTTAATTCATTGTGCGGCCCCTAGGTTCTGTGTCAAAGTCGGCATGCGGCACTCAAGGTACGAGAAGTTGGACCACCCTGCCCCATCGGGACCCACCTAGCTTTATGAGATTTTTTAAAAAGGTGATCTAGGAAGAAATTTATTTATTTGCAAGTAATATTTTGTTTGTTTGCAAAAAATCCATTTCTCTTAATAAGGCAGCCCTAATGAATAGCCTCAAGGCTTGAGGGGCTTAGTTATGTGACCCAGCCTTCACCTGCTCCTATTACCTGTCATTGAGAGACTTGTGGGGGAGGGACACACACCAGACAAAAGATGCTCAAACATTTACCTCCCTATAATGGAGATAAAGGCCAGTGGGTGGCGCAGTGGGTTAAACCACTGAACCATGAGCTGTCGATCAAAAGGTCGGCAGTTCGAATCTGCGACGGGGTGAGCTCTCGTTGCTTGGCCAGCTCCTGCCAACCTAGCAGTTCCAAAGCATGTTAATGCGAGTAGATAAATAGGTACCGCTTGCGGGAAGGTAAACAGCGCTCCGTGTTCCAGCCGCATGCTACGCCCTGCGGCAAGGAGAGTCACGCCGGCCACATGACCACGGAGGCGTCTTCGGACAACGCTGGCTCTTCGGTTTTGAAATTGGGATGAGCACCACACCCTAGAGTCGGACACGACTGGACTTAATTGTCAGGGCTCACCTTTACCTTAATGATGGATCGCTTAATGAGGATCCGCATATATGATGGAGATTCCCCAAGTGTAAACAAAGAATTAGTTACAGTACTGTATTTTAAATGCAAAAAAATGTCGTCTTTAACTCCATGTTTGTGTTTCTACCTCTGTTGACAAGTAGAAATCTTGTTGTGCTTTGTGTTACACTCAATGTACACTGTGTTGGCCATTCATGTGTTATATTGCATTACACACTGCATTGGTTTTACACATTATACCACAATCTGCCACTAGATGGTGCTGAGGACTCACTTAATGATGGTTTCACTATATGACTTATCCCTGTCTTTAAGCAGGGGACACCTGTATTTACACAAGCTTGCAAACTGCAGGAGCTCAGCTTTTTGAAGGACAATTAGCAGCTATCTGATTTTTGAATAGCCTCAGAGCTTGAGGCAATTACTTATCTAATATTTTCATCACCCAGGACCCACCAGAAATTAGGTCGCAAAGGATGGTGCAAAAGTAAAGTGGATTTATTCTTAAAGGAACTGACATCACAACCATCATGACACCACAACCATCATGACATGAAAAAACAGAAAAGCTGTCCAAATTTAACATGATGCACATTACAAATGGGCACTTGTGTAGCTACAATGGGGCAAGGGGAGCAGGGACGTCCTTTTCCCTCAGGGACGGTCTGTGCATGCGCAAAAAACGTTATAAATAACGTTCGGCGCAGCAGGCCTTCCCCAGAAGGCCCTGGCGCGTTGGCCGGGGAAGAGGTCTCCGGAGGCGACGCGCGCAGGGGAGGTGACGCGCGTCATGCGCGTGCGTGCGTGCGTGACCTCTATGTGTGCATCACCCCATAGCAGCCCGCTATGGTTGCTTTACCATAGCGACGCCAGTGATCCTAGGCATGTCTACTCAGAAGCAAGCCCCATTGTGTTCAGTGGGGCTTACTTCTGAGTCGACATGCCTAGGATTGTGCTCTAAGGTTTAACAAGCTACACCTGCCCACATTCCTTCTCCTAAAGGTCTAGCACTCTGTACCGGTTGGAGATCTGGTAAGTCTAATTATAAGAGGCAAGCCTGGTCCACAGATGCACTGGAATACGATGGTACACCATTTCAGACCACAGATTTACAGTTTTGAATAACCCTCGCTCGGCCATAATAACAACTGCTCACAAATAGCAAACCAGCACAGCAGGCTGGACTAGATCCTCTTTCTGATGCATGACTTTTCTATTGGCAAGCAAGTTTTTTTCAAGGGGGGGGTGGACTCGACCACTGGTGTCCTCCCCAGCACCCTAAAATGATACAGTCCAGTTTGTTACCTTGTTCTCCTGCAGGAGACTCAGTCAATGTGTCTGCAAAGAGGAAGGGAGAATTATCACCCACCCCAGACCTGTCATTCCTGCTCAGGGTAACAGCTGAACTATTATAGAAAAGTCAACAGAGGTGTATATTGCAAATGGATGAGGATGTGGCGGGGGGGGGAGGGGGGAAGAGGTAAACAGTGCATTCTTCTGAGGGCCAATTTTGCCCTGCCCTGGGCAAGAACTGGCCACTGGGTCCCCTCCTCCAGCAAGGGGCTGATCATGCAGACAAAGAACACCCAAGCGTCCTCCACTGGACGACTGAGCTTGGCCGCCAAGCTAGATACAAAATTCTTTTTGAGAAAATTGCTTTCCAACTCTCAGCACTTTTAACTAGCAGACAGATACGTCACTCTCCATAGTGGTGCTGCCCTTTTGGTCACACTAAAGGAGATCTAAAAAAGCCAAGCCATGCAGCTGAAGGTTTGTCCAGCTTCCATAGAACCAAACCTCCTTAGGCAGTCCTCCAGCCAGCGCCTGTCCTACAAGTTGCCTTCCACCAAAAGCAGCTATGTAAAATTGGACTCCAGGCGCCGGCCACCAACCCCAACCCGAGTTGTCAGGACAAAAAAGTGGTCATGTTTGGGCTGCCTCAGCCTCCTGTGATCTCACAGGTGCTTCCCTACCTGTGCTGGGCCTCAGACGGTTCTCAGCAAGCTCTGAGATGGCCCCTGTCGTCACGGTCTTCTTCAGCCTGGAGCCTCCTGTGGCTGTGACGAGGACCCCTGGCTTTGTCAGCATGTCTTCACTGCTGGCTCTCTTCAACTGAAAGACAGAGAGACAGACAGTAGCCTAATCCAGACATTATGCCAAATGATGGAAAGAGGACTTTACAATGGGGGGACGGGGACGAACAGACAGGCAGACTTCAGGCTTACATAACCAACTTTCTTTTTTACTGCCAAATAGAAGGGGCAGAAATGGAAGCAGTAACAGATTTTACTTTTCTGGGCTCCAAGATCACTGCAGACGGAGACAGCAGCCATGAGATTAAAAGACGCTTACTCCTTGGAAGGAAAGCTATGGCAAACTTAAACAGCATAATAAAAAGCAGAGATATCACCATGCCAACAAAAGTTCGTATAGTCAGGGCGATGGTGTTCCCAGTAGCAATGTATGGTTGCGAGAGTTGGACCATAAGGAAGGCTGAGCGCCGAAGAATAGATGCTTGCGAACTGTGGTGCTGGAGAAGACTCCTGAGAGTCCCTTGGACTGCTTAAGAGCAATAGTGTAACTAGGGTGGAGCGCATGGTTCAGTCGAACCAGGCGCCCACCCTGCGGGGCGGCGCGCGGGGTGGAGCGCGTGGTTCCGTTGGACCAGGCGCCCACCCTGCGGGAGCGCCGCGCACCCGTGCCCGACTCGGACACTCGAGTCTCTGAGTCGGGCAGGCCCCCTCAATTGGGAGAGCCGGCTGGGGACGTCCTCCCCGGCCGGCTGCCCGGGGCCTTCTAAGGAAGGCCCGCGCGAGAACGGTATTTACACCGTTCTTTTCGCGCATGCTCAGACTGTTACTGAGGGAAAAGGGCTGCCCTTTTCCCTCAGTAACAGTCTGAGCATGCGCGAAAAGAACGGTGTAAATACCGTTCTCGCGCAGGCCTTCCTTAGAAGGCCCCGGGCAGCCGGCCGGGGAGGACGTCCCCGAGCCGGCTCTCCCAATTGAGGGGGCAATTGAGGGGGCGCCTGTCGGGCGCCCGGAGCGGCGACCCAGGTCGCCCCCTCCAGAGCGCGGCGCCCCGCCCTCTGGAGCGTGGCGCTCCGCCCTCCGGAGCGCGCCGCGGCACTATTTAATTATAGGGGCGGGGTGGGCGCCCGGGGCGCCCACCCCGCCCCTTGAACCGGGCGCCGAAAGCGGCTGTTACGCCGCTGCTTAAGAGATCAAATCAGTCAATCCTAAATGAAATCAACCCTGACTGTTCCCTGGAAGGACAGGTACTGAGGCTGAAGCTCAAATATTTTGGCCACCTAATGCGAAGAGACGACTCTCTGGAGAAGACTCTGATGCTGGGAAAGACTGAAGGCAAAAGGAGAAGGGGAAGGCAAAGGATGAGATGGTTAGACAGCATCATCGATGCAACGAACATGAAAATGAGCGAACTCAGGAAGATAGTGAAGGACAGGAAGGCCTGGCGGGATATGGTTCATGGGATCACGAAGGGTCGGACACAACTTAACGACTGAACAACAACAACAAAGATCCTCCTCCAGTCCAGAGCCAGGTGCAAATCCTCGGAGTACAGTAAGCTGGGGAATCTGCCTCCAGCATCGATACCAGAGATCAGAGCTGGAGGAGGTGCTATGCTGCTATGGAGATCCCGTATTGGGAAGAGGCCCACCACCACCGGCCCACCACTGTCACCTCTACTCCTCCCCTACCGTTCCTTCTAAACTTGTTGGATGGGTAGGATCCTGGGAGTGAAATCCCCCCCACCCAATCAGTTGAGAGGAAGTGACCATGGGGGAGGGGAGGGCATATGTCCCCCCCTCCAAAAAGGCAGGGCAGAATTAGAGCATCACTTCTGGCGCCAGTTTGGCACCAGTCTGCATCCACACGGAACTTTACAGGGAATGTGGGGGCTCTGCTCTGCCCCAAGGGGCTTACAATCTAGGAATGGACAAAGGGGAAACAATAGAGAAGGGAAATGGAGGTGGGGTAAACAGGGGAAGAATATTCATTGCAGGAAGATCTGGGGACTAAAGGGTTGGGCCTAAGGCGTTCTGGAAACAGCGAACTTTGAGACGAAATATGAAGTAAGAGAAACGACAATTCAGAAACAGGCCGAGCGGCAGTTCCAATCATAAGAGGCAGCAAGAGAGAAAAGGTGGAGTCATTTGAGAGAGCAGGAGAATTTTGGACAGCCGAGGACAGAAACGTTGGATGGACACAGGTCATGAGTAGGAATATGTCAGGATATAAGAGTGGAGAGATAAGGGGGGGGGGAGGCCCGAAAAAGTTGTGAAGGTGAGGAAAACGAGTTACCCCCATCACCTGCAATAGTTTGGATAAGGGCTATGAACTTGCTATCCATTAAAGATTGGATCCTACAAGCACACAATCTCGTATCTGGACACCTGAGTTTACATATTTAAAAAACAAACTTCTGGCCCCCGAATGGGAAAAGAGACTTTAACTCACATGGGCAGTGATTGGTAAAATCCCAGAATCTAACAGAGCAAAATTAGGTATTGTATTGGGTAATATTTGAGACCTTGAGAATTTCAGCCCAAGGTCACCCAGGAAGCTTCATGGCTGAGCGAGAATTTGGACCTGGATTTGAACCTGGATCTTCCAGGTCTAAGTCCAACTCCCAAACCACTACACCATCCTGGCTCACAGTGCAGATCTACTACAGGTTGCAAACTTGTGTGTGGCCAAGGCTTTGCTAAATATAGATCTCAGAAGCTGGGGTATAGCTGAACATAATTTCCTGTGGTCAGAGGGAGAGGTTTTGAGGGCCAGCAGAATAAATTACCCAAAATTAGCTCAGAAAATGAAAAATTGCATCATTGTATGATCTTTCTATGTGTAGAAAGAATGATCCCAAATTTTTGGCTCAGCCCTAGCAACATCCACAGGGCCAGCCCACCCACGAGGCTGACTGAGGTGGCCACCCTACCTACTTGCTTCCACTATTTCTCCTCCTCCTCCCTAGATTGGAAAAGGAAGAGGGTGATGCAGAGGAAAAGGAAACGGGAAGGAGAGGAGAGTGGTGGGCTAAGTGTCTCCTCGATTGGAAAAGGAAAACAGATGCTTTAGCGGCCCACCACTCTCCCCTCCCCCGCTCTTCCGCTTCATCTTCCCCTTCCTTTTCCAATCCAGAAAGTAGAAGGAGCAGAAGCTGATGCATCAGTAGGGGGCAGCATCAGTAATAATAATAATAATAATAATAATAATAATAATAATAATAATAATAATAATAATAATATACACTGTATTTATATACTGCCTTTCTTGGATTTCTCCTCTGACTTTAATCCAAGGCGGTTTACATGGGCAGTTTCCCAAACCCCCTAATGTTTTTTTTTACAATTATATATACACGTTCAATCTTTCATGAACAACTTCATTCTAGATGGTATCCTTTGCAGTCTGGCCTCTCCCTGGCCTTCACCTCCCACGCTTGGCCAACGCAGCTGGCAGCTTTATCTCTCCTCACAGAGGGTTTCACAGCTTTTTGTCAGTGGCGTGTCTCAAACTGCCGTGCACTGATCTTCAGGCTTATGAGGCAGCAACTCTACCAACTGAGCCAGACCTCCGTAGCGTAAGAGCCGTAGCGTAAGGTAGCTAGCCTGGACCGAGGGGGGGGCAATGATGCAGCCCTCTGGCTGCAAAAAAGCAGACGCAGAGCACAAAAATCCTGCTGCAGCTCCTCCTCGCAAGGAGACCACGGCTGTCACCTGGGGGCACACCATCCCCCGGCCCCCCCATAGCGACACCTCTGGGCAGCATTTGGCATATGCCAAGAAGTCTTGGGCCAGCCCTGAATACACACTTCACAAAGCCAAAGCAATGGAGGTTTGATTTTTAAACCTTCTAAAAATGAAATATCGCTGACAAGAGCTTGACCTCATTTGCTCCGCCAGGGATACCTGGAGTGCTTCAATCCCAGCCTGCAACCCACCTCCCTCCCTCCCTCCCTCCCTCCCTCCCTCTGAAACCGGAGTTTTAAAGCTTCTTAAAAACAAAGGCTCTTGGCGTTTTAGCCTCCAGAGTGGTATTTAGCCGAACAGAAGAACTGGAAAGGGAAAATGGAAAACACTCCCAGTTCTGCGGGCTCCTGCATTGTTAACATCAAACCGACACGCTTAATTCCCCGATTTTTGCCTTCCTTTCATCTCTTGGGCTGACTCAACAAAGTGTAGGTTTTGCAGACCCTACTGAAGCACAACCACCTTTGGTAGCCAAGCCGTTGAGCGGCTGCAGGAAACCAGACATACATTTTGGCAAAGGTTCTGCCAACTCAGAGAGAAGGAGGTTAACTTTCTGACCTTTCTGCTCCTGGAACAAATCTCTGGCTCTTTGGTATCTGGTACAGTCTCCTTTGTTGCAAATAATTTTGGGCTCCAGTCTCTGGTTTGGCTTCTGTATTCACTCAGTCAGGACTGTGTGTGTGTTCCATGACTCCACAAGAGCACAGATGCAGAATTTAGCAAACAGAATGCAGCAAGTTTCTAGTCCTTGTGATCGTCTCTCTTCTCTCTCTTCCAAGCAGAAAGACTGAAGAGGAGGGGAAACTGCCATAATAACCATGGTTTGCAAACCCACTTCAAGTTAGGACTTCACACTCAGTTCTTAAGGATGGTTTAGGTATTATTCAGGCAGAACATTTAACCACAGTTAAAGAAAAATGAACATTAAACACAGCATCAACAGAAGGGCTCCAGGACTGCATGAGGACTGAGTGGGGATTTGAACTTGCATCTGCTGCATCCATGCTAATGCTTTATCCACTGTCCACTCAGACTTTTAATTTTACTTAAAATATTACAGTACCCAGCATCGGATGAGTTAGAAGTCTCCACAGGTGATTGGAATCTGGAGCCTTTGCAAAATACTAGCTAAGAGTAGGCTGGCCAGAGACCTAGGCGCGCGTGCCCAGTGAAAGAGGAGAGATCCTGTCCTTGCAGGTGTTCTGGGGTCTCTTCCCACCCCTTTGCAGCGCTTAATGCAGATATTGCATGCCTCAAGAGCCTACCTAGAAATAGCAGCCTCTGAATTGGGAGCCCTCCCTCTGGGGAGTGGCTGTGGGTTGAGATTCGGGGCTAAGAGGTGGATGTGGCAACCGAGTCCCGCACTCAGCAGCGCACCCAGTAGGAGGAGAAACCAGCGTCTTTCCTGTCCCCTTCAGTAACCCAGGAGCTAAAGGCAAGGCCGGGCCGAGACCTCCTGGTGCCTGAGATGGTGTGCCAAATGTCACTTCCCCTTACTCGGCGGCACGCCAGCTGCTACTTGCACCACTCCTCCTCCTATTCCACATAGATTAAAAAAGGAAAAGGAGAATGGAGCAGAAGAGAAAGTATGGTGCAAGTGTGTCTGTGATGCTCTAGCCCAGCGGTTCCCAAACATTTCCGCGCCATGACGCACCTCATCCTCCCAGGTGAGTCATGACGCGCTGCTCCTGGTGGTGCAGGAGGCCTCTTCCGGGTCACGCCAGGCCTGCGACCCACTCTACTGGCTTCCGCAGGCCTCAGAATGGCCCGCAGAAGCATTGGAATTCCTGTTTTCGGAAGTTGCTTACGAGAACCAGAAGTAGCTTTCTGACACTTCTGTGGGCCATTCTGAGTCTGAGACCTGCGGAGGTCAGTAGAGTGGGTCACGGGTCCAGCACGACCCAGAAGAGGCCTCTGGAGGCTCCCAGTAATTGGTCTTCCGGAATGGCTCCTGCATTGTTCATGAACGTTCCTGCATTGTTCTAAGCTGGCGCAAGAGTGGGTAGGCCCATCCCACGACCCGCCCCATGTGGCCTCCGTGACCTACCAAGTGGGTTGCAACCCACACTTTGAGATACGCTGCTCCAGCCCACCACTCTCTTCTCCTCCAGATGTCCCCTTCCACTCCATTCCCCTCTTCTTTTTTGAATCCCGCGAGCATAAGAAGGAGCGGCAAAGGTAGGTGGGTCGTAGGCAACTCTGATTAAAGCTACTGCTAGAGATATTTTCTCCAATATGATGTAATGCTGGCAATTCCTGGAAGCCCTGTTAAAATCTCCAGGATTGCTTTCGGTAGTCACCTGAAGATTGATGCTGATTCCTGGAGACTCCAGGTCAATCCTGGAGGATTGGTCAACTTAGCAGGTGGAGGTGGGTCGTCCCCCCCATCTGCTGCCTGAGACTACTGCCTCAGTTGGCCTTATGGGCAGGTCAGCTTCGCCAAGGGCGAATAAGTTGATAAGAAAACGATAGTGCTTGAATATTTGCACCCTCGGTTGGAAACTCCCTTGTCACACCACACTGCCCACCTTGCTGAGCCGAGAGTCGAACGCAAGTGAGGTGGAAGACTTGGAGGTCCTCATGCCCACAGATGCAGCAGGAAGAGGTTTTCCTCGTTCTGTCCCATGGCTCCCTGGTTTTGACACCGAACTCCATGGCCTGGCTGCACTCTTCATTTTCTTTCCAGACGGGGAATCGGTCTGCAAAAAATAAAAACGTTAAAAACATTGACATGAGAGAGAGAGAGAGAGAGAGAGAGAGAGAGAGAGAGAGAGAGAGAGAGAGAGAGAGAGAGAGGCCATTAATGGTTTTGAAGGCATCTGGGGCCCAAAAAACAGACAGAGGTGGAGAACATCTGGCATTGGTTTAAAAAGAGCAGCTGGAAGAGATATGCTGAATATTCTCTGATCTCTCTCACACAGAGATGAAACATCCAAGAGGGGCCCACGAAAGCAGCCTCTAGTCAACCACAGTTTTCTGCCACCCACAGTTACCACGGAGGGGCATGTTTGCCAGTGCTTATTATTTTAGTTCTCAAGGAGTGCAATTGCGAGTCTGGAGGCAAGAAAGCAGTAAATCAGGTAAAGAGACATGGGCAGTCCAAAAACAATTTGGTCTATATACCCAAGCAAAGGGCTCTTCTGAGAAGCCAGGCCAGGGGACCTGCAGCTTTATAGGACTAGGTGGAACTCTGTTGGCCCCTTGTGTAACTTTACCTGTGTTGAATTGTTAGTTGCAGTGCTATTATCCAGCCACATGCAGGGTAGGGCAACAGAGAGCAGGCTGACAGCTCCTTCCTCTGGCAAACCACCCAGCAGTGGTGCAGAGTATAAAGTACCCTTTGTCACACTGCTAAGACCCCCAGCCTATAGCACCTCGAGCCTACAGCAGGTCATTTTTGTGGGTTTATATTATCTTATTAGTCTGAGTCCAGCAAAGATAATTTCGCCTTAGGGCGCAATCCTATCCGGCATGGGAACTCTGCGCTGGCCCAGGATTGTTGCAAAAGCTGCCATAAAGCAGTTGCGCTGGCCCTAGGCCAGTGCAAGGGCCTGCGCCGGTCCAGATGGCGTTTGGCCCAGGTAAGCTGCGGCTGGGCCACGCGGTATGGGGGGGGGAGAGCGTTCCGGGGGTGTTCCAGGGCATTTCAGGGCAGGGGGGTGAGCAGATCAGGCCTGGGAGGGGAGTGGAATCAGTGGCAGCAGTGCACACCAGATCCTATCCTCCTTCCAGTCCCGTTTCTCCCGACATGGGCTTTCCGGACTTACACCAGCTCAATAGCTGGTGTGGATCCGAGGAGACCAGTTTGGAAAGCTGGGGCTTTATCCAGGGTAAGGGAACAAAAGTTCCCTTACCTCAAGGAGACCTCCATCTTTGCCTACTCTGCTCAGGATCCAGCATTGCCAGCACTGGCATAGCTGGATCGCTGAGCAGGGAGTAGGATAGGACTGGGCTGTTAGCCAGCCCACCTGCTGGGATTGGCATGCACCAACCGAATGAGCATCAAGTCCACCTGATGAGGTCAGAGGGCAAGTCAATATGCCCAGGTGGTTGCAAACCATCCAATCAGATGGACCAGTGACATCTTCAACCTGAGGTTTCTTAGGGTCAAGCCTAAGGACGCTTGTGTGTGTGTTTTGGCTTGACCTCCTCAGAGAAAGACTCTATGGGTGGTCACATTCTCACCTGCCACTCTGGAGATCAGAGAGGTGTCCAGAAAGCTAAGGCCTGAGTAAGTACAAAGTACCAGTGAGCCAAGATGGCATTAAGTTTGCCGTCTGCTTGTGTTTTTGCTGAGATTCACACCTGGGCACTGTTTTCCAAACACCTAAGCTATTTTCCAAGTCAGCTTGTTTTATTCTTTCCTCCATGCACTGGCATCGACGGGGGGAAGCGGAGGGGGGGCCGCCGGGGGGCGTCGCGCGTATAGGGGTGATGCGCGATCACCCCCCACTTACAGTTTGAGCTCGAGGTGGGCCCGCCCGCCCTCCCCTGTGTCCGTTTGGCTCCAAAATGAGCCGAAAACGGAGCGGGGAGGGCGCTCTGCTCCTGCGCGTGACGTCACGCGCGGGGGCGGAGCCTCCCCCTTAAGGGCGACGCGCGCCCCCGCTCTGGGGTGACGCGCGTCGTCGCGACGCGACTGCCTCCATGTATTATCCAATCCCACCCACTCCCTTTGTATCTTTAATAAACTCTCAACTCAGAGCCTTACGTTAGTCTTCCTCCTAGACTTTGGACTACTGCAGCAATACCTTTCACTTTCATCTGGTTAGGGCCCAGAGCATGGATGAAAGTCAAAAGTGGAGGAATGTCAAAGCATAGCCTTATTTAGCTTGCAAATTTATTTTGGCAGGCGAAAAACGTAGAGCTTGTGTGCAAGAAGGGGAGACAAACTTCCAGGCATTGGGGGAGTTTGTTCCCAGTCTTCATCCTGAAGGCTTTCAGAGCAGCTCACAAAAATTAAAAGCACAACAAGACAAGCACAGTAACGATGACAAACGCCGTGAAATCAGATGAAAGAGACGAAATTGGAAATGTAGTTATAATTGAAAACAGTTAAGAGAGCAAAGCGATGGAAGTCAAGTGGATGAAAGTTCAAGGTGTTTCTGGTATATGCTACAGCCTAGATTCGTGGGGAATTTGGATGCTCTCTCTAGTTAGTCATCATGGTGGCAGCGGATTTTGGCTCTGGTATATACAATCAGATCAGAAAAAGGAAAGAGGTAGCAGCACCAGGATTCCCACCGCTTCCCAAATCATCACCCAGGGATTCATTCTTCTGTGCCATCACCCAGCTCTAGCCAAAGAGGGAATTGAAAGGGAAAAAACTGGCCACACCAACCAAGGAAATCTTCTTGCAGAATAGGCCAAGTCAGATCAGGTGGTACTTCCCGACTCCTACAAAAGTGTCCGGATCAGGCTTGCTAAACTGTCTGATCAGTGAGGGGACCTGCTTTGGCTGGTTACGTACCACCTTTGCCTTTCTCTCCTCCCCCCGCCGTAACCACATTGGAGTGCAGTCGGACCATTTTTTTTGTCCCTTGTTAGCATCCTCCATTGCAGGGCTCCCACCAGATTACACCTTCCCCACACAGTTCACATCAGGAAAGGGTTAAGGCGCCCTCTCTCCAAGAAGCCTCACGACTCTTAAGCAGCAGTTTCTGGTTTCTGTGCTGGATGCCAAGAACAGAAGGTTTTTGAAGGCAGGCAAGTGGGTGGAAAATGAATTAGAAGGCAGTTTCTACTGTTCCCTCCTCTGTCAGCTTTGCGGCAGGATGGAGGACGAACACCTGCTGTCCAGATTGTGTGATGGACATGTTGCCAAAAGGAGCATGATTTGGGGTAGGGCAAATGCCGGGATGGAAGGAATTGAGAAACATTTGTTTATCAGCCACTGCTAATGCTATTTAAAAAAAAAATACAACTCTCAAAACCTTGCTGTAATGTTGGTACGTCATAATATAGGTGTGTTATTAAACCTATGTGTTAAAACCTCCAGGAGAGTGTTGTCTCCAGGAGAGTGTTTTGTTTGTTTTTTTAATACGTGTACAGGGCTGACTGCCACGGAATCCTGTCCATGAGGCTGACTGATGAAGTTGCTTCAGGGGGTGAATTGGTGGAAGCAAGCAGTCGCCTCCACAGCTCCTCCTCCTTCTGCTCCCTGGATTTGAAAAGTAAGAGAGACAAACAGCAAGTGTGGAGGAGAGGAGCATGGTGAGCTAGCAGAGGTTCACAAACTAGGAGGCGGGGCCAGTGGCGTCACTAGGGCGCGCACGCTGCCCTAAGGACCCCCCCCACTGCTGCCGGCCGACAACATCCTCTTCGGTCGGCGATCCAGGGCCTTCTGACGAAGGCCCAATGCGTCAGTGCGTGAAGTTTTAAATTTTTGTGCATGCGCACAACATTTTCTGAGGGCATTTTGCTTCACGTATTGACGCATTGGGCCTTCATCAGAAGGCCCTGGTCTGGATCGCCGACCGAAGAGGACGCTCCGAGGCCTTCTCCCAGCCTCGGAGCCTCAGGAGGGCAATGCGCACAGCGGAGGTGACACGCGTGGGTGCGCGCGTCACCTTTCTGTGCGCGTCACCCCCTGTCGGTCCGCCCCAGCCACCACGCTCTAGCGACGTCCTTGGGCAGGGCTCCCAGGGGAGCCACGGAAACCAGCCAGGGGAGCCGTGGAGTGCCACGGAATCCTCTCAGAAAGCAGTGCAATGCCAATTGGCGGGCATCAACATAATGTAATGGGGAGCCACGGACAATAGTCGCCAATGGTCAAGGGAGCCACAGGTCGAAAAAGTTTGGGAAACACTGAGCTAGAGTGTATCCAACCACTTTCCTCTCCGATCCCCGTTCCCTTTTTAATCCAGGGAGCGGGAGCAATGGTGGGTATCCCTGCTAACTGGGCAAGAGGAACTTTTTCAATTGGTGTTCCTCTTATATTTAGCAGGGGGGGAGTAACTGCCCCCCCTTTCACCCCAGCACAGTATCTTTTCTGGTGGCTGTTTGCTGGTGGTGTTCTGCATCTTTTTTAGATTGTGAGCCCTTTTGGGACAGGGAGCCATTTGATCATTTGATTTTGTCAGTAAAACGCTTTGTGAACTTTTTGTTAAAAAGCAGTATATAAATACTGTTGTTGTTGTTGTTGTTGTTTGTTAATAATAATAATAATAATAATAATAATAATAATAATAATAATAATAATAAAGGAAGCATTTGGTGTGTCACTTCAGGTGCTGGGAGGTCTTGGACCAGTCCTGGACTGTATACTTATAAAAACAATCACTGCTTAGACTGTATAGGGTGCAGGGGTGCTGGGGTGGTCAAACGTGCTTAACATAGGAGCCACTTACGAAAAACTTCAGGTGTTTGAGAGCTGCAATATTTAAGAAGCATTTAAATTCTTAAGTATATTTACTCACCATGAACATTAAACATACGTTTTAATTCAGTGGACTCTCAGTTTATACCTGGTAAATAATTATAAAGCTGGAACATTTTTTATTTACCCTTTTATATGAATTGTGATGCAAAAAGGAGCTCGGCCAACATATTTCTGTGAGCCACACGTTATATGTGGCTTGCAAGCTGCAGTTTGGCCACTCCGGTATACCAGTGCTACTCAAAGTGGTGGTCTGCGGATTGGTGCCGGTCCATGAGCCATCGGCTGCTGGTTCATGGCAAATTTCCAGGGGGAAAAAAAGAAACAATAGTAATAATACGACACAGATATTGTACTGGTCCCTTGCACGTTGAAATTGCCAGTCCCTGGAACACTGGAAGAAAAACCTGCCGGTCTGCCAGATCAGATAGTTTGAGAAGCACAAGTGTATACAATGCCTACAGAGTAACATAAACAGAGTGAAAAATCAAGAACAGATCCCTGTGCCAAGTTGCTTACAAGTTACAGGGGTATAGTTAGAGAAACAGGTAGTACTGGTAACGCAGCCATATCTATGTAAAAAACACAGCAATCCGACTGAGGTTTAAAAACAATGACGATTTTATCTGGGTTTAACGATGTATTCCCGGACAAACAGAAATTATTAAGAAACCACGGCTGGACAAGTTACGGGGGTCGTGAAGTGGTTTCTGGAGGGTTGCAGGATGTCGGTTGGATGGCCACACCCGAGATGGCGGCTCGCTCCCCCCCCCCCCTCAACGCAGAGAAAGAAGTTTCTGATGCTCTCTTGGGGCTTGTTTGCTCACCTTGTATTACTTTCTGCTTGCCCTTTTAGCATCTCGGTTAATACGGTATTAGCTCACTCCTCCCCTCCCAATGGGGCTGCTTTATGAGTACAACTTTAAAATGTGATTTATTTCAAAAAGTGTGATTTATTAAACAGTGTGTAATTTATTAAATGACATTACTTCCTGCTTAATGACACACCACTTCCAGCCCTAGGCTTTAGGGGGTTCTCAACAGACTGTCATGCTACAAAAGGGAATCCCGGTGCTAAAAAGATTAGGAACCACTGATCTAGTGATTCCCAGGGCAGAGGAATAAACCTACATGCATCAGCTGTCAGAAGTTTGGGAACGTTGGCCAAAGGAGTTGGCTCATATAATGCAGCATCAGAGGTGCCTTTCAGTGCCTGTATGGTTAGGCTAACTGAAGGATGCTATTCTTAGATAGAGCAAAGGAAGAAAGATAAAGGAACTGTAGGAATTTGTCATGGCTTCCCCACTGAGGCGTGTAGGAAGTGAAAAAAACGGCAGCACAGTCGAGATACAGAAGGCTGCTGCAAGAAATTCTAGGAGCCTGTTTGAAGCCACAATTTGTAAGCTTGACAGATCCCTTCATCTGACTCATCTTGATATCTCGCAGCCCAGCATGCACAGCAGAGGAAACTGACAGTCAGTCCGGTAATAAGGCGGTTGCCAGAGTGAAGATCAGCAGCACAGATAGTGCTACTGGAGAGCAAACCGAGTGTATTGTTAGGAACAAAACGTCCTCCTCTCCTCAGGCTGCTTTGTGTGCATCATGTGGACTTTCTTTCTTGCTCAGATTCACAACCCATCAATGTATATCAGGGGGGCCTCAGCCACAGGAGGGTATGATTGTGGCTGGGACCTCAAGGGAGTGGTGCCAGAGGTTGGCCAGGTGGGACTCTGCCCAAGGGCCCACCTGGTCAGGCTGAACACCGAACACTCTGTACTGGGGGTAGCAAAGGCTGACTTTATTAAGCCAATTGGACCAATTGCTCCCAATTGGGCCCCGCGCCTAAGGGTAATCTACTCTAGTCTTGTCAAATACATACATACAACACATTGCAACATTTTATTTTAACAGTATCGTGTGATTACATTACTATATTACTTCTTAATTCCATCTCTATTGCAATATTGCGTTGTTGGAAAAACCACAAGATACGATCATTTATTTTGGTGCTTCCCCACCTTCCACTCATTGGTTGCTGCTTGTGAAGATGAGGAAATGCAAAGGACTTTTTTCCAGTGACACAAGACCAAGGAGACACATGGGCTGGCAGCGTCTTGCTTATAACAGGAGTGGCATCAGGGTATGCCTGTATTCATAGGTCTTTATTATCTGGATTTGTGGATGTAAAGCTTAAATACTTGAGTCTGAATATAGGCCTACAATATATTTTGCAATAGACTCGGCTGCAATAGTGTACCTTACCAGGAGCCTCTGGAGGCCACATCCAGGTCGCACCAGGCCTGTGACGTACTCCATTGGCCTCCACAGGCCTTAGGATGCCTTGGGGGAAGTGACTGGAAGTTGTGGATGCAAACCGGAAGTAAACTTCCGGTCACTTCCCCAAGGCGTCCTGAGGCCTGTGGAGGCCAATGGAGTGTGTCGCGGGCCCGGCGTGACCCAGAAGTGGCCTCTGGAGGCATCCGCAGATGGTTAAATCCGCGGTGGCGGAGGGTCCACTGTATATGTAATTTGAACCCCAGTGACTGTCTCCCCTGCACCTGCTCAGTAACATGGGACATCATTGTGTTACCATTTTCCTCTGCTACCACTGCAGGGGGACAAGAAAATGCTAAAGTGCAGTGAGAGACTGAGGTCATCACATGTTTTCCAAACTACAGATTACCAAGTCTGACACATGCCTCTCTGTCAGGCCTGAACAGACAATTTGTTTAGAGGTGAACAATGGGGGTAACCTCTGGGATCCGAAGGGTTGGTTGAAGATAATGGAATCAGGTTCAAGCCAACTGTCATATTCCCAATAACGACAGTCTGGAGGTAAAGGAGATGAGGCAAGACAGTCTGTATGGCTGCTCTTGATGACAAGTTACTCAGACAGATGAACCGAGCCTGAGGTGACAGTTATATATGGCCAGCCACGCCCCTGTTGGTTTCCCAGATCACCTGGTCTTTTTGGGCCTGATGAGCTGCAGTACTGTCTCCTGCCATCAGATGGGTGGCACTGTGGTGCAGCACAGGGCAGGTCAATAGCTGCCCTGAGGTGGTGCAGAGACTGGGGTAACAGGGTCTGACTGCTAAAGGCCCTGGTTCAAGACCATCACCACCAACGTGGCACCTTCTACTCACCCCATAACATATGGTTTGGCTCCAAATGGGGCTCAACAAGTCTCTCAGGCCTGAGGTGTTCCTAGAATCTGTTGCTACTTCTGGACCTGCAGGGGTAGTTGCTGTAGTTACCCAACTGAAACCTTAATTTGGTTACAGCTACCTGATTAAGCATTTTTACCCAGATCTAAAATCAGAGACTGCAGCTCTAGAAAGGCCAAACAAATGTGCATGGGAAACATGGAAAAGATGAGCACTAGAACAACAAAAGGATAATACCAGATGAAATAAAATTAAATTAAAAGCAACAAGAGTGCCGATCTGGACACGCTCACAAAAAGTGGGTTCAAACGCAGGATATCCCTGACAACACAAATGGCAGTTATCCCATTGCCAACACAGTCTGTTCAGGAAGATGGTCACACTGGTTTGCCACATCAGAGGAGCACGGCCATGACAGACAAAAGGAAACCAACCCACATGCGTGAGCCAAACACGCATCAAAGCAAAACTGAGAGTTCTTCTTGTGCTCCGAAGCCCCAGATTCAAACTAAGAAATTAACAAACAAAATTCAAATTAACAAAAGGATCTTGGAGCCAAAGTAGATATTATGGTGTGGCAACTGCCAAGAGCAGCACCCCAGGTCTCCACGGTAACATCTAGTAAAAGATGATGGTACGGTACTTGATGTACCGTAATTGCATTGTGCTTAACGTTTCACCAACCCTGCTCCACGGGCTGGCTACAATTTATGTACTTGTGTGGGTGGCGGGGGGAGAACCCCGAGTGCAATGATGTCATGTCAAGCTTCTTCTTCTATGGGGATGTGACTGGGGAGACACGGAACGTCTGCTCTTGGTGGCAGCCACACACTCCTGGCAATGTCTACTTTGACCCTGAGTGTCAGGACCCGCCAGAGTGGGAAGTGGCAATCCTTAGCTCTGTGCATAGCTGGTCAGTGCAACCATCAGTAAGTGAGGTCTTTCTAAACTAAATTGGGCGGGGGGGGGGATAATCCTGATCAAGAAACTACATCAGGCTCACTAGATACCTCCAGGGACTGCAGTCTTCATAAACACAGAATGTTCCTCCTCAAGAGGATGAACATCCACAGCTTCTTCACTTTTGAATTAAAAAGGGGGAATACCCACCTAGAATTCATATTCTTTGGTAAAGGTGAGAAACTAGGGGGCCCATCCCGAATTCTCAACGCCCGCACCACCCTATAATGTCAGGATCCTTCAAGGAAAAGCCATGGACTGGCATGGAGTGGTCTGAAGGCACATGATGCAGCCTCTTTGCTGAACCTAAGCAGCCCTATGTCTAGTCAGGGCCTGGATGGGAGACCACCATATACTGGACCTCAAGTTCCAAGATGGAAGGAGAGACAGAGATGTACTACATAAATAACATAGAACATTTACTTAAAAGAGTGTCTATTTCCCCAAGTACTTCCAATGAGGAGTCAACAGAAAAAATGCACAGGCAAAACACTTATTAACAAGATCCAATCAGTCACAGTGGATGGACCTTTTCTCTGACCCAGTGGAGGAGAAAGAAAGTCACAGAGGATAGGTCTATTACAAATCCCGACAGCTAAACGTCATGTACAGAGGCGGTTTACTTTGCCTCCTCCCAGAACTGATATTCCAAACAACAAGGGAGGCAGCTGACTGCCTTTCTGTGGGGGGTTCCTGGAAGTATCTGGCTGGGCACTAAGGAAACCCCATGCTGGAATAGACTGACATGCTGGACTTGCCCAGCCCCTCTTGGTGCCTGAAACGGCGCGTCAAATGCAGACTCCTCACCCCTCACTTACCCAGCGGCAAGCCAACCGCCACCTCTGCTGCTCCTCCAGTCCTGCTCCCTATTCAAAAAGGAAGAGGGCAACAGAGTAAAAGAGGAAGTGTAGAGGAGAGTCTCTGGCACTTTAGCCCACCTCTGTCCTCTCTTCCACACTTCCTCTTCCACTCTGTTGCCCTCTTCCTTTTTGAATCCTGGGAGCAGGACAAGGAGCAGCGGTGGGCAAGTGGGTGGATAGAGGAGGGCACCCCCCCCCAATCTGCCACCGAAGGCAACCGCCCTAAGGATAGGCTAACCACACCCTTGGTCTGATCCAGCAAGGAAGCTCTTGCATTCTTATTTTCTTCCCTTGCTCCAGAGCTAGTTACTGAAATTTCATTGCTGCCATTCCGTACACCAGGTTGCTCAGCTTAGCGACAACTGCCTGGGTGGAGGAAAAGGAACGAATCAAGAACAGTAAAGTGAGAGCGTGACTAGTTTCTGTGGTTGGGTGCAGGGACACGTGTATGCAGGGACTGATGCCGAGTAGGAGCACAAGGGCAGGAATGTGGAACATGCCAAAAACCAAGCAGGTACCACTAGCAGTGTATTATCCATTAAGCCTGGGCTACACTGTACGCGTTCGCGTTTCGTGTGCGTCTCGACTTTTGCTGCATTTCGTTACGTTCGGCCAATCAGAGCCCGTTGTTTGACCTGGGGGTGGGACAGCACACACACATGGAACTAGCCCAGGCTTTAGGCTGACTAGGCTTCAGCCTAGGGGCCCCGCAGGGACAGGGGCCCCGCGGGGACAAGTTTCTATAGAGTGAGAGGAACTCACACTATAGTGAGAGTGAAGATTGAAGTGCTGGAGGGCCCCCGAAATACCTGAAGCCTAAGGGCCACATCCCTGGCTACCACATATCTGGAACGTGCCACCCCAAACACGACACATGGCTAGCGAATCCAGCCAAGGGAAACCAAGACTTCCCAGCACCTCAGGGCCTCCTCCCCCAACAGCCAAGGCCCCAGAGATGCCAGGTGCCCTGTTAAAACATATTAATAAACTAGGACACAATAGATGCATCTGAAAGAGAATCAATAAGCAATCGGCATTGTCAACACACTGTTTGGCTGACCGCAGAAAAAATAGTTTCCTTAGCAAGCGGGGAAAACTGTTTGTGAAATCGACAGTAAAAGCTGCAAACCTCATTGATGATCTTAAGTTGTGATTAATTCAACAGATTTTTTTTTCAGGGTTTACTGAACACCACAACTTCTTATTTTTAAGGGGTTGATTAAAGAATCTAAATGCTGGCATTGAAATTCAGCAAATGAAACGTTTACACATATGATTTTTTATTATTATTTTATCTTTGTAAGCCGCCTTGGGCAATTGCTTTGGCATGGGATAAGATGGGGTATAAATTTTTCAAACAAACAAACACATGATGTGGTCTTATTCTGCGATATCATTTTTTGGGGGGAAGAAGATATTAATTCTATTAATGTTGTACTATGACAATCATTGACATTTGCTGACGCTTACGTCCTTTTGAATTGTTTACCTATTTCATGGAAGTTAACAATCGGACAGCAAAAATCTCTTAGTATCTGTAGCTCAAAGACTTGCATTAAAACACTGGAAGCATTTCCCCCTTATTACTACTCAATGGATTGAGGACCTTTTAACTTTATCAGCATTTGAACGAATGGCTTACAGATGACAATTACGGATGGACATATTTTTGGACATTTGGAAGCCTTTCTTAGATTTATATGTATGGTGTATTCCTGGTTTATGGAGTATAATATAGATTGTCTGAATAGTATACGGATTGCTGGAATGTTTCTGTATTTTCATATATCTTATCTATCCAGCGGGTGGCGCAGCGGGTTAAACCGCTGAACCATAAGCTGTCGATCGAAAGGTCGGCAGTTCGAATCCCGCGACAGGGTGAGCGCTTGTTGCTTGGCCAGCTCCTGCCAACCTAGCAGTTCCAAAGCATGTTAATGTGAGTAGGTAAATAGGTACCGCTTGCGGGAAGGTAAACAGCGCTCCGTGTTCCAGCCGCATGCTACGCGCTGCGGCAAGGAGAGTCATGCCGGCCACATGACCACGGAGGCGTCTTCGGACAACGCTGGCTCTTCGGCTTTGAAATGGAGATGAGCACCACACCCTAGAGCCGGACACGACTGGACTTAATTGTCAGGGGATACCTCTACCTTTTTATCTATCTATAGCATTTTTTTCTTTATTTCCTTTCTGTTTCTTTTTGTTGTTGCTTTACTTATGCCTGTGTTACTTTGTTAGAGTGGAAAAAACCCTCACCGTGATGATGTGGCTCAGGTCTGAGAGGACTGGGAAGAGCAGACACTTACATTTTGTACACAGTGTTCTGAGTCGCACAGAGGGATGGGCCAGGAGCTCAAGGGCACCTGGAGAAAACTAAGCAGAACTGCCTGGAAACCCTGGCTGTGCCACCTTGAGTTCCCCAGAGAAAAAGTGAGATATTAATAATGCATCGTATACCTGCCTGCGCATCAATCTCCATGATCTGCAGGACTAGCAGGGGGTGGGGAGGGGAGGCTGACTGCTTCTGTGCTGTCACCAGAAAGAGAAAAAGAAGCTCTACTGCAAAGCAATGACAAGAGTTTGCGATGTCTACGGGAACATCATCAGCTCGGGCCGGAGAAGACATGAGGCTGCTGTTCTTCAGCCTTCTTTCATCAACTCAACGTTGGAAAGCACCATGGCCATCCAGTGGCGTCGCCCATGTTTCTCTCTGGCCACTGTAAAATGGCTAAGAACCCTGTGTCACTAACAGCTCAATTCTATCCCCCACCACCAGCCCATAGCATGCAGTGCCGCTGATGGAGCATGCACTGCATGCTATGGTGGGGGGTTGGCCAGATGGCCTAGGAGAGGTAAGCAATGCCCCAATCCTATCTCCCTCCTCCGCAGGCATAACTAGCGTTGAGCTGGCAGAGGCTGCTTTATGGCAGTCGCAAAGCAGTCTCTACCGCTGACCGTAGCGGAGGCCAGAGCAGGGATGGGGTTGAATGGGGTAGGGGTGGGCAGAACAGGGATGGGGGGGGGGGTGGAACGAGGCAGGGATGGGTGCGGGGAGGAAGGTGGATCAGGCCTATGAGGGGGACAAGTTTGGCAGTGGCGGCACACACCAATGTCTGACCCCCTTCCTGGGCCTGATCCCCCTTCCTGAGTCAACATGGACTTGCGCCAGCGATTGAGCTGGTGCAGGTCCAAGTTGACCGATAGTGGCTGCTGGGGCTTACCCGACAAACATCCTCTTACCCTGAGAAGACCTCCAGCAAGCGAAAATCCACTGTGGGATACAGCTGTAGCTGCGCTGGCACCACTGCATCAACACACAAGAATTTAGATGGGATCATCGGACCCATGCCAGCTCTTTTGCTGGCGTACGTTGGAGGGGAGTCAGGGGGCAGGTCCAGGCCAGGAAATGTGGATAGGATCCGGTGCATGCTGCTGCCGCTGCTGCCAAGATCCACCCCCTCCCACTCATGAACTGCCCCCTGTTCCTCCCCCAAACTGCCCTGATGCTCTCCTGCTGCCACCTTACCAGCTCTGTTGCAGCCTGGGTGGGCCATTGGTGGGTGCACAGAGCCTCCAGTCATTTGCATTGGTGGCTCCGGAGAGCTGGTGGCACCATCATTGGGCTGTCCGGATCCACCAGCGGCATGCCTTTCAAGCCACTGTAAATGGACTTACAAATGGCAGATCATGGGATCTGCTGCTGTAGGCCTAAGATAAGATTGTGCCATAAGTAATATACTGCAACACAAGCTTCAGTGAAATAATGCCCAGGAAGATCTCAAAGGTCATGCAGGCTGTCCACAGATCAGACCAGAGTGCCACACACTAACAGCCAAATTCTGTGTAAGGATCCGGCACCGGATCCCCACACAGGATTTCGACATCCGGACCGCTATGCGGTGGGCCGGAGGTCTACTCGGGGAAGGGGATATTTGTCCCCTTCCCTGAGTGTAAACCGGGGCCGGCTCTATCAGCCTCCTTGAATTTGAAGTTGGAGTGGGGGTGAGGATATGGCCGACGCCATCCCCGCCCCCTCCCGGGCTAGCTCGGCAAATGGGCCCCCTCCCTCACCGCCTGGACTGCCCATGCGGCCGGTGGTGGAAGACTTACCTTTTGCGGCCAGCCGCATCCTCAGTCTGGTAACGGGGTGAGGGAGGCTGGTCATGCGCCAGCCTCCCTTACTGCAAAGGAGGCGCAAACGTGCTTTACGGCATGTTCGCGATGCCTTCCGGCACCGGGGCGCTTGCTCCGGCACCGGATATTTACACTGGATCTCATCGTAAGAAGAGTGTGCATCTTACAGAAGCAATAGTTTGATGGGCTTATGCAAGTGAGTCAATCCACATTGTACAATGGAAGGTGTGCGTGCGCGTGCGTGTGTGTGTACATAGGATTTTTTAAGGGTACAACAGTTCCCAAATGCTACAACATATAAAGCACCTACAAACATGAGAGAAAACATAACTAGCAGCCCCCACTTCCTTTGTCATTCAGTCTTACCGTACCCTTTTCCCTCTTAAGAAACTAATTGTAAATCTGTAATTTTTAAAATGTAAATGCTATGCAACACATGAGCAGGTTCCGAACAGCAACTATCCAGCCCCAAACATATCTTTCTTGTTTCTGCCCAATCAAGAGCGGGCTTGATGTGACAGTTTATCTAGAAGCACAATTTTCCAAAGTGTGCGCACTCAGCAGCTTTGGTCATTCTCTGGGGCAAGGAGCATACAGTATTTGAAAAATAAATACAGTACTAGCAAGTTCTTCCTCATGACTAAACCTAAGAGAACAATAAAGGGATGAGGAGAAAATTGATTTCTGGTTTTCTTATTATGTCCAGTACGTTCAGACAGGAGTGTAAAAACAGTTCCCGGTTCCTGATAGTCTTTCCTTCAGAGCATCGATTCTCAAAATTCTTGGTCTCTGGAGCCCTTTACACTCCTAAAAGGAGTTTCGGGAAGCCCGCATGCGCAGTGGTGCGGTGCCGAGCCCAATGCTGAATACCGGCGAAGAGCGGAAACAGGGGGGGCATGATGAAGGAGAGCCACGAACAGGGGCGGCAGAAGGGACAGACAAGCAAACTGGGCAGGGGGCAGATGGCAGCCACTTATGGCGTGCTCATGGAGCCCCTGAAGGGGTCTCAGTGAGCCCCAGGAGCACTGAGACCAGTGAGTCCTAGGAGCACACTGAGAAATGCTGCTCTATAGATCAACAGCACTTTCATAAATGTATTTTAGAACTGTTGTGCGCCTTTGGGGAACTGGGAAAGGGCAAAGAAAATCTCCTTCTGGACCCACAGTTACACAAATGACAGCGCAATCCTGTGTAGATTAGCGCCAGGGGAGCATGCACTCCCCCGGCAATGGGTGTTGTGAAATGGCCCTAAAGCACTTTTGTGGCACCCGGAGAGTAAGGGCCACCAGCGCAGAGGCTGGCGGCTCTCTCTCCCCCGGCAGACTGTCCCTGCACCCACCGGGCAAGGTAAGTCCTGCAACGGCCGGTGCATGGGCAGGGGGGGAGGGCGGACCGGGTGGTGAGGGAGGGCGGCCATTGGCTGCACCAAGTGGGGGGAGGGCAGGGATATCGGCGACGAGATCCGTCAATATCCAAAGCCCTCTCCCTCCTGCCCGGTGCGGCCTTGCACGAAGGGCTCGAATGTACGCCAGCTCCAGAGCAGGCCCAGCTCCACTGGGCCTCAGGCCACTTACACCTGGGGAAGGGGACAATTGTCCCCTTCCCCCGAGGTGTACCCAAGCTGACCTGGGGCAGCCCGGGACCTGGATAGGATATGGCAGCCGGCCCTTTAGGTCGGCTGCTGTATCTTACACAGGATTGGGCTGCCCATCACATTCTCAAGCATGAGGGAAAAGCCACCAACAGTGCTTTGCCGAGAAAGAAGAAACATTACCGAATGCAACTTCAGTGTCACTCATTTAATGGATGGCACCATTAGAAAAGAGAGACCTCTTTGAGGGTGTGCCTTCCTGACTTCACTCCTCCCAGCCACAACTGAGGCAAAACAAGTAGGAAATAGCAAGAGATTCCAACTTGGTCTCCAGCACACAGCACAAGCCTATACATATTTACTTGGTGGCAAATCCCACTGCACTGAGTGCAGGTAAGTGTGCATGGGATTGCAGCTTTTCTGAAGCTTGCACCCAGGGATCTCCCAAATTTTTATAGCTCTAAACTGCATTTGTTAATGTCCAACTTGTAACCCATGCATTCATGCATCAAGACCAGCCTTCTCTAACCTAAACTGTTATCCTCTTTCTGCCCTTTAAACCCCGGGTGATTATATCTGTAGGGTGCAACCATGTTCCTCTTTTCCAGCTGCAGCCAACCCCCCCCCCCCACACACACATGTACATGATGCCAACACATCATGCCAACAACAGGCTAAGGATGCTTTGCACGATGTAGTACCTGCTGCCCTGCATGGAATTTCCTGACAAACTCAACTGGGTTCCATGGAGATGGCTGAAAAGGTTCCCTACAATTTGCCAGGATAAACCAGCCAGAACTGCTTCTGTTATTTACATGGCGAGCAGCCCAATCCTGTCTAGGAGCACCGCAGCGTGCAAAAGCACGCTGCACTGGATCCTATCCAGGACCAGACCAGCAAAGGCACAGGTAGAGGCATCCTCAGGGTAAAGGGACATTCATCCCTTTACCCTGAATAACGGCCCAGCCGCCCAATGGGTCTCCTTGGATGTGCACCAGCAAAACGGCCAGCGCAAATCTGGGAGGCCCGTGTAATGCTGGCCAGGCCTGGGAAGGGGGATAGGATTTGGTGGAGGGCGCAGCTGAGGATCCCTCCCTCTTCTCGGGCCCGGCCACCCAATCACCCCATCCTGTTCCGCCCGTTCCACCCTCCCCACCACAGGCCTTACCTGTGTCCGCCGGTGGCGACCTCAGTCCTGCAGAGAGTGAGTGGCGCCGGCGCCGCTTACTCTCCAGGTGTAAAAAACGTGCCTTACAGCACGTTTGCGACACCCGGCACTGGCGGAACAATAGTTCCGCTGGTCCTGGATTGCACAGCATTGTGCTGTAAATCGGATGCTTTGCATGTAGCAACTCCCAGTTTTGATCCCTGGTTCCTCCAGTTAGGGAGTTGCAGGCGTCCAGGTTGGAAAGAACATCGGGTCACTTGGTATAACAGACACCAACCTCATATTCTTACACACCTTGGCCATCTTGCCAGGCCTCAAAACAGCTACACTGGCTCCTAGTCTACTTTTGGGCCCCACTGAAAGTATTGGTGCTCTTAGGGCCAGGGGACCGAACTATCGCCTGCCTTCCCGTCAGCCTGCTTATACATACGTTGAGATTTTCTTTGGAGGTTTTCCTCTGAGTGCCATTGTCATCTGGCACTCAGCAGGTGGCAATGGGGGGGGGGGGTGTCTTTTCCAGGGCTGGCTCATCCACGAGGCCAACTGAGGCAGTAGCCTCAGGAAATGGATTGAAGGCAAAGATCTTAGGAGGCGGAGACCCCAGAGGAGGAAAGGGGCAGAACAAGAGGCAGAGTGATGGGAGGGCAGTTGGAAGAATCAGAAGCCTAAGGAAAACCTTGGAGACTAGGGAGCCCAGGGCAGGGCAGGAAGGCACATTCCAGGTTTGCCAAGGGGGCTCCTGTGCCATGACAAGTTGTACCAAAGGAAGAATTCTGCCAGCTGTTGTGTCTGTCACGACTGCAGATTGTAACCTGACAATCCTGGGAATGGGGGAGTGAGGGGGGAAGAGACAATGGGGAAAGGTACTGATTTGAACTAACCAGCCAGATCTTAAGCTGCAGGCTTCTAGAGTCTCCTCATCCACCCTTGCCCCGTTGCTCATGCTTTTATCAACGGTTGCCATATTTCTCTCCATGCCCTCCAGTCTTTCTTCCTAAACCGCTCCAACTTAGCAAACCTTTCCTCATATCTCCTTCCCATCGCCAACAACAACATGACAGACAATTTTGTTGCCCTGTTCTGCACTTTCTCCAGTCTGGCGACACCTAGAGGCCAGAACAACGCACCCTGTCCCAGATGTGGATGTGCCTGAATCAAGATTACAGCCTTGAAGAAGCATTCACAACTCAAGAACACTGGAAGGAAGAAATTTAAAGCAAGCCAAATGACAGGATGGGGGTTAGGGGAAGGGACCAACATACAAGTACTCCATACATAGGAGGTGTGGCCTGGAGGCTTGAGCCGGTGCCCTGCCTGAAGAAGCTAAGCAGGGTCAATCTTGGTTCCCGCTTGGATGGGAGATGGAAGCTGCTGACTAACCTCGCAAAGACACTGAGAAGGCATCGTGAGAGGGTGGAATGCGGAGGAGTCAGCTAGAGAGAGAACATCTAAGACAACCGTCTGAGGGTGAACTGCGGTGAACTGTGAAGCTTGGAAGTGCAAAGCTCAAGCCAGAAGGAGGGCTGCACTCGGAAGGGAAAACATCTCGAGCATGGAAGGTTCTATACAGGAATAGAACAATATTGTAAAGACCCTTATCAGGTCTAAAGATAGCCTGCCTATGTAAGCCGCCTTAAATAAAATCTGATGAGAAATCTGATGATGAGAAAGGCGGGATATAAATACAGTAAATAAATAAATACTGCACCCTTAATGACTTATGAGCATATAAATAGCCTTGCTAGATCTGACCAAGGTGTATGATCCTTCTTGCCCAGGTTCTCTCCCCGCAACTGATGGGAGACAGCTCTTCCCTGCTGTTTTGTCCCCAGTATTTGCTCGGGTATGCTGTTGCTGTTGCATATCAGAGGTATGCTGTTGCTGTCTCTGAACATGCTCCATCGAGCCGTCGTGACTGAGAGCTGTCGACAGACCTCTCCTCTGTAAAGGGATCATCTAATGCAGGGGTTCTCAACCTTTGGAGCCCCGGGTACCCCCATCACGGTCCAATTTTCTGAAGTACCCCTGCTAATTAACTGCTAATTAATTGGATTAATCAATCAATTAGCTAATTAATCATCAAATAAAAAGTACTAAAACAATTTTAAATGTGAAAAAATGTCTTAACACTGTGTGTATGTGTGTGTGTGTGTGTGTGTGAGACAGACAGACAGACAGGGGGTGTTGCATTTAAGTTCTAATTAACAAGTAATTAACTACTGATTGATGCTGATAAGGGGCAGGCTCTGGCGTACCCCCTGACATTGGTCCGCGTACCCCTAGGGGTACTCGTACCACAGGTTGAGAACCTCTGATCTAATTGTTTTTGAAAGTCACCTCAGCAGCACACCTTGCACAAGCAGAGTCCATAAGTTAATTATGCATTGTATGAATGAAGCAGTATTTGCTTTGCTCTGTCTTGAATTCATTGCCAATCAGCTTCTCGCCTGATAATGGCTGTTAGAATATATAGAAACCCCTGGTTCAGAGACAGTATACCTCTGAATACCAGTTGCTGGGAAACAGAATGAGAAAGGGCTATTGCTTTTTGTGCCCTGCTTGTGGGCTTCTTTGGAGAGGGGGGCATCTGGTTGGCCACTATGGAAAGGAGCACATTTGGACTACTAGATGGATCTGAAGAGATATCTCATTTCAGTGCTTGGTAACTCTGTTAAACGTGCCACGAAGAAGAGGAAGCGGAGCATGCCAAAGATGGAGCCCAAGAGCCCGTTCGACAGCTTCCTGCTGAACTATTGCAAAAGGGAATTCCTGCAGAGGCCAACCGAAAAGGCTCACTCTCTCTACCATTTATAGTACTGCTTATCTTTCTAGGCAGGTGAGCTGCCAATTTTGTTATTAAAATCCAAATTGTCTGCTGGGCAACCTGCCCCTTGTCTCTGTTCCCGGCACTCTACAGTACAGCAGCACCAGAGAAACCTCTTGGGACCGGCTGTTGCTAGGTAAACCTCAAGTCCAGCAAGAGGCAAAGCGACCACTAACTACATAAAACCTCCATGTCCAGAGGCAGTGTACCTCTGAATACCAGAAGTTGGGGCACAAAGAGTATGGGGGGGCTGTTGCCTTCATGCCTGCTTCCCACAAGAATCTGGCAGTCTGTTTTGGAAACGGAATGATGCTGGATTAGATTATGCTTTGGACCGATCTAACTGGGCTCTGACAATGTTCAGAAAGACAAGATGGTCACAGAGAGAGAGAGAGAGAGAGAGAGAGAGAGAGAGGCAGGCTCATCCCTTCTCTGTCGCTAAGGAAACTCTGCAGAAGAGTAAAAATAAAATCAGCAGCCACATTTCTTGGACTGTAAGGGTCTTTTTATAACAGCTAGTGCCTCTCTGTTCAAATGCTCTGCTAGACTTGGGAGAGAGACCCAAGGTGGTGGATCCTCAGGATCGGGCTCACTCTCATGCATTTTTGCATCTCTGTTGATTTCTGCAAGGTAGAGGAGGGTCACTGCTCACTGGAGATTTTCTCTTGGCCACTGCAGTCCTGTGGAAGGACGCAGGAACCCTTCTCAATAAAGCTGCTGTTGAAACTGAGGGGGGGAGGTGTTGCAAAAAACAGGGGGGGCATCTGTGGCTGAACTCCCCCCAAACACACATCTGTCTCCCCAGAGCACAACCAGCTGCAAGAATGCCTCTCTGCGCGCGCGCACGCACACACACACACACACACACACACACACACACACACACACACACACACACACACACACACACACACAAAGAGAGAGACCCCTTTCACTCCCCACCCCACCAAATGAAAAGAGATCAACACTCACTTGCCAGGGAATCCTGTGCTCTCTCTCCGCATCAACAGGAGCGCCGTCTCCCGCCAACCTCCACCAGCATGTGTGAGCCAGGCTGAGGACTCAGAGCTTCAGAGCTTCCCTTGTAAGAAAACCACATTGCAACAGCCAGAGGCAGAGAGGGTTGCTGCTTGAGAAATGATTCACATACGGAAGCTTGAGAAGGTTTTTGGCATTCAGTGCGCGCACACACACACACACACACACACAAGCACGCACACACACACACACACACACACACACACACAGAAGGTCATTAGGTTGAGATCAGCGCAGGAAGCATCCAATCAGACAGTCCACCTGGTCTAGAGTTGGGGGGGGGGGCTTCTGCAAAGCCAAAGTGGTGCCCCCCTTAACAAAATGTACAGTGGAGATGGAGAAATCCCATTTTTGTCGTTGTATCCTTGCACGGTAAGTGAAGATGATAACATGCCAAAGGAGGAGCTGGAGCTCGGTAGCAGAGTCCCTGCTTTACATGCAGAAGAACCCGGGGTTTGGCCCCTGGCGTGAAGATCTCAGGGGGGCAGGGCTAAAAAAGGAGACCTCTGCCTGAGAGCACCGGCACAGACACAAACAATGAAGGCTCCCTGGTTGTCCCAGAGGGGCAGCGCAATAGGGGTTGGTTTATAGTAACAAGGCTTGATTCCTTAATGGAGTTGAATGTATGAACGGAAAAGCAGGCTGGTGCTCGCTGATCGAGCGTGAGCACTTTGCATGCAAAAGGACACCAGTTCAATTTTGGACATCTTCAACTCACAAGAATCTTGAGAAGCAAGCTGGGAACAATCATTGGGAGCCACTGCCAGCTGGCACAGACAGTAGTGGGCTAGAATAGATGAATCAATGGTCTGACTCATAACACCGTGTAAGAAGAAGCCCAGGAAGAGCCCTGCTGGGACAAACCAAAGGGGACCCATCCAGCCCAGCATCCTGTTTCCCAGATTGGATGCTCAGAAGCAGGACATGTAGTAGGCAAACTGTTCTGCCCCACGTGACCCCCCCCCCGCCACTGGAATTCAGACAGATATATACAGTCTCTCTCACAACAGTGCCAGGGCTGGCCCATGCACAAGGCCAACTGAGAAAGTCGCCTTAGGCAGCAGATTGGTAGGTAGCACTCACCTCCATCTGCCCATTTGCCTTCACTGCTCCTCTTCTTCCTACTACTCCCTGGACTGGAAAAGGAAGAGGGAAACCACTAGAGGAGCAGGAGTGGGAGGAACAGAGGCTGGTGTATCACCAGATAAGGGCAGCATTTGGCATGCTGCCCCAAGCACCGTCTTGGGCCAGCCCCTGCTAGTGCCCATCACCACAATCTGTGGCAACAAATTCCATAGATGAATTATGTGCTTCATGAAGAAGTACTTCCTTTTGCCATCACACAGTATTATTATTATTATTATTATTATTAACTGAATTTCTATCCTGCCTTTCTCCCCCGCAGGGAGACCCAAAGAAGCAGCATGAGTTTAGTTTTTATTGACTGCAAGTCACCTTTGGCTTTGCAAACTGGAAAGTGACTTACAAATGCAATACGAAGAATGAAGTTCTTGGGGGCTGAGGTTGTTTCCCCCCACCAACTCAAAATTCTCCTCCTCTCTGTTGCCGTGCTGAAAAATATGAAGACAGTTGCTCCGTTGGTTTCAAATAATAGGAAATATAGAGGAAGAACCATCGGGGCAAATTCCAAGTGGGAAGAAGAACCTCGCTGGATCAGACCTAAGGTCCATCTAGCCTAGCATCCTGCTTCCAAGAGTGATCAGCCAGACCTGCTGAGAGGTTCACCAGCAGAGTATAAGAATGCCTGAATATCAGTTTCTGTCTCCCTGCTTTACCGTTCCAGTTGGCTAAGCACACCACAGCCCATAATCCTCCTGGTCTGGTCATTGTGACTATGAGTCAGAATGCTGGTAAAGTTTACTATCTGAGATTGATCAGTTAGGGATTGTATATTTAGAACCCGTTAGATGTTAATTTGTTTTGGCTTGTCTTCTGTCTGTCATTTTATAAAGCTCTGCTAGTTTGCTGTACTGCATTAATTTATAGTTACTCTTGGTAGAGGTTTGAAGGTTGTTGGTTTTTTGCAGCACTGCAGAACCACCTGTTGGCTATTGTGATAATTGTGCTTATCTGAAGCTGTGGAATACCCCTCCCTCCCCCCCTTTTTTTTTGCCAGTTTGGATGTGTAGCGTTTTAATAAACCCTTTTCACCTTGTATTTTTAATCCACCTTGTTTTTGAGAATATCAGTAGGGTTGTCAGTTCCTCTCTCAGCAAATATTATTATAAGGGGGATTTCAAAGAGACCTTAAGGGTCCTGTGTTGTCCTAGGAAGAGGAGCCTGCCCAGGGAGCTCCTCTAGGTAACCTAGTTTCCTGGGCTGGTGGCAGCGGTACCAAAATCTCTCCACGTGGGTCATGACATGACAAGCCTCCCAGATCCTCTGTCGTCCCTCAGCCTGAGCAACTTGTCACACAGAAAGGCTACCAAGTTCTCTCTCTCTCTCTCTCTCTCTCTCTCTCTCTCTCTCTCTCTCTCCTACCAGCCAGCCAGTGTACTCACCTGCATTTGGGACCAAGCACCTGACAATACAACGAAGACGCTCCAGCGGAGTTTGTCATCAGTGCTCAGAGGTTAACTGCCTCCGTACATGGAGGTTCCATCAAGGCGAGTTGCTACCGACGACAGACCAATCCTCCGTGGCTTCATCTCTATTCCTTTGTCAAAAGCCATTGCCACATTTTGTGGCAGCGAATTCTATACATTGATTATGTGCAGCTGCGCACAGAAGGACTTCCTTTTGTCAGCTACTGCCAATCAATTCCATTGAGTGACCTAGATTAACTAGTATTATGAGAAAGGGAGAAAAGCCTCTACTTGCTCTTGCCACGCTGTTTGCAATTATATACCCCTTTGTCCTTCCCCCCCCCCGTTGTCTTTCCCCCCACTAAACTAAAACACTCAAAGAGCAAAAAGATATGTGTCCTCCATCCTGTCCCATCGTCCCACCCCCCCAACTGTAGTGTCACGTTCCCCTGAGAGCAGCTGGTTCCCTCGAATCATGTGCCACGCCACTTGCTTCGGCTGGCCCTGGAAACTACAGCAAAGGGAGGGTTTTACCATAGGCAGCTGGGTACAATTATGTGGCGGCTGTCTATAAACAGCTCAACCTCTCCTTGGCCCCTCCTGGTTCAGGCTCCAAGTGACTCCAGAGCAGGCCTACCCTTGGAGCGCCACTCAACGTCCTTTGCCAAGAGTGGTTATCATCAGGTTGGCAAGGCAAACTGAGCTGAGCTGCTTTCTAGACTACCCCAAGATCTGGTTCTGCTTTCGCAGCCAACCTCTTTCTGTTAAGCCTCTGAATCAGGAAGGGTGGAGGACTGTTCCAAAGCAGCAATGAAAACTCGAGCTTGCAGGGTAAGTTAAGAAACAAGAGCCAAGGCCAAGGGGGGGAGGGGAATTGTGGAGAGTAAACACGCATCGTCCAAACACTCTGGCTATTGAACCCTTGCTCAGACTGCAACCCTAAGCACACTTACTAGGGAGTAAGCCCCATTGAACATAGTGGGACTTATGTGTGCATAAACATGTTTTGGATTGCGCTGTCAGTGAGCAAAGAAAAGAGACTGGTTGGCGTACAAACTGCGAGGCTGCAGAAGGACTGCACACGTCAGAACAAGGCATTTGATGCAGAATTCAGCTCCCTGAGATTTCAACTTTAATTAAAAACAAAACACAACTTTAAGTCCTTGTGTTTGTGAAGGTGTGCTTGAAGGTGCACAGACAATTCCTGGTGAATGGCGCAATCCTGCCTAACTACAGACCGGAGGGCCTAGCACTCCACCGGTTTAGGGTGTCGTAAACGTGCCGTATGGCACGTTTTCGACACCTGGAGAGTAAGACACAGTCCGCCAGTGCAGAGGCCGGAGCCGCTCACTCCACCGCGTAACTCACCCATCTTCGGCTGCCGCAGGTAAGTCCCGTGCCGGTCAGTGGGAGGGAAGGACAGGGCGGTGAGGGAGGGGGGCCATTGGCCAGCCTAGGCTGGGAGGGGGCATGGATATCAGCGGCAATATCCTAGGTCGCTTCCCAGCCTGTGCCGCCTTGCCACCACCTCCGCAAATGTACGCCAGGTCTGGACCTGGCGTGCATTAGAGGAGGCCCATAGGCCTCGGGCTCGCTTACACCTGGGGAAGGTGAGGTGCGGCCTAGCCGCCCTGGGGGCAGACCGTAATCCTGATAGGATACAGCGGCTGGCCCTTTAGGCTGGCCGCATATACTTACACAAGATTGTGCTGGAAATCTTAGAAGCCAGAAGGGCTTGGCAGGAGAGGCTTCGGTGCCCTCTCTCATCCACTCAACGGCCAACATTCATACGGATCACGGATGTCTTGATGCATAATATTTTACGTTTTTTTAAAGGGCCGAGAGAGGACTACCTGCCTCCTTTATTCTTTGCTCTGTTGCATGTTCATCAGACATAATAGTGAGAATAACACAGCGAAGGAGGGAAAAAAAAGATAACGTGCACTATGCTGCCAACAGTAAAAGCAGCACAGCCAAGAAAAATCAGTTTTCAAATTCAAGGAATCTTCTAAGGAGCTCCAAGCATCATTTGGCCTCTTGATTAGATTTCCAAGTAAAAATTACGTTGTGTTTCTGGAAGCAGAATTGTTTTCCATACAACCGTTTAAGACAGTTATTCCCCAAAGAGGAAGAGAGTGCTCTTGACATGAGAGGCAGGGAGAGAAACTTTTGAGAAACATTTGTGACACACAGAACCCTCTTGTTACCTGATTTTTTTTCTCCCTTTTTCTGTGCATGCTTAATTCTACCAGCTTTGCATCTTTTTATGCCTTGGCGTCAAATAGGAAAAATTCTGTTGCCACTTCTGTGGGACTTTGCAGCCTAACACCCATCTTTAACTAGACCCATTTATCGCCACCCCATCCCATCTGTGCTCATGCTCCATATTGAAAGGAACGGATAGGAAGTAATATGATCAAAAAAGTGCTCTTAAACAGCCTTTCCCTCATTACTGCCACAGCTCCCAGAAACCTAGGATTAAGAAGCAGATTTTCCACGGCAAAGGACAGGGCCCTCAGATTAGCCTGAGTGCTTTCATCTCTCTCTCTCTTTTTACCAAAATAAATAACAACAACAAATGAATTAATTAAATGGCAATTAATTTAAAATAAATTACCCCATCTCCCTTGACACGATTACAAGAACAGAGGGCAAAAATTTGGACACATATGGCTCATCTCCTCATGACTTCCACCACTTCTACGTCGTGGGACAAGTGAGGAAAAAGTATTAAGACCACCCTTTTCTCCCAGGCTCGTGGTCTGGTTTGAGTTTCTGGAATTTCCCCAGTTGGGGTCGGGGTTGTGGTGGTTCTGCCATTCTGACTTACTGCCAATTCTGTTCACGGCTGTGCTAAATTTTGGGTTTCGTTTCTCATCTGCTTTGTTTCGTATTTTAAGTGTTTGCTGAGTGCCTTGTTGGTAGGGAAGGTGGAATAAACAGTTTAGAACGAAAATAAAAAGATAATTTCTTACACTCAGTTCTGCAACTGCTCCACACAAAGTGGGGGGGGGGATATAAGAAAGGGCACAATAGTCTGTCCCTGTCTCTCTCTCTCCCCCCCCCCCCCAAGAAGATGTGACCTGAGGTTTAAGGAACAGAAGCCGGACATTGGCAGAGCTGCTTTTTCGGAACAACCTCCACCGAAAAGAAGCTGCAGAGACATCGCCTGCCCAGTTCCTCAAAACTTTAATCAGAATGGAAACTAAACTACAACTTGAAAAGAAACCACAATGGGGACATTTTGCCAGAGATGGGATCACAATTACGCTCTGTCCCAGTCGATGATGACATGTAAGTTCCACTCCTGTTTTAACTGCAGAGAAGTTGTTCTGGCAACAGCTCTGGGGCTGGAAGGAGCCACGCGCCTAACCCAGTTCAATCCTCTGCTCTACAGCGGTATCTTGTGCCAACCCTGCCAACGACAGACAGCTGGCCAACATTCTGTCAACATTCTGTCTGAGGAGGAGGAAGGACATTCCACAGCCGGGCCTTGTTCCATTTTTGAACTGCTCCAAATAGCCGGGACAGTCTTGCAAAGAAGTATCTGGCCCAAAAACATTTGTAAGAGAGGGAAAAAAAGGAATCTAACCAACGTTTGAAATGTTTCCCTGCTTTAGTTCTTTGAAGGCTGATCGGGAGTGACAAGGAAAGTGGCTGTCTACAAGCCTGGGTGAGGAGAGGTTGTTGTTTTTTTACACCGTTTAGCCCAAATCTGTGTTCTTCAGTAAGTGGTCTACGGGTTATACCGCCCAGAGACAGAAAAGGACGACAGCGTTTCACCCAGTCCTTCCTTCTGATTTCCATTGCAGCGCTGCACCTAGATGACATTAGGGCCCAGGCGGGCCCAGGCCACTCAATGCCAGCCCCGCTGAGAAAGCCCCGCCCAAGACGTCCTAGCACCCGAGGTGATGCACCAAATGCTGCCCTCAGCTGAATGGAAGTGCACCAGCTGCTGTCTCCCACTCCCGGGATTTGCAAAGGAAGAGGGGAAGAGAGCAAAAGAGGAAGTGTGGAGGACAGGGGAGGGGTGGGCTAGAGCGTCTCCAATGAAAGGTCCCCTCTCTGCATCCTCGTGCATGCCCTGCTTTGGGGCAGAGAGCCTTCTCAGCTCAAACCCTGACCTCTATCCATATAAGTGACTCTGTCATGGGTCTGGGCCAGCGTACCATCACATTACAACAGTGTTTCGGTTTCCCAAACTTTTTTGACCTGCGGCTCCCTTGACCATTGGTGAAACATTGGCTGTCAATTGCCTGCCAACTGGCATTGCACTGTTTTCTAAGAGGATTCTGTGGCACTCCACGGCTCCCCTGGCTGGTTTCCGCGGCTCCCAGGAGAGCTGCGCCTTTTGCCCCTTTGACTTTTTAAAAGCATGGCTGCCTTCAGCCCTGAGTTGACAACTGAGCAAAGCTGGCATGGTCAAGAGAAGCAGAGAGTAGTCTCTAGGGAGAAATTACCCTGGATGTGGGCTTACCAGATCTCCAACCGGGACAGAGAAGGAATGTGGGCAGGTGTAGCTTGTTAAACCTTAGAGCACAATCCTAGGCATGTCTGCTCAGAAGCAAGCCCCATTGTGTTCAGTGGGGCTTGCTTCTGAGTAGACATGCCTAGGATTGTGCTCTAAGGGTTTAACAAGCTACACCTGCCCACAATCCTTCTCCTAAAGGTCTAGCACTCTGTCCCGGTTGGAGATCTGGTAAGCCTACAGGATGCCCAGATCAAACAGTAAACCTGACCTGGGGGCACTGGCATCGCTGCAGGGGGGCAGAGATCTAAGTTCCGCCACGGCTCCGACCCTCCGTTACCCTCCGGTGTAATGGAGGGTCGGAGCTGCGGCAGAACTTAGAGCTCCACCCCCCTGCAGCGACGCCAGTGCCTGGGGGCTTTCATGGGGGTTAGCGTGCCTCATCACACAATCCACTCCAGCCCAACCACATTTGAGAAGCTCTGGCCAATTACATTGCAGCTGCTCCCGGCTTGCACCTGGTGGTGGCGCCCAGGCCAAACTCCCACCCAGAATGTACCACAGGCTTGAATCTTGACATCATGGCTGCTAAACGCTGGTTGAGCCCCACCAACCCTTGCAGCTCAGAGGAAGAACTGATCAGACTCACTGATATAAGGAAGCTGAGAAATAGATTCCGCCAAATTCTGCTTCGAGGTGCAGAATTTGACAGGGTTTCTCCATCTGAGTCCAGCTAAAACCGCTGCGCTGTCAGCTTGTTTCCCCCAGTATTTACTCGCTGAACTGCTGATGCCCCTAGATTGGAAATTCCGACACACAGCATGCGCAGAATGGATGTGTGGGTGGGGCAGGAGCAGGAGCAAGGCCAAACAGACCAAAAATTAAAAAAACAAAAGAAAGGACTGAGCTAAGGACATGCAGAAGAATGCAAAAGTCCCCAGAGAGCTAAGTTGGGATCTCTCAGAGAAGATGACCAGAAAAAGATATGTGCAAGAGTTTTTAACAAAATGCAGCACGGAGAAAACATGAGCACAACAGTTTAGAAGTGGACAAACAGCAGAGTCTGTGGTAGAGACAATTTATTGTGCTGCGTATACAACTGTGGCAGAGCACCAAATTTGCATCTGGATGGTCCCAGGATCAACCCCAGGCATCTCCAGTCAAAAAAGAATCTTGGGTAGCCAGTACTGGAAGGCCTTTCTCTGCTGGAGACCTAGGAGGGCCATTAACAGTCAGAGGAAATGGTAATAGTTGGCCAGATCAATGGTCTGGCTCAGTGTAATGCAGTTGGCAGGTTTACTGAATTGGAGGAACTGTATTGGAACTCAGGAACTCAGTGGAAGGGTATCAGCTTTACCTGTAGAAGATCCCAGGTTCATGTAAACCGCTTTGTGAACTTTTTGTTGAAAGGCGGTATATATATATACTGTTAATCATCATCATCATCTCTGACAGCATCTCCGGGTAGGGCTGGGAAAGACCCCACTTGAAACCTTGGAGAGCCGCTGCCAGTGTACGGTAGAGACAATCCTGAGCTATAGAGGGACCAATGCTCTGAGTCAGTTCAACCCATTCTGGCAAGATGAATTTCATCCCATTCCCCCATACCCAAGCATTCCCTGTGTGCCACTGGTGCCCACTAGTGCCACATGAGAAACAGGTCAGAGAATTCAAAGCTTCTTGTGGGCATCTGCAGGACCCATCTTCAGGGGAGGCTGACTGCTGCATCTGACTCATGCTCGCCTGCGCTGAGCAGGAGGTTGGACTAGATGACCTCCAAGGTTCCTTCCGACTCTAGCATTCTGGGATCTCTGCATGATTGAGCTTTGCCTCCTTCCCATCAATACTCTGCAAGGGGTGGTTGATTCTGCCACATCTCTGCACAGGATGTGAACAAATCTCTGCACGGGATGTGAACTAACCATTCAATCACTTCCAATGCAGAAGCCTTTTTAGATGCAAGCGGGCCTCTAGTTTTAACTGTGGAAAAGCACGCCCCTGCTTCAGAAGGTCGGAAAACGTTGCCCTAACAACTGATCAGAAACGCGAGGTAGCTGGGACATAGCAAGGCCTGCCTCCGCATGTGATCAGCTGCTGCAGCTGGCACCAGCTGCCCCACAAAACGTTGCATGCGCTGCCGGTGTGAGGCAATCCATGCAACCAGTGCTCATCTTAGACCTCTTGGGATTTCTGCTGAGCCGAAGTCACTCTTGGAAGCACTGCATACCCTTTTACAGCACAAGCTTATGCGTGTCTATTCAGAAGTAAGCCCTGTTAAGTTCAATGAGATTTATTCCTGGATTAGTGTGCACAGGACTGCAGCCTTAGAAGGGTTGACTTTTAGCAGCTGGGAACAGGAAGTGGAAGACGTGGGAGGATGCTGTGGACTAGGAAGCTGAGCAAGGCCCAGGAGACACTAATGGCTCAGGAGTCTCCAGAGGCAGGGTTGCTGAAAACTGTGAGCAGGGACCGGAGTGAAGAATGTATAAGGAGGCCAAAGGCTGAGGGGAGAAAGAGCAAAAGAGTAGGAAACGATCAAGACAGAGGTGGAGCTGGGCAGGGGGCGGTGGGCCCCAGCAACGCTGTTAGGCCCAGGGCAGCAGGTGGGGGGGGTGTCAAAGCGGGCGGCAGCGTGGCGATTCGGGTTGTTTTGGCGGCGCGAGCAGGCAATGGTGGCGCCGAGTTTGGCCTGCCCGGGTGCCCGCCCTGCACCTCTTTGCAATGGAAAATGGCGGAGGTGATGTCACTTCAGGTGCGGGGGGGGGGGGTTCAGAGTGCCATCACTGGATCAAGAAAGAGTTGGAGCACCAACTCAGACACATCCTAGAGACCAAAGCCATTGGCACTGTTGTTGAAAAGGGCTTGGCGAGTTGAGGAAGCTCAGGAGTCATGGCAAGGCCGGCCCATCCATTAGGCCCACTGAAGTAGCCGTCTCAGGCAGTAGATTTTGGTGGGGAGCGCCCATCTTTGTCTACCTACTTGCCCCTGCTGCTCTTCCTTCTCCTTCCAGGATTGGAAAAGGAAGAGGGGGACAGAGAGGAAGAAGAAATGTGGAGGGGAGGAGAGTGTGAAGCTAGAACATTGGAGAGTGGGAGGAGAGGAGGTGGCACATTGTCGGGTAAGGGGGGCAGCATTTGGTATGCTGCCTCAGGCGACAGGAGGTCTTGGGCTAGCCCTGAGTTGCTTCCACACTGGTTGTTTTCTCTGGAATGGACATCATCCATTCTCTCAGTTTTTACAGAGAATCCAGTTGATATTGCATTCCAGTGTTGCCCTCCGATTTTTTTAAACTTAAAATGCAGTGGCAGAACCAGACTGTGCACCAGCAGCCTCTCCCAGCCACACTGACCCTTCTTTAATAGGCTTTTAAAGGCTGCTTCTTGCGCTTTTAGTGAGTTACCTCAAACGGCCAGAGGAGCATTCCTCATTAAGTTCATTCACACGGCCAGAGCATTCCTGAATCAGCCCCATGTCGGCTTCCGTTCCCAAGAACTGGTTTCCTCTTTGCAGCCAGAGCAATTGCTCTTAATTATTATGATTTAATTAAGATAGCAATTATCCTGCTACCTGAGAGAGTAGAGACCCTTTTAACAAGGAGCATTTGTGCACAATACATGATGTGCCCCACCACTAAGCATGAGCCCTCCCCAACTTCTGTTTTAATCACAGTACAGCGATGCCCCCTAGCCACAGATGAGAACCTCCTTTTTCATCTCCTCTGGGGCTTGAAGGTTTCTCTGTGCCAGGCTGTCAATCACACTCCTTTCAGCCACATTTGCACACACTTTAATAAAAATTAAAAACGAATTATCTCTGCTAGAGCAGCCCTTGTGCTGTAATCACTCAGGGAAGGCCAGCATTTGTCTACCAGCCTGTTCCAACGGTTGCCATGGTGATAGATATTTAAAGGGGGGGGTGGAGTCAGCACAGGATAGGGGAGGAAGATGCTGGGCTCACAAGCAGAGGAAGTTTACTGCTAGTGCAAGAAGGTGCACCAATACTGCTGCTTAGTTCCTTGCAACTTTTCCCTCTTCCCCAAATATAAACGCTACCTTCATTTTTGCAGAACAGAGACTTTGAGGTTCAGCTGCTTAGTTAGGCCCAGCCAAACCACGTGGCGCAGCCTGTTAAAAAATGACCAATAAAATAACCAGGTGTGCTTTAAAACACAGCCTGTTCCACGGCTCCTCTGGGCAGGCAGGATTGAGAGGTAATAGAATAATCTGCAACACTTGTTTAGTTCCAAAGGCAAAAATGGGATTAGAGTGCACACATAACAAGCAGCAATCTCCCTCCCTTCCAAGCCTTTTTCAGCTCCCTGAAGGGAAAAAAAAATCTCTCTCCAGCCTTCTTCCCTCATGTCAGCCCTCTTGATGCCTTTCCATTCCAGTTTCTAGCCATTCCACTACCCCCTGCACTTTTTGTGCCATTGACCCCAATCAATCAATCAATCAATCAATCAATATGCTGGAGACCCACCATTGATCCTACCCCCACTCCCAGGACCCAATCTGCCCACCCCGGCACCAGCAGCCTCGTCCTATCGAGCTTGCCCGGCCTCCAACACCAGTGGTGGGGTCATGCCGGAACAGGTGAGCCGAGCTGGGGTTCCCCACGCCTCCCCAGAAAATCAAAAGAGGGAGGGGATTAAATCCCTGTGGAAGCCCCCCAGCAGGTTCCCCATCATCACCACCCACCAGCATTACCTCCCAGGGGGCAATTTTGGTTCCCATGGTTGCCATGACCCCACAAATGAGGCTTCGCGACCCCACTGGGGTCCCGGCCCCTAAGGTTGAAGAACAGTGAATTAGAAGGTGAAATGTTTCTCTCTAAAGCTTCCCCTGCTTAGTTCTACACATCAAGCTCCTCTTAAGGCAGAAGAGCAAGGCAGGCCTGTTTTGATTTTTTTGATCAGTTGGTATCCCTAGCAATAACCTTGCCATCCCTCCTCTAAGTCCTCTTCCATATGAGGTCAGAACCCCTCATATGGAACACTTATCGGAGTGCCCCTTTTGTCCTCCAGGGCCAGCCCTAGGAAGCCCCTCCAGGCTCAAACTCGGGTTAGCCCGCCTTCCTGCAACCTTAATCTTACCTGTCACTTCCAAAGATGCTCTGCCTGGTCCTTTGGAAACACTGGCTTGCTGCAACGGCTTCTAACAAGTCCAGCAGGGGGCCACCTCACACCGGTCAAGGACGGCTGCTTTATCTAAAAACTACAAGTTCCATCCATTCCAAGTCGGCTCGCACCAGCCGTTCTGCGAGCTTGGCATGCTGGGTGTTGTAGTTTTTATGACACGTGGGAGGCGGGAAGAACGTGACTGGTGAGGGAGCTTGCGCAGTGCATAATGGAGTGAGGAGTTTTCTTTAAAAGCGCCGCCTGTCCGGCTAGACTACATTTCCCATGGATCTTAGTGAAAGGAACCGTATTGGAAGAACCGGGAGTTGTGATCACCACGAAAGGCATGACGGGAGTTGTGATTCTGAGAGAGGCCAAAAAAGTTAGAGAGGCGTTATGGCGGTGACAGCCTCCTCTTCAGGCTCAAGCAGGCCCGAGGAAGCGGAAGCCCCTTCCGGGCCAGCCCCGGCGCTGCAGTACAGCCTGCTGCTGGACTATTTGGTGGGCGAAAAGCGTGGCCCGAGGCAGGCGCAGGCCTTCGACCCAGCCGCCCTCGGTGGTTTTCCGACCCCGGCCAAGAGCCCCGAGCAGAAGATGGTCGAGCGCGCCATGGAGAGCTGCGGGTTCAAGGCAGCGCTGGCCTGCGTCGGGGGTGGGTAGGGGGCTGCACTGCACCCCTGGGGCGGAGGAGAGGGAGCTGGTTGGTGCAAGGCGCGTATGAATGGAGAGCACGTCCCGCTTCCATGTGGTACGAATCACTGTCATTTGTATGGTGCTATCCACGTATATGGCGCTTTACGTCAAGTGGGAGGACAGGTCTCTGCCCCGAGGGGCTTATAGTCTATTAACACAAGACGGACAACAAAGGAAGGGAAAGAGGTGGAGGCACGGAAAATGGAGAGGGAACGTGCAAGTACAGTATTTATCATGGACACTGACTTTGGTTTAGCTGCAGTTGGGTATTTTCTACTAATATTTATTGTACAGATTTCTGTGCTGCCTTACATCCAGAAGGTAGTAGGACAGAGCACAAAATATGATGAGACTAATGGAATTGTACTTTGCATTCATCGTTTTAATGTTTTATTTATTCCATGCCCTTGATAAACTGTTTTTCTACACACTTTGTAGTATCTAATTAAAGGGGAGGTGTAAGTGGGCTCTTTCTGCCACTACCTGAAACCATTTTTATTCCAGCAAACCTTTTGAAACCTCCTAGATTTTACTATGACTCTTTTTTATTTAGTATTTTATGCTCATATTTTTAGTAATTGTGTTTGTATTAGCTCCAGATTGGAGTGGGAAAATGACCTGTAAATGCTTAAAATGAGAGAGAGAGAGAGAGAGTTGTTAAAACAGAATATTTTAAAAACAGTTTTTATTGACTAGTAAACAAACACTAAAACACTGTAGTGAACACTAAAAAAAAGGCATCACAAAATGGGAACCGCAGCTGGGAATAGAAAAATGGGGCAAGGGGTCAGTTTGGGCAATGCCAGGAGCAGGCTGGAATTGAGTAGATGGGGAAGCTTTGAAAAATAAAACAGGAAAGCTATTTAGAGGCGGCCACAGTGACAAGCATTTGCTGGCTTTTCTTTATTTGGTAGGGTTCGTGTTGGGAGGCGCCTTTGGCGTGTTCACTGCTGGCATTGATACCAACGTGGGATTTGATCCCAAGGATCCATACCGCACACCAACAGCCAAAGAGGTCTTGAAAGACATGGGGCAAAGAGGAATGTCCTATGCCAAGAACTTTGCTATTGTGGGTGCCATGTTTTCCTGTACCGAATGCCTAGTGGAGTCGGTGAGTATCTATCTTATGAGCTGGTTTCCTGAGGTGGGAAGGTGAAATGGGCCCTTCTATGTGTTCTGATACCTTGCGCTTAGATCCTCGCTCTTTAGTGGGAACATTCTCCAGAGGGAAGTAGTTTTGTGATCCAAACTTCAGGTCACTGGATGTATTCATTTAAGCATGCAACTGTTCAGATGGCTGCTGCTAAATGTAAGCTTCATGTGGCTGGTCTTTACACTGTGTTCTTTGCTTCTGTAGTATCGAGGAAAATCTGATTGGAAGAACAGTGTTATGAGTGGATGCATTACTGGAGGAGCCATTGGCTTTAGGGGTAAGTAGCATTGTGTTTGAGCAGTCATTGGGTTCATTTGGATTCTGGGTAAGACAAAAACATTGAGTCTTGCCCTTTCTTATGGTTAGGGGTGTTTTTTATGGTTTTATTTTCCCCAGATTTCAGTGTTTAACCAAAATAAAATAGCAGAAAGTGACGTTTTGTGTTTTTCCTTCGGGTAAAGGTTTAAGATCCCTGCCCTACACTAGGCCATCCTCCTATTTTTCACTTTTATACAGTACTCCCCCCATATCCGCTGGGGATATGTTCCAGGCCCCTCCATGGATACTTGAAACCGTGGATAGGAGCGAAGCCCCCTCCGTGGTTTCCTGAGGGGCCCCCCGCCCTGCCTCCCCTAGCTCTTATTTTTCTTTCAGCAAGCTTTGTTTCTTCCTTAAAATGGAGAAGCAGCCTCTATTGCAGGTAAGTAGAACGAGACTAAATCCTAGAGTCTCTGCAAGGTTTCTGTTAACCTTGCAGAGCCTCTCTAGGACTTAGTCTCGTTCTACTTGCCTGCAATAAGCAGCCAGAGGCTGCTTCTCCTGCTTGTTTAAGGAAGAAACAAAGCTTACTGGGAAAAAAGTAAAATTCTGGGGGGGTGGGGGTTTCCCTGTGATCCGTGGATAACTGAAACTGTGGATAGCGAATTCGTGGATATGGGGGCCCACCTGTATACTGCCCTTCTTGCAATGGGCTCAGGGCTGTGTACGAGGCTCCACCCACTACTTTTACCCTCATAACATGTTGTGAGGTAGCTTAGGCTGGGAGACTATGACTGGCCCAAGGTCACTCAGTAAACTTCATGGCTTAGCAGGGATTTGAACCTGGGTCTTCCTGGTCCAAGTCCAGCATTCTGATTTCTGCAGGAAAAGTTCCCAGTGACTCGAGCCTGTGATCCAGTGGTTTTCAAAACTCTACCTTCAGGGTACCCTTTCTATGTGAACTTGTTTGCTGAGGGTATATGTTTGCATATACCCTTGCATATGCCACAAAATGGGTCTGGGTACCCTTGAACCTTTTCTGCCAAACTGAGGGTACCCCATAGAATGCATCCAACTTTGGTTGCAATGCATCTGTGCTGTGGTGGGCAAGCAGCCTTTCAAGGGAAGCTTTTCTGCCTTTCCCACACAGGTTGTAATCCACCGCCTTAGCCTAGACCTCAGTCACTAGATTGTGGCTACTGCTGCATTGTCGTATTTGCCAGGTGCGTAAAAGGAAACCAAACAAAGTGCAGGGTCGAGCAGGTCTGCTTACTTGCTGAAGCCCGGTCTAATCTTCCCTAAGAGCATTAAATGGCTCTTTGAAAAGCTCCTAAGCTTGTTATGCTTGGCCGTATTGGTTTAAACTGCTTTGGGGAAAAAACAGCTGTTGCCTCCTGATTCTTTCCACCAGGATTGTTGCCTCTGGTTTTACCAGGGCTTCCTCTTGGTAAAGCCAGGAACTTGTTCAGTGTAGAATGTGTGTAACATGCTCTCCGTGCTCTGCCTCCTCCCAGGAAGGTAGGACCACATCACAAGGGCTGGTAAAGAACATGGCCAGCTTACTCCTCTAGTGGTGGCACTCCCTCAGTAAAGGAGGTATTCGCCACACTTAGGCTGCTTTACAGGTGGGGCATTTCAGTACACAGTCTCTCGGGAGCCCCCCAATACTTTGTTTGTCTCACCCACTTGGGCTGCTTGTCTGCAACCACCTACTCTGAACATCTTTGACTTTGCTTGGCTGGTTCAAGTCTGGGGTGACCTTTAGGAACTATGAAGTCTTGGGGCCAGATCGGGGCTTTGGGTGGTAAGAGAAGAGATGGGCTATGACCCTGCAGCCCCTGTCAACAGACCAGCTACAGCCAGGCAGAAGAGGTCCTGCTCCCCTTCCCACAGTCCACTCTCTGTTGCTCCATCTGTACCTTCTCTCACCTTGCTTCTTCTCTTCAAGGGGGCCCTCTCGGTCTCCTTCTCTTGACTCCTCATTGGCTTAGCCTTTCCTTCTTCCTCAGGTCTTGTCTTTTTTTCTTCCCTTCTCCACCTGTGCTCAGTCTCTGTGCATCTCCATCTCCTACTGCTCTGACTCTGTCGTGTGCCCCACCTTCTTTCTCCTTCCTCTGTCATCTCTCCCTTGCTCCCTTGACCCCCCCTCCCATGGAGGCTGGCTGAGCCAGCTAGCTGCAGCCTCTACTCGCTTGTGCCCAGTAATGTCAGTGCCAGGTTGCCCCAGCCAAGCATGGTGCAGTCTTCTGTCATCTGCAGTCACGATTGTTAAGGGCTCTAAACTGTACCATACTTAAGACCCTCAGTATGATTAAAATGAGTGAGAGACTTGGAACAAACCTGCTTTCCTGGCCAGCAGTGTATAGGCTTAGCTAAGGGAAGAACTTGAGCATGTGCCATTGTTCTTACCTTCTCTATTCTTGCTTTGTAGCGGGCTTAAAAGCAGGCGTCCTTGGCTGTGGAGGCTTTGCGGCATTCTCTGCAGTGATCGACTATTACCTACGGTAGCTGCTGAAGCTGGCGAGGAAAGACTTCCTGGTATAACGTTTGCAGGACAGTTGCCACAATTAACTTCCTTCTTCCCAGGCTGTCAATGTTTAGGGAAAGGGAGAGTATGAGGCTGTGTCCTAGAAGGTGGACACAGAACAGCCCATGGCCAGAGTCGGTGAATCATCTGAGCCAAAGCCATGGTGAAGAGGTACAACTGATGGTGAATTCCAAAGACAGAAGCATATTCTCCTGCCTCTTCCTGCTAAGGGTGCATTTACTGCGACTAGCCTGGCTGCTGTTGCATTTTCTCCAGCACTTGTTGCAAACACAGACTGGCCGCTTTGTTACCATGTTAAATATAGGAGAAATGGAGAGACTACTACAACTTATTTTAGGTACTCAACCTGTTGTGTAAAGTGTCTGATGCTTAATAAAACAGGAAAAAAATTCAGAGGCCCCAAATGTGTATTGTAGCTAGGAGTTCGCTGGTGGATTTCAACTCTAGACTAGGAGGCCTGAACAATGATTAAGGAAACTCCTGGAAGAGAATTTTCTACAACTATTACCTATACAAGCTAAATGAAACCTCTCTGTTTAGAGGCAGTATACCTCTGAATAAATCAAATACGAGGCCTGTTGTCTGCAAAAGGACATCCCAGTTGGTGGTGGTTGGGAACAAGAAGCTGGGCTCTTAAACTGGATTGAAAAGGAAACTTTTCTTAAATGTAGATTCCCATTCTTAGAGGCCAAGGGGAGGCTGCTGATAACAGGTATGATATTGAGAGAAGAGGCTATGCTGCTTTCCCTCAGACTGCAAAGCTAAGCCCCACCCCAACCCTGTTAAAATATCCAATATGATACAGTTCTGGGGCAAAGTATTGCAGGCTAGGACATCTTTGGAAATTGAAGCCTCCTACCCTCCTGTATCTCAGAATTGAGCTGCATGGTCGTAGGGTGGGTGACAGCTGCAGCTTCTGCCCCAACATAATTTTCCTTTCTACTGAGGTGGCATTTTTGCAGCTGGGATGTACAAAAGTAGTGGCATTTCTTAAGGCAGCAATTTTCTACCACTATGCTGTGGCCTATTGGTGTGTGCTGCAGGAATTTGGGGGGAGGGTTGTTTATTAGGGCCATTGGGCGATGTGAGCCACCCGCCAGTAGCGCCAGTCTGACAATTCTGCTGGCGGGCGACTCCCACACTCGACGGACGTAGCTGGGAGCTCTTATCTCTCCTCCTGGAGGCTCTCACAGATTTTTGTTGGTGGCGTGTCTTGAACTTATCAAGTTCACTGGTCTGCGGGCTTTACAAGACGGCAGCTCTCCCGACTGAGCCAGTCTTCTGCTCTTTACCCACCTGCCAAAGAAATGTATAGTAAAGGTATGGGCCAGATCACCACAGTTTTCCCCCTATCCCATGAATGGGTAAACCCCTGCAACGCAACATGCCCCAATGCCTGTGAACTCTATTAGGCATTTGGGGATCTGCCTTAAAGAAAAGCAAGATCTATCTCTTGAGATCAAAGCTCTACGAGCATCTACTTCCTACCATTTTTAATAGTTTTGATGAGGTAGTCTACAAGCTCTAAGCCAACTCTGTGACCATTGGCCTAACAGGGGAGTCACCCCTTTGGTATCTTACTAACCTGATCCTGCTTATAACCAACGTGCTTTCTCCAATAGGAAGACTGCCATCCCTAGTGAAAAGTACACATCTCCAACTGGTTAAGTACCTTAAACTCGGAAATTATTCAAACATAGGACACGAAAAGAACAGGTGGGCATTGCTCAATTCTGAGATCTCTTCTGGCCTGCTGTCTGATTGAAGAGAACTTATTAGCTGCCTATTATGTTTTAGTACTTCTGGAAAGTGGAAGGAAAAGCTCTGGTAGCATCACTCATCCAGGATCAGCTTTCTTTTCGACTGAGCTGAAAACACCCTCCATCCTCTTAGCATTGCCATAGCAACAGCAATTGTTGCCTAGTAGAATTATTGCAGATTCTACACTGCACAATTAAGTTAACATTAGCTTTCCAAGAACCCCCCCCCCATTTACTATACTAGCTAGAACCTTCCCTTATCTCCATAAATCCACAAGGGCACAGAACAATTTGGCATGAAAATCAGATCACACCCATTGACTTCACTAGAAATGGACATTGCAGGCAGATCAATGACCAGGGATCATGTTTGCAGGATGGCAGTTTCTTAAAAAGAACAGGAATGTTTCCTTGATCTGCACAGGATGGGTACAAAGTTCCTATACAAAGTTCCTATTCCTATACAGGATGGGTACAAAGTTCAATTTGAAGCATCACCTACAGTAGCAGAGCCGGTCCAAGACCTCCCGATGCCTGAGGCAGCGTGCCAAATGTTATCTCCCTTCTCCAAAGGTGTACCAGCCTCTACTCTCACTCTCCAGTGTTCTAGCTGGGCACTCTCCTCCCCCCACAATTCCTAGGTCCGCCTCTTCCTTTTACAACGCAGAGAGGCGAGGAGCAGTACAGGCCAGGAGGAGGGCAGAGATGGATGCTCCCCGCCAATCCGCTGCCTGGGGCGACGGCTTCAGTGCTCCAAGAGGGGCGCGTGTAATGATGTTTATCGGGGCAGGGGGCGTATACAACGATTTCTTCCTTGAAATGACTACAAACGTTACTTAACGTGGTTTCGAAAGCTTGATCTAAAACTGGGTCTCCGAGTAAAAACGTGTTTTGCTTTGCTTTTGATGGGATTATTTCCCAGGCCCCCCCCCCCTTGCAACACTGGTCGTGGGGTCGTCGTGCACTCTTCTTCGGTTCCAACCTCTCCGGCTCCCCGGCAGCGCAAAGATCCCTCCTCTTTCCTCCTGAGTGACAGCCGCAGAAGACTCCGCATGGCGGTGACGTCACCTGGGAAGGGAGGCCCGATGAACTGAGCGTGCGCGCGCAGGATGTCCGGCTGGAACGCCGGTGTCTCCTGGATCTTCTGCTCCTTCATCTCCCCCCCCCCCGCGCGTGACAAGGACAGCGGCATGGGCTTAAGTAGAAGTTCCGAAGCCGCTCTTGCGGGCGGCGGCCTGTGGCTCGGCCGGCTGAGTTCCTACGGGGTGGTGTCGAGCTCTGGACCAGGGCGCCGAAGGTCCAGAGTTCGGGGCCCGCCGATGGGAGTTCAGTCGGCTGTTACAGTCCCAGGCCGGCGGTTTTATTTCTCCTCCTGCTGCGGGGGGACGGACTGAGCTGCGGAGCTTAGAGGGAACGCTGACGGAGGCTGCTCCTTTAAGGAGATTCCCTTTGCAGTTGAGGGGGAGCCTGGGAGGCGTTCAGTCCCCTATTGGGACAGGTTGCTCACTTGCAACACTCTGGGGTCCGGGATCCCAGCCTAGATGCGTCGTTCCAAGACAGACTTGGACAAGACAAGAAATAATGCTTTGGTAGCGTTTTGTACCTGTTACAGTTTCTGAACATTCTTCAAGGGCAACCCCGTGCAGAGTATGTTGTAGTAGCCTACTGGGATGAAAGTCTTGTCTGTGGCTTCCGATCACTGGCCACCAGATGTCAGGACAACAGCACTAAAAACTAGCCAACACTACTTTTATTGTACTGTACAGGCAAATTCACTGATTTTGCCTCCCATACAGGACCAGTGTGTAATGAATAGTCTAATTTAAGCAAGGCATCAGTCAGAGTGCCTGTGGATCAGTGACTACAGGTAATTAAACATACAAAAAGCCCCATCAGCATTTGCCCTTGGGTCAAAAATGAGGAGCCGGCCCTATGATGTGGTGGGTCAATGCAACGCGAGCGCAATAAAGCTTTTCATCACAGTGGACCTGGTTTGGGTGTCTCTTCTTGCCCGAAACTCGTGATGATGTCGGAGTTTCCTCTCTGGCAAAGTTCTGGGGTGTGCTGAAGATCCTTTGCCATGAGAGTAAGAGCCGAAGTGCTCCGCACCTGGGGAAATGGGAGGGAAGTGCCAAATGTCCATTGCCTTGCTTAAATTAGACTATTCATTACACACTGGTCCTGTATGGGAGGCAAATGCCAAATTTCCCCACCTGGGGAAATGCTTCCCTCCTTGGCCTCTGGGCAACCCACAAGCTGAGCATTAGAGCACGTTTTCCCCTCCTGCCGTTGTGCTCCTCCTGCCGCCAACTGGTATTCAGAGAGAGACTGCCTCTGAGCAGGGAGGCTTCACAGAGCCATGATGCCTAACCTTAAAGGTGATGAATGATACATTCCAGCCCTGCCTCTGTGATTCCAGTACCCACATCTTGCATTCCAACCCCCAGACTTCCAGGTCAAGAGTGTTGGGCGGAACCAGGACTGACGAGCTGCTCAATCTTTCCCACGTGACGGAATTCGAACTCGCCAACGCCTGTTGGCTGTGGGACCACCGTAAAAAGCCGTCCTGCAAAGCAAAGTCCAATTAAAATGCTTCTATCTTCTCCCGTGCCTGTTGCTTTTAGTCCTGGGTGGGTAAACAGGGAGTGGTGCATTTTAAAGACTGGGACTCCCACCCACCCCCGTTTGAAAACCCACCTCACCGGGAGGATGCGTCCTGCAATTGCACAATGCAAGAAATTACGAAATGGATTCATTTTGATTTATTTTTTTAATCCCACCAAGTTCGTCATCTCCCACCCAAGGTGGCTCCTACACACACAGAAGACCACTATTTTTAAAATGAGTAACATCTTTTAATTGTTTTTAAAATGGGGGGGGGGAATCTTACAAACTGTCTGTTTTGAATAAAAAAACTGCTTTGACTTGTCCCTGGAAAGTGTTTCTTGTGGGAGGGAGTTCAGTAAAAAAAAAGGGTTGCGTTGAGAAAGGCCTGCTTCTGTAGATGATGTTTGGCCATGTGCAAAGGTCTGTCCTAAAGCCCACATGCAGAGGCGGGATCTGAAATATCTCAGCAGGAATATTCTCTGAACCAAACTATGGAGCCGTGATGCTGGGCAAGGGAAGCTAAAAGATGCTCTGGATGGAATCTCTGGAGTGTTGGCTACTGATTGGCTCCCTGCTTGTTGCCATGGCAGCAAGTATGCAACATCTTTCCCAGTGATGTCGGCTTCATGGCCCCACAGAACTCCGTGACACAGACCTTGCTGGGTTCTTTCTCTGTCCCACAGCAGCTGCAGAAGAGGAGGTTGGCCATGCTTTTATTCTTCAGTTATGTGATGATGGAAATATTCTAATCCGCTTCCCCTCTTTACACCCACGGCAGACCGCTTGCTAGCTTACTTGGCTAGTTAAAACACACGAGGCACAGGCAGATTGAAGTTGCAAAAAGAAGAAGAGTTTTACTTACAGTTTCATTCATATGTACATAGCGTCTGACCATCAATCAGAGGTGCATCCTAGACTTAATATAGAGCCCCCCTAGAGCTGGAACTCCCTGCATGGGGTTAGCTGCAAGATGGCCGATGGGCTGCAGGAGCAGCGATGGCATCATCTCACCTAGTCTAGCATCAGAAGAGAAGAGACTGAGAGAAGGGAGAAGAAGGAGGAAACTGGGTCTGGGGGCCACGCCCCTTCCTTAAGACAATGAGGGGTCAAAGACAAGAGGGTCTACCCCTCTTGTCTACCTACACCTAGGTACTTAGGTGATCAAACAACACACACACACCCTCCAGCATACGGAAGTTGCCCAATTTCCCAACATTATGAACTCTGGTTTCTGGGATACGTCAGCAGTGCCACTTTGTGGCGGGATACTGGTAAAAACCTTCTGCAGCTGCCTGTGCTTGTCAGCGTGGAGCCCTAAAATTAAGTTTCCACGATCTCCCCTTCTTTCTTTTGGTCAGGGCCTGTGCAAAATGGAGATTTAGGGAGGCGGAGCCAGTGTAAAATGACCGATTCTCCATCAATGTACATTTTTTCGTTCTTTATACTCTGTGTCAGTAAGTACTCTGCTTAATGTTCTGTCCATGCTGCAAACAAGGCTGGGCTGGGATTTGAACCTGGGACCAAGGAATTGGACACACAAAAAATTCAAACTAAGGGGCAGAACATTTGGAGTTACTTAGCTCAGTCGGAGTTACCAGTAGCATGAGAGTGAACTTTTGCCTGCTCCTGATGGTTAAACTTAAGTGTCAGACTTGGAGCAGAGAGATGTGTTCAAATCCCCCACTCTGCCACAAAGTTCAGTAGGTGACTGTGGTGCCAGTTGCGCCCTCTGGGTCTAACCTACCCTATGGGGTTGTTGTGAGGACAAAGGAGGGGGGAGAGAGCCTTTGAGGCCATCTGGAGCTCCTTGGGGAAAGGGTAGGAGAAGACAATGAGGATGGGGTAGTTTGACTAGAGGGGGATCAGTGCAGTTGCCAACAATCTGCATTGCATGCAGAAGGTCCCAGGTTCGATCTCTACCAGCATTACCAGGTAGGACTGGGCAAGACCCCACTGAAGTTCTGGACAGCTGCTGCCAGTCCGTGTTCACGGTGCTGAGATAGACAGCTTCAGAGCCTGACTCAGTAGGAAGCAGCAGCTTAGTGTGATTCGTGGACCTTGTCCAGTTGCTGGGCAATCTTATCCTGCTTCGTGCTCTTCTCCCTGCGTGCAATGCTACGCGCACCTACCTGCCTGGGAGTAAACCCAGCTGAGAACAGTGGCACGAACTTCTGCACATGCATGCATAGGATTGCACTGCAAATCCTCCCCATTATCCCAATTGGGAGGCTGGCGGGGTCCACAAAGGTAAGGCGGTGCGTTGGGGAGGGGAGTAGGCTGGCGTCTAAGGCCCCCCACCCACCTCCGTGTCTTACTCTCTGCAGGCGAAGCGGGTTTCCACTGGAACAGCTGGCAGCCCTGGGTTTGCATGTGTGACTTGCACAAGCAGGCCTGCATCCGGCACTTTGTGGTCTGGGCAGCGTATGTCTCCTTGGATTTGAAGGCCAGCGACTACTGGCAGGAGCAGGCCTGCTCGCTGGAGGACTGTGGCGTCGTGTGCATGCCCGAGGAGTGCCCAGGCAGGGCCCAGAAGTCCGGCTTCTTCCCGCAGTTGAAGAAACTCTTGCCACCCTCTGTGCCCCCCAATCTCAAGATCCCGCTTCCGTCCCGGCTGGGCTTCCCATCCTACGAGAACCTTCCCATGCTGGACGATGCTGGAGAGAACTGAGCCTACCGCGGCTGCAGAGGCGTCTGGGCAGCGAGGACGATGGCGACTCGGGCTTTGGTCCGACGGGGCGATGAACACGGCCGTGTTCCAAAGAGCGAAAAGGACACTGAGGGGTGATGAGGAGCCTGCCGCTGCCTGGGTTGCTGTCAGTCCTGGAGGGAGGGCAGCTATCTGGCCTCTGGCCAGGGGCTCCAGAGCAGTTGCTCCAGCTTGACACAATAAAGGTGAATCGCACTGCAGTCGTCTTCTTGCTTGCTTGCCTGGACCAGCTCTGTGGTGGTAGCCAGATGGGAGAATCAGTCCCATCACTGGGTTTCCGGGAAAGCCAAGCTCTGAGCCGCGAGGAGCTCGGTTTGGGGCTGTATTCCTGCGGAGCTTAGAGGGAACGCTGACGGAGGCTGCTCCTTTAAGGAGAGTCCCTTTGCAGTAGAGGGGGAGCCTGGGAGGCGTTCAGTCCCCTATTGGGACAGGTTGCTCACTTGCAACACTCTGGGGTCCGGGATCCCAGCCTAGATGCGTCGTTCCAAGACAGACTTGGACAAGACAAGAAATAATGCTTTGGTAGCGTTTTGTACCTGTTACAGTTTCTGAACACTCTTCAAGGGCAGCCCCGTGCAGAGTATGTTGTAGTAGCCTACTGGGATGAAAGTCTTGTCTGTGGCTTCCGATCACTGGCCACCAGATGTCAGGACAACAGCACTAAAAACTAGCCAACACTACTTTTTCAAAGTATTGTACTGTACAGGCAAATTCACTGATTTTGCCTCCCATACAGGACCAGTGTGTAATGAATAGTCTAATTTAAGCAAGGCATCAGTCAGAGTGCCTGTGGATAAGTGACTAGGTAAAGGTAAAGGTATCCCTTGACAATTAAGTCCAGTCGTGTCCGACTCTAGGGAGCGGTGCTCATCTCCGTTTCAAAGCCGAAGAGCTAGCGCTGTCTGAAGACGTTTCCATGGTCATGTGGCCGGCATGACTCAACAACGAGGCGTATGGAACGCTGTTACCATCCCGCTAACGCGGTACCTATTAATCTACTTGCAATTTCTTGCTTTCGAACTGCTAGGTTGGCAGAAGCTGTGGCGTGGAATCGAACTGCCAACCTTTTATGGTTCAGTGGTTTAACCCACTGCGCCACCCGCTGGCTCGGATCAGTGACTACAGGTAATTAAACATATAAAAAGCCCCATCAGCTTAGCCTTTGGGTCAAAAATGAGGAGCCAGCCCTATGATGTGGTGGGTCAATGCAACGCGAGCGCAATAAAGCTTTTCATCACAGTGGACCTCGTTTGGGTGTCTCTTCTTGCCCGAAACTTGTGATGATGTCGGAGTTTCCTCTCTGGCAAAGTTCTGGGGTGTGCTGAAGATCCTTTGCCATGAGAGTAAGAGCCGAAGTGCTCCGCACCTGGGGAAATGGGAGGGAAGTGCCAAATGTCCACCCCAAGGCCCCCTTCCTACTCTACTCCTCCTTTGCTCCCTACACACCTGATGACCACACAGTGTTGCCAGTATGTCCCTGAGGTGGAAGAGGGGATGGGCAAAAGAGGCAACTGCCAGAAGAGGTGCAAAGCCTAGTGGTTAGCGACAGCCCTTCCCACCCTCACTCTTCCTGCTCCTCCTCCCCCCATTGGTTGGCATGCAAGTGGTGGGGGTTTGGAAGGATTCCGTGGCCACAAACAAGGCGCTTTGCTTTGCAAACCTGGACAACACTCAAAAACCCTTCTTGGAGAACTGCCCTTTTCCTCCTGTTAAATTGTTCTCCATTGAGGGAGCAACATTGCACATGAAAGAGGCCGGTCACATGCAGCGTGAACCATGTCCGAACCAGTGGCCTGGCAAGGAACATGTGCTCCTTGGTCACAGATGGAGCTATCGACCTGCCCCAATTCCAGCAGGTGGAGGCATCCCACGTTATGAGGGATGTGGGAACTGGGAAGGGACCCAGTAGAAACCGGGAGTGGGGGGGGGGGAGGTGGTCCTGTTTATTCAAGGAGGAGGAAGCTCCAGATTTGACAGGTGAGGAGCTGCCCTCCAGACAGCAGAACCTTGAAGACCCCAGAGGAGCCCTGGCCATTGTGGAGGCAGCAGCCTGGGGACATGGCCTCCCTTTGTGACATCACCTGACAGTTGCTGGGGGGGGCCCTGTATAAATAGCAGGGACCTGGAGAGGCTCAGTGTGGGTGTAGTAGTGGTGGTTGGAGTTGTAGTGGTGGTTGGAGCGTGGAGAAGGAGCAGAGGAGGTTTTATTTTTTGTGATTTCTGATTGTGCGTGAAAGGAGGAGTGAGAGGCCGAGCGAAAGGAAGAGCGAGAGGTGGACGAGTGAGGCGTGTGGTGTGAAAGGTGTGTGGAGTGTGAGAGGAGTTTTGCCTTTTTTGTTTTCTTTTTTAATCTCTTTATTTTCTTTGATTTATTTTTTTTTATTTCTTTGATTTGTGTGTGTGTGTACTTATTTTATTTGTTTTTGTTTTTTATTTTTATTATTTATTTTTGATACATTTCTTTTGGGTTTTTCCTCTTTTCATTTTATTTGGGGCTTTTGGGGAAGGACTTTTTTTTCTTAGGGTTAGGGAGGGATCTTTCTTTTTTCTTTTCTTTAGGGGCCTTGGGGGGAGGGACACGTTTTGGGAGGGGTGGGATCTTTTGGGGAGAAGATAGAGAGGATGGCTAGGAATAGTGTGAGGGAGGGTGCGATACAGTACTGGAAAACTGCAAAAGTGTAAGTTGGTTTTTTTGCAGCCCCCCATAATAAGACCTCAGGACAGACCCCAGGGACCCCCCCCTCCACAGCCAGGGCTGGGTCCTCCTGGCGATGACGTCTTCGCTCCTGCTGCTCTGGGAGAAGTCCAGGCGCTGCCCTCCACCCCAGCCCCCTCAGCGACACCTCTAGTGACGCGCCTGTCCAATCTCCTCCCAATAATCGAGGGAGGGAGAGATCCTGCAGAGGGGGCCACTCTTCCAATCAATGGCAACCGATGCGGGGGGGGGGTTGAGTGGTCACCCATCCTTTGGGGTGGAGAGGGAGACTGTCTAGAAACGGGGGTGAATCCAGAGTCGCCTCCGCCTTTCTCACCAGCTTCTCCCCTCTCTCCTCCAGGCTTTGCTGCTGCTGCTGCTGCTGCCCTGCGCGTAGCAGGGGGCGCATCGCTCCGGCAGATGGAGCCCCACGCGTCAGGGGGTGGCAGAGGCTCCTCCGCTGGTTGCACAGGGGCAAAGTGACGGAGTCGCCACCGCCGCCGCCGCCTCCTCCCAGCCTGCCGTGCGCAGCGGGCACGCAGGCTGGTGCTGCTGCTGCAACACCTGCGCCACAGCTCGCTGTGGCACCAGCACACAAAGGTAAAGGTCCAAAGGTAAAGAGGTGCCCCAGGCTCAGGGGGCCTTCAAAGAAAGGCAGCGAGGGAGGAGGACAAGCTGCATTTGGGAGGGAGGAGGGTTGACTGGGCACAGCCAGGGCAAGAAGGGGCTCCGAAAGGCGCTTTTCTGCGCCCAGTTTCTAAGTTCTGCACAACCAGCTTCCTGCCCATGTCACAACCACAGAGTCTGGTTGTGCTTGGAGCTCAAGCATGAGGCTGGACCCACGATTAAGAGCGTGTGGACCCCACCCCACCCCGAGAACGGGTGCCAGGCCTTTTCTCTGCCAATCGCGAACCAAGCCCAGCAGTGAGGTCCAACCAAGGCTTTGTCTCTCTTCCTTCTCCCTCAGATGACTCGGATTCCTACAGCTGGTTGGACGCCACGACCCAGGTAACTTCAGTCTCCCTCCGGCGGCCAGGAGGCCTGCTGGGGCTGTAGCGACCTGCTCCCTCCTTCCTTCCGCGCTGGGGCCCCAGCGGCTTGTCTTCCTCAGGGAGACGGGAACCAGTCTTGCAGGGGGGGGGGGTCTGGGCTGGCAGGAGAGCTGGCCTCGCTTTGTCCACAAGCAGCGGCACTGGGGCCTCCTCTTCTCCAAGGGGGGGGGTCGTCCCTCCTTCCTTTCCTTCTCATCTGTTGCCTTCTCCCTAGGAATCAATGACCCTGGGCCAGCTGCTCTGTCAGCGTCTGGCAGAGATGCCCACCACGGCCAGGCTGCTGCAGCTTCTGAGGGTGAGTGTCTTGTCGAAACGCTGGCTGGGGAATGGAGAGGCTGGCAGGAGAGATGCCCGCTGCCTGGCCCACCTGGGCACGAGGCTGGACTGGCGGACAGTTTCCGGGGGTGCTGGTATTCGTCTGGCTGGCCCCACTGCCTGCAGCACGACTCCGAGGGCGGGAATGAAGAGAGGCTGCAGTCCAGTGCCCTCGGGCTAAGATGCCACTCTGTCCCGCAGGAACTAAGGGCGCTCTGGCGTTGCAACCGGGAGCAAGCCGTGGCCAGTTGCACGGAGGTGCTTACCTTGGCCGCCAGCCTACCACACGTGAACGTAAGTCTCTCACCCGCTGCCGCCACGGCTGCCTCTGCCCCCTCCTGTCCCCACCGGGAGGAAATGAAGAAGAGCTCAGAGTGGCAGTTGGTCTGCCTGGCTGGAGGGGGGGGGTCTTTCCAGTGGGGCACATGAAGGACCCCCATGGATGGCAACAACGGCAGAGATGGGGAGAGGCTGTTGCATCACCCCCCCAGCCTCCCCATTAGCCGGGTCCCACCTTTTGGACTCCCCCACTTGGCCTTGAGTGGGACCCTCTGGTCGTGTTGTTGTTGACCACCTGAGCATCAAGTGTGTCACAGAGAGGCGGGATGGAGATGGGGACTCAATGACAGGTGATGTTGATGATGATGATGTTACCCCTACAGCTCCAAGCAGTCGAAGAGCTGGTGCCCCCGGAGATCAGAGTCATCTGGATCAGAGAGGAAGCGGGCCCCTCCTCCTCTCCAGATGGTATGTTCCATTTCCAAGGGAGGGCAGGGCCACCCCCTCCCTTGTCCAAGGGGTCCGCAAGTTTGCTCTCTCATTTCTGAGGCAGACCTCCGGGGGGGCGGGGGGGGGAAGAGGTCTCAAAACCCAGAACCTGCCTCCTTAGGGGATGATCCTGTGGGAACACCCTGGCTCTGACTACTTTCCGAAGTCCAATCAGTCAGATTAACTCTCCTTTCTCTTCTCTTCCATCCAGATGATCTCCTTGTGGAAGATCTAGAGGAGTGAGGAGGAGGAGGAGGAGGAGGAGGAGGAGAACGACAAAAGTCAAAGTTGTGGCCCCCCATTTTCTAGCCAATCCCCCAGCTGCAGCCCTGACTTACTACAATTTGGCTTGTCTCAAGTGACACAAGGAAGGAGTTGCTGCTTCCAGCAGGGAAGATGCAGGAGGACCTCAGACCTGGTGCGGCCGGCAGGATCAGGCCCTGCTCTCCTCCCTCTCCGTCCCAGAAAGCAGCAGCCCTCTGCAGCCCCAAAGCCAGAAGAGGGGCCCAGGCCAGAGGGAGCGTCAAACACTGGCTTGGCTAGAGGCCCGCCCTGGCTGGAGAAAGAAGACCGTTCGGGCAGCCCCTTCTTCCCCACCTTCCCAGAGACTGTCCTCAGGGGATGAGTGGAAAATCCAGACAGCCAGGAAGACGAAAAACGGGAAGGAAGAGAAGGTGGGGAAAGAGGAGGCAAGAAGCAGGCAGATGGAGAAGAAGTGGCTGGAAGGAGAAGAACAAGGAGGAAAGAGAAAAAAATCAAGAGTTCAGAAAAAAGAAGACCAAGGCTGGAAAAAGCTGGTCAGAGAAAGAGAATGGAAAAATGTGTTCGAAAAAAGAAAAAGAAAAGGCAAGAGGACAGAGAGGCAGAGGTGGAAAGGGAAAAGGAAGACTTGGAAAGCAGACAATGCTGGCAGGAGAAGAAGACAATGGTGGCGGAAGAAAGACATGAGGGAGGGGGTGCTCAGGGGGGAGCAGCCCAAGATTCTGGGACCTGAACGTCGCCCCCCCAAATGTCCCCCCCTCGTCTCCCAGCCCCTTGCCTGGTGGATCTTCTCTCCTGCCTCAACTCAACCAGGTCTTCTGCAAGTCCTCCTGCTACCACTGGCCCTTCCTTGTGTCACTCACCGGTGGGCTGCTCCAGCTGGGGGCGGGGTCCAGGATGGCTAGGAGGAGCCTGGCTCCTAACAACCGGCAGGACTCCTCCCTCCTCCTCCCAACTTCCTCCCTGAGGTCTTCTGGCGGCACCTGCTTCGGCTGCTTCGGCTGGCGGCTTCCTCCCCTACGCCTGGCTCTGCTCCCGGTGCTGGCTTCCAGCTTGACTCCTGGCTTCCGGCTCGACTCCTGGCTTCCTTCCGTGCTGCTTCCCGGCTTGCTTCCTGGTCCTGGCTGTGGGCTTCGTTCCTGGTGCCTGTCTGGTGTCCCAGTCGGTCGTCCTGGTTTGACTCCTGGCATTCTGGCTGCATCATTTCTGGCTCCTGCCTGCCACTCCCACGTTGGCTGCCTGCCCACAGCTTGGCGCTCGCACTGTGGCGTCACGGCGTGGGTCTCTCTTCGTGGGATCCTACTGCCGCCAGTAATGTAGTCAAGTCTTTGTCTCCAAATTTCAAGTCGAGTCTCAAGTCTGGGAGCCAACTTGCCAACTTGCAAGCTACATCAGTGGCTAAAATCGGCCAAGGACAACAGGTCACCGCTCAGAACTCAGACTCAGACCTCCCAGTGTTTCTCAGATCCAATCAGTCACAAGACTAGAGAGAAAGCAAAACTACCAGCAGCTTGCCGAAGGCACAGCGATGTGGCATCTTTGGAAATAAATTCTTTTGCCTTTGGCTACAGATCTGTCTTTGCGCATGAAATTACTCCCCGAGTTGCCAATGGAAACTCCCCCCCCTGCTGCTTAAAGTTGTCTGTGTGTGGGGGGACCAGGATCAGAATTGCACCAGGGGGGCGAGCATTCCCCCCACTTCCTCCTGCTGTGGTTTTGCAACTGCTGCACCCCTCTCCCCCCCCCCCACTGGCTATTATAAATAGGCTTACCATATCCAAAGGGGGACAGGGTGGCTACACCTCTAACCATTGTAAAAAGAGGGAATTTGGGCAGGTGCAGCTCATAATGGAAGGGTGCAACAAGCTGCACCTGCCCAAATTCCCTCTTTTTACAATGGTTAAAGGTGTAGGCACCCTGTCCCCCTTTGGATATGGTAAGCCTAGTTATAAATGAAGTCACCCACCCATGGGGGGCCACACAATGCATGTCTAATCCGCCCTTCAGGCTCACATAAAGGTGAATCAGAGTGAGAGGTCTTGCTGAGGATTCTGGGGGAGGCAGCCAGCAAAACCCCTCCCTCCCCGTGGTTCCTCGGAAGGGAGGGAGCCAGGCGTAACTGGCCCTCCCGGTGCCTGGAGCAAAGGAGGGTTGGGGGCGGCCGTAACCGGAAGTGACGTGACGGTCATGACGCTTCCCTCCCCCTATTTTAACCCAAGTCAAAGTCTGCCGCCTCGCGGAATTTTGGGAGGGGCGCATAGTTCCTGGGGGGCGCGCAAGATTGAATGTCTGCGGTTTGGGGGACGAGGGGACTCTCCCCCACCCGCCCTGCCTGCAGCTCAGTCACTGAGTCACGGTGAGCTGCGTCCACCTCCGAAACTTGCCTTTCAAGTTCCGACCGGTAGAGCTTTTTTTGGCGGCGGCGGCGCTTGTTGGACATTTCAATGGGCCTGGGGGCAGCTGGCACGCAGCGCCGTGTCTGCATAGGCAAATCTCGCTCCGGCTCCGCTCTGCTGCTGCTTGTCTGTTGGTCGGGCTGGGGGCGCTCCGTCCTGTTTACGCTGAAGCGACCTTTTTGTCTCCTTCTGGTGTCAATTTTGGAGAATTCCACTCCCTTTCATTATATGACCAAAGGAGGCAGGCAGAGGAAATCACTGCGTGTCACCCAGCAAGCATTGTGGGGGAGGGGTGAAATGCAAAATATGTTCCTTACTGGACAGCCATGGGGGGGGCGCCCACCTCCACTGCTCTTCCTTCTACTCCCACCCCTGGATCAGAAAAAAGGGGGGGACAGAGCGGAAAAGGGAGTGTGGAGGAGAGGAAGAGTGGGGGGCTAGACTAGCATCTCTGACTCCTGCCCTCCGCACTTCCTCTTCCTGTCTGACCCCCTCTGCCTTTTCCAACCTGGGCCGCAGGGGAAGCAGAGGGGGGGGTTGCTTCTCTACCAGGTAGAGAGGGAGCATTTGGGAACCCAACTCAGGGCCGGTTTTTCTGACTATGATGCCCCCAGGGTCTGTCCGGCCCTTCTTCTTCCAGAGAGTTTGCAGCAGCAGAGCAGATTCTCCCCCCTTTATCCTCTCAACGACCCGGCGAGGTAGGCTAGACTGAGAGAGTCACTGGCCAGAGAGCTTCGTGGCTGAGTGAGGATACAAACCCGAGACACCCTGGCGGCCCTGGACTGACTGCACCTGTGTGAAAGCAGTTTGTGAATATTGGTGATGATGATGATGGTGTAGCAGACAGAGAGGAAGAGGAGGAGGAGGACTGTGGGGTTGCTGCTTGCAGGCTTCTCAGAAGAATCGACTTGGCCGCTGCTGGAAACGGGATGCTGGACTAGGCAGGAGTTTGGCTCGACGAAGCAACAGCCACCAGTCTTGATCATAGTCTCAGGAAATAGCGAAGATTCTTGGAAAGCAGCAGCAGCGTTTGATTGGGGCCACATTTATTTACTGTATTTATATCCTGCCTTTCTCATCATCAGATTTTCATCGAGGCAGCTTACATAGGCAGGCTATCTTTACACCTGATAAGGGTCTTTACAATATTGTTCTATTCCTATATAGAACCTTCAATGCTAGTTCTGCCCTCCTTCTGGCTTGCGCTTTGCACTTCCAAGCTTCAGCAGTTCACCCTCGGACGGTTGTCTCTAGCTGACTACTCCTCATTCCACCCTCTCACGATGCCTTCTCAGTGTCTTTGCGAGGTTTGTCAGCAGCTTCCGTCTCCCATCCAAGTGGGAATCGAGGTCAACCCTTCTTAGCTTCTTCAGGCAGGGCACCTGCTCAAACCTCCAGGCCATTCATCTCTCTTGCCTTCTCTTTGTGAGTCGGTTTGGTGCCACCCGGACCTGCCGCTTTCAAATCCCCACTCCTCCAGCGATGAATGAGCTGCTCACTGGCCGATGTTCTGAAGTTACAAACAAAACAGAACCATGATATAAAAATCGCTCTTTTTTTTTAAAGGGGCGTTGTTGGTGGTATTTTCCCCACTGACAGAAAAGAAAAGTAGACACAAACTCTTTCACTTCCACAGATATCAGGACGACGCGCTCGCAAGCAACTCGGAGAGGCGCCTTCTTGCCCGCTCTCGTGCCAGGCAGACAGGGAAAGGGCCGCTGCCCTTTTCCCTCTAGCTCCCCGTCCTGTGGGCAGCAGCTCTACAGTGGATCGGAGCTTCTCTGCACAGGGGCAGTGTACCTCTGGACGGGGACCACCGCCAGGGAGCCCCTTCTTCCTCCAGGCAGCCAGTCAACCCTCCACCCAAATTGGAGAGCGAGAGCCCCCTCCCAAGGCACGCTCACTCAATTAGGCAGGCCGGTTTACCATTTACCATTGTGGCCATTTACCCTCTCAGCAAGTTGGATGCGGATTAGAGCCTCTGTCAGTCTCTTTTCAAAATCCTGACAGCTACTGGGAAGAATCAGTTATGATCGAATGACTGGAACTGGGAAGGAGGGGGCATCTGTTAATATTTTGATAAAGAAACTTGGAGCTCTAGTGTCAGTGAAGAGCAGCAGACTGAAACATTCTGAGGCTTCTGGAAATTAAAATGGTGAAACAAACCTTTTGTATGCATTTTTTGCAGGGGGAATTGGAGCTGGCCCATTTCCATCCATTCTACTTAAATTTGATGAACTGCACTGTGGTCAAAGAGGAGGAGGAGGAGCAGTGCAGGCCAGGAGGAGGGCAGCGATGGAAGCTCCCCGCCAATCCGCTGCCTGGGGCGACCAATTCAGTGCTCCAAGAGGGGCGCGTGCAATCATGTCTATCTGGGCTGGGGGCGTATGCAACGATTTATTCCTTGAAATGACCACAAACGTTCCTTAACGTGGTTTAGAAAGCTTGAAGTAAAACTGGGTGTCCGAGTAAAAACGTGTTTTGCTTTGCTTTTGATAAGATTATCTCGCAGCCCCCCCCCCTTGGGACGCAGGTCGTGTGGTGTCGTCGTCGTCGTGCACTCTTCTTCGGTTCCGACCTCTCCGGCTCCCCGGCAGCGGCAAAGATCCCACCTCTTTCCTCCTGAGTGACAGCCGCAGAAGCCTCTGCATGGCGGTGACGTCACCTGGGAAGGGAGGCCCGCTGAACTGAGCGTGCGCGCGCAGGATGTCCGGCTGGAACGCCGGTGTCTCCTGGATCTTCTGCTCCTTCAGCCCCCCCCCCCGCGCGTGACAAGGACAGCGGCATGGGCTTAAGTAGAAGTTCCGAAGCCGCTCTTGCGGGCGGCGGCCTGTGGCTCGGCCGGCTGAGTTCCTACGGAGTGGTGTCGAGCTCTGGACCAGGGCGCCGAAGGTCCAGAGTTCGGGGCCCGCCGATGGGAGCTCAGTCGGCTGTTGCAGTCCCAGGTCGGCGGTTTTTTTTTTCTCCTGCTGCGGGGGACGGACTGAGCTGCCCCCAGTCTGCCCGCAAGCCCCCTCGGGCAGCGGCCATCGCTGCTGCTGCTGCAGGCGGCTCTGCGAACGAAGCGCGCTCCTCCGCTGCTACTGCCAGCGGACCCGGACCTCCCCCGCGAGCAAGGCTACAACGTGCGCAGGAGCGAGACCTATTGCGGGCTCGCAAGAAACTCGGAGAGGCGCCTTCTTGCCCGCGCTCGTGCCAGGCAGACAGGGAAAGGGCCGCTGCCCTTTTCCCTCTTGCTCCCCGTCCCGTGGGCAGCAGCAGCAGCTCTACAGTGGATCGGAGCTTCTCTGCACAGGGGCAGTGTACCTCTGGACGGGGACCACCGCCAGGGAACCCCTTCTTCCTCCAGGCAGCCAGTCAGCCCTCCACCCAAATTGGAGAGCGAGAGCCCCCTCCCAAGGCACGCTCACTCAATTAGGCAGGCCAGTTTACCATTTACCATTGTGGCCATTTACCCTCTCAGCAAGTTGGTTGCGGATTAGAGCCTCTGTCAGTCTCTTTCCAAAATCCTGACAGCTACTGGGAAGAATCAGTTATGATCGAATGACTGGACCTGGGAAGGAGGGGGCATCTGTTAATATTTTGATAAAGAAACTTGGAGCTCTAGTGTCAGTGAAGAGCAGCAGACTGGTACATTCTGAGGCTTCTGGAAATTAAAATGGTGAAACAAACCTTTTGTATGCATTTTTTGCAGGGGGAATTGGAGCTGGCCCATTTTCATCCATTCTACTTAAATATGATGAACTGCATTGTGGTCAAAGAGGAGGAGGAGGAGCAGTGCAGGCCAGGAGGAGGGCAGCGATGGAAGCTCCCCGCCAATCCGCTGCCTGAGGCGACCGTTTCAGTGCTCCAAAAGGGGCGCGTGTAATGATGTCTATCTGGGCTGGGGGCGTATGCAACGATTTATTCCTTGAAATGACTACAAACGTTCCTTAACGTGGTTTGGAAAGCTTGATGTAAAACTGGGTGTCCGAGTAAAAACGTGTTTTGCTTTGCTTTTGATAAGATTATCTCGCAGCCCCCCACCTTGGGACGCAGGTCGTGTGGTGTCGTCGTCGTCGTGCACTCTTCTTCGGTTCGACCTCTCCGGCTCCCCGGCAGCGGCAAAGATCCCACCTCTTTCCTCCTGAGTGACAGCCGCAGAAGCCTCTGCATGGCGGTGACGTCACCTGGGAAGGGAGGCCCGCTGAACTGAGCGTGCGCGCGCAGGATGTCCGGCTGGAACGCCGGTGTCTCCTGGATCTTCTGCTCCTTCATCTCCCCCCCCCCCGCGCGTGACAAGGACAGCGGCATGGGCTTAAGTAGAAGTTCCGAAGCCGCTCTTGCGGGCGGCGACCTGTGGCTCGGCCGGCTGAGTTCCTACGGGGTGGTGTCGAGCTCTGGACCAGGGCGCCGAAGGTCCAGAGTTCGGGGCCCGCCGATGGGAGTTCAGTCGGCTGTTGCAGTCCCAGGTCGGCGGTTTTTTTTTCTCCTGCTGCGGGGGACGGACTGAGCTGCCCCCAGTCTGCCCGCAAGCCCCCTCGGGCAGCGGCCATCGCTGCTGCTGCTGCAGGCGGCTCTGCGAACGAAGCGCGCTCCTCCGCTGCTACTGCCAGCGGACCCGGACCTCCCCCGCGAGCAAGGCTACAACGTGCGCAGGAGCGAGACCTATTGCGGGCTCGCAAGAAACTCGGAGAGGCGCCTTCTTGCCCGCGCTCGTGCCAGGCAGACAGGGAAAGGGCCGCTGCCCTTTTCCCTCTTGCTCCCCGTCCCGTGGGCAGCAGCAGCTCTACAGTGGATCGGAGCTTCTCTGCACAGGGGCAGTGTACCTCTGGACGGGGACCACCGCCAGGGAGCCCCTTCTTCCTCCAGGCAGCCAGTCAACCCTCCACCCAAATTGGAGAGCGAGAGCCCCCTCCCAAGGCACGCTCACTCAATTAGGCAGGCCAGTTTACCATTTACCATTGTGGCCATTTACCCTCTCAGCAAGTTGGATGCGGATTAGAGCCTCTGTCAGTCTCTTTCCAAAATCCTGACAGCTACTGGGAAGAATCAGTTATGATCGAATGACTGGACCTGGGAAGGAGGGGGCATCTGTTAATATTTTGATAAAGAAACTTGGAGCTCTAGTGTCAGTGAAGAGCAGCAGACTGGTACATTCTGAGGCTTCTGGAAATTAAAATGGTGAAACAAACCTTTTGTATGCATTTTTTGCAGGGGGAATTGGAGCTGGCCCATTTTCATCCATTCTACTTAAATATGATGAACTGCATTGTGGTCAGAGAGGAGGAGGAGGAGCAGTGCAGGCCAGGAGGAGGGCAGAGATGGAAGCTCCCCGCCAATCCGCTGCCTGAGGCGACCGTTTCAGTGCTCCAAAAGGGGCGCGTGTAATGATGTCTATCTGGGCTGGGGGCGTATGCAACGATTTATTCCTTGAAATGACTACAAACGTTCCTTAACGTGGTTTGGAAAGCTTGATGTAAAACTGGGTGTCCGAGTAAAAACGTGTTTTGCTTTGCTTTTGATAAGATTATCTCGCAGCCCCCCCCCCCTTGGGACGCAGGTCGTGTGGTGTCGTCGTCGTCGTGCACTCTTCTTCGGTTCCGACCTCTCCGGCTCCCCGGCAGCGGCAAAGATCCCACCTCTTTCCTCCTGAGTGACAGCCGCAGAAGCCTCTGCATGGCGGTGACGTCACCTGGGAAGGGAGGCCCGCTGAACTGAGCGTGCGCGCGCAGGATGTCCGGCTGGAACGCCGGTGTCTCCTGGATCTTCTGCTCCTTCATCTCCCCCCCCCCCCGCGCGTGACAAGGACAGCGGCATGGGCTTAAGTAGAAGTTCCGAAGCCGCTCTTGCGGGCGGCGGCCTGTGGCTCGGCCGGCTGAGTTCCTACGGGGCGGTGTCGAGCTCTGGACCAGGGCGCCGAAGGTCCAGAGTTCGGGGCCCGCCGATGGGAGTTCAGTCGGCTGTTGCAGTCCCAGGTCGGCGGTTTTTTTTTCTCCTGCTGCGGGGGACGGACTGAGCTGCCCCCAGTCTGCCCGCAAGCCCCCTCGGGCAGCGGCCATCGCTGCTGCTGCTGCAGGCGGCTCTGCGAACGAAGCGCGCTCCTCCGCTGCTACTGCCAGCGGACCCGGACCTCCCCCGCGAGCAAGGCTACAACGTGCGCAGGAGCGAGACCTATTGCGGGCTCGCAAGAAACTCGGAGAGGCGCCTTCTTGCCCGCGCTCGTGCCAGGCAGACAGGGAAAGGGCCGCTGCCCTTTTCCCTCTTGCTCCCCGTCCCGTGGGCAGCAGCAGCTCTACAGTGGATCGGAGCTTCTCTGCACAGGGGCAGTGTACCTCTGGACGGGGACCACCGCCAGGGAGCCCCTTCTTCCTCCAGGCAGCCAGTCAACCCTCCACCCAAATTGGAGAGCGAGAGCCCCCTCCCAAGGCACGCTCACTCAATTAGGCAGGCCAGTTTACCATTTACCATTGTGGCCATTTACCCTCTCAGCAAGTTGGATGCGGATTAGAGCCTCTGTCAGTCTCTTTCCAAAATCCTGACAGCTACTGGGAAGAATCAGTTATGATCGAATGACTGGACCTGGGAAGGAGGGGGCATCTGTTAATATTTTGATAAAGAAACTTGGAGCTCTAGTGTCAGTGAAGAGCAGCAGACTGGTACATTCTGAGGCTTCTGGAAATTAAAATGGTGAAACAAACCTTTTGTATGCATTTTTTGCAGGGGGAATTGGAGCTGGCTCATTTTCATCCATTCTACTTAAATATGATGAACTGCATTGTGGTCAAAGAGGAGGAGGAGGAGCAGTGCAGGCCAGGAGGAGGGCAGAGATGGAAGCTCCCCGCCAATCCGCTGCCTGAGGCGACCGTTTCAGTGCTCCAAAAGGGGCGCGTGTAATGATGTCTATCTGGGCTGGGGGCGTATGCAACGATTTATTCCTTGAAATGACTACAAACGTTCCTTAACGTGGTTTGGAAAGCTTGATGTAAAACTGGGTGTCCGAGTAAAAACGTGTTTTGCTTTGCTTTTGATAAGATTATCTCGCAGCCCCCCCCCCCCTTGGGACGCAGGTCGTGTGGTGTCGTCGTCGTCGTGCACTCTTCTTCGGTTCCGACCTCTCCGGCTCCCCGGCAGCGGCAAAGATCCCACCTCTTTCCTCCTGAGTGACAGCCGCAGAAGCCTCTGCATGGCGGTGACGTCACCTGGGAAGGGAGGCCCGCTGAACTGAGCGTGCGCGCGCAGGATGTCCGGCTGGAACGCCGGTGTCTCCTGGATCTTCTGCTCCTTCATCTCCCCCCCCCCCCGCGCGTGACAAGGACAGCGGCATGGGCTTAAGTAGAAGTTCCGAAGCCGCTCTTGCGGGCGGCGGCCTGTGGCTCGGCCGGCTGAGTTCCTACGGGGCGGTGTCGAGCTCTGGACCAGGGCGCCGAAGGTCCAGAGTTCGGGGCCCGCCGATGGGAGTTCAGTCGGCTGTTGCAGTCCCAGGTCGGCGGTTTTTTTTTCTCCTGCTGCGGGGGACGGACTGAGCTGCCCCCAGTCTGCCCGCAAGCCCCCTCGGGCAGCGGCCATCGCTGCTGCTGCTGCAGGCGGCTCTGCGAACGAAGCGCGCTCCTCCGCTGCTACTGCCAGCGGACCCGGACCTCCCCCGCGAGCAAGGCTACAACGTGCGCAGGAGCGAGACCTATTGCGGGCTCGCAAGAAACTCGGAGAGGCGCCTTCTTGCCCGCGCTCGTGCCAGGCAGACAGGGAAAGGGCCGCTGCCCTTTTCCCTCTTGCTCCCCGTCCCGTGGGCAGCAGCAGCTCTACAGTGGATCGGAGCTTCTCTGCACAGGGGCAGTGTACCTCTGGACGGGGACCACCGCCAGGGAGCCCCTTCTTCCTCCAGGCAGCCAGTCAACCCTCCACCCAAATTGGAGAGCGAGAGCCCCCTCCCAAGGCACGCTCACTCAATTAGGCAGGCCAGTTTACCATTTACCATTGTGGCCATTTACCCTCTCAGCAAGTTGGATGCGGATTAGAGCCTCTGTCAGTCTCTTTCCAAAATCCTGACAGCTACTGGGAAGAATCAGTTATGATCGAATGACTGGAACTGGGAGGGAAGGAGGGGGCATCTGTTAATATTTTGATAAAGAAACTTGGAGCTCTAGTGTCAGTGAAGAGCAGCAGACTGGTACATTCTGAGGCTTCTGGAAATTAAAATGGTGAAACAAACCTTTTGTATGCATTTTTTGCAGGGGGAATTGGAGCTGGCCCATTTTCATCCATTCTACTTAAATATGATGAACTGCATTGTGGTCAAAGAGGAGGAGGAGGAGCAGTGCAGGCCAGGAGGAGGGCAGAGATGGAAGCTCCCCGCCAATCCGCTGCCTGAGGCGACCGTTTCAGTGCTCCAAAAGGGGCGCGTGTAATGATGTCTATCTGGGCTGGGGGCGTATGCAACGATTTATTCCTTGAAATGACTACAAACGTTCCTTAACGTGGTTTGGAAAGCTTGATGTAAAACTGGGTGTCCGAGTAAAAACGTGTTTTGCTTTGCTTTTGATAAGATTATCTCGCAGCCCCCCCCCCCTTGGGACGCAGGTCGTGTGGTGTCGTCGTCGTCGTGCACTCTTCTTCGGTTCCGACCTCTCCGGCTCCCCGGCAGCGGCAAAGATCCCACCTCTTTCCTCCTGAGTGACAGCCGCAGAAGCCTCTGCATGGCGGTGACGTCACCTGGGAAGGGAGGCCCGCTGAACTGAGCGTGCGCGCGCAGGATGTCCGGCTGGAACGCCGGTGTCTCCTGGATCTTCTGCTCCTTCATCTCCCCCCCCCCGCGCGTGACAAGGACAGCGGCATGGGCTTAAGTAGAAGTTCCGAAGCCGCTCTTGCGGGCGGCGGCCTGTGGCTCGGCCGGCTGAGTTCCTACGGGGTGGTGTCGAGCTCTGGACCAGGGCGCCGAAGGTCCAGAGTTCGGGGCCCGCCGATGGGAGTTCAGTCGGCTGTTGCAGTCCCAGGTCGGCGGTTTTTTTTTCTCCTGCTGCGGGGGACGGACTGAGCTGCCCCCAGTCTGCCCGCAAGCCCCCTCGGGCAGCGGCCATCGCTGCTGCTGCTGCAGGCGGCTCTGCGAACGAAGCGCGCTCCTCCGCTGCTACTGCCAGCGGACCCGGACCTCCCCCGCGAGCAAGGCTACAACGTGCGCAGGAGCGAGACCTATTGCGGGCTCGCAAGAAACTCGGAGAGGCGCCTTCTTGCCCGCGCTCGTGCCAGGCAGACAGGGAAAGGGCCGCTGCCCTTTTCCCTCTTGCTCCCCGTCCCGTGGGCAGCAGCAGCTCTACAGTGGATCGGAGCTTCTCTGCACAGGGGCAGTGTACCTCTGGACGGGGACCACCGCCAGGGAGCCCCTTCTTCCTCCAGGCAGCCAGTCAGCCCTCCACCCAAATTGGAGAGCGAGAGCTCCCTCCCAAGGCACGCTCACTCAATTAGGCAGGCCAGTTTACCACACAGCATCTCGGGATTTAGGGTTATAATTTTTTTTCTCCAATTTATAATTATCAACTTGTAAAAATATGCCAGCAAAATCAGTAAAAACACACAAAATCTCATGTAAAAATTGGTAAAAACACAGGATCCAGGTAAAATCACTTAAAATCACCAGATAAAATTACAAAGGAGACTTTTAAAAAACTGTAGGCATGACGTTTCGTTTACTATTCCGTAAACTTTATCAAATGCAGGAAGCCTAAGTAGGCAAGAAGATGTTAACAGCCTCATCGCAATCTTGCCACTTAAAAAGGATTTTTGGCGCGTATCCTACTAACACATTTCACACCGGAAATCAAGCACTGTAATTGACCTTATTCTGCTGCCACCTAGTGGCGGCCTAGAAACTTGCACAAATAATCTACTTTCCTATCCTACAACTCTTATTTATTGCAGGAGTCCATACCCTATTAATAATAGACAATTCCTGCTTCCTATTCAGCACCTGAGAGCCATGTTTAAAAATTTCTATGGCCTCCAAATTTAATCTTGCTTTGTAATTGCTTTCATGCCCCAACTTCACAGTCTCTTCAAATTTTATTCCATGTCCTGACTCCATCTGATGCTGGGCCAGCGCTGATTTTTCAATTTGATTAAGACGACAAGCGCGTTCATGTTCCTTCAGCCTGGTATTTATAAACCGTTTAGTGGTGCCTATGTACACCATCCCACAGGTACATGGTACTTTGTAAATACCAGGTGCATTCAGTGGTGGTCTAGGATCTTTCGGATTTCTTAAAAGCTGGCTAATTTTATTTGTAGGTTTAAAAATTGCTTTAAAATTATATTTACCCATCACCCTTCCAATCTTGTCCGTGGTACCTTTGATATATGGCAAATATACTGGTGGTCTTTTTTCCTCATCTGTGATTAGTTTGGTTTCTTTCCCATTTTGTTTAATTTTGCTTTGTTTCTCCCATGCCTTATTAATTTGAGCTTCCGTATAACTATTATTCAATAATGTCTCAAATATCCTTGTTTTTTCTTGCGCAAGGGAGTTAACATCACAGATGTTCAAGGCCCTATATATCAAAGAAGTCATCACAGAGTTTTTCTGGCCAGGGTGATGATTGGATCTGCTATCAAGGTAGCGCCCAGTGTGTGTTGGTTTACGATATACACTACATGAGCATCTAAAATTTGTATCTCTAGTAATTAAAACATCTAAAAATGGCAGAATAAGGTCAATTACAGTGCTTGATTTCCGGTGTGAAATGTGTTAGTAGGATACGCGCCAAAAATCTTTTTTAAGTGGCAAGATTGCGATGAGGCTGTTAACATCTTCTTGCCTACTTAGGCTTCCTGCATTTGATAAAGTTTACGGAATAGTAAACGAAACGTCATGCCTACAGTTTTTTAAAAGTCTCCTTTGTAATTTTATCTGGTGATTTTAAGTGATTTTACCTGGATCCTGTGTTTTTACCAATTTTTACATGAGATTTTGTGTGTTTTTACTGATTTTGCTGGCATATTTTTACAAGTTGATAATTATAAATTGGAGAAAAAAATTTTATAACCCTAAATCCCGAGATGCTGTGTTCTATTTCTATTGTTGCGGGTTATAACAGTCTACGTTCTCTTCAGGCCAGTTTACCATTTACCATTGTGGCCATTTACCCTCTCAGCAAGTTGGATGCGGATTAGAGCCTCTGTCAGTCTCTTTCCAAAATCCTGACAGCTACTGGGAAGAATCAGTTATGATCGAATGACTGGAACTGGGAGGGAAGGAGGGGGCATCTGTTAATATTTTGATAAAGAAACTTGGAGCTCTAGTGTCAGTGAAGAGCAGCAGACTGGTACATTCTGAGGCTTCTGGAAATTAAAATGGTGAAACAAACCTTTTGTATGCATTTTTTGCAGGGGGAATTGGAGCTGGCCCATTTTCATCCATTCTACTTAAATATGATGAACTGCATTGTGGTCAAAGAGGAGGAGGAGGAGCAGTGCAGGCCAGGAGGAGGGCAGAGATTCCCCAGCAATCTGCTGCCTGAGGCGACTGGGGCAGGGGGCGCGCGTCACCCTAGTGACGCTGCTATATCGTGGCGCGGGGGGGCGACCTGGCTCCCCCCCCGCGTCGCCCTTCGGACGCTCCGAGGCCGGCCCTTCTGAGGCCCAGGCAACTCGTTCATCCGGGTATTTCCCGGGTTTTCGCGCATGCGCAGACCCGTTTTGAGGGCTTTTGGGATCGACGCGCTGCCTGGGCCTTCTTTTAGAAGGCCCTGGAGCGCCGACAGGGTTGGACGGTCCGAGGCCGGCTCCCGGGCCGGCCTCGGAGCGTCCGAAGTGTGTCGCGCGTCACGGAGGTGGCGCGCTCGGGGTTCGCGCATCACCCCGTGGCGCTCATCACCCGGGGGCGCCCTCCCCGCCATGCTCCAGCGACGCCCCTGCGTGTATGTATGCTTTCCCCCCCACTTATCTTGAATATGGAAGGCTTCCAGCGACAATCTTCTTCCTGCGCCCAGCGCGAACTCCGTAAAGCGCCCAGAAGTGCTTTCCAGAGTTTGCGCAGGCGCAGAACGTCAACTGGAAACTTCGTTCTGCAGGCGCAGAACAACAAAGTTTCCAGTCGATGTTCTGCGCCTGCACAAACTCTGGAAAGCGCTGCAAGGGGGTTACGGAGTTCGCGCCCGGGCGTAGGGAGAAGGTGTGCCGGCACAGGAAGAAGATCATCGCTGCAAGCCTTCCATATTCAATATAAGTGGGGGGGAAAGCATACATACACGAACACATGCCCCGTTAACACTTAAAAACCCCCGAAAACATTAAAAAAAACCCCAGAAAAATACGAAAAAACCTGTCAAGGGGGAGGAGGAAGCAGCTGGCATTTATTTTGGAAAAATGTGAATTAGTCTTTGTTGCGTTTGAGGAGGGGGTGTGTGCTTGGGGGTCCTGCCAGTGGGCCCTGAGAAACTGGGTCTCCAGGGCCTCTCTGGACTCCGCTTGGATGCAATGCTTTTCTTGCAGGGTCAGCATTCCCCGGTCCACCCTCCTCCCGGCCTACAAGCACAAAATCCATCGCAGGAAAAGCTACGAGCCGGCGGATGACCTGGCGTGCCGTTGCCCACAGTGAGTGACCAGCTTCGGGTTTGTCGGAGGACCGGAGTTCAAGGTGGTGGAAGGCAAGACCCTCCCCTCCTTGCTGTCTGATGTGATAGAAAAGTCCACGACTCCCTGGCAGAGGCCGTGGTGTGGGGCCGGATCCAGAGGGGGAGGTGGGAGGAGTTGCAATGGGTCACGCTGTGAGTGAGTGATGGGGTACAGTCCTGAGGCTCCCCACCCTTGTTACAACCATCTGATCGGCCCCACATGCCTCTCACGCTTCCACCCCCACTGCCCCCCCTCTCCCCACAGCACTGCCTGGCTGGGTGGGAGAACCCTATGCAGCCCTTCAGCCCCACGCTCAGCAGCCTGGACCTGCGCTCGTCTCTGGCCTCAAAGTCTCCCGGCCGCCGCCTGGGCAGGGTAAATGCGCAGAATGAACAACGGAGACAGGGAATTAGGAACTGCGCACGATTAATACAATGGTGGGATTTGGCTGGGTGGGTTGGGGGGGGGGCGTGGATCTAGGATTCTTCCCTGCACTAGACTCCAGTATTTGCAAGCCTCCTATATCAATAAAGCATTTTACCAGAACAAGACTTTAAAGGGGGGGGGAATAGCCCTCCTGGATTGGGGCACAGCAGGTCCTCTCATCCCGACTCCTGCTTCCCTCCTTGGCCTCTGGGCAACCCACAAGCTGAGCATTAGAGCACGTTTTCCCCTCCTGCCGTTGTGCTCCTCCTGCCGCCAACTGGTATTCAGAGAGAGACTGCCTCTGAGCAGGGAGGCTTCACAGAGCCATGATGCCTAACCTTAAAGGTGATGAATGATACATTCCAGCCCTGCCTCTGTGATTCCAGTACCCACATCTTGCATTCCAACCCCCAGACTTCCAGGTCAAGAGTGTTGGGCGGAACCAGGACTGACGAGCTGCTCAATCTTTCCCACGTGACGGAATTCGAACTCGCCAACGCCTGTTGGCTGTGGGACCACCGTAAAAAGCCGTCCTGCAAAGCAAAGTCCAATTAAAATGCTTCTATCTTCTCCCGTGCCTGTTGCTTTTAGTCCTGGGTGGGTAAACAGGGAGTGGTGCATTTTAAAGACTGGGACTCCCACCCACCCCCGTTTGAAAACCCACCTCACCGGGAGGATGCGTCCTGCAATTGCACAATGCAAGAAATTACGAAATGGATTCATTTTGATTTATTTTTTTAATCCCACCAAGTTCGTCATCTCCCACCCAAGGTGGCTCCTACACACACAGAAGACCACTATTTTTAAAATGAGTAACATCTTTTAATTGTTTTTAAAATGGGGGGGGGGAATCTTACAAACTGTCTGTTTTGAATAAAAAAACTGCTTTGACTTGTCCCTGGAAAGTGTTTCTTGTGGGAGGGAGTTCAGTAAAAAAAAAGGGTTGCGTTGAGAAAGGCCTGCTTCTGTAGATGATGTTTGGCCATGTGCAAAGGTCTGTCCTAAAGCCCACATGCAGAGGCGGGATCTGAAATATCTCAGCAGGAATATTCTCTGAACCAAACTATGGAGCCGTGATGCTGGGCAAGGGAAGCTAAAAGATGCTCTGGATGGAATCTCTGGAGTGTTGGCTACTGATTGGCTCCCTGCTTGTTGCCATGGCAGCAAGTATGCAACATCTTTCCCAGTGATGTCGGCTTCATGGCCCCACAGAACTCCGTGACACAGACCTTGCTGGGTTCTTTCTCTGTCCCACAGCAGCTGCAGAAGAGGAGGTTGGCCATGCTTTTATTCTTCAGTTATGTGATGATGGAAATATTCTAATCCGCTTCCCCTCTTTACACCCACGGCAGACCGCTTGCTAGCTTACTTGGCTAGTTAAAACACACGAGGCACAGGCAGATTGAAGTTGCAAAAAGAAGAAGAGTTTTACTTACAGTTTCATTCATATGTACATAGCGTCTGACCATCAATCAGAGGTGCATCCTAGACTTAATATAGAGCCCCCCTAGAGCTGGAACTCCCTGCATGGGGTTAGCTGCAAGATGGCCGATGGGCTGCAGGAGCAGCGATGGCATCATCTCACCTAGTCTAGCATCAGAAGAGAAGAGACTGAGAGAAGGGAGAAGAAGGAGGAAACTGGGTCTGGGGGCCACGCCCCTTCCTTAAGACAATGAGGGGTCAAAGACAAGAGGGTCTACCCCTCTTGTCTACCTACACCTAGGTACTTAGGTGATCAAACAACACACACACACCCTCCAGCATACGGAAGTTGCCCAATTTCCCAACATTATGAACTCTGGTTTCTGGGATACGTCAGCAGTGCCACTTTGTGGCGGGATACTGGTAAAAACCTTCTGCAGCTGCCTGTGCTTGTCAGCGTGGAGCCCTAAAATTAAGTTTCCACGATCTCCCCTTCTTTCTTTTGGTCAGGGCCTGTGCAAAATGGAGATTTAGGGAGGCGGAGCCAGTGTAAAATGACCGATTCTCCATCAATGTACATTTTTTCGTTCTTTATACTCTGTGTCAGTAAGTACTCTGCTTAATGTTCTGTCCATGCTGCAAACAAGGCTGGGCTGGGATTTGAACCTGGGACCAAGGAATTGGACACACAAAAAATTCAAACTAAGGGGCAGAACATTTGGAGTTACTTAGCTCAGTCGGAGTTACCAGTAGCATGAGAGTGAACTTTTGCCTGCTCCTGATGGTTAAACTTAAGTGTCAGACTTGGAGCAGAGAGATGTGTTCAAATCCCCCACTCTGCCACAAAGTTCAGTAGGTGACTGTGGTGCCAGTTGCGCCCTCTGGGTCTAACCTACCCTATGGGGTTGTTGTGAGGACAAAGGAGGGGGGAGAGAGCCTTTGAGGCCATCTGGAGCTCCTTGGGGAAAGGGTAGGAGAAGACAATGAGGATGGGGTAGTTTGACTAGAGGGGGATCAGTGCAGTTGCCAACAATCTGCATTGCATGCAGAAGGTCCCAGGTTCGATCTCTACCAGCATTACCAGGTAGGACTGGGCAAGACCCCACTGAAGTTCTGGACAGCTGCTGCCAGTCCGTGTTCACGGTGCTGAGATAGACAGCTTCAGAGCCTGACTCAGTAGGAAGCAGCAGCTTAGTGTGATTCGTGGACCTTGTCCAGTTGCTGGGCAATCTTATCCTGCTTCGTGCTCTTCTCCCTGCGTGCAATGCTACGCGCACCTACCTGCCTGGGAGTAAACCCAGCTGAGAACAGTGGCACGAACTTCTGCACATGCATGCATAGGATTGCACTGCAAATCCTCCCCATTATCCCAATTGGGAGGCTGGCGGGGTCCACAAAGGTAAGGCGGTGCGTTGGGGAGGGGAGTAGGCTGGCGTCTAAGGCCCCCCACCCACCTCCGTGTCTTACTCTCTGCAGGCGAAGCGGGTTTCCACTGGAACAGCTGGCAGCCCTGGGTTTGCATGTGTGACTTGCACAAGCAGGCCTGCATCCGGCACTTTGTGGTCTGGGCAGCGTATGTCTCCTTGGATTTGAAGGCCAGCGACTACTGGCAGGAGCAGGCCTGCTCGCTGGAGGACTGTGGCGTCGTGTGCATGCCCGAGGAGTGCCCAGGCAGGGCCCAGAAGTCCGGCTTCTTCCCGCAGTTGAAGAAACTCTTGCCACCCTCTGTGCCCCCCAATCTCAAGATCCCGCTTCCGTCCCGGCTGGGCTTCCCATCCTACGAGAACCTTCCCATGCTGGACGATGCTGGAGAGAACTGAGCCTACCGCGGCTGCAGAGGCGTCTGGGCAGCGAGGACGATGGCGACTCGGGCTTTGGTCCGACGGGGCGATGAACACGGCCGTGTTCCAAAGAGCGAAAAGGACACTGAGGGGTGATGAGGAGCCTGCCGCTGCCTGGGTTGCTGTCAGTCCTGGAGGGAGGGCAGCTATCTGGCCTCTGGCCAGGGGCTCCAGAGCAGTTGCTCCAGCTTGACACAATAAAGGTGAATCGCACTGCAGTCGTCTTCTTGCTTGCTTGCCTGGACCAGCTCTGTGGTGGTAGCCAGATGGGAGAATCAGTCCCATCACTGGGTTTCCGGGAAAGCCAAGCTCTGAGCCGCGAGGAGCTCGGTTTGGGGCTGTATTCCTGCGGAGCTTAGAGGGAACGCTGACGGAGGCTGCTCCTTTAAGGAGAGTCCCTTTGCAGTAGAGGGGGAGCCTGGGAGGCGTTCAGTCCCCTATTGGGACAGGTTGCTCACTTGCAACACTCTGGGGTCCGGGATCCCAGCCTAGATGCGTCGTTCCAAGACAGACTTGGACAAGACAAGAAATAATGCTTTGGTAGCGTTTTGTACCTGTTACAGTTTCTGAACACTCTTCAAGGGCAGCCCCGTGCAGAGTATGTTGTAGTAGCCTACTGGGATGAAAGTCTTGTCTGTGGCTTCCGATCACTGGCCACCAGATGTCAGGACAACAGCACTAAAAACTAGCCAACACTACTTTTTCAAAGTATTGTACTGTACAGGCAAATTCACTGATTTTGCCTCCCATACAGGACCAGTGTGTAATGAATAGTCTAATTTAAGCAAGGCATCAGTCAGAGTGCCTGTGGATAAGTGACTAGGTAAAGGTAAAGGTATCCCTTGACAATTAAGTCCAGTCGTGTCCGACTCTAGGGAGCGGTGCTCATCTCCGTTTCAAAGCCGAAGAGCTAGCGCTGTCTGAAGACGTTTCCATGGTCATGTGGCCGGCATGACTCAACAACGAGGCGTATGGAACGCTGTTACCATCCCGCTAACGCGGTACCTATTAATCTACTTGCAATTTCTTGCTTTCGAACTGCTAGGTTGGCAGAAGCTGTGGCGTGGAATCGAACTGCCAACCTTTTATGGTTCAGTGGTTTAACCCACTGCGCCACCCGCTGGCTCGGATCAGTGACTACAGGTAATTAAACATATAAAAAGCCCCATCAGCTTAGCCTTTGGGTCAAAAATGAGGAGCCAGCCCTATGATGTGGTGGGTCAATGCAACGCGAGCGCAATAAAGCTTTTCATCACAGTGGACCTCGTTTGGGTGTCTCTTCTTGCCCGAAACTTGTGATGATGTCGGAGTTTCCTCTCTGGCAAAGTTCTGGGGTGTGCTGAAGATCCTTTGCCATGAGAGTAAGAGCCGAAGTGCTCCGCACCTGGGGAAATGGGAGGGAAGTGCCAAATGTCCACCCCAAGGCCCCCTTCCTACTCTACCCCTCCTTTGCTCCCTACACACCTGATGACCACACAGTGTTGCCAGTATGTCCCTGAGGTGGAAGAGGGGATGGGCAAAAGAGGCAACTGCCAGAAGAGGTGCAAAGCCTAGTGGTTAGCGACAGCCCTTCCCACCCTCACTCTTCCTGCTCCTCCTCCCCCCATTGGTTGGCATGCAAGTGGTGGGGGTTTGGAAGGATTCCGTGGCCACAAACAAGGCGCTTTGCTTTGCAAACCTGGACAACACTCAAAAACCCTTCTTGGAGAACTGCCCTTTTCCTCCTGTTAAATTGTTCTCCATTGAGGGAGCAACATTGCACATGAAAGAGGCCGGTCACATGCAGCGTGAACCATGTCCGAACCAGTGGCCTGGCAAGGAACATGTGCTCCTTGGTCACAGATGGAGCTATCGACCTGCCCCAATTCCAGCAGGTGGAGGCATCCCACGTTATGAGGGATGTGGGAACTGGGAAGGGACCCAGTAGAAACCGGGAGTGGGGGGGGGGGAGGTGGTCCTGTTTATTCAAGGAGGAGGAAGCTCCAGATTTGACAGGTGAGGAGCTGCCCTCCAGACAGCAGAACCTTGAAGACCCCAGAGGAGCCCTGGCCATTGTGGAGGCAGCAGCCTGGGGACATGGCCTCCCTTTGTGACATCACCTGACAGTTGCTGGGGGGGGCCCTGTATAAATAGCAGGGACCTGGAGAGGCTCAGTGTGGGTGTAGTAGTGGTGGTTGGAGTTGTAGTGGTGGTTGGAGCGTGGAGAAGGAGCAGAGGAGGTTTTATTTTTTGTGATTTCTGATTGTGCGTGAAAGGAGGAGTGAGAGGCCGAGCGAAAGGAAGAGCGAGAGGTGGACGAGTGAGGCGTGTGGTGTGAAAGGTGTGTGGAGTGTGAGAGGAGTTTTGCCTTTTTTGTTTTCTTTTTTAATCTCTTTATTTTCTTTGATTTATTTTTTTTTATTTCTTTGATTTGTGTGTGTGTACTTATTTTATTTGTTTTTGTTTTTTATTTTTATTATTTATTTTTGATACATTTCTTTTGGGTTTTTCCTCTTTTCATTTTATTTGGGGCTTTTGGGGAAGGACTTTTTTTTCTTAGGGTTAGGGAGGGATCTTTCTTTTTTCTTTTCTTTAGGGGCCTTGGGGGGAGGGACACGTTTTGGGAGGGGTGGGATCTTTTGGGGAGAAGATAGAGAGGATGGCTAGGAATAGTGTGAGGGAGGGTGCGATACAGTACTGGAAAACTGCAAAAGTGTAAGTTGGTTTTTTTGCAGCCCCCCATAATAAGACCTCAGGACAGACCCCAGGGACCCCCCCCTCCACAGCCAGGGCTGGGTCCTCCTGGCGATGACGTCTTCGCTCCTGCTGCTCTGGGAGAAGTCCAGGCGCTGCCCTCCACCCCAGCCCCCTCAGCGACACCTCTAGTGACGCGCCTGTCCAATCTCCTCCCAATAATCGAGGGAGGGAGAGATCCTGCAGAGGGGGCCACTCTTCCAATCAATGGCAACCGATGCGGGGGGGGGGTTGAGTGGTCACCCATCCTTTGGGGTGGAGAGGGAGACTGTCTAGAAACGGGGGTGAATCCAGAGTCGCCTCCGCCTTTCTCACCAGCTTCTCCCCTCTCTCCTCCAGGCTTTGCTGCTGCTGCTGCTGCTGCCCTGCGCGTAGCAGGGGGCGCATCGCTCCGGCAGATGGAGCCCCACGCGTCAGGGGGTGGCAGAGGCTCCTCCGCTGGTTGCACAGGGGCAAAGTGACGGAGTCGCCACCGCCGCCGCCGCCTCCTCCCAGCCTGCCGTGCGCAGCGGGCACGCAGGCTGGTGCTGCTGCTGCAACACCTGCGCCACAGCTCGCTGTGGCACCAGCACACAAAGGTAAAGGTCCAAAGGTAAAGAGGTGCCCCAGGCTCAGGGGGCCTTCAAAGAAAGGCAGCGAGGGAGGAGGACAAGCTGCATTTGGGAGGGAGGAGGGTTGACTGGGCACAGCCAGGGCAAGAAGGGGCTCCGAAAGGCGCTTTTCTGCGCCCAGTTTCTAAGTTCTGCACAACCAGCTTCCTGCCCATGTCACAACCACAGAGTCTGGTTGTGCTTGGAGCTCAAGCATGAGGCTGGACCCACGATTAAGAGCGTGTGGACCCCACCCCACCCCGAGAACGGGTGCCAGGCCTTTTCTCTGCCAATCGCGAACCAAGCCCAGCAGTGAGGTCCAACCAAGGCTTTGTCTCTCTTCCTTCTCCCTCAGATGACTCGGATTCCTACAGCTGGTTGGACGCCACGACCCAGGTAACTTCAGTCTCCCTCCGGCGGCCAGGAGGCCTGCTGGGGCTGTAGCGACCTGCTCCCTCCTTCCTTCCGCGCTGGGGCCCCAGCGGCTTGTCTTCCTCAGGGAGACGGGAACCAGTCTTGCAGGGGGGGGGGGTCTGGGCTGGCAGGAGAGCTGGCCTCGCTTTGTCCACAAGCAGCGGCACTGGGGCCTCCTCTTCTCCAAGGGGGGGGGTCGTCCCTCCTTCCTTTCCTTCTCATCTGTTGCCTTCTCCCTAGGAATCAATGACCCTGGGCCAGCTGCTCTGTCAGCGTCTGGCAGAGATGCCCACCACGGCCAGGCTGCTGCAGCTTCTGAGGGTGAGTGTCTTGTCGAAACGCTGGCTGGGGAATGGAGAGGCTGGCAGGAGAGATGCCCGCTGCCTGGCCCACCTGGGCACGAGGCTGGACTGGCGGACAGTTTCCGGGGGTGCTGGTATTCGTCTGGCTGGCCCCACTGCCTGCAGCACGACTCCGAGGGCGGGAATGAAGAGAGGCTGCAGTCCAGTGCCCTCGGGCTAAGATGCCACTCTGTCCCGCAGGAACTAAGGGCGCTCTGGCGTTGCAACCGGGAGCAAGCCGTGGCCAGTTGCACGGAGGTGCTTACCTTGGCCGCCAGCCTACCACACGTGAACGTAAGTCTCTCACCCGCTGCCGCCACGGCTGCCTCTGCCCCCTCCTGTCCCCACCGGGAGGAAATGAAGAAGAGCTCAGAGTGGCAGTTGGTCTGCCTGGCTGGAGGGGGGGGGTCTTTCCAGTGGGGCACATGAAGGACCCCCATGGATGGCAACAACGGCAGAGATGGGGAGAGGCTGTTGCATCACCCCCCCAGCCTCCCCATTAGCCGGGTCCCACCTTTTGGACTCCCCCACTTGGCCTTGAGTGGGACCCTCTGGTCGTGTTGTTGTTGACCACCTGAGCATCAAGTGTGTCACAGAGAGGCGGGATGGAGATGGGGACTCAATGACAGGTGATGTTGATGATGATGATGTTACCCCTACAGCTCCAAGCAGTCGAAGAGCTGGTGCCCCCGGAGATCAGAGTCATCTGGATCAGAGAGGAAGCGGGCCCCTCCTCCTCTCCAGATGGTATGTTCCATTTCCAAGGGAGGGCAGGGCCACCCCCTCCCTTGTCCAAGGGGTCCGCAAGTTTGCTCTCTCATTTCTGAGGCAGACCTCCGGGGGGGCGGGGGGGGAAGAGGTCTCAAAACCCAGAACCTGCCTCCTTAGGGGATGATCCTGTGGGAACACCCTGGCTCTGACTACTTTCCGAAGTCCAATCAGTCAGATTAACTCTCCTTTCTCTTCTCTTCCATCCAGATGATCTCCTTGTGGAAGATCTAGAGGAGTGAGGAGGAGGAGGAGGAGGAGGAGAACGACAAAAGTCAAAGTTGTGGCCCCCCATTTTCTAGCCAATCCCCCAGCTGCAGCCCTGACTTACTACAATTTGGCTTGTCTCAAGTGACACAAGGAAGGAGTTGCTGCTTCCAGCAGGGAAGATGCAGGAGGACCTCAGACCTGGTGCGGCCGGCAGGATCAGGCCCTGCTCTCCTCCCTCTCCGTCCCAGAAAGCAGCAGCCCTCTGCAGCCCCAAAGCCAGAAGAGGGGCCCAGGCCAGAGGGAGCGTCAAACACTGGCTTGGCTAGAGGCCCGCCCTGGCTGGAGAAAGAAGACCGTTCGGGCAGCCCCTTCCCCACCTTCCCAGAGACTGTCCTCAGGGGATGAGTGGAAAATCCAGAAGCCAGGAAGACGAAAAACGGGAAGGAAGAGAAGGTGGGGAAAGAGGAGGCAAGAAGCAGGCAGATGGAGAAGAAGTGGCTGGAAGGAGAAGAACAAGGAGGAAAGAGAAAAAAATCAAGAGTTCAGAAAAAAGAAGACCAAGGCTGGAAAAAGCTGGTCAGAGAAAGAGAATGGAAAAATGTGTTCGAAAAAAGAAAAGGCAAGAGGACAGAGAGGCAGAGGTGGAAAGGGAAAAGGAAGACTTGGAAAGCAGACAATGCTGGCAGGAGAAGAAGACAATGGTGGCGGAAGAAAGACATGAGGGAGGGGGTGCTCAGGGGGGAGCAGCCCAAGATTCTGGGACCTGAACGTCGCCCCCCCAAATGTCCCCCCCTCGTCTCCCAGCCCCTTGCCTGGTGGATCTTCTCTCCTGCCTCAACTCAACCAGGTCTTCTGCAAGTCCTCCTGCTACCACTGGCCCTTCCTTGTGTCACTCACCGGTGTGCTGCTCCAGCTGGGGGCGGGGTTCCAGGATGGCTAGGAGGAGCCTGGCTCCTAACAACCGGCAGGACTCCTCCCTCCTCCTCCCAACTTCCTCCCTGAGGTCTTCCGGCGGCACCTGCTTCGGCTGCTTCGGCTGGTGGCTTCCTCCCTTACGCCTGGCTCTGCTCCCGGTGCTGGCTTCCAGCTTGACTCCTGGCTTCCGGCTCGACTCCTGGCTTCCTTCCGTGCTGCTTCCCAGCTTGCTTCCTGGTCCTGGCTGTGGGCTTCGTTCCTGGTGCCTGTCTGGTGTCCCAGTCGGTCGTCCTGGTTTGACTCCTGGCATTCTGGCTGCATCATTTCTGGCTCCTGCCTGCCACTCCCACGTTGGCTGCCTGCCCACAGCTTGGCGCTCGCACTGTGGCGTCACGGCGTGGGTCTCTCTTCGTGGGATCCTACTGCCGCCAGTGATGTAGTCAAGTCTTTGTCTCCAAATTTCAAGTCGAGTCTCAAGTCTGGGAGCCAGCTTGCCAACTTGCAAGCTACATCAGTGGCTAAAATCGGCCAAGGACAACAGGTCACCGCTCAGAACTCAGACTCAGACCTCCCAGTGTTTCTCAGATCCAATCAGTCACAAGACTAGAGAGAAAGCAAAACTACCAGCAGCTTGCCGAAGGCACAGCGATGTGGCATCTTTGGAAATAAATTCTTTTGCCTTTGGCTACAGATCTGTCTTTGCGCATGAAATTACTCCCCGAGTTGCCAATGGAAACTCCCCCCCTGCTGCTTAAAGTTGTCTGTGTGTGGGGGGACCAGGATCAGAATTGCACCAGGGGGGCGAGCATTCCCCCCACTTCCTCCTGCTGTGGTTTTGCAACTGCTGCACCCCTCTCCCCCCCCCCCACTGGCTGTTATAAATAGGCTTACCATATCCAAAGGGGGACAGGGTGGCTACACCTCTAACCATTGTAAAAAGAGGGAATTTGGGCAGGTGCAGCTCATAATGGAAGGGTGCAACAAGCTGCACCTGCCCAAATTCCCTCTTTTTACAATGGTTAAAGGTGTAGGCACCCTGTCCCCCTTTGGATATGGTAAGCCTAGTTATAAATGAAGTCACCCACCCATGGGGGGCCACACAATGCATGTCTAATCCGCCCTTCAGGCTCACATAAAGGTGAATCAGAGTGAGAGGTCTTGCTGAGGATTCTGGGGGAGGCAGCCAGCAAAACCCCTCCCTCCCCGTGGTTCCTCGGAAGGGAGGGAGCCAGGCGTAACTGGCCCTCCCGGTGCCTGGAGCAAAGGAGGGTTGGGGGCGGCCGTAACCGGAAGTGACGTGACGGTCATGACGCTTCCCTCCCCCTATTTTAACCCAAATCAAAGTCTGCCGCCTCGCAGAATTTTGGGAGGGGCGCATAGTTTCTGGGGGGCGCGCAAGATTGAATGTCTGCGGTTTGGGGGACGAGGGGACTCTCCCCCACCCGCCCTGCCTGCAGCTCAGTCACTGAGTCACGGTGAGCTGCGTCCACCTCCGAAACTTGCCTTTCAAGTTCCGACCGGTAGAGCTTTTTTTGGCGGCGGCGGCGGCGCTTGTTGGACATTTCAATGGGCCTGGGGGCAGTCGGCACGCAGCGCCGTGTCTGCATAGGCAAATCTCGCTCCGGCTCCGCTCTGCTGCTGCTTGTCTGTTGGTCGGGCTGGGGGCGCTCCGTCCTGTTTACGCTAAAGCGACCTTTTTGTCTCCTTCTGGTGTCAATTTTGGAGAATTCCACTCCCTTTCATTATATGACCAAAGGAGGCAGGCAGAGGAAATCACTGCGTCACCCAGCAAGCATTGTGGGGGAGGGGTGAAATGCAAAATATGTTCCTTACTGGACAGCCATGGGGGGGGGCGCCCACCTCCACTGCTCTTCCTTCTACTCCCACCCCTGGATCAGAAAAAAGGGGGGGACAGAGCGGAAAAGGGAGTGTGGAGGAGAGGAAGAGTGGGGGGCTAGACTAGCATCTCTGACTCCTGCCCTCCGCACTTCCTCTTCCTGTCTGACCCCCTCTGCCTTTTCCAACCTGGGCCGCAGGGGAAGCAGAGGGGGGGGGTTGCTTCTCTACCAGGTAGAGAGGGAGCATTTGGGAACCCAACTCAGGGCCGGTTTTTCTGACTATGATGCCCCCAGGGTCTGTCCGGCCCTTCTTCTTCCAGAGAGTTTGCAGCAGCAGAGCAGATTCTCCCCCCTTTATCCTCTCAACGACCCGGCGAGGTAGGCTAGACTGAGAGAGTCACTGGCCAGAGAGCTTCGTGGCTGAGTGAGGATACAAACCCGAGACACCCTGGCGGCCCTGGACTGACTGCACCTGTGTGAAAGCAGTTTGTGAATATTGGTGATGATGATGATGGTGTAGCAGACAGAGAGGAAGAGGAGGAGGAGGACTGTGGGGTTTGCTGCTTGCAGGCTTCTCAGAAGAATCGACTTGGCCGCTGCTGGAAACGGGATGCTGGACTAGGCAGGAGTTTGGCTCGACGAAGCAACAGCCACCAGTCTTGATCATAGTCTCAGGAAATAGCGAAGATTCTTGGAAAGCAGCAGCAGCGTTTGATTGGGGCCACCTTTATTTACTGTATTTATATCCTGCCTTTCTCATCATCAGATTTTCATCGAGGCGGCTTACATAGGCAGGCTATCTTTAGACCTGATAAGGGTCTTTACAATATTGTTCTATTCCTATATAGAACCTTCAATGCTAGTTCAGCCCTCCTTCTGGCTTGCGCTTTGCACTTCCAAGCTTCAGCAGTTCACCCTCGGACGGTTGTCTCTAGCTGACTATGACTACTCCTCATTCCACCCTCTCACGATGCCTTCTCAGTGTCTTTGCGAGGTTTGTCAGCAGCTTCCGTCTCCCATCCACGTGGGAACCGAGGTCAACCCTTCTTAGCTTCTTCAGGCAGGGCACCTGCTCAAACCTCCAGGCCATTCATCTCTCTTGCCTTCTCTTTGTGAGTCGGTTTGGTGCCACCCGGACCTGCCGCTTTCAAATCCCCACTCCTCCAGCGATGAATGAGCTGCTCACTGGCCGATGTTCTGAAGTTACAAACAAAACAGAACCATGATATAAAAATCGCTCTTTTTTTTTAAAGGGGTGTTGTTGGTGGTGTTTTCCCCACTGACAGAAAAGAAAAGTAGACACAAACTCTTTCACTTCCACAGATATCAGGACGACGTGTAAACCTTGCAAAAGTGTACCTCTGGACGGGGAACGCCTCCAGGGAGCCCCTCCCTCCTCCAGCCAGCCAGCCCGTCGATCGTGGGAGTCGTCGTCGTGCACTCTTCTTCGGTTCCGACCTCTCCGGCTCCCCGGCAGCGGCAAAGATCCCACCTCTTTCCTCCTGAGTGACAGCCGCAGAAGCCTCTGCATGGCGGTGACGTCACCTGGGAAGGGAGGCCCGCTGAACTGAGCGTGCGCGCGCAGGATGTCCGGCTGGAACGCCGGTGTCTCCTGGATCTTCTGCTCCTTCAGCCCCCCCCCCCGCGCGTGACAAGGACAGCGGCATGGGCTTAAGTAGAAGTTCCGAAGCCGCTCTTGCGGGCGGCGGCCTGTGGCTCGGCCGGCTGAGTTCCTACGGGGTGGTGTCGAGCTCTGGACCAGGGCGCCGAAGGTCCAGAGTTCGGGGCCCGCCGATGGGAGTTCAGTCGGCTGTTGCAGTCCCAGGTCGGCGGTTTTTTTTTCTCCTGCTGCGGGGGACGGACTGAGCTGCCCCCAGTCTGCCCGCAAGCCCCCTCGGGCAGCGGCCATCGCTGCTGCTGCTGCAGGCGGCTCTGCGAACGAAGCGCGCTCCTCCGCTGCTACTGCCAGCGGACCCGGACCTCCCCCGCGAGCAAGGCTACAACGTGCGCAGGAGCGAGACCTATTGCGGGCTCGCAAGAAACTCGGAGAGGCGCCTTCTTGCCCGCGCTCGTGCCAGGCAGACAGGGAAAGGGCCGCTGCCCTTTTCCCTCTTGCTCCCCGTCCCGTGGGCAGCAGCAGCTCTACAGTGGATCGGAGCTTCTCTGCACAGGGGCAGTGTACCTCTGGACGGGGACCACCGCCAGGGAGCCCCTTCTTCCTCCAGGCAGCCAGTCAACCCTCCACCCAAATTGGAGAGCGAGAGCCCCCTCCCAAGGCACGCTCACTCAATTAGGCAGGCCAGTTTACCATTTACCATTGTGGCCATTTACCCTCTCAGCAAGTTGGATGCGGATTAGAGCCTCTGTCAGTCTCTTTCCAAAATCCTGACAGCTACTGGGAAGAATCAGTTATGATCGAATGACTGGACCTGGGAAGGAGGGGGCATCTGTTAATATTTTGATAAAGAAACTTGGAGCTCTAGTGTCAGTGAAGAGCAGCAGACTGGTACATTCTGAGGCTTCTGGAAATTAAAATGGTGAAACAAACCTTTTGTATGCATTTTTTGCAGGGGGAATTGGAGCTGGCCCATTTTCATCCATTCTACTTAAATATGATGAACTGCATTGTGCTCAAAGAGGAGGAGGAGGAGCAGTGCAGGCCAGGAGGAGGGCAGCGATGGAAGCTCCCCGCCAATCCGCTGCCTGAGGCGACCGTTTCAGTGCTCCAAAAGGGGCGCGTGTAATGATGTCTATCTGGGCTGGGGGCGTATGCAACGATTTATTCCTTGAAATGACTACAAACGTTCCTTAACGTGGTTTGGAAAGCTTGATGTAAAACTGGGTGTCCGAGTAAAAACGTGTTTTGCTTTGCTTTTGATAAGATTATCTCGCAGCCCCCCCCCCCCCCTTGGGACGCAGGTCGTGTGGTGTCGTCGTCGTCGTGCACTCTTCTTCGGTTCCGACCTCTCCGGCTCCCCGGCAGCGGCAAAGATCCCACCTCTTTCCTCCTGAGTGACAGCCGCAGAAGCCTCTGCATGGCGGTGACGTCACCTGGGAAGGGAGGCCCGCTGAACTGAGCGTGCGCGCGCAGGATGTCCGGCTGGAACGCCGGTGTCTCCTGGATCTTCTGCTCCTTCATCTCCCCCCCCCCCGCGCGTGACAAGGACAGCGGCATGGGCTTAAGTAGAAGTTCCGAAGCCGCTCTTGCGGGCGGCGGCCTGTGGCTTGGCCGGCTGAGTTCCTACGGGGCGGTGTCGAGCTCTGGACCAGGGCGCCGAAGGTCCAGAGTTCGGGGCCCGCCGATGGGAGTTCAGTCGGCTGTTGCAGTCCCAGGTCGGCGGTTTTTTTTTCTCCTGCTGCGGGGGACGGACTGAGCTGCCCCCAGTCTGCCCGCAAGCCCCCTCGGGCAGCGGCCATCGCTGCTGCTGCTGCAGGCGGCTCTGCGAACGAAGCGCGCTCCTCCGCTGCTACTGCCAGCGGACCCGGACCTCCCCCGCGAGCAAGGCTACAACGTGCGCAGGAGCGAGACCTATTGCGGGCTCGCAAGAAACTCGGAGAGGCGCCTTCTTGCCCGCGCTCGTGCCAGGCAGACAGGGAAAGGGCCGCTGCCCTTTTCCCTCTTGCTCCCCGTCCCGTGGGCAGCAGCAGCTCTACAGTGGATCGGAGCTTCTCTGCACAGGGGCAGTGTACCTCTGGACGGGGACCACCGCCAGGGAGCCCCTTCTTCCTCCAGGCAGCCAGTCAACCCTCCACCCAAATTGGAGAGCGAGAGCCCCCTCCCAAGGCACGCTCACTCAATTAGGCAGGCCAGTTTACCATTTACCATTGTGGCCATTTACCCTCTCAGCAAGTTGGATGCGGATTAGAGCCTCTGTCAGTCTCTTTCCAAAATCCTGACAGCTACTGGGAAGAATCAGTTATGATCGAATGACTGGACCTGGGAAGGAGGGGGCATCTGTTAATATTTTGATAAAGAAACTTGGAGCTCTAGTGTCAGTGAAGAGCAGCAGACTGGTACATTCTGAGGCTTCTGGAAATTAAAATGGTGAAACAAACCTTTTGTATGCATTTTTTGCAGGGGGAATTGGAGCTGGCCCATTTTCATCCATTCTACTTAAATATGATGAACTGCATTGTGGTCAAAGAGGAGGAGGAGGAGCAGTGCAGGCCAGGAGGAGGGCAGCGATGGAAGCTCCCCGCCAATCCGCTGCCTGAGGCGACCGTTTCAGTGCTCCAAAAGGGGCGCGTGTAATGATGTCTATCTGGGCTGGGGGCGTATGCAACGATTTATTCCTTGAAATGACTACAAACGTTCCTTAACGTGGTTTGGAAAGCTTGATGTAAAACTGGGTGTCCGAGTAAAAACGTGTTTTGCTTTGCTTTTGATAAGATTATCTCGCAGCCCCCCCCCCCTTGGGACGCAGGTCGTGTGGTGTCGTCGTCGTCGTGCACTCTTCTTCGGTTCCGACCTCTCCGGCTCCCCGGCAGCGGCAAAGATCCCACCTCTTTCCTCCTGAGTGACAGCCGCAGAAGCCTCTGCATGGCGGTGACGTCACCTGGGAAGGGAGGCCCGCTGAACTGAGCGTGCGCGCGCAGGATGTCCGGCTGGAACGCCGGTGTCTCCTGGATCTTCTGCTCCTTCATCTCCCCCCCCCCGCGCGTGACAAGGACAGCGGCATGGGCTTAAGTAGAAGTTCCGAAGCCGCTCTTGCGGGCGGCGGCCTGTGGCTCGGCCGGCTGAGTTCCTACGGGGTGGTGTCGAGCTCTGGACCAAGGCGCCGAAGGTCCAGAGTTCGGGGCCCGCCGATGGGAGTTCAGTCGGCTGTTGCAGTCCCAGGTCGGCGGTTTTTTTTTCTCCTGCTGCGGGGGACGGACTGAGCTGCCCCCAGTCTGCCCGCAAGCCCCCTCGGGCAGCGGCCATCGCTGCTGCTGCTGCAGGCGGCTCTGCGAACGAAGCGCGCTCCTCCGCTGCTACTGCCAGCGGACCCGGACCTCCCCCGCGAGCAAGGCTACAACGTGCGCAGGAGCGAGACCTATTGCGGGCTCGCAAGAAACTCGGAGAGGCGCCTTCTTGCCCGCGCTCGTGCCAGGCAGACAGGGAAAGGGCCGCTGCCCTTTTCCCTCTTGCTCCCCGTCCCGTGGGCAGCAGCAGCAGCTCTACAGTGGATCGGAGCTTCTCTGCACAGGGGCAGTGTACCTCTGGACGGGGACCACCGCCAGGGAGCCCCTTCTTCCTCCAGGCAGCCAGTCAGCCCTCCACCCAAATTGGAGAGCGAGAGCCCCCTCCCAAGGGACGCTCACTCAATTAGGCAGGCCAGTTTACCACACAGCATCTCGGGATTTAGGGTTATAATTTTTTTTCTCCAATTTATAATTATCAACTTGTAAAAATATGCCAGCAAAATCAGTAAAAACACACAAAATCTCATGTAAAAATTGGTAAAAACACAGGATCCAGGTAAAATCACTTAAAATCACCAGATAAAATTACAAAGGAGACTTTTAAAAAACTGTAGGCATGACGTTTCGTTTACTATTCCGTAAACTTTATCAAATGCAGGAAGCCTAAGTAGGCAAGAAGATGTTAACAGCCTCATCGCAATCTTGCCACTTAAAAAGGATTTTTGGCGCGTATCCTACTAACACATTTCACACCGGAAATCAAGCACTGTAATTGACCTTATTCTGCTGCCACCTAGTGGCGGCCTAGAAACTTGCACAAATAATCTACTTTCCTATCCTACAACTCTTATTTATTGCAGGAGTCCATACCCTATTAATAATAGACAATTCCTGCTTCCTATTCAGCACCTGAGAGCCATGTTTAAAAATTTCTATGGCCTCCAAATTTAATCTTGCTTTGTAATTGCTTTCATGCCCCAACTTCACAGTCTCTTCAAATTTTATTCCATGTCCTGACTCCATCTGATGCTGGGCCAGCGCTGATTTTTCAATTTGATTAAGACGACAAGCGCGTTCATGTTCCTTCAGCCTGGTATTTATAAACCGTTTAGTGGTGCCTATGTACACCATCCCACAGGTACATGGTACTTTGTAAATACCAGGTGCATTCAGTGGTGGTCTAGGATCTTTCGGATTTCTTAAAAGCTGGCTAATTTTATTTGTAGGTTTAAAAATTGCTTTAAAATTATATTTACCCATCACCCTTCCAATCTTGTCCGTGGTACCTTTGATATATGGCAAATATACTGGTGGTCTTTTTTCCTCATCTGTGATTAGTTTGGTTTCTTTCCCATTTTGTTTAATTTTGCTTTGTTTCTCCCATGCCTTATTAATTTGAGCTTCCGTATAACCATTATTCAATAATGTCTCAAATATCCTTGTTTTTTCTTGCGCAAGGGAGTTAACATCACAGATGTTCAAGGCCCTATATATCAAAGAAGTCATCACAGAGTTTTTCTGGCCAGGGTGATGATTGGATCTGCTATCAAGGTAGCGCCCAGTGTGTGTTGGTTTACGATATACACTACATGAGCATCTAAAATTTGTATCTCTAGTAATTAAAACATCTAAAAATGGCAGAATAAGGTCAATTACAGTGCTTGATTTCCGGTGTGAAATGTGTTAGTAGGATACGCGCCAAAAATCTTTTTTAAGTGGCAAGATTGCGATGAGGCTGTTAACATCTTCTTGCCTACTTAGGCTTCCTGCATTTGATAAAGTTTACGGAATAGTAAACGAAACGTCATGCCTACAGTTTTTTAAAAGTCTCCTTTGTAATTTTATCTGGTGATTTTAAGTGATTTTACCTGGATCCTGTGTTTTTACCAATTTTTACATGAGATTTTGTGTGTTTTTACTGATTTTGCTGGCATATTTTTACAAGTTGATAATTATAAATTGGAGAAAAAAAATTTATAACCCTAAATCCCGAGATGCTGTGTTCTATTTCTATTGTTGCGGGTTATAACAGTCTACGTTCTCTTCAGGCCAGTTTACCATTTACCATTGTGGCCATTTACCCTCTCAGCAAGTTGGATGCGGATTAGAGCCTCTGTCAGTCTCTTTCCAAAATCCTGACAGCTACTGGGAAGAATCAGTTATGATCGAATGACTGGAACTGGGAGGGAAGGAGGGGGCATCTGTTAATATTTTGATAAAGAAACTTGGAGCTCTAGTGTCAGTGAAGAGCAGCAGACTGGTACATTCTGAGGCTTCTGGAAATTAAAATGGTGAAACAAACCTTTTGTATGCATTTTTTGCAGGGGGAATTGGAGCTGGCCCATTTTCATCCATTCTACTTAAATATGATGAACTGCATTGTGGTCAAAGAGGAGGAGGAGGAGCAGTGCAGGCCAGGAGGAGGGCAGAGATTCCCCAGCAATCTGCTGCCTGAGGCGACTGGGGCAGGGGGCGCGCGTCACCCTAGTGACGCTGCTATATCGTGGCGCGGGGGGGCGACCTGGCTCCCCCCCCGCGTCGCCCTTCGGACGCTCCGAGGCCGGCCCTTCTGAGGCCCAGGCAACTCGTTCATCCGGGTATTTCCCGGGTTTTCGCGCATGCGCAGACCCGTTTTGAGGGCTTTTGGGATCGACGCGCTGCCTGGGCCTTCTTTTAGAAGGCCCTGGAGCGCCGACAGGGTTGGACGGTCCGAGGCCGGCTCCCGGGCCGGCCTCGGAGCGTCCGAAGTGTGTCGCGCGTCACGGAGGTGGCGCGCTCGGGGTTCGCGCATCACCCCGTGGCGCTCATCACCCGGGGGCGCCCTCCCCGCCATGCTCCAGCGACGCCCCTGCGTGTATGTATGCTTTCCCCCCCACTTATCTTGAATATGGAAGGCTTCCAGCGACAATCTTCTTCCTGCGCCCAGCGCGAACTCCGTAAAGCGCCCAGAAGTGCTTTCCAGAGTTTGCGCAGGCGCAGAACGTCAACTGGAAACTTCGTTCTGCAGGCGCAGAACAACAAAGTTTCCAGTCGATGTTCTGCGCCTGCACAAACTCTGGAAAGCGCTGCAAGGGGGTTACGGAGTTCGCGCCCGGGCGTAGGGAGAAGGTGTGCCGGCACAGGAAGAAGATCATCGCTGCAAGCCTTCCATATTCAATATAAGTGGGGGGGAAAGCATACATACACGAACACATGCCCCGTTAACACTTAAAAACCCCCGAAAACATTAAAAAAAACCCCAGAAAAATACGAAAAAACCTGTCAAGGGGGAGGAGGAAGCAGCTGGCATTTATTTTGGAAAAATGTGAATTAGTCTTTGTTGCGTTTGAGGAGGGGGTGTGTGCTTGGGGGTCCTGCCAGTGGGCCCTGAGAAACTGGGTCTCCAGGGCCTCTCTGGACTCCGCTTGGATGCAATGCTTTTCTTGCAGGGTCAGCATTCCCCGGTCCACCCTCCTCCCGGCCTACAAGCACAAAATCCATCGCAGGAAAAGCTACGAGCCGGCGGATGACCTGGCGTGCCGTTGCCCACAGTGAGTGACCAGCTTCGGGTTTGTCGGAGGACCGGAGTTCAAGGTGGTGGAAGGCAAGACCCTCCCCTCCTTGCTGTCTGATGTGATAGAAAAGTCCACGACTCCCTGGCAGAGGCCGTGGTGTGGGGCCGGATCCAGAGGGGGAGGTGGGAGGAGTTGCAATGGGTCACGCTGTGAGTGAGTGATGGGGTACAGTCCTGAGGCTCCCCACCCTTGTTACAACCATCTGATCGGCCCCACATGCCTCTCACGCTTCCACCCCCACTGCCCCCCCTCTCCCCACAGCACTGCCTGGCTGGGTGGGAGAACCCTATGCAGCCCTTCAGCCCCACGCTCAGCAGCCTGGACCTGCGCTCGTCTCTGGCCTCAAAGTCTCCCGGCCGCCGCCTGGGCAGGGTAAATGCGCAGAATGAACAACGGAGACAGGGAATTAGGAACTGCGCACGATTAATACAATGGTGGGATTTGGCTGGGTGGGTTGGGGGGGGGGGCGTGGATCTAGGATTCTTCCCTGCACTAGACTCCAGTATTTGCAAGCCTCCTATATCAATAAAGCATTTTACCAGAACAAGACTTTAAAGGGGGGGGGAATAGCCCTCCTGGATTGGGGCACAGCAGGTCCTCTCATCCCGACTCCTGCTTCCCTCCTTGGCCTCTGGGCAACCCACAAGCTGAGCATTAGAGCACGTTTTCCCCTCCTGCCGTTGTGCTCCTCCTGCCGCCAACTGGTATTCAGAGAGAGACTGCCTCTGAGCAGGGAGGCTTCACAGAGCCATGATGCCTAACCTTAAAGGTGATGAATGATACATTCCAGCCCTGCCTCTGTGATTCCAGTACCCACATCTTGCATTCCAACCCCCAGACTTCCAGGTCAAGAGTGTTGGGCGGAACCAGGACTGACGAGCTGCTCAATCTTTCCCACGTGACGGAATTCGAACTCGCCAACGCCTGTTGGCTGTGGGACCACCGTAAAAAGCCGTCCTGCAAAGCAAAGTCCAGTTAAAATGCTTCTATCTTCTCCCGTGCCTGTTGCTTTTAGTCCTGGGTGGGTAAACAGGGAGTGGTGCATTTTAAAGACTGGGACTCCCACCCACCCCCGTTTGAAAACCCACCTCACCGGGAGGATGCGTCCTGCAATTGCACAATGCAAGAAATTACGAAATGGATTCATTTTGATTTATTTTTTTAATCCCACCAAGTTCGTCATCTCCCACCCAAGGTGGCTCCTACACACACAGAAGACCACTATTTTTAAAATGAGTAACATCTTTTAATTGTTTTTAAAATGGGGGGGGGGAATCTTACAAACTGTCTGTTTTGAATAAAAAAACTGCTTTGACTTGTCCCTGGAAAGTGTTTCTTGTGGGAGGGAGTTCAGTAAAAAAAAAAGGGTTGCGTTGAGAAAGGCCTGCTTCTGTAGATGATGTTTGGCCATGTGCAAAGGTCTGTCCTAAAGCCCACATGCAGAGGCGGGATCTGAAATATCTCAGCAGGAATATTCTCTGAACCAAACTATGGAGCCGTGATGCTGGGCAAGGGAAGCTAAAAGATGCTCTGGATGGAATCTCTGGAGTGTTGGCTACTGATTGGCTCCCTGCTTGTTGCCATGGCAGCAAGTATGCAACATCTTTCCCAGTGATGTCGGCTTCATGGCCCCACAGAACTCCGTGACACAGACCTTGCTGGGTTCTTTCTCTGTCCCACAGCAGCTGCAGAAGAGGAGGTTGGCCATGCTTTTATTCTTCAGTTATGTGATGATGGAAATATTCTAATCCGCTTCCCCTCTTTACACCCACGGCAGACCGCTTGCTAGCTTACTTGGCTAGTTAAAACACACGAGGCACAGGCAGATTGAAGTTGCAAAAAGAAGAAGAGTTTTACTTACAGTTTCATTCATATGTACATAGCGTCTGACCATCAATCAGAGGTGCATCCTAGACTTAATATAGAGCCCCCCTAGAGCTGGAACTCCCTGCATGGGGTTAGCTGCAAGATGGCCGATGGGCTGCAGGAGCAGCGATGGCATCATCTCACCTAGTCTAGCATCAGAAGAGAAGAGACTGAGAGAAGGGAGAAGAAGGAGGAAACTGGGTCTGGGGGCCACGCCCCTTCCTTAAGACAATGAGGGGTCAAAGACAAGAGGGTCTACCCCTCTTGTCTACCTACACCTAGGTACTTAGGTGATCAAACAACACACACACACCCTCCAGCATACGGAAGTTGCCCAATTTCCCAACATTATGAACTCTGGTTTCTGGGATACGTCAGCAGTGCCACTTTGTGGCGGGATACTGGTAAAAACCTTCTGCAGCTGCCTGTGCTTGTCAGCGTGGAGCCCTAAAATTAAGTTTCCACGATCTCCCCTTCTTTCTTTTGGTCAGGGCCTGTGCAAAATGGAGATTTAGGGAGGCGGAGCCAGTGTAAAATGACCGATTCTCCATCAATGTACATTTTTTCGTTCTTTATACTCTGTGTCAGTAAGTACTCTGCTTAATGTTCTGTCCATGCTGCAAACAAGGCTGGGCTGGGATTTGAACCTGGGACCAAGGAATTGGACACACAAAAAATTCAAACTAAGGGGCAGAACATTTGGAGTTACTTAGCTCAGTCGGAGTTACCAGTAGCATGAGAGTGAACTTTTGCCTGCTCCTGATGGTTAAACTTAAGTGTCAGACTTGGAGCAGAGAGATGTGTTCAAATCCCCCACTCTGCCACAAAGTTCAGTAGGTGACTGTGGTGCCAGTTGCGCCCTCTGGGTCTAACCTACCCTATGGGGTTGTTGTGAGGACAAAGGAGGGGGGAGAGAGCCTTTGAGGCCATCTGGAGCTCCTTGGGGAAAGGGTAGGAGAAGACAATGAGGATGGGGTAGTTTGACTAGAGGGGGATCAGTGCAGTTGCCAACAATCTGCATTGCATGCAGAAGGTCCCAGGTTCGATCTCTACCAGCATTACCAGGTAGGACTGGGCAAGACCCCACTGAAGTTCTGGACAGCTGCTGCCAGTCCGTGTTCACGGTGCTGAGATAGACAGCTTCAGAGCCTGACTCAGTAGGAAGCAGCAGCTTAGTGTGATTCGTGGACCTTGTCCAGTTGCTGGGCAATCTTATCCTGCTTCGTGCTCTTCTCCCTGCGTGCAATGCTACGCGCACCTACCTGCCTGGGAGTAAACCCAGCTGAGAACAGTGGCACGAACTTCTGCACATGCATGCATAGGATTGCACTGCAAATCCTCCCCATTATCCCAATTGGGAGGCTGGCGGGGTCCACAAAGGTAAGGCGGTGCGTTGGGGAGGGGAGTAGGCTGGCGTCTAAGGCCCCCCACCCACCTCCGTGTCTTACTCTCTGCAGGCGAAGCGGGTTTCCACTGGAACAGCTGGCAGCCCTGGGTTTGCATGTGTGACTTGCACAAGCAGGCCTGCATCCGGCACTTTGTGGTCTGGGCAGCGTATGTCTCCTTGGATTTGAAGGCCAGCGACTACTGGCAGGAGCAGGCCTGCTCGCTGGAGGACTGTGGCGTCGTGTGCATGCCCGAGGAGTGCCCAGGCAGGGCCCAGAAGTCCGGCTTCTTCCCGCAGTTGAAGAAACTCTTGCCACCCTCTGTGCCCCCCAATCTCAAGATCCCGCTTCCGTCCCGGCTGGGCTTCCCATCCTACGAGAACCTTCCCATGCTGGACGATGCTGGAGAGAACTGAGCCTACCGCGGCTGCAGAGGCGTCTGGGCAGCGAGGACGATGGCGACTCGGGCTTTGGTCCGACGGGGCGATGAACACGGCCGTGTTCCAAAGAGCGAAAAGGACACTGAGGGGTGATGAGGAGCCTGCCGCTGCCTGGGTTGCTGTCAGTCCTGGAGGGAGGGCAGCTATCTGGCCTCTGGCCAGGGGCTCCAGAGCAGTTGCTCCAGCTTGACACAATAAAGGTGAATCGCACTGCAGTCGTCTTCTTGCTTGCTTGCCTGGACCAGCTCTGTGGTGGTAGCCAGATGGGAGAATCAGTCCCATCACTGGGTTTCCGGGAAAGCCAAGCTCTGAGCCGCGAGGAGCTCGGTTTGGGGCTGTATTCCTGCGGAGCTTAGAGGGAACGCTGACGGAGGCTGCTCCTTTAAGGAGAGTCCCTTTGCAGTAGAGGGGGAGCCTGGGAGGCGTTCAGTCCCCTATTGGGACAGGTTGCTCACTTGCAACACTCTGGGGTCCGGGATCCCAGCCTAGATGCGTCGTTCCAAGACAGACTTGGACAAGACAAGAAATAATGCTTTGGTAGCGTTTTGTACCTGTTACAGTTTCTGAACACTCTTCAAGGGCAGCCCCGTGCAGAGTATGTTGTAGTAGCCTACTGGGATGAAAGTCTTGTCTGTGGCTTCCGATCACTGGCCACCAGATGTCAGGACAACAGCACTAAAAACTAGCCAACACTACTTTTTCAAAGTATTGTACTGTACAGGCAAATTCACTGATTTTGCCTCCCATACAGGACCAGTGTGTAATGAATAGTCTAATTTAAGCAAGGCATCAGTCAGAGTGCCTGTGGATAAGTGACTAGGTAAAGGTAAAGGTATCCCTTGACAATTAAGTCCAGTCGTGTCCGACTCTAGGGAGCGGTGCTCATCTCCGTTTCAAAGCCGAAGAGCTAGCGCTGTCCGAAGACGTTTCCATGGTCATGTGGCCGGCATGACTCAACAACGAGGCGTATGGAACGCTGTTACCATCCCGCTAACGCGGTACCTATTAATCTACTTGCAATTTCTTGCTTTCGAACTGCTAGGTTGGCAGAAGCTGTGGCGTGGAATCGAACTGCCAACCTTTTATGGTTCAGTGGTTTAACCCACTGCGCCACCCGCTGGCTCGGATCAGTGACTACAGGTAATTAAACATATAAAAAGCCCCATCAGCTTAGCCTTTGGGTCAAAAATGAGGAGCCAGCCCTATGATGTGGTGGGTCAATGCAACGCGAGCGCAATAAAGCTTTTCATCACAGTGGACCTCGTTTGGGTGTCTCTTCTTGCCCGAAACTTGTGATGATGTCGGAGTTTCCTCTCTGGCAAAGTTCTGGGGTGTGCTGAAGATCCTTTGCCATGAGAGTAAGAGCCGAAGTGCTCCGCACCTGGGGAAATGGGAGGGAAGTGCCAAATGTCCACCCCAAGGCCCCCTTCCTACTCTACCCCTCCTTTGCTCCCTACACACCTGATGACCACACAGTGTTGCCAGTATGTCCCTGAGGTGGAAGAGGGGATGGGCAAAAGAGGCAACTGCCAGAAGAGGTGCAAAGCCTAGTGGTTAGCGACAGCCCTTCCCACCCTCACTCTTCCTGCTCCTCCTCCCCCCATTGGTTGGCATGCAAGTGGTGGGGGTTTGGAAGGATTCCGTGGCCACAAACAAGGCGCTTTGCTTTGCAAACCTGGACAACACTCAAAAACCCTTCTTGGAGAACTGCCCTTTTCCTCCTGTTAAATTGTTCTCCATTGAGGGAGCAACATTGCACATGAAAGAGGCCGGTCACATGCAGCGTGAACCATGTCCGAACCAGTGGCCTGGCAAGGAACATGTGCTCCTTGGTCACAGATGGAGCTATCGACCTGCCCCAATTCCAGCAGGTGGAGGCATCCCACGTTATGAGGGATGTGGGAACTGGGAAGGGACCCAGTAGAAACCGGGAGTGGGGGGGGGGGAGGTGGTCCTGTTTATTCAAGGAGGAGGAAGCTCCAGATTTGACAGGTGAGGAGCTGCCCTCCAGACAGCAGATCCTTGAAGACCCCAGAGGAGCCCTGGCCATGGTGGAGGCAGCAGCCTGGGGACATGGCCTCCCTTTGTGACATCACCTGACAGTTGCTGGGGGGGGCCCTGTATAAATAGCAGGGACCTGGAGAGGCTCAGTGTGGGTGTAGTAGTGGTGGTTGGAGTTGTAGTGGTGGTTGGAGCGTGGAGAAGGAGCAGAGGAGGTTTTATTTTTTGTGATTTCTGATTGTGCGTGAAAGGAGGAGTGAGAGGCCGAGCGAAAGGAAGAGCGAGAGGTGGACGAGTGAGGCGTGTGGTGTGAAAGGTGTGTGGAGTGTGAGAGGAGTTTTGCCTTTTTTGTTTTCTTTTTTAATCTCTTTATTTTCTTTGATTTATTTTTTTTATTTCTTTGATTTGTGTGTGTGTACTTATTTTATTTGTTTTTGTTTTTTATTTTTATTATTTATTTTTGATACATTTCTTTTGGGTTTTTCCTCTTTTCATTTTATTTGGGGCTTTTGGGGAAGGACTTTTTTTTTCTTAGGGTTAGGGAGGGATCTTTCTTTTTTCTTTTCTTTAGGGGCCTTGGGGGGAGGGACACGTTTTGGGAGGGGTGGGATCTTTTGGGGAGAAGATAGAGAGGATGGCTAGGAATAGTGTGAGGGAGGGTGCGATACAGTACTGGAAAACTGCAAAAGTGTAAGTTGGTTTTTTTGCAGCCCCCCATAATAAGACCTCAGGACAGACCCCAGGGACCCCCCCCTCCACAGCCAGGGCTGGGTCCTCCTGGCGATGACGTCTTCGCTCCTGCTGCTCTGGGAGAAGTCCAGGCGCTGCCCTCCACCCCAGCCCCCTCAGCGACACCTCTAGTGACGCGCCTGTCCAATCTCCTCCCAATAATCGAGGGAGGGAGGGATCCTGCAGAGGGGGCCACTCTTCCAATCAACGGCAACCGATGCGGGGGGGGGGTTGAGTGGTCACCCATCCTTTGGGGTGGAGAGGGAGACTGTCTAGAAACGGGGGTGAATCCAGAGTCGCCTCCGCCTTTCTCACCATCTTCTCCCCTCTCTCCTCCAGGCTTTGCTGCTGCTGCTGCTGCTGCTGCCCTGCGCGTAGCAGGGGGCGCATCGCTCCGGCAGATGGAGCCCCACGCGTCAGGGGGTGGCAGAGGCTCCTCCGCTGGTTGCACAGGGGCAAAGTGACGGAGTCGCCACCGCCGCCGCCGCCTCCTCCCAGCCTGCCGTGCGCAGCGGGCACGCAGGCTGGTGCTGCTGCTGCAACACCTGCGCCACAGCTCGCTGTGGCACCAGCACACAAAGGTAAAGGTCCAAAGGTAAAGAGGTGCCCCAGGCTCAGGGGGCCTTCAAAGAAAGGCAGCGAGGGAGGAGGACAAGCTGCATTTGGGAGGGAGGAGGGTTGACTGGGCACAGCCAGGGCAAGAAGGGGCTCCGAAAGGCGCTTTTCTGCGCCCAGTTTCTAAGTTCTGCACAACCAGCTTCCTGCCCATGTCACAACCACAGAGTCTGGTTGTGCTTGGAGCTCAAGCATGAGGCTGGACCCACGATTAAGAGCGTGTGGACCCCACCCCACCCCGAGAACGGGTGCCAGGCCTTTTCTCTGCCAATCGCGAACCAAGCCCAGCAGTGAGGTCCAACCAAGGCTTTGTCTCTCTTCCTTCTCCCTCAGATGACTCGGATTCCTACAGCTGGTTGGACGCCACGACCCAGGTAACTTCAGTCTCCCTCCGGCGGCCAGGAGGCCTGCTGGGGCTGTAGCGACCTGCTCCCTCCTTCCGCGCTGGGGCCCCAGCGGCTTGTCTTCCTCAGGGAGACGGGAACCAGTCTTGCAGGTGGGGGGGTCTGGGCTGGCAGGAGAGCTGGCCTCGCTTTGTCCACAAGCAGCGGCACTGGGGCCTCCTCTTCTCCAAGGGGGGGGTCGTCCCTCCTTCCTTTCCTTCTCATCTGTTGCCTTCTCCCTAGGAATCAATGACCCTGGGCCAGCTGCTCTGTCAGCGTCTGGCAGAGATGCCCACCACGGCCAGGCTGCTGCAGCTTCTGAGGGTGAGTGTCTTGTCGAAACGCTGGCTGGGGAATGGAGAGGCTGGCAGGAGAGATGCCCGCTGCCTGGCCCACCTGGGCACGAGGCTGGACTGGCGGACAGTTTCCGGGGGTGCTGGTATTCGTCTGGCTGGCCCCACTGCCTGCAGCACGACTCCGAGGGCGGGAATGAAGAGAGGCTGCAGTCCAGTGCCCTCGGGCTAAGATGCCACTCTGTCCCGCAGGAACTAAGGGCGCTCTGGCGTTGCAACCGGGAGCAAGCCGTGGCCAGTTGCACGGAGGTGCTTACCTTGGCCGCCAGCCTACCACACGTGAACGTAAGTCTCTCACCCGCTGCCGCCACGGCTGCCTCTGCCCCCTCCTGTCCCCACCGGGAGGAAATGAAGAAGAGCTCAGAGTGGCAGTTGGTCTGCCTGGCTGGAGGGGGGGGTCTTTCCAGTGGGGCACATGAAGGACCCCCATGGATGGCAACAACGGCAGAGATGGGGAGAGGCTGTTGCATCACCCCCCCAGCCTCCCCATTAGCCGGGTCCCACCTTTTGGACTCCCCCACTTGGCCTTGAGTGGGACCCTCTGGTCGTGTTGTTGTTGACCTCCTGAGCATCAAGTGTGTCACAGAGAGGCGGGATGGAGATGGGGACTCAATGACAGGTGATGTTGATGATGATGATGTTACCCCTACAGCTCCAAGCAGTCGAAGAGCTGGTGCCCCCGGAGATCAGAGTCATCTGGATCAGAGAGGAAGCGGGACCCTCCTCCTCTCCAGATGGTATGTTCCATTTCCAAGGGAGGGCAGGGCCACCCCCTCCCTTGTCCAAGGGGTCCGCAAGTTTGCTCTCTCATTTCTGAGGCAGACCTCCGGGGGGGGGGGCGGGGAAGAGGTCTCAAAACCCAGAACCTGCCTCCTTAGGGGATGATCCTGTGGGAACACCCTGGCTCCGACTACTTTCCGAAGTCCAATCAGTCAGATTAACTCTCCTTTCTCTTCTCTTCCATCCAGATGATCTCCTTGTGGAAGATCTAGAGGAGTGAGGAGGAGGAGGAGGAGGAGGAGGAGGGAGGAGAACGACAAAAGTCAAAGTTGTGGCCCCCCATTTTCTAGCCAATCCCCCAGCTGCAGCCCTGACTTACTACAATTTGGCTTGTCTCAAGTGACACAAGGAAGGAGTTGCTGCTTCCAGCAGGGAAGATGCAGGAGGACCTCAGACCTGGTGCGGCCGGCAGGATCAGGCCCTGCTCTCCTCCCTCTCCGTCCCAGAAAGCAGCAGCCCTCTGCAGCCCCAAAGCCAGAAGAGGGGCCCAGGCCAGAGGGAGTGTCAAACACTGGCTTGGCTAGAGGCCCGCCCTGGCTGGAGAAGACCGTTCGGGCAGCCCCTTCTTCCCCACCTTCCCAGAGACTGTCCTCAGGGGATGAGTGGAAATCCAGACAGCCAGGAAGACGAAAAACGGGAAGGAAGAGAAGGTGGGGAAACAGGAGGCAAGAAGCAGGCAGATGGAGAAGAAGTGGCTGGAAGGAGAAGGAGGAAAGAGAAAATCAAGAGTTCAGAAAAAAGAAGACCAAGGCTGGAAAAAGCTGGTCAGAGAAAGAGAATGGAAAAATGTGTTCGAAAAAAGAAAAAGAAAAGGCAAGAGGACAGAGAGGCAGAGGTGGAAAGGGAAAAGGAAGACTTGGAAAGCAGACAATGGTGGCGGAAGAAAGACATGAGGGAGGGGGTGCTCAGGGGGGAGCAGCCCAAGATTCTGGGACCTGAATGTCGCCCCCCCAAATGCCCCCCCCTCGTCTCCCAGCCCCTTGCCTGGTGGATCTTCTCTCCTGCCTCAACTCAACCAGGTCTTCTGCAAGTCCTCCTGCTACCACTGGCCCTTCCTTGTGTCACTCACCGGTGGGCTGCTCCAGCTGGGGGCGGGGTCCAGGATGGCTAGGAGGAGCCTGGCTCCCAACAACCGGCTGGACTCCTCCCTCCTCCTCCCAACTTCCTCCCTGAGGTCTTCCGGCGGCACCTGCTTCGGCGGCTTCGGCTGGCGGCTTCCTCCCCTACGCCTGGCTCTGCTCCCGGTGCTGGCTTCCAGCTTGACTCCTGGCTTCCGGCTCGACTCCTGGCTTCCTTCCGTGCTGCTTCCCGGCTTGCTTCCTGGTCCTGGCTGTGGGCTTCGTTCCTGGTGCCTGTCTGGTGTCCCAGTCGGTCGTCCTGGTTTGACTCCTGGCATTCTGGCTGCATCATTTCTGGCTCCTGCCTGCCACTCCCACGTTGGCTGCCTGCCCACAGCTTGGCGCTCGCACTGTGGCGTCACGGCGTGGGTCTCTCTTCGTGGGATCCTACTGCCGCCAGTGATGTAGTCAAGTCTTTGTCTCCAAATTTCAAGTCGAGTCTCAAGTCTGGGAGCCAACTTGCCAACTTGCAAGCTACATCAGTGGCTAAAATCGGCCAAGGACAACAGGTCACCACTCAGAACTCAGACTCAGACCTCCCAGTGTTTCTCAGATCCAATCAGTCACAAGACTAGAGAGAAAGCAAAACTACCAGCAGCTTGCCGAAGGCACAGCGATGTGGCATCTTTGGAAATAAATTCTTTTGCCTTTGGCTACAGATCTGTCTTTGCGCATGAAATTACTCCCCGAGTTGCCAATGGAAACTCCCCCCCCCGCTGCTTAAAGTTGTCTGTGTTTGGGGGGACCAGGATCAGAATTGCACCAGGGGGGCGAGTATTCCCCCCACTTCCTCCTGCTGTGGTTTTGCAACTGCTGCACCCCTCTCCCCCCCCCCCACTGGCTGTTATAAATAGGCTTACCATATCCAAAGGGGGACAGGGTGGCTACACCTCTAACCATTGTAAAAAGAGGGAATTTGGGCAGGTGCAGCTCATAATGGAAGGGTGCAACAAGCTGCACCTGCCCAAATTCCCTCTTTTTACAATGGTTAAAGGTGTAGGCACCCTGTCCCCCTTTGGATATGGTAAGCCTAGTTATAAATGAAGTCACCCACCCATGGGGGGCCACACAATGCATGTCTAATCCGCCCTTCAGGCTCACATAAAGGTGAATCAGAGTGAGAGGTCTTGCTGAGGATTCTGGGGGAGGCAGCCAGCAAAACCCCTCCCTCCCCGTGGTTCCTCGGAAGGGAGGGAGCCAGGCGTAACTGGCCCTCCCGGTGCCTGGAGCAAAGGAGGGTTGGGGGCGGCCGTAACCGGAAGTGACGTGACGGTCATGACGCTTCCCTCCCCCTATTTTAACCCAAATCAAAGTCTGCCGCCTCGCAGAATTTTGGGAGGGGCGCATAGTTTCTGGGGGGCGCGCAAGATTGAATGTCTGCGGTTTGGGGGACGAGGGGACTCTCCCCCACCCGCCCTGCCTGCAGCTCAGTCACTGAGTCACGGTGAGCTGCGTCCACCTCCGAAACCTGCCTTTCAAGTTCCGACCGGTAGAGCTTTTTTTGGCGGCGGCGGCGGCGGCGCTTGTTGGACATTTAAATGGGCCTGGGGGCAGTCGGCACGCAGCGCCGTGTCTGCATAGGCAAATCTCGCTCCGGCTCCGCTCTGCTGCTGCTTGTCTGTTGGTCGGGCTGGGGGCGCTCCGTCCTGTTTACGCTACAGCGACCTTTTTGTCTCCTTCTGGTGTCAATTTTGGAGAATTCCACTCCCTTTCATTATATGACCAAAGGAGGCAGGCAGAGGAAATCACTGCGTGTCACCCAGCAAGCATTGTGGGGGAGGGGTGAAATGCAAAATATGTTCCTTACTGGACAGCCATGGGGGGGGGGCGCCCACCTCCACTGCTCTTCCTTCTACTCCCACCCCTGGATCAGAAAAAAGGGGGGGACAGAGCAGAAAAGGGAGTGTGGAGGAGAGGAAGAGTGGGGGGCTAGACTAGCATCTCTGACTCCTGCCCTCCGCACTTCCTCTTCCTGTCTGACCCCCTCTTCCTTTTCCAACCTGGGCCGCAGGGGAGCAGAGGGGGGGGTTTGCTTCTCTACCAGGTAGAGAGGGAGCATTTGGGAACCCAACTCAGGGCCGGTTTTTCTGACTATGATGCCCCCAGGGTCTGTCCGGCCCTTCTTCTTCCAGAGAGTTTGCAGCAGCAGAGCAGATTCTCCCAACTTTATCCTCTCAAGAGGAAGAGGAGGAGGAGGACTGTGGGGTTGCTGCTTGCAGGCTTCTCAGAAGAATTGACTTGGCCGCTGCTGGAAACGGGATGCTGGACTAGGCAGGAGTTTGGCTCGACGAAGCAACAGCCACCAGTCTTGATCATAGTCTCAGGAAATAGCGAAGATTCTTGGAAAGCAGCAGCAGCGTTTGATTGGGGCCACCTTTATTTACTGTATTTATATCCTGCCTTTCTCATCATCAGATTTTCATCGAGGCGGCTTACATAGGCAGGCTATCTTTAGACCTGATAAGGGTCTTTACAATATTGTTCTATTCCTATATAGAACCTTCAATGCTAGTTCAGCCCTCCTTCTGGCTTGCGCTTTGCACTTCCAAGCTTCAGCAGTTCACCCTCGGACGGTTGTCTCTAGCTGACTACTCCTCATTCCACCCTCTCACGATGCCTTCTCAGTGTCTTTGCGAGGTTTGTCAGCAGCTTCCGTCTCCCATCCAAGTGGGAACCGAGGTCAACCCTTCTTAGCTTCTTCAGGCAGGGCACCTGCTCAAACCTCCAGGCCATTCATCTCTCTTGCCTTCTCTTTGTGAGTCGGTTTGGTGCCACCCGGACCTGCCGCTTTCAAATCCCCACTCCTCCAGCGATGAATGAGCTGCTCACTGGCCGATGTTCTGAAGTTACAAACAAAACAGAACCATGATATAAAAATCGCTCTTTTTTTTTTAAAGGGGCGTTGTTGGTGGTGTTTTCCCCACTGACAGAAAAGAAGACACAAACTCTTTCACTTCCACAGATATCAGGACGACGCGCTCGCAAGCAACTCGGAGAGGCGCCTTCTTGCCCGCTCTCGTGCCAGGCAGACAGGGAAAGTGCCGCTGCCCTTTTCCCTCTAGCTCCCCGTCCTGTGGGCAGCAGCTCTACAGTGGATCGGAGCTTCTCTGCACAGGGGCAGTGTACCTCTGGACGGGGACCACCGCCAGGGAGCCCCTTCTTCCTCCAGGCAGCCAGTCAGCCCTCCACCCTCCCAATTGGAGAGCGAGAGCCCCCTCCCAAGGCACGCTCACTCAATTAGGCAGGCCAGTTTACCATTTACCATTGTGGCCATTTACCCTCTCAGCAAGTTGGATGCGGATTAGAGCCTCTGTCAGTCTCTTTCCAAAATCCTGACAGCTACTGGGAAGAATCAGTTATGATCGAATGACTGGAACTGGGAGGGAAGGAGGGGGCATCTGTTAATATTTTGATAAAGAAACTTGGAGCTCTAGTGTCAGTGAAGAGCAGCAGACTGGTACATTCTGAGGCTTCTGGAAATTAAAATGGTGAAACAAACCTTTTGTATGCATTTTTTGCAGGGGGAATTGGAGCTGGCCCATTTTCATCCATTCTACTTAAATATGATGAACTGCATTGTGGTCAAAGAGGAGGAGGAGGAGCAGTGCAGGCCAGGAGGAGGGCAGAGATGGAAGCTCCCCGCCAATCCGCTGCCTGAGGCGACCGTTTCAGTGCTCCAAAAGGGGCGCGTGTAATGATGTCTATCTGGGCTGGGGGCGTATGCAACGATTTATTCCTTGAAATGACTACAAACGTTCCTTAACGTGGTTTGGAAAGCTTGATCTAAAACTGGGTCTCCGAGTAAAAACGTGTTTTGCTTTGCTTTTGATAAGATTATCTCGCAGCCCCCCCCCCCCCCCTTGGGACGCAGGTCGTGTGGTGTCGTCGTCGTCGTGCACTCTTCTTCAGTTCCGACCTCTCCGGCTCCCCGGCAGCGGCAAAGATCCCACCTCTTTCCTCCTGAGTGACAGCCGCAGAAGCCTCTGCATGGCTGTGACGTCACCTGGGAAGGGAGGCCCGCTGAACTGAGCGTGCGCGCGCAGGATGTCCGGCTGGAACGCCGGTGTCTCCTGGATCTTCTGCTCCTTCATCTCCCCCCCCCCGCGCGTGACAAGGACAGCGGCATGGGCTTAAGTAGAAGTTCCGAAGCCGCTCTTGCGGGCGGCGGCCTGTGGCTCGGCCGGCTGAGTTCCTACGGGGTGGTGTCGAGCTCTGGACCAGGGCGCCGAAGGTCCAGAGTTCGGGGCCCGCCGATGGGAGTTCAGTCGGCTGTTGCAGTCCCAGGTCGGCGGTTTTTTTTTCTCCTGCTGCGGGGGACTGACTGAGCTGCCCCCAGTCTGCCCGCAAGCCCCCTCGGACAGCGGCCATCGCTGCTGCTGCTGCAGGCGGCTCTGCGAACGAAGCGCGCTCCTCCGCTGCTACTGCCAGCGGACCCGGACCTCCCCCGCGAGCAAGGCTACAACGTGCGCAGGAGCGAGACCTATTGCGGGCTCGCAAGAAACTCGGAGAGGCGCCTTCTTGCCCGCGCTCGTGCCAGGCAGACAGGGAAAGGGCCGCTGCCCTTTTCCCTCTTGCTCCCCGTCCCGTGGGCAGCAGCAGCTCTACAGTGGATCGGAGCTTCTCTGCACAGGGGCAGTGTACCTCTGGACGGGGACCACCGCCAGCCCTCCACCCAAACTGTAGATTCCCCTCCCACTCAATTAGGCAGGACAGTTTTCCATTGAGGCCATTTACCCTCTCAGCAAGTTGGATGCGGATTGGAGCCTCTGTCAGTCTCTTTCCAATATCCTGACAATGACTGGAACTGGGAAGGAGGGGGCATCTGTTAATATTTTGATAAAGAAACTTGGAGCTCTAGTGTAAGTGATGAGGAGACTGGTACATTCTGAGGTTTCTGGAAATTAAAATGGTGAAAGAAACCTTTTTGTATGCATTTATTGCAGGTGGGATTGGAGATGGCACAGGGGGTCATCTTCCTTTTCCATCCATTCTCCTTAAATATGATGGAGTGCATTGTTGTCAATACCCCGAGACCAATGTAAGGCAAGCCTTGATACCCTTACCTGTGCTGTAACGGACAAGTGTGAGGAGAAGCAGGCCCCCCCCAGGCCATGGTGAAAAGCACAATTAGATTAACGGCGCAATTCTGCGTAAGGATGTACCGGCCCAGGTCGCCCACCGTATCCCGTGGTCTGCCTCTGGCAGGCTCCCTCTCGGGCAGAGGTCTACCAGGGGAAGGGGATGTTTGTCCCCTTCCCTGATTGTAACACACTGGGGCAGATCCGGCACCTTGGATTTCCACCAGCAATTTTGCTGCCGGAAGTCAGGGAGGCCGTGTAACGGCTCAGCTGTCCTGCAGGGGCTGGGATATGGTGGGAGCCATTCCCCCACCCCTGCCCAGGCCAACTGGGCCAAAATAGGCCCCCTCCCTCTCCCCCCGTCTGCCGGATCCGTACTTACGTGTTCCGGTGGCCTAAGGGGACCTCCGTCGGCGGAGCAGGGGAGATGGGCCTTGCGCCTGCCTTCCCTGCTCTCAAGTAGTAGCAAACGTGCTTTTGTTTCTGCTTTGGCTGGCAGAACGCTCGTTCCGCATGGCACAGATTTGGCAGGATTGCTATGTAAGTTTTTGAGGGAAGAGAGTCTTTCTCTGTAACTAAAATATAGAAGTAAGGAGAACCCCACCACCACATACAGTTGTACTGGATAATTAGTGCCTTGTTAGTACCTGTGCCCATCTCATAAGCATGTACAGCTCTAGCCAGAGCACCAGAAGCAGTTACATGGTCCTTTTAGTACTTGTGTGTCCAGGGGTTCTCAACCGGTGGTACTCTAGCTGAGCAGAGGTGGGACCCGAGGTCCACACGAACCCTGCTCTAATACGGCTTCTTAGAAGCCTTTTGCTGAGCCCCTTGGGAGCACTAAAAATGACTATCCCACCTGCCCGGAACAACCTACTTTACTTTTCTGGTGGCTGGAAAACGCAGCTGAAAACCTGAAAGTAAGTAGCAATGAAGGTGGTATGCGGCTTGAGGAGGCCTCTAGAGGCGGTACGCAGATGGCTGGGGGTTGAGAACCCCTGGTCTAGAACATGGTGCAAGAAGCGGCCCTGTTTCAATCTTGCGCACGTTCCTTGTGAGGGTGGGAAATGCTACTACGTACTTTGAACAGGCAAAGAACAGTTAGCAGTAGGTAAGAGTGTTCAAACCAGGAAGGATCATATGCCCTGAGCATGGCATTACATCTAAGCTCAAGTTCAGCAACTTGAAATCCTCGCCAGCCCTCAGCTCTGGATACAAATGATTCCACCCCTGTGGTAGTTTGTGCAAATGTTTGGGCTTTGCATTTTATTAACATTGTTATCTCCTCACATGGTTTACATCCATTTAAAGTTTGTCATCTACAGGAAAAAAAACCCTGCAACAAAACACAACCAAAATATATATATCTCCTTAAAACAAGTCAAATATTAATCAACAGTTTCTAGTCTACCTGTAGCGTTAGGAATCCCCGTCTCCCCTGCCCCACGGTCAGAAAAGCAAACCCTTCTGACAGGGCAGAAGCAGAAGACAGTGCAGTTGGGTCTTATGCTGGTATCAGATTCAGATGCTCAGAGCTGGGGTGGGAGTCTGGGCTTACACACCTCCGTGGCAATGACTCCCGTTGCAACAGACACGCATACAGGTAGATGCAGACCCACAAAGGTCTGCTGTGCAGTGGGGGCAGAACTTCTTGTCCCTGAATTGCACCACGTCACCTTCCATTCAGCTGGCAGAACATATGCGTGACCGAGGCCTCATAGTATTCCAGGGCAGGCAATTGGAAGTACCTCCTTCAGCACGAGGGCTCTATGGAGAACAGCACTATGGAGAACAGCAGGAAGGAACTGGGATATCCTGCCGCTTAACCCATTCCTGGCTTTCTATTTGGTGTGTGTGCCTAATCTTGACACAATTTCAGAGCCTCCCTAAGAAGCAGAAGGCTTGGTCTCTGTGGGAAAGAGGGCCTCCCCCCAACTGAAAACTATGAGCCGTTGAGGGCTCTAGCCCAAAGGGGGAAATTATACTGGGGAGGTGAAGTTCTGATTCTATTGCTAACTAATTACTCTTAGTAAGAACAAACATTGAAGTGCTTTTTGCTTCTACACAATGTTGCTGGAAGAAAATGGGTGCTGGCTCTATTCCCATGCTGATCTCTCCCTTCAACTAATTTTTGAGCAGGTCGATGTGAACACACTGAAGTAGCTGTTCATCTGCCAACAAGGCAGCCTCCCGCAGCACTCCGGAAGAGACCATTCCCTCGGCTGCAGGAACCTTGCACATCACAAAGAATAAATGAGCACTGGGGTCAGGCCTCTAATGACTGGCCTTTGGGTGACACCTGAGCCTTTCTTGTTGAACTCTAAGCAGTGTGGGCTGAGAGACAGAGCAGCTTTCCTTTTCCACACACACCCAATGAAGGAAGCCTTGGCTGACCCAGCACACGGTTCTGCTGCATTGTAGCAAGGGGAATCAACATCGAGGAAGTGGTCAGAAATACCAGTTGCCTCTGTGGCAGTGCTTGGCTGGGGAGAGACATATACAGAGGATAAAGGCATGGGCAAAGTCCGTGCACCCTGGCGCAAGGCCGGCCTTCCATCCTCCTAATGCATCTTCACCCAGCAAATATTCTTTGGGGAACTCTCAGTTGCCATTAACAGACCTGCCCTGCTTTGTAAGGATCGAGACAATTAGTCCCAAAAGAAGTAGCTATAAACAAACTGAATAGGAGAACAGAGCTAGGGGGAAATGTACATGTGCACTCTCTCACTCTCTCTCCCTTGCACACAAGTGGCATCCAGATGCATTCAAGACTAGCTAGCAAACCCACTTTCCATTTTGCTGCCAGCAGGGTACCGTTAAAACTCCTTACAGAATTAAATGCGGGGGATGACTCCACACACCCCAATATACACAGCTATAAAACCAACAGGCAGGAGCCACAGCCCAAGGCTCCCCAGGACTGGAGTGTCAAAAGGAACCTGGAGTAGACACGACATGAACGCCACGCCACCGGCATCCCACCATGCTGAGCTCTTTCAGTCAGTCAAAACACTGGCTGGTGGGGGACAGAATGCAAACTCCAGTCATCAGACCCACCATCTGCACAGCCAAGCAAGGCAAAGCGGAGAGCGTAGGTTGGGAAAATAGGGGGGGGGAGAGAAGCCCTTGGTTTCCTCTGAGCCTCTGAAGCAGAAAAATCCAAGCAAGCACCACACATGCAGACCACAAGGGAGAGGGGCGAAGGGGACAAGCACCGTTGTGGGCTGCAAGCTTTGAGCTGGGGCAAGGCAGGGGGAGAAGGAGGGACTTGGCTGCAGTAAAGCTCTGTTCGCCTCAGCAGATGACGACATTTTTGAAAGAAACAGAAGTCTGTAGAACCTGTATTCCCAAACTTCATCCATTGCTTGCTCTTTTCTGCTGCCCAACAAATATACAGAAAAATGACTCCTGAACACCAACGTATGAGAGACATGGACTACTGTGCAGGGGGAAAAAAAAAAAAGAGTGCAGGGCTGGTAAGGTTTTCTTTTTTTTTTTTTGTACAAAATGGTCCAAGACACGTGGGCAGCATATGTCCCAGGGCAGCGCAAATTCCTCAGCAGGATCATCTTCCCAAGTCAGTCTGTGCTGCAACCCCTTGCCCGGAAAATACGAGCAACTGCCAGACGACAGAGCTGAGGGCTACACATCCGTGGAGAAATAGGGCGTGTTGCGTTTTAGCTCCGCAAAGGAGATGGGCGGGTGCTGCAAGTAATACAGGAGCACTTGGACCTGCAAAAGCCAAAGAAAAAAAACAAACTTACAGCTGGGAAACACACACACACCACGGTGGTGTCAGAGGGCAGGCCTAGCTAGGGACACGGGGGGGAGGGGGGCTATACCTGCACAGAAGACCCCACAGGTTACTTCCAAGGACAATCCAAAAATCTAGATTCACCTTGCGTGGTGACACACACACCATACCACAGTGTGTCCATTTTGGGGACAAGCTGAGAGCACAGTGGGTGGCCAGCGGGTGGCGCAGTGGGTTAAACTGCTGAACCATGAGCTGTCGATTGAAAGGTCGGCAGTTCGAATCCGCGGCGGGGTGAGCGCTCGTTGCTTGGCCAGCTCCTGCCAACCTAGCAGTTCCAAAGCATGTCAATGCGAGTAGATAAATAGGTACCGCTTGCGGGAAGGTAAACAGCGCTCCGTGTCCCAGCCGCATGCTACGCCCTGCGGCAAGGAGAGTCACGCCGGCCACATGACCACGGAGGCGTCTTCGGACAACGCTGGCTCTTCGGCTTTGAAATGGAGATGAGCACCACACCCTAGAGTCGGACACGACTGGACTTAATTGTCAGGGGTCACCTTTACCTTAAGAGCACACAGTTCTTTCTTGCAACTCTCTGGAGTGAAAATGGATGCAACAACATTTACAGAGTGGTGGGGTCAGTTTGGAAGTGGCCTAGGGAGGCCCCGCCACTCTGTAAACGTTGTTGCTTCCATTTTCACCCCAGAGAGTGAAATCAACTCTCAGGGATGTTCAGTGCCAGCAAATGTTTTTTTTTTAAATCTCTAGGGTTGATGCCTACAAAATAGGAGTGGCTGCCTATGCATGCCATTGGCTGGCTGGCATTCTGATGTGTCACCAACAGACCGTTTCCCAAACCCTGGAGCAATACTTAAAATATTTATTTTAAGCATGAATGCATATATGGGAACATGTGCATGTGGTTTTACTGAGAAAAAAATAAAAGTAGACTGGATGCCCAAAGGAATGGGCAAGTCTGGTGGCTGAGCCAGCATTGGATTTGCTGGTCTGTGTGTCCCTCTTGCAAAATGTGGGGAACGTGGGCAAACACCATGGGCAAACAGCACACTACGGCTTCTCTTTAAATGTTACACCTGTTTTCATCCTTTGACAGATACAGTTGTTGTGTGAGCAGCTGCCCAGCAGAGGGTGCTTGCTCAAACACACACAGGTCTCCCCCCTCCACCCCATTTCAAAGTTCTCTTTTCTTGCAGTATACCTGTGCCATGACATCATGGGGCCAGATGTCTGAGGCCAAACTGAGATGCCCTTTGCTGCTCTCCACCTCAGAAGGTCTCAACAACGTCGGGCCAAAGACCGTTGCCAGATTGTGCAGGGACATTTTGTTGACAGGTTCTTTCTCTGCAACCCTGTGCAACGGAAAGAGAAAAATTCAAAGATGCGTACGATTTTGGCATCAACTAAGCCAAACATTAAAGGCCTTTCCAGGACAACCCAGCTGGAACAGAAAGAAAAGAGGAAAGGGGAGAGTGTGGAATTTCTCTCTCCTGTTTTCCAACCAATACTTCTCTCCCCTTGCCGGCCCTTCTGCACAAGCTCGGCCATTTTCACAGTAGAAGCTGCACAGGCCAGATGCAGATCTCCCCTCCCCCCACTTCCACCAACTCCTGCCTCGACGTGGCAGCAGCCCTCTTCCCGATCCCCTTCTTGCACCCTCTTGTCCAGGATCGGCTCTGGAAACAGTCCAAACTCCCACCGGCCCACCTTCTCCGGAAACGACTGCTGGCCGCACTGGGCTGCAGCCAGCCATTGCCATGGAAACCAGCATCAAAATATTGCCATGTTAGGAGACAGCTGTGCTGCAATCTCTCCCCCCCTCCCCAATAACACAAGCTGCACATGGTTTGAGTGTTGTCCAGGGGAACAGATGTGGGAACTGGCTGTGCCCTCTTCTCAAGAGCAGAAAGCCAAATGGATTTTCCTTTCAGGCCACATCGATGCCTGCCCCCCCCTTTCTGCTGTTTGCTCGCTCGCTCGCTCTCCCCCCCCCCCCAGATTGGTTCTTGACAAACCAAAGGGGGTGGGGGAATGGAGGAACATGCCAGTAACACAAGGTTCCAGCCCCCAATTCCAAAATTCCTCTGTGTGCAGCGCACCGCCAAGCCACATCTCCTCCAGCTATTCCATGTTCTCAGCAGAAGACTGTGACCCAAGTGAGGACAGCAAACAGCACAATCTCAGGGAGGGGAATGCTGAGCAATGATGCCACCTTCATGCTCACTGGCAAACTGGTCCTTTAACCCGTGTCTCTCGTTCTCCTTTCAGAATCTCAACAGGCAGGAATGCTGCCTGCATTGCCTGCAGTAAGCACTTTCTTCTTATTTAATTAGGAAAAGGCCCTTCAAGTTTGATGAAGAGGAATTCCATCCCCTTTCCCAAACCTCACTCCTTAACCTCCTACCAATTACCGAGACCATAATACCCAATGGGAGTTAGCTGCTGAGAAAACAAGCCAGCCCCTTTCTGTGTAGCCCAGCCCCGAGTACTGTTTCTTGGTCATGCAACATCAGACTTCTATATGGTGCTTTGCAGACTGACTTTAAGAACAAAAAGTCCCTGCCCCATTTGCTTACAATCTAAGAAGACTTGTTTTCACAACCTGAAATAGCCACCCTTGAACTCACTTCTTCTGTCTTGCACATTTCTTGTACATAATTCAAGAGACGAATCGGGGATTCACGAGAGTTGAAAGACTCAGAAGGCCCCACCAAGATGGAGGGGTTCCTGACTCACCCTACTTTTATCCAGTCCTTGTGTAACAGGAGAGTTATGACCATTGATCAGTGGATGTTCATAGTTCCACAGAAAATTACTAAAGGCAAAGCAGGGCCTGCCCAGTATTCTTTGTTTGGGTGGACAATCGAACACAAACCTGTGATGATGACATCCGCTTAACCCTGACTGTGGAAACAAGACAGGGCTCAGAGAGGGTCTTCTGAGCATAAACACCTGCCTCTTACAGGCCTGGCCCAAGACACTGTGGCTCCTAAGACGGAAAATTCAAGTGGCACCCTCCTTTCCCACTAGTTAATACAGAACACAACTCCGCTGAGTTCTCCTGCATGGGCTCCATTGAACTGAAGAGATTCCCAGTGGATTATGTCCCAAAGGCAGTTCTGCCTGTCTCCCTCTCTGTGCCATCCTTAAATCTGCCTTGCATCGCCCACCCTCACAATTGGTGACTGCCTCTGTTCCCCGCTGTTTTTTGGGTCAAAGCATGCATCTGCCGTCCAGCCCTGATCAGGAGTCCTGATGCTAGAAAGGCCCTTCAGCTGGCTACAGCAATCCCTTCAGGCGCGACTGCTGCTGCTGCCCCATGGCAGGACTCCCAGGCCATTGGAAGAGATGCCTCCAATCACTTGACTGGAGCAAGTTCTTCAGGCCCAGACAGACGCAGCCGAAACAAACAGATCGTCTACCAGCCTGGGGTAGCTCCCAAAACTGCAGCCACCCTGAAGGCAGCAAGTCCTTCAACCACACAAGGATGACAACTCCGAGGGAGGATAACAACAACCAGGAACATAAGAGCTGCTGGAGCGCTCAAAATGGCAGACACCGCGGCTTCCCTGGAGCTGCATCTGCTGTGCCTGCTGTTTCATGCTGATTTCAACCACTTCCTCCTCGGCACCAGCAGAGAGACAGACAGGAGAGGAAGACCTTCTTGCACTGTTCCACTCTCTGCCCCCTCCGCACGGCGGGTGAGCAGAAGAGGAAAGACAGGCATTTCCCTCACTGTGCGCCCTGAAGCATCCCAGGGATGGAGTGGAGGGGGGGGGGAATTTAGTGCTTCCTTCCTGGCAAGGCATCAAGACCTGCTTTCACAACCAGCCAAAGACAGAGGCAAGTCCAGGAGCTCCTCCCTTTGGCGAGGAGGTGGGTCCTACACTCTGCCCCTACACCCCCAAGGAGAGCAGCCCTCTTCCACAGGCTGCCCTCCCGCTCTCAAGTGGAGAAATTACCGTTTCAAGTGTTCCAGTAGAAAGAGGAAAGTGATGAGGTTGGGGTCAGGCAGGGAGCGGAGAAGATGCATCATGCAGTTCTCCTTGGCTGTTGGGTCGGAAAGCGCTGGAGACAAAAGATGCAGCAGTGAGAGGCGGAGAGGCAGCTGGTAAACACCCACAGACCAACTCTGGCAAGGCCTTCCCAGAAGCAGCCCTGGTAAGGTCGGCTAGTCTGAGTGTGCGTGACTGGCAAAAGGCCACTCAGTGAGCTGACTGGGATTTGAGCTCCGGTTTCCCTGGGGCATGACCCACAGCCAATCAGCTGGGATCTTCGAAGAACGAGTGTGGTCTGCAGCCTGCACCAGGAGCTGGACACTGTCAGACACACAACTCTCACCTCCCCACACCTCCCAAGACCTCTAATCAGACCCAGTGGTAAATCCCACTGGGTGGTATTGTGCAAATGGCACATCTCTCATGGTCTGGGCCAGGACCCACTTCCAGACCTGCAATCCAAGTGCAGTTCCACTCCTCATATGTAGATGCAAACTGTCTTACCGATACCCTCCATAAAAGCAGGATAAAGCCGGTCCGTTAGGAGGGGCTCTGGCAGCTCGCGGAAGTATAACTTCAGGGTGCCTGCGATGGCGTTGATGTCCATGTCGCTCAGCATCATCAGGATGTCTTTGTTATCTACAGCACAGTTAAGGTGCAACCAGGTTGCAAAATGAACAAAAGAGTTGCTCTGCTGGGTTGCACCAAGGCCCTCCCACCCAGCATTCTAGCTTCAAACGATGGCCACCAGCTGAGGTTTTTATTGTTGGTGTTTTTTAAACAAATTACACCAATTCAAAAGATCCCAGTGGCTATTTAGCCATAGTAGCTAAACAGAGCCTCCATATTCAAAGGCAGTATACCTGTGGGCACTCTGCAAATAACTGGGGAGAGTTATTTGCAGAGTGAACCCAACAGGGCTCTTCTTATCAGCATGTTCATGTGTGAGCACATGAGAGGAAAACGAACAAGAGCTGCAGCAAAGAAACTCACTGGCGTCAAAGGCGGCTTTCAGGGCCTGGATGTCGGTAGCCACCCCTGAGATCCGGTAGATGCCTACTTCATCGATGCCCCGCTTCTCCACTTCCTCGACACACTGGCGCACGATGTACGGCACTTTAGAACGCTCCCGCCTGTTGGGAAGAGAGACGGGTTAGGATGGCTCAGGGCAACTGTGAAGTGCCACAAGAAAGCCAGAAGAAGCTGCCTGCCCTTTTCTCATGGTGCTTCCTACCAAGAGAGACAGGAAGGCTGTTGCATCAGTCTCATAAGAACATAAGAAGAGCCCTGCTGGATCAGGCCAAAAGCCCATCTAGTCCAGCTTCCTGTGTCACACAGTGGCCCCACCAGATGCCTCAGGGAGCACACAAGACAACAAGATACCTGTGTCCAGTCGCCACTCCCTTGCACCTGGCACAGAGAAACCCCACCTCCAAAACCAGGAGGTTACTTATGGCTTGTAACCTGTGATGGTCTTTTCCTCCATGAATCTGTCCAAATCCCTTTTAAAGGCATCTAGGCCAGATGCCATCACCACATCCTGTGGCAAGGAGTTCCACAGATGAATTACACGCTGGGTAAAGAAATATTTTCTTTTGTCTGTTCTAACTCTCCCTCCACTCAATTTTAGTAAGAGGGAGAAGAATTTCCCTCTATCCACTCTCTCCATCCCATGCATAATTTTATACGTCTCAATCATGTCCCCCCTCAGGCGCCTTTTTTCTAGGCTGAAAAGCCCCAGACGCTGTAGCCTTTCCTCATAAGGGAGGTGCTCCAGCCCACGAATCATTCTGGTCGCTCTTTTCTGCACCTTTTCCAATTCAATTCAAACGTCTCAAGAGACGTTTGTAGCTCACTTGGAAACCGTTTTTTTTTGGGGGGGGGAAGAGTGCTGGGACCCAGCCCACCTTGCAGTCAGATCTTCTTCCCTAATCACAGATAGGAATCCCTAACCCAACCAGATCCGCTGCCTGACGCTGCCCCAAGTCGCTGCTGCCACCTTCACTTGGGGGACACACACACATGGACCCCTCCTTCCCAAAAAAGCTCTTTACGCATTCCCTTTAAACACTGCGTGAGGAAGAAGTGCCCCTCTCTCTCATGTGTTCACACATCCCTCCCATTGCTCCGATCCCTTTAAACAGGTTCTCTTTAAACTCCATGCCAGGACAGAGCATGGGAGGAAAGTGGATGATCCTATCCTTGCTCACTTTTAGCAAGCGGGAAACAGATCAACGTGAATTGCATCCACGACAGGCTGGAGGAAGGCAGCAGCAGTAGACACGGGGTGAAGGGCAGTCCAAATCTGCTGCCCCCTTACTTCCCCGCCATTCGCTGTTGATGCAGCCAATCAGGTCACTTCACGGCTGGGACCCCCATCTCACCTGTGGTTACTTTATGCAGGGATGAGAGAAAGGGGCTTTGCACATGCTCAGAGACACTCAGCCAGTATTAACTGTACACGTTCCATCACCGACATCATGTTCTGGACCAACACCCAACTCAAATTAAGCTCTGCTCTCTGTTTTAGGAAGGGGTTATAACTGTTATAGACAAGAGAATCTGTCACTGCCATCAAGGAGAATATTTAGAACCCTTTCACACCCTTGCCAGATCATCTGCAATGGCTGCCGATTCATTTTCCAAGCACAATTCAAGGTACTGGTTATTACCTTTAAAACTGCCCGTGTCTTAAGGCTCAAGTGCTTTAGGGACTGCCTCTCCCCGTGCGAGTCTGTCCGTTCCCAGAGGTCATCTGGAGAGGCTCCCCTGCTTGTGCCGTCCGGCATGGAACCATTATTGGTGGCAAGGTGCGAGAGGGCTTTCCCCATTGCAGAACCCACCCCATGGAACTCTCAATTGGATGAGATCCGTACAGCCTCCGTCTTGGCTATTTTCTGCCCATAATGTTACAACTTTCCTGTCTTGGAATGTGTTTGGCCTGGCTTTGCTGTGCCTTGCTAGCACCCTCCTGCTATTAGGCTGGGTTGTTCTCTGTTTTACTGTGAATTTTTAATCTTAATTTCTTGCTAACCGATTGTGTTTTTACCGTATTATCACTGTGCGCCATATCTTGAGTCCCAGCTGACGCAGCAGGGAGGTGCCATATAAATATAACACCCTCTTGCAAGTCCTGCACTATTATTATTTCAGGAGTGGCTCAAGCTGATCCATTGCCTGAGATGCCAATGGCTCTGACCCCACCCCCCTTCTGCTGTCCCTATGTGTTTGTGTGCGCGCGCACCAGGACGAACACACCCATGTCAGGAAGCATCCACATGCACACCGCACCAGCACTCACCTCACTGTCCTCCTCCTCTACAGTCTCATATAAAATGGCAGGCTTGGAGGACCCTGTTCTCCCCCCACTCCACCCCTGACCACTTTACAAGAAGTCACAGGGGAGGAAAGGCAGCTGCCTTCCCCCCCCCCCCAATGCTTAGGAGAGCTATCAGAAAAGGATTGCGGTGCTGGAAGAAGAGGTAAGTCCCCCCCCCCCCCACTCTCCAAGCATGGAAGAAGAGGATGGGGCAACCGGGTGGAATGACTGGACAAGTGGAGGAGGCAGACAAGTACAGGTTGCAGGGCGCCCCCCGTCACTTTGCCATGCCCCCTAACCTGCCACCTGATCGATGCGAGGGTTTCAACTCATGGCAGGGTTGCCCCTGTATGAACCCACCCCAACACCACCAGTTTCCTCTGCTCCCTGATCAGGGCAGCCTCCCCCCATCCCCGCTCCCAATTATCCAATCCCAACGTACTTAGTGACAACGCTGATTTTCACACCAAAAACTCCCGTTTGCTTTTTTGATGGGGTCCTCTTGAGGCTCATGTCCCGACTTGTAAACTTCATGGAGAACTCCACTTTGATCTGAAGGAGAGCCAAGGAACTCAGGGTCAGTCACTGCAACAGGAAAGCCTCTTTCTCGTTTTGTGCTCCTTCGCCAACCCTCGGAAGCTCACACTAGATGTGAGTCAGCATGATGCAGCGGAGTGCAACTTCGAACTGTGTTCTGTGAAACCCGTGGCTCTTTGGAAACTTATCTGGGGGTCTCCAGCAAGAAGACTGTCCACCATTATCAACTGCCAAGCTGCTTTGAGAGACAGCTTATCTGAACATGTGAACACACAACGCTGCCTTCCGAGTCAGACCCTTGCTCCATCTAGGTCTGTGCTGTCTACACTGACTGGCAGGGGCTCTCCAGGGTTTCAGAGAAGGATTTCTCCTAGTCCTACCCGGAGACATCAGGGACGGAACTTGGGACCTTCTGTGTGCAAAACAAGGACTCTATCCCTGAGCCACGGCCCCATCCCAATGCTGACTCACCACTAGTTGTCTTGCCCAGCAATGAGCAGCCTCAGGCCAGTGTTTGGTGCATTACACACATACTTAACTTTCCCATTCAAAAAGGGAAAGAGTGAGGCCCTAAAAGGCCAGGATGCCCTATGAATCAGATCCCCAAATCTTTGCAAGGACAGCCCAGAGAGGGCTGTTTAGCAGGTAAGCATTCCTTAAATACAGAAAGTTTGAAAACTACAAGGAAAGTGATAGCATGTGAACCTTGAGACATCTGGTCAGCATTCCCTGTACGGGTTCTGTGCTGGTGCGCGGACCCCTCCAATATCTGTACGGTGTCGCGACGTTGCCTCAGGATGTTCGGCAATGACGTCATCACCGAACTTCTAGGTTGCCGATCTCCGCGCTGCATGGAGCTCAGTAAGGAGGTGCGTGGCCACTCAGCCGCATACCTTAGAGCAGCGGTTCCCAAACTTACTGTGGGCACGGTGCCCTTCTTTCACAGCACCCTGTTGCGGTGGCACCATTGCCCAGTTCTCCCGGGCGCCGCCATCTTGAATCATGTGAGATCTCAAGCGATTCAAGATAGCGGCGCACCAGGGACATCCCACAACACCCGTGAGCTCGCTGTGGCACTTTTAGGTACCGCAGTGCACAGAACCACTGCCTTAGAGGGAAACAACGTTCATGGGGTGAACTTGGGCCAGTTACAGCACAATCCTAGGCATGATTACTCAGACATACGTCTCACTGAATTCAATGGGACTTACTTCCAAGAGAGTGTGTATAGGATTCCCATCTTTACACTCTCAGCCTAACCTACCTAATACTCACAGCAGCTTCACTATTACTGAGGTTTTGGGCTGGGGAAAGACAAAGGATTGCTTAGAGTTTCTGCTGATGGGCAGAGGATTCTTTAATGTGTTGCTAACTGTTCTCACTGCTATGTTTTCTATTACTCATTTTTTAAAATGTTCTTTTACTTTCAGTTGTTTTATTTTGATTCTGTGTTATCTTGGAGGTCTTTCTGACAGAAAGGTGGGGTACAAATATTTTAATAAATATATTAATAAAAATGCAATGTACGCCACCTTGACCTCCGCTGATGAAAGAAGACACGACACTTGTGAAACCCACATTAACAGAGTTAACATCAACATACCGTATTGGTCTGAGTATAAGACTCACTTTTTTCTCCTAATTTAAGTTTTTAAACTAGGGGTGCGTCTTATAATCAGGCTGTGGTTTGGGAGTCGGACTTAGACCTGGAAGATCCAGGTTCAAATCCCCGCTCAGCCATGAAGCTTCCTGGGTGACCTTGGGCCAGTCACTATCTCTCAGCCCCACCTACCTCACAGGGTTGTTGTGAGGACAAAAAGGAGGGGAGGAAATATGTACACCACCCTGAGCTCCTTGGAGGAAGGGTGGTATAAAAATGTGAAAAATAAATAAATAAATAAATAAATAAATGCCAGTGATTTAATAAAAAATTTTTAATAGCACCAAACTTTAAGGGTGCGTCTTATAATCAGGTGCGTCTTATACTCGGGACAATATGGTAGTTCATGATGTTACCACTACCACGCAGAGTAATCTGCTTGGCCCCGAAGAGGAACCGGAGAGTAATTTCAGCTATTTATTTTATTTTATTTTCTGTATTTGTATCCCGCCTTTCTCATCATCAAATTTTTCCTTAGATTTATTCAAGGCGGCTTACATAGGCAGGCTATCTTTAGACCGGATAAGGGTCTTTACAATATTGTTCTATTCCCATATAGAAACTTCCATGCTCGAGCTGTTTTCCCTTCCGAGTGCAGCCCACCTTCTGGCTTGTGCTTTGCACTTCTGGATGGATGGAGAGAATGTTCAGAAAGAATGATTTAACAGTTCTCAACCGGCGGTACGCATACCACCAGTGGTACTCCAGTCGACTGGAGCGTGGTACGTGGATTGCTGGTCCGCTGGAACCCTCCTCCAGCCTTTGGCTTTCGGGAGCTGTGGGAATGGCCCTTCCGCCTGCCCTGACCCTCCTACCTGCGTTTTCTGGCTCCGAAAACGCAAAAACCCGGAAGTAACTGGCAATGACAACATCGCCAGTCACTTCTGGTGGTATGCGAAGGATGAGCGGCACCGGAGGTGGTATGCAGCCGGTCAGGGGTTAACACATACAGACAAGCATCTGGGGCAAGCATCATGGGGTGCAGCATGCAGTCACACTCCCTCCTTACCCCATTCATCTCAATCACATCCATGTGCCAATTCTTCGTCTGTACCGTCTGGGGATCCAGCTGCAAACGGAACAGGAGAGAGTGAGATCTCAAAACGGACTTCTGAAGGAGACAAATCTCAGCAGTGATATCCCTAACAACAGGCAACAGTGCAAGGGCAGGTAGAGTGTTTTCTTTACCAAGTCCCACCAGGCTTTCTGGATTTGGTATTTTCAATTGTGATAGAGCCTGGAGGACAAACACTAAATTTATGCAGCCAGACAGGTCAACCTCACACATTTAAAGATTACACTATACACACAATTTTTTTGCAATGAGAAATGCAAAGGTCAGGCGCTGCATCTTATTTGTAAAGACACGATTAATGTTTTGACTTCAGTGCAAAATCATTTATTTGCAAGGTTGTACATATGCTGCCATTTTGTGAAAACTCAGGAAACATGCAGAATTGTAGTACTGGGCATGAATTGGGATTCTGGAAAAACCACAGCTTCATTTTAATTTTTAAAAGCACGTTTCTAGCTTAATGGCCACAAATATATACCGGTACATGAAAGTGACTGGGCAATGACTGCAAAAGTTTCAAAAGTCAGAGAGAGGTTGAAATAGATTTCGTACGGTCAGGAGAAGCTTCAGCACTATACCCTTTTCCTTATTCTAGCACCAAAGAAATCACATGAATTAGTAAAACATGCATTATAAAGTGATAAGGACTGCAACATTTCTATTGGTTACAGAATTCAGAGTTTCTTGGTGCAGAATTTCAATGGTTTTTACAGCACACATCCCTGCTTATATCTAAATTTTGTCGCATTAGTGGTGACCTCTGGAAAGCTGGTACAGTCCTTCACGGCCTGCTGATCTGCTTTCTTTGGCTTCCCCGATTCCAGGGTCATCCCTCCCCCTTGTTGCCCCAGATCCCTTGTCAATTGAGTCATTGACTAGCACATGTTCAGTTGATTGAAACATTAATACTGTTCTCAGTGCCGTTGCTGGAGGGGGAGGGGGTGTGGCACAGTAAGTGGTGCAAGGCGCTGCACCATGCCTTGCAAACTGGTGTAACGTGGCCCCTCCCACTCAGCCCCGGAGCCATTCCAGTGGCGAAGGCAACACGTTGCGATCGCGTTACATCGGTGTGCAGCACCTTGCACCACTTACAGTGTTGCATCCCCTCCAGCAACGCCACTGACTGTTCCAAGTGCTGGGTGACAGACAATCCTTGCTAATAGCCAGGGGTACTAAGATATTTCTCAAAGGGAGATGGAAATTCATAATTGGGGATTTTCAGTCTACTAGCAGAGTGGTTCAGATGTGTGGAAGAAGAGTTTTGAGACAGACAGAGACAAGGAAGGGTTCTTTTGCATATACAGTACTTTGCAGTGCTACTCATTGGATCTCAGTCGGATCTACTTGCCTGGAATTTAAGAGCACAAAAGGGATCTGCTATAATCCAGGGATGTATCTAAGTAACTAGGTCACGAGTGCGAGTGCGAGTCATTTTTGCACGAGTGCGAGTCCGAGTCAGTGTCAAAATTTTTGGGCAAGTACGAGTCAAGTGCGAGTCATTTTTGCACGAGTGTGAGTCGAGTACGAGTAAGGCCAAAAACCACGAGTCACAAGTCACGAGTCGAGTCACTTTGGGGAAAATGGATTTTCCCCCTGAAAATGGGGTGTGTGGGTGTCTGTGTGTGGGGTGTGTGTGGAGACCTCTGAGACTTTTAAAGCACCTACTTGGCTCCCCCTATGCCCTTTCCCTCACCTCTCAGTCTTGTCACCACACATGTGGTTTGGGAAAAAACAAGCGTGTCTACATTCAAACCATTTATTATTCCCTCCCTGCCCCTTCCCCTTGCTGAGCCGAGCATCCCTTGGGCTCGGAGTTTTGGTCAATGAGGAGGAACTGCTGCAGCAGCTTCGCCTTCCCTCACTCCTCCCCACCCCTCGCGCTCGGAGTTGTGGCCAATGGCAAACAGACGGCAACAAAAGGGAGGGGGGACTCAGAGCCAGGCTTGCTTTCCCACCCCCTTGAAAACCCTTCCTCCCTACTGCCCTCCTCCTCCGAGGTCTCCACTGCGCCTGCCTGCCTGCCTGCGTTGATGCCGGCCATTAAAGGAAAATGACTTGGAAATGGCAAGTCGTTACCCCCACGAGCGCGAGTCAAGTGCGAGTCCCGTGGTTCACGAGTACGAGTGCGAGTCAGTGGGTCACGAGTACGAGTACAAGTACGAGTCAGGGAAAAAGTGGCTAAGTCACACTTGTGAGTCGAGTCATTTGACTCGAGTCCCCATCCCTGCTATCATCCCAGTCTACTAACCACTACTCCTGCAACTGACCATTTGTTTAGAAAACTTGTATCCCACCTTCCCCCCCCCTCTACAACGTGGGGTGCCCAAGGAGGCTTACAACTCAACAGTAAAACAAAACATATCAGAGGGACCACTCTTAAAAGGAATACACTGTCAGGGAGGGGAAGGGCATTGGTTTGTGGTTCCTCTGTGTGAGTTTGTTTCCCTTGCCTGAGAGAGGGAAAGAACAGATGATTATGATGAATGTTCAATTTGTTCATATACTGCTTTTCAACAGAAATGTCTGTAAAGCTGTTCACGCAGCAGTAGAAGATGCCACTTACTTCCAGTGGTATGTGGGCCGAGGAGGCCACCGGAGGTGGTACTCGGCCGGCTAGGGGTTGAGAACCCCTGATCTAGTCATATCATTATTAGGACCAACCAAAAAGACACAAGCTCTGCAGTGGCAAACTTCTGTAATTTTGCACCCTTAATCACTCTGGATGTTAAGCAAAGCAAAGAAAAAAAAAGGGGGGGGGGAGGAGTTGGCACTCTTAAAATCAGCACCATTGCAGAAAGACGCCAAACAGACAGGTTGTTTTGTGTCTTCTTCTTCGTCTGTTTTTTTTCCCCCAAGGCTCCTAGCCAGCCCACCTGCTGGGACTGGCAAGTGCCAGCCAACTGGGCATCAAAGCCCACCTATCTGAGGGTGGGTAGGGATGCTCTGCTGGTAGTAAAACATCCAACAGGACATCATCAAACCTAGGGCTTTTAATGTCGAGCCCAGCAATGCTTCTGTGTGTTCTGGTGGCTCCCTCAAAGAACACATCTGTGTGCGGTCATGTTCTCATCTGCCTCCCAAGGGATCAGAGAAATGTAATGATACTGAAGAAAGTACAGTCAGGGCGCAATGAGAGTTAGAGAATGATTTTGCTTTCAAGTTTGCATGCAATTGCCTGCTTGTTTTTTTGCTAAGATACGTACGTGGGCACTGGAAGCCATTTTCCAAGCCTGCTTGTTTTATTCTTTCCTCCCTTATATGATCCAACCCCCCGCCCCCATATTTTTTAATAAACTCTTTTTTACATTTTAACTCTTTACATGCCTATGGTTGAACTTGGTCAGCGCTTTGCCCTAGTCCTCCTTGATCTTTGGCCAAAGACTATTGGTTATGCTTTTGTGGAATTCTCTACATATTTGGCTTCCAAGTATAATATTGTCTGCCTGGCTTTGTCCTCGTGGTGGCAGCAGAGTCTACTGATTTTGGCCCTGACACAGGGGCAGATCAGGGGAAAGGAGAGAGGCACCTGTATTAGGGCTCCCCTCTCTCCCAATTAAAGGTAAAGGTATCCCCTGACAATTAAGTCCAGTCGTGTCCGACTCTAGGCTGTGGTGCTCATCTCCATTTCAAAGCCGAAGAGCCAGCGTTGTCCAAAGACGCCTCCGTGGTCATGTGGCCGGCATGACTCTCCTTGCCGCAGTGCGTAGCATGCGGCTGGAACACAGAGCGCTGTTTACCTTCCCACAAGCGGTACCTATTTATCTACTCGCATTGACATGCTTTGGAACTGCTAGGTTGGCAGGAGCTGGCCAAGCAACGAGCGCTCACCCTGTCGCGGGAATCGAACTGCCGACTTTTCGATCGACAGCTTATGGTTCAGCGGTTTAACCCGCTGCGCCACCCGCTCTCCCAATTACCCCCCTCCAATATTCTTAGAAACATAATGTCTGTAAATTAACTCAGTCCTGTCTCCAGCTTTGCTAATATAAAGACTACTGTGTTTCTCTTTTACTTCTGTCCTCTGCCTTACAAGAGGTCTGTGTGCCGGACACGGGAAAGAACAACCACTGGTTCTACTGTATATAAACTAAGGGGGGGGGGGGAGAACAGACATTGTCTTTTCTTCATTCCTGAAGCCTTGGTAGCAGCGTGAAACCATGTTTAGCACCCAATGAGGCTATCCAACATGAGTCAAGTCAACTCCATGCTTTTCTTAAACATCCAGCCTGATAAAGAGCTCTGGAAAACACTGCCTGGCCCTAGTGCTAGGACAGCAGCTGTGAACAAGGGATGACACAGTTCTAACAACACTCAACCCAAAATGAATGTGACCCCAATACTAGGGAACAGGTCCTGCTGTGAAACAGGCCTAAGGGGGGGGGGCAAGGCCTCCTGGGAACTGGCATGCAAGGAGCACCAGGAGGACACGGATGAGGGGCAGGCTGGCTTTGGGGCTAGCTCCGTTCAGGTGGGGCTGGGCACCAGCAGCCCACATGTAGGGATACCCTAGCAGCCCCATCTCACAATCTAGAGGAAGCTGGACGTTCAGTGGGTCTCACAGGCAGGTACTGCACTTGCTCCAAGGAAGCTAAGCCTGCTCGGAAGGAAGCCCTGTGGAAAAAAAGAGGCCTGCACTGTTTCATGCCCTGCCAAGAAACACTCCCATCAATCAAAGATATTTCTGGAGATGGCTTCCTAAAATAAAAGGGCACGTCTTCCACACGGCCCCAAGGGCCATTGTAGCCTCCTGGGAAAACAAGCCAAGCCATTTCCGAAAGGCTTTTGCATTCCTGCACCACCAGAGCAGAGTCTACCTCAGACAAGAATCGTCACAGCTCGTACTGGGCTTGGGCAGTCAGAAGCCCTGCAAGTTCCTAAGAATTAGAGCGGACAGGAAACAAAGGGAGAGAGGGAAACATACAGCCACATACAGCACTGGAGGACAAGCCCGGCCAGCCCATCGCAGGTGGCTCTCAGACCTCAGTCACCTGAATCGCTCTGTGGTGCACAGGGTCAGCTTCTTTAGGCATTCTGTTTGTGGCTATACACATAAAAGCATGACTGTAGCCAATGTGTGTATTGTCTATTTTATTACTGTCAAGGAGCTGGGGTTGCTTGTGGCTCCTTGCTGAATGTCACACGCTGTCGCAAACCTGAGCTTGTAACGTGCAAAACGTCCCTCAGTGAGATATTACCAACGAATGCCACCGGGGAGGGGGCAGAGTTGTACAGAATGCAGAATCCCCCCAACTCCAGCAATCCAAGCCCTGAACCCTTGCAGAGAGTGATGGGAAAGAGCCATTTCAAATCACAACTGATGGCCAGTGACAGCTATGAGGGTCAAGGGAGGCTGTAGGCAACACATCAGAACGAGCTCTGGTTCACCTGCACTGTCCTTGCTCATATATTCTGGTCTAATTTAAGATACTGTCAATGGCCCCATCGAACATTTGTAATGTGCATGTGAAATTTGGACAGATTTTATGAATAAATCAGCTTTACTTTTGCACCATCCTTTTTGAATAACCCTGTATTTTCGCTCACTTGCCAAGGATGCTGTGCTAATCATAAACCGAATCGGGATACAGATTCTGAGCGCCTCTTTCCAGGCCCTCTTTGGGAACGGCCGCAACTGCGCATGTTCAGTGCACAGCCGCTACATAAGGCTTGCAGATCCAGACCCCCGTGCTGTGCCAGCTCCTTGAGGGTGCACGTGGTTTCCCCCAGGGCGCCTGATATCTTGGGAGCAGTGATCCAGGCAAAAAACTTCAGAGGGGATGTGCTGCTGCAGTTTGCAGGGAGAAGGCAGCACCCCTCCCCCTTCTTTCTTCACAGCAGGCACCAGATGCCATACAGGCTCCCTCCCTCCCACAGGCTGAGGAGGACAGGAAAGCAGCAGATGGAGGAGGGCGAGAACCCCACATGGCAAGGCAATCAGAGAAGAAAGGCGCCTTCTCCTACTCAGCCAAGGGCCTGAAGGCTGGAGACAGTCAGAAGATTTTTCAGAGAGTTGAAGGCACTTTCGAAGAGGGATCACTGCTTGGGAGGTATGCATGCTCATGCCACTGTCACCTCTCGGGCTGAACAGGTTGGGCCTCTTTTTGGATCGTTTCAACAGACCTGCAAAACCTCTTCTGGCGAGAGGCAACAGCATGATAAAAAGAGCAAGTGCAGACACCAAGTGAAGCGATGCCTCTCCCTGAGCCACTTTCTACTCTCTCAAGAACGATGGTCTGTCTCCAGCCTTGGGCGACAAAAAGAATGCACCAGGGTCAGCGACCAGTTCAAGAATACCGAGCTGACTAATCCATTGCCTTTGAACTCAACAGACTGATCGGCCTGCCAAAACTTTACTATGGGAAAGGCCATTTTTCATAGTTTCCTTCTGCATTCCCAAGGATAGCGGAGCCTCAAAACCAAAACAGCCGCACAAAACCAACAAGCATTTCTTTAGCTTGAAGCCCCGTAGATTGGAATCGCCTGTTTTAGCCGGTTTTGCTAGCAATTAAACTAGGCTTGTAAGCAGCCAATCGCTTCCGGTGAGGAAGGTTTGCCTTAAATGACTAAAGCAGAACCATTTGCGAACGGGAAGGGTTGATTCTCTGTTCAGTTTCAGGCTGCGGACATGTCCCAAAAGGCTCGACATCACCAGTGTACTTGGGTAGGTGGACTAGTTACTCCTGGAGACTCATTTTCAAGACTGGGTTACAGTTTGTAACCTAATAAAACACACACAGGCATGCCTGTAAACCCACACAATTCCACATCTCGGAAAACACTGAGTTCTGCCAGCTGCACCGTGAGCAGAATAAATAAGATTAGGCAAACAGCGCTATTTGCCCAAGTACTGTTTCCTAAGACTGTCCGTTGCTATTTATCTGAACACCAAGTCAGAACAAGCAGTCAAGGCTTAAACAAATTGCAGAGGAAGATCCCTCAGCCCTGGCCTCCATCCCATTATCCTTAAGGAGGACCCTCAAAGCCCCTGGGGTGGAGATCTAAGGTGGGCTGCTCTGCCTACTTCATTGCCATTGCTAGCCACGATGCTGCAGCCGAAGTGACACTGGTTGCCTCTGTGTCAGATAAGAAAAGAAAAGAAAAGCAGCACTTTTCCTCCGCCCCTCTGAACGCCCCTGTAAAACAATCCAACTGCCCTGAATTTAATTTGAAACAACCACAAGCTCTGCCACTGTGGTTCCTTCCCCCCACTGCCCCTTTGAAGTTCCCCAAGATCCCATATGGAAGAGGTTTGGGGAGGGCCCTGACTATATTAAAGCCAGGTTGGTCTCACGGTTAATGCCATAAACCTGTCCTTCAGAGCCACTTCCCTCCCCAGCCTGCAGCTGTCCCACCAGGACTGTAGAGGGGGGGAAAGCGCCCCTTGGTGCTTCCTGGGAGGGGCAGATAAAAAGAGCCACTGAACAACAGAGTGCTCTGTAGTCCTTCCAGGGCTTGCACTAGGGCCAGAACACTACCCCACAATTGCCCTCGCTCACCAAAGCACTGGAAACGTTGCACACAGGAAAGTTGCTGTCTTGGCAGCAAAATTACTACACAGAGCAAACCACCCTCGACTCCTGTTTACCACTGAAAGCCTTTAAAAAAAATTTTTTTTCCAGATCTTGTGCATTTGCCTCATACCAGTTCTGTGAGGTTGGTCCCCGAAATGGGGAACTGAAGCAGAGAGAAAAGAACTTGCTGTAGTGGTCTTGGACAAGCCCACGGCACAGGTGAAACTTAGGCTGGGGAGAAACATGGCTTTTCATGGTCTCCTCTTTGCAAATTTCTTTTGTACCACTGTTGCCTCTGGTTAGAGAGGTTTTGAAGGTTTTTTTTAAGCCTACCAAACCTGTTCACCAGAGGTGAAAAACTAGGATAAGTGTGTGTCCATCACAAACAGTGATCTTCGACTCCCAGAAAAGTACATTCCCTCATCCAATTCCTAGATCCAGCAAGGAGCTCAAAAGAGAACGAAAGAAGAACAGCAGCCCTTGCAGAGTTTATCATCACTGAGCCTTTGCAATTGTGCATTGTAGCACCTTTGCAGAAAGACAGCCAGGAGGGCACCTGAGCAGAGCATAGTTCTTCCTTCCACCCCAACAAAGGATTTGGGGCAGGTTTCACACATACAAGCCAAACAACAACAAAGCACGGCAGGCGCCCATCTGCCCGACTGCAATGCAGAGATGTTCTCAAGTTCCAGAGGAGCCCTTGAAATCGGCCTCTGCTGCCTACCGTGCTCTGGTGCACCAGCCTGCTTGTGTAACTCTGACAAGAACGGATGAGGCAAGCAGAAGACTGCTGCCACCCAGCAGTGTGAAAAGCTGAGCCACCACCTCACCGTGCCCCACAGAAGAAGAAAGAAAGCACAACACCCCCATCCAAGCCCACCAGGAACACCTGCCACTGGCTGCACAGATTATCTCTTTACCACACATTTGCACCTACCTGTCATCCTCCCCTTACTGCTTGGAATAATTTTCATTTTATGAACAGACCAAAGGTCCAGCTAATCTAGTATTTGGCTTCCAGCAGCAGCCAGCTGGTGCCTCTGGGAAGCTCACAAGTAGAGCATGAAGTAGAGTCTTCCCCTCTTGTCCATTCCCGGCATCTGGTCCTTGGAAATTACTGTCTCTGAAGTTTCTCTTTCACTGCCATGGCTAGTCATTGTTGAAAGAGTTTGTCTAATCCCTTTCTATAGCAATCTAAAATAGTGGCCATCATCACCACATCTTGCTGTTGTGAATTTCCATAAGTCAAATGTGCATTATGTCAAAAAGTACTCAGTCTTGGACTTGTTATCAAACTGGGTGGGTGGGTGGGGGGTGATGACCGATTTCAGGAGCAATGGCAACATTTTTTCACCCCTGCATCTTCTGCAAAAATAAGTAGTCTCCATTGTCAGTAAAGACAGCTTTTTATCCTGTCCCCCACACTCGCTGTTTAGACTCCTGGAGTGTCCACATATGACATGCCAACTTTACAAATGGAAGGAGACAGAATGCTTTTCTCCCTATAATACCAGAACTTAAGGTCACCCAATGAAATGGGCAAAGCAGACTCAATACTTATGCAAAAGAAAGTCCTTCACACAACACATGGCAAGTTTGTGGAATTCATCGGTGGCCCCCCATATCCACGGATTCGCTATCCACGGTTTCAGTTATCCACAGATCGCGGGGACCCCCCCCCCCGACTTTTACTTTTTCCCAGTAAGCTTCGTTTCTTCCTTAAACAAACAGGAGAAGCAGCCTCTGGCTGCTTATTGCAGGCAAGTAGAACGAGCCTAAGTCCTAGAGAGGCTCTGCAAGGTTAACAGAAACCTTGCAGAGCCTCTCTAGGACTCTCTAGCCTCTCTTGTTCTACTTTTCTGCAATGGAGGCTGCTTCTCTGTTTGTTTTAAGGAAGAAACAAAGCTTGCTGAAAGAAAAATAAGAGCTGGGGGGGCGAGCATGCCTGCCCGCAGGGGAGGCAGGGCGGGGGGCCCTCAGAAAACCATGGAGGGGTTTTTCGCTCTTATCCACGGTTTCAAGTATCCACAGAGGGGCCTGGAACATATCCCCAGTGGATATGGGGGGAGTACTGTAACATGAAGTGATGCTGGCTACTGACTTAGACAGCTTGAAAAGGGATTAGACAAATTTGTGATTGATAGGTTTATCAAACAGCTATGTCATGATAGCTAAATGGAACCTCCATGTTTAAAGGTACTATACCTCTGAACACCAGGTGCAGGGGAAAAACAAGAAGAGAGAGTCGCTTTGAGGATAAACGCTCAGAAAGCAGGAAATACGCTCTTAAAATAAGTACCAAACAGGCCATCACCTTCCTGTCCTGCTTGTAAGCATCTGCTGGCCTGCCATTGGAAATGGAACGTTGGACTTTGGTATGATCCAGCAAGCCAAGTCTCGGATTCTTCAGTAATGTGTGTGTGGGGGGGGGGTTCAGCACTCAGACTCCAATACCGCGTCCTAGATCTTGGGTGGCCCCTTGGAAAGGAGAGAAAGGCTCGTCTCCAGCCAAGGAGCCACGAGGGCCCCAAGCACATGCTAGCTCTGAGAGACAGCAACACTTCCATTCCCCAAGAGGAAAGCGAACACAAAGACAAGGGAAGCTTTCGCAGCTGCTGCCTTCTCTGCATCTCAACAAGGGCCCTGCGCCAACATTTGCAGACAACAAGCACGGCCACCTGTTGCACACGGCTGCCTCCCTTGCGATTGCTCCACACACATCCTTCCTTCTCTCTCTCTCTCTCTCTCTCTCATATACACGCGCACATTCTAAGACCCCATTTCAAGAAACCAGAGATGCCAGAAGCTCAGTCCTAAATATCTGAAGGAACAGAGAAGACAGTGCCTCTGAGTACATGCAGAATGCGATTTCTCCCTCAAGACACAATGAAGGCATCTCTACCCCACGTTCACTGGTTTAACAGACATGTTTTTGCTGCAGAAAACTGCAGTTCAACGGAGAAGCACCAACATCAGACTACCATTCCCAGGATTCTTGGGGGTGGGAGGGAGAATGGAAATTAACCTGGTACAACACAGATACGAAGCCTGTAGCGCTGGGACTACAGTCCTTGTAACATGGTAAGAAAAGGATATCTGGCCCAAGGATGTGGAGAGAGCCCACAGCAGCAGAGCATGTGCTTTGCACACAGGTCTCAGGATCAATACCAGCATCTCCAGCTTAAAGGATCTTGGGCAGCAGGGCTAGATAAGGAACCTCTCTGCCTGAGAGCTTTGAGAGTTGCTACCTGGGAGAAGAGACAATACTGGGTTAGATGGACCAAGGTGGCAGAAGGCACCTTTCTGTGCACCCTCCAGGCAGGTTTGACCAATGCCTTGGCTTATTAACCAATGCTGCCAAGCTCTGCTGGGATGCCCTTTGCCAGATATAACCCCTCCTCAGAGCTACTAAACCACATGGCAGTTCGGTTTAAACACACACCCTCCACTTAAATCCCAATCAGCACATTGTGGAGCTCAGCAGTACTTCTAACGACCAGTGGTTCCTAAACTGGGAAGTGCGGCTCCCAGGGGAGCTGCGGATACCAGCCAAGGGAGCCACGGAGTGCCACGGAATCCTCTCAGAATACGGTGCAATGCCAATTGGCAGGCATCAACATCATGTAATGGGGAGCCGCAGCCAAGGGTCACCAAGGGTCAAGGAAGCCGCGGGTCAAAAAGGTTTGGGAAACACTAACCCATCAGCCTCTCTGCTCCAGTTCCCATTATCACTGACCACTTAACAGAGCACCAGTATCTCAACCCCTCCCCCCAAAAAAAGCTGGACCAGAAAGCCAACTAGCCAATAACTGCTTTCCCAGAGAGAGTCTAGCTCCATTTCAGCAGAGAACACAGCAATGGGATGGTTAACCATTGATTTGATCCCTGCTTCCTGGAGAGGGAAAAAAAATCTCTCTCTGTTTTTCCTCTTCATGATGGGTGGGGGCAGGGAGAGGACAGCTTCTGCACAAGGGAAGGGGTAAAAAGAGGGACACACAACAGGGCTTCCCAAACCTCCGAGGCACGATTTTGTAATTCTGCATTAAAACTGGGAGGCACACTTACACTCAACAAGGTCATTCTTCCTCTTACGCACTCCAACATCCCTGTGTTTCTGTGTGAATCGCTTAATCCGAGCATGCCTCTGGACTGGAAGAAGGCAAGCCCAAAGCAGTGGAAGCTGATGCAGAGACACAACAAGCAACCTCCTCTGAAAACAGGTAAGAATTCTCCTGCACCAGGAGCAACACCCCAAGCATTCAGAGGAGTCATGTTTTTGCACATAAAGCTTTGTTAACGTGCCACATTCACTGATGGCTCTGCAATAACAGCAACGAACAACAACAAATTTGTGAGACTGCTGTGCTAATGAGGCAAGCTTTTGGCTCACTAAAAGCCCAATTAAAAATTATTAATTGTAATGCACAAGAGCAGAATTACTGTATGTTTCTCTGGTGGAACTCACTGAAGTATGGAGGAAAACCTGAAGCCTATTGGAGTGAGCAAAAGGTTCCAAGCTCTGGGCAGCCAGGAGTATGTCAGACCAAGCACTGAGAGGAGTACTACTGGATCATTAACTCTGGCCCAACCCCATGGGTAGGATAAGGCAGCCTAGACTGAATGACTACATTCAGGGGACTTCAGGCTAATTTGGAAATACTTCAAGGGGAGAAGCACAATTCTGCCTCCTTCGAATAACAACAGGGTCTGAGGCTTGGAGGTAACTGCTTGCCCCACACAGAGTGTTCCCAATTGCATCACCTCCCTCATTTCATACAAGTGAATGGTGCAAAAGTGACCATTCACTTGTAGGGAGCAACTATTCGCCTTCAGGAACAGGGAAAAGGGGTTTCCATTGGGAAAACGTTTGACGAACACAGATTCCCTCTTCCTCACCCACAGAATTGGGGCAGAGGGGGGAAGTAGGTGGGTTCATAACCTCCTCCCACATACAAATGCAGTCCCTTCCAGTTGTTTGGAACAAGGAGAAGGGGTTGCAACCAGGGTATCCACAGAAGAGGAAATACAAAGCCCCTCCACAAGAAGGTGCCAGGGGAGACACAACATTAATTTCCACTTCGGGCAGTAAAACGGCTTCAGCCAGGCCTGCCTTTGATGGTTGGAGAGCAGCCAGCAAACGGCAACTGCACAATAATTAGGTTAATACTGCTGGAAAGCTGCGTCACAACCAGGCCAACTGGGACAAACAGTGGCAGAAGACTGCAAGAACACCTTGACCTCTCTATGGGCTCAGTCTCCTTTGTGTGTTCTCCTTCATAAAGCCTGCCCAAACACAGGGATTCCACACCAGTGCACCCTGTCCACACATTTACACCTCATGCTCCTTGCAAATTAATTTGGTATAATGACATGAGGCTCTGTACTCACAGCCACAAACCTTGGTCCCCTGCTTCACGCATAAACAAACACTGAAAGAGTGGGGAATCTCCCCATTCTTCTACTGTTCTGAATCTGGGTACAACTGGCTGGTTTGAAGACGTGTTAGTCTGTATTAAGAGATTTTGGGTAGACATTCCGTATTCACAATCAATAACGCAGTATGGAAATCCCAACTTCACCTATATACTGTATAAACATACATTGGGGGGAGGGGCGCAGAATCTACCTTTTCACCTGCCTCATTGCAAGTCCAAGAAGATAAGCAAAAGATGTTAAGTGAGCCAATCTGTTTACACACTCCCAGAAAAATCACACACACCAGAGTCAAGAAACTTTGGCTAGGTAGTCCCAGGGTGCATGAGAACTGGGGAAGGAAGGGGGCATCCTTGCCCCAATGACTTTAGTCCTTGGGTGTCCCCTGAAATCCCTGAGGCAGCACTTTTGGCCACACTCTCATTGTCTCCTCTGAAAGGAAAAACCACCAGCGAGCTCAGTGATATTCACAAAGCCATCTCACATTCCCAGAGTGTCAGCAGGTGAGCAGGAGAGCAAGGGAAGGAAAAGTCTCCGTTTGGGTCACAGCTACGATGACAAGCTACGATGGCCTGATCTAGCAGGGCTCTTCTTATGTTCTTATGTTATGTTAACCCCTCCTACAGAGGACATACAATTCCAAAGGAGCTGGGAGGAAGAAGATGACTCGGAGAAGGCATCTCCTTTATCCCAAAGGGGCAGTAGCCACACTGGCCCCTTTTGTCTCCCTAAGAACAAGCAGCAGCAGCCGTACAGCATCGAACCCACCACAGCAAGGATTCAGCTTGCGTGTCTTCTCTCAGTGAAGAATCGGATCTCAGGCATTCTGGTCAGCTGTGCTGCAGCGGGGGGGGGGGGGGTAGGGAGAGATCTCAGCCCCAGAATCTATACTTAGTGGACCATGCAAAGTATCAGTGACCTCTGAGCACACGCAAAGTGCATCTCCCTCACCACGCAGAGCCAGCCCCAACATTTATAGCATGATGAAACCAGGTGAAATAAAGGAAGTTTCCAGGTTAGGTTGAACCCTACCAACACCTCTCTAAAACTAGCTGACCGATACACCCACCAACTGCTGGCCCAATAAAGATTGGAAATAGCTTTCACAATCAAGTCAAACTGACTATTTCCTATTCCAGTCCTAGGCAAGCTCTGAGCACACACACACACACACACACACACACACACACACCAGTTGTCCCCAAGTTGAAACCCTGCAAGCCTGCAAACTCGGCAAGTACCTACACACCTCCATTATGCTGTGATCACATGCAAATACCAACAGTAGCAACAGTGGAAGTGCCATAGGTTGAAGTGGAGAGGCACAACTCCTGAAGGATGAGGTTCCCACAGCAGGACTGAGACAAATTTTTTTAAGATGGAGAGGAACGATGTGGGGCAGTAGGGTAAAAAAAGAAAAGAAAAGAGGGCAGCTTCAGAGTTTGGGTATACTCTGGAAAGTAGATGAACATCCTGACAGGTGAAAGCTACAAGTTTGGAAGAGGAACCTGAATAAGAGTATTCCTGCTTCAAATGTGGATAGAAACTCCAGTTCTTCCCCACTGTGTGGTTCCTCAAGGGGGCCACATGGTACATACCCACTGCAATGAAGCATCTATGAATACAGGTAACAACCCACCCCCCATAAGAGAGACACAGAGAAGGGGGCTTGATGGGCACCTTTTGACGAAGCAGCTTGCTGCGCACTCTTCCCCACAGCCTGGCGCCAGTGTTGGGGGGTCGCTTGTCCTCTGGGGGCTCGTCCTCCAAGCCATCCAAGCAGCAGTGGTCCAGATGCTCGCATGCCAAGTTGAGCTGGCAGTCCGGCTGCACCAGGATCTCTGTCATCTCGCTCACTTCCTGGCGGGCAGGCCCCCAAGGGCAGCAGTAAAAAGCAGGGGGCCAGTTAATTCCGGCACGGCCCCTTTGATTAGCAGGGCACAGTGCAGAGCATCCTGGGGGGGGAGGCTGATGCTGTTCAGATGTTCATCAGAGGGCAGGCACAGTCCACAACTTCACACGGAGGAGCCCCCTGCACGCTCAGCATCCTGCTACTTGTGCACTTACATGAAGAAGCCAGAGCAGTGTGGAGAAGGCAGCCCCAAGGCAGCTCTGTTCCCGCCCCCTCCCCCTCCCAAGCAGCCTCTCCTCATTGGGTTAACCCCTCCAGTGCCAGGAGGCACCACACGGCTTCCCTCTCCTCTAATCAAGCTGCCTGGCACAGACTTTCTGGGGGGGATTAGCAGCTGTGTTAACTCCTGCACTGACAAAGTGGAGAACGGAGGGAGACCAGCTCTAGGCGAGAACAGCCTCTGCTGGATCAGATCAAAGGTCCACCTAGCCTGGTCTTCAGAAATGGCCAGCTAGAAGTGGCCAGATATATGAACATAGAAAGCTGCCTGATACCAAGTTCAGCACTGATGACACTGACTGGCATCAGCTCTCCAAAGTTTCAGACAGGGATAGCATATGCTCTCTTCCATCGAGTTACAGTCCCAATAAGCTGTCCCCTCCACTCCCGGAAACTCACAAGCAAAACAAGTTGGAGATAGCCTCCAGCCTCCCAACACCAACACCAACACCACCCCTGCAAACTGACTGGTCCCAAACTACAGGCAAACTGCTTCTGTACACAGAAGCTACTTTAAGTGGTTACTGCTAAAAATCACTGGAGCAGAGAGCAAAGAACATAACTAGATGTAGAATAGATTTGCAGAAGTTTATGAAGGGTGTTTCATGGCTCCTATTACCACATACCCAGTACATTAAATATAAAAGCAGACCCCCATCCCCCGGCATGCAAGGATACAGTGGTTTTTTCAACAGTGGCACACTGTAAGAAAATACTATGGGGAGCCCCCCACACACACTGTTTCTAAGCAAGATATTTTCAGAACTGTATATACAGAGAAAAAGAAACAATTGTGGAACCTGTTGCACATAGTGTGAGAACTGACCTTGAGACTTGCAGTCAAGAGAAGGGCTCTCTCTCCCTTATGTGATCTTAAGACTTCCCCACATTCAGGTTGCCACAACTACAGAGAGGAGTCTGCCCCATACCCCCCTCCCACTCCAGAGATGTCTTATATGGGTCAGTTCATGGCTGGCATCTGCATAAGCAGCCGTAGCTCAGTGGTTAAAGTATAGCCCGCCCCCATATCCGCGGGTGATATGTTCCAGGCCCCCCTGCGGCTACTTGAAAACCATGGATGGGGCGAATGCTCCCTGTGGCCCCTTACATTTATTTCTTTAGCTCTGGCACCAAGCCAGCACAGGTCTTGCTAGAATCATTCAGGCTCTGTGCTATAAGCAGCACACTGCTGCTTACAGCATTCTGTTTAAGCAAGACCCACGCTGGCTTGGTGTCAACACTAAAGAAATAAAAGTAAGGAGTGCTGGGGGCTGCGGATCCTGGATAAGTGAATCTGCAGATACCAGATCTGCGGATACCGGGGGGGGGGCTGTACATGCTTTCCATACAGAAGGTCCCAGGTTCTGTTCCTGGCACCTGCACTAAAAGCATTTCAGGCAGTATAGCTAGGAAAGGCTTCTCCCTGCCTGAGTCACTGGAGAGCTTCTTCCATCAGCCCAGACAGTCTCATCATGTGATGTGGGGTGGCTTATTTCAGGGTACAAAATCCCCAGTTCTTTACTCACGTTTTAGGGACATCAGGCAAAAACGAAGCTTGAGCTCACCCCCATGCTAGAGCATCTCAGAAGGGACAGTCTCCTAGTGACTGGGGGATACGATTTAGGATGAAACAAAGCTCGTTTTTTGAGGGAAAGAAGTACGCAGTGGCAGCACTTACTTTTGTGGCATTTGGGGTGAAGAGTCATCGCGTCACCCCCCAGGTGCTGAGGCAGAAGTAATTGGCGGTGATATGACGACATCATCACGTCACCGCCAATTACTTCCGGGTGCATTTGCTCAGCAGCCTTTGACCCACTTCAGGCTGAATTGCCTCACTTCGTGTTCTCATGAGCGTCTTTCGCGAGAATACGAAGTGAGGCGACTTGGTCTGAAGCAGGCAGCAGGGAAGGGCGAGTCTCCCGACCCAGGTCCTTTCCTCAGCTGTGGCGTGAGGCAGTTCAGTCCGCTCCAGGCCGAGTCGCCTCATGCTGCAGCTGAGGAAAGACCCCAAAGTGCTCCTGCACATCTCAGTTGAATCAAGAACTGGGAATCAGGGACTAATTTCAGCTCTGTGAACAGAATTAGATGGATAAATGGCCTGACAATACAAAACCACTTCTTCATAGGTTCAGTTTTATATGCCCTGCTGTAGAGGTCCTGCCTTCCAATCTTAAGAACCAGCTGTAGATACTCAGTGTGAGCCACCGTTTCTCTCTGTCCATGCTCAGAGGCACTAGCCTCATGTCATATAATCCAGGCGTTGAAAACAGGGTCCAGAGCTTCACCTTGGCTCAAACAAGACCTGCCTACTGCCCAGCATGGGAAACACAATAGTCAGCCGTACATGGCTGAAATGTATTTTCTGATCATACCCCACGAGGAACAACTGGCTTTTCACATACAGGGCGCAGGGCTTTGCACTGTCAACAGCCTCTCAAATCTCAGCTTTGATCAATTGCTGCACCTCTCCCTCCCTCCCTCCCTCCCTCCCTCTTAGCCCCTCAGAAATGCAGAGTTAACACCAGCGCACAGTCTCCTCTCACAGCAACCTTCCCTCCACAGGCCTCTGTTTACTTGGAACATTCCCTTGCAAATGAGAAGCGAATGGCCAGGGCAGCTGCCGAGTCTGCCTGGCTTTCCTTTCACAAAGTTATATTTTCTGCCTTTTCCCCATTGTCCCTGCCCTCAATCCCAGCTCGGATGCACCTGCGCGCCTGTTTGGAATATCTTGAGTGACGTGTGAATGCCTCCCTGGGCACAATGCCTCCCTGAGCCAGGATGGTGTAGTGGTTTGGGAGTCGGACTTAGACCTTGGAAGATCCAGGTTCAAATCCCCACTCAGCCAGGAAGCTTCCTGGGTGACCTTGGGCCAGTCACTATCTCTCAGCCCCATCTACCTCACAGGGTTGTTGTGAGGACAAAAAGGAAGGGAGGAAATATGTACACCACTCTGAGCTCCTTGGAGGAAGGGTGGTATAAAAATGTGAAAAATAAAAATAAAACCCTAAATGTGCAATCGCCTTTCCCCCTAAGTTTAGCCCGGTACCTGGCCAGCCAAGCCAACAGCTCAAACAGCAATTTGCCAGCGGGGCTGCTTTGACTGGAGGAATCGTCAAGGATAATCCAATCGGAAGGGCATCAAAAGGGCACTCATTCCAATCCCAGGGCAAAGGAGCAAAGCCATTCTCTTCTCCCCAAGCTGCAGTCAAGCCCCCCACAGGTCATTTTGTGCAACTCAGACAAGAGCGTGCTACAAGCAGCAAGGTGACACATCACACCGCACAACAAAGACCACTCCAGCAAGTGAACAAAGTCATACTAGGCAAACCCAACAACAAACAACCCAGGCTCATAAGCCCCTCCAACATGGAGGCAAAGCTCTACCCAAGTCTAAACAGAGCAACTGGTCAGATCCTGCAAACAAGAAAAACTTACCCCTCAAATTATTTCAGGGGAGAGTCAAACAGACACAAACAAGAAAACTCCCACAAATCATTTCAGGGGAGAGTCAAAAGGACACAGCTCTGCCATTCTTTCATACCACCATCATGCTAATCATTGTCCAGGGTGCTTTAAGAGAATTTCACAAGCTTCAAGTAATGGGAAAGACAGAGGAAGGAGTTGCGTTAATTCCTGCTGTCCCACGGGAAGTGAAAACGTAAGGCAAGGCCTTATACAGGGTCAGGGAGGAACCAGAGAAGCATCACTGCAAACTCATTCAGGACAACACACAGTGTAACCTAGAAGCCATAGGTCGGCAGAGGTCCTTTCCTGCACCTGAAGACCAGGGATGAGCGGGCCGGTTTCTGCCCGTAACCGGCTCAGTCCTCCAAGATGTTCCACAGTGCCTGCATCACTGGAAACAGCATCCAATACTAATTAAGTTCACCCAGGCCTCCAATTTGCATGTGATCTGGACCTCAACGAGGGAACTGGATGGGCTGCGTCAGCCCACCGGGTGTGGAGTGGTCTGCAGTTCTTCCACCCCTTTGCTCGATGTAGCTGTTTGGTTTATACACACCCCTTCAGGTTAGTTTCTAAAAAAGCAGAGGTCTATTTTACTTTGGCTGCCATTGCAAGCTCCCCAGCTAGAAATTCCATGACCTTCCACTTTGTGCAGGCTGAATGACCTTTGCTGGTTTGCTGTGTGTCCACGGAAGCAAAAAATAAATAAAAATCCTTTTAACCCTAGCGACACCCCCTCCCTTCCAGTCTTGAGAACAAAGGCGGTTTGCTGGTTGATCAATTAATTCCCCTGTATATGATTTTATAAGCAGGCACAGAAAGGGGAGGAGGCTGGACTTTAGGACCTCCCATCCTCCCCACAGACATCTGCTTCCCATTGCAGAGTTCTTGGCTCAGGCATTCATTGGGGCCAAGTTAGTTTAAAAAAAAATACAAAGGCATTTTTTTTGTTAAAAAAATATAAAAAATACAAAGGGGAAAGGCAAAGCACGAGGTGTAGGTGGGTGGGGGGGAGTCCAAAGGAACAGGGAATATGGGATGCATGCAGCAAAGAGTTTGAATAGCCCCCCCCCCCACATAGCTGCGTGGGGCATAAATGCAGCAATACCTGCATCCATGCAGGTTCTTTGATTATGGAGAAACAAACTGCGTGGGTAGGACTGTGAAAAACCTGCACTAAAAAAAAATTCTCCTGGATTCTGATTTGTATAAAATATGCAAATGAGCATATTTTTTGCCGGTTCAAGTAATTTATTCTGCTTCTTCTGGACAAAGTGGGAGGAGCCAGAAGTCATGCACAGTCAACGTCACAACCACAAGAAATCATCAACACTTCCATCTTTTGAGATTTAAAAGAGAAAGGAAAAAGAAAGTGGAGATTCTCAGGGAACTGAATTCTGCAGCAGTCCTTCACGCTACTCATAACTGCCCCCGCCATTGCTGAGCTTCACTCATCCCAAGCATAGCTTAAAAAAAATGTATGTAGCTACACTAACACCATGCAAATTTTGAAAGTTGCTCTCTCTGCTTATCCTAGAGTTACCCCTACCTGCCAATACTAGTCTCAACACAGCCAAGGCAGTTCAATGAAGCTACATACCAGTTTATTAAGGTACATCATGGTCAGCTGCTCACAGCAGATGGCAGACTATAGACCAGGCCTGCACAACTTACAGCCCGCTAAAGGATTTTGGGTGGCCTGCGAAGAAAACGGGGATCCCTCGGCGCTCTCATCGTCCTGGCATCGTCGTGCGCCTCCTCGGACGATTCCAAAGCTTCCAGCCGCACAACTTCAAAGCCGAGGCTCGCGACACTGCCAGGATGAAGAGAGCAATTTTGGGAAGGGGCTTCCCGGCTTGTCACGTTGTTGGGCAACATCAGGACGCCAACATGGCAGCAATTTTTAAGACGAGCCTGAGTGTTACTTAGCTGCTTGTGCTTCGGGGCTGCTTAATGTGGCTCGAGGTTTGAGGTGCTCCGTTCATATCGCTCACCCCTTTTAGAATGCCGGTGAGCGGGGCAGTGACAGACGTTAGGGAGGTCTCAGTTGGTGATCAGCCCCTCCCCCCGGCAAAGTGTTGTGGGGGCTCATTTAAAAAATGGATCCTTGAAAATGGATCGTTATGCCAACCCATGCAGCAATGTCTCCAACTACTGAATCCAGTTTTAGTGCATGTTACATTCAATTGGTCAAATCAATTTGCTTATTGGGGGGGGGGATGAATGAATTGTGGGGTTTTTTGAGTACGGAATCCATTGTGGGACGCTGAACTTGGTTTTATTGAACTGAATTCTTGATGAGTAAATATGTAGATAATTGAATTCATTTAGGGATGAATGAAGGGGGAAATAGTTATAACTTCATGAATAAATGAATAAATGAATTAATTAGCAGATGAATGTTTAATAATCAAATACCTAATATAAATGTAAGTAAATATTTTTATTAATATGTTGTTTTCCCGGACGTTTTCCGGCTCATGGACACGCCCTCTGTGATGTCATTTCCTGAGGAAGTGACATCACGGTTCCTTGACACGGTCCAAAGAACTTTGGTCTATTAATTTTGGCCCCTACCTACTGCCAAGTTGTGCACCCCTGCTATAGACCATGCCTGTGCTCCCCAGGAGGGCAGTAACTTCACCCCAAAATGATGCTGCACCCCAGCTTCAAACAGGAATGATTTCCCTCTGGAGCAAGCATCAGGGGATCATTCAGTGCATAAACCACCTCTCAAAGCTTCCTCCCCACCACGGGACCTCGGCAAGGCCTTGGAGAGAACGGAGGAAGTGAGAGGTGGTCTTGTGTTATGTTTGCAACCAGGAGATACGAGCACCCACCAGGTCCCAACAGCCTCTGTCTTTCACTGAATCCCAGCAATACAGGCAGACAACCCCAGTTCACAGCTCCTCCAACCCCCTATGATGACTCACATGGCCACCTTTCTACCTCCCAGGTTGCCATGTGCCCTGGACAGACAAGCTCACTCCTTCAGCCAAGGCACCAACCCTGGACCGCCTACCGCTGACCCCAGCCCTCTCACCCCCCCCCCCCAGCCTCTCACCTAATTGGAGCCAGAAGCAGCTCTCTGTCTGACAAAGGGCCCTTGTCTATGGCTCTCCTAGCCAGCCGGATGGGCTCAGAGTGGGAAATGAGGGTGTGACGATTTTGCATATGCGAGAGAAAGCAAGAGATCACAGTCAGCAAAGATGCGGGATGCACTATGACAAGGAGAGTTATTCAGGATTCTTCCAGACAGAACTTGCTATGTCCACAGCACATTTCCTGCACTGTACAGGACTGAAAACAGCAGTTACCTCTTGCACAGACCACAGCATCAGAATTGGGAAAGGAGCAAAAGCCTTTTTCACATACGGTAACTTGTTCCTCCCTATCCTGCTGCAAGACGATGACTCCTCACCCACAGGCCCCTTCCTCTCCACAGACAGACACCTAAAGTGTTTTCCCGAAAATAAGACAGTGTCTTATATTAATTTTGGCTCCAAAAAGGCAGATTTTCAGGGAGGTCTTATTTTTCCAACCCCCCCCCCCGGCACTTACTTTGACCGATTTAAAGCTTCATTCTTTCCCAAGGGTGCAAGGCTCTTCAAGACCTGCACTTGAGTCCTCCACCATGGAGACGACATGGTAGAGAGACTCTGCAAGGTTGCAGCCTCCTTGTAGGCCTTCCAGGCCTTGCACCCTCGGGAAAGAATGAAGCTTAACTCGGTCAAAATAAGTGGGGGGGGGCGTGGGAGGTGCGCGTCCGTCTGGCTGATGATCCTAGCTAGGTCTTATTTTCAGGGGTGGTCTTATAGGAGTGCCAGCAAAAATCACGCAAAAATGACGGTAGGTCTTACTTTCAGGGAAGGCCTTATTTTCAGGGAAACAGGGCAGCTCTAAGCCCTCAAAGCTGACCCGCTGACCCCCTTCATGCTGTAGCATCCACTCTCTCTCCAAAGTGACAAGAGAAAGGCCCAGAAAATTCAATTATGAAGGGTCAGAAAGTGGGAGGGAAAAGGCCGATTGCTTTTTCAAGTGTAAAAAGGGTAAAGGTGACCCCTGACAATTAAGTCGAGTCATGTCCGACTCTAGGGTGTGGTGCTCATCCCCATTTCAAAGCCGAAGAGCCAGCGTTGTCCAAAGACGCCTCCGTGGTCATGTGGCCGGCATGACTCTCCTTGCCGCAGCGCGTAGCATGCAGCTGGAACACGGAGCGCTGTTTACCTTCCCGCAAGCGGTACCTATTTATCTACTCGCATTAACATGCTTTGGAACTGCTAGGTTGGCAGGAGCTGGCCAAGCAACGAGCGCTCACCCCGTCGCGGGAATCGAACTGCCGACCTTTCAATCGACAGCTCATGGTTCAGCGGTTTAACGCACTGTGCCACATGTACATTTCAAGTGTACATGACCCCAAAACACACCCAGGATACCAGGCCAAGAGCCTGTTGGCAGTTGGGTAAGCCTAGCCTGAGGGGACCCTGTCAGTTCTTGCATTTCTGTTTGGAGGGAGGAGGCAGAGGAAGGAGAAGCTGCCTGAAGTAAAACTGACCAATTAACTGACAGGGGTCAGAAACACTGTGGGGCCAGGCAAGTGGAGCTGACTAAAGCTTTCTGGGTGTCACCTCAAACTCAAAGCATACGGGTGAGGTGGGCTGTCTTTTGATCATCAGCTGTTCAACTAAGCCCTTGGCAACAGAAGGGAAGATGGCAGCCGGGGGGACGGGACGGGACGCTTTGCATTCAGCTCTTATTGCCCCCCCTCGCACCTCTAAGAACTGCTGTGTTCCCCAGTGATTTCCCCTTCAGAAAGTCATGATGCCAGCCATATCAACTCTTTCCATAATAACTAATCCAGTTCAAAGGGATGTAGGGGTCTTCACCTTTTTTCTCTCCACCTTTTTTCCCCCTCCCCTCCCCGCCTGCTCTTTTGCAAAACAAAACAAAACAAAACAAAAAGCACATCCTCAGTCTTTTCCATTCCACTTCCCCGGTGGGGAATCCACAATCCTCTTAAAGAAACCAAGAAGCCATTGACACCCATCCACACATTCTAGAGCAGCGATTTTCAAATTTCAACCTTTCACACTGACAAGGCGCTAAAATTGTCAAGGCACACCATCAGTTTTGTCAATTTTGACAAGGCACACCGCACTGTCAGCCAGGGGCTCACATCCCCCAATGCCAATGGCAATGGCCCTACTAATAAATGACCCTCTCCCAAACTCCCGCGTCACACCTGCAGACCATTCACGGCACACTAATGTGCCATGGCTGTTCTAGAGCCAGAGGGTGTGCATGTGGGTGAGTGTGCACATGTGATATGATACCTGAACAGTCCTTTTCTCCTTGCACATCAAATCGGTTACGGCAACAACAGTAGTAAAGTGAGAAAATCTACCACCCTCCCCCCACTCTCCAGCAATCCAGCACATTCTCCCATTCGTGCTCTTGCAACAAACTGCTCTCATGGTGCCCATGGACTGCAGTATGAGACTCTGAATACTCACATAATTGCACCTGGTAGAATGCAATGGGTCTTGTATAGAGGCTCTCTATGTTTACGAGGATTGTCACATGTCTGGAAACACTACCATGGGTCCTCCTGAAAATCTCACAACCCCCTGTGACAGATTCCCAGGGCAAGCGCTTGCCCCTGCTCTATGCCATGCGTTGGAGATGACAACAACTGAAGAGGCATCATTGACCATCAGCAGCGTGACTGATCTGGGGTCATAGGGCCACCTGCCGAGGGTACATTCCGGAGCAGGGCACAAAACGGGAATTAAAGATTGCACAACACACTGACAGTTGTGCATGCAAGGTTTTCTTTTCAGTAGGTTTTCAAGGTGGTAGAGGTAACAGCCAGATGCCAGTCTGCTCAGAGGCTTAGTGAGAGCAGCAGGCCAAGCAAGAGGGGCAATCTTTGCAGCTTCCCATTAGAGCTGGAGCCTAACACAATTAACACACTTCCAGCTTTTTTTTTTTTGCATAAAGATTGAGCAATATCGTACCACCTTCAAATCTTGGGGTGGGGAAGAAGAACCTAGTTTTAAAACCCTAAATGATCTGGGGATTTTCATAGAGCACCTTTTCCCATGCCAGCCTCCCCCTCCCTACCCTCAAGTTTAAAATCAGCTGTGGAGGCTCTGCTCCAAATACCATCTGATTTGGATGTCAAATTAGTTTCTGCAAGAAACAGAAGATCTTCTGGTATTCACCATGCCATCAGCATTTAGATTTGAATTGATTTCAGTTGTTTTAGTCACTGCTTTGAGGAACAGTGATTGAGGACTGGTTTAAGCATCTTCTCTCTCCAGCCTTTGGCACGTCGAAAGCAGAATCTCTACCCTCTCTCTTCACATCTGAGCCCAACTGGATCTTTCTTCACCCAGAGACAGTTTCTGGAGGCAATGCATGCAGATTACAAATAACTAGGGTGGGGGAGAGGGAGTGGGGTACCTGATGTCAACAGGAAACTTAGGGAAATCTTACAAGCCATAAGCAACCTCCTGGCTTTAGAAGTAGGTTTTCTCTGTGCCAGGTGCAAGTGAGTGACAACAGGAAACAGGTTATCTTGTTGGCTGTGTACTCCCTGAGGCATCTGGTGGGGCCACTGTGAGATACAGGAAGCTGGACCTTTGGCCTGATCCAGCAGGGCTCTTCTTATGTTCTTATGCTCCCCAGTAGAAGCGCATTAATATAGACACCTTCCCATCACTTCAGAATATACAAATACAAGACTGTCTAAAAGTCATCTTTATTACTCTATATCTGGTACACATCCTATTCATGCAGGTATCAACTGCTCTCCTCCACTCTCATTATCCTCCTTGCCCAATTAGAATGAAATTCAACAGTTGTCTTAGCAACAACCACTGTTGCTATAGCAACAGCGAGACAAAGCTGGTTGGGGAAAGGGTTGGTGATGCTGGTAAAATGCAGGACAGGGAGCATTCATATTACCCCCTCTTGCCAATAATTCAAAGCAATATGCTTCAAGAGCTAGGAGGGAGAATGTAAAGAAATGTTGTTTCTCTAGAGGGGGAAAAAATGTACCAGCCAAAATTCATTTCCCGCAACAATTCCTGACTAGGATCACAGAACTGAACAATGAGTTCCGTGCTCCCTAGGAGGTCTGGGGTTCTATTTTTCAAATGGCAGCTTCCCTAAGTTACATGGCAATGCACTCAAAATAATGTGAGATATTACATCAGCGTTCTTCTGTTCAAAGAGGTGAAAAGTTTAAAAATCCTCATCGAACATGCAGCCTTTAGATTCAAGCTCCCTGTATCAGAAACCCAGTCCCCTGTCTGGTGGCTATGCTCCAGAGAGTCTGTGAGTGTGCAGATGGGTTGGAGGCAAAAAGAAACCCAGACAAAACTACAGCAAGCCAGACAGGAAGAAAGGACGCCCCCAGAGCGCCTGTTGGACTGGCACAAAGGAAGTGGCACTGCCAGCACTCGGCACCCAGAAGACAGACTTAATTGTACAGCTTCAGTACCCAAGAGACTTGGCCCTAAACCCTGACAACACAGGATTCCAGACAAACAGGGTTGATCCTAGAGAGACTGGGGGTCTAGGTAGGAGAGAAGAGCTCTCTAGATCAGGGTTTCTCAACCAGTGGTACTAGTACCACCAGTGGTACTTCGGCCAACTGCTGGTGGTACTCAGACCATTGGAACCCTGCTCCAATGTGACGCTTTCAGCTGGGTGTTTTTGCTCCCGAGAAGCTCCTGTCTTTGGCCAAGCCTCTCCGGAATGCTGAGAAGGGCCCTCCCATGCGCCCAGAGCCGCCTACCTGTGTTTTCTGGCCTCTGAAAACCTGAAAACCCAGAAGTAACTGGCGATGATGTCATCGCTAGTCACTTCCGGTGGTACACAGCAAGAGAGTGGCACCAGAGGTGGTACTTGACTAGGAAGGGGTTGAGAACCCCTGCTCTAGATCAAACTCTTTCTCAGGTTGGGCTCACCAACTGCAATGTTCTCAGGAACTGATCTGTTCTCTAGGTCTAAGGGGATTTCACTTTGAAAAGGAAAGCAAGATTCTAGACCTCGTTGTGAAGGAAAACATCCTGCCAGTGCTCAAGAAGAAGTTGTGGTTTCAAAAACTTCAGTGATTCAGTTCATACTATGTTCTGACATATAACTTCTCTGGAGGGACAAATCAAGACACAAGTGTGTGTTCACACAAGCACACGCACACACACACCTACCTATTAGGCAATATAAATTAGACAGACTCCTTGATGGCAATATAAATTAGACAGACTCCTTGATGCACACAGATTCATTCAGAAAAAAGTCCTTATGAGACTATACCACTTCAGTGATGTATAAGCAAGTGATGGCATTGTTGGGCTATGTTATATCCTCTCCCTGATAGACTACGTGACATGGGACAATGTCCCAAAAATGCAGTGCCTCCCACTTTCTGCCTCAAGCAGTTCGCAGTGCCCAAGCATAATTTGCCTGAGACTGGTACAAATGTGTACCTGATGCCCTTCTCCAAGAAAAGCCCCATCTGTTCAAACTTGGATGGTTCAATGGCTGCCTTTAGTTTCCTTTGTTTAAGCTCCTTTTGTTTTCCATCAGCCTAGCTTGTAGTTATAGCCAGAAATGGCAGTATGGCATCTATGTATCTTAATTAGACATGTGAACAAAAGTCCGTAAGTAGCTGGTGTCTAGTGCCAGTTCTTTTATGCCCTTCTATGCCCAAAAACCTAATTCATGACTTGCATACTACCTACTTGCAAAAACCCACCAGCAGCACAGGCTCCCCTCCCACTGTCCCTAGAATAACAATGTCCTCAATTATTATGATGCTTGTCTCTTCCTCCTGCCGCCAGTCACTGCCACACCCTATTAGCGACTCTAGCCTGTGCATAGGAAATGCCAGAAAGAAGTATGGAACTCTGGGGCTTGTAGTTCTTGAGAAGACATGTCACATATCTACATTTTTAATCTCTCTCTCTCTCAAAAGGCTAGCAGCTCACTGTTCAGAACGTGGCTTGTGATATTTTAACTCCACCTGATGTAATAACCTAGATTAAGATCTGGACATCTTATATAGTCTAGATACAGGGAATACATTTGCTTCAACAACCTCAAGCATGAGCTATTAAAAAAACTTAGTCTCAATGTTTTCATTGTGGTAATGGGTTTCCAGCCCAGGGTAAGACAATGGTTGCCAAATCATTGCAGAGGTGGACCTCTGGGCAATTGCAGACAATAGCGGATCCCTGGGCAATGTGCCTCTCTGCAATGATTTGGCTTTGGTGGAACAATCCCAGAAGGATTCTGTCTCATGATTTTGAAGCATACTGCTCGACTCTTGAAGCACGTTGCTCCTCTCCCTTCTCATGCTCAATGCCATACCTGGACTTGTCCTTTGCCCACAATCTTGTCCACAATTTCATTGTTGTCTTTGTTTAGCTTGCTTTTGTCGTAGCATTTCTCATAGCACAGGATGCGCAGTGATTGTGATCCCTCGAGCTCAATCTCAAACTCCTGCAAAAAGGGCAGAGAGCAACAGGGAAAAGTGAGTGGAAACATGGGGGGAAAACTCAAGAAACATGTGAACATTGATGCAGAATGACTGGAGAGGGAGAGACTGAAAAGAGTTTTGGTTTTTTTTTTTTCAGATGGTTGGAGAAAGTTTGGAAGAGGGACTGCAGTACATAGTGTGTACATACTCATTTCAATTTTGTCTCCGGGACTGAAAAGGAGTTGCAAGTTTTTCTACTACCTGCCAGACCAGAGGCAACAGCAAGACAGATAAAATAAAAGTTGCGTACGCGACATGGGAAGTGAGAAGTGTCTCAGACTGGTATTTTCAAGCCTCTTAAAAAGACTTGTCTCCAGCCCAGGAAGTGGTCAAAGCCAGAATAGCTAAGGACCACAGATCAAGACTAGATGGGCAACAGAAGCAAACAGTAAAGTTGTGAGTTGGGAATAAGGTGAATTCATAGGGAATCCCAAGCAGAGGAAAAAAGGATGAGGTGATCACAGTCTTCACTGTGGTTATTTTAAAAAAGATGGTGAAGGGGCCCTTATGGGCGTTGTAACCTCCTCTGCCCCCAAAATCCTTCCCTTTATATCAGGGCTTATTTTGAGTAAGAGGCATATTAGGCTTGGCCCCAGACCCTGCTTTTTTCATCTAAGGGTTCAAGCTTTGGAACATGCAAGTAATAACACTGCTTCTGACCATGTTCAGAAAGTCTGATACCACTAATTAGAACCCATGACTTGCCCTCCCCCCACTCCAATATCTGAGGTTAGATGGAAGGACTTCCAGGTCAAGGGCGGGGAACATAGCTTAATCAAACATTGCTCTTCATCGCAGATGTGTTTTAGGGGAAAACAACTTCTCCTCCTTCCAGGGTAAGCAAAAGATTCCAGGCTTGTGGCCTTGGCCACAATGAGGCCCTGTTGTGTTCCACATCTTCCCATCCTCTGCTTTACCCCTTCCCTAAGATCCTGCTCACCTCATTCCATTGAGGCTCGGTTGTGTCCCGGAACACACGTGTCTTGGCTTTGCTGACAAAATACCCAAAGGAGTCCACTTCCAGTGTGCAATAGAGGTCTGGAGATTAGGAAAAGAGGCATGTGAGGAAAGAAGGGGCTTCTCACTGCATTCAAGATGCAGGTACTTCTCCTAACTAGGACTGTACCAATTATGTGACTAAAATTGACTAGTCAGTTTACCTGTGTAGCACCTTTCTGTAGCTATTGTGATGACGGCGGTTCACAAGTAGCATAACAATATATAAACTACTTAATCTAAAACACAAATCATATCAAAACAGTAACCAAATTATAACAAATCTGTCAAAAAATGTTTTAAAAAAATTAACCAGCAGTGATTAATCTAGGCTGCAGATTTTTAAAAAAATAATAATAATTAGTACAAATACCTATAAAAACTGTAAGTGGGAAGCCTCAGTTTAAGAGAGGCGTTCTCCTTCTCTCTCACACACAGGAGAGAATGTTGCCTTTTCTTTCTTTAAGCGCTTTGCTTTCAATTTTCAGAACAATAAAAGAGCAGTACATGAAGAACAAAGGAAAATAGGAGCCGCAGATCACTCCCAAGACAACGTCCTCAAGAACAACATGCATAATAGTGAATATTTGTATCATACTCGGCATCTCATCTTTATCCAAATCATATGCAAAACAACCAGCCATATACGCAAATGCTGAAACTGAGAAATCTGAATGCAATTATGGCATTTACAAAATGAAAATAGACTTTAACCTCACATGTCTGGTAGGACAATGCTATATAGAGTCTATATATAATTGTTAGAGCATTAGAATGGCTCTTCTAAACCAATGTCTTCAATGACATGCATGCATCTAAACAGATCATCTTCTGAACACAGAGGAAGGACGCCTCTGGCATCAGAATTATTGTTTCTACTCACATACAAAAATTTGGTCATTTCATTCAGAGATTCACAGCACAATCTTATGCGTGTCTACTCCGAAGTAAGTCCCACTGAGTTCAATAGCCCAGATAGGTGTCTATATACGATTGCAGTCTAAAACATTTTAGGCAACTCAAAAAGTGAATTGCCTAAAATGTTTTTAATCTTATTGCCCTGCCCACAATCTTATTGCGAATTGCCCTGCTCCTGACCAAGACCACTCCTAAAGTTGCATTTGAAGCTAGCCTAGAAGACCCCCAAGTGGTGGGGCAAAAGTCAGGCCCACAAGGCAGGGGCTAGGAAACAGAGTGAAATCATAGCCTCTCTCAATAGACAGTACAGTAGTGATTGGCAGCTGAAGGCTCTGGGCCAAATTCTGCCCTCTGTCTATCCCCAGTTACCAACCCAAGAAGCTTTGAAGTGTGGCAATGGGATTTGAAGGTAAGCCACAGTGGGGTGGAAGAGGAATTGGGGACTTGGTCCATCACCTTCCTTTCCCCTCAACAGGACTCTGTCAAACCTGGGTTACTGAACCGGGCATGATAGCAAAGTCCCTATCTAGAAGGAGCAGTACAAGTGCAGGATATGATGAGAGGTCGGCCAGGAAGGATGTCTCGTGTGAAGGGAAGCACTGCAACAAGGCTGCCAGCAAGAGGTGCAATTCAGCCAGTGCAGGGAGGCTGCATTATGGTTCCCAGGTCTCCTCTGTGCCAAGCCAAGACTGGCTCAAATCACACAGGGGCACCACAACGCCAACGCTCGCGGAGGTGGCACTTACTGGCAGATTGTTTGAAGCCCTTGGCAGAGTGGACGATGACGTGCAAGAAGCCGTACATCCCTGGAGATTCATCATCTATGAAGGAGAGAAGTCAGAGAGCTGCTTTCAGAGAGAGGGTCTCTCAAGTGTTGGGTGCACCTATTTATAATCCTTGGCACCCTCAGAACACAAGGCTGCCTGATCACAGCACCCATTTCCACGCTCTTTTCCTCTCAAAAATCCCTCCTCTCCCCCCCCAGCTGCTATTGGCCCCAAAGGTGCCATTTGCTACAGGTTCCATGGGTGGGTTGAATTTTTGGTGGGAAAATGGCATGGGGGTTAAATACTTCATGCCACAGATCCGATCTGGATCAGGCCCCTAGACAGCTGCTACTTTATGGTAAAACAAGCCCTTAACTGCATGGTGATGTTGTCTAGTGTGTGACCCTAAAAGGAAAACCTGTGGGGTGTAAAAGTGCATCTTCTGTTTTAAATTCAGAAATAAATGGCTTCCACCAAGAGACATTTGGGAAATACTGGGGTTAAGGAAGAGGCTGTATGCCTGTGTTGGGCAGAACCAACTCTTAGCACTCCATGTTACACGTCTTCCTCCCACCTCTCTTTCCCTCTCTCCAAGAAATAGTAGCTCAAAGAGCATGGGTTCCTTGGCAATTCCCTGCTTGCATGGCACCACCTAGTGGTAAGAGAACTGCAAACTCCTTGGTGGCTCATATAACCAGATACCTCTACATCTGCAGGTGCTCCTGGTCTGGAAGCAGCTAGATGAAACTGCATTTCTAATCCCCTGGCATGCTTCCTCTTTCACAACCTTCAAAACTCTTTTGAAAATCCACCTTTTTTGTGAAGCCTTCGGCACCACACCCTAATCCCCATTCCCTACTGTAACTAAGTTTAAGAATGTGCAACAATTGCATAAACTTCCCCTGTTCTCCCTGTCTCCATCTCCCCTCCTTTTCTTTGTTGTCACCCCAGGGTCAATATCTAGATTGTAAGCCCTTGGGGCAGGGGCCTGTGCATCACAACCAATGATGGTATAATAATAATAATAATAATAATAATGATAAACGCCAGAAAAATAATGCTAGCATTCTCTGGGGCATTGTGAAGCACTCTGGGGCTTCCTTCCAGAATCGCATACTGCGTCCTTAGTGATCCTGAAAATTGTCAGGGCAGGTGGCCAAACAGATATGGTCTGTGCAGGCTTCACTGTAGGTGGGAAGATCTTGAAAAAACTGGAGCCATTGACATATTTTTCCATACTATTGACTGTGTGCAAAAGCACACGAACCTATATCAAGTAGCCTTATACTACTGTATAAGTGACTACTGTAGTCCTTCTGTACAGTATGGTCTCTTCTGCCTGGCAAGAGCTCTCCAGGGTATCAGACAGAGAAACCCCATCACCTACAATCCTTTTAAACTGGAGGTGCCAGAAACTGAACTTGGGACTCCTGCACATGAAGAATTACTCTTTACCCCTGAGCTCTGACCCTTCCCCATGAGGGAACAGAAGGAAGCTGGCAGCTAACTGGCCTCTGAATTGAGTGCCTGCTCTAATATCCCTGTTCCTTTGATTCTAAAGATCACTCGACAACATATAGACTGTCAAGCTTAGAAACTCTCTCCCCACCCTCCGCTTGCAGAACAAACAATGCAATTTCATGGCCCACCAGTCAGTACGTTGCCAGCACTGTTGCTGGTCTCCCAGTTGAGCATATCCTAGTATTTCCCCCAAATAAGTGCTGTGAGAAAGAAATACCGTATTGTCCCGAGTATAAGACGCACCTGATTATAAGACGCACCCTTAAAGTTTGGTGCTATTAAAAAATTTAATTAAATCACTGGCATTAAATTGCAACAGCCTGATTATAAGACGCACCCCTAGTTTAAAAACTTAAATTAGGAGAAAAAAGTGAGTCTTATACTCAGACCAATACGGTACATCCCATTAAAAGGTCTTGTGAGTTCAGAACTCCCACCCAGAGAGGAGGCTGCCTGCTGCATCTCTGTCCAGTTAACACTTCTTGCCCCCCTTCAATCAGGAGCTCAGGCAGAGATGCAACGGGTAACTTCCTCTGAAGATGAGCAGCAAGATAATCCAGTGGGGTAATTCTTTTTTTTTTCACTTGGTACAATTGTTCAGTCTCAAAGCAGAGATGCAGCAGAACTGCTCATCTTCAGAGGAAGTTACCCGTTGCATCTCTGCCTGAGCTACTGCTCCTCCAGTCAGGAGGCATGCTCAAAACAGCGACTTGTGCAAACATGCAGGGGGTGCGGTTTCTCCCAGAGCAGGCAGTTCCGACTTTTTCAAACTAAGTAAACCTTGAATTCAGAAAAAGCTTCCCAAGGCTAGAAGATGTTTGGGACATGCTGACTGATCTCACTGTCATATGGAAAACATCAAGGTGAGGAGTGACCACTCACCATCCTTATTGCTGGTGACTGGAATGTTGTGCACAGTGCGTAACTTGAAGCAGGACCCTGTAAGGACCTGCAACTCCACAGAGCTTAACACAAAGGTCTGGAGATCTGTAGAGGGATAAAAGGAGAAGAGATTCAGCAGAAGCACCTGAACAGGCACAGTCCTATAGGCCGGGGAGTCCAGCATGGGACCCCTTGTGCTGTGTTACAATGATATCCAGAGGCTGTTACAGGAGAAGGTCGCCGGGGGGCAGCAAAGAGTTAACATTAGGAAGACGTACTATTTTAGGGGTCAGCAACTGGAGGTCCTTGAGCCGTATCAAGTCCTCTGAAAAGTGCTGCCTAACTCCCAGTAACCAGATCAACCCAGGGGCAAAATAGACCACTCTTAGAATACTAAATACAGGTCTGGTCACCACATCGCAAAAGGGTACTGTGAAAAGGCTATTGTGTTTGGGGCTTTTTAGTTCAGGAAAAAAGCAACGAAGGGAGAACACAATTGAGGAAATTATACAAGGTGTGGAGGATGTGGACAGAGAAAACAAGCTTTCTGCCTAGAACACTAACATCTGGGGTCATGCAACAAAAAGCCAACTGGCAGGAGAATCAGAAGCCAAAAAGTAGTCTTCTTTTGTGCAGCACAAAGTTGACTTATGAAATTTTTCTGCCACACGAAGTGGTGGCGGCCTCTAGCTCAGAGAGCTTCAAAAGGGGATTGGACAAATTCATAGAGGACCGGTCAATCAATGGCTGTGTGCTACAGTTGCAGGGGAGCAGACAGTGGTGGAAGAGTTGCCTCCTGCTTACGGGTTTCCCGGAGGAAGCTGGTGGGTTATTGTGGGACACAGGATGTGGGACTAGGTGGGCAGCAGATCAGGCTCCTCTTACATTCTTATGCAAGAGTTTTCAAAGAGGCACCTGTACAGATTAAGGGTGCAATCCTATACACACTTTCCAGGGAGTAAGCCCCATTGAACATAATGGTACTTACTTCAGAGTAGACATGCCTAGGATTGCACTGTAAATTTGGTAGCCTGTCATCCTGAGGGCAGGTCTATGGGCTCTTAGCCTGCCCACTTCCTCCTGGAAGTGGGCCTAGTTGCTGAGTGCACAACTAGCTCAACCCAAAACAGGGGAATATGGTCAGCAGAGCTCCTCACCTTTCTTTTGCAGCTTCTGGATGGCCTCTCTCCACTCTGACCGCTCATAGTCAGAAGAGAGCAGGAACAGGTAGCTCTGAAAGAAGACAGGAAGAGTGGTGAAGACCAGACACACTTCCCTTCCCCCAAACTGTGGTATATGAGTGCTGCCTGCTCAAGAGAAGGCAGGGCATAGCTAGAGCGGAAATAACCTTTTCACAAAATCAACCCCCTGCAAAATTTTCAACTCACATTGAAAATTTCTGAACACTGAAATTCAGTTTTGAGGGGCACTGCTAAATGACCCCCCAACATCCTTTTAAAATTAAAGTTTTAGTTATAAAATTATAAGTATGTCATTCAAACAGGGTTCCTTTCAGTGTTCATTTCTGTGGTTAATAACTGAAAATGTTGCAAAAAACACAGACAACATATAATCACATTTTTGCATTGAAATCCAAGGTAGAAGAATATACTTGAAGTTATCTTCCTCTTCAGATTAGTTGCAGCTCAAGATATAATCAACCTCACACACACTCCTCAAGGAGGGGCAAAAACAACAACAACAACCCTGAATCCAAGTCTTGAAAGCAAACTGGCTTCTTTCTAACACAACAGGTGCCGAGGCTCAAGCTGGCCTGGAAGCTTCTCTGTCTCATTCCAGACAGTGGCTTCTCTGGGGGTCTTCTTGGTCATGGCTGCTCAGTACTGAGGGGGAAAACACTCTCTGCATGCCCAAAGGCACTTTTCACACATTACACACTTGGAGCCTTAGCATTGGATTGGAAACAGGGTCCTAACGACGTTAACCCAGGGTGAGCCATGCTTACAACTCAGGAAGACAGACGTGTTTAATTTGGAGAAAAGGAAAAGCTGTGGCTCAAATCAGTCTGGAACCATCATTTGCTGATCTGAAAGTCTTTCCTCCAAAAACTCTGATGTGTGAGCATCTTTGATGGTTAATAAGCCGTGAGAGAAATGCCTCTGAGCAGGTGCAGAATGCACTTTCATCCATTCTTATCTCATACATTTCAAGTTTAACCCCTGGGATTAAATATATACTGGGACTGAACAGTGGGAAGATCTGACACAATAACCCCACCTACCCACCCTTTCTCAGGGAAAGATGGGTTCAGAGCTCGAAAAGCAGGAAATCCAGAGGTTACAAGTGCATATCCCAAGTGCGCCCTCCTCAGCAGCCAGCATTGGAGCCCCTCACATGTTCTCAGGTGTACCCCATTCACCATCAGCTATGACATTTGCCAAAGACGCTCCTGCAAGGACCACAACAGTGTCTCCTTCCTGGTTCCCTGGCATCTGCCTAAAAGCCCCTCCTTTGCCTTCCCCAGCCCAGCCAAAATGTGATATGTCCATACTTTTCCATTGCGGTTATGGATGCGGAAGGGGATGGAAGGAGAGTTGAGCAGCAGCCAGAACTCGTTGTCATACATTTTCTTCTTTAGGCGCTCCATGGCTCGGCTCTGCCCCTTGTTGGCCTTCTGCAGAGGAGGAGAAAGAGCAGTCACTTCTAAAAGTTCCATCAGCCGCTTGGATCCACTTGAATCCAAATTTGTCACTAAAGAGGACTCTCGTTCTCCTCTCTAGAGCCATCCTGTATCCCCCCTTTACCTATGAACACCTAGGAAGCTGTGTTCTGTTTGCACGTTCTTGATGTAGAGTGGGGAGGGGGGCATTTCTCACCAATGAGCAGAGGAAGTTGCCATCCTCCCCCTGACACAGAGCTGTGGGCATTAAATCTAGGAACAACAGTTCCTTGCCTTGCGTTCAGTGGTAGATCACCTCCTTTGCATGCAGAAGGCCTCAAATTCAGCCCCCAACAGCATCTCTTTCCTGCAACCCTGAAGAGCGGCTATCAGCAAGAACAATACAGAGCTGGCGTCGCTGGAGGTGGCGTCGCTGGAGGTGTGGCGGAATGCTAAGTTCCGTGCCTCGTTGACCTCCGTTATTCACCGGCACGAGGCAGGCCCCCCCCCCGCCTTTGGAGCCATTCAGTGTGGTGAAGGCAATGCGCAGGAGACTCCCTGCGCATTGCCTTCGCCCCACTGAATGGCTCTGAAGGCGAGGGGGCGGGGCAGACTCGTGCCGGTGAGTAACAGAGGTCAGTGCAGTGTGAACCTTTGCGTTCCGCCCCACCTCCAGCAACGTCACTGGTCGTGCACTAGGGGTTGGTAAGGTCAAGCAAATGCCTGTGCCCAGAGGCCAATAAGAGTTCCTTCTAGCGAAGCATGTGGACATTTTCTGGTGGATCCTGCCTGCCTCTCCCCCCCCCCCCCCGCTTAAAAGAGACTCATTCAAGAAAGTCAAATCAGCAAGAGTCTTTGTGCTGCTTCTGACATTCCCCTAACTGTATCTGGTGTATGGGAAGACTGCAAATCATGGCCAAGGTATTTGTTGAGCAGCTTGCCCAACATTTTCTCCCACTGCCAAGGAGCTTTAGCACAGGAATACAGGCAGCTGCTTTATACAGTCAGACCACTGGTCTATCTAGCTCAGTCGTCAACACTGACTGGCAGCGACTCTCCAAGATTTCAGACAGGAATTTCTCTCTTTCCTACCCGGAGATGCTGGGGATTAAATCTGAGACCGTCTGCATGCAACAGAGATGCTCTTCCACAGCCCCTCCCTTGAGCATTCCTAGAACGCAGTCTGAAAACCAACTGTGCACATTTGCATAACACATGTATCATACTAGTGACTGTTAAGGGCAAAGAGCTATGCTGGGAACTCAAAGAAGCCAACTGGGACCAGGTTCAGGACAGGCGACAGAAAGTGCTTCTTCGCATAATGCATAACTAACTTGTGGAACTCACTACCACAAGAAGCAGACGGCTTTCGACAGAAAGGATTAAACCCATCCATGGAGGGTGATTATATCAATGGCCATTAGCTATCTAAACAGAACACTGTGGTGTAGCTCTGAGTATCACATGCTGGGGACAGATAACAGAGAAGGCTCTGTCTCAACATTATTGGAAACAGAATTATATGAACCTGCCTTCCACCAAATCCAATTGCTAATTGATCTACCTCAGTATTGTCTAACTGGGAGCAGCTCTCCAGGATTTTAAGGAAGGGCTGTAAGCTCAGTGGTAGAGCACCTGCTCTGTATGCAGACGGTCCCAGGTTCAAGTGACTGTTTCTAGCATCTTTTCCAGTGACTGTTTGCTAGTGTCTCTCTTATGTCCTTCTTTAAAGACTGTGAGCCGCTTTGGGACAGGTAGCTACCTTCTCATGTCTTCTGCTATGTAAACTGCTTTGCAAACTCTTCTGTGGAAAAGCAGTACATACATATTTAGAACAATAAAATGTCCGATTCCTCCAAGCAGGGCTGGGAAGGACCTTTCTCTGTCTGAAACCTTGGAGACCCACTGTCGGACAGTGAAGACAATAATGCATTAGGTAAGGCAGCTTCAGATGTTCACACGTCTTTCCGGGATCTTTCCCAGCCCTACTTGGAGATGCTGCCAGGAATTGAACCTGGACCCTTCCTGCATGCAAAACCGGTGCTCTATATACAAGCTATGGCAAGCTATGGTTAACTCTGGACCACCTAGCCCAATCCAGCAAGGCCATTCTTATTGCACTATCTACAATCCTGCCAGAGGGCTAGGATGTGCCTGCCTGCTCACCCACCCCACCACACATACCTCCTTTTGCACCTCGCTCTTCATAGAGGAAATCTTTATCTTCATGTCCTCCAAATCGTGGTCAGGCATAGCATGGACGTGCGGGCATGAATCCGACTCCTCAGGGGATGGGAATACCAGCTCAGCCAATGGCACATACCACTTGTAGTCATATTGTTGGTGTTTCCTGTGGAGGGAGCAGGGCCATCAATATGGCCGACACATGCAGTGCACACACCAGAAATCTAGTTTGGTGACACCCTGTGTTGTATTAATACTTTCTGGTCAGCATCTGCCATAATTTACACACTTGCATGTACAAGAATTCCAAAACGACACTGTGGGTGTGCATCTTGTACTTTAATTTGTTCTCAAGCAAGTACAAGGCGTAATTTAGGAAGGAGCACTGAGACTACACCGAATATCGACTCATCTCCATACCTCTGAGGGCTAGCGACTTGCTTTTGTTGCAAACAAAGGCTGAAAAGTGCAGCCAAGGGTTGTTAAGCTGAAATGGCTTTTTATAGAACAAATGTAGACAAATTCACGGCTGACAAATGCATCAAGGAATACTCGGCATGCTAGCTAACTGGAGCTTGCATGTATGGTTTGCTTCCAAGTATACAATGATGGGGACAAACAAAAGGGACAGCAGTCACCACTTTCACATCCTGCTTCTGAGCTTTCTAGAGGCATCTAGCTGGCTGCTGTTGGAAACAGGATGCCAGACTTCAGGGACTGATCCAGCAAAGCTATTCTTATGTTTGCAAATGCCAAGGATATTAATTTTAAGAAACACAGGTGACCTTGGAAAGGCCGACAAGGGTGACTGCCACAGGCTCACATAGCTGGCAAGGACAGGATTGGATTGGGAGTCCTTTGCTCCAGATGTGGTGGGGGGAAAATGGAAGGAAAGTCACACACATGTCAAGATTGCCACCCCATCGACTACTCTCCCCTACTACCCTTCCCAGGCAGCGGCCTTCCATGCACCTCACCCCACTGCTGATTTTTTCAGCTTGGCGCAAAGGAGCATATCCGTGAAGAGAAAGACGTGGCGCAGTTTGCGGGACCCCTCAGCCAGTTCCACCAAGAAGCCATCTTTGACCAGCTGCCGGGTCTACAGCCAAGGAGGAGAGAGAGAGAGAGAGAGAGAGAGAGAGAGGGAGAGCATGAGCACACATAGAATGAGATAAAGAGGACGCCCAGCTTCTCCCCAGAAATACACAAGACTAGCAAGTTACAGTGGAAAGAGCGGCCCAGGCTGAAATCCCTGCTCAGCTGTGGAACTCAAAAAGATGAAACTCAGCATGAAGTTAGATGCCATGTTCTTACAATGACGAGGCCAGTTTGGAAGGTATTCAGCTGCTGGGGGGTGGGGGCAAGCAACAGGGGCGACATGTGGCAGGGGGTGCACAAGCCACCGCTTTAGCGACAATTTGACGGCGGGGCGGGGCGGCAAAAGGAGTCATGCCTTTGTCACAAAAAAAGTGGCGGGGGTGTTTTTTGAATTTTTGGGGGGCGGGGCTTGTGACGTCACATGCAGGGGAGCTTGTGACGTCACGGGGGGTGTCACAGGGTTTGGCCCCCATATCCGCAGAGCCTCTGGTCCGAATATACCTTCAGCATCAAGGTACGAAAAACAAAACAAAACCCTAGTTCTGCACATGGGTGTACATATAGCTCAGGCTGAATAAAAACAATTTTTTTTTTTTATTAGATTTTAAAATTTAAAATTGTTGTTTCTAAATTCTTCCCTACAAGACATTTCTGCTTTTAAATTGACTAAATGAATTCTAAACTCAATAAAAAGACATAAAACTTATGAATGACTGCTTTTCTTTGAAAAGAAAGAACTGGGGAGAAGACCTCTTAATTTGTCATCATACAGCACCACTGTCTGCGTCCTTATATTGATGCTGGGGGTGGGTGGGTGGGGGGGTCCAGGGACTAGCAAGTCGTCACAGGCACTAAAACCTAGGTGATCTCACCAACATCATCCACTGAGCTCAGATGGGGGATCCTTCACTTCTATTTTATGCCCAACTTCTGTAATGGGTTCTAGTCTGAAATTAATATTTATGATTCAACCAAACAGCATAGATGTTTTCTTTCCATCTCATGAAGTAACAATACTGTGCCCAGTAATGACCATCCCTTGATTCCAGAAAGTTCTAGGCATTTGTTTCAATCAAATCTTATGCATGTGTATTTAAGGTCCACTGTAGTCGGTGGAAATTGCTTCCAAATAAGTGCAGACAGGAATGAAGCCTCCACCTTTAAGTAAATGATTTTGCATAGTATCCTTGCAACATGTGTACATGCCATCTCCATAAGCAGATATAAAGCATGAAGGTGGCATGGTCACATATTTTGAATTATGTCTTTAGGTTACACAGTCTCCATTAGTTGAAAAACAAGTTGTTTTAGCTGGTTGCTCTAAAAATTAGAATACATTCTTGCCGAGGAAACAGATGAATTTTAATATGGGAAAGTTGATTTAAATCAACCAAGGAATGATTGAACTAATATATGGTGGATTGGGTCTATCAATAGCTATGGGAGCAAAAATCCATGCCCATGGGCAGTATCACTCTGAACACCAGTTGCTTGGGGGCATACAGTGGAGGGCAGCTCTAACTTTATGGCCTTTTTGTAGACTTCTTGAAGGCATCTGGCTGGCCACTCTTGGAAACAGGGTGCTGGGCTAGATGGACCCCACCTTGGACTGATCCAACAAGGCTCCTCATTAGCTCCATTGAAGAGATGCCTTTTGCTGGCACTTACCTCCCCCTTGGGAGTGGTGACAGCTGTCCTGCGGGGATCAATGTCCTCATTGATGCTGGAGAGGAAGTTCTGGGAGATGCGGAGGGCATCCTGGAGCAACGGGTAGTCTGGGTGGTCAGATGGCGTGTGCTTCAACAGATCCTGATGCAAGAGGAGAGGAGCAATCGTTCAGTGTTTAAGTCTGCAGGCCAGGCTTGTGTTATTTTTCATTTTTGCACAGTGTCTGGCAATCTCAGGTACAGTGGGCCCTCCTTATCCGCGGATTTGCCATCTGCGGATTTGTCTATCCGCAGACGGCTATCCGCAGAGGGAGGGAACCCACTGGGGGCAGGGGCGGCGTCACTTTACCTTACTGAAGAGCTGTGTGGGCCCGCCACCTGCTCCTTCCCTCCAGCACCACATTGCAATAGTGTAAAATGCCTGCTAGAAGAAAAAAAATCACAACCAGAAGCAACTTCTGGTTGCGAGCGCAAGTGGAAGTCGCTTCCGGTCGCGGGTTTTTTTCTTCTAATAGGCATTTTACACTATTACAACACAGTGCTGGAGGGAAGGAGCGGGCGGCAGGCCTGCGCAGCTCTTTAATAAAGTACAGTGGTGCCACCCCCCTTGACCCCCCACCCGACCGTGGACTTGAGCATCCATGGATTTTCGCATCCGCGGGGGTTCCAGGAATGGAACCCCTGCGGATACGAAGGGCCAACTGTACTTTGTTAATAATAAAGGATCACAACAGAGGTGCTGATTCGCTCACATCAATGAAACTGGGGGAACAGCAGCCCCTCTCTCTTGGAATGTGTGAACGTATCCCACTACACATGCCCCCACTCCCACATGCACAGTGAAACCTTTTTCAAAGAGTCCATGTTTTGAATGTTTTTCAAAGGTAGGGGAGGAGTCACAGCCAAGTTGGACTCTTGAAGATCAGGAAGAGTGTGAGTTTGACCCAGCAAATGACCTCAGGACCCCTCCCCATAACCTACATAATCATATCTATATAATCAGCATATAGATATCTGGCATATTTATTTATTACAGTATTTATAGCCTCTCTCATAGACTCAAGGCGGTTTACATTGGCAGGCTGACCGTAAACCCCACTTTTTCAAATGGTTTTTTTTTTTACAAGTGTTATTCTATGACAGAAACTGATAGACCCCTCCTTTTCTCCAGATGTTTCCCTTCATAGTGCAATCGCCATCCTGGCTGCACAGCTCTTGCACTTTCCAAACTCCCACGGGCAGCTGCAAACCATGGCTCAGACTGGTTCTCAAGATGTTATCCATTTCTTGCCAGCTGACTCCTCCACAAGATCTGCCAGCGGCTTCTGGTCACCCATCCAAGGCATGACCCAAGCTGATCCTGCTTAGGTTTTTCAGGCAAGGCGACAGCTCAACCTCCAGATCACACCTCCTCCTCATTATTTAGCATAGAGGGGAAGTGTGTGAAACCAGGACCATCAAAATTGGTTCAATACTCACTTCAGCTACAAATTCACTAGGTGATCCTTAGGCAAGTTATTCTCTTTCAGCCTCAACCCAACATCTGCAATATGGAGCTAACAACACTGGCCCACCTTACAGGATTGATGCAAGGATTACTTACAGACCTCCTCGCATCCTCTGCTCAGATACTGATCAGTTAAGGGTTACTGAGCATTGAGTACTTTAAAGCACTATATAAGCCCTACTATAGCACTGCAGCTCAGTTAAAATTTGTTTAAAAGGGAGTATTCATACCTAACTCAATAGTATATACGCATGTAATGGTGTCTGAACATGTATTGTATTTATATGTTCGTGCTTACTTGAAAAGGCAACAGGGGGGACTTACATGCCTTGAAAATACAGAGTACAGATTGTGTGTATTGCTGTATGTGCATTGAAACACCATGTGTGAGTAAGTTTACATATGTACAGATCAACAATCATGTTTAGTCAAAACACAGTTTGTACATACTGTACTTTGAACATAATGTCAAATTGGGCTTAAGTGGACAGGTTTTGATTATACAAAAGGGGCAAATTAATTTCTCATTTCTTATCACACCGTGAAGGAAAACATCTGGTCTATTGAGGGTTCTGTGAGTTCCACAGAACAATATTTGTAAAAAAACCCATTGAAAAATGGTGGCTTGGATTAGTCTGCCTGTGTAAACCGCCTTGAACGCTATATAAAAACAGAGAAAGGTGGTATATAAATACTTAAATAAATAAATATTTTGTGTGGAAGGGGATTACAAAGGAACACATGTCACACATGTCAAATTGGCTAGATTTGGGGTGTTGGTGTATGTGTGTCTATCGACAACAGTCATGCAAGAAGCACATGTTCCTCCCCTGCCCCTCATGGGGTTATACTCACATGCAACACAGAAGTGCTTCGGGTCACATGGTTTATTGGCTTATACAGCAATGCTACAAGTGAGAGGGAAAAGAAAAAGAACCTGTGAGAGGCACACACATAGCATTCCTACATAGTCATCCCCATTTCCACTCCTCTACAATCTCTCCTGGACACCACATAATGCATAGAAGGGCATATTTTTGGTCCCCAGTTCAATCAGCAGATACAGGGATGCTAGAGGATTGTGCACAAGATCCCTGGCTGGAGACGGACAACCTTTTTGAAGAGTGTCGGAAGGCAATGCAATAGACACATTTTGCCCGCAACATCCAGACTCATTTCTCGTCTGAATAATCATCTCTGATAAAAGCCAGTTTTTGAAACACTACAAAAATGGGTAAATCTTGAGATCAAAGTGACATTTATTATGTTATTAAGTAAGAGGCTTATCTGACCCCTCCACTAAGACAGTGGTCTTCAATTTTTTTTCATGCCACGTCTCTAACAAACAAATAAATAATGAGGCTGGGGATCCACCATTGATCCTGCCCCTCTCCTGGGACCTGATCTGCCCCCCCCCCATTGTCACCCCTCGCCTCAGCACCAGCAGCCTCGTCCTGCCCAGCTCAACCGGCCTGTACCACCTGCGACGGGGTCATTCCAGAACAGGAAAGCCAAGCCACAGTTCCCCACTGCCCCCCCCAGCAAACTGAAAGAGGAAGGGGGTGGGATGAGGGGGATTAAACCCCTGTGGAAGCCCCCACCCCAGCAGGGTCCTCACCGCCCCCCAGCATTAGCCCCCAGCAGCCATTTTGCTTCCTGTAAGTTGTCACAACCCCACAAATGAAGCTGGAGCTACACTGTCCGCGTTCGCGTTGCGTTCACGTTCCGTGTGCGTCTGGTGTCCCGCCCCCAGGTCAAACAATGGCTCTGATTGTTCGGATGTAGCGCGGACGCAGCAAAAGTTGCGCTGTACTCGACTTTTGCTGCGTCCATGCTACGTCCGGTCAATCAGAGCCGTTGTTTGACCTGGGGGCGGGACACCAGACGCACACGGAACGCGAACGCAATGCGAACGCGGACAGTGTAGCTCCAGCTTGAGGCTCCGTGACCCCATTGGGGTCCCGACCCCAAGGATGAAGAACAGTGCGCTAAGAGAAAAACCCACAGGTGAGGGGGTAATTCTGCTTGAGACCATGGCATGTGGAAAAGAATGGACTAAGCCCTCTCCCCCTGTGCCATTTCCCCACTGAATGTCGCTGCTCCCCTCCCTTGAAGCTCCTATTTGTAGTAGATGCAGCCTTGGCTCTTCTTCATGCATCTGCCCTGTTCAAACTAAAGTGAGGCTGGAGAGGGGCTAATTTTTACCACAAAAGTTGAAGGAAGGTGAATCTTCCGCCTTCCCCTGTATTTTCTCACCATGCTTCATTGCCTGAAACATGCTTATCTCAGTCTGGCTTCAGTACCAGAAAGCAAGCCAGACTGGAGAGAAAAAGAGCCCAATAAAATGTGGGGTTCAGACCCCTTCACCTGTTATGAACAAAAAGATTTCCCCTCCACTCCCCATATTTTAGACACAAAGAGGGCAGGCATATGAAGAAAAAATGTAGCTGCCCTAACACACCTCTAGTTTCATCCTCATTTAACAGAGGGCGGCTCTGGATGGCACTTTATCACCCAAACTGGCCACATTCGTTAACTGTTGTGCACACTCACAAAGTGCGCAGTGTCCTTCCCTCACTTCTAGGGAAATTTGGGACGTTTAAGTGCAAGTAGAGAAGCAGTTCAGATGAACTCCACTAATACAGGAAAAGTACCCAAATTCCGCCAAACATGAGGGGAAGGGAGGTGCCAGGACTGCGCATGCTTCATGAGTGCGCATGGCAATAAATCCATGAGGCCCGTTCAGATGATGATAAAGTATCGTCTGAACTAGCCCACTGGCAATACAGGGGATGAGAGTATGCACTGCAACGAACAATGCCTATTCCATATCCCCTTCAATACTCTCTCTCTCTCTCTCTCTCTCACACACACACACACACACACACACACACACACACACACACACACACACAAAAGTAGTAGCTGTGTGAAGGTCTTGAAAGAGGGACACAAGTTTGTTCCTCTTTTCTGTCAACAGTACCGTGAGCGTCTCCCCAACCAAGCCTGACAAAGTAAAAATGGGGGGATTTTATTTGTGAACACACGCACGCACGCACGCACACCGAAGTCAGGGATTTGAAAAAAATAATGTCCGTATTTAAACTTCAGTTTCTTTGCTTTCTCAGACCTCTTCTTGGTTATGGACGTGTGGTAAAAGATTCCCTTCACTGCTTGGCCTGACAACACACACAGTAAACCAAGCAGACACACACATGTCGTGGTTGAGTTTCAGTTCACTCTGAAGTGGCTACTTCACTGGAGTTCCCCATTACATCTTCCTTTCTTCCAAGAAAGTCTGTTAAGGACACCAGTGAAGGGCCGCAAGAAGAAGAATTTCCCCGCAAGACTGTCTGGCCTCTTTTGGGGGAGAAATCACCTCATCATCAATCACCTACCCAAGGCAGAAAATCAAAATGGTGCCCTCCCTCCATAGTGTCAAATATATAATAAAGAGCTAAGCGGATCATTTCTTGTCCTCTAGTGGTCCCCCAAAATCCGTTACTTAAGGCAAGGTTGCTTCTCCAAGCTTAATGTTAAGGCTTTGTCCCAAGTGAGAAAGTAGGTGTTTCAATTCTGACACTTGCCCAGACGCAAACTGGATTTCCCCCTTTCATTTCAAAACCACTTCCCCAATCTCAAAGGAACAAACAAAGTCTTGTTCTGATCTGGGCAAAAATAAGGAAACATGCCCCCTCCCACCCCTTCACATTGTCATCACATCAATGCTGACCAGCACACGAAATCTGTCTGTACCCCCCCCCCCCGCCCCAAATATAGCAAGAAGGGCAAATTATGAGGAAGGAGTATGAGAGAGGCAGTTTGTGGGAATGAGGGACCCATGAATTATTAACCTCAGCCCCAATCCATCAAGAACAGCTTCTGAGCAAGCCCCCACTTATGGGTGCTGCACAGACCCACATTTCAATGGAGCTTGTATAGGAGATGTTACCACAAGACTGGGCCCATTGAAACAAGTTGGACCAAGATACTTTGGCTCCTGAGGCAGAAAATCCAGATGGTGCCTCTTCCACTTCCCCACCCATGACGGTAAAAATACAAAGTAATGAACAAATTTGATGCCCATTAATGGCACCCCAAAATCTGGTTACTGAGGTGAGCCGTCTCACTTGAATAATAGGCCTGGCCACCACCACCCTGTATTCAAAGGAAGCTGCACCCCCACAGCATGTGATGATGTAAGACAGAAAGGAATAAAGCACTTTACAAGCCCACATATTCAAGGGAGCTACAGAGAACCCCCAACCTTTTGGGGGGCAGAGTGCCAGAGCCTTGGCACCCAGAAAAAGACAACTGTGAGAGGCAGGTGCAGACACACCCACCTCATTGACATAGCCACCTTGCCTCTCCATCCTAGTCTAGCAGCTATAAGTCAGCCCCCCCCCATTGTCATGGTTACAAGGCCGGGGGACATCCCACAGAACCAAATGCTTGAGGTGACAATGGTGGGATGCTTTCCCAAACTAATGACTAGGACAAAGGGGAAGTTAGACGAGGCTTTTGGGCAGATGGGGGAAATGGAGACAAAACATGACAGCAAGCAAAAGATCACACGCCCCTTCCTCGCAGGTTGCGGGACTAGGAATGTGCTATGCAACCTCAAGCCTCCATTAAAAAGACCACAAAAACCGCTTGCCGACTGGGACGCGAGTGAAGTTACTGCTGAACAGGAGCAGATGGAGAACGGACACAAAATAACAGCATCCACTGGGACCCCTTGCGCCCAGCCACTGGAGCAGCAGCAACCCTAACCGCCCCTTGGTAGCTTCTGTAGCTCCCAGGGGCGTTGTCCCCCTCATTTCTCCCTCAGCCGTAGCTGAGCCACTCTTAACAAGGAGAAAATTGATGAGCGAACGCCCAGCCTTGGGACGCTCAAGAACAAAGAAATTACCAAGTTGAAGCATTGGAGCAGAGCGCAACAGAAAGGAGCCACGCTAAGAAAAAACACCTCCCTTAAAGTGAAGCAGTAAAGGACAAAGCCTTGGACTCCCTCGTCTCCCCCCCCCCCCCCGCGGTAGCATCCCAGGGGTGGACGGACCTGAAGGGCCACAACGGAACAGTCAAAACCTTTGCAAACCACCCCAGCAAAAAGCTCTCGGACTCCCGAACACCCAAAGCAATACCCCACTTGTTAAGGAACATCATTCCTGCCCACCAGCTCTAAGAAAAAGAGGCAGGGATTGCCCCGCACAACCCCACCGTAGGTGCAGTTACAGCAAAAACGGACGATGAGTAGTATCTCCATGGCAGCCCCTTCTCCACACAACCATAGCTACCGGCTCCATCAGCAGTCGAAGGCAGCCAGCGAGAACAGTGGCTGTCGGTGAGATCTACAAAGCCAGCCAGTGGCAGGAGGAGGAAGGGGGGGGGGGCGTGAGGGGCTGTCAGACACTGCTAGCATCCTAAAGAGGTGAAGCAGCCCCCTCCCCTTTCTCCCTCTCTCCCTGTAAGAACACAAAGGACCATCTCCCACACACCCACAATCTTATCCATAATTCATGGAGTAAGGTCACGGGAGGGGGGGGGGAGAGGCAGACAAAAGGATTGTGAGACAGACACAATTTACACACTCATTCACACACACAATTTACACACTCGTTCACACACACCTACAAGACAGAACTGATACCTTCCATGGTGACAGAGGTGGGACTCTCTTTGGAATCCTTCGGCCCCTTCACTTTCAGCTCCTGCCGTAGGGAAAGTTCTGTTAGAGGCTATTATAGGGAATACGCAAGGGGGCTTTTGTTTTTTAGAAACCGGTATTTGTGTGTTTTAATTCCCATGAATCAAACTCTGCACAGCCAGGAGCAGTCATTGCTTGAAAAGAAAGTGCTTCTGAGGATGTGCAGAGAGATAGCTAAGGCCAACAGCCTTCCAGGATTTTGAAAAAAAAAAGATTTTCAGGTAAAAGAGGTGTGACTTTCAAGAAGAATTGAGCCCCCATCTTGAGAAATTAGTGGGGGGGAGGGCTTGTTAATAGAGTGGAGAGAGGATTGTATATATGTCTGGGTTTTGGTTTTTTTTTTTAAATTACTCTTGAACTTTCTGACACCATCTGTAACCTATCATGTAAACAAGTTTTGGCCGTTGCTTTTTTTGTAAACTTGAAAAATCATCAATAAAAGATTTTTTTAATGGTTTTGTGATGTCTACATAGTCTACCATCTATACTCTGAGGATGCCATCTAGTTTAAGAAGTTCAGCAAAATAAATTCCAGGTGTGTCTGTGCACAAAGGCACATACACGCACCCTGTTAATTCCTGGCGTCTGTCCCCTGAAGTCTATGAACTCTTAAGAACATAAAAACTGCCATGCTGGATGAGACTAAAAATCCAAGTACTGTATAGATAGGCTTACCATATCCAAAGGGGGACAGGGTGCCTACACCTTTAACCATTGTAAAAAGAGGGAATTTGGGCAGGTGCAGCTTGTTGCACCCTTCCATTATGAGCTGCACCTGCCCAAATTCCCTCTTTTTACAATGGTTAAAGGTGTAGGCACCCTGTCCCCCTTTGGATATGGTAAGCCTATGTATAGAGAACATTTTTAACATAAAGATTTTTGCATGGCTGATAAACCCGTATGTCCAGTATCTTTGTACCCTGTATAGAGTGTTACATTCTCCCTCCCCAACACTGACTTCTGGGAAGCTCACAGACCATGAGGTAATGACCTTCCCCTGCTTATCTGTAGCACGTGGTATTCAAAGGTAGACTGCCTATGAACATGGAGGCTCAATTTTAACTATCTATGCCAGACAAGAGCTACTGCAAGCTCCATTTTCCATAATTTTGCCTGCTTTCCAAATCTTTCCCCCTGGAAACCCTCTACTCTCCACTCCAGTCCTTAGGAAAAAGATTCAAATTCTTGGGAAAGGGCTGAGGTTTTGGTACTTACGCTTCTTATGTTCAAAGCTTTCTCCCCCACAACAAGCAGGATCAGATCTGCAGATCTGCTTATATGGCATAACTTATTCACATCACAATATGGGCTTTTTGGTGCACACATGTATAGCCTGACCCATAATCCAGACACACACCATGTATGTGTGTGCCATATCATAACAACCTCACAGCACACAAATTTTTAAGGCCAGTAGTATACATCTCTACTTTATATGTAGCAGAGGTCAGCAACTAGTGGCTCTTGAGCCAGATCTGGCCCTCCAGAGGGGTAAAATCTAGTTCCCCCCCCCACTTCTATTGCCAACCCAAAAGTAAAAGAGGGATCAGCATGCACAGCAATGGCATTTGGCAGTGGTGCCGATCTGGAATGTAAGCTCCTTGCAGCAGAGATCTGGCTTTTTTTTTCATTTGTATCATGTTGTAAAGAGCATGTAAAGAGCAGTGTATCTCACTGGATGGCCTTCGACAAGTCACTCTCTCTCGCACCCCCTAATCTATGTATGCCACCTTTGAGCTCCTTGGAGGAAAGAAGCGATAACACATGGGATTAATAATAAATACAATTACATTCTCACCTCTGAAATTTTCTGAAACTGGTTGTTACTCTGACTGCATTTTTCTGCTGTCTCCAGTGCAATTTTGTAGTTGTCCACAAAGGCCTTGTACACCCCCAGCTGGCTAGCCTGTGTGTGGAGGAGGAAAAGGCATGGAGGAAATATTAGAAACACTATCACTATACGTTTGTTTATAATGAAACTAATTCAGAAAAATGGCAAATGCAGATGCACATTTGTTTGTCATTAATATACGGTAATCCACTATATTTGTTTCAAAATATTTCAGCCCAATTTCTGCCAATACTGCTATCTCAACTAGCAAGAAAAATTCAACATTTTGCTGAACTGACCAAAGAATACTACTCAGGGCCTAATAATACTAAACAAGACATTGGTGATTCACTATCATCAGGTGAATCACCAATCAAAACAGAACCACTGTTTTTGAATTAATTTTAAAAGCAGAGAGGACCACCACCCAACTTCCAGCTGGTGAGATCCTCCACAACACCCTCCCCAAAAAATATTATCAGAGCTCATACAGAACCTCCCTGAATCTACCATCCACTACCATGTAACTGATGAAACACAAAAAGCTCCAATCCTGTTTAGCAAGATGCGACGGCGCAAATAAGGCACCTGCCGCATCCTAACCAGAATTGGGCCTGCCCCGGCGCAGCCAGAGGCCTCCTCGGGATAAAAGGACATTCATCCCCTTACCCTGAGTAGAGCCCCAGCTGCCCCAATGGGTCTACTTGAATGTGCGCCAGATATTTTGCTGGCGCATAGTTGAGCCAGCCGTGTAACGGTGGCTGGGCCCGGCGAAGGGGATAGGATTTGGCGGAGATGGCCTCCGACAATCCCTCCCCCTTACCGGGCCTGGCCAACCAATCCCACCTCCACCCCCGGAATGCCCCTTTCCGCCCTCCCCACTCCCCTCTGCTGCCCAGCGGGGAACGCACCTTCCCCGGCGGGCACAGCTCCAGATCTGGCCTGGGGAGAGAGGCTCCGGCACTGCTTACTCTCTGGGTGCTGCAAACATGCTTTACGTCACTTTTGCGACACCCTAGACTGGCGGATCAGTTGCTCCACCGGTCTATTTCTAGACAGGATTGCGCTATTAATCTCATAACTGTGTCGACATTTAAGACATGTAGTACAGTACTAAGAAACTGATTTTACACACCTTTGAGGACAAACCAGTCTGCAGCAAAAATTTCTTTTTCTTTCCTTTGGCAGAAGCAGTTTCCATACCACCAAAATAGGTAATGGAAAACCCATGATTAACTTATTGATATTCTGAAACAAGTAGCACTTTTTATGACATTAATATTGCAATATGATGCTTTAGAGAAAGTTCTCCCTGCAGCCCTCAGAGTGCTCTTGTTCCAATAATTAAAAACATAAGATGCTCCCATCTCAAAATGAACAGCATCCCCATTTCTGAGAAGACGACCACTAGAGTGCCCTTTGCAACACCCTCGATGACTAAGAATTTTATTTAGTAGACACCCAAATCTGCAAACTCCCTGGTGCCACTCCCCAACCAACAGAAGAACGGTCACTTTGGGTTATAAACGGAGGCTGCGAGATCACCATAGCAACCTGTTTGGCCATGGCCACGACAAGAGGTTGTAAGCTCTCCCCGAGCAGCGTAGATTGTGGCTGAACTATTGATGCTATGCTAAAAATAGTGGCATTTTTGAAATCCTCACACCAAAATTAAGATACATCAAAATATTCAGCTAAACACGAAATTGTTCAAATTTTGTTACACAGCGTTGTCTAACCATGTTTCTGTCTCTCCTTCGTGACTGTTAAATGTTATGTCCCTAACCATGGTTAAGGGCTGGATGTAGAAAGCAGGGTTCAAAATGGATTTTGGAAGCTTGGGGCCAAGATATTTGAAAGACCTCCTCCTTCCCATGTGACCATCCCGTGAAGTCATCTGGAGGAGCCCTCCTGTGTGTGCCCCCACTGCTTGAGGCTAGGTTGGCGGCAATGAGGGGGGAGGGCTTTCTCTGTGGCGGTGCCACAACTTTTGAACTTCCTTCCAATAAAGAACTGCCTCCTCCCCAATGACCTTCTAACAGGGGCTGAAGACCTTCTTGTTTAAGTTAGCTTTGTGGTTCCCACCGTAAGCTGTGGTCCGGCCCCATCTCCCCATAAGCTGTGGTCTGTTCCCATTCCCCCATAAGCTGTACCTCAATTTTTATTCTACTCCCTTTTATGTGCTGCATTTTATGCTTTTGTATCTGTGGTTTTTTATTATATTTTATTTATTGTATCTTATTTCAGCCACCTTGGGAATCTTAGTTTATAAGCGGAAAGGCGACGTATACATCTTTTACATAAATAGGCAGTGGTTTCCGCTAACCGTGTTTAAGGCAGTTTCTCCACCGCTGCAACTTCAATTCTAGCAAAGCGACCGGCAGGACTCACTGGTGTCTCCCAATGCATGTCCCTGGGGGCTGCAGCACAGGAAACTTATACACTGGGGAAATTCACCCATGGTTAAAAAAACAAACCATGGTTAAGTGTTATATCTGCCCCAGGACCACCAAGGTTGGTTCTGCATAGAGTTAAACAAGGGGGAGATACAAAAGTAAAGGACTGAGTGAAGCCAAGTTCACTCACCAGCTTCTGGAAGAGATGGCCAAGGATAACACTGCTGTCCCAGTTCTGAACTTTGGGGCAGAGGCTGTCGTAGAACTCCTTGTGGATTTCATAGATGTCTTGGATCTTGTAGAAGATGGTCTCGATCTGTTGAATGGTGAGGACGGGCTGGGAGGTGGTAGCTGTTGCCTTTAGGGGCTTCATGGGCTGCAGATACAAGGAGACAAAAGGGAGGAGTCATTAAGGAGAACAATGCTACAATGCTCACATTCTCCCAAACCAACCTTGCAAATAAAAGTATATAGAAGTTACTGTACTAGTCCTCCTGTAAGGTAAAGGTAAAGGTATCCCCCACTCGAAAGCCAGTCGTGTCCAACTCTAGGGTGCAGTGCTCATCTCTGTTTCTAAGGCCAAAGAGCCAGCGCTGTCCGAAGACATGGTCATGTGGCCGGCATGACTAACGGAATGCTTTTACCTTCCACCGCAGCAGTACTGCAATTATCTACTTGCAATTTCTTGCTTTCGAACTGCTAGGTTGGAAGGAGCTGGGACAGGAGACGGGAGCTCACTCCGTCACGCGGCACTCGGGGCTCGAACTGCTGTCCTACCGACTTTCTGGTCTGCAGTTCAGAGTCTTAACCACTGCTGTCCTCCTGTACACATATACTAATGAAAGATCTGTGGCACAGCAACAACCTGAAAACAAATTCTTTTTCAGTTTACCAAGTCAGGTCGCCTGGAGACAAATCTTACTCACTTACAGAAGAGCAAGCAAGTGGTTATTTAGAAGCCTGTCCTGAATTCTTGCATGTGAAAATGTCCGTTCCCAAATTGTGTAAGCCAGCCCCAAGTCACCTCGGTGGATAATTTTGGAATTATCCATATTGGAATAGCAATGGCACCACCTGGAAGGCTTTGTGTAGTCTCTGCTGGATAAGTATTAAATTCTGCACCAAGAAAGAGCTGAATTTGCACCTAGCATAAATTGTGCAAATTGAGCACATCTGTAAAATTCATTTTCATAGAATCATAGAACCCTCATTCAGAAACAGTAAAAAAAAAAAAAGACTTTAGAAGGGTGAGAAATATTTCCTGTCCCCTCTTCCATTTTCAGAAATTTATAATCCCGTAGAGGACTTTGGGGTGCTGTAGTCTCCCAAAGTGACTGCCGGTCATCCTAGATGCAGGACCCATTTCTTTGGGATGCTTCTCTGAGGTTCTTTGAAACACCACTCCCAAATAGTCACATGTGGCTGGATGTAGACTCCTCCCTCTCCCTCTCGGCTTCCCCAGAGACAACAGCTCCTAGCTAACCCTCCTGCTAAAATTGGCATATGGGATGTGAGGAAACAGCCAGGTGGTTTTCCTTCATCCAATCAGATGACCCCCATGACATCATCAAACCTAAATTTCTTAAGGTCAAGCACAAGGATGCTTGGTGTGCGTTTTGCCAGGTCTGCCATTGCTGGTTCACTGAAGGCACACCCACTTAGTTCTCAGTAAGTGCAGAAGGCTGGCATTCCTTGGACAACCGAAGTAGCTAGCAACAGGGACTGCATTTCTAGACATACATGTTTAGGGAACTACTTTTGTTCTTGCTTGCTCTTTCTACTTCATTCTGATGTGCCGAATTTCCCCAGTGTAGCGACGTCTTGGAATTTTGTGAGCTTTTCTCTTAAACAGCTCCACCTGCTCGGTGTTACGGATTATTACATCCAATTTGGACAAGCTACCCCTCTGTGGCATCCAGCCAAGCATCCAGCTACCCCTCTGTGGCATCCAGCCAAGTTCAGGTATTTTCCACCAGCCTGCTTACTATACTTCTCTCCAGTCTTCCCCATGTTGTTTAATTCTGTCTTCTTTGGGGTTTCAATAAACTGGCTATATCTTGACCCCTTACCTGCCTATCCTATGTTCATTCTGCTCCATGAACAAGAGACATGGTTCACTGTAACCACTTGAGTTCACTAATGCAGTTGGAGTATAAACAACCACTAATAGATTCTGTGCAATCTTGGGAGGGGAGACCTTATCTTTCTGCAGGCAAACTGTGTAGTTTCCAAGCCTCTGCAGGGCTTTTTCAAGCTGAATGATCCACTTGCAGCTTGCGCAAAGGCGCTTCTCTCTTCCCAGGTTTGCCCCAGAATGCATCCTGGGGCAAGGCTGGGAGGAGAGAAGAGCCTTCATCTGATTCGGAAGTGTGTCATTCAAGCCCTGCAGAGGCTTGGAAACTGCACGATTTGCCCATGCAAAGGTAAAAACGGGGATTGGGGGGCTTTTTCCACTTTTACAAATGTTTTTAAAGTGGACCCCCGCAGGTCCGGGATCCGCAGTGAGACAAATCCGTGGATCCCGGATTCGCGGATAGAAAAGATCCACTGTATACACACAGCCAAATTTATATCCCATAAATTTTGTAAGGAACTTCTCTGTTGGGAAGACAATCAGCAATGGGTTTCCCAAAACAAAACCATCCCTAAAAGAACTGTTTCGCAAAATAGATCTGATGCAAAAACCATTTCCAGTAAAAACTCAGTTCCGAAGTAGGGTCCTGCTTCAGGGAGATACTAACAAGTTTATACACAGGATTGTCAGATGTCCACATCTTTACAAGGTTCCCCATTGCACAAAGATACAGAAAGAGGCACACGTACTGCCTTCACATCCCATAAGGGTGTTACACAAGCTGCATGACCAGTTCCGACTTGGGCGTCAAGCTAGAAAGAGGAAGCAGGAGCTATAAATACTGATTTTTTTTTATTTAAAGGACACTTTCAAGATGAGGTAATTAAGAGGACATCACAGAAGATGCTACTGCCATCTGGATGTCTGCTGAATTAACCTGTGGGCGATACAGGGTATTGGTGATGGCCACCAGCTTTAAGGGCTTTTGAAAAAAGCACTGGTCTGTCATTACCTACGATAGCCATATAGGACCTTTAGAGGCAGTGTGAGATGCTGACGACAGCTCCGTGTGAACTTCCCGGGCATCTGGTGGAGAGATGATGCTGAACCAGATGTACCTCAGGCACAATCATCAGCGTCACTGCAGGGGGGCGGAGCTCCAAGTTTCACCGGGCTCTGTGCCTCCGTTACACGATGGGAGAAAGCGGCCCCGCCCCCTCGCCTTTGGAGCCATTCCAAAGCACTTGCTTTTGTCGGCCGGAATGGCTCCAAAGGCGAGGGGGCGGGGCCGCTTTCTCCCGTCGTGTAACGGAGGGTCAGAGCCCAACGGAACTTGGAGCTCCGCCCCCCCTGCAGTGATGCTGCTGGGCCCAATCCAGCAAGGCAATTCTTATGCATTAGGTCTAGCCACAGCTATCACTACTGAAAGCTAAGAACTGAACGTTTGCATTCAGAAATATTATATCACTCTGGACCAGACGCAGGGGGTACATACAAGAGGCGACGGCCATCACCTTTTCGCTCTGTTTGTAAGTTTCTCAAAAGAACCTGGCTAGGTGCTGTTGGAACCAGGATGCTGAACTAGATGGAGCTTTGGTCTCATCCTACCAGTTCAGTTTTCAGTTCAGGATGGTGTAGTGGTTTGGGAGTCGGACTTAGACCTGGAAGATCCAGGTTCAAATCCCTGCTCAGCCACGAAGCTTCCTGGGTGACCTTGGGCCAGTCACTATCTCTCAGCCCCACCTACCTCACAGGGTTGTTGTGAGGACAAAAGGAGGGGAGGAAATATGTACACCACTCTGAGCTCCTTGGAGGAAGGGCGGTATAAAAATGTGATAAATAAATAAATAAATAAATAAATAATGTGAATCCGCCACTGCTCTTTGATGCTTCTCTACAATCTTCCTTCCCCCCCCCACCCCGCCCACTGTTTTGGGATATGCTCAATTCTTCCTTGCACACCCCTTTCCGTGATTTCCTACATCCTCCCAAATAATCAAATTGCAGCCACTATCACCTGCTGCCACAACTCTCAACATCCCACAAGCCAAAACGCACAAGGAAGAGTTGAGTGGTTTCCCACCACCACCAGTTACTCACCAGCAATAGCGCCTCCAGCTGGTTTATGTACATCTCTTCGCTGGCCAAGAAATCTTTGAGTACCAACTTCCGCATGTCCAGGCCTTTGCTGGCGTCATGTTCACCCTACAAGTGTGTGGGGGAGTGCAACATGTGTTTTAAGAATTATTGCCACATTATTATTTATCACCCCATTATTATTTATCACCCCAACTAACCACATCACAAGCTGGGAACCACAAATTAATACGCAGCATATTATGGATAAATAAGTAGCTTAATACCAGATACTAGATGAGAAGATAGATAAAGTACCTGGACCCTTTTTAGTCTGGCTTCAGGCTGGGCTTTGGGACGGAGACAGCCTTGGTCACCCTGCTGGAGGACTGGACAGGGGGAGTGCATCCCTGCTGGTCCTTTTGGACCTCTCAGTGGCTTTCGATACCATCGACCATGGTATCCTTCTGGGTCGGCTGGCCAAGTTGGGACTTGGGGGCACTGCCTTATAGTGGTTCCATTCCTACTTGGCTGACAGGTCCTAGATGGTGATGCTGGGAGATGCCTATTCAGCACCCTGCCCTTTACAGTGTGGGGTGCCACAGGGTTCTATTCTGTCTCCCATGCCTTTTAACATCTACATGAAACTGTTGGGGGAGATCATCTGGGGATTTGGAGTTGGGTGTCACCAATATGCTGATGACACTCCTCTCTATCTCTCATTGCCATCTCGTTCCGGGGAGGCTGTGGAAGTCCTGGAGAGCTGTCTGGAGGCGGTTGGGGTCTGGATGAGGGCTAACAGGTTGAGATTGAATCCAGAAAAGACAGAGGTCCTACTGGTCAGGAAAGCCTAGATGCAAGTACTGAGTCATCTGCCCACTCTGAATGGGGTTGCACTCCCCCTGCAGGAATGGGTGCGCAGTTTGGGAGTACTTCTGGATTCTGGTGGAGGTGAAATTTGAACTGGTGACCTGCCTGGCTCATACAATTCACTATAACTCATGCTACATCAGCAACATCTTGTACACGTCTTGTTTGCCCCTGCAAACTGGTCAAAGAGGCACCTTTTAAAATGGTTGTGTCTTATATTGAGTGGGGAGGGGAGAGCAACTGTCGCTCTTTAGCCCAACATGTCTGCCCACCCAGCTCTGCTGCTTCTCTTCCCTCTGTGACTTTGAAAAGGAAAAGGGGAGCAGAGCAAAGAGGACGTGCAGAGAAGAGTGGTGGGTGAAACAGTCTGCTCCGTTTCCCTTTCAAATCTGGGGAGCTGCAGGAGGGGCACACCGCCAGTCAGAGAGAAGAGCACTTGGTGCACTTCCTCCGAGGCCGGGAGGTCCTAGGCTAGCCCTGCCACCTGTGCCTTCTGCTCCTTTATCGCCAAACAGAGCCACCTGTTGCCCGGGCTCACGGAATCCCTGTACCGTTCCCTGTCCAGCGCGTAGCAAATTGGGCAGGAGGCTTCGCCCAAGTCAAGTTCTGCGCAGGCCAGTTGACTTTGGGTGGTAGGCCGGATCCGGCCTGCGGGCCATAGGTTGCCGACCCCTGCTCTAACACACATTAAAAACAGTAAACAATAAAACCATCAAAAGTAGCAAAAACAACAACAACACAATAGAGCTGCAAGAAAATAGCAAAAAGCAGTAAAAACAATAAAAGGAAACAAAAACAGCAGCAAGGCGCTCAATAAAAGGTGACATTCATAGCAGGCATTTATGACATTTTACCAAAAGCTGCGGTAAAAACAACAGAACACCCAATCATAATATGAACCCACCCAATTACAACCCAAACATCAACCAAAACAAAAAAAAGTGTTTACTCTCTGCTGGAATACCTCGAGGGAGCGGGCAGTTCTCAATCGCAAGGAAGGAAATTCCACAACTGCAACGCCACCACAGAGAAGGCCTTACTTGTCGCCACTGCCGCCGCCACCCTGACTTCCAATGGCAGCAGCACATGCAGAAGGGTCCTTTCTGAAGATCTCAGGGATGAGCCGGCATATTTGGGAGGAGGCAGGCTCCCCCCCCCCGTACCCCGATGCTCAGCTATAAAGGGTTTTAAAGGTTATAGCCAGTGCCTTGAATTGGGCCCAAAATGAACTGGAACCAGTACAGCCACTGGAGTAGCTGTCTGATAGAATCAAACCGCCGAGCCCCGGTAAGAACACGGACTGCGAAATTCTGTGCTAACTGCAGTCTCTAGACTGTCTTCAGGGGCAGGCACCACGTAGAGCACATTATAGTAATCTAAATGAGATGTCACCAAGGCATGAACCACTGTGGCAGGTCCTACCAACTGAGGCATGGCCGCAGATGAGGAACCAGCCAAAGCTGGGCAACCACCACCACCACCACCCCGGCCACAGCCACCTTCTGGAGATCCAGGAGCAGCTGCAGATCCAGGAGGAGCCCTAAGCTGCACACCTGTTCCTGTGGGGGGGGGGGGGGGGAGAAGGAGAGCTACCCCATTCAGAACACGTCAACAGTCTAGCACCTGCATCTTGGATTTCCAGGCCAAGAAGACCTCTGTTTTGTCCGGATTCAATTTAGCTTGTTAATTAACTCACATCCAGGTCCCAACCGCCTCCAGGCAGCGCTCCAAAACTTCGACAGCAGCCCCCCCCCTGTACAAGATGGAAAGCCCTCAGTCTCTCCCCCCTCCCCCCCTTCAGTTTAAAGTCCTTAGCCATCCACCCCACTCAAATGAAGCCTAACCACGTGCTCACACATTTGCCCCTTGTCACCACTGCTGCACTGTGTCGTCATCCCCCCCCCCACTTGTCTAGGTTTCGTCTGCAAGTGTCTTGGGATATGATGCACCAATCTGTTCCCTGCTGAGGTTTTTTCCCAAAAGCACCATGCAATCATGTCTTCTTTCAGAGCTTCCACCCAGGGACCTGCTGGGGCCTGACTAACTTTCCCTTCCCGTATGATCCACGCTCTCCTCCAACCTCCTGAACGCCTCCCACATCATGCCTCAGGCATCCCATGGATCCAACCATGCCAACCACTCGGCCTCAGAAACGTGCCCACACTACGTCTGCCAGCCTGGGCCTGGCACACCCACTGGCAGAGCTGTTTTTTCCACAGGGAAAGTACAAAGCAGGTCTCCAGCTGCCTCAAAAAAGAGTACAGTCCCAGCCTAGCTTCATTCCCAAGACAAGGAAAAAAAAAGAATATTCAAGCCTTAATTTGTGCACCAGGCATCAAAATGTTCCTGCAAGTCAAGCCCTCTAACCCTAAAAAGGTGGGAGAGGACTGTAATTATCCAGCATGAAAATAAATGCCCTCTGCACATGTTCAGAGGTACACACCATTACCTCAGTACATTCAAGGTCTGAAGTTTTAGAGCTAAACATAGATTTGAGGAGAGAGTGACTCAAACTGAGCCTTCAGATTATGGACCGGAACAACCCTTTCCCGTCCATAACGGGAACGAAGCCAGAAAGAGTTTTTTAAGCAGTCGTCATCCCCCCCCCCCCTCAGAGTAATCCCATTTGATATGGTTAGACCGGAACAGGCACAAGACAGGAATATCCACCTCTTTCCCAAACAAACATAAAGCTTAGCGACTCCTGTCCTCCTTGCCCCAGAGGCACTTTTTTTTTTTACTCCGGAGGTGGGAGACAGGCTGGGAAAATAGGCAGTGCTGAGCCCCACTTCTCCCCCCCCCACACACAAACAAACACACACACACCAATTGGACGGGACAGGACGGACTGCCTTGTTCAAACAGCCTATATAGCCACAGAATCCTTGGAATTGTTGAATATTACAGCATTCTAACTAACTAGAGCCCAGTCTCAGGATGTAAGCCCTGAAAAGCATCGAGTCCCAAGGCTGCCCCTGCACATACACAGAGTGCCTTTCCTTCCCCACCAAGGAACTGCAACCACACATACTGTAATTGAGATGGGGATCCGAGACAAGTCTCAAGCAGTTGTGACCCCCCCCCTCCCCAGCACCTTATTAAGCATAGGCCAAAGAGCAGTATTCCCTCCACCTCAGGGAACAGAGCAAGGGAGTGAGTTAAGAGCGGAAGCCTTGATCACGAGCTGCAAGAAACAGTTCAGTCTCCCCCCCCATCCCACCCCCACGTAGGTCCTCTGACCACAGAGCCTCTGTTAGGTCCTTGTCATTTTTACACTTCCTAGAAACTCCCAAGCCAATTGCCCTCCAGTGGTGCCGACAACAGAGCAGGACCACCACCTGCCTTTGGTTTACACCCAAAGCAAAGCAAGCCCACCATTTGCACCTGCAGTCAGAGCCCACTCCCACAACCTGTGCTGGAGACTGTGAGCCCCAGCACCCTCCTTTTTTTTTTTTTTTAAAGGCTGATCACCACCAAGTGCCCCTCTTCCAAAGCTAGCTTGCCCTGTTCACACATAGGATGCCCTCCCCCCTAGAAAGCATCAACTCCTTGGGCCCACCTTCTCCAAGGCAGGAAAGCTGGACCCCAATCCTAGGACAGAAGGGGTGCTGCTGAGTGCCTCGTCATCTTCATCTTCCAAGACCTTATCGAGATAACGAATAGCTTCCTCTTCCTCTCGCATGGCCCGTTGGAGGCCCCAGCCAGGCGTGTTTTGGAGAGAGGGCCCCTAGAGCGAGGGGGCAGCCGGGCCTGGCACAGCCTTGCGAGCCTGGTACTGCCTTCCAAGAAAAGCAGCCATTGCTAAGCACCCTGCTCTGTGACAGAAAAGACACTTTCCCACCAGCAGCAAAAAAATAAAAATAAAATAAAAATTAAAAGCCAAGAAACCAAACTCCTGTGGGAGAGAGGAAGAGAGAGGCCAGTCACTGCCTGACTTAGCTTAACCCCTTCCTGGTGCCCGTAACTGCGCCCAGCTCTTGCTTCTTCGGCTGGCTGGGTGTCTAATCCAGCTTGGCTCTGCCCTGCCCACCTGCCTGCTTCTTGCAGACAGGAAATACCAGCCTCGCCTTCATAGGTGGGGCGACCTTTAAGGTCCTTATGGCAAAGGCGGCTCTGCTAGGAGAGCTGGAGAACTTGGAGGGGTCCCCTTTGAGGAAGCGCGGCTGCTTCGGGTGAGGAAGGGCGGAGAGGGGGAGGGGGAGGGGGGAGGAGGAGGAAGCGGTCTGCCAGATGCAAAAAAAAAAAGGCTCTGCTGGACGGCTGAAAGGGAGGAGGAAGGGGGGCTGGGTCCAAAACCAACAGCAGCAAGGAAGGTAGCACGTAGAGTAACCGGACACAAATGCCAACCGCAGTGCAGGAGACACAAAAGCAGGTAAAATTATCTCTTTCGTGACACCAACTCAGGCTGGGGAATACAGAGCAAGCACCGGGTTTCAAAAGCAGAACCACTTGTGAGCCAGGAGGTTCCTTGTTCAAATCTGGCCACAAACTAGTTGTTAGGCAAGAAGACAGTATTCTCATGGTTTTATCTGAAATATAGGACATTAAGCTTGGCTTGCAGGACTGTTGTAAAGATTACTGGGAGATGTCTGCGCAGCACATAGGGCACTTCGGAAAATAGCTATGTATTCAATGAAGCTTTTGGAAAGTAAACAAGTGTGACTTACTGCAACAACTTCTAGTTCAAGAAGCACACCCGACTGCTGGTGTCTGAAAATGTGTAAGACTTTTTAAAGCCATCTGTAGGCACCTTAAACTTTGCGGCTGGCACAGAAGAGAAATCAAAATATTTTTCAGCTGTGCAAAATAATACGTAGGTTTTGGGCAACCCAATCCTACCTTTCGAACTGTGGTGCTGGAGAAGACTCCTGAGAGTCCCTTGGACTGCTAGGAGATCAAATCAGTCAATCCTAAATGAAATCAACCCTGACTGTTCCCTGGAAGGACAGGTACTGAGGCTGAAGCTCAAATATTTTGGCCACCTAATGCGAAGAGAGGACTCTCTGGAGAAGACTCTGATGCTGGGAAAGATTGAAGGCAAAAGGAGAAGGGGAAGGCAAAGGATGAAATGGTTAGACAGCATCACCGATGCAACGAACATGAAAATGAGCGAACTCAGGAAGATAGTGGAGGCCAGGAAGGCCAGGTGGGATATGGTTCATGGGATCACGAAGGGTCGGACACGACTTAACGACTGAACAACAACAACAATCCTACCTAACTTTCTGCCCAGCGATCCAGCGAGGCCGGTGCAGGCAACACTGAATCCTTTCGTTCCCTTACCCCGGGTAAAGCCCCAGCCCCCACTACGAGTCTGCTTTACGGCAGTGTTTGCAATGGCATCGGGCCAGCCCAGAACACACTGTGCTGGCCGGGGGTGGTGGTGTAGGATTGTGCCCCGAGTTATACAGAAATCGTCAGGCTCAGTGAAGAGTTGTATCTGATACTCTTAATAATATTCTTATTCCTAATATTCCTAAAAATAATATTCTTAATAATACCTGCATATGAATTTGGGAGGCAGGTTGATTTAAAAGAAAAAAAGAAAAAAGGACAGTCTTATTCTCTAAAACCAAACAACAAAAATTGCATGCAACAATCTTGGAACACACCAGCTGAGAACTATGATGAGAGTCACACATAAAGAATACCAGTACTGACAGATTCCCACCAGGGGCTCCCAAGAAGGGCGTCAGAGTAGGACTGGCAATTGCAAACAGCTATTCCACAGACACAAAATACCATTCTCACCTACAACAGAAAAGGAGAAGCCGCAAAACCACAATATTTGCATATAGGGCTACAGTATTTTCATTACCCCCCCCCCTCTCCTTCACTATACTCATGGGGAGGGAGAGAGGATGGGAAAGACTGCTCCATTCATTTCGGTGAGAAAGAGGACACACACACACACTCTACCCTACAAAACTATGTGTGGTGTTCAGGACAACAGAAAGCCATGGCAATGCACCACTGTAGACTTACATACACTCCGTGCTAAGAAATACATTAATTCTGCACTAAGAAAAGCTGAATTCTGCAATCTGTATATATTACACACATTTAGCCAGAGCGATTTCGACCTCATTTTGTGTAATTTATGATGCTTTTTTTTTTTTTTTTTACCATTTTGCCTCACTGATACCCAATTTGCTTTGTGGTACTTGCGTTGACCTCCGCAGGGTCCCAAAGACCTTGCCTTGACTATTGAAATCCTGTGTAAACACACACTCCAGTTTCTTCAGAGATTTCTCAAGATGCTAACAAGGATGTACATACATGCAGTCATATGGGCTAGAAACGTGGCGTTTGGCTGCTGTTTCCTTTTATAAAAAGAAAAAAGGATATACAGGCTGCAGAACCAAGGCGTGCACACAGACCTGGCAGCCAGCACCCCAGGGCTCGTCACTGATGCTGCTGGTGCCATCAATTTGCCAGGATGGTGTAGTGGTTTGGGAGTCGGACTTAGACCTGGAAGATCCAGGTTCAAATCCCCGCTCAGCCACGAAGCTTCCTGGGTGACCTTGGGCCAGTCACTATCTCTCAGCCCCACCTACCTCACAGGGTTGTTGTGAGGACAAAAAGAGGGGAGGAAATATGTACACTACTCTGAGCTCCTTGGAGGAAGGGTGGTATAAAAATGTGAAAATAAATAAATTTGCAGGGGGGGGGCTAATAATATTGCAGAAATGACATGACCCTGGATTAATCTATGTTAGGATAAGGCTGGGATTGGGGGCCAATAAGAATAAGAACGCGGTGAATTAGGTGGGAGAGCTTGGTGGCAGTGAAGAAGCAGGTACAGGAAAAATATGTTCTTGTTCATTGCTGGTCTGGATTTATTTAGCAGATGCCCTGTAGTGGGGGAGGCTATTTGCTTTCCATTTGTCTTGATTATGGAGTTTTTTTTTTAACTTTTCCTATAGTTTTCAAGTTTTTGTGAGCTGTCTTGTGTTGCCTGTGTTAAGAAAAATGGCAGAGAATTAAAAATAATATCCTAAATAAAGATCGGATATTAACAGCGCAATCCTATCCAACTTACACCACCGGTGTAACCAGCGGTGCAGTGAGAATGGGAGGCCCCAGAACAGAAAAGGGATTCAATTCTCCTCCAAAGGGGGATTCAAAGGAGATTTGAATCCCCTTTCCGTTCTGGGGCCTCCCGTTCTCGCTGCACTGCTGGTTACACCAGTGGTGTAATTGGATAGGACTGCACTGTAAAGGGGATAGAGGAAGGAAGAAACCTAGAGGGAGAGGATTATTTTATTATGATTTTTTCCCATCCTTCCTCCAGGGAGAAAGGGCTGTGTACATGGTTCTCCCTTTGCCATTTTTATCCGCTCAACAACCCTGCAAGGTAGATTAGGCTGAGAGATGGTAACTGCCCCAGGTCACCCAAGTGAACTTTAGAGCTGAGGGGGATTTGAACCGGAGTCTTTCTGTTCCTGGACCCAAACCCATACAACTCCCATAAGCGCCTTCACCTTTCTTCCTGTTTGGAGAATAGCTCCGCTTTTGTGCAGAACAAGGTATAATAGCTTTCTTTCTTCCCATTTGGAGAATTTCTGTTGCTGCCTCAGAACAGTCACTGGTCATTTTCAAGAATTCAAAGAAATTCATACATCCCTAAGTTTTTCCCTCGACTTATCCATGGGTCATAGCAAATCCCATGATTTTTGGCTTAAAATTGCCTTTGACTTATCCATGAGATCGAATTAAACTCGAGTATACAGTATACATAAGTTTTCCAAGTGGGAGAAGGGGGGCAGGGAGAGGGAGGCAAAGGGAGCTGACAGGAGATGGGCTGGCATGGAGCAAAAAAGGAGCAAGAAGGGGTGCATGCAGAGATTAAGGTGACACAGTTAGGGCAGAGTGCTGGAGATCTTGTAATACATAAAAATAATGTATTTATTTTTGGAGATCTTGTAATCTTGTAATCTTGTAATAATCTTGTAATCCTGGAGATCTTGTAATAATAAAAATAATGACAATAATGATTAAGACCTTGAAGCCAGTGCAAAGTGGGAGAAGGAACTAGCAGCACAGCATATACAATCACAGCATCAGCAGAAGAGAAAGATGAATTATTATTATTTTTAATTTCTTTTAAGTGTATATTCTGCCTCTTCTCAACAACTCTGAGACGGCCAATTCCACAAATAAAAAAAATTGACTAAGCAGAGGCTTCCTCCTGCATTAACTGGAGAGGTCTGAGCAGACAGCTCTGTACGGCTCAGATGACATGCTTCCACCCAGGACGGTTAGTGTCGAAGGAGTTAAATGCACAAACCGCCTGCTAAAGGAAATGCAAAGGGCAGCCAAGGAGGATTGAGGGTTTTAAGAGTTGCAAATCCCCTTAGCTATGAGGGCTGTCTAGGCAAACGTGGGGGGGGGGGATATTTTTTGGGCATACTCTTGCTCCCCTGCCTCACCAAAATTCTATGCCGGCACCTCCTCTCACCTTCCATTTTAATTTGCCCAGATTTCAGCAAGAAGGGACTGAGTGATCCTCAGAGATGGGTCACGGGGAAAGGGCGGAATCAACAGTACTAAATGCTGGAGCCCAGAGTTTGCATGGCACTGCCAGAGACACAAGAGGGGCAGAATATTTCCAAGGTACATAACCCTCTTCAGAAAGGAAAATGTACCTATTTTTTAAAAAAACTAAGCCAGGGTAGCTGGAATGCCACACCATGAAATGCTGAACTTCCCAACTTCAGTACCATATAGTAATTGTACAGGAAACACTACACAAATTAAGAAACACTGCACAAATCTTTGGCATGCAACTCAAAACTTCTACACGCTTGTGTATTTTGTACAACTTATTCCGTTGTCTGGTACTCATGGAGAGAGAGGGTGAATGGAGAGAGGGGAGGAAATATGTACACCACTCTGAGCTCCTTGGAGGAAGGGCGGTATAAAAATGTGAAAAATAAAATAAATTAAATAAATTGCTACGCAGATCAGCAATGCCCCACCATCTAGTTCAGCAACCTGTCTGGCTTCAGGCTTTGCCAATACACTTTCAATCTGTGCCCTCTTAAGGACTAGAAACTGTCCGTTTAAAAACAGGAAGAAAAAAGTTAAGCTTCTTATAATGTTGAATTCTGACAGCCTTCTGCTACATTCTACACTTGTAAGATGGAGAGGAGGAGTACACAGGGACCAAATTCTGCATTGGGATTAGAACCTCTGGTACAAGGGGCTACGTGCCTACCATTCTCTCTTCAAACTGTACATTTGGAAATACCACAGATCTTAACCAAGACACTGTAAGCCTCCATTGCTTTCTCCTTGTTGCAACAGCTGCCCTCTCAAACTCTTCTCATTTGTCTGGGGAAAAAGGCAGAAAATAGTCTTTCATTTTTAAAAGCACACTGTCTGAACATTGCAACACCGCAGTGCAATGCACAAAACGAAACAGAAAGTGCAGACAAGTAAGTAAAACATTCAGAGGACAAACATCACCGTGACCGTACCGAATTGTCTTTTCTTTGCAATCTGTCCTACCAAAACGCTGGTGCTAAAACTGGTGGAGGTGGAGAGTAACAGAACTTCTCTGCTAGCGTTGGAAAACACTAATGGAAAACAGTAGTGAAACCACTAGAGGGGGTTCTGCTTGAAAGCGGAATTTGTTTCCTCAGGGGCCGAACCTTAGTGAGCAGCCTTCTCTGTGTATGCCTTGGAGCTCCACTGTCTTGATTTCTCACAGCACACAGCATGCCTCTGGACCACAGTTTGGGAATTACTGTGCTGCTAGCCACCATGTCGGTAGAGTGGAAATGTTTTTTTTTTTAAAAGAATCTTCTATCAGTATGAAGGGGAAAAGGAACCCAGCCAGTCAGTGGTGGTTGTATACTGCTTTGGAAACTGTGGTCCCCCCACAATCCACCTCAGCCTCCCCCTCTCTTTTTTCTTAAGAAGTTTCCCAAGTTGCAAAAAATGAGATGCTCTCAACTACCGGAGAAGAACCTGAGCCACAAGTGACAGAAGACCAAACATATACAACTAGAACAAATGTGCATGATTTCTTGCACTTTGCATACTTTTTCTGCTAGCCACAGGGAAAGAAACGGTGGAGGTCTTTAAAAGCTCTTCCGGCTCCTCAGATTGTGAAGAAATTAAAATATATGCAGATTTTAATTCTAAATTTACTCTCCAGGCCAAGCTCCAGAAAAATAGGCTGGAAATAGACAACAACTGGTTTGTCACGCATTAGGTGTACAGTACATATTGTTTTTTTTCCTACACGCAAGTTACATTGGTGCAATGGCCTACCTTGCAGGACGGTCTTCAGGATTACAGAGATAATGTAAATGTAGGAGTTTGAGTGATTTAAAGGTGTTACCAGAGGTGTCGCTGTTGTGTGGCGAGGGGCCGGCAAGGCTGCGAGTCGACTTGGGGGAGTCTTCCCCGGTCGGCTGCCCGGGGCCTTCTGGCGAGACCTACTGTGCCGAAAGTTATTTATAACGTTTTTCGCGCATGCGCAGACCGTTCCTGAGGGAAAGGGGAAGATGTCCCCGAGCCGGCTGCAACAATTAAAGGTGCGGGGGGGGCAGGTGCAGGGGGGGTGCCCGGGGCAGCAGCCCATCGGGTTGCCCGGAGCAGCAGCTCAACAGGTCGCGCCCCCTCAAATTGCGGCACGGCCGTAAGGCCGCGCCGAAGGTTTAAATAAGGGTGTGTGTCAGGGGGGTCACTTGGGTGACGCGCGCGCCCCGCCCTGGGGCCGCGTGCCCTAGTGACGCTCCTGGGCGTTACACAAATAATAGTTATTATGTGAAGTGTTTACAGCAAGTCCTCACTTAAAGTTGTCAATAGGGTCTTGGAAACTGCAACTTTAAACGAAACAACTTATAACAAAACCAATTTTACCGTAGGCTAATTGATATACATAAACAAGAGTTTGCTACGAAAGGTTTCATGGCCCGCAGTAACTCTCCAGTGTCTTAGTTGTACGGGTAAAGACGCCATGTTGTCCAAAAGCAAGAAAAACCTTTGATGTTCAAATGAACTTCAAAAACCACGTACGGGTCTCCTTTGCAGGCAGCCGTGCGTGGGCTGAAAACATTAAAAAACCCAAAGGTAAAGCAGCCCCAACGTTTCGTTCCGCTCAAGCCCGGAACCTAGTCATGGGAATCAATCAGATCCATCTTGATCTGATTGATTCCCATGACTAGGTTCCGGGCTTGAGCGGAACGAAACGTTGGGGCTGCTTTACCTTTGGGTTTTTTAATGTTTTCAGCCCACGCACGGCTGCCTGCAAAGGAGACCCGTACGTGGTTTTTGAAGTTCATTTGAACATCAAAGGTTTTTCTTGCTTTTGGACAACATGGCGTCTTTACCCGTACAACTAAGACACTGGAGATAAACAAGAGTTAATGGCATATTTCTGGTCACAAAAAAAAATCACCAAACTTCTAAATAAAGGCCCAAAACACTAATATTAAACACTGAAATAAACGTGAGCTTTCCGGGCCAGAGAAAACCCATGCAGACATGGGGAGAATGGTCCAACCTCCACATAGATAACGGCCCTGGCCAGGAATCATTTTTTTTCCTCAACAACTTGAAAACTAAATTACTTATAACGAAATGACTTTAAATGAGGATGCTGTATTCTTAAATTGGATTCAGGGGGAGCATGTTGGGGAGACAGTTATTTTTATACCAGGAGGTATTGAGACAGTTATTTTTATACCAGGAGGTATTAAAACTGTGATACCATATCTAGGCCACTAGATGGGACAAGCAGCTCAGATCCCTGGGCATGGGAGGGGACATTCACTAATAATGGAAGGGTCCTATTCCAGGGATTCTCAACCAGTCGTACTAATACCACCAGTGGTACTTCGGCCGACTGCTGGTGGTACTCAGACCACCAGACCACTGGAACCCCACTCCGATGCAGCGCTTTTGGCGGTGCCTTTTCGCTCCCGAGAGGTCCCTGCCTTTGGCTGAGCCTCCCCTCCCACCCGCCCAGAGCCTCCTACCTGCGTTTTCTGGCCTCCGAAAACCTGAAAATCCAGAAGTAACTGGCGATGATGTCATCACCATCATCACTTCCGGTGGTACACAGCAGGAGAATGGCGCCAGTGGTGGTACTCGGCCAGGAAGGGGTTAAGAACCCCTGTTCTATTCCATTTAGCCACCACGCCCCTATCAAACTCTTGGGGGCTGGTTTCTCCCTGCTAAAGTTTTTTTTCTGAATAAAGCTCTACTCCACAAGAGAGCAGGCATATGAGCGAGCCCCATAGCTGAGCAGTAGAGCACATAATTTGCATGCACAAAACCACAGATTTGATCCCGGGCAAATCAAGTCAAAAAAAGGAACTCAGGTAGCTTGGCTGGGAAATACCACCCTGCTCCCAAGTCCCTGGCAAGCCTCTACCAGCTGGAAGACAGATGGCCATGAGCTAGATGGACCAAGGGTCCAACTCAAGCCAAAAATCACACTTACATTTTAAAGTAGGGAGTCAAACCAAATCTGGACCTGGACGCAGACCCAAAACGGAAAGGTTTTTTCAGTGAAACAAAAGTGAACTCATAGCTAAAACGTCTTGGTTACCTTGAACCCAGGGCCAGTCCAGGCCTCTTGGTGCTTGACGTGACGTGCCAAACACTGCCCCTCCCCCATCTTACCCGGTTATCTTCAGCCTCTGCTCCTCTCACTCCCTGAACTAGAAAAGGAAGAGGACAGAGTGGAAGAGGATGTGTGTGAGGAGAGGGGACTGGGGGGCTAGAGCGTGGATGGGCTGGCTCTGCTTGAACCTGAATCAACACTCTAAAAACCAACATTTCTCAAAGTTCTCCCCATGAGGCAATTGCCTCAGCTGCAAAAGCGCCCCAAACGTTTTTTTTAAACTTACTGGGGGTTGGGGGAGGCCTGTGCGACCCTCCGCAGGCCTCCCCGATCTTCTGATTGTCACTCCGCAGTGATTTTCAACAACAGTGGTCGAAAAGCACAGTTCCACGGCAATCTGAAGATCTGGGAGGCCTGCGGAGGGTCACACAGGCCTCCCCGAATGCCCTCCCCCCCCCAAAAAAAGCCCTGGTAAGTTTAAAAAAAAAACATTTTCGGGCGCTTGCAGCTGCTTGCGCAGTCTCTTAGAAAAGATTGCCAGTGTAATCAAAAGGACTTACAAGCCTGTCTCAAAAATTCGGATATAGCATATAAATTTAGTCAACTTAGCATAATCACAAAGAGACTGTTTTCTATTCAACCATACTGGGAACATTTTCTATACGCCGATGTTTAGTGTATGACATTCATGCAACACAAAATATGTAAGAAAGCATCCTTTCCCTAGGTTTCCACTAGGTTGTTTTCTCCAACAAATGTGCCAAGGGGGCCATATCTGTTAAAATGCCCTTTATCTGGAAAACGGCATGCCTGATATCTGACCAATATTTTTTGTGCCACCCACAGAATCACCAAAATCAGAATGCGCCAATTTTGTTCCTGTATTATGTTCCTGTTCCTCCTCCTCCAAACCAGGAGGTTTGGTTCAGGGCAGGAGGTCTGGCTCAGCTGGCAGACCAACCGCCTCATATGCTTGAAGATCTGAGGACGGCAGTTCGGGACGCCCGGAAGTATCTGTGTGCTGTCGGAGAGCTGTCGACACGCTGCTGACGAGCTGCAGAGTCTCTGTGAGAGAAAGCTGCAGCTGACAGTTGAAGCGTGGGAGGCGAATGCCAGAGAGAGGTCGGACTGTGAAGGACTTACAAAATGCTTCTTTATCGCAACCAAGGGCACTTTTAAATAGGGACAAGAGTACTTTTTTATTTTAAGAAAAGCTCATTCTCAAATGTGTATGGAAAAAGAAGGTGGAGGGCTAAAAAATTGCAGTTCAGATCAAATAATGGTACAAAATTCAGAGAGGGGTTAAAATGCAGTTGTGAATGCAACTTCCTGCAAGGGCATCAGTCAATATGAGAACAATATGACACAAGCATATTTAAAGTCACATTTCAGTCTCTCGTGTGCACACAAAACAGCAGGTAAAGGGATCAAAAGCACTTCCAGTGGAATATGGAAACTCCTTCTCTGACTCCGTACAAAGTAATTTCATACATTCAAAAGCCCCTCAAATCCAGGATTTTCAAGCCTTCCTTCACAAAATTTCAACCTCAGCCATGCTCAGATTTCAACAGGAAAAGTGTTTGTTAGCCTGTTGAAACAATTCAGTGAACAGTCTTGTAGTAGTACAGATTGATTACCCCTTATCCGGACATCCGAATGATCACGGATAATTATAATCATCACGGCTTAGCCGCTTGGCAGTACTATCTACACAAGACATATACAGTTGAGGTGGTTGCCTCAGGCAGCTTCCAGCTCAAGTCTCACCCCTCCATTTGCAATAGAGGGATGACACCATCAACCTACCTTGCAGGGCCTGTGCTATAGATTACAACAAGATAATGTATATGAAGTACTCCGAATACTTGAAAGAGCTCAACAGCAGCTATATGTTTGCAATTACTAAAAAAGAAACACTTATTCTGGGCCACCAGCCCAATTGCCAGTACTTACCACGGTGCCCAGGCCATCAGTAGGCGTGGGCGAGATGCAATCAGTGCCGTCACCGCCACCACTGCTCTCTTGGCCACGAGCGCTGAGCTGGGGGGACATGGTGGGTGATTCGTCAATGTAAGGCATCGTCTCCGAGCTACCAGAGGGAACTTTGGGTTCCTCATTACCCTCGGCATCATATTCCTCTGTGCCATAATTGAAATCTGTCAAGAGGAAGCAGAGAGGACAGTCAGAGTTGGCCACTAGCATTTTGAGAGCTGGGTAACACCTGATCAGGTGTAACTGGTCTCAAGCTATCATAGGAGCAAATAAGATGAAGTTCCTTTTTCTTTTCTTTTTTTGCTTCCCCCTCTGAGCTGTGAATCACATACACACAAATACTGCCTTGTGATATCTGACGCACCTGGTCTTTTATAAGCTTTGGTAGGCGGAACCAGGGTCGGCTCAACCAGGGTCGGCTCAACCAGGGCTCGCTACCGCCACCTTGCAGTATCGTCACTAGAGGGTGCGTCACCCTGGAGCGGGGGGCGCGCGTCACCCCTGCCCTAGGGTGACGCTTGCCCCCGGCTCCAAGAGTGACCGCCCTGTCCGGCGGTCCAGGGCCTTCTGAGAAGGCCCGATGTGTCGACACGTCATTTATTAGCTTTTTCGCGCATGCGCAGACCATTTCTGAGGGCAAGGGCTGCCCTTTTGCCCTCAGAAACGGTCTGCGCATGCGCGAAAAGCTAATAAATGACACGTCGACGCATCGAGCCTCCTCAGAAGGCCTCGGACCGCCGGACAGGGTGGACGCTCCGAGGCCTTCTTCCGGCCTCGGAGCCTCCGCGCGAATGGGGGCGACGCGCCCTTTGCACGCGTCACCCCCTGGCAGCCCGCCCCACGCGCCACGCTACAGTGATGTGACTGCTTTGGCGGAGGCACATGAGCGCACACACTCCCTCAAAAAAAAAGTTCCGTACCTCTTTGTTCTGTCTTCGTACGCAAGGACAGAGCACAGGGGGAAGCGGATTGTCTGGTTCTGAGTCACGTTTAGTGAGCAGGGTGCTGATAGGTGTGGCTTATGTCCATGGTGTGCTGGAGGGAGTAAACTTGGGGTGAAGAGCACCCCTAATTCACTGCCCCCTTGCTCCATCCGTCACAAGCTGCATCAGACTGCTTCATGGCTAGGTCAGTCATGGGCAGAACGTTTGATGTCACTTCCTGAGTTCCTCCCCTTCCTGAGCTGGAAATCTCTAACACGGCTGCTAGGCTGGCTGGGGAAAGAATATCAAGAGGCAAAGCAGAATCATCGACTAACACTGGAGGGTTCCTAAACTTTACCACAGCAAAGTTACTCAAACTGGTAGGATTATCATTATGTATAATGCATATATCATTTTATAGTTTATGTAATAAAGATTAAATTAAAACTTTGCCACAGTGGGCCTCCCCCAAGTCAAAACAGGTCTCAGTTTGTATGTTCTGCAGAATCAAGTGGCAACGTACTTCCTGTACGTTGGTCTGTCATAGGAGCAAATAAGATGAAGTTCTTCAACGTACTTCCTAGACCCTCCTACTTCAGGATAAAGAGAGTGAAGGCTGCATTTTTTTTTATTCTCTGTTATTATCATTGTCCTCCCTCCCCCCCCCCAAAAAAACCTGCTTATGTATAGAAAAAGTTGGGTTAGAATTCTTCTCCCCAACACACTTTCTAAATAAAAAGGACTTTTTTGGGGGGGGGGGGAGAAATCGCATTCAAACATGCAACCCCAACCCCACCTGCTACACTCACTACGGAAACGGCCAGAGAGTTTGAAAAGTACTCACTCATCCTTTCCAAAAGACAAAGGGATCCTAACTAGCATTAGTGACTGAATTATTATTATTTATATAGTGCCATCAGTGTATATAATGCTTTACACGGAATGAGAGGACAGGTCCCTGCCCTGAGGGGCTTACAATCTCCAGTCTAGATAGAAACATGGGGGGGGGGAGGAAGCAGGGGAAGGGAGAGGGAATGAGGACAGGATAAGCAAGAGAAAAATCTGCAATTGTTTCAGTTACACATTTTTGTTGTTGTTGTTCAGTCATTAAGTCGTGTCCGACCCTTCGTGATCCCATGAACCATATCCCGCCAGGCCTTCCTGTCCTCCACTATCTTCCTGAGTTCGCTCATTTTCATGTTCGTTGCATCGGTGATGCTGTCTAACCATCTCATCCGTTGCCTTCCCCTTCTCCTTTTGCCTTCAATCTTTCCCAGCATCAGAGTCTTCTCCAGAGAGTCCTCTCTTCGCATTAGGTGGCCAAAATATTTGAGTTTCAGCCTCAGTACCTGTCCTTCCAGGGAACAATCAGGGTTGATTTCATTGAGGATTGACTGATTTGATCTCCTAGCAGTCCAAGGGACTCTCAGGAGTCTTCTCCAGCACCACAGTTCGAAAGCATCTATTCTTCGGCGCTCAGCCTTCCTTATGGTCCACCTCCATAGCTTTCCTTCCAAGTTACACATACTTCAGCTTAATTACAATTGGGAATGGGGACTAAGGCTTCACAGAAAATAGGGGATTTAAGAAGGGATTTGAAGAAAGAGGGAGGCATTGTGCAGGTGCTCCAAGAGGTCAAGGAGTGATAATTATTCCTGACTAATAAGAAGGGGGGTCTTGCAAAACAGGGCATTTGTGGATCTAGAACTTCTGGGTTTATTGTTATCAACACTGTTTTCTAAGCTGGATTTTTTTTTTTTTGTTCCAGAAAGAATTGTGAAACACAGACAAATCTGGTAGGGCGACACAAAAAGGGATCCAAAACCCCACCCCACCCAAATATATCCAGACAGGAACCACCACCAACCAGCTGCCTACTGGGAAAGACTGTGAAATTATTGCAGATTGCACAAGCTCACATACATACATAGTGCGCCTGACCACATGGAACTGCATGCAAATAGACAAGCGCTCAGACACAACGCTGTGTCTGTGAAGAAGATGGTGTGGGCGTGTGTCAAACAGCCGCCTCTCCTCCCCCCAAGCACCGCCATCCCCCCCCTGACCAATGCACCCCCTCCCAAAACCTCCAAGCCACCCAATCGGTACCCAGTCAAGCGTGTGCCCCTGGCTCCCTCCCACCCCTGCCTGACACACTTCCCCACATTTGCACAATTAACCATGCATCCTTGACTACTGCCTCGAATCCTCGATTACGTGCACCAGCTGGCCATGCCAAATGTGAGGCCACAACCAGAGCATCTTTGCAAAGAGGCAGATATAAGGAGGGAGAATGGAGCTGCTGTCTCCCTCTCCATACTGGAAGTGAGGCAGAGATAGGATTGAGGTTATGTGTACCTAGGAAAACATCCATGCAGACTCTACAATGAATGTAAGCCAAGCTCTGTGGCGGGAAAACCTGAAACTTGTTTGAATTATGGCAATAATGAAGCACATCAGCTTGATTAGCATAATTTATTCCACCTCTGCTATTCACTAGGAGGGGCACTAGCAAAAGACGACCTAAATGTATGGTTGCAGGTACAGTTTTTGCATCAATCAACATCGCCTCAAACACAGTGCATTCTGGTGAAACAGCTCTTGCAAAGCAAGGATTTGAATAGTATGGCGCAGCAATTAAAAGATCATTGGACATAGACAAGGGAGACCGATACAAATTCCCAATCAGCTAAGAAGCTTTCATACTTACAGGGCTGTTGTGAGGATAAAAATGAGAAGGGGAAGAAACACATACGCTGCCCTGAGTTCCTTGGAGGAAGGAAGGGATATATAATTATAACATATAATCAAGTGACACACAGACACATATAGAGTAGTGCTCCACGGCTGGGCTCTGACTTTTAGGAGCTGGGTCACAAACGCAATCAGTAACGCCGGATTTCATGTCCCTTCAGGTAAATATGTGAATTGACTCCACTGAAAAAACCGTGGTTGAAGCAATGCAAAGAAATAGGCCTGTGGTGCTTTATCTGCAGAGCCCCTTCCACACATGCATGACATCAAATGGTAATTTTTTTTTCTTTCACATTTTTATACCGCCCTTCCTCCAAGGAGCTCAGAGTGGTGTACATATTTCCTCCCCTCCTTTTTGTCCTCACAACAACCCTGTGAGGTAGGTGCCTAATACATGAATCAGTCTCTACTCAAGTTCTGAATGATCTTAGGAAAACACCAGGAATGTTTATACTCCTTATGTTGGCTAGTGAGTCCAAGTTTGCAAGCAAGTTCTGCTGTCTCCAAAAGAACGTGCATTGATTGGCTCACTTACTTGAGCTATCTGGTATTCAAGAGTGTACTGTACACAGTGTATGGGTTGGTCTCTGCATGCAGCAATCCACAGCCTCAATTACTGTACACAGGTTAATTCAGTGAGGTGTAGGATGTTAAGGTATGGAATAAACCTGGCCTGTAGACGTACAGTATGTCGCATATTGCTCAGGTAACATCAAATGGTCTTCACATGTCAGAGATGATCTCAAAGATGCTATTGTACATTTCAGAGTTCTCAAACACATTCAATGTTTTGAAAGAAGTACTGTGCACACATGCAAATGTATACTATATGAAAGCTAATAACAAGGACAAAGTATAACTAGAACTCTGTGTTCTCTCTCTCTTTGTTGTAGGGAAACTAGGACTGAAATTTGCATTACAAATCCTCTTTGCCAGGGCAGGGCAGCAAGGGTGTCACGGGGGGGGGGGGCAGGGGAAGAAAAAGCATGTGCCTGCCACAATTCCCTCTTCCTTGCAGTCATAAAGAGTCAGGGTTTCTGCTTGATTTCTATGGCATCTGATGCGAGTTCTCTGTTCAACTTGCTAACCACAATGGTAATTACAGAGTAGAAAAATTACAAAAAATGTTACAGCAAGTTTGAAAATTACAGCGAACCCTTGATTTAGCGGACCCCAATTCGACAGACTTTGGAAATAACAGTGGGTTAAACCACTGAACCATGAACTGTCGATCGAAAGGTCGGCAGTTCGAATCTATGCGACGGCTCCTGCCAGCCTAGCAGTTCGAAAGCAAGAAATTGCAAGTAGATTAATAGGTACCGCGTCAGCGGGATGGTAACAGCGTTCCATGAGCCTCGGTGTTGAGTCATGCCGGCCACATGACCATGGAAACGTCTTCGGACAGCGCTGGCTCTTCGGCTTTGAAATGGAGATGAGCACTGCTTCTTAGAGTCGGACACGACTGGACTTAATTGTCAAGGGATACCTTATCTTTACCTTTAAGAACTAGTCATAGGTTTTGTGCATGTGTGTGTCTACTGTCAAATGCATTCGAATTTAACAGACTTTCGGAATTAACGACACCCTTTCCCTGCATTAGTCCACTAAATCAAACGGCCATTGTATAACTAAGCTGAATCAAAGATTCATAAAATCAGTAACAATTCTAACAACCAACTCCACAAAGAACAGGATCATAGAACAGGATCCATATATGGCAAAAAAAGCCAAAAAACACTCTGTTTTCCCTCTATCTAAGATTGGTAGGTATGCCAAGCACACATGTATGTTGGACCTTGCTACCTCCCTCCTAAATTTTCCAAACATGGCTGCTCCGAGACAGCTCCCTGCCCCTATTTCATCCTTATCGGGGACCGCTCGAGCAAAGTCCAGCACAGAGATCCTCTCTTAGGCTCCATCATGAGCCCCCTAAATCCCACTCCCCCTGCCCTTGTGCTATGGTGCCAGCCTCCCATTGCGATCCCACACATCGCTCCTGTTGCTATCAGCTCGAGGCCTGTGCCATTGCCATGGCAACTGTCTCCTGCTGCATCCTACTCAATGCAATTTCTGCAGCTGGAAGCTGCACGGGTACCCACTCACAGGAGGTGGGATAACACATACGCCTGTACACCCTAATCGTGCCACCCCCAGGGGAGTGAGGGAGGCAGTGAGGGCAACACTTGTGCCTCCCTTCACCCAGTATCTGGGGGTGGAACATCCTACTCCTTCCGCCTTCATGCTTTGAAAGCTCTTGAAGAGATTCAAGGAAGCTCTGACTAGGGCAGATGGAATTCAGTCCTGCACTCAAAAAGGAGAGGAATGAGGAGGGGAGAGAGAAACAAGGCCCATCATTTTCCAAATCATGAATTTCATTAGTACTAAGTGGTCTGAACTACTGGTAATTTACAGGTTATCAGGACATCAAGACAGCATCCGCAGACATTTCCAAAAGGGTGAAGGAGAAGTGTTATTAGTTTTGCATGCCTGTTCTCCCAAACAAATATTTATTATGATCTTGGCACTAACCATTCAGTTTTGCCATATCTGGATCAGTTTTGCAGGATCAGAGACTTCCCTCAAAGGCCCCAGGAGGAAGCCATCTAGTTAAACTGCCCCTTCTGCCCAAAGGCAGGGTGAAAATCACCCAGCAGTAGCACCCCAATCCCATGTTGCTAATGGGTCAATTTTAAATTATTTCTATAGCACTATCAATACACATTGTGCTTTGCAAATGTGTATTGATTGAAACATAAGCAAAAAAAGATACTATTATTATTTAGCGTTGATATAGTCAGGCTTACCAGATCTTCGCCGGGACGGGAGCGGTCTACCCTTAAGGGGGCGGGGTGTGGGGGGGCCCTCACACCCCGCCCCCTTAAGGGTAGACCGCTCCTGTCCCGGCGACGATCTGGTAAGCCTGGATATAGTGCTTTTTAAGTGTGCAAAGCACTTAACGTTATTTTGATGTTGTCCTTACATTGTAATCCTAGGCATGTCTACTCAATAGTAAGTCCCACTGTTTTTAGTTGGGCTTACTCCTAGGAAAGTGTTATTTACCTTACAGGATCCTTGGATTATCATCCCCATGTTGCAGCTGGGAAAGACTGAGGCTGAGAGGGAGTAGCTTGCCTAGGGCCACCTAGAGCACGGGTGTTAAATATAAGGCCTGTGGGCCGGATACGGACCACAGAAGATCTCTATCTGGACTGCATGATAACTGGACTTTCCCAGCACCACCATCAGCTGCTCTCAGCTGCTGAGCTGTGAAGTGACGCATTGGCAGAAGCGGCACTGCTGAAAGGGCAGTGCTGGGAGAGGTCAATTTATCATGTGGACCACCCTTTCAGCAGCGCTGCTTCTGCCGAGACGCTGAAAGGGAGACAGAAGGAGGCCTCAGAAGGTGAGGAACGGTACAGGGGGAAGAAGAAGACCAAGAGGGGTGCGAGAGGGAGATGCTGCCAAGGCTCTGGGAGAGCCCAATTATCATGCGGGCTATCCAAGCTTCTGCCAAGGCATCATTTTGCAGAGCACCTCTCAGCTGCTGAACTGCAAAGTGACGCTTCAGCAGATGCAGCACTGCAAAAAGGGTGGCCTGCCTGATAATTGGGCTCTTCCATATCTTGAAAATATGATTAAGATTTGCATATTTTTTTCTTCTATCATTTGCAGCTAATGAGTTCCTAAGTGAGAAAAAAGTACAGGTGGGCCCCCATATCCGCTGGGGATATGTTCCAGGCCCCTCCGTGGATACTTGAAACCGTGGATAAGAGCGAACACCCCCTCCATGATTTCCTGAGGGCCCCCCCACCCTGCCTCCCCTGCAGGCAGCCATGCTTGCCCCCCCCCCCGCTCTTATTTTTCTTCCAGCAGGCTTTGTTTCTTCCTTAAAACAAACAGAGAAGCAGCCTCTATTGCAGGCAAGTAGAACGAAACTAAGTCCTAGAGAGGCTCTGCAAGGTTTCTGTTAAGCTTGCAGAGCCTCTCTAGGACTTAGTCTCGTTCTACTTGCCTGTAATAAGCAGCCAGAGGCTGCTTCTCCTGTTTCTTTAAGGAAGAAACGAACCTTACTGGGAAAAAAGTAAAAGCCTGGGGGGTCCCCACGATCCGTGGACAACTGAAACCGTGGATAGCGAATCAGTGGATATGGGGGTCCACCTGTACTTATTTCTGGTCATCACTTGCTTAATGGCATCACTTCTTGCTTAATGACATAACTTCTGGCCTTCAGCAGGCGCCATGAATGTTATTTGGCCCACTGTATGAAACGTGTTTGACACCCCTGAGTTTGTGGTGGAGTGAGATTTGAATCAGGGTAATCCTGGGTCACAGCTCAGCCTCTTAGCCACTATGTTAGACTAGCTGCCCCAAGGTGCTTGTCAATGAAGGTTCAAAAGTAGGAGGCAGAGGGAGCAGAGCAGGTTTTATTTTGGCTTAAAGCAATCTGTTTTCAATGCCCGGGGTTTCTGCCTGTTCTAGGTCAAATGATCGTGCTCAACTGGCCATGGAGGGGAGGGCTGTTATGCCTAGAACAAGTAAAAGGAACAATGCAAAAAACAAGCCAGTCAGCTTACTTCCCATCCCACCCCTGCCAAAAGGCCTGCCCCCTCCGGAGAAGAAGGCCATTATTCACAACCACATACAGTTCCTTTTCGCTTTTGTGGCTGGCTCTGCGGTCACTTTGCTCACCTGTCCCCAAACCTGGAACTATGCTTCTCTTCTCAAGATCTGCGTTCCTGAAGCAGGGGGCTGAGCAGGCTAAACAAACCACCTCCTGCTGTCAACAGAATACAACACAGGGAGCACATTCAAAAGCGGGGGGGGGGGGGGGAGAGAATAAGATGCACACAACAGCTTCCACTGCTCAAGTGAAGCTAAATGACTCCAATAGAAGGAAGACAGGAGGAGGTGCCCTTATAAGCTTTGCCATTAACTACTCACTGCTCGTATAACACGATTGAGAAAATTCTGTTGCAATCTGGAGCACAGGATCAAAGTGACAGATCAGAAACAAATGCAGCAGCAGCAGCACAGGGTCCCTGTACCCCTAACAGCAGCACGACAGGCGAGCATTCAACAGGCACATTAGCATTCAGCATCTTGATGCAATAATCAGGAATACTTCATCAGTTGACTCTCTGCCTGCTGTGCAGATGTAAACACACACACACACACACACACACACACACACACACACACACACACACACACACACACCCCAACCTAGGAGCTATTTAAAAGATTCCTCCAACAAGGGCTATAAACCATACTAATTACATGGAACCTCCATATTTAGGGGCAGCATATCCTTGTGTGCCAGATGCTAGAGATAAAATGAGGAAGAGCTGTTGCTTTTCTGTCTTCCTGGAGATATCTGTCTGACCACTGTTGCAAACAACACTGAATGAAATGGAGCTCTGATCAGATCCAGCAGGGCTACCTATGCTCCCCTCCTACGATATTGGAAGTTAAGGGTTTCTTCTCAGTCTTCCAGCCCCTAAGGAAAGGACATGAGTAGCTCTTGGTCTTCCTTCCTTGTCTTCATTCATTCTACCAAGCTTATCATCATCCTGCTTCCCTCCCCATCATGGAACTCTCTGGAGATAAAACAGCCAATTACTCATGCTTGGAGGACAGCACAACCAACCACTGGAAAGTTAAAAGTCAGATGTGTAGCTAAAGCTTGCTCAACACCCTGTGCGCATGGACTTCAGTAGAAGAGCAGCACCTACTTTGCATGCACAAGGTCCCAGGTTCAATCCAGGCAGTGCTGGGAAAATATCCCTGTCTGAGACCTGGTAAGACAGTTCACCTTCTCTCTCTGATGTCCAGGCCATCACAGGGTGCTCCAGTCCAAATTAGAAAGGAAGCTTCTATCATTATTATGCATTTGCACAAAAGCACCATTAACATACCGAGTGGCAAGACAGACCCCTGCCCCCAAGGACCTTACAATCTAAAGAATGATGACCTAACAAAGTATGCAAATGAAGCCTGTTTTCCACAACATATTATGGTATATTTCTGCCGACCCGAGAGAGAGATATGCAAAGAACAGAAGTCCCATTTCCTCATTTTTTTCACATTTTTTTATACCGCCCTTCCTCCAAGGAGCTCAGAGTGGTATACATATTTCCTCCCTTCCTTTTTGTCCTCACAACAACCCTGTGAGGTAGGTGGGGCTGAGAGATAGTGACTGGCCCAAGGTCACCCAGGAAGCTTCGTGGCTGAGCGGGGATTTGAACCTGGATCTTCCAGGTCTAAGTCCGACTCCCAAACCACTACACCATCCTGTATCCTACAGGGAGCTACCAGTTGCCAATCCCTACCTTGAGTCCAATTTAAAAAAAAGTTAGTTCCTTTCATTAAGGAAAGGCAATCTGCACACGCTCAGAGAAACATTGTCCTTTTTCAGAAAAATGTTCCATCATCTCCCAAGTGTGTGCTCTATGTATGCTCAAGCACTGGAGTTTTTGAATACTAAAAGGTAGCAACCTGCTGTTTACACACTGTGATCCATGCAGTGATGCAATTGAGTCGTGGAATGGTGGTTGTCGTGTTCCCAACTGGTTCTTTCACTCTCTCCAAAACAGCCCTTTCACCACTGTCTCCACTCTGCAGTCCAGCCCATACACCGTTCGCCTGCCCTCAGTCTCTCCCTCAGCCTCCCTGAAGAAAGCTCAAGGCAAAAAACCCCAGAAAGAGAGAAGTCAAGATTGCAGCAAGGCATGAATGCTAATGCTGACAACAGAGCCTTGGCAGAGAGAAACTTAACTCTTCCAAATGTGGGGCAGCTGTTTCAGCTGTTGACTGCTGCAGTGGGACCCAGCCATGCCTACAAGTTTCCAGCTGTTGACAGAAGAAGAAAAAGTAACTCTGCTTGAGAAGGGAGGGCATAAGGTTGCATCCCCATCTCAAGAGTTTAAATGAAATGTAAAAACCATTTTGTCAGGTAGCTTCTCCAGTCTACTTGAGGCAATTTCGATTCACCACAGATGAACAGCTATTTACAACCCGGCCGTAAGACAGAAAAGCTCCAGAGACAGAAAAGCAAGCAAAACATCTTCTTCCCTGGGACACCACAGCTACCTCTGGCCTCGCTGTTGCCAGCCAAACGTGTTTCTAGTGTTGGATATCTAGATCCCACTTGGCACAACTCAGCCTGGCATTGTGACGGCCAAAAGCCCAATTACTTAGCCTGGCATGAACATTTATAAGTCGTTCTCATGTACCTCTTGCTTCCCGTTGGGGTTATTTTTCCCCAGCAAGGAACCAAAGGATGGAAAATTTAGAGCTGTGATTCTTAAACTGTGCGCCAGGACACGTTAGAGTACACGAGAAATGGATAACCTAATTAAAAAGGCAATGGGAGCCCACTTACAAATGAGGCTGCTCGCCACGTCCCTGTAGGAGTCACTACTCTAGCCTTGCCACCTTCCCCTCAGCCTCAGTCTCCAATGGAGGGCAGGTCATTTTGCCGTGGCACTGTGTCCAACGTGACTAGATCATTCAATCGCTTCCAATGCTGAGACACAGCAGGGCTACCCATCCTCAACAGGAGGTTATTGGTTGCATCTCTGCAGGAGTCGCTGCTGTGGCCTGGCCTCCTCCCAATCAGAAGACCAACCCAGAAAAACAAGGGGTGGAAACCTCTGCAGGATGAGTACTTCCGAGTTTTGATACACTGCCCAACAAAAGCTTTGGAGGTATAAGGTTTAAGCATGTGTCCAACATTAATTCGGGGGGGGGGGGAAGCATGTATAAATTAAATCAAAAGTTAAGGAATGCTGGCTCAGAGCCACAAAAACTCCAGCATCCCAATACGAAAATAAAAGATCAATCACTATTAAAATCGGTCAGTTAAGGCAAGGAGGCTCCTGAAACTGGAAACGCCACAATCAAGAAATCCCATAAAGGTGCCGGGGGGAGGGGGGTTTGAGAGAGAGACACTCAGTTTTAAAAACAGGTTTTAGATTATGCACATTAATCCAATTAGCACAATCAGCAACACGCTCAGTTTGCAGAGAAATGAATGGTGCACAGAGATGAAATAAAAAAGATAGGTGCCTAAACTTGCAAGGTTCTGCACATCAGTCTTTGGAGGGACACTGGTGGTGGGCATGAGGTGGAAAGGTCAAAGGGGAAGGGGGATAAATGGAACTACTGGGGGGGGGTGAGGTTTCCAACCATAAACTTCAAAGGGCCAACCAGACATGATGTGGGAACACCCTGATTGAAAGAGACAATGTTAGGAGTTTCAAAAAGCAGTTATCGGGGCTGTCCACAATTTGGATCAGGGCCATGGGGCAGGACAGGTGACTTTTGCCACCACACCAATTCCTTGATTTCACACTCACACACACTCCCCCCCCCCCAAGCTGCTATTAGCCACAGAGGGGAAAATTTACAGGCAATTTAGAGCTATGAGAAGCTGCGGTGGTGGTGGTGTCCAATTTGGATCGAGGCCATGGCATGGGAGAAAAGGATTGCCCCCCCCCCCGATGCACCATAAAAAGGTAAAGGTATCCCCTGACAATTAAGTCCAGTCGTGTCTGACTCTAGGGTGTGGTGCTCATCCCCATTTCAAAGCCGAAGAGCCAGCGTTGTCCGAAGACGCCTCCGTGGTCATGTGGCCGGCATGACTCTCCTTGCCGCAGCGCATAGCATGCGGCTGGAACACGGAGCGCTGTTTACCTTCCCGCAAGCAGTACCTATTTATCTACTTGCATTGACATGCTTTGGAACTGCTAGGTTGGCAGGAGCTGGCCAAGCAACGAGCGCTCATCCCGCTGTGGGAATCAAACTGCAGACCTTTCAATCGACAGCTTATGGTTCAGCAGTTTAACCCGCTGCGCCACCCGCTGGCCAGATGCACCATAGCTCTGAACAAAACCAGCTCCCCTCCCAGGACCTCCTGTCTGTGACTGAGGCGGTGTGCCAGACGCTGCCCTCTCTTACCTGCTGATGTGCCAACGTCTGCTCCTCCCACTCCTTGGATTGAGGAAGGAAACGGGTGACGGAGCAGAAGAGGAAGTGCGGAGGTCCACCACTTTTCTATCCTCCACACTTCCCCTTTCATTCTAGTCCTTTCTTCCTTTTCCAATTCAGGGAGCAAGAGGAAGAACAGTGGGGATGAGTGGTCGGTGGTGGGTGCCCCCCGGCCACTCTGCTGCCTAAGGGGACAGTCTCAGTTTGTATCCGTGATGAGCTAGCCCTGCCCCCTTCCACCGGCTGCATTTTGAAGAAATAGGAAAAAAAGAGAGAAAAAGAGAGCTGGAAAGAAAGGGACAGAAGAGACAAATCAAAACAAACCAAGGGCCGGAGCACTTTCCCAAGGGCTGCCCTAGGGGAAAGTCTGAAATGTTTGGAGCCTTTTTAGTTCAGGGGAAAAGACAGAAAAAGATAGATAAGCAGGGTCAGGATGGAGGTTTATAAAAGATATGACTACTGTTGGGAAGAAGAGAGATTTTTCCTTTTCATAATATTTGAACTTGTGGTCGTGGAGTGAAATCAATAGTAGGTTGTCAGCCAAAAGGCAGTACAGTACTTCATATAAACACAGGATTAGCCTACAGAACTCACTGCCACAATATACGATGACAGCCACTGGCTCATGTGGCTTTCAACAGGAATCGAATAAGAGTTGTCGAAGGTAGATCTGTCAAAAGGGCTATTATTCACACTAAAATGGAGCCTCCCTGTTCAGGAGCAGTCTACTTTGGAATCCTAGTTGCTGGGAACAAGCAAAAGGAAAGGAACATTGCTTTCATGCCCTGCTTGCGGACTTCCCATGCCCAGCCAAAGCTGGAAGCAGAATGCGGGACTAGACGGATTCTCAACTCAATTCAACAGGGCCTTAAAAAAAAAAAACTTAAGGTGTACAAGTTCAGACCTTCATGGAATCAGTGTGGTGTAGTGGTTAGAGTGTCAGACTAGGACCTGGGAGTCCCAGACTCAAATTCCCAGGTGGTTCTGTAGTTCACTGAGTGATCTTGAGACAGTCACCATCACATTCACCTGACCGAACCTACCTCGCAGGGGTGTTGCAAGGATAAAAGAGCTTGCATCCACCAACCTGGGCCCCTTGGAGAAAGGCAGAAGTAATAAATGAATCAAATGGAAGCTGCACCCGTTCCCACGCCTAGGCCTAGAACGCCTGCCACTCACCCACCCCAAACCTAGCTGTGCAAGTATCTCAGACTATATGAGAAACTGCCAGGACCAGCTGTGCCCACTGGTTGCTACATCCTTCATCCAAGCACAGGGGGGACCCTTCTCTGTGCCTCGTGCGTGCAAGCCTCATGTTCCTCCTGCCTGTAGCAGGCTCCCGCTGAGAGATGCGCTTCACAGAATACCAAACATGTGGCTTTGCAAGAGACATTATGCAACACACACAAATATACCAAAGGAGAATAGCTCTGAACGCTTGGTTCCTCTCTGCCACCACCAAGCCTCTGCGGCCCAGGCACGTTCCCCCCCACCCCGATCCACGGCCTATCAGTCCTACTTCCCTGCACAAAACCTCACCACCTTTTCTCCAGAGTCTAGTCAGGAGCCGAGCCCAGCTCGATCCATCACCAAAAGGGAAAAGAAATAGAAATTTAAGAAAACACAGAGGAAACAAACGCTGGCAAGAAGGAAATTCCCAAAGGCTCACAGCCAACAACAGCTCCACAGCAACAGGCCAGGCCAGAGGAGACAACAGGAGCGGAAATGCTGAAGGGATCCCAACAAGGAGACACAGCGTGCCCTAGAAATCGATAACCAGCCCTGGTACGCGAGTCGGCTTTTGCCAGCAGTGGGCAAATGGAAAACACAAATTTTCCAAGTTGAAAAGGCCCAATGCTCAGAACACCAGACTCCAAGGAATACTTTCAAATATTCCAATTGGCATTCAAAGTATCGGACACAACAAGTGCTGAATATGAACAACCTGAAATTGGAGCTTGATGTTTTGGAGATGTGTTGGCATTGATTGGGATGAAATCAAAGGCATCAGCTGTCAAATGCTACCCCATGCTATGAAGTGCATTTATATCCTGCCTTCCATTATGGAACTCTAGGTGACATGCAAGGCGCTCCTGGGCATCCCCCATCCCAGCCTGACCCAGACCCCGCTTAGCTTAACCACATATCTTCAGATAGTGTATGCCCAGCACTAAATAATACTCCATTATCAAATGCCAACTATCAAAAATTAAGTCAGATACTTGATCACTCAACAACATACTCAAGAGGAGTATTGGAAGCAAATTTATCACAAGCGTGGTTAGGGGAAAAAAATCCCCAGTTTTCTCCATCTCCATGTGCACCGCCACTTCAATGTATTCGCACAAACATATGCATATACACATGTATGTGTATGGAAGTTTACTGGATGGGTTGCAAAATACAGAATTTGAATTCTCCCAAGACCGTCACACTCCTGGGGCTCTCCTGCTTATACTGATTTTTTTCAAGAGTCACGTTTCTAGCTCTCATGGTTACGGTCAGAAGGTTAAACAGAGGGAAGGCAGAGTCTGCCACTGAACAGTTCCTTAACAATGCCACTTACCATTTTTATAGTGATTTACAGCGCAATCCGACTTAACTTTTTTGCTGTTGTAACCAGCGGCCCAGCGAGAACGGGAGACCCCAGAACGGAAAAGGGATTCAAATCCCCTTTGAATTCCTCTTTTGGAGGGGATTTGAATCCCTTTTCCGTTCTGGGGCCTCCCGTTCTCGCTGGGCCGCTGGTTACAACAGTAAAAAAGTTAAGTCGGATTGCGCTGTTAGTATTCAAAGTTCTGCCCGCAACCCTTACAATAAACCCTCTCAAGTACCGTAGGCAGTACTGTCTTTAATTTTTTGGTTTATATATACATCACCATTTAACAATTCAAACATATAACATTATTTACTGCACTTTAAAGTTCTGATTTTCCGATACACAAAAATGGACATGCTTGGAATCTCAACTGACCTTCAATGTTTTGTATATACAATTTCTGATATGTAGGTCAGTATATTTGTTTTCTTATTCTCTGTGCTGTAGCAGAGTAAGACTGAGGCTGAGAGGGAGCAGCTCGTCTAAGGTAACCCAGTGAGTTCCTGGCAGAGGTGAGATTCTAAGCAACCCAGCGCCAATATCCCTGCCCCCTCCTGGGCGGGTCAATAGCCCCCTCCCTCCCCACTCCGGCCCGCCCTCCCCACGCCGACCGGCACAGCCCTTACCTGCATCATCCGGCGCTGGTCCAGGTAGGTGGCGGAGTAAGTGATGCCAGACTCCGCGCCACACTGCTTACTCCAGAGGAGCAGCAAAAGTGCTTTACGGCACTTTTGCGACTCTTTAGGCCAGCGGAGCAAGAGCTTCACTGGTCTAAAGTTAGGCAGGATCGGCCTGCCCGTCATATTGTCCAACAAAGGGATTTCAATAATAATAATAATAATATACAGTATTTATATACCGCCTTTCTTGGTCATTGGATTTCTCCTCCGACTTTAATCCAAGGTGGTGTACATGGCCAGGCTGTCCTAACCCCCCGGGGGGGGGGGGGTTTACAATATATATAAATGTCCAATCTTTCATGAACGGCTACTTTCCAGGGTATCATTTTTACAGTCTGACAATTCTGCTGGCTGGTGCCTCCCACACTCGACCGACGCAGCTGGAAGTTCTTATCTCTCCTCCTGGAGGCTTTCACAGCTTTTTGCCGGCAGCGTGTCTCGAACTTATCAAGTTCACCGGCCTTCGGGCTTTGAAGGCAGCAGCTCTCCCAACTGAGCCAGACTCTTCTGCCCAATCAATAGGCATAATGCAGACCCAATCTCCACATTATGCAGAAAGGTGGCAGAATTCTGGACTGTTCCACTGCAGACTGCTGGTAGTCACATTTCAGACTGCTTCCCCCTGCCCCCCCCCAAAAAAAACCCCACACCCACACCAAATGAGGTAATGAGCGTACAGGAGGAAAGATTTAGCACAGGCCTCTTCCTAGCTGGGTTACTACATATAGAATGTTTCTCGTATGGGGGAAGATTTAAAAATACGAGACTCCCCATCAGCAGTGGAACAGTCCAAAATTCAGCCACCTCCATTTATCATCTCACTCTGTGTAATGCATAGATTGGGTCTTAGTTTTAGCTGGATAAGAACCAGAACCTCTAATAACACAGAAGGAATAGTGCAGTGATTAGAGCGCAAGTCAGGAAGTCAAACTTCAGTCAGCTGAGCACTGGCTAGCTATGAGCCTCTCTCTCTCAGCCTCAGCCCTATCTCCAAGATGGCAATAACCACAACTCTGGCCTACCTTACAATTTTCCACTGGAAAGTGGGTAATTTGTTATGCAGATATTGCTCATATGCAACATTTTGGCAGGGTGGAGGGCTTATGGCTGTAATTTGTATGTGTTGCGAGGATGATTTTAGAAAGTTTATTTTTGTTTTATGGGGGGGGGGAGGTGACCTGGACCTGTGGGATAAGAATGTTTCAATAAATATTTCACTTAGAGAAGGAGAACTGTGAAGCCTCCTTGACTAACTAACCCGTGAAAATATCACAATAATGCTTTTAAATTTTCCCAGTAATCTTTACAACAGCCCTGAAAGGTAGGCCAGTGTTATTGCCCCCATATCCTAGACCAGAGACTTAGGCTTGGGAAATAGCGACTTGCCTGAGGCTAGCTGGCAAGTTTATGGCAGAGGGGAGGAACTTCCCAGTTCCTCCCACTCTTGCCTACCGACCTGCAGCAACCTCTGCCACTTCGCCATTCAGAGGTTGTTGTCCCATCCCATCCCCCAGCAATCAGGACAAGAAAGATAAGTGCATCTTGGACTCACTACATTTGGTACTGGAGAAAGAAGACCAGATGGTACATTAACCTGGCAGCCTCCAAACAGGTGGGCCTCTGGGTTCTCCATTTCCACCGCAATCAAAAGACTGCTGAGGTTTCTCAAAAACCTGTCCTTTTCTGCATTCTTTCCAGGTTGCAGTTATCCCAGCAAAACTGGAGTGGCAAGACTGAAACTGCTTAAAAATGTCAGCAGCTTTGTAAATCAATCCATTTTAAAAGTTACTAGTCCTCATGAATTATCTCCAGCTGGCCTGCAAAATATAATTCATTTGTAACCAAAAGGGTGTGGGGAAAAATGAACTAACAGCCCAATGACAAACATTTTCAAGCTTCCACGATCGGCAAGTATGATAGAATTTAAAATTCCCATATTCCAGGTTCTCAGATCGGTTTTAATATTAAAACAATTCAAAAACAGTTAAAAACCATTTAAATGTTTTTAAAACCATTTAAAACTTTTATATATTTTTTTAACTGTTTGAATTGTTTTAATATTAAACGGATCTGAGAACCTGGAATACGGGAATTTTAAATTCTATCATAACAGCCCAATCTTTTCCCCACCATACCATGCAGCCGAGCCCAAATGGACTGCACTGCATGCTGGGGCGGGGGGGGGGGGGAGCTATCAAGAGGCTTGGGAGAGAAAGGGAAAATATTTTCCCTTACTCCTCCGCAAGCCCCTTGACCGCCAATCTCCTCTTCTCTGTCTCCTCTTTAGCTGGCGCATGTCTGAGGAGAAAAAGGGGGCATGTCGGCTGGCGACAAAGGGGGCATGTCGGAGGAAAGAGCATCCAGTGCAAGTCGCCTGTGCCACCCCTCCCACCTTTGACACGGCCCCAGACCTCCCCCTATTCCACCCCTACACTCCCCCCCTGCCCACCCCTACACTCCCCTGCCCACCCTAACACCCTGGGGTGTTACGCCCACCCTGCTGACTCACCTCCATTGTTGGGCCTTCCTCTTCCCACCCCCCTACGCAAGGCCTCCGTGGCCTCTCCAGTAGCAGTCCAGAAGCACGTGGCTATGAGCACTTCTGGATCACTGACCGCTGGAAAGTGTGTTCCACCGCCGGAACGCTAGTTCTGGCGGTAGACTGCAAGCGTAGGATTGGGCCGTAACCTTTGCAAACTTTCCCTGCCTGGATGCTTGCAAGTAATTTTTTACAAATCATGGAGGGTCATCTAGCATACAAGAGTATAAAGCAGAGAGAGTATAAAGTGGGTCTCCCGCATCCCAGTCCATCCACCAATCAAGAAGTTGGTTGGTTTTTTAAAATTCTGGCATGGAATTAATAATTCCAGCTATAATTCAGGAGGTACATGTATATAGAACTCTAAAAGCACACGCTGTGGAAAAAGTGTCCCCTTCCTGGCTGAACTCACACATCCTACAGAAGCCTATTATAGCGAGAAGCGCTTCCAGGTGGGTGTTCGTGATACTGAAAATTCCTAAAGCGAGAGGTGCCAGAGCTCCAGGGTTGCTTGCAAAACACCACTCACCCATCAGGGAGTCAGTCCACGTAAGTGGAGGGTGCAGTTCCAGTTCACAGGGTGGTGGAACAAGTTAAAGGCTCCAATTTGGTGCAACGTTCTGCCATAACTCATAAGTGCTAAGAACGCATGACATAAAAATGACTTTAACGGGACAGAAAACTTAACAGCAAATTAGCAATACGTTTTTAATTTAAAGTGAATTGCACCCTGAAAAGCAGAAAGGCTGTGTTATACCTGCTACGGCCCAGCCCTGTAAGAGGACAGAAGCTGGAAACCAACCCAAAATATCCACCCAGATACGAGTTTCACACACTCATTCTGGCTGAGGGTTAGTGAGTGGACCAACACGTCAGATTTCAACCATTATTCTGAACCGGTAACCTGGAATGCGGGGGGGGGGGGGGGGGAGAGTTCAGTTCAGGAAAAATATAAAGGTTTGTTTGACTCCCTGCTGGAACGCTAAGCACTTGGTGATGGAAATACACTCTGCACATGCTCAGATACAATGAAAAATATTTACTTTGCCAAGGTGCAGCTTAGAGGCCGCGCAACTGAGCTGTGGCCACTGGATCAACTCTTGCTCTTCCCATGAACTCAAGAGGCGGCCTTAAGCAAGCTCTCTCTATCTCCCCCAAACTGCAATGTGAGGATAACACCCATCTACCTCATAGCATTTAGGTAAAGCATTTGGAACACTGAGAAAGCACTATTCATAGTGACAGCAAAACATTTAGTGTCCCCAAGGCCTGTGTACCTGTGCGGAGAATTCAGCTTTTGGTGGTCTCCAAAGTTACCCCAATTTTTCCATTAATACAACCATTCTGTTGGCTGCAATTCGACCTACAGGAGCCCAGATCCCCACAAGTGTATTGGGGGGGGGGAGAGGGAGGTCAGAGAAGACTGGACAACCCCCCCCCCCAAACAACAAGGAAGGAGGAAAGATGGAGAGGCAACAGAGTCTGAAAATCTGCCTGTTGTATAAACTCACACCTGTCTGCTGTATAAACTCACACCTGTCTGCTATACTATATCTCATCATCACCCCGTTGCTTCACCCCCAAAGCCACAAGCCCATCAAAGTTGGAAGGTGGGAGGACTGAACAGCTCAAAAGGAGGCTCCAAAGAGGAGTTGAGGAAGACGGCAAGGATTAACCCTGTTTTCATGCAAGGATTAACCCCTTTTTATCCACCCTCCCTCATGCCAAAGCAAAGCAATATTTTAGGTGAGACTGAGAGCCCACAGCAAAATTTCAGGGGTTTTAAAGTGGAAGCAGAGGTCAGCTTTTGGGGGGAGAGGGTGCAGGGATTCTCACAGTCAATGGATTATTCTCCCCCCCCCCACATCCACACACCCTCCTTAGACCCCACCATCTCTGCTATGCCAGGGTCTCCAACATCACTAAGCCCGGATCAGTTTATATAACCTGCCCTCAGACTTTGCGGGCAGAAGATCTCTTGGAAAAGCACTTTTCCCAATGGGCTTGCACAAACAAAAATAGTAAAATGGGGTGGGGGGGTGGGGAAGGCAGTGCTTCTTTCACACTCCAAGAACAAGCCACTGGGGGGCACGAGCACCAGTGCCACCTGCTTCCCGGGTGTGCCAACCCTAACAGCACAGCGCAAACCATACCTCATCACAGGAAAGCTGGCACCACTGCCAAAGAAGATGCCTGCCTGCTTCAACCATGCAAGTAAGGAATCCGAACCCTGCTTCTCTTCCCCCCCCCCCAAAAAAAAAGATGCACGGGAACCTGAGAGTAGAAAGCACGTACTGCTATAGAGGGTGTCGATCCAGGAGAGGCGAGGCAGGCCGCGCTGACTTAAGGGCTCCATTCTCGGGAGAGCCGTGGCTGTCAAATCTTCCAGCAGGAGAGCATCTCAAAACAAAGGCAGCGGGGAGAGGGGTGGCGGTGGAGAGAAATGGGGTGGGGGAGAGAAGAGACGTAGAAAAGAAAGCAATTTGGAACCTGGAAATTGGCAGCTGGAAAGTACAGGTAGCAGAGGGATGGAGGGGGGGGGAAGAGAGGAGATCAAGAGAGGAGGAGAAAAGGATTAATGAGGCGGCTGTTTCCCCATCCAAGCGGTGGTTGCTCTGGCTGTCAGGGGTGGTGCTGGAAGTGCACGCCAGCCTGCCAGTGGGAAAGAGGCAACTTACTTCCAAAGGGTGCTGGTGAAGGAGCTGCCGCTGCCCACCAATGGCGAACACGAATCCTCCCCCACATCCCCGCCTCCACGGCGGAGATGAAGCCACAGAACAGCCCCCGCATACATGGGGGGGGGGGGAACAGCCTTCAGTGCCCTGCGGCAGGTGTCTCGGAAAGAGGGAAAGGGAAAGCGAGACAGACAGACACGCAGATCGGCTCCATTCATTCCCTTGGACCGCTCGGTGCCATGGGAGACAGGCAGCGGCTCGCCATGGCTGGCTTCCACCCCAGAGGTAGCTGCATCTCGGCCAGCCAGCAGTTTCCCATCACGTTGCGTATAGTGATGCACTCAGGCTGAGATGGGGCTTTCTGTATTAACTGCAGACAGTAAATCTGCAAGAGCAGAGCCCAGCTACCCCTGGGTTTCCACATCCCAGGTTTTCAAGCAGTCTGGGGATTGAAATCAGGTTCCTTTCCATTCATAAGAACATAGGAAGTTGCCTTATATTGAGTCAAAGCCTTGGTTCCTCCAGTACTGTCAACACCAACCAGCGGCAGCCCTCTGTATTTCGGAGAGGGGTCCAGCCCTATGCCGCCAGCGTTTGAACCTGGGATCTTCTGAACGCAAAACAAGTGCTCCATGACCAGTGAGCAACAGGAGCACCAAATCACAACAACTGGCAGGGGCAGGCCCTGGCTGGCAGAAACGGGTGGCGAGTCCCCTACCAATAGCTAAATAGCCAAACAGCTGTAATGTCAAGAATTCAGGATTCCGTTAAAGTACATATTTTCACATTTTTTTTATACCGCCCTTCCTCCAAGAAGCTCAGGGTGGTGTACGTGGTTCCTTCCCTCTTTTTGTCCTCACAACAACCCTGTGAGGTAGGTTAGGCTGAGCGATAATGACTGGCTCAAGGTCACCCAGGAAGCTTCATGGTTGAGCAGGGATTTGAACCTGGATCTGGTTCAAAACTAGATACATATGATTCACTCCATTCAGATGCAAAGACCAATTCAGCTGATCCCCCCCCCCGCCTGTCCACAATGCTGATGGGGGTTATCAAAGGACCAAAAGGAGTCCTACTGGATCAGGCCAGGTGTATATATAATCCAGCATGTTTGTCCCTAGTACCTGGTAAGGTATGCTGCCTCTGGAGATGGAGGTTCCACAGTGGGCAATGAAACCCAAACAGATAGCCTTCTATTCTAGGGGAAGGTCACCTGTCTTTCCTCAAGAAACTTCATTCTTTTGCTATGTAAAGGCGTTTTGTGACCTTTCTCATCATCGTTGTAAAGCAGTATAGAAATATTCTTCATCATTACCACCATCCTAGCCATACTCTCTAGTTATGCTGGCTACACACCTGGGTCAAGGGATCCCCTGCCCACAGATTACCCACTAACGCAGGAAGAACATGATGGGGGTTGAAGAGGGACATGTTCCTGTACATGAGACACATGCCGAAGAAGCCAAAGCGAGGCAAGCTGCCTGAATAGCTCCTTGACCTTCCTTTTGTTCACGTAAACATGCCTGAAGTCACGAACTGCTCCGTGCTGTACTTACAGCTCCTGCTCAGAGACTGCCTGGCAGAGCACCCAGTAAAAGGAGAGTGAAGCAGCCCTATTTCTCCCTCCCCTTCCCCCAGCCCTTCCCTTCTCCCACATTTAGCCAAAGGAAACACGGACTACAGGAGCCATCAACCCCAATATGTCAGCGTGCCAGCCAAGCGTTGAAACCGGAGCGACTGCCCTTGCCGGGTGCTGCTGGATCTGTCCACCCCAGAGGCATCGCGCCAGCACTACCACGGCCGCCCTTCCCCCCCGCCATCCTGGTCTCAACATCTCCCATTCAAGCAGAGCAGGGGGCCTACAGAACACCATTTCACCACAAGACTCCAGGAGCCACTTGGAGCATCTCAGCCACAGCAAGGTTCATCTGCTCCAAATCACACTCCTGGCGAGTACCAGAACCGCTCTCCCACACCACCCGAGATACCCAAGACGGTCTGTTCAGAGCTGTCGCCCTGTGACAGTCACCACCACCACCACCCATCCACAAGGGCAAAGAAATTTGAATTTAAATCCGCATATCCTCTCTCAGGTCATGAAACAGGTCACGGCACACCCACACAGAACTATACAGTGCAGCAAACACCTCTTCGCATCCGAGGTAGCAACCTTGTTACTGTACAGTCATTTATCCCACTAGTATTAACAGGAGCAAAGAAACCCCCGATTCTACCCTGCAAAGGAATCAGAGGCAGAGCAACAGTTTTCATACGGTCAAGCACTCTAAGTGCTTTACCAACATGCTCTCGGCAATTCTTACAACAGGCTTGCAAGGTAGGCCAATGCGATCAGGTGAATATTACAAATGGAAAAGAGGCAGCAGCCTGCCTAAGGTCTTTCACTGAGTTCATGGCTCAGACTCATCACCATAACCTCATCCCAGGTCTTGCATTAGCCCTATGAGTTCACTATTATACAGTATTTCTGTTTACATGCATACACCCATGCACGCATACATTCACACAACCTGCCAACCAAGTATAAACCTTCATGCATCCGATGAAGTGAACTGTAATCCTCCACACAAGCTTATATTGAAATCCATGTGTTATTGCCACAAGAGTCATGTTTGCTGCTACAGACAAACACAGCTACCCCTCTGGGAGGAGGCAGGGCTTGTTTACAAGATGAGCCAGGATGGTGTAGTGGTTTGGGAGTCGGACTTAGACCTGGAAGATCCAGGTTCAAATCCCCACTCAGCCACGAAGCTTCCTGGGTGACCTTGGGCCAGTCACTATCTCTCAGCCCCACCTACCTCACAGGGTTGTTGTGAGGACAAAAAGGAGGGGAGGAAATATGTACACCACTCTGAGCTCCTTGGAGGAAGGGTGGTATAAAAATGTGAAAAAAAATAAAAATAAAAATGAGGAATCAAAAGGCAGTCACCTCAAATCTCAATTAAGATATAGGAACCACGGATGACATGAATTGGAAATTCCAATTTCAACGCCCACCCCTATCCGAGGCCACTCCCTGCAAGCTCTACCCACCAGGGGCAACAACCCTGCTTTTGTTCTCATGATCGCATATCCCAGGAGGAAAAAGAAGTCAGTCCAGAAGCCCTGATTCGACTGAGGGTGGTTAACTTAGAGCACAATCCTATGCTTGTCTACTCAGAAGCAAGTCCTATTATCTTCAATGGGACTTACTCTCTGGAAAGTGTGCATAGGATTGCAGTCTTAACGTTCTTCCAAAATTCACTTCGCCCTCCAATTGTCCTCTGAAAATGGCAAAGCAAGTTCAGGGGATAGCCTACCAGGTTTACCTGACCCAGTACCTTGCGAGGAGAGGATGGGATACAGGGCACAGCAGGGTATTATAGCATCCCAAAATTTGGATCCATGAGAGCAGCCAGACTTGGGGAACAAGAAAACAGGGTGCACCAAACTGCCTGCTGTGGTTCAGTTTCCCTAGGGAGCTGCCCCCACCGAGCACTCTCAGGCTGACAGTATCTCCAAACAGCCCCCTCTCCACATACTCCTTTATTCTTCAGCCCAAGTTCGGAGTGAGTCATGAGGGAGGGCTGGTGATGAGTCACAGGCATAAGGTGGGAAAATGGGGGGGGGGAGAGCGCACCATAATTAGCAGCAACTGCGCAAGGAGCGGCGCTCACAGAAAGAATCGGCTGGCTCCCCTCTACTTGCCTGCGATCGCCATGGATGCCCTCTTTCCGCTCCGGCACATATACAACCAACAAAGGCCCCCTTGCACGTCAAAACAGCACAATCAAGGCCCATTCATGGGTGCATGAGCATCGCACCACTCGGCCGTTGGAGACACACAGCTGATGTGCGAAGAGCACACCCTGGAAAAGTGGGCCACAGCTCAGTAGTAGAGAGCCCGTTTTGCATGCAGAACATCCCAGGTTCAATCCCCAGCAGCTCCGGCAACAAGGATCCCTCATTAGCTGTGACTGTCTCTCTACTGCGTGGGACCGTGGAGAGCCACTGCCAGATGGAGATGGAGCGGACAACACTGGGCTCAGGAGAAGGCCACCTGCTTGCACCCCACACTTCGGAGCTGTCAGAAGTTCCGGGAGCTCCAGTCAAGTTTGGGTTTCCTTTGGATGAGACCACACTGGAGACTTAACAGCGTCTTGGTAACCTTGGCTTTATTCACAAATATGCAGGCTTGAGCATTGGATGGAACTAGGTAGCGCGCAAGCAGCCACCGCAGCCAGATGTGTGTTCTAAAGGTGGAACTACACTGATTCACATTTGAGGGGGTAACAAGCGTAAGGGACGGTACGCCCCACCCCGAGACGCTGCCCTGGCTCCACCAAATATTTTCCCCTCCTAGCGTCCCTGTGTGTCCCTCCTAATTGGTTGCACATGTGTACTCCGATTGGCTGAAAGCCCCCCTCTCCTCCCGTTGGTGAATGCGTTGCTCTACGTCCCACCCACACAGCCAGACATATCAGCATGCCCCATGTTGAATTCTGTTCTGTTGCCTCTGAGCAACAGAACAGGCGGACACAGGTGGGCACCCTCGCCAATCTGCTACCTGAGATGACCGTCTCAGTTGGATTCATGGGTGGGCCAGTCCTGGATAGGCAGATCAGGAGACACACTATTCCACCACTCTCCTCCACATTTCCTCTTCCGCTCAGTCCCCATCTTCTTTTTCCAATCCAGGGTGTGAGAGGAGTAAGCTCATGGACGCAGGTGGGTGCACCCCTCCCCCCCCATCAATCCACTACCTGTGGCAACCACCTCAGCCAGGCTCACAGATGGGACAGCCTTGGATTTGAGTGGAAGACCATGGGTCAGTGGTCGAGTCCATGCTTTGAATGCAGAAGGTCCCAGATTTAATCCTTGGCATCTCCTCTTATGAAGGGATCTTGGGAAGAAGTGCTGAGAAAGACATCTGAGAGAGAGGGCACATCACTACCAGTCATAGCGCACAGTGACCTTATGAGAACAAATGGGCTGAATCAGCTCAAGACAGGCTTTGTACGTTCAAAAACTCCATCTGTGACAGCTCACTCATCACCTGCCATGACAGCCATCGAGTCATGAATTCAGTCATGGGAAATGAATCCTAGGATGCAAGTCACAAACCTCCCTCTCCCTCATACACAGATACACACACACACACACACACACACACACACACACACACACACACACCACTGCAAGTTTAGCCAAAGCACCAGCTCCAGCAGCAGCACAATCCTAGGCATAGCTAAGCTACCGTACTCAGAAGGAAGCCCAATTGTGTTCAATGGGGTTTACTCCCAGGAAAGTGTGTATAGGATTGCAGCCTAAGATATTTGCTGGTCTCTCCAGCAGCTCAGAAAGAACCAAGTTTGCCTCCCAGCAACAGAAGGAGTTTCACTCTGAGCATGGTTGTCCCCTCACAACTCGGCCGCTACAACTGCACATCTAGAATTTGGAGAATGGGGACTTTCCAAGTGGGCTGGAGTTCCTTGGGCATTACAGCAGTTCCAGGAAATGAATAGTCAGCAGACATTCCCATACCAGCAACCAGGTCATCCTCGTGCCCCTGAAGAGAGTTGCAGCTCAGTGGCGGGATGTTTCCTTCCCATGCAGACAGACAGCCCCCTGGAGTCTCCTGTTAAGGAATTTCAGGCAGCAGGGCTGGGAGACAAGAAACACTCCTCTCAGCTGGAGACCTGCTGTGAGTCAACATGGACAGAGGTGGGCTGGAAGGACCAATGGTCTGACTCAGCATTGGCAACTTTATACATTCATTGACCAAGCAAACTTCAAATTCAAAGAATGGTTCATTTTCAGCCTGCCTGGGTGCCCCCGTCTGCTCATGTCTCCTAATCATGCTAGCATTATTCACAAAAGGGCCTCTGCATATGCTCGGGTGCACTCTGGTCTTTACTTTGCCTGTGCATCAGGGTGTGTGTTCAGAGATTGGTTCCAGAGCTGAGATTACCGTAAACCCTGCTTGATGCACTGAAGCAGAAGGGGAGATTTTGAAACTGAACGGACATTTTTGCACAGTGAAAAGATGGCTAATGGATGGGGAAATAAACCCCATAATAATCCTAACGGGTAAATGCACAGAGAGAATGTCCAGCTATGCGTCACTTTGCACCACTAGTTCTTAAAACCCCAGTAATTACTGGCTGGCGGGATGAAGGGAACAGAACAACAGAGGCCGTCAAGGACGGGGTAAATTCAGGGAAATGCTTGTGCAGTTGCTCTCCCCCCCCCCACTCCAAGCACAGCGGTACTGAGCTCCTGAGTGCCACCTTGTGGCCTACAGCAAACCCACATGAGCACTTTAAGACAGGTGCAACCTTCTCTAGCAGGAAGACACAGCCGGTTGAGAATACTTCACCAGTTGAATTTCTGACCTGCTCTTGAAAAAAAATAATAAGAGCCTGGGGGGTTGAAAGAGGTGAAGCACTCTAGGTTCTCCATGGCTCTCTGGCCAAAAGGAATGAGTTAAAGAAGACTGTTCTTATCATGGGCTCTCAAACTAACTCATCCATGAGGTTGATCGCGGTGGTTGCCTGGGGTGGCAGTCTTAACAGGGGAGGGGGGCACCCATCACCTGCCCACCTCCCCCCACACCCTAGATTTGAAAAGAAAGGAACAGAGCATAAGAGGAACAGAGCAGAAGTGTTTTCAGTGGGGTTGGGAGGAACAGTGGAGACGGAAGCTGCGACATGGCTGGGGAAGGCTGCAATCCTATCCACACTTTCCTGGGAGTAAGCCCCATGGGACTTACTTCTGAATAGACATGCATAGGATTGGACTCTAAGGTACCTTGCAAGGGTGCCGGAAGATCTTGGGCCAGATTTATATCCTAAAATTTAAACTGTGCTTGAAGCCAGGGCAATTTATGCCAAAAAAATGTAAAACACTCTCATATATAGATATAGCTCATATTGTAGCCTGGGGAAGAGTGGAACTCTAAAAGCTGCAGCATTTGGGTTCAGCTCAATAGAAGTATCACCAGGCTACTTCTGAAATCAACGTGGTTATTGACGTTTCAAACTAGTTTTACATTGCACATTCCAGTCCCTGGAGGTGCCGACTCTCCAGAAGTTTCAAAAGTGGAAACTCCTCTTCAACATAAAGAGGACAAGGTGGCCAAGCCGCCAAAAAGCCTAGCTGGTACCCTCTGGAGCAACCCTTCCCCACCCCATAATAAGCACAAGGGCCATCAATCTCCCCTACTAGTAACCACCATATAATCTAGAGAGGTGGAGTAGCATAGCAAGAGACTGAGCTGCCATTAACTCACCAGGTGGCCTTAGGCAAGCCACTCCCTCTCAGCCTCAGCTTTTCTATCTGCAGTATGGGTATAATCATACTGACCTTACAGGGTAGTTGCAAGGACAATACCAAGGCTCATCATGTGCATGAAATGCTTCATATTCAGAAAGCATATACCGTAAATGTTAAGTATTTGGATTATTATTCATGGACGTTGTAGGACATTATCCGACTATATCAGCCCTTTGGGGAAGGTGGAGATGCTTTAAGCCAGATGAGAGAACTGATATTTAACCATTCCAGAACCAGCAATGGTGCGAGTGTAGGTGTTAGTTATGGTCAGGGCTTTGTGTGCATGTGCTCTGCAGTTTTGCAGGAATTCAGAATGTGGTACTGAGCACAGATATTTCTGAGAATCTCAGCTTTTTTTTCTTTTTTCTTCATTTTTTTAAGACAAGTTTCTAGTCCCCATGGGCATGCAAATATGCTTGAAATGCTAACTGAAACGTCAGAAGTCAGGCAGAGGACCCCAATGGTCCAAAGTTACTTGCCCTTCTCCAAACTAACAAAAGGTTAAAATGGAAGACAGGACGCAAATGTGTCCCTTTCCAAAATGTATATATTTTATAGCTTGCAGAATCCAGCTAATTCTTGGAACAGAGTTTTAACTGTAGCATGGATATTCTCATGGCTGGATATGCTTTCAAAAGAGGTAGAATTTATAGGTTTAAAAGCCATGTAAATTTCTTTCAGGGTGGAAACCCTGCCCCCAACAAGCTACTCCTGCTCCTTAGATGCGGTGTGACGTTTTAATCCCAACCACATGGACAACCACATTCCCTTCCCCCATAGAATCTGGCTTACAAACATTCCAACATCTCCAGCCACCACGCTAATGATGCCAGTTCTTGTCCAATGACTCAGAGTTACAAAGACGAAGCCCAGATGACAAAATACTGTATACAGGTGGGCCCTCATTATTCGTGGGTTCTGCTTCCACGTACCTCAGTATCCGCAGAAGCAGCCTGCGAATAACGGGGTGCTGGAGTCCAGCACTCAATGGCCCCTTGGCCTTTACTCACCACGGGGGCCTCTGAAGGACTGTTCCACGTCACACCAGCCTGGAAAGCTGGAAAGATGCTTCCGCAGGCCTCAGAAAGCCTCTCCGACGCCACCAGAAGTGACTTCTGGTCACACCGGAAGTGACTTCTGGTCACACCGGAAGTGACTTGCAATCACATCAGAGAGGCTTTCTGAGGCCCACAGAAGCCTCTGGAGGGCTTTCCAGGCTGGCACGATGTGGAACGGGCCTCCAGAGGCCCCCGCAGTGAGTAAAGGGGCCATTGGGTGCTGGACCCCAGTACCCGCAGTTCGCATTATCCACAGGGGGCGCCTGGAACAGAAACCCCACGGATATCAAGGGCCCACCACTGTAGTTATCTTCTATCCTTTGGGATGAATGTGGAAAGCATTGACCACCAAGCAATTGGCACAGGGCACTCGCTCTTGGTATGTGTACTTTGAGAACGCCAGGTGAAAAAACACAGTATGTACCTGTGTACCCAGAGGGCACGGCTGTTGTTTCTTTACCCAGAAGGCAAACCCAGATTGGCCTCTGCCAACTACATACAGTACTCTCTTCCTCCTAAGCACAATACACTGCAGCTCTGGTTGCTGTTTGCATTTACAGAAAAGGTGTGGCCAGCCCATCCCCAGGGTGCTGTTGCCAGAGTGCCGTGGAGGAGGCGTCCCTAGAGAAAGGAGCCTGGTGGAGCCCTCCAATGGGCATTCCTCAACAGAAAAACAACTTTGCTTGCCTTGCTAAAAGACATTCCACACCATGGTGGGGCCAAGCTGCCTCTTTCGGTCCTCTAAAGACGAGAGAAGCAGCGAGAAGCAGCTGTCCAGAGTTCATTTCAGCTCAGAAGAACAAGCACCGTGCACTCCAGGAACAAGCACTCCAGGAACCTAGTCCAGCGATTTTCAACCTTTTTCATCTCACGGCAAACTTGACAAGGCGCTCAAATAGTCAAGGCACACCACCAGTTTAAGGAAATATTTTATCCTTAAAAAAAAAATATGAGTACCCTGTTTTAAGATATAGAAATATCAAACCAAATGCATTAGTGCAAGCTTACACGAAATAACACACCCTATCCAAACAACAGCTGACTAAAGAATTACACTGGTTCTGCCCTCCCTCAAACTCCCGCAATGGCCCTACAAATAAATGACCCTCCTCCAAACTCCCGCAGCATACCTGCGGACCATTCGCGGCACACCAACGTTCTGTGGCACAGTGGTTAAAAATCGCTGCCCTAGTCACAAGGGGGCCTGCCCTTCATGGAGGCCTGGGCCCTACGCTTCTGTTCGTTTAAAAAGTCCCTCTTTAGCCCTTTTCCTTATATACAGGAGATAAAGGAAAATATTACAATTGTTCACCCAAGTCCACTATACAGCTAGAGTTAGAACAAGCAAGGATAGGTCCCTGCCCCAAGAGGTTTACAGTGTAAATATGCAGGCAATACCCTACCACCCTAAGTGGGAGGCAAATGTGCTCTTGCCTTCCTGCATTTTGGCCAACAAATGCACTCGAAAAATTGCGAGGCAGCTGAATTCAGGGTTTTGATTTTTTTAAAAAAAGTTAAACTTTGATGTTTTAAAAATTAAGTTTAAAGTGACTTACTGCCCATCCTATCCCCCGTCACGTTATAGCGTGCAGCCGTGCCAACGGAAGCTGTGCTGCATGCTATGAGGGGGGGAGGCAATTGGACAGCCTGCAGGAGGTAAGTAAAAAAAAAATTTACTGACCCCCCAGTAGACTGCCCAGTCACCTATGGACTTCCTCGGACATACACCAGTCATTTGCAGGCTTATGTCCAAGAAGAGAAAAGGGGTGGTTTTGAAAGGGGGAGATAAGATCTGGTGCACACCGGTGCCTCTGAGATCTACCCCTCCCCGCCCCTGCCCTCTTCGATCCTCCCCAAAATTCCCCCTGCCCTCCCCACTTATGACATGCCTCCACCGCCAGCTTACTGGGGCCGGCAGAGGCGTCCAGAGCTGCCGCTGTGCGCACTGCACCATGCCCAGTTGCAGCAGCGGCCTGGGTTTTGTGCTGCTGGAAAATGCACTGTGCTGTCGGAACACGAATTCCAGCAATGCAGGGCAACCATAGGGTTGGGCCCTTAATTTCTCACATGTTCGGATATCTGGATTTAGGTTTGTGCTGTTCGGTAGGCTAATTCCTTCAGTTAACTCCTCCTGGGCCCCATCACCCATTTTGGGCTGTCACTTTCCCCAGGTTGGAAAAAAAGCAACATTTCTGGCTTCAAAGGATTAAAAGTAAAGTCGGTGGGGCAGTATCTTTGCAGATGGAGAAAAATTCCTAGGGTGGGAGAGGTGGCAAGCAAGCAAGCAGAGTAAAGGAGGAGGCTAACAGATTGTGGGCTTTTGCGAGATATTTGCAAGATATTGATCGGCACATTTTTTTCCAAATACAGGTGGGCCCCCATATCCACTGATTCGCTATCCACGGTTTCAGTAATCCACGGATCGTGGGGACCCCCCAGGCTTTTACTTTTTCCCCAGTAAGCTTCGTTTCTTCCTTAAAGAAACAGGAGAAGGCTGCTTATTACAGGCAAGTAGAACGAGACTAAGTACTAGAGAGGCTCTGCAAGGTTAACAGAAACCTTGCAGAGCCTCTCTAGGACTTAGTCTCGTTCTACTTGCCTGCAATGGAGGCTGCTTCTCTGTTTGTTTTAAGGAAGAAACAAAGCTGGGGGGGGGGGGCAAGCATGCCTGCCTGCAGGGGAGGCAGGGTGGGGGGGCCCTCAGGAAACCATGGAGGGGGTGTTCGCTCTTATCCACGGTTTCAAGTATCCACGGAGGGGCCTGGAACATATCCCCAGCTGATATGGGGGCCCACCTGTATAGCAATCCCCCCCCAGCGAGAAATCCTTGTAAATGCACACACACCCCACCCCACCCATCCCCGGTGTGGTGACAGGTACAGGCAAGATGCAGATTTAAGAACATCAGTTTCTCCTCTCTGGCTTGAACCAAAAGGTCCATCGAACCCAGCATCCTGTGCCCCAAATAGGACAGCTTGAGAAGCTCACAAGGATGCCATGAAGGCAGCAGCCCTCCCCTTTTGTTTGTCCACAGCAGCATTGGAGCAGCCCAATTTTTGCAAGTTCTCCTTTCAAGTTCAGTTTCACACACTAAATCATCGGCAAATTAAGATAAATGTTAAGATACCAGGAAACAAAATCTCGCATCAACTCAGGAAATGGTCACGGTGGCTTTCTTGACAAAGCAAGATCACCCATCTTATCACCTCAATGTTTCTTTGCCCCCCTGCTGCAATGGAAAAGATAAGGGGACACCCACGACCACCTGCCCACCCATGGGAACGTCTCTTCGTTTCCAGCCAAACGCCACTATCAGTTTAACGGATAACATTTACTACAAGAGACAGCACATTGTCTCAACAAGCATGGCCTTCACATTCAGTTTAGCTAAGTAAAGCTTGAAATAAGAGAAAAGCCTCTGAGCACAAGAAAAGCGCCACAAAAATCAACAGAGCATTTGTATGCATTTCTATGCGACCTCGGTTCCTACTTGGATGGGAGACGGAAGCTGCTGACGAACCTCCGTGAGAGGGTGGAATGCGGAGGAGTCAGCTAGAGAGAGAACATCTAAGACAACCATCTGAGGGTGAACTGCGGTGAACTGTGAAGCTTGGAAGTGCAAAGCACAAGCCAGAAGGAGGGCTGCACTCGGAAGGGAAAACATCTCGAGCATGGAAGATTCTATACAGGAATAGAACAATACTGTAAAGACCCTTATCAGGTCTAAAGATAGCCTGCCTATGTAAGCCGCCTTGAATAAAACTGATGAGAAATCTGATGATGAGAAAGGCGGGATATAAATACAGAAAATAGAAAAATAATAATAAATATAGCGCTTTTGCGTGTTCAGAACGCTTCACGTGTATTATCTTGTTATAATTCTTACAGCAGCCCTGTGGGTGGGTGTTTTTGTCCCCATATTGCAGCTAGACCCTGTGTGACACAGGAAGCTGGACTAGATGGGCTTTTGGCCTGATCCAGCAGGGCTCTTCTTATGTTCTTATAGACCCTGCATGTCTTGTTGTGTGTGTAGACGGAACGTGCAGGAGGCCCAATCCAGATTGAGACCACCACGGTGGGGGGGGGGCTTTAATAGTTTGCCCTTGTGGTCTTAATCCATACCAGGCCGCTTCCTAAGTACAGGTATCCCCCCCACTTAATGACAGTTCACTTAACGACCCCCGGATATATAACGACGGTCCCATAAAATTATTGTACCTGAAAAATTCCTAGTAGCTGTTATAAATGAACAAATTAGCTAGCTCCATTCTGCAGCTCTCTGCAGTCATTTCATACCTCTCCTGCAGCTAGTTTAGAGCTAGTCAATTACACTACTGTAGTCAATTACCTTTACCACCCCATAATGCCTTGCCCTAAATTCTAACCAATTCTAAAGCTCTGTATTCTTTACTATATATAATATGCGGCTCTCGGAAATATGTTGGCTGAGCTCCTTTTTGCATCACTATTGATATAAACGGGTAAATAAGAAATGTTCAAGCTTTATAACTATTTACCAGGTATAACCTGAGAGTCCACTGGATTAAAACGTAAGTTTAATGTTTATGGTGAGTAAACATATTTAAGAATTTAAATGCTTCTTAAATACGTATTGCACCTCTCAAACATCTCTTACGGCTCTCATAAATCTGAAATTTATCATATGTGTCTCTTGCATTAAGCAAGTTTGGCCACCCCTGCTATATACGCACTATATAGCATTCAACCATTAGGTGGCACTAACAACGACTTCACTTTACAACAGGGATTGAGGAACGTATCCCGTTGTTAAACGGGGGATCGTAATCTATTTACCCTGGGAAATATGCCTCCGTTGGTGCTAATGATGTCTTTGCACATCATTGGCACCAAACTGCACACCAGAGACATTCTTCCTCATTCACAGAGATGCCTGGATTTGTCAGCGCCAACCACATCACGAGGAGCAAAATGAATCATTGACTCTCTCGTCACATCATGACCATTGTACTTGAGGACAAATCCAACCCCAAGAATCGCTGAATTCTGCAACTGAAGCCTATTCTGCTCCTGCCACTTATGGGGAGGGACAAACTGACAACCCCCCCACCTCCTGATCGTGGAAAATCCTGCTCAGCCCCTTCTCTGCCTCCTCCATCCCCTTGCTACTATTTAGAAATAAAGATTTTTTTTATGTCTGTTCACCCAAAAGCTATAACATATACAAAGCAATCACCCTGATAAAGAAAACTTAGATATAACTCTACATAAAAAAGGAAAAAAGAACATCCCTTCTACCGTCTCTATACTTATTAACTAATCTGATAAATCCATATTTATTTATAATAAAGCATTCATTCTTCTATGAAGTTTGCTGCTTATATACAATGCTTGTGGAGATTCAAAATATTCAATAAAAGGCCCCCATTTTGGCATATAATGCAATTGTCTTTTCTCCCATAGAGAAGTGTCTCCATCATTAAAGTATCTTATTCTTGTATCAACTTATCTGAAGGTCCACCTCCACCAATACAAACCTAGATGGACTCTGATCTACATCCCAGGCCCTTCTTTCTGGTCTACCTTTAACACAGACTCATTTGCTGGGTAGCAGAGACAGAACCTTTTCGGTGGTGGCACCGCGCTAATGGAATTTACTATAAAAATGTGCATCAGGCCCCTATCAGGTTACTTTGAAGAAGGGCATAAAATCCTTTTCATTCTGCCTGGATTTTTTTGTGGATTCTTCTAACATTGTTTATCCTGCTGCTTATTATACCGTACATTTGTTTTATGGGTTTTTACCTTTTTATCCTGTATTCGCGTTCTAGGCTTATGTTTTTGCAAATCACTTTGTGAAGATTTGATCTTTAAGAGGTACAGAAACTTATCGATTAATAAATAGATACAATTATCCAAGGGTGGCCTTTTCCCAATATTGAGCCGTCAGCTCATAGATGCAGGATGCTATCGACAGTGAATCTTTTTTGAGTAACAAGAGTCTTCTTCACAAACGTAACCTATTAGTACTGTATTGTCATAAGAGGCTGTAGCTGCTGCTAGGATAATGTATTTATTTATTTGATTTCTATCCCGCTTTCTCCCCCTATAGAGGGGACTCAAAGCAACTTACAATAAAATGCATATAAATATAATATAAAACTTTTAAAACATTAATATAATCTAAAAACATAGCACAACATATAACAAACTATAAAAACAGGAGTAAAAGGAGTAAACGGGGCTGGACTACTAAAATAGTTAGGCTGGGTGGTTAACTCACAGGGCTTGTGTAAAAAGAAATGTTTTCAGGCCCTGCCGGAAGGCCTCCAAGGAGGGAGCGGTTCGTAAGTTTAGACTAGGGAGGGAATTCCATAAGGTCGGTGCCACTGCTGAGAAGGCCCTATTTCTTGCCGCCGCCCCTCTCACCTCTGAAGGCGACGGCACTTTTAGAAGGGCCTTCTCCGATGACCTGAGGGTAACCAATTATTTCCTGACATTGACAGACTGTTAGTCAAATCTTTGCAATAACAGGCATCAAGCAGGTTAAGTGTAAGACTGTCCCTATTTCACCAACTTACTAAACCTGGTTTAAGCAGACATGTTCTATCGAGCGTATACAATATGGCTCAAGACCTCCTAGCACCTGAGGCACAAGGTCAATTGCTGCCCCTCCCTTACCTGGTTATGCACTAGTCTCCCTAGAGATGCCCACTGCAGCCCACTAGTCTCCTCCCTAGACTACAGCCCACTAGTCTCCCTAGAGATGCCCACTGCAGCCCACTAGTCTCCTCCCTAGACTACAGCCCACTAGTCTCCCTAGAGATGCCCACTGCAGCCCACTAGTCTCCTCCCTAGACTACAGCCCACTAGTCTCCCTAGAGATGCCCACTGCAGCCCACTAGTCTCCTCCCTAGACTACAGCCCACTAGTCTCCTCCCCTCCACACTTCCACTCCATCCCCCTCTTCCCTTTCCAATGCAGGAGCAGGAGCAGTGGAGGAGAATGGGTGTACAATGACACCCATTTTGGTGGGCATGCCCTGCCAATCTGCTGCCCGATATCGGGAAATTAAGACGAGAATTTTAGATATTTTTATTTTATTATTAACAGTCTTTATATACTGCTTTTCAACAAAAAGTTCACAAAGTGGTTTACAGACAAAAAAAATCAAATGATTTTTGATTTGCCCGTCTGCTTTACTACTGGGAAGAAGATACAATGGGATTCCAACGTCTGAGAGGTATTGTGCGTGTGGAACGAACTGCGTAGAGACCCTCCCAAGTGTATTTTTATATTGTCCGCTTCATAATGCATCCCGTACAGACCATCTGAGTCTTGCGATAGCTAAGCTACAGGGTCTAGCGGATCAGGAGATATTGCGTTACATCTTATCGACGGAGGAGGGTGATATAATGGGAAGGGCCGCAGCCTTTGTTTGCACAGTTGTGTCCTCCTGAGGACCGGACTATATGAAGTATTAGCCTTAAGATTGTAGCCCGGCGTTTTCTTTCCTTGTTTGCTGTTGGTATTTGTTATATGTATGGTGAGTGCTGTTTGTCTTAACGCCAATAAAGGTTCCTTTAATAAAATAATAATAATAATATTAAATAAATAAATAAATAAATAAATAAAATCTGCTGTCTGAAGCGACCACTTCAGTTGGCCTCAAGGATGGGCCAGACTTGAATATATTATAACATATGCCAATAAAGGTTCCTACTCCTACTCTATTATAACGTGAGATATCAAAGTGCCACACTTTTAAAAATGTCTTTCTAGAGAATCTCTGCTTTCTAAGATTCCACAAGGCTTTGCCTGTACATTTCAGTACCTATTTTCACAGTGCTGAGGACCAGAAACTTGAAGCTTCAAAAGCTCTCAAGATTTTCAGCAGACTGAATTGGGTACACAATATTTACTCCATTTCTGTGCTTGAATAGCACAAGGACGGCACACTTGCAGCAGCACGTTTTCACTCCCTCCCCACAATTTGTCTGACAACAGACAGAAAAATAAAGAAACAGCACAGCTGATAATCAAATAAGTTTTTAAAATCAAAATCCAACAACAGCCAGAGATAATGATATTTGCAGAGTGTGACAATAAACGTTTGAGAGCCACCTACTTGGCTCTGAAACAGCTCGGGAGGGGAAGGGAGAGAAACCTGGGCTGCGTTCAGACCAACAAAGGTTGAAACAATACATGACCCCAGTGGAAAGGGCGGGGGGGGGGGGAATCCCAGACAGCCAAACTTGTACACAGCAGCTAGACAATTCCAATCATCAACAACCTGCCATCCCTTCTGAATCAGCAGTCCCAATCTTTCTAGAGTCTGCCACACAAGCTAAAAAAAAATGCAGAAAAATTGCCTCCTGCTGGGAATCAGATGCATAAGTAAGCGAGAGAGATTACACACATAGGACTTGTCCATCCAAATGAAGAAATATGGGTGCAAAACCAAAAATCTAGGGTCAGAGATAGCAACTACTTGGCCCTGGGCAAAATCTGGTCCTCGAAGCAACACCATCCGGTCCTTCAGTTGCCAACCCCCAGAACAAAAATGAGTGTGTGGATGAACAGCATCTACAGCTGTGGAATTTGGCAATAGGACATCTCAAGGGGTGAAGTGAGGGGGGGGGCATTCACTGCAGCCCGATGTCCTCCCCCATGGATTAAAGTGGCCCACTGGCAAAAGGAGCTGCTGACCAGGATTCTCAGGAGATTCTGCAGGATGTCAAACACCGAAGAAACTTAAGCAGAAACGGCAGCAGGAAGCAAAGCTGCCAAGATGGCTTTTAGCTAATTAAACAAAGGGAGAAGGGGGGGGGGGGAAGTCATGTGAGAATAGACAGATTTAAGACAAAGGTCAATGGTTTTTGAAGAAACCATCTCCGCCCCAACGTTCCAGCTATATCATCATAAGGAGCTTGGCAACAGTGCAGCAACAGTGCCAATGCAGCAGCAACAGTGACCTCTGGCCAAACATCTTGCCCCAGAAAGAAATGTACGGACATAAGAAAAGCCCCGCTGGATCTTGTTTCTTACAGTGGCCACAAGCTGCTTCAGGGATCCCCACAAGCAGGGTGAAGGGAGGCCTACCTCTCCCCTCTCCCCTCCTCATTGCTTCCCTGCAACTGGCATTCAGAAGCAGACTGCCACGGAACCTGGAGGTAGTACATAGCCATCATGACTAGCAGTAGGCTTACCAGATCTCCAACCGGGACAGAGTGCTAGACCTTTAGGAGAAGGAATGTGGGCAAGTGCAGCTTGTTAAACCTTAGAGCACAATCCTAGGCTTCTTAAACCTTAGAGCACAATCCCATTGAACACAATGGGGCTTGCTTCTGAGTAGACATGCTTAGGATTGCGTTCTAAGGGTTTAACAAGCTACACCTGCCCACATTCCTTCTCCTAAAGGTCTAGCACTCTGTCGCAGTTGGAGATCTGGTACGTCTAACTAGTAGCCACTGAGAGACCCGTCCTCCTCCGTGCATTTGTCCAACCTCCTTTTAAAGCCACTCAAGCTAACGGCCATCACCACAAGTAGTGGCAATGAATTCCACAGACTAATGATGCATTGGAAGTTTCTGTTTTTGTCCATCCTAAACATCCCAACAATCCATTTCACGGGATGACTCTATTGTGTGAGAGAGAGAGAAACCTCCCTCTCGCCACACCATGCATAATTTTACAACTTTCACAGCGCAATCCTATCCAACTTACACCACCGGTGTAACCAGCGGAGGAGGGCAGGGCGGGAGGCCTTGGAGAGGAAGGGAGATTTAAATCCCCTTTGAAGGGGATTTGAATTCCCTTTCCATTCTGGGGCCTCCCGTTCTCGCTGCACCGCTGGCTACACTGGTGGTGTAAGTTGGATAGGATTGCACTGTTAATCACGTCAATCCCCCCACATCGCCTTTTTTCCAAGCTAAAATGTTAAATATCCCAGCTTTTCCTTGTGAGGAAGGTGCTCCGATCATTTTGGTTGCCCTCTTTTGCAGCTCTACAGTATCACTCTTGGGGTGCAGTGACCAGAACTATACACAGAATAGTGGACCCACTGCATCCGCGGGTCCCGTATCCATGGATTTCTCAATCCGCGGATCAAGCAAGAGGGGCCTCCGGACGCCACTTCCAGGTCGCACCGGGCCTGCAACACACTCCATTGGCCTCCATGGGCCCCAGGATTTACTGGGTATAAACTCAGAGTCCACTGGATTAAAACTTAAATTTAATGTTCACGGCAAGTAAATATATGCTTCTTAAATATTGTGGCTCTCAAACATCTGATGTTTATTGTATGTGGCTCTTACATTTGGCCACCCCTAGAATATACAGTATTATACTGTAAAAGGTAAAGGTATCCCCTGACAATTAAGTCCAGTGGTGTCCGACTCTAGGGTGTGGTGCTCATCCTCATTTCAAAGCTGAAGAGCCAGCGTTGTCCGAAGACGCCTCCGTGGTCATGTGGCCGGCATGACTCTCCTTGCCGCAGCGCGTAGCATGCAGCTGGAACACGGAGCACTGTTTACCTTCCCACAAGCGGTACCTATTTATCTACTCGCATTAACATGCTTTGGAACTGCTAGGTTGGCAGGAGCTGGCCAAGCAACGAGCGCTCACCCCGTTGCGGGAATCGAACTGCCGACATTTCGATCGACAGCTTATGGTTCAGCGGTTTAACCCGCTGCGCCACCTGCTGGCCTATACTGTATTATACTGTACTATACTGTATATAAAGATTCTCAATATCAATAGTAGCATGGAATCTGTTTTCTTTACAGCTGCTGCACACATTGCGTCAACCATTTTATTGAGCCATCCACCATGACCTCAAGATCTTTCCTGTTTTGTCTCTAACAGCTCAAACCCCACCAGTATATATGCGAGGTTGGGATTTTTTTTATTTTTTATTTTTTTTGCCACAGTGTGCACTGCCTTACACTTAGGAACACTGAACCACATTTTCCATCTGGCTGCTCATTCACCCAGTTCAGAGAGTTCCTTTTGGAGCTCTTCATAATCTGTTTTGGTTTCTATCACCCTGAATAGTTCGGGGTCATCTGCAAACTGGGCCACCTTGTTGTTCACTCCATTTAATCATTTGATTTTGTCTGTAAACGGCTTTGTGTTGAACTTTTTGTTGAAAAGCGGTATATAAATACTGTTGGTGTTGGTGTTATAATAAAAACTCCAGGTGATTTCTGGACAAGTTAGAAAGCAAGTGATCCCAAGGCAGATCCTTGGGGGGGGGACGGGGGGGACCTTACTTCCCTTCACTTTGAAAAATGCCCATTTATTCCTGCTTAGACCAGTCCCCTTATTTCACGACTGCTAAGTTTACTCAACAGCCTCTACCTATCCACATACCTGTTGACACACTCAAAGAATGCTAGAAGGTTAGCGATTCATGACCTTTCCAGAAATCATGCTGATTCTCCTTCAACTTGTCTCGTTCTTCTATGTGCTTAATAATTTTATCTTTAATTATGTAAAGATGTTCAGCTGACGGGCCTGTAATTTCCCAGATCCCTTCTTAAATATTGGTGTTGCGTCAGCTACCTTCCAGTGCTCTGGCACAGAGTCCGATTTAAAGGATAGGTTACATATTTTTGTTTTTGTTGTTGTTCAGTCGTTAAGTCGTGTCCGACCCTTCGTGATCCCATGAACCGTATCCCACCAGGCCTTCCTGTCCTCCACTATCTTCCTGAGTTCGCTCATTTTCATGTTCATTGCATCAATGATGCTGTCTAACCATCTCATCCTTTGCCTTCCCCTTCTCCTTTTGCCTTCAATCTTTCCCAGCATCAGAGTCTTCTCCAGAGAGTCCTCTCTTTGCATTAGGTGGCCAAAATATTTGAGTTTCAGCAAGATCAGCAATTTCACATTTGTGTTTTTTAAAAAACTCTTGGATGGATGCCACCTGGATGAAGCGATTTGTTAATTTTTAATTTGTCAATAATACGCTCTTGTCTAACTGCTTCCCTGGCAAGTTTCCTGCTTTTGATGTATTTAAAGAAGTTGTTACTGGTTTGCCTTGATGTTTTTAGCCATGTGCTCTTCATATTCTTTTTTCACATCCTTTATTGCCGGCTTACATTTCTTTCTCCATAGCTGCTGTTCCTTTTTGTTCTCCTAATTTCAGCAAGACTTCCACGTTCTGAAGGACGCCCTCTTGCTTTTTATAGCTTCCTGGACTCCACGTGTGAGCCATGTTGGACTGGCGATACCTTTCCTACTTAGTGATATACCGGTACATTCTAGTTGAGCTGCTGTTATTGTGGTCTTAGTCTCCATGCTAGGAATTTCTCTCCATTCAGTTTCCATTTTAGTAATAGTTTCTCTCATTTTTGAAAAGTCTCCTCTTTTGAAGTCAAATGTGTCTGTCCTGGACTTTCTTGGAAACTTTCCAACTACATATATGTTGAACGGGAATGCAATCTGGCCAATGCTCCCTTTCAGATAACAACACTTACATCTTGCAATAGGTCCTGGGCACTACTTACGGTACTTAGGACTGTCTAAGGTCACCTCCCCTCTGGTCAGTTTCAAGACAAAATGTTCTAGGGCAGGGCTTCTCAGTGTTGGTCATGACCCACTTGGTGGGTCATGGCCCAAGGCGGAGGTGAGTTGTGAGCTGGGCCCACCCACCCGCCTTGCTTCCATTTGGCTCCAAATTGGAGCCAACAAACGGAAGCAACTGGAACCCACTTCTGGGGCCCACCCCACCTCCTGGTGCTGCTCCCTGGCCTGGGGACAGCCTCCAGAGGCCTCTGCGGGCCTCATAAGGCCTCCAGAAGTGACTCAGAGGTCACTTCCAGTTTTACCGACAAGACTTCCGATCACATAGGGAGGCCTTCCTGAAGCCCACAGAGGTCTCCGGAGGCCATCCCCAGGCCAGAGCGATGAGGGAGCAGCAATCTACCCCCAGAGGACAGAGGTGGGTCGCAACCCCCGCAGGTTTGAGAACCGCTGTTCTAGGGCATAGTCATTTAGTGTCTACAAATTTTCTCTCCTTGTCATGGTCTGAACATGAATTTATCCCATCTGTGTGAGGGTACCTGAAGACACCCATTGCTACCAGGCTTTTCCTTTCAATGCTTCTCTAACTTCTTTGCACAAGTCCAGACCACCTTTGCATTTGATCAGGAGGGCAATAGCATGTCCATGGTAAGTAGATTGTACTATTATAATTTATATTATTATTATTATTATTTATATTATTATTATTATTTATATTTATTAATTTCATTACTGCAGATTTCGTCGTGGGGTGTGTCAAACGTTAATGGGCCCCGGGTGCAAAAGGGCCTAGGTGCTTGGCTTGGAGGCTCCCGGCATCTGCGTATAAACACCTGTGCATTGTGTCCTCTCCCAAGTGTTGTGGGTGCGTGCCTTTTCCCCTGCGGTCTCTTACTCTCTTTGACTGGCTATCCTCCCCTACAGCATGCCCATTTCCAAATGGTACTCTTTCTCCTTCTGAAGGACCTAGGAGTGGCACAGGCAGGCCGCTCCTTGTGAGGACAACTTCCATCAACTCAGACTTTTAAACTGAGTTCATGCTGGCTAACACACAAACCTGCAAAAGTCACCGCTTTCTGGTCAAGAAAGGAATGGGAGAAAGGAATGGGACAGTCGCTCTGCACAACTGCAAAAACTGGGGCACAGAATGCAGCGTTCTAGATCTAGATTCTTTTTTTTTTAAGGAAGCTTTTTCCATATGAGTTCAAAGACAAGTGTAGAACTGAACTGTGTAGGCCAGTGGTTCCCAAACTGGGAGGCGTGGTTTGCAAGGGAGTCGCGGAAACCAGCCAGGGGAGCCGCTGAGTGCCACGGAATCCTCTCGGAAAAAAGTACAATGCCAATTGGCAGGCATCAACATCATGTAATGGGGAGCCATGGCCAATGGTTGCTAATGGTCAAGGGAGCCACAGGTTGAAAAAATTTGGGAAACACTGGTATTGGCAGAAGCTGGGGAGGAGGCCGACCACCAAATACCAGGTTCAGAGAGTGGAGCTGTATAGTTCTTTGCCCCTTCCCACACAGAATAAATCACACAAACTAAAGCCAAGAAAATGCAAACATGTATACCAGGAACAGAATCCAGCTTCTCTTGGCCCCAGTTTCAATTACAAGCACGTACATATGGGCATCACCTTCAGGTCATGTTCTTCAACTGAACTATATCACCCAGCCCCTGCCATGCTGCCTGGATGCTGCTAGATCCTTTTTCTGTGTCCCCGCTGGCATTAATCCCAGGGGAGACTTCAAAGCAGCCCATGCAAGGCAGCACCAGCAGCTGGACTGCCTGGCATTAAAGAAACATAGGTTTGGCCTGGAGAGGCACCAGCTTTCTAGCAGACGTGAAAGTCACACTTCAGAATCCGATAGATGGAAAGAGGGCTCCGGTTTCCTAGTCACCACCACTACCAGGTGTCTTAGGACCATACTTTTGAATACCGGGCAGGATTGGCCCAAGACCTTCTGCCACTTGAGGCTGCATTCCAAATGCTGGTGGCACCCCACCTGCCACTTTCGCCACCCCCCACTCCCTAAATCTGAAAAGGAAAAGAGGAACGTAGCAGAAGTATGGAGGAGAGTGGTGGGCTAGACTAGAGCCATCAGTGATCTGAAAATGAACGTTCTAGCCCATGTTCTCTTCTGCTCCGTTTTCTTCTTCCTTTTCAAATCTAGGGAGTGGGAGGAGTAGCAGCGGAGGCAGGCACCCCCTGCTAATCTGCCACCTGAGGCAACCACCTCAGTCAGTCTCATGGATGGGCCAGAATGGGCACCATGTCTGCAAAGCGGTGACTACAGACTTGCAGTTTTTCCACTCTGCTCTTTAACATACTAGCACAGCAGAAGTTCAACAAATGCACCTTTTGCCATCACAGAAATGCTACCAGCATCTGACGTCAGCATGCCACTATTTTATTTCTTCTGCCAGTGCCAGTTGTGTTGTGCTGGTCCAACTTTATGATTTTTTAAAAGTTGTTTTTATGGTTGAGGTTATTTTACAGTAGAGTCCGTGAGCCACCTTGGATCCTTAAGTAGAAATATGGGAAAGAAATCTTTTAGCAAACAAAAACAGGGAAAGCATCTTCTGCACCTTAATGCTGCTATTTTGAGGCGTACATGCAACACCCCAGACAACGGCTACCTGGGCCGCTCAGCACAGGGGTCTGGTAAGTAATGCTGCTAGTCTTTGGACCACCAGCTACAGACTAGATCAGTGGTTCTCAATCTTTGCTGCCCAGCAACCCACCCACCTGTAGCACGGAGCTTGGCAACCCAGAAGTTTTGGCAGTGACGTGATGACATCACCACCAAAACTTCCGGGTTGCTGACTGTTCGCATATTATTATTTTTAACACGAACAGTCGGCTGCCCGAGCCTCTTCAGCTCGCTCCAGACCTCGTTGCATCACGTTCTCAGCGAACAAAGGTTCAGGTGGCCAGTTGTTCACGACCCACTAAAAATCTGATCACAAGCCACAGTTTGAGAAACATTGGACTACTAGATCGTTTCCCCTCACCACGGAGAATACACGAGTTAGCCATCCCTGTCTAACCTCTTGCCCAAAGAAAAATACATCCTGCATCAAGCCTGGTCCCCACTCAAGTCATACAGTTCAGATCTACAGTTTGTCATACACAGAGAATAAATGCATCACAGAGGTCCCCAGATTAAACACCCAAGCAAGCTGAGCAACACCCACGCACATAAAAATAAAGCCCATCTAGGAGGAACTAAGTGAAAAACTCTTCCTGGTTTTAAAATTAGCAGGTACCGCTCATCCTTTAAAGTTTGCAACATCATGCAAATGGAACTTCAGAGAGACAGAACCTTCTTTTGATTTCCCTTCAAATCAAAGGACAAGAGATTCTTCAAAGGCAGTTTTTGTGGACAGAGTCCATTCACACATTCAGCAATCAGTCATCAAGTGTGGAGAATTCTCACAATGTATGTGCAACAGGAAATTGGCGACAGGAAACAGAATGTATGGTCGGGCTCCACTGAAAAGGAGTGTATTCAAGGCTGCAGCAGTCAGGCACTATCTAAATTCCATCTGTGGCTTAGGTCTAAAAGGGCTCATTCACACATGCTAGCAGCTGTTTGATGCTGCAAGCCATCAAGTGAGAAGCACATACGTGTGAACTAGGCTCAGTGCAAGAGAAGGCATTCAAGGTCTTCCAAGGAAATTTGGAAGTGGAGCAGATCCTAAAAGAAAATATTTGTCACAGTTGGAAGAACCAGCATTCCTTGATAACCAAGAAAGATGCAAAGCTCTTCACAGTCCAACACCTCCTATTTTAAGCCTTAACATTAAGATCTGGAGCCAAGCCCATTGCTCAACTGATGTCTGGGGAAACCCCGCCAGGCTCAAAGCCTCTCCAGAGAGAGAGGAAGTGCCTGGAGCCAAAGGAATTTAACACGTCCAAAGCCTTCAGGAATTGTGTATTATCAGACTATAATACAATCCCCAGAGGTGAATTCCCTCATTCATACACACACGGCCACCTCGCACCAAAGACCACTTCACTGCGTTGCGCTGCTGCAATTCTGGTTTTATTCAAGGTTAGTGCCTGAGTTCAGTTTTCATGGCCAGGCAGGCTCAGTACACAGAGATGTCTGAAGTAGGTAGTTAGAAACAAAGTGCCTCTAAACATGTACAGAGAACTTTCTCCTCACCACTGAGTGAGGACCATTACAGCGCTTCCATACACAGTATCTGGGATTAAGAGTCAGACTTCAAAAAAAGCAGGTAGAATTCACTCAAGATAAGGCATCTTCTTGAGTTGGATATAATTGGGACTATGGTTTCATGAAACAAGAAAATGCAGACAATTTTGGGCAGGGAGAATGGCAGACGTTTGTAAGATTATGACCAATTTGGAGAGGGTGAATAGAAAGAAACTGGTCTCTCGCTCTCTGCCCCACCCCCTGATTTTCAAGTCATCAAAGATTATGATTCTCAGCCCTGGGCTTCTAGCCAAATGAAATGATTTCTGACACAAATTTTATGAAACTTGTGGCCACAAGATGTGGTGATAAAACACAAGTCATCTCACCTAGTGGTTACGGGCTGCACAAAAGTCAAGTTGGATAGGTATCTCAACAGCTATATACTGCATGATAACTCAATGTGGAGCCTCGATGTAGAGAGGCAGTATACCTTAGAAGAGGGAAGTTGCTGGCTTCAAAGACTATTTCTCTCAAACACTTCTTCACACTTCTTCTTGCCTATCTTCACGGGAAAATACGGGACTTCTCCCTCAGCCCCAGAACCTACCTGCCGACGAAGCATCCTCGTGGTCGGAGCTATTGCAGCTCCAGTCGCTGCTTCCTCCTGTCCCGCCGCCTCCTCCTCTGTCGGGGTCGCTGCTGAAACCGGGCGACTCCCTCTCCGGGTCCGGGCGCGGACGCCGCTCGGGACGGCTGCGGGCTGGCGGCTCAGGAGAGCTACAGCCGTCCGGGAGATCCCGATCCCGGTGACGCCTCCAGCGGCGAGGCGGCGGCGGCGGGCGGGCAGGGGAGTCCCCACGGGGCAGGAGCCTGAAGCCCCCCGAGCCCTGGGGGGTGGGTACGAAGCGCTCGCCCTGGCGAGGCCCCGTTGCCGTCTTGTGCGCCCTGAGCGCGTAGGGGCTGGACGGGGCCGGCAGTGGCGGCAGCTCTCCGTCTGCGTGCCGGGCTAGCGCCGCCTCCAGGTAGACCACTTTGAACTTCTCCTCTGCCAGGGCCCGCTGGAGCTGCTGAAGGGTCTGCCGGCACCGGCCCAGCTCCTCCTCCATGGCGGGCACCGAGCCCAGGCACAGCGCCGGCGCCGTTTCTCCAGGGAACTCGCTCCGCCAGTGGCGCTCAAACTCCGCCGCCGCTTCATCCTCCTCGTCCCCCATGGCGGAGAGGGAAATTCCGCTCCGGGAGCCCCCCAAGCAGTCCAGAGGGCGGGGGAACCCTCAGCCTTGCGCTCGTAGAGCAAACTTTCCGGAGGCTGCTTCAGCCCTTGGTAGCTTCCGCTCTCCACACTTCGGTGGGGCGGGGCGGCCCGGGCCGGCCCCTCTCCGAGGCAGCGGGATCCGCCTCTTCTGGTCCTGCAGGCGGGGCTGCCTGCACGCACCAGGGATTCCCAGGGTAGAGTAACAAGCCGACTTTCCGCATCTTTGACTCCGAAAGAAGGCCCGGGTCGGGGAATTCAGTGGGATGTGTGCTCTCTCCTCCTCCTGTAACCGTGTCTAGACTAGGGGACACCGCAGCCTTCCTTGTGAAGCACTCTGCTCAACCGCAGGCGCAGTAGCCTTTGAGAAGATGATAAACCGTTTTATCACCGCACATTTATTTGGGAGTGCATCCCACTGAAGTCTTTTACTCAGGCTTACTCCCGAGTAAACGGACACGGGCGCACCAGCGGCCTTCACGAATCCTGCCCCTGAAGAAGGAGGACAATTACAGAGACTGTTAGATGGAACATGGGCAGCAGGTGGCTATTTGTGTTCTTTTTTAAAATCTTTGTTTGGCGCCTGATCCATACCAATTATTAGACAATTTATTAATTAGTAATTTAAATGAATGAGGTCTGGTTTAAATTGGAGGAACAGAGTGTTCTGGCAATTCCTTCTTCCTAAGTACGGTACAGTAAATGCATCTTTTTTACACAGGGAGACAAGCGCATAAAACTATAGCTCCATCCATAGTAGATAAACCATTTATGATCTAGTACTTAGTCCAAATCCGTGTTATAAAAACATCAAAAGAGCCCTGCTGGATCTGACCAAAGGCTGATCTAGTTGAAATAGACATGAAAGTGATGGCCACCTCCTGTTCTTTGTCCCCAACACCTGGTGTTCAAAGGTGGACTGCCCATGTACATGGAGGCTCTGTGCACAGTTGTTCATGCCCAACAGGTGCTCACAGATCCATCCTCCATTAATCTGTCAAGCTTTCTTAAATCTATCTAAACTGGCTATCATCCCTATACCCGTTCTACAAGTTTAGGTATTTTAGTGGGAAAAGTCACTTCCTTCTGTCAATCCTGAACTCAGAGTCATTAGGTGACCCAGACTTTGAATATTATGAGAGGTGGTGAAATGGTGTTTCTATACCAATCATAGTTTTTTTAAATAAACTTGTATCGTGTTGTCCCTCCAGGGCCAGCCTGCCCATGATGCCAACTGAGACAGCAGGTTGGCAGGACGGAGGGTACCTCCAGAGAGGCGGGTGCCTCTGTCCGCCCATTCGCCTCCACTGTTCCTCCTCCTCCTGCTTGTTGGAATTGAAAGAAAGAGGGAATAGAGTGGAAGAGGAAGTCATTGACACTCTGGCCAACCACTCTCTTCTCCTCCCCTTCTCGCACTTCCTCTTCTGCTCCTGTTCTTCATCTCTTCCTTTTTGAATCCAGGGGGCAGGAGGAGGAGAGGCAGCCTGGCAGGAGTGTGGCTAATGCATCGCCAGCATTTGGCTTGCCACCTCATCTGCGCAGAAGTCTTGGACTGGCCCTGTGTCTTTCTTTAAAGCCAGGGCTGGCCAACCTTTCAACATGAATGCTCCTGAAAAGAGTGGCAGGGCGGGGGGAGCAGTAGCGTGGTGGGTGCTGCTGCCACAAAGATGAGCGGGGATGCCTGAGCGTGGTACACTTTGCATGCCCACGTTTTTTTAAAAGGGGAGGGGGCAGCACCAGACCTGCGTGGCCCTAGGTGCCGGGGTGGCTTGGGTTGGGCCTGGGGGCACCCATCCACATCCTCCCACGTGCTTCTAACTGCTTCTTGTCTTCCCACTCCATGTATTCAGAAAGGAAGAGAGCAGAGCAGAAGAGGAAGTGTGAAGGAGAGGAAAGTTGTCACTGACGCTCTAGCTCACCACTCTTCTCCTCCACACTTCCAAATCCGCTCTGTTCCTCCCTTTTCTATCTTTTTTTTTTTTCCAAATTCAAGGAGCAGGAGGATGAGGAGTGGAGGCAGCACCTGACACTGCTGGGTAAGAGGTGACGACGTTTGTCATGCTGCCTCGTGTGCCAAGAGGTCTTGGGCTAGCCCAGATTTTCTTTCCTCCACTCTATGGATAGCAGCAGTCCTGTGGAGGAGGCGCTGGAGATAAAAAGCTTCCTCTCAGCCTCCTCCAGGCAAAGACCAGGTTACAGTTTGGCACCTGTCTCTGTTCTTTCCCACCATAGTTAGCAGCAGTGCTTGAAACTGGCTGGCCTTCCCTGCCAAACACAATAGAGTCCAAACACCTGGATGCTTGGCCGAGTTATCCCACCTTCACCTGGCACAACAGAGCAGCTGCCACTTGCTGGGGGTGGAGGGAGGGGACGCGTATCTGCATTCTGCACATTGTTCCCCATCCACCGCATTTTACAGCTTAATACCATTCCTCACCCTCTAATATCCAACTTCTCCAGAGCCCATGAGCCAGACGTTAAATGCTCCCGTCACGTTTTATGTGACGCTCAGCAGCTTCATTGAAACAAATCAGCTAATTAAAAAATGCCATTTAGGAAATGTCTTGTTGGCTTTTCTTTAGAGGGGGAGGAACTTGCCACACCAGAGGCATGGCCCCCTTGGAAGAGGAAGCCAGTGCCAATTGAGCAGTGGTTTAGGTGTGCACACGCACGCGCGCACACACACACACCAGTGCAATTGTCGATCAAAGAAAATTGCTCTCCTTGGAGTTGGAGGCAACCAACTACTGGGGGGGGGGGTGCGCATGATAAACAAGCTGTCATTGACGACGGCTAAGTGCTTTCCTGGATCCCCTCCCAGTGCTGATGGAGCAAGATTCTGCTCAGCCATATGCATTAAAGTCGGTGGCGGCTCCCTTGGGATCCCCTTTGCCACCCAGACCCTCCACCAATAATATGTCTCCAAACATTGCCAGCCATAGATACCCACAGCCACAGAATAATCACACACACACACACACACGCCATTGGCTCCCCTTCCCTGAATGGCAAGTCAGGCCTTTGGATACACACACACACGCACGCACGCACGCACGCACGCACGCACGCATCATTGGCTCCCCTTCCCTGAATGGCAAGTCAGGCCTTTGGATACTCAATTTCCTTTGAAGGATAGAGTGCTTGAGTTTCTTTCTATTTTATCCTTATATTTGCTCAGTGTTGTCACCTTTTAAGCCTTCCTGCAAGGTATTGGCTGAACTGCTGTGAAGTCACAGAAAGTTGTACAAATGTTCCATCTGCTCAAGGAGGTAAAGATCAGCCACAGAATGTTGATCAGCTGCTGCACGAGTTCTCTGAGCATAAGGCCAGTCAGGATGTGGTCAAAACGTCACAGGTGGTTTAGGGACAGCTGATGCTGCGTAGAGGTAAGATGGAAGATGGCGCTAAAATTAGCCCCATCATGGCATTTGGCGACAGGCTGCCCACACTGCCTCGCCTTCTACGTATACCAGCCACGGCAGGTGCCTGAATGAGTGTTTGAGCCCACCCATGCTGGGCATTTTTGTGATGACCTTCAGCCCCCACTCTTGTGGTTTGCCACTCCCCTATATGGACAACAAGGCGGCTGTGTACACACAAAGGCAGCCATTGAGTGCAGGAATGAGTGTGCTTGGCTTGTTCCAATTGCAAAAAAATGCCCATGCTTTCTGTCCCGGTAACTCCAAGGCAGCGGACAACCTTTTCAGTTAAAGCCTATATATTTTTGTTTAAAATCCAGTAAAATGGTATAGAAGCAACATCACACATTTTAAATGTCAGGAAATGTTCAGGAAATTGGGAGCAAAACCAACGGACTCACTCTGGGCAGTTCCAAGCATGCTCCTTGCAGCAGGGCCGGCTTTAAGCCAATTGGACTAATAATTGCTCCCAATTGGGTCCTGCGCCTAAGGGGGCCCTCTGCTGGGGTGATTTTGCAACTACTTACTTTTCAAAGGTAATATAATAATATATGAAAACAAACGTTTTGTTTGTTTACTTGTAGGCTTACATGTATGCAATTTTTATATCAACATGTGCTTAGATCCATTTGGTCCATTAACTCACATGCACTTTTAAGCGCACATTTTGATTGCTTTCCATTCTACCATAGAGATATAAAGTCCATAATAAATTTTATTTATCTCTCTAAGACTCGGCAGGCCTTGGCTGTGAACCTGGGCCAACAACAACAAAAAAAGTTCCCAATTGGGCCCGGCAGCTCCTAAGGCCAGCTCTTCCTTGCAACACCAGCAAGTCATTGCTTTTCTGTTTGCAGTCATGTGACAATGAAGTGCAGGGAAAATGCAAGTGGACAGTGGATAGATGCAGAGGCATCGCTGAAGGGGGGGGCAGTACCGTAAGTTCCGCACCGTACCACTCCCCGTTTACTCCCCGGTACGAGGTGGCCCCGCCCCCTCACCATCGGAGTCATTCCAGGCAGCGAAGGCAACAGGCAGGGAGTGTCCTGCCCGTTGCCTTTGCCGCAGCGGCCGCACGGAATGGCTCCAACGGCGAGGGGGCGGGCCCACCTTGTACCATGGAGTAAACGGGGTGTGGTATGGTGCGGAACGTACGGTACTGCCCCCCCCTCCAGCGATGCCTCTGGATGGATGATGAAATTGTTGTGTAAAACCGCTGTAAAGAGTGACTGAACAAGGTGTGACAATCCCCAGGGTTTGCCCAACACCTCCGAGCATCAGAGGTGGCACACCAAATGTTGCCCTGCACTACCTGTTTGATGTGCTCCTCTTGCTTCCTGGATTGGAAAAGGAAGAGACAGAGCAGAAGAGGAAGTGTGGTGGCAAGACAAGGAGACTGGTGGGCTAGAGCGTCTCAGCACTCTCCTCCACACTTCCTCTTTCCCTCCATTCCCCTCCTCCTTTTCCAGTCCAGGGAGTGGGGGGAGGAGGATGACCAGTGGAGGCGAGAGGGTGGAATGTTACCTCTCTCCCAAACCAGGGCTGGCCCATGAGGGTTAATCCAGGGAATGGGAGGAGGTGGAAGCAGTGGTCAATGCGCCACCAGGTGGGGGGGAGGTGTCCGCGTTTGACATGGCAAGGTGCTGGAGAAGCGGCAGCATTTGGCATGCCTCGGATGCTGGGAGGTCCTGGACCGGTCCTGCTGAAGGAACATTGATGCGGTCGCCGTGCTGTTGCTAAGCAGGGTCAGCCCCACCTGTGCTGCTTTCAGTTCTGCAGTGGGAGAACGGTCATTCCTTGCACTTAATTGCTCCCCAAAGCATTCATTTTCAGGGTAGAGAATGCATTAATGACATTTATGCATCCCTATATATAAATGTCATTAATGCATTCTCTACCCTAAAAATGAATGCTTTGGGGAGCAATTAAGTGCAAGGAATGACCCTCCCTACTATAGGAAGGTAGAGTGCCTATCTCATTTCACCTGACCTCTGCCTTTCCCCCAGCAGAGGGGGCTAAAACACAGTGCAACCTCCCTTCTATATCCTTTGAGCCCACCAATTCTCTAGCCACCAAATCAAAGAGAGACTAAGTGGATGGTACATTCCCCCCCCCCCCAATAACTGCATGTAGATGGGTCGTGCCATTGCCAAACTAGGGGAGAGGCAGAAATTTGACAAGAGCAGCTTTGTTCTGCATGGAGATGCAGCAAGCAGAGGAGGAGGATGGGTGGTAGTTGATGATGGGTCTCACCTGCAGCCATCAAAGGCACAAGAGCCCTACCAGATAACGCTCCACCCTGTGAATTACTACCTGGCTGTGCCCCAGGATCAGGCTACAGATTCTCCTTGGAGGCAGAGAAGGAGAGAAGCCAGAGGAACCAAGCAGAATTTACAAACCACAGCGTGTTTTGACAATTGCTTAACGTTTCCCTTGCCACAAGCATGCAGGAGTTTCTCCACCTTGTGAATCTTCCTCTGTCCAGCAAAGTTTTTGCTTCCATTGCTCATTAAGTCAACAGCAAACTCAGTACAGGGCCTGGCCCCGTGTGTGGTGCCTTTTCTTCTAGGTGCAAGAAATTCCATCTAGGATGAGATACAAATTCACTCCACACTCCTGCAGTTGGTACACAATGGTGAGAATATTGGGACTACGTTTTGTTTATTTAAAGACATATCTGTGGAGAAATAAACAATTCACTGAATGGAGCCTCCATGTTTAGAGACAGTCTACCTCAGAGTACTAGTCTGCCAACAGAGGATGTATATCACCATCATGCCCAGCTTATGATACTTTCCAGAAGTATCTGAGCTTTCCAGAAGGCTACTGTTCAAAATGGGGCGTGGTCCCAGATGGACTTTGATCTCATCTAGTAAACCTTACACAGTGTCTGGCTCATTGATGCGACTTGGGTCCGACTCGAGTCCGAGTCAATAGACTCCAGTCTACATCACTGCTTTTGAGGAGTTTTATACAGAAACTGTGCAGAACAAGTGTGGCTCAGTAACAAGTGTGGCTTTCGGTGGAAAGTCTACTCGAGGAAGGGGACGCTCGTCCCCTTCCCTGAGTGTAACAGTGGCTGGGGCCGATAGGCCTCCTCGGAATTCCGCCAGCTATTTTGCTGGCGGAAGTCGGAGGCGGCTGTGTAACGGCCCAGCCACCCTCTGGAGCCCGGTGGAGACCGGGATATGGTGGACGCCATGTCCCCGCCCCCGCCCAGGACGGCTGGCCCTATGGCCGCCCTCCCAGCTCCACCGTCCCTCCCCCCCCATCCGCCGACTGACCAGGTCATCCGCCAGATCCACACTTACCTAGGTCTGGCGGTGGCCCGAGTCCTCGGCTGGCGGAGCAGGGCAGACTGGCCTTGCGCCGGCCTGGCCTGCTCTAAAGTAGTCGGCAAACATGCTTTACGGCACGTTTGTGACTACTCCAGACTCTTCCAGGTGGCGGGTCGCTAGGTCTGCCGCCTGGAAGTTAAGTTGGATTGCGCCCTTAGTAATGCATTACTTTCATTGGATTGGGGCCTATATGATTTGATAGGACTCCTCTAGAGTCAGCCTGGAACTCCGAGCTCAGTGGTGAACAAAAACACAACGTTCTCAGCCTTGTGACTGATAAGATTTATAGCGTGGTGAGAAATAATCCCTCTTCTTTCATCGGCTGTCAGGGCACTAGACCCGCCACACATTTCTGGCTTCATGGGCTCGTAAATCTTGCCCGGGAGGAATGTGATAAATCAAAAGGGGTTTGGGGGCATAAGGGAGGATTTTCTCATCCTAGCTCTGCTCCTGGTGTCTCCAAAAGGTGGGTAACAAGGAGGAAGCAAATGGGGCAAAGCTTGCAGGAGAGAAGGGTTATATCTGACAATCTAAAATAGACACTTCCAAGGAGAGGAGTAGAGGGGCCGCTCATTTCCCTTGGCCTTGCTCTTAGGTCTTCAACAGCTGCTACAGAAATGTGACAGGTGATGCTTTTCCTGGCATGGAGCGGAAGAAGTGCTGAGAAAAGTTTCACCTGCTCAATTGTTCCATGTTTATTAAAAGCACAGGCACATGGTCAGTAAAGACAGTTGGCAACTTCAATCAGACCATTTCCCATCCAGACCAGTGTTCTTCTCCAGCAGCAGCTATCCTCCATTTGGGTGCCCAGAAGCAGAATGTTAATAGCCATTTGCTATCCTATCCATCTCTGCCCCCAAAACATCTCTGATTGGTGGTGAACACGGAGGCTTTATTTCTATCATGGTCATATGGCTCATAGCTCTTGATAGACCCTAACCCTTTTAAAAGCTCCCTAAGCTAGCAGCCAGTTCTCTCCTGCTTGACTCCCTTGGATCCCTGCCCCAAGGGGCATACAATCCTAGATTTTGACGAAAGGGAAATGACAGTGGAAGGGAGGGGAGTGGTAGCAGGATAAACAGGGAAGCAATGTGTGATTATTTCAGTTACACATGCAGTAGGGTGTGGAGTCTAGAGGGTTGTGCCAAAACTTTAATGGAAAAAGTGGGTTTTAAGGAGAGATTTGAAGGAAGAAACAGTCATCATGTAGGAGTTTTTGGGAGGCAGTTTGCAGCAAGAGAGAAACTTATGTTGTATATTTTATATACCATGTTTCGACTGTATAGTATTATTAGGTAAAGGTAAAGGTGACCCCTGACAATTAAGTCCAGTCGTGTCCAACTCTAGGGGGTGGTGCTCATCCCCATATCAAAGCCGAAGAGCCAGCGTTGTCCGAAGATGCCTCCGTGGTCATGTGGCCGGCATGACTCTCCTTGCCGCAGCGCGTAGCATGCAGCTGGAACACGGAGCACTGGTACCTATTTATCTACTCGCATTAACATGCTTTGGAACTGCTAGGTTGGCAGGAGCTGGCCAAGCAACAAGAGCTCACCCCATCGTGGATTCGAACTGCTGATCTTTCGATCGACAGCTCATGGTTCAGCGGTTTAACCCACTGTGCCACCCGCTGGCGTATATATAAAATAGTATTATTATTATTACAGTATTATTACTGTAGTGTTATTCCTTTCCTTGTGCTGTTAGCCCTCTTCCTGTGACCAAAGCAGGAGACTTGAAGGAGAAGAAAAAAATAAATCTCTCTTTAATTGAACAGAGCTTCAACCCTCCCTTCCTACTGTCTAGGTTCAGGTTCTTGGAACTGACTGTACTACTACGACAACGACTAATGTTTGTATTTATATACTGCTTTCCAACAAAAAAAAATTGAACTGTACACTGAGTTAGGTAATCTTTCCAAGGTTTATTGCACAGTAGCTTAGCAAAGACAGCAGTTTATCAAAAAGGTTCAATGTAACCAGTAGGGTGGACAGGTTAGCGCGCAATGTGTCTTCGTACTTTATGCCTCTCTATAAGTGTTCGCCTTATCTCTAGCCCCTCTTTTCTATACCCCCTCTGAGCATGGATCAAGTTCAAGAGATGTCTACCCAACTTCTGTTTTTCTCTGTGTCTGCCTGGCAGTGTCTCTTTTTAGCACTGTGGTTTTGACATCCATCTTGTCAGCTTAGCTGGTGCTCCACATTTGCGATTTTTATGCTGATTACAAACTTTTCTCACAACCTTTACCCTACAGGCTTCCAAGCTCCCTGCTGGTGTTTCAATGCTCACTGGAGACTTTTTCTATTCCAATCTGCTTATGGCATGACCAGTTTCTGAAATTGTGTCCTCCTGGCTTTATCATCATGTTATTTTGCCTCCTGCTTTGGCTTAGGCTTTCTGATGTTTTTAAGCTTATTAAATCATGCTCTTAAATATTGTCTTAGCCTGTGTAACTAAATGGGCGGCTGCTGTATCCTAAGCCCAATGCGGGCTGCTGGAGAGCACTTTGGGAGAAGGAGACGTTTGTCCCCTTCCCTGGCTGTAGGCGAGCTCGGGCCCTATGGGCCTCCTCGGATGCACACCAAGTCTGAATAGGCTTACCAGAGTCCCGGTACTCGCGGGACATTCCCGGTTTGATGGTTGCCATCCCGGTCGGGCGGCCGCCATCCAGGTGTTGTGCACTGTGCGACGCTCGCGCAGGCGTGTGAGGAGCCCTGGCTGGGCGGAACGCACCAGCCAGGCTCAGAAGAGTTGCAGCCTGCCACGATGCAGCTGGCGGGTCAGAAAACTCCCAGGTTGCCTGGATGCAAGGGGATGAAGACACTGCAGCAGCAGCAGCGGCGGCGGCAGCAGGAAGGACAGCACAAACAGCGCGAAGGACGACGCTAGGAGCGGTTTGAAAAAGACAAGTGGCGGCGGCAAAATGGCAGTTTTCAGGGCCATAAATAAATAAATAAATAAAATCGCAGGTCCAGGTAGGTGGTGGAGTAAGCGGCCTACCAAGGGGCAAGTAAAAAAACTTAAAGCACTTTTGTTTTGTACGTACCTCTTGTTGACTTTCTGGTCACCTGCTCACCATAGCATGCGGCTCATATTCTGTTGCATGCTGTAGCGTGGCAGGGAATAGGAAGGGCTGATAGACACATTCAGAGGAGAATAGGTCTATCAGTGGCTATTAGTCATTATGCCTCCATGTTCAGAAGCAGTCTACCCCTGAATGCTGGTTGTTGAGAACCAACAGGAGAAGAGATTCATTTGCCTACAAATCCCACTTCTGGACTTTCCAGAGGCATCAGGTTGGCCACTGGGAGAAACAGGATGTTGGACTACCAAATGGCCCGTATGTTCAGGTGGAATTTGCTCATTCCAGCCCACAAATCTGTTCAAGGTAATAAGCACCTTGTCGACTCCTCTAGAAAACAACAGGCTTTTAAATCACCAACCCCTTCCTCTGCATCTAGCAAACTATTAATTTAGATTCCCCCCCCATCCCCGAAATTGGCTGCTCTCTCTTGGCATGGTGAGATTCCAGCCTCAACGAAAGACTGTGCAGGTGAGTACCGGAAAATATGTGCCAGGCCCACCTCCCTTTGAAGTCTCCCTCCCCAACCTCCTCTTTCCCTCAGGCCCCCGCTGTTGATTTATTGAATGCAGGCACCGAAATTAGCCGTGGCTTCAAAAGGCCGAAAGAAGAGACAAATACGGCAGCTAGTAATTGCTGCTGTTGATTGGACACAAATCGGAGATGAGCCGATAAGGGCCATGGAAACCAAGAGAGAGCCTCAATCTTGGGGTTTGGCCCGGCCCCAGGATGGAGCCCCCGCGATTTGTCAAGGTAGCCTCTAAAATCCCCTATCATTCACAACTGACTTACATTTAGGTATCTCTTTGCACGTTTCCTTTCTGGAAAACACTTGCATGTAAGAAAAAACCCCAACCCAAGAAACATGTATGGAGATGGTTAGCATTAGCATGCAGGAACTGAATCACTGCATCAGACCACAGGTTCACCTAGTTTTCAACAGTAGCCAGCCAGATACTTCTGGCTGGGAAGCCCATCAGCTGGCCATGAAGGCAACAACCCTTCTTTACTGTTTGCTTTCCAACAACTGGGCATACTGCCCCTGAACATGGAGGGTTCATAGCTATTATCACTAATAAGTGTGGCTAGACCTCACCTTCTCCATGAACAAGCATTCCTTTTCAAAAGCCATCTAAGCCAGTGGCCACCCCCCACATCTTGTGGTGGTGAGTTCTATAAGTTAACTACAAATGTGTGGTTAACTTATGGAACTCATCCCCACATCTTGTGGTGGCGAGTGTTTTGAAATGGCAACTCATGTGTATGTATGTATGTATGTATGTATGTATGTATGTATGTATGTATGTATGTATGTATGTATGTATTCCAGAGTGATATGTTTGAAGATTTCCATGAATTTTGCTGCCGCAATCATACTGTCAGGTATGGAGAAGGTTAGAAATTGATGTACAGGTATGTAATTTGTCTAATCAATTAGATAGAAGGAAGCTATGTGTAGTCGCTGCTCTGCCCAAACGACACCCAGTCTGCTGGGAATGTCAGACCAAGAGACTTAGCAATAGTAGCTAGCCCAGACAACTCTCTGCCCTGGGGTACTTGTCCCACATATCCAAAGGGACAGGAAGGCCTCTGCTAAGAGACAGCATGTGGGTCTTTTATCACCTGTCCAAATCTGTCTTGGGACTTTCTTCCTTCCTGCTCCTTGGGCGGAGGGCGTGGCTGGGACCCTTGAGCAAATTCCTCCACCTTACAGCTTAGCAGAGTTGGGGAGGGGGGACACACGACAACTGCATACTCCTTCCCTTTTTACAGAAAATGATCAGGTTGGGGGAGACAGGAAACCAGCCAGGGGAGCAGCAGAGTGCCACGGAATCCTTTTGGAAAACAGTGCAATGCCAATTGGCAGGCATCAACATCATGTAATGGGGAGCCGCAGCCAATGGCCTCCACTGGTGTCGCGCTAGGTGGGGTGGAGCTCTATGTTCCGCTGCGCTCCGACCCACTGTTACACTCCCGTACGAGACAGCCCCTCCCCCTCGCCTTTGGAGCCTTTCAGGGCAGCGAAAGCAACGCTGCGCGTTGCTTTCGCTGCCCTGAAAGGCTCCGAAGGCGAGGGGGCGGGGCTGCCTCGTACGGGAGTGTAACGGTGGGTCGGAGCGCAGTGGAACTTAGAGCTCCGCCCCACCTAGAGCGAGGCCAGTGGAGGCCTCCAATGGTCAAGGGAGCTGCAGGTCAAAAATGTTTGGGAAACACTGCTCTAAACCCTCACAAACATACATGGAACCCCCTCTTCCTTGTGTTGGAGAGGCTGTGGAGAATTGGGATTGTGGTTCCACTTGTGGTGGTTATACTTGATTGGGCACAAATCTTTGTAGAAATTTCTGCCATTTTTGGAGCTCAAATCAATCCCAGATCCTTGTCTAGGATTTTGGTGTGATTGTCTAGCCTTGCTTGGTGCTACCATAAGGGTAGGTGGAGGACAAGGCAGGTGCAGCATGTAGCGACAGGCTCTTACCTCCTTGCTCCCTGCTTCACCCTTTTAACTGGGTAAACTGGGAATTAACTGTGAAAAGATAGTTCTCATTGCCATCACTTGAAGCTTGAGAGCCCAGACAGAAGGAGGCCACCTTGAGAAAACCTGCCTCCCAGGTTAACAGGGAGCTGCCAGATCTGAGAAGTCCCCTTAAAATCTAAAGTGGATGTGGATGGTCTGGGAGATGTTGCAACCTGCTCCCTCCTGAGTGAACTGAGACCAGGAAGGTGGTAAAATGGAAAAACGACAAGGAGTTTAGGCTAGAAAAATTATCAAACGATGGAGAGAGAAATGCAAGGCTAAAAAAAGGACACAGGTCAACTAACAAAAGAATAAGAAAAGGGGCAGCTGAGGATGGCAAGCATGTTAAGATGCAAGCAGCAAATCAAACAGGAGGATGGCAGGAGGTGTGATCTGGAGGTTGAGCTGTCGCCTTTCCTGAAAATGCTAAGCAGGATCAGCTTGGGTCTCACCTTGGATGGGTGACCGGAATCTCCGTGGAGGAGTGTGGAGGAGTCAGCTGGCAAGGAACGGATAGCACCCTGAGAACCAGTCTAAAGGCCGACACACACCGTATGAATTCCGGCGCGGAGGTGAGCGAGCGAGCGAGGTTGGCTGGTCTCCGCGCTCTGAACTTGTCTGTAGGAGTGTCTTCCTGCAAATAGGTAAAAGTAAAGGTATCCCCTGACAATTAAGTCCAGTCGTGTCTAACTCTAGGGTGTGGTGCTCATCCCCATTTCAAAGCCAAAGAGCCAGCGTTGTCCGAAGACACCTCCATGGCCATGTGGCCGGCATGACTCTCCTTGCCGCAGCGCGTAGCATGCGGCTGGAACACGGAGCGCTGTTTACCTTCCCGCAAGCGGTACCTATTTATCTACTTGCATTGACATGCTTTGGAACTGCTAGGTTGGCAGGAGCTGGCCAAGCAACGAGCACTCACCCCGTCGCGGGAATCGAACTGCCGACCTTTCGATCGACAGCTTATAGTTCAGCGGTTTAACCCGCTGCGCCACCCGCTGGCCTGCAAATAGTCCCTCCTTTTGTCCCGCCTTCTTAGAAAGCGCAGCGGTGATTGGTTAAGCACAAGTGCGGTCTGATACACGAGAGAAGAGAGAGGGGCAGGAAGGAGAGAAAACTTACAAAACAGTTTTTGCCGGGAGTAGAATTCATCTTGCTAACTTTTGTGAGAAGGAAAAATGGATCCAAGAGAAATCGGAGACTCAAGTGAGTTCCGATTGAGTGACAACCCCTTTCATCCCGCCCTCTCATCTGATTGGCTGAGTGCAGTAGCTCTGGGAAGCAGCCCCCTCAAACATGGCCAGAATCATTTTCGTTCGTGCCGGAATTTGGGAGAGCGCAGCTGCTCTGCTCGCTTCCGCAATGGTAACCAGACACCTCCGCACAGCTCGACAAAGCTCCTCGGGCGTCTGGGACGCGTCAGAATTCATGCGGTGTGTGTCGGGCTTGAGGCGTGATTTGCAACTGCCTGTGGAAGCTTGGAAAGTGCAAGAGCTGTGCAGCCAGGATGGTGATTGCACTGTGAATGGAAACGTCTGGAGAAATGGAGGGCTCTGTGAGTTTCTCTTGTAGAATAACACGTGTAAAAACCCCATTTGAAGAAATGGGGCTTATGGTCAGCAGCCTGCCTATGTGAATCACCTTGAGTCTATGAGAAAGGTGGTATCTAAACACAACCAGATGTGACTTCTCAGCCTGCTTACTCACACTGTTCCAGGTTCTTGGTCCTTTCCATTCCTTACGTCCACTTTTTAGCAGGATGGGCAGGTGAGCTCCTGTGAAGCATCAGATGCTCCCTGGGCAAATGCACAAAGTGGGGTATATGATCCATGTTTTGTAACTTGTGGACATGAACCCTGTTTACTTGTGAGATTGGGGATACTAAGGGAGTCAAATGAGCCCCTTGAACTCCCTGCTCCTGTAAGGCTGGTGACGTCTCAAAGTCCAGTTCTTTTTTAACAGTTAGTTGGGAAGAAAGAGAAAATCAGCAGCAATGAAGGAACAATGGCAACTACATCTGAGTGATTCAGCAGCCCCTTTGGAATGCTGTGACATCACAGAAACCTCCGAGGTGACAGAAACATCCAAAAGGGGGGGGGGGTTTCCCTACAAAAAACAGAGGAAAATCAAGAATTTTCACTACAAGTGCAACAACAAACAACCGATTACAGAGACCTGCTCAGTTATTGCTTTCTTGCAGCCATGATGGACATTTTTCTCATTCATGACATTGTCTACAATGCCAACTATTCAACAATGGTCCCAGAGACTATGGAAACTTGCATGAATTGACAAATTAATACCACCACTTAGAGCTTCTTGAGGGGTTATAAAAAAGACAATTTCTTTGATCGGTGGTTTCCACAACTTGACCATATGTCACGTCATGGAGGATCATCTTACATTTTGGAAGGATGTTTTGGTATAGTAAAGTAACAGATATTGATTTTTTTTCCCCTGTGGTCTTGTATTTGCTTTCCTAAAGGAAGTACAGGTTGAGTATCCCTTATCTGGACTGCTTGGGACGTGAAGTTGTCTGGATATCGGATTTGTCTGGATTTTGGAATATTTGCATAACTATAATGAGATATCTTAGGGATGTGACCCAAGTCTAAACACGAAATTCATTTATGTCTCATATACACCTTATACACATAGCCTGAAGGTAATTTTATATAATGTTTTTAATAACTTTGTGCCCCAGCATGCCTTGTGTGCTATGCCAGCCAGGTGCTGGAAAAAGTTTTTTTTTTTTTTAGTCATAGCCCCAAAAATGTCTAGATTTCGGATGTCCGGATAAGGGGTAATCAACCTGTACATCGGTGTCTCTTGTTTTCTCCATGCTATTTCTTATCTTTATAACTTTCTCTGCAACTGTAAATATGAATTATTTTTAAAAGAAATTTACAAAAAGAGGCTCTTGTTGCTCCTAGTTTTGTTTTTAATGGTTTTTGCTGATGCTTCTTTACTGTTTAATAGACTTTTTGGACTGCTCTCTATTTTTTTTTTTGGCATGCTAATATTGTTTTATTTGTTTAGTTATTGGAGCAGTGTCATGTTGATCATTTTTTAAATGTTAAGTTGGGATAGATTTTTTTTTCAGATAAATATAACATTACAAATGGGGTGGAGAGAACGGAAAGATTTTTTTCTCACACAGTCATATACTACATACCTTGGAATCATTGAAGGCAATAATTTGGCTGTAGACTCAGAGCAGACCTGAGAAAATACTTCTTTGTACAATACAGAATTACACTGTGGAATTCACTGCCATGAAACCAGTTTGACAACCACTATGGTGAAAAAATGGTATGCAATTACCCTACTGAGAATAACTAAAATGAATATTTTCAAATAAAAATGAGGTGATTGTCACTAGCTTAGATGACTTAAAAAAACAGTTAGGCAAATCGCAGAGGATGGCTAAATAGAGACTCCATATACAGATGCATTCTATCTTGTGAGTACTGATGTTGGGAATGACCCATAGGAAACAGCTGTCCCCATCGTGTCCTGCTTGTGAGCTTCCAAGGGCATCCTCCAACTACTGCCCATTTTGGAGATTGTAAAAGGAAGAGGGGGGGGAGGAGGCAGGATCAGCAGCACGTGTGTGTAGCTGAATCCCATCCATCCCTCTCCTTTCCACCACCGTTATATTCCTTTGTTCTGCACCAGCAAAATAGCTGGTGCAGGATCAAGGAGACCCATAAGACGCTTTCCCCAAGGCAAGGGAACAAAAGCAATTGTTGGTGCGGGGATGGGATGGGTGGGCAGGGGGAGGGGTGGAACAGGGTGGGGATGGGGAGGAAAGGGGTGGAGACTGGGAACAAGGAAGGAGGGGTGTGTGTACCGGCTCCATAGCTGCTGCTGCCGACATCCTATCCCTCCTTTCCGGCCTTGATCCGCTTTCCCAGGTCCACTAGGACTTGCACCAGCTAAATCGCTGGTGCAGGTCCAAGTAATCCCATTTGGGCAGTGGAGGCTTACCCCCAGGCAAGGGAACAAATGTTTCATCTCCTTCACTGGCTGTCTACTCAGTTCAAAGTACATATTGGTTTTGGCCCTAAAACGTTTCTGGAGGACTGACCTTATGCACCTGCCCATGCACTGAGGTCAACAGCCGAGACCCTGACTCATGTCCCCAACCCCACCGTCAGAAGGTCAGTAGGCGCGGATCCAGTAGATGGCTTTTTTTTTTCAGCCACGGCACTTGGAGTGTGGGATGCCCGCCCAAAGGAGACCCACCTGGTGCCCTCGCTTGTTGCTTTTCAGTGAGCTGCAAAAGCGTACCTGTTTCAGTCGGCATTTGGCTCTGAATGAGTTGCCTGGTGTGCTGCAGCGTTTAGAGCATAGGTAAACAAGGAGGCCTGTAAGAAGTCCTTATAAAAGGAAGTGTCGTATAGGTAGTAGACCTGTCACATGCTGGTTCTTTTGCTTTCTCCATCTGGGTGAGTCCCCAGTATCAGGAACTCCCCCACCCCCACCCAGCACAGTGTAGGAGGGAAATTAATTGGAGAGGAGGATAGGATGAGAAGAGGCAGGCTGTGGCGCTCCACACATAAGTACAGCGGAGGAAAGGTTTGGCATGCCGTCTCTGCTTCCTGTGAGTCAGTCAGTGCCTAACCCAGAATACCTGGAGGCAGGTAATAAAAAGGACCTGGGACAGGAATCCACATGGTGCAATTTTGAAACTTCAGCTGTGAGGAGTCTGGAGAAAGAGGCACGGAGTCGTCCAGCGAAGCTCTGCACAGGGGCGACGATTGATTTGCAGGGGAGAGCTTGAACGGAGCCATGTCTGGCTCTATGTTTTTGAGAGGCACGAGCCAGCCAGACTCGGACCCCAACACCTGGGGTGGAGAAGAGCAGCAAGCGGTGTCTGTCCCAGGGATCTGTTTCCGCCGGCAGTCCTGCAAAAGCAAGGTCACGCTCTGCCCCAGTCACGAGGAGGAAGCCAAGCAGAGAGGCAAGCCCAGGCCGATGCGCTCCAAGGCCCGGCGCATGGCTGCCAATGTTCGCGAGCGCAAGAGGATCCTGGATTACAACCAAGCCTTCAACGCCCTGCGGCTGGCCCTCAAGCATGACCTCGGGGGTAAGCGGCTCTCCAAGATTGCCACCTTGCGCAGGGCCATCAACCGGATTGCCTCCCTCTCAATGTCTTTGCATTCTGGCCCCACATCTCGGCGGTCCTGCAGCCATGCTGAATGCCACAGGCCCTTTGGCGAGGAAAGCATCACGGGTAGCCACATCAATCTTTTCCAGACACCACTGGAGACTAACTACATGAACAGGGAACCCTTTCAGTCCTGCACTACAACCCAGGCATGTGGCAAGTGCCCTCCTGCCGCTTCCCTCCAGCAGTTCTATGAAAGCGCCAAAGAGGACACTTACGTACCCAGCCCTGCTTATTACTCCAGTGATAAGGGTCAAGCAATCTGCCAGCAAAGACATGTGGACACTGTTTGCAGCAGCTACCCTTCTGGGTCTTTCTCCTGGGAATATGGATTTTTCTAAAGGATGAGCTATCAGCCCTCCCTCCCCACTCTGCCCTGACAGAGAGAGGCTGTCCCTGTGACCTGCAGGGGATAAAGTAGACTTGACCTAAAGGTTAGACTGGAGCAGTTCAAGGAATGGGTCCCTCTTGGATGCAAATGGGCCCCTGGCAGCTTGAATGTTCCACACCCAGACTGATTTGTAAAAAGATGCAGTAGCATTGCCTCATTGGCTATTGCAAAAGATATCTGCCTTGGCAGGCTGCTAGATCTTCACAGGGAACACATGTGCCTTTGCGACTTTTCCGTGAACTGGCATTGGGTTGGTCAATCTTGAGGCACAGTGGCTTGAGGCTGTTTGAGGGGTGTTCTTGAAGCTGCACCATCCAAGTGTTGCACCCCCCCATGTCTCCTCTGCAAGGGGAGCTGATCTGCAGGGCCACAAAATGCTTCGGGCAGATGCTTCGGGTTGCATGTCCATGTCGTGTCTGCCAACCCTCCCGGATTGGCTGGGAATCTCCAGGAATCAGCATCAATCTCCAAGTGATTATTGAAAGCTGTCCCGGAGCATTTAATTCCTCCAGGAATGTTCAATATTACATCACTCTGGGAAAAGAATCTCCAGGGATAACTTCAGTTGGAGTTGGCAACAACCCTATTTGCCAGATGTCAAGGTCTGCAATCTGATCCTCATTTTTCTTCTCTGTAGTCCTAAAGCTACAATCCTAAACACACTTGCTGGAAACTCAGTGGCGTGCTTACTTCCAAGTAAATAGGATCAAATGATGCTCACAAATGATGCTCACAATGCTTGCTGTATCTACTGTGGCATTTGTGAAAGCCGTTAATGCGTTCAACCCCCCCCCCCCCAGAAGGGAACGTGTTTTATTGGAATATCTACCATCCAACCAACATCATTTGTTTGTTACATTTATCACCACAAGGATGTCTCACACTGCTGTTGGGAAACATCTTATGTTGTACTTCTGCATCTAAACACGGATTTGATTTACCCTCTATCTGTGTAAATCTGTGGTTTTGTTCACAGTTGATGAAATGAACCAGTACAATCAGGTATGGAATCCCAGCATAAGATGTTGCAGTGGTACAAAAGTCCCACTATAAAATAAAATAACCTATGAAAGCATCGTTTTTTATTGTTAAAAAATTTGCTTTGTGGTTGTTCACTCCTTCTTCATCCTGTGAATGGGGACAAGATTGCAAGTTGTTTGGTTGTGAGGGACAGGCGCTCTGTACATGCTCAGACACCCTCACATAATCTCAGGCTCAGCCTCTTCTCAGGTGGATATTGGTGATGCCCTGAACTTTGGTGAGCCCTGAAACAAGTTAAGTCATGGGTCATTGCTGGGCTCGGCTCCGTGTTCTCTCTGCTTTGGAATCAGAGGTTAATGAGAAGAGAATAATAAATCACACTGGAGTGGACTGGAATTGTCTGCTTCATTCAATTTAGGGGACATAAGTGAAGATCGATGGAAAGGGATGCTAACTAGGCTTACTTTAAAGAGACTAGACAAGGCTAGAAGAGCAACACCGGCTTGTAACTGCAAGAACGTTTTGGGGTTTTGTTTTGTTTTTGGTAATTATATTATCTATATTAGTAATTCCCAACCAGTATGCCAGGGCATGCTCGTGTGCCATGAGCAATAAATTAATGAAATAATTAAAGACTTCCAAGATCATAAATCTCTCTCTCTCTCTCTCTCTCTCTCTCTCTCTCTCTCTCTCTCTCTCTCTCTCTCTCTCTCTCTCTCTCTCTCTCTCTGAGAACTATCAGCTGCAGCTCTGCATGAGTTGACGTTGCAATCCTATACACACTTACCTGACAGCGTCCCATTGAGCTCAGTAGGACTTACTTCTGGGTAGACCTGCGTAGGATTGCGCTGTTAGTGCTCTAGTTTTGCAGTAGCCTAACCTGCCTCCACTGGAGGTTTGGGTCATTCTGCCATGTTTCTACAGCTAGATGTGTGAGTGTAGCACAGCGGCTAAGAGACGGGCAGCCCAATCCTGTCTAGCAGGACGCGGCTGCGCAAATAAGGCACCTGCTGCATCCTGTGCAGGTGGAGCCGGAGGTCACCTCAGGGTAAAGGGACGTTTTTACCAATGGGTCTACTCGAATGTGCGGCAGCTATTTTGCTAGCGCACATTTGAGTCGGCCGTGTAACGCTGGCCAGGCCCAGGACAGGGGATAGGATTTGGCGGACCATGCCGATGATGATCCCTCCCCTGACCCGGGTCCAGCTGACCAATCCCACCCACACCCTGGAACACCCCTTTCCACCCTCCCCACACCCATCCGCCACCTAGTGGAGACTTACCTCTCTGCTGCGGAGGTCCACTATTCTGCGGCACCGGTGGAGCAGTGCAGGCCGCCAGTGCCGCTTCCTCGTTGGGTGCTGCAAAGTGCTTTCCTGCATGTTTGTGACACCTTAGACCGGCAGAGTACTCATGAGCTAAGAACCAGGAAGCCCCTGGTTCGAATGTCACCTCTGTCATCTCTCAGCCTCAGCTGCAATAATGTCTGCTTTACAGGGTTGTTGTAAGGGTTACATCAAGACACTACATATGAACTTCTTTGGAAACTTATAAGAGCTGTTCAGATCATCATCATAATTATTGGCTCATTCGGTCACTCCTGATGCAGAGACATGGCAGAATTACCTATTCTCAGAGGAAGCTGACCGCTCCCTCTCTGTTTGAGCAACTGCTCTGTGTATGCTTCTTTCCAGTCTAGAATCATGATCAAATTAAGTAACCCCTGAAGAATCCGAGGATCTGCAGATGGGACATTCCTACTCAGGGTCATACTAAGCACTGGTGCAGGCATTTTTTTTTCCTCTTCATTAAAATCAGCTGCAGGTGGGCTCAGGATTGGAACTGTGATGTGTAGGGATTTTATCTTATCAATGGAAATGGCCTTCCTGGGCAGCCTGCTTGAATCCTGCAAGAGAATGAATGGACCTTGTCTTCCAGGGGCTTAAAGCACCTTTGGGGAGGCTGCTTTCATTGGGACTATGTATAAAAGCAAAAGATTAATTGCCCCCTCCCAAGTTGGGCACCATGATTCTGCCCTAGATTGCCCCACCAGTTGCTATTTTAATAACGGAAAAGAACCATAAGCATAAATGATGCATTCAGTGTCCCATCTGGTCTGACCCTAACACACTCAAAAAGGGTGAAGAAATATAAACCCACAGAATCGTAGGTGGCTGAATCAGTTACTTAGAAGAAAATCTACAAGCCAAAGTTGGGTAATGCCTTTATTGGGACAATAGAAAAATAGCAAGTTATTGGAACCACAGGCTTCTGAGTCCAGTCGGATTCTTCAACAGGCTGGAAAATCAGTGCAAGAAATAACAGGAACACGTAGGCTGCGGCAGTGCGCCAGGTTGTGCCGGACCCTCAGGTGATTTGAGGGCCCCTGTGCGTGTGCACTTGCATGAGACCCCCAAGGCTTCCAACAGTCTGACTGGGCGGGGGTAGAGTGCAGGGAAGCCAGCGGGTGGCGCAGTGGGTTAAACTGCTGAACCATGAGCTGTCGATCGAAAGGTTGGCAGTTTGAATCCGCAACGGGGTGAGCTCTCGTTGCTTGGCCAGCTCCTGCCAACCTAGCAGTTCCAAAGCATGTTAACGTGAGTAGATAAATAGGTACCGCTTGCGGGAAGGTAAACAGCGCTCCGTGTTCCAGCTGCATGCTACGCGCTGCGGCAAGGAGAGTCATGCCGGCCACATGACCACGGAGGCATCTTCGGACAACGCTGGCTCTTTGGCTTTGAAATGGGGATGAGCACCGCACCCTAGAGTCGGACACGACTGGACTTAATTGTCAGGGGTCACCTTTACCTTTACCTAGGGTGCAGGGAGGGGTGGAAGTCTCTCTCTCTCTCTCTCTCTCTCTCTCTCTCTCTCTCTCTCTCTCTCTCTCTCTCTCTCTCATTCCCCTGCAACTTCACTCTACCTGCCCACTTACTTCCATCATCACATTTTAAATGTAGTTTTTAACTGGAAAAAAGGCAGGGTTTAAATTCTTTAAACAAACAAACATCCTTGTAGGGTGGCAAACTGGTGGGGACCCACCGAACAGTCTGGTGGGGCGGGGAAGGAAGAACTGCCCAGATGATTTTTGCACCGGCAAGTTCTCCTTCTCTGCTCCTCCCTCCCCCATCAGATTGCTCTCCAAGGTCCTGGAATTCTGCTGCTGCCCATCTAAAGTCCTGGTGACTTCAGAGGTCAGTCAGGTGGGCCCCCTGGGGACCCTCATGGACACCACTTCAACCAAGATGGAGCTGAGGATGTTTTTCATGCAGGCTTGAACTGAGAAGGGTGCAAGACAGTTTCCATAATGCTCCCATTTTGGCTTTGTGTGGCTTTCAGCCTAATCACCCTAGATTTCTCTCCTACTTTGAGAAAATAAAGTCAACCTTGTTGCTCTGCTTTTTTCCTAATCTTTGTCTTGGAAAGAACTCTTAAGGTTCAACTTCAGCACTGGAGACTGGTCTGCATTAACTTTATACTTCCAGAATATGGAGGGGTGTTAGTTTCCTCCTTATCCTAAGCAGCCTTGTGTGCATTGAAACTGTTTCACATCAGAGGGTGATTAAAAAAACCCAAAAAAACTAAACTCCATTGTGTGATTTTACACAGTGCAGACTTGTGAGGAATCCACAGCATGTCCCCACTATTCTCCTCTCCTTTGGCTTACCCATTTAGCTTGATGAAGAATCCTGTAGGATTCCAAAGCTTGCTATCTGAGACCTTGTTATTTTGGGGTTGATAAAAGTATTACCCCACTTTGGATTGTGGCTGCAACTACGCAGCAGCTTAACAAAATGTGTCACTCCCTCCGAATCCCTGGGGTGTGACTTTTGCTTGATACCTGGGGATGCCTGCATTTTTTTTTCTGTACCGCAACTTGGTTATTGTCACAGTGATCACTACAGTACTGTGATTGGTTCAGTATCATGGGACTGTGAGTATCCTGTTGTTCAAAGCAACAATCTCCTCTGGTGCTCTGGACCAACCTCCAGAGAGATTCACACAATCCCCAAATGGTTTGTGAAGCTCACATGGTGGCTGCTTCAGCTACGTTTCTCTCTGTCAGTTGTCCAGGGAAATGCTGTCTTAGTCCCAAAGGGCAGGAGATCCAAAGGAGATAACATCTCCGAGTCTGAGCAATGTTGACAACTTCCAGGGGGGGTAGCCATGTTAGTCTGTAGCGACAAAAACAACAAAAGTCTTGTAGCACCTTCAAGATAAGCAAGCGTATTATTATAGCATAAGTCAGGGGTTCTCAATCTTTGGAGGTCCTGGTACCCCCTATCACGGTCCTGAAGTACCCCCTGAAAATTAACTGGATTAATCAATTAATTAATTAGGTAATTAATTGTTAAATAAAAAAGTACTAAAACAATTTTAAATGTATTAAAATTATTATTTAACTCTGTGTGTGCGTGTGCGTGAGAGAGAGAGAGAGAGAGAGAGAGAGAGAGACAGACAGACAGACAGACAGACAGACAGACAGACAGACAGACATGCAAGGATCTCTTTTTTCTCCAAGTCACACTTCCCAAAATCAGCTCCTCCCTCCCCCACCCCACCAAAGTACATTTTCCAAAGTACAAAAATAAGCCCCAAACCAAAATCAGAGAGACAGAAGGGCTCTGAAAATAATTAAAATTTAAAATCCATGTTAATTAACACTTAATTAGCTGCTGATGGGGCAGATAAGGGGCAGGGCTTGGCGTACCCCCAGCAAGAGTACCCCTAGGGGTACCCGTACCACAGGTTGAGAACCTCTGGCATACATTATAGCAAGGGCTAGGGTCCAATTCATTGGATGCACGAAGCAAAAACCTCAGTACAAAACTCTGTGTGTGTGTGTGTGTGTGTGTGTGTGTGTGTGTGTGTGTGTGTGTGTGTGTGTGTGTGTACACGCGCGAATGTACGTAAAGAACAAAATTGAAATCAGGACTGTCAGATGGCAGAAGATGAAACTGGCCTAGTCTTGTGACAAGATCACATGGCGGCAGTTCACAATTGATTACAACAACTTCATAGCAATGCTAAGTTAATAACTCTGTAATGTGATAAAAAGCCATTGTCCTGATTAAGGCCCACCTGAACAATGTTGGTTGTTCATGCTAGCTTCATAGAAACCTTCATTGCACAAAGCCGAAAAGCAACCACATTTCAACCTGTTTTCTTCTCTGTATGATGCAGAAAATGGAAACCCTGCTGGGGCAGTGGCAGTGGAGGAAAATCAAGAAGGAGAGACCACCAAGTGAAAATGGAGACCCCTGTTGTGTGTGTTTGGATTGGGATGGATGACACAGAGGATGTTTTCTGTAGTCCACAAGGTGGTGCTCCACACCAGTCCTATTCTTTGCTCCAATGTTAGAATAGTCCAGGAATGTAACATAACAACATGGACTTGAAAGATGCTTGGCCTTCATCATGTACTCACTGACCGGGGTATCAGAACTGTTATGATACTTGCACAACAGATGGAAAGCTGAAATTGGTATACACATACTCTAAGACACCCTGATGACTAGAAAAACTAGGACATTTTTACCTCTGTGTCTTGAAACTTGGGGTGTGAAAGCTCCAGCATAACAGCATAGAGACTTGCCCAAGACACAACATGCAATGAGACGAGGTAGGGCATGTGCATGTATGTTCCCCTTCATACATGTGATGAGGAAAGGGGGGCTTTGCAGCAAAAGCCAGGAACGTTTCGCCTGAAAGCAGGACAAGCCACAGTGGCGTACTAAGGGGGGAGGTGGCGGTGGGCGACACGTCGCCCAGCTGGAGGGGGGGGCGACAAAGGCCGCAATCGGAGAAGAGAAACCGAAGACGCAGCTGCTGGCAGACTGGGTTGCCCGCGTCTTCGGCTTCTCTTTCCTGATTGGGGACACGTCCCTGGACAATCGTGGGGAAGAGAAGCTGAAGACGCAGCCGCCCCAGTCCCTACCTCCTGCCTCGTGGCTGCTCCAAAGTGACATCACTTCCGGGCCAAAGTGATGTCACTTCCAGGTGTCACCAGGCTGGGGGGGGGTTGACACCCATCCTTGCTGCCCCAAGCTGATTATGCCGCTGACAAGCCACAAATGAATGGGACTTGCTCCTTCACACAGTTTAACAGTCTCCAGATGTGAAGGGGGAAGTTCTAGCTAAATCCCTTTGCTTGAAAGTGGGGAGGGCAGGGTTGGAGTGCCATGGGGCTTTCGGAGCGCCCCAAAGCAAGAAGGACCAATAAGGTCAGAAAAGGATGAGAAGGAGACTTACCCAGGGCAGGGGCAGGAAGTATGAAGGGAGGCGGCTGGGGTGATAGGAGGCTAAGTAACAATAATACTTTGGGGAGGGGGAGAAACCAAGGTCCCATTAAGAAGGGCATTTGTGCCCCCTTTCCTGGCATTTCAGACTACAGCTGACTGTTCAGAGCACCTATTTTCCTGCTTTTTATTTCCAAAAGTGAACCCGGCAAATGCTCTTAAAATATACTGCCTTTGGGGGTTGGTTTGCTTACAGTTTCATCTCAGAGGCATCTAAAAGCAGGCCTTTGACCGTTGCTGGGACTTTGTTCCTTATCCCCAGATCTTAGAACAGTGCCTGGGGCAAGGAGACAGAGATAGGGGAAGGGTTCTCCGGGGGCTTCTGGTTCGGAGAGGAAGCTGTGTGTTATGGGGCAGGGAAGAGGACTGGGTTTCATATCTTAGCAACATACGTTCATCCGACGCGTTGAGGAAGAGGGTCACACTGTAGAAGCCCACCATGCATAGGAAATGCTCACAACAACATCACTGGAAGGCTGTTTTCGTTTTCAAGTGCCCCCCCCGTCTCTCTCCACTCTTCCTCCCTTCTTCCCATGGCATCTCCCTCCCTCCCACCCCATGCGTCCCTGTGGCTTCCCAGCTGTGGCTTTTTCAAGTCCTTAGTTATATGGGACACTTGACCACTTCTCACGAACCTCATCCATTACATCATCAACCGCTGTTCACTCAAGTCAATATCCTACCAAAACATCAGTGAGTGAAATCCCCAGATGTTTCATCTACAAGCCTCAGCTGGCAGAAATTCTAATCACAATGTGTTTTCATGCACAGATTTTTATTTATTTATTTATTTTGCATTCTGAAGGAAGGTCTGATCCGTTTATTGCCTGTCTAGAAATAAGTTGGGGGCACCCCTGATTGTGGACCTCACTCTCGAGGAAGTCCTGCCAGAGTCCAACTTCATATTCTTGCAGAATTTTATTTTTATTTATTTAATGAATTTATAACCCGCCTTTCCCAAGTCGAAGCAAATGCCCAAGAAGGCATTAGAACTGTCCTAATTGAGTAGGTAGCCATTTGATGTGACCTGGCCTGAGCTGAATTCCTCTGAGACACACTCTCGTTTGCTATTATTGTTACTTTAAGTTTTTATTGTAATTTCAGTGTTGCTTTGATCTTGTTAGCTGTCTCAGGTTTGCATTAGGAGAGTCAGACAGACAGACAGACAAATAGCCGGGCATTTCTTGAGGAAATAAACAACACATTGGCAATGTACAGCAGAAATGAAAATGGATCTCTAAGTTCTGCATTAAAAACATTCACAAGTGGAGAGAGAGAGAGAGAGAGAGAGAGAGAGAGAGAGAGGATGGCCCGGATCATCATAGAATTGGCAATGAAGAATGATTGCTGAGACAAGACTTGCAAGCTTCCTGGGTGGTACAGAAAGTACAGGGTGGATGAGGGACCTACTGCTCCCCCAGTCCTGAGTTTGAGACCCTGTTGCCTTACAGCTAGTTGTTGTGTAAAAGTGCCATTAATGTCCAGAACAAGCAGAAAAAGAAAAGCAACCCTGTGCTGTAACAAGGATATCATGTCTCTCTTGCACGTAATTTTAGTGTAAAATTTAATCTTGGCTGGAAAGTACATTATTGTGCAATTGTTTTGAGCATATTCTACCAAAGTATAATAGCAAATACATCACAAGGTAATGAGATATCGGGGAGGGGGGGCGGACACAATTACCCCCTTGCTAACTTTGTCTCACCTGTTCTCCTTTTAGGTTGCCAACTTTTTTACTGTCACCTGCTCCTCTGCCTTTAAAAAGGTAAAGGTATCCCCTGACAATTAAGTCCAGTCGTGTCCGACTCTAGGGTGTGGTGCTCATCTCCATTTCAAAGCCGAAGAGCCAGCGTTGTCCGAAGACGCCTCCGTGGTCATGTGGCCGGCATGACTCTCCTTGCCATGCAAGCACGGAGCGCTGTTTACCTTCCCGCAAGTGGTACCTATTTATCTACTCGCATTGACATGCTTTGGAACTGCTAGGTTGGCAGGAGCTGGCCAAGCAACGAGCGCTCACCCCGTCGCAGGAATCGAACTGCCGACCTTTCGATCGACAGCTTATGGTTCAGTGGTTTAACCCGCTGCACCAGTCCTCTGCCTTTAGCGGTAGCTTAATCCCAGATGTTTGTGATCCTGCTGTGAGATCATGGATTGTATACTTTCATTCCATGAAAGCTTCACAGCTGATTTCCACAGATCAAGCTATTGTTCAAAGTCCATTTTCTTGTTTCTTTCTTTTCTGTTTGCTGGCAGCTCTTCCCCCCCCCCCCGCCTCCCTCACTACAAACACTTAGATTGTAAGCTCTGGGGAGGGGAGGGCAGAGACCTATTTAAAAAAAAACTCCAGAAAGTCCCCTAAGTGCATGGATGGCAGCCATTGTTATTTTGAGGTCAAATCAAAGGTGACCATTGTGTCTAAGGGCTATTATGCTTTAGTAGTGATCCACATTCTCTTCGGCACACACTGGGGATATATTTTGACTTCCTGTGAATAATGTCACTTTCTTTGCAGGGAGGGCATAAGGAATCGAAATGGCTACCTTACCCCACCTCACCTAATCCTAACCTTAACCCCTGTAAGCCCCCTGTATAAATATAACATTACATTAAATAACACAGTCCAACAACAACAACAAAATTCCTGGTGCTTAGAAAGTTAGACCTATTCTTGGGTATATTAGGGGTGCTGGTTCCAAAAATGGCATCAGTTTTGCCCTATCAGCTCTAGTTTTGGAGATACGGCATAGCCACCTTATATGCCGATTCAAGCAGCTTCCTTGTGAGGAAGCCATGGTGTCAGCTTCTTCATGAGAAAACTGCTTGAATCAGTATATAAGGTGGCTATGTCGTATATCCAAAACCAGAGCTGATAGGGCAAAACTGACACCATTTTTGGAATCAGCGCCCCAAATGTACCCAAGGATAAGTCTCTATTTTAGGGCACCAAAATGTGTGTTGGGTTGAGTTTCGGCCATTTGCTGCCGCCCTTCAGAAAAGCTCCTGAAATCTGTTCTTTCATGCTGCTTAATGGGAGAGCCGGCCTGGCTCTTCTAGTTTTCCTTATGGTTTAACAAGGCATGCTAGCTTTTCCAACAGGCTCTCCTCCATGTTCTATTGCTAATTGATCGCATTCACCAGTGGAACTTGCAGCCTTGAAAGCACCTGTGAACATGCCACTGCTTGTGAAAACAGTGCACATTAGTCCGCCACATTTGTCAGCTGCATGGAACTGATAGACCATAGCTCAGTGGGAAAGCAGAGGGATGGCCCATCCATGAGGCCAAATGAAGCGGTTGCCTAAGGCAGCACATTGGATCTCTATCCACCTACTTGCCTCCACTGCTCCTCCTTCTCCTTCCACTCCTTGGATTGGAAAAGGGAGAGGACAGAGGAAAGAGAAGAGATTGCTGAGCTCGAATGTTGGAGAGTGGGAGGAGCAGAGATTGTCACATCATTGGGTAATAGGGGGCAGCATTTGGCATGCCACCTTAGGTGTCAGGAGGTCTTGGGCCGGCCCTGGGTCCCAGAGTCAATTCCTGATAGCATTTCCAGATAGGGATGAGAAAGACCCCCCTCTGAAACCCTGGAAAGCTGCTGGCAGTCAGTGTAAACAATACTAATTTAGCTGGACCAAAGTCTGACTCAGCCAAAGGCAGCTTCATTGTGCAACTGATTAGCAGTCAGGCATTCTGGCCAGCCATTGCTTTGTTGGGGCTAATAACATGGCACACCATGGTTTCTCAGTTGGAGATTTCCATAGAAGAACAAGAGGCCCCAAAGGCGTTGGGTATGACCTCAGGCAACCTTTACCTGATGGAAGGGGCAGAGGCAGAATGTGATTCCTTCTTTCTTCCCTCTCTTGGGGGTGGTCTGTGTTAAGAAGAGAAAAAAGGAAAACAGTGACAAGCTGGCAATTTATTGGGGAGACAGACACTGAATTTGATCTGTGTGAGAGACTAGAATGGAGGAACTGGATGAGAATCGGCCAGGACCAGCCCAGCTTGGGGCCCAGAGATCTTTGGAGAACTTGTAACCTGACATTGATTGCCGGAATGTGCACCAGCCAATAGGCGGTTTGTATACTTGTAAATTAAGCAAGTACTGTAAGTATCTCAAAGACAGCCCAGCGATGTCAACTCCCAAAAGAAGCCACGGTTTGTGTCGTGCTTTGCCCCTGGGGTATCTCACCACTGGGGGAAGTGTGGGGCAGGAGCACCTAGCACTCGGTTCATCATATCACAATCCAAGGGAACCCCTAGGACTGGCTCACCTGGGCACCCCAGACAAATGCCTTGCCTTCCCAGATCACCTGCCTGTGTAAAGTGATGCTACTGTACACTGGATGGAAAGGTGCTTCAAAATGCAAAATACAGAACTGGCCTCGGCATCCCAACATAAGTTTTGGGCCGCCGCCGCCCCATCATCACCCAGCTGCCCGTATGCCCTATGTTTGCCGGATCCTTCTCCCTCGAGCGAAGGGCAGCTAGCTCCTCCCCTGTGAGCTCACAGCCAGTCTGGGCGGCCCCCTGGACGGGCGGGCACTGGGTGCGCAAAGTTGCCAAAGAAGGGCGCTTGAAGCGCTAAGGAAAGGAGAAGGAGGCAAGGAGAGGAAAGCGAGGCGTGGCTGGGGGAAGCCCGAAGGAAAGGGGGGGGGGAAGAACTGCCTGGAGGGGTCGGGAGAGCCTCGCCTGCGGCCTCGGAGGAGATCTGCCTGCCTCCCAGTCCCAGGCGCGCCGCCGCCTGTCCGTCCGCTTTCCTGCCGCGCCGAAGTCGGAGCTTTCTGTCCCGGAGGAGGCTGCTACTCCGCGGGCCGTTGGGCGTTTGTCCCTCCCTCGCGTCATGGGCATCTAGGTGAGTGAGTCGCAGCCATGGCCATCAACACGGACGGGCAGCTGGAGAAAGCGCTGGAAGGCTCGCCTCCGCCTGCCTACTCGCAGGAGACGGAGAAGCTGCTGACGGCCGGCAAAGTCTCCAAGTCCTTCTCGGCAGGCGACGAAGCTACAATCGCGGAGGCGGAGAGGAATGGTCACAGCCTGCCCTACAAATCCGGCTCGGACGGGCAGCTGGAAGCATCGGCGCTCTCGCGATCGCGACTCAGCTTGGGGCGCGTCTCGTCCACCGCCACCAACTCCAACATCCAGGAGCCCGGTCGCTCGCAGGACTACCTGCTGCTGGCCATCTTCTCCTGCTTCTGCCCGGTGTGGCCCATCAACATCCTGGCCTTGGTCTTCTCCATCATGGTAAGGGGAGCGAGCGTCCCTTCGGGTGTCCCTTGGCGCGCCCTTTCCGAAGCGCAAAGGCGCACAGCCCTCTCCAAGGAAGGAGGCTTCCCCCCTTCCCGTCCGCTCTGCGCGCACCTGGGACCCCGCTGCTCCTGCTCCTCGGACAGGGCATCCCATTGTGCGGGAAGAAGAGGACAATAATCGTGGGGTCTCCAATGCGCCCCTAGCTACAGTTTCTCAAATTCCGGAAAATACATGAGTAGTGGGCTCTCCATCAATCCAAAACTCTCCAGAGCACGCCTGGGTAGCAGTTCTTCTTGAAATTTGGGGAGGACAGGCTGGTGGCATGGTGTGTGTGTGTGTGTGTGTGTGTGTGTGTGAGAGAGAGAGAGAGAGAGAGAGAGAGAGAGAGAGAGAGAGAGAGAGAGAGAGAGAGAGAGAGAGAGAGAGAGAGAGAGAGAGAGAGAGAGTTTTAAGATGTTTCGACGAGGGCATCGAATTGTGACAACAGATCTAAACTTGCACTGATATCTGACAACATGAAATGTAGAGGCTTGCTCTCTCAGCAGGACTAAAAGTAGCAGTTTATTCTGCAGGCAGGATTAAACAGGGCGTTTGTTTGTGCTTTCCTGAGTGGTGGTTGTGGTTTGAGTTGTTTTCCCTTGTGGTTTGCAAACAATAATATTAATAAATGGTTCCATTTCCAATTTCCCAGCCCCCACTTGGCGAAAGTGGTGGCTAGAGAGACCCGCTTAGCAGGTAATAAAAGTAGCAAAGAGCCACATGCTTGGCTCCAGAATTTTCTGGGGGAGGGGGGAATATGCTGAAGCAAAAAGAAAAAAGAAAAGAAAAAAGGTGAGGCCATTGCAGTGTAATCTAGTAGAAGAGCATGTCTGAGCATGTGCAGAGTGGCTCCAGCTACAAGGACTGACCTCAGGCTGCTGCCACACACCTTGATGTTGGCTTCCAAGTCAGAAGATGCAGCTCCCAAGCAGAACTGATGCCGAGCACCTTTTTGGTTACAATAGCTGCTGAGGAAGGGTGGCCTGTTGTGCCCCCCTTCATGCCCCCTCTGGTGTCCACCTTGTTTTGCCCGCTCTGAGTTCCAGATGTGCCATGCCCCTTCCAGGGAGTGCTGAAGAAGGGGTCCATATTGACTCAAAGCCAGTCCAACTGGCAGATAGCCTAATTCAGGGGGGGCAAGCCCCTTTCTTTCCTGGCAAGCTAGTCTAGCTGCATTCTAGTAAGGACCTCCCAGAGAGAGAGAGAGAGAGAGAGAGAGAGAGAGAGAGAGAGAGAGAGAGAGAGAGAGAGAGAGAGAGAGAGAGAGAGAGCAGTGAATGCTTTGCTGCTTCAGGTGTTGTACTCATTTCTGGATAAAATCAGCATTTTCTGGCACTGACTTTGGGGCGAAGATGAGCATTCCAGGGCTGGAGAGATTAAATTGTAGGCCTGGGGAGGTGGCTGCTGGCGAGCAGAGACCTCTGCAGATCTTGACAGGATGTTGACTCCGACATGGCACTCTGGCACATACAGCGGAGGGAGGGAGGGAGGGAGGGAGGAAGAATCCAGCAATCCCTTCCAGTTTCTAAAGGAAGAAGTGCTGAGACTCAAACCACACCATGAGGCTGGGAGAGTACACTCTCTCCGCCCTCAATCAGTGGAAGTGGGTCGCGCATAAAGGAAAGGCATTATACATGCTCAGGTGCATCCTTGTCCTTGATTCCAACATTGTTCTAGCTCAGGCACGGAAAGAATGGTCTGGGGCTGTGCCCCTTCCAGGGAGTGCTGAAGAAGGGGCCCCAAAGAAAGGGTATTTATATGTGTGCAAAGGATACGGCAGAGCTGGGAAAGGTGCAGAAGAGGACAACTAAAATCATCACGGGGCTGGAGTACTTTCCCAATGAGAAAAAGCTAGCGTTTGGAGTTTTTAGGTTTTTGGGGGGTGATGTGGGGAGAGAGACGGAATAAGAGTTTGTAAAATTACGCAGTGGAAAAAGTGCGCACGCACACACACACACTTAGCCCTGTCCCGTCATCCAACCAAACTAGTGAGTAAATGCAGCACAGGCAAAAGTAAAGGACTCGTTCACATGACGATGTGTAATAGACTCAAGGGATTTGTTGTTGCAAGATGTAATTATCATTTGCTCTCAGGGCTCTCCAAGGGGATTAGACAAATTAATGGAGGATCATTCTACCAACAGTCATTAGCCAGGAAGGATAACTAATTGAAGTCTCCACAAGCAGATGCAGTCTATCTTGGAGTATCAGATATGAAGGTAGGGACTCAAAGAGGGAATTAGCAAGCTGCCTTCATGCCCTGCTTGTGGATTTCCTAGAACCATTGGGTCAGCCACAGTTAGGAAGCTGGGCTGCAAGGACCTTTGGTCGGACCCAGCAGGCTTTTCCGATGTAATTTAATTTTTCTCCATGTAGAAATGGATGTTAGCCATCTAGCTTCTTATCAAATCATTTCGTTCCAGTGGTTAATATCTGAAAATTAACCTGAAGCCTGCCCAAGAGCTACACCTATTCACTTAGAAGTCATCCACCAGTTATTTTCAAATACAGGGTGCAGTGGCATCACTAGTGGGCATGGGGGGTGCAGAAAGACCGCAGCAGGTGACATCCTCATGGGGGGGAGTGACACCACTAGTGGCCAAAATTGTGGATACCTTTTGGAAACGTTGTGTTTATGAATAATACTATCATGTTATATACCATTGGAAAGGGAATGTAATGCGGAGCGTAATAAAACAAACTGTGTTGAATTATCTGTGTTCTATTAAACGTTATGGCCAAATAACTGGAAAAAGAAAACACAACCGCCTTATGTAACAAAAAGTGGATTTCCTTAAAGCCCGAGCTACATTGTCGACGGCTGCGTCGCGGCTGCGTTCCATGTGCGTCTGTTGTCCCGCCCCCAGGTCAAACAAAGACTCTGATTGGCCGGACGTAGCGGGCTCGACTTTTGCTGCGTCCGTGCTACGTCCGGCCAATCAGAGCCTGCTGTTTGACCTGGGGGCGGGACAACAGACGCACACGGAACGCAGCCGCGACGCAGCCGTCGACAATGTAGCCCAGCCTTAACTCAAAACTGACCAGTGAGGCTGATTGTTCTGAGAGCCAATGAGGTGTTGTTTTGACAACAGCATGGAACCAATAAGGTGTTAGTATGAGTCAGCTCTCATTTCTATGTATCAGAGCTAAGACTAGAACTCTTATTCAGTTGTGTGAGTGTCATCAAGTTGGCTGCTTTGTTGGTTACTGATTTGTCGGGTGACCTGTACTGTTATATATCAGTACAGATATATATATATATCAAATAAATAAATAATGTTAATGGGGGTGACACCATGAGTTACCGCACTGGGTGACACTAACCGTAGTGATCCCACTGGGGTGACGTGATGAGTTCTCACACCAGGTGATGTAAACCCTAGTGACATTTCTGTTTGGCTGAGTACATTTTAAAGGGGAATGAGGAAGCCACTTTGAATGTGCCCTATTAATCCTAGAACTTCGCCCCTAAGGCCGTGATGGTGAACCTATGTCATGCGTGTCACAGGTGATACGCGAGGTCATTTTTGGTGACATGGCAGTGTTTCCCCCAGGGCCCCGACACACCTTATATTTTCGCAAACGTTTTACAGGCTTGTCTTATTTAGGCAGTGGCGTCACTAGGACGCGCGTCACCCCAAGGCGGGAGGGCGTGCGTCACCCTAGTGAGGCTCTGACATCCATGGCCGTACCGCGATTTGGGGGGGCGACCCGGCTGCCCCCTGCCCCGGGTGCCTCCCCCCGCCCCGCGTCGCCCTCTGGATGCTCCTGGCCGGCGCTCCAGGGCCTTCTGAAAGAAGGCCCATGCAGCGCGTTAATATGGGTATTTTTACAATTTTCGCGCATGCGCAGAGACCATTTTGAGGGCATCTTGCCCCACCCCCCCGCCATGCTCCAGCAACGCCAGTGCATTTAGGGCAGGGGTTTTGGCAAATTATTATCTAGTAAAACTCAGCAACAGAAAAGTCACTAATTGATGTTAAATAAAATGCAATGTGTTCTATAGTTTTCAGTTCAATTCAAAATTACTGTTAAAAGTAGCAATAGTCAAAGTACTATTAAAAGTTTGGGGGGGGAGGGCGACCCACCAACAGAGTCAAGTTAGGCATTTTCAAAAATTTTGACACACCAAGCCCAAATGGTTCGCCATCACTGCCCTAAGGGATGAGCCTGGGTGTCTCAAATTAATTTGCATTTAATTCTGGTTTCACTCTGGCTTAACTACCTTGTTTGATCTCATAACCAGGATGATATTTAAGGAGTGGGGAAAGGTCTCCCTACATTTTCAGTGCATGCTTAGGGGTCAAAACATTTCCTATTAATTGAATTTTATCTTGTATGTTTTATTATTGTATGCCGCTTTGAGCATAGAAACGCAGTATAGCAATATTTTAAATAAGTGAAATACATTAAATTAAAAAACTGGTGATTCTAATCCCAATGGTGATTGCTAATAACCATTTATTCAAGTTTTGTTTCTTCCAATTTTAGGATAAATAATAACACACTCAGTGGCCCCACCTTTCAAACCTGTGAGCTTAGAATCATGTGGTTGGAGTTATTGAACATGGAATACAAAAGTTGGGTTCTGTATGTGTGATTAGGGCAGTGATTCCCAAACAGGGAGGCATGGCTCCCAGGGGAGCCGCGGAAACCAGCCAGGGGAGCCATGGAGTGCCATGGAATCCTCTCGGAAAACAGTGCAATGCCAATTGGCAGGCATCAACATCATGTCATGGGGAGTCGCGGCCAAGGGTCGCCAATGGTCAAGGGAGCTGCAGGTTGAAAACGTTTGGTAAACACTGGTTAGGGGGGCAATGCTTTTTAGCCAGGAGTACTGGGACAACTAACGATACTTCACAGTATGGCACCACTACTATGGTATCTATGTAGCACTGCCAGATCTGGCCTGGCTCTACTGGAAGTGAAGACAGCTGGGGGGAGGGGGAGCAGTGAACCAGTGGGTAAGAAGGGGCTGTACAGCCACCTCCTTCCAAAGAGGATCAGTCACAGTAAAGCCCCACCTGTGGGGCAAACTTCCTGCTCCTGAATGGCGCTGCTGCCTCTGATCAGTGGTGATACTTGGAAAAATGGCACTTTCATGAAAAGGTTTGGAAAGCTGTGGGTTAAGGGGCTGACAAAGGGAGAGGAGGCGCTGAAGCAGAGTTCTACGAAAGTGCTTTTGAATCCACTAACTAGGTCGTTCCTTAGTGTTCTGGCTAGCAAGTGTTACGGCACAAAACAGGGAAAGAGGGGCATGATCTGGTTCCTTTTCCAAGTCATAGCCAGGATGAAGTAGAGGGTGCCTGACATGGGAACGTTGCCAGTGAGAGAGAGAGAGAGAGAGAGAGAGAGAGAGAGAGAGAGAGAGAGAGAGAGAGAGAGAGAGAGAGAGAGAGAGAGGCACCCATCTGGAAGGGATTGCAAGAGTCAGGCTCAAAAGAAAGAGGCGGATTCCTGCAGGGAGCTGTCCATGGTAGTCTTCTAATTGCTCCAAGGAGGAAATGCTTTTAAGGAAATCCACAGAGAAGCTCCAGCCCGTGATGGGCAGGGGAAAGAAACGCTTGTTATTGTGACCCCCTTTGGGTTATGAGAAGCTGCAGTTCTGTTGCTAATGCAAAAACGTCTCTGCGCCTGTTATTTCATTACAACGTATAACCCATTAGCTTAATGTGTAAAGATTCTCCAACAACATTTGGCTGCTGGATTATAGCCTCATGGGATAAGAAAAGCACTGCATGGACTTCACACTTGGAAAAGATCACCCAGGTTCTGTGCAGTGAAAATGTGGCATTTTCCATGGGTAACAAAAACAGATGGGCAATGCAATCCTAGGCCCGTTGTCTCCAATGGAGCTCTCCTAGTAAGTGTGTTTAGGACTGCAGACTGAATGATGCACAATGAACACACACAAGTGGGGACTGACAACAAAACGTTGTAATAGTGTTTGTATCGTCAGCCCCTAACAGGCTGTTTTTCAGGGTTCCAGCAAGGCTAGAACAGGTGCCTTGTTCAGGGCTTGCAGGACGTAGATAAGGCCACGATGTCTAATGCAACATCTGGGTTTTAGAGGTAGCCTCCCCATAGGGATGAGAGTTTTTAAACTTCAATGGTATGTCTCTCCCCAACCCTAATCCTCATTCCAGAATAATACTAAACACTTTCAGGGGCTCAGCCCAATTCCTTTTCCCCGTTTCCCTTTATATTTCCACCTCACAGCTTTGATATTCCAACTCAACTGCCCTCAAAATATCTGGATAACATTGCATAACATCTGGAAATTGTTAGGCAAAGTGGCTTATACAGTATATATAATTTTATATATATAATTGCTTATATATATATATATATATATATATATATATATATATATATATATATATATATATATATATATATATATATATATATATATATATATAATTGTATATATAAAATTGCAAACAAATATATTTTGCCACTCAAGAATGCCAGACACTCAAGAGACACCAAAGAATGCCAAAACCACTGCCTTGTTTTTGGGTCACCCTCTTTCTGGCTCAAAACCATCTACTGAGCTTCACGTGCTGAGTGGTGATTTGAACGAGGCTTCCCCAATCCTAACCTGGCACTTAACCCACAACACCATTCTTGAACTAGGAGCCTCCTGCCCCCGAGGCCGGGTTCCTGAGCTACCGGAGCTTGACTGTACCCCAGCTATCTTTGGGCCTGGGCAGCATCAGGGCAGCTGCATCAGGGCCTGTGATTAGCAGGTAGTATGAAGGATTGGTTAGGCCTGGTACCAGTGCCGGCTCATCCATGAGACCAACTGAAGCTGATGCCTCAGGCAGCAGATTTGTAGGGGGCACCCATCTCTGTCCACCTACTTGCCTCCACTGCCCCTCCTTCTCCTTCTACTCCCTGGATTGGAAAAGGGAAAGGGAAACAGAAAGGACGAGAAAATGTGGAGGGGAGGAGAGTGCTGAGCTAGATCGCTGGAGAGTGGGAGAAGCAGAGACTGACACATCATCGGGTAAAGGGGGGCAGCATTTGGCAGGCCGTCTCGGGCATCATCAGGAGGTTTTGGGTCAGCCCTGCCTGGTACAAATTTGCAGAGCCTAATTTTCTGCTATCAGCTGAACAGCCCTCCCTCTTTCTTAACATGAACACTATGAACACATTTTCCTTTTCCCAAAATAAGATTAAAAGTTAACACTAGGAGAAAACATACAATGAAATACAGTATATGCCTAAATATAGAGAAATAACAAATATAAACATTCTGCTTGCTTAATAAGAAAAAATATTTTTTGCTTTAAAGCATTATCAAGTCTGTAGGTTGGGGAACAAGGAAAGGGGAAGGAGAAATTATGCCAACAGCACCAAATTAGAAATATACATTCTTTCCTGTTCAGAGGAAGATGCTCACTTGCGGGGGGGGGGGAGAGAAAGAGAGAGCGAGAGAGCGAGAGAGAGAGAGAGAGAGAGAGAGAGAGAGAGAGAGAGAGAGAGAGTTTCAATATAAGTTATAAAAGCAACCAGACTGCCATTGTCTTGGTAGTCAAGCTTGGGTTCCTAGCCAGCGTACAGGGCCGGTCTGTCGGTCTCAGGTAACAGGCAGGGTTATCTACCTGCCTCTGCTTCTCTTTATTCCTTTCCTTGGATTTGAAAAGTAAGAGGGGAAGAAAGAGGAAGTGTGGAGGAGAGAGAGAACAGTCTAGCCCACCACTCTCCTCTCCTCCACACTTCCTGTTTCACTCTATTCCCTTTTTCCTTTTTAAATCCAGGGAATAAGAGGAGCACCAGCAATGGCACCACCAGGTAAGGGGGTGGTGGCGGCATGCCATTTGGCATGCCAGATGCTCTTGCCACCCAAACTTGACCTGCCACCCAAACTTGACCTGCCACCCAAACTTGAGCTAACTTGTATATACTCATAAATTTCCATATCTTTCTATCCAGCAACTAACATCACCGACCATGGCTTGGAGAATGCACTCTAGAAATCTAGCTCTGTGGGTATGGCTTCCCATTGCCAGGGGCACCACTAGATGGGTACGGGGTGTGTGTGGACTGCACCGGACGACACCCTCAGGGGGTTGACACCACTAGTGGCTAAAATGGTGAAAACCTTGTATTTATGAATAATACCATCATGTTATATGTCATTCCATGTGTAATTGCATGCAGAATGCAATGGAACAAACCGTGTTGATGTATCTATATTCTATCAAACGTTATGACCACATAACCGGAAAAATAAAACACAACTGTCTTATGTAAAAAAAAAAAAGTAGATTTCCTTAACTCAAAACAGACCAATGAGACTGATGGTTCTGAGAGCTGAGTTGGTTACTGATTTCATTTGTTGGGTGACCTGTATTGTTAAATATTAAAATAAATAAATTTAACAGGGGTGACACCAATCCTAGTGACACCACTGACCAGGAATAATCTGTAGAAATACATGCCTGATGGGCATCTTTTGTAGAACCCAGCTCAGCCCAACCTTGTTTTCTCCCTATTCACCTCTGGGGTCCATCATGGTGGTGACGCACTGAGCTCTTGCAGCGGGTGACGCAAACCCTAGTGATGCCTCTGCCCATCGCCCCAGCCCAGCCCCATGAAAAGGGGGGGGGGGAGGAAGCAAAGCACAGTCATCCTAATAAAGGCCTATATTTGTCTCCATTTTTGCCAGTCTAGGAACAGCAACCAGCAGGGGGATGTGGACGGTGCTCGGCGGCTGGGCCGTGTGGCCAGGTTCCTCAGCATCCTCTCCATTGTGCTGGGAATTATCATCATCATCATCTGTTCAGTGAATCTTGCGGGTAAGTATCAGCTCCTTCACAAATCATTAAAGAAAAACAACACCCACGATAAATGTCAGGGAGATAACGGTGGGAGTGGTCTGATTAAGGAAATCTGAGACATAACCGATGCCTTATGCAGAGTGCAATGGGAAGCTGAGGAGGTAGAATTCTTGACTGTTCCACTGCAGGCTACAGGTAGGGAGTCATACTGTATTTTTAAATCTTCCCCATTCAAAGGACATTCTGTATGTAGTAAACCAGCAAATCAGGGAGAGTTCTGTGCTAAACCTTTCCTTCAGTATGCTCATCTACTACTGTAAATGCATTTTTTTTTTAATGGGAGAGGATTCAAAAATGTGACCCCCACACATGCAATCCTTAATGGAACAGTCCAGAGTTCTACCATTTCAGCTTCCCAACTCACTCTGAGCAATGTGTAGATTGGACAGTAGCTGCTTGCAGTAATACCTCCCATAACCTGCTTCCTTTAACACTGTTTTGCTACAATGCTCTTTGTCCTGGCTGAGATAGACAGCTAGGGCCAGCCCATCCATGAGGCCAACTGAAGCGGCCGCCTCAGGCAGCAGATTGATGTAGGGTGTACTCCCTGGATTTGAAAAAGAAGAGGGAGACAGAGAGGAAGAGGAAATGTAGAAGGGAGGAGAGTGCTGAGCTAGAACACTGGAAAGTGGGAGAAGCAGAGGCTGGCACATTGTTGGGTAAGGGGGCAGCATTTGGTATGCCACCTCATGTTTGGATAGTGCAAGTATCTGTTGTAGCAGGCGACATCTTAGGGGAGGCATCTCTAAGAAGAGGCATGCCTCTTCTGACATGGTGCCTGCCAGCTGCAGTTATTGTAAATATTGTAAGTACTGTACAATAGTACAAATAATCAACATTTTACAAATGTGTTATCTGATGAATCAGGGACAGCTTTTTAGTTTCTTTAAAAAGTTGTATAATCATGAATTAATTAAAAGTTGTAGAACTAATGACTACCTCTAGGGCCAAGGTACATATTGTGTTAAATATATGTCTTTGGTCCTCCTGTGCTTAATTTTTATTTAGTAAATAATCAGGGAGATTAGGAAAGCGGGGGCTTTCCCCCTTCCTCCACCAAGGTCCCTGTCTGGATCCATCCCCCCCCCCCCCATGGCTACCTGCCCCAGGAAGAAAGCTTCGATAGGCAATTTGTCCTCTCTCATCACATAACAATCCTGAGCCCCTCTTCCCCTTGAGCTGTAGCTCCCTCAGGGCCTTGTGGGGAGAGGAAGCAGTCATTAAACCAGGTTGAACTTTTAAACCAGTTTCATTCTGTGATGTAGATATGTTCTGAGAGACAGATACAGTTGCAGAATGAATGAAACATCCTGTCGCTCCTTGTTGCTGTAGACAGGTTTTGTTATTTCTGTCCATTATTATCCTGTTCCTCATTTTTATCCTCTTCCTCCAAGATGCTCAGGGCCTTTGTCCCCTCCTGCTATTTTGTCCTCACAACAACCTGCGTTGTGGTTGGCAGCATAGGCTGTACCAGCTGGGCAAGATGCTATTTCTGAGGTGGATTAGACCAGGGTTTCTCAACCGGTGGTATGTGTACCACCAGTGGTACTTTGGGTACCTCTGGTGGTACTCAGACTGCCGGGCCCCCTTGAACCTCACCAGGGCACCCCAAAGCCCATGAAAACGTGGCACTGTGTTTTTGCTCACGAGAGGTTCTCCTTCGGCTAAGCCTCCTGGGAGCAAAGAAAACAGTCCGCCCGCCTACCTTGAGTCTCTTACCGGCCTCCTGCACCAAAAACCCGGAAGTGGCAATTATATCATCGCCGCTTACTTCCGGTGGTACGCGGTGCAAGGTGGTATGCTGTGCTGAGTACATTGAGAACCCCTGGATTAGACTGAGAGATCATGACTGGCTTGAGGTCACCCAGTGATCCTTAGGGCTTCACAGGCCTGTTCAGCCACGGTGACAACTACATTGCGCTGGATAACAACCCTGAGATAACAATAGGAATATATGAAGCTGCCTTGTACTGAGTTGAGCCATTGGTCTATCTAGGTCAGTGTTTTCTGCACTGGCTGGCAGCAGCAGCTCTCCAGGGTTTCAGACAGAGAAGGGTCTTTCTCAGCCCTACCTGGAGACGCTGCCAGGGACTGTATCTGGAACCTGGGACCATCTGTAGGCACAATCACTGCAACATAATAACCTTACATGTGATATCATAAACCCGGGGCACCCAACATCTTCAGCCAGACTGGGTCAGTAACAGCCGCTCTTCAGCCAAGTTGGTTAGAAACCTCTGTCCCCTCTTCAACCTTATTGTTGTTATACCCCTGAGCAGCTTTGCTGGGGGGTCCTGCCCCCTCCCAGGCTGGAGGACTTGACAGGATCCCCTCCCAGGGCCCATGAGAGGGGGGTAAAGGGGGTAAAGTGTACCCAGGCCCAGGGTCAAAAAGGGAGCCTGGAAGCCAAAGGAGGGCCCCCAGAAATTTCCTGGGATCTCAGCTGGTCTCATGGAGAGTGAAAGACGGAGGCTGGGTCAACTGGGAGGGCAGGTCTACTGGGCAGGTAGACCTGGGCACCACGTTGGGAAGCCTGGTAATTCTGGGCTCCGGAGACTTTTCCGGGCATTGCTGTCCTCCCCTGTCCTGTTTTGCCCCCTCCCCCTTTGAGAAGGGGCCCAAAATAAACTTTGTACTCCCTGATAAAATTCCTCTCAGAGGCACTGTCCCCTCCCCCAGGAAATGAGAAGTCACCCAAAGTTCTAGAATTGCCTGACAATCTAGCTGGTCCCCTCCTTGGTAATATTAATTAGAAGCCAAAGAAAGCTTGTTTTGTTTCAACATGCCTTGGGAATGATCAGCTCTTGACGTTGTTGTTTTTGTTTTTTTAATCCACTGCCTTTTAAAATGCATCTTTACAGCATATCATGGGCAACAACAGATAGGTCCCTGCCAGCAAGGAGACAGCAGTGTAAAATATGGTAGCCCATTTGTAAGAATGAACACTCCTGATGGACTTACGGGGACACGTTTATCTCCTTGTGCTGACGTTTGCTTGTGCTGCTAACATGTGTCCATAAAAATTGTTGCCCAAACTCATCTTTGTTTTCCAGGTTACCTAAAAGCATGAACAAAGTCTGCAAGGAGGTATGTGGCCTTCTTCCTTCATGTGGGGGGGCCTTCCATTTCTGAGCTAACGTGAAGGAAGCAACTTTTAAGTAGAAAGGCCTTGGGCACCGTCTCCTCTGACAGAGGGAGTGCACACATGTATCCTCTCCCATCGCCTTTCGGAGCACATTTCTCGAGGAAATGAACGGACGACCCTACAGCCAGATAAGGCAGGAGGCTGGGGAAAGCCCCCCCTTTTCCAACATGGGAATTCTCTACCTCATCATCCACCACCCACAAAAGATGAGGATGAAATAGAGGACGGCAGGGAGAGGGCGTGGGAATGAGGCTCTTCCCTTGCACGGGGCCAGGAGCTGTTTGGAGGAACCCTCTTTCCCTGCCCCATTTTGGCACAAGTTTTGTCCTGATGGAACAGTCTGTCCCTCCAGGCAAAGGAGAAGTTCCACCTGCTGCAGGGAACATTCAAAGCATGCTTCTCTCTGCAGCTCCAATTCTGAACGTAGTAGCAAAAAGTGTGGGCGTGGGGAGGGGGGAGTTGTGTGGGGGACTTTTGTATTTTTGATGAAAAAAAAAAGAAGCTGACCATTTGCATGCCTATAGGAACACCCTCTGGGGAGTTAATAACTGGTCTGTATCCCCTTGTTCTAAACCCCATTCTGGGGGCTGGTTCTGTATGATGGATGTTGGGGTTCGCAGATGTCTCTTTGCCCCATGCTGGTCATTGGGACATTCTGTTGCCTTCTCTTTGAAACAAGGTACCTTATAATCCCTGTGGAGGCTAAGACAAAAGAGCTGTTTTGGATAGGAATGCATTTGTGGCGCTCAGCTGGTGATCAGCCTCAGTCAGCCTCGATCCACCTTGGTGGATGTGAGTACTGCGGCTTCTAGTTGCCTGATCCAGTACATATTAGACTGTATGGGAAGAGTTTCATTCACATCACTGGGCCAGGGATACTACCCACAGGGTTTTGAAGCCCCATTTGGGTCTGGACCAGTTTTGGGGGGGCAATTGTACATATAGCCAGATATTCAAAATTTTGCTAGCCTGAAATGGGGGGTTGACCCAATAGGAAATGATGCAGGGGCCAATCTAGGAAACTAGGACAGATGTTTTGCCATTCAACCTATTTACAGCAATCTATAATGTCCAACAGTTGAGAGCCAAACCTGGCCCCATAGGAGACAATGGGGAAAACCCCTAACAAGCCTTTGATCATCTTGGATTCTGAAAGAGCAAAGTGTCCACTGCTCTAGTCCAACCCAGCTCTTTCACATCTTAATGGGAAATTGCCCGTAATGGGAACAGTGACAGCCAGAGAACCCCTTTAAAATACTTGCACACTGCTCTTTTTTGAAGTATTCCAGCATATACACTCCCCCCCCCCCAATGGAATCTCCAGTATGAAACTACCCCTTTCAGGCTAATTGAGACATGCCAAAATTTAGTTCTATCCCAAGCTGGAGCAGGCAATGTCAGTCTCTGTACAGCTGTGACACCTGTGAAGGTTTGAAAGCAATCATGTGGCACATATACCTATTGCTGGGAATGGTTCACTAGCTTAGTGACCACTGACCCCAGAGTGCCAGGGCAGCTTCCACAAAGAGCCCTGCTTGAGCTTCCAACAGATGTTCTGAGTCACTGGACTGGCCCAATATTTCACAGCTGTTTTTTTTCCAAAACGAAACCAAAATATGTGGTGAGAGAATTGCTAGGATCCTATGATGAGTAGCAATCTAAGTTCAAAGTCCTGGAAGCCCAAAGCATCCACAGATGAGGCCGCCTGGTATATGTCTGCCTATTTCCCTGCTTTTTTGTCTCCTTCTGTGATGTGAGTAATTCTGCCCCATTTCTGCTCTGATTCACAGAGATAGCAGAAGAGGCTCAGAAGCGGCTGTCTTTTGCCTCTCTGCATGAATCCCTGCTCTGGGCATGCCTCCCTCCAGTTGGAAAACACACCCAGAACAGTGACTCACGCAGAGAGGCAAATGCAGAGCTCTTTTGCCAAAGTTAGATCATTGTTACTCTTCACACTCTAAATGTAAAACTGTTTGATGTACAAGTACATCCAAGGCTCAGTTCTACTCTCAACTGAGTGGGATCCCTTTTACATGCAGTAATTCAGGCCTTAGCTTGATAGCCAACCACCATCTCTGAGTACTGTTTTCCAGCTCTTCACTCCACCCCTCTCAAAAAAATGCTAGAACGTTCCAGGCGGAGCTTCCACCGGCTCCACGGTGCCACTTTTGAGGACTGGAAGCTTATAGCATATTTTAAAATATTCACAAGATTACAAAACCATGCAGGTAAAAAGCAAACAGATCAACAGTGCTAGTCTTTAAAATGGCATCAGTTCCCCAAAGCAAACTGCATGCCCTTGGTGCACCACCACCCTCACCAAGCAGCTGTAAAAACGCAAGATTTCTGTTTCCTTTGGTGGCTCCACTGAAACTGCCAAATAGTTTCTTTTTAGGCTCTTTAAGCTAGGTTGTGCTGTGTCACGAGTAGGCACCAGCCACCCAAAGCCATTGTGTAAGCATCTCCTGGCCCCTCAAGGAAGCATTTTAGCAAACTATAAGGTAGAGACAGTTGTATCTTCATGGATACCACAGAATAATATATTTGTGCAGGAATTACTTGCATAAGAATATCATCTTCAGGGGAAGTTTGCCAAAATGAAGGCATGATACAGGTGGAGGGCAGTTGCACTCTGTACATTGCCCCTTGAACTGGATGGAACACATGGCTCTCTCTGGTCTCCAGGGTCATTTCCATTTGTTGTTGAGGTGGATCAATACCTCTGTGCTTTAAATACATCCCAGTGGGGAGTACACAAGCATATCCAATCCCAAAGGAAGTCTCAAGTTGTTGCCCCCTTGAGTCCTCAGTGCGCCTGCATCAATGTTATGTCACTAGCGCTGTCCTCAAAATTCACACCTGATGGCCAATTGACGCATCACAGTTTTAGGTCTAGATGTAAAAGATGTGAATTATACCAAAATGTGTATGGAAACACATGTTATGTAAACTGCGTGTGTACCAAGATCGAAGCATCTTTACCGGGATTATGGTCATAAAAACAACAAGAGCTTTAAAAATGTTTACAACATGTATCATCAAGTGCAGCTTTATAAGTCTTATAAGTCTTTTAAAGCTGCACTTATAAGACTTATTAAGCTGCACTTGATGATCCATGTTTTAAACATTTTTAAAGCTCTTGTTGTTTTTATGACCATAATCCCGGTAAAGATGCTTCGATCTTGGTACATTGTAGCTGGTCATAACAGTTTTCAATCTATTTAAACTGCATGTGTTTGGAAGACAGGATTGGGTGCAGGTCCCTTTTGAACATACATTCACTCCCCAGTCACGGGCTTGTTTCCTTGTAATATGTGCAAAGGGCCTAACAGATTGGGTATGGGGCAAAAGTAAATCGGTAATTTTCTGGTGAAAACGGTGCAATAAAAAAAGCACTAACAAGAGGTAGGTGTTAGGTAATTCAGTGCCCTAGCAAGGAGATTGGACACTTTCTGTTCCAGCCCCTGCCCCCCCCCCCACCTTTGCATGGGGCATCAAGATTTAGACCCTGTAAAACAAAACACGGCAAATTCTGTGCCATCCTCTGGCTTAAGTATGAGCCAGCTTTTACCCGCAGGTTCATCCTAGGGAGAAACCCTGGAAAGTTTGCATTTCTTATACATGTGATGGCAGTCAGAATTTCCAAGGTGGGGTTCTTTGTTTGGGATAATTTTTTGGTTCATTTTTTGCAAGATGATGTATCATATTTTTCTTATATTTCTTGGCATGAGGAAAATAAAAATAAAAATTTACCATGCATGGTCAAAAACTGGGGTTTTCGCTCAAATCTGTCAACAACAATAATCCCTACATTGCAGGCTGAGAGATATGAATTCAAGGCCACCACGCGCATAAACCACTTCATCCATAGAGGAAGGTGCCTGCTGTGCCTCTGCATGAATCATTGCTCCAGCCATGCATTCTTCCAATCAGCCTTGGCTGGAGGGGGGGGGGGGAGATAACTCTTCTGCTTCTGCAGGTTCAACTGACAGCACAAGTCTATTCATGTCTACTCTGAAGTAAGTCCCACTGTGTTCAATAGAACTTACTCCCAGGAAAGTGTGCATAGGAAGATTGCAGCCTGAGTCACTCAATCACTATGGAGGCAGAGATGAAGCAGAATGACACACTGTCAGAAGAGGCTGCCCATTGTGCCTCTCCATGAGTACACTGCTCTGGGCTTTCCAGGTGAGAGACTGAGAGTTGCAGTTCATGCAGAAACACACACAAGAGCTTCTGTGAGGATGGGTGATTTCTTCTCCTACACACTCAAGGATCTGGGGGTATAAAAGTGAAGGAGGCCTCCAAGTTTACTCCAGAAAAAAATAAAAATACAGCAAGCCCTCACTTAAAGATGTTGATAGGTTATTGGAAACTGCAACTTTAAGTGAAACGACTTATAACAAAACCAATTTTACTATAGGCTAATTGATATACATAAACAAGAGTTTATGGCATATTTCTGGTCACAAAAACATCACCAAACTTCTAAAGAAAGACCCAAAACACTTCTAATATTAAACATTGAAATAAATGTGAGCTTTCCAGGCCAGAGAAAACCCATGCAGACAGTTCAAACTCCACACAGATAGTGGCCCCGGCTGTGAATTTTTGTTTTCCTCAACAACTTTAAAGCGAAATGACTTGGAACGAAACGACTTTAAGTGAGGACTTGCTGTAGTGAACAACATTGAATAGAAGATGTTCTAGAAAAGGACAGAGGATGTTGCAAATGTTGCCATTGGCCCAAGAGAGGATGCTTCACCTGAATGCACCACCCAACCAGTGTGGCTCAGACTTCCTCCCAGGAAATGCTAGGATGCAACCAGGATCAGCCCCCTAAAAGTCTCATGGTTTGTGTCGAATTGTGTCAGGGGAGCAGCAAACTGACAAGGGGTGTCTTGCACACCACATCTGCCCACCACTTCCTTCTGGCCTGTCACTCATTCATCTGCTTCTTCAGCAAGCAGGACGATGATATTGGAAGGGTTAGGGTGAGCACTCGGCATGTTTTCCTCTTCCTCCATGCCAGCCCTGTTTAAAATAATAACTGATTAAAGAACAGGAAGCAGAGAGTTGGGAATAAATGGGCAGGTTTCACAGGGGAGGGAAATAAGAAGTGGGTTCCCCCCCCCCCATGGATCTATATTGAGACTGATGCTTTTTAACTGGTTCGTAAACAATCTAGAGTTCAGTTTGGGAGTTGGACTTAGACCTCGAAGATCCAGGTTCAAATCCCTGCTCAGCCACGTACAGTAGCTTCCTGGGTGACCTTGGGTCAGTCACTATCTCTCAGCCTCACCTACGTCACAGGGTTGTTGTGAGGACAAAAGGAGGGGAGGAACTACCGGGTATGTACACCACCCTGAGCTCCTTGGAGGAAGGGCGGCATAAAAAAATGGAACAAACAAACAAACAGTGACGTGGCCAAATTTGCAGATGACACCAAACTATAACCAAAACAGATTGTAAAATCTGTGAAAACCCAAGCAGGCTACCCAAGAAGGCTGGAACAAGACAATCGTACCCAGGCCCAGGGTCAAAAATGTGTCAAAAAGGGTGCCCAGGAGCAAAAAAGGGGGCCCCAGGAACCAAATTCACATTTGTACCCCCTGATAAAAATTCCTCTGAGTGGCCCCGGGTTCATGTTTGCCAAGTCAAGAATACTCAGGGTCCTACACTGTCCAGGTATCATGCAGAGAGCCCCTCCTTGTCCTTCCAGAAGTCAACTCAATGGGAGGACTACCCTGTCTCTGGTCAGAAACAGGGGCAAGCTCCCAGTGAGTACAGCAAAGGCCAACTTAGTTCCTCAAGCTCTTTGACTCTGCCTAGTGAGAGATGCACTAACAAGGCCTGTTCAATTAGCTGACGCTTTTGTGAAGACAAGTGGAGAAAGTCAGCCCTGCTTTTTCGATGGAAGAAACCAGCAAGCCAGCTACGCAAAAGGCTGAAATGGCACCACACCCCCAGAGACGAGGCTGCACCCCCACGTGGGGGGGCTGCCGACGCGATGCACCCACGTGACGCCGGGCGTGACGTCACGCGGCTCCAACCACGCCCCCCCGCCGTTTTCCTTACCATTTTGGAGCCGAACGGCTCCAGGGCGGGCGGGCCCAGCTCCCATTCAGCGAAGACGACGGAAGCAGCAGCAGATGGACGGAACGCGTCCTCCAGGCACGTCCGACACCATGGGGCCCACGCCCCCCCCGCCCCTACCCCCGCAACGCTTCTGCACACCCCAGAGCATATCCGCAGTCTGGATGGCTGAAGACAGAAGATGATTTTTATTTGCATATATCTCAATGATAAATAACTACCCCCAGCTGGTTAAAACTAAATGTATTAAAAACAACCCTATTAAATTGAGGTTTTAACCAATTAAGCAGACCTCACAATTTTATTCCCTTGAAGCCTTGATACAGAGACTGGGGACATCATAGTTGAACACCCAAATAAATCTGGGAATTGTTTGCATGCGTCATTATTTTTAACCCTCGCTATAGTCTTAATATATTGCCATGTATTCTCTTTGTAACCATGGAGTCTAAAATTTAATTTGTTCTTTAAATGAGGCTGGGAATTCTCATGATTCTAACAAAGGCCTCTCAGAATGGTACCACAGAGGCTATACAGTGGATGTTCTTGCTAAGACCCTGAAGAGTCACGAACTTCAATCTTGTCCGTCTCTATGTTTAATTTGCCTTGGAACTTCAGCCATAGGAGACCCCCCCCCCCAGAACAATTTAGAGGAAAACCCAAGCAGACTACCCAAGAAGGCTGGAACAAGACAGGGTTCTTGGAACAACCCAAGGGGTATGTCACATCCAAATTACTTGCCCAAGGACGGTAAATAGGCAGTACCGGTATGTCCGAGACAGCCAGGTAGGTACAAACTCAAAGTGCTTGACTGCTAAAGACTGCCTGACAGCTTTTCTCTGGGTGGACAAGAGAATTGGTGCTTCAGCCTTCTAGATTATTAATAAATACACCAACCTGATGGGTTTCTATGAATAATAGATCCCGGCAGAACAGTGGAAAGAGGCTCCTGCTTTCTAGTAGGGTGTGGTGACCAAAGCAAAAAGGCAGATTCATTCACTTGTACAAATCTCCCTTTTTGCTTAACGAGCTTTACATTTATTTTGCTTCATGGGAAAGTTGTGGGTCATCCTGGCAAAAGGTGGGTGGAGGACAGAATCCATTAGCTGGGTAGAGTTGCCAAATGTGAGATGGGGCACAAGGAAGTACAAGACTGCAATATGGGACCAAGACAGGGTTAAATCACCCACGAGGCTCACTGAGGTGGTTACCTCGGGCAGTAGGTGGGTGGTTTTGTCTCTATGCCTCTCACACCATAGATTCAAAAAGGAAGTGGAAGTGCAGAGGAAAGCAGATGCTACCAACAAGATTACCTGAAAAGTCCGGGGATGGGGAGACTTTTTGATTAGCAGGTTTTGGATTTACTGCTGCAACCATGGAAGCAAGCCTGCCGGCCATTTTGGTTCCTGTAAGTTGCCGCAACCCCACAAATGAAGCTTCGTGACCCCATTGGAGTCACGACCCCAAGGTTGAAGAACACTGCTCTAGTCCACCGCTCTCATCTGCTCCACACTTTCACTTCTGCTTCATTCCCCTTTTTAAATCCAGGGAGTGGTAGGCGGAGGCTGGCGTGCTGCTAGTGAAGGGGGGGGGGAGAAGAGCTTGGTGGCGCAGTGGGTTAAACCGCTGAACCATGAGCTGTCGATTGAAAGGTCGGCAGTTCAAATCCGCGACGGGGTGAGCTCTTGTTGTTTGGCCAGCTCCTGCCAACCTAGCAGTTCCAAAGCATGTGAATTCGAGTAGATAAATAGGTACCGCTTGCGGGAAGGTAAACAGCGCTCCGTGTTCCAGCCACATGCTACGCGCTGCAGCAAGGAGAGTCATGTCGGCCACATGACCACGGAGGCGTCTTTGGACAACGCTGGCTCTTCGGCTTTGAAATGGGGATGAGCACCACACCCTAGAGTCGGACACGACTGGACTTAATTGTCAGGGGTCACCTTTACCTTAAGCACCGGCAGATCTTGGCCCAGCCCCAAACCCAGAGAAAAAGATAAGAGGAAGAAAGGAGCTGAGGAAAGGAAGAACTAAGAGGGAAACTCCCACCTAGGGTGGCCCGAGGGCGAGTGGGTGGGTCTGTGGGTGGCTGACATTTATTTCAACTCAGCAGCTATTGGCCTCTAGCATGTGCGAACAGTCAGGTGAAACTGCCCCGTCAGAGTGGCTGATCCACTGCCAGGCTCCATGCAAATATTACAGACTGGAGAATAAATCTGTGGCACGGAGAACGACTCCCCCAACTCTGCCCCAAGCTCGGCGACTGATGTGCCTTCTCTGGGCTGCATCACCATGACTAATGAAGCCCATGCGGGGGGAGAGGGGAGAAAATGTTCATGCGCGACAGCCACCGCAGGGACGTTGCTCAGCATCGACAACTGCTGCTTTGCTTTGGAGAGGCTAGGCCTCATCGGGGAGGTAATCACCCTTGTCCAATTTGCAAGAGCAGTGGCCTAGCAGGGGGTTTCAGGATCCTCTGCCTCAGCTGCTTTTGCTTCTGCTAAGTGAGCAGTGCAGAGTCATCTTGGGGGTGGGGGGGGGGGGGAAGGAGAGAAGGCTCAGCTGCCCCCACTGCAAGTCAGAGTTTTGGGAGAAGGAGTTATTTAAGGTGGTGGTGAACCATCAGGACCTCCATAACATGTTTCTTCAAGGTGGGGAGGGCTTCGAAAAGCACAGCTACACAGACTCACATGGCAGAGACCATCTGGAACTGTATCACTTCAGATCACTTTTTTTTCCCTAACATGCTCCCCCACATTTTTAAACAAACTGCTTGTTCAAGAAAGTCTTTTTTCGGCGAGCGAGTTTTTTTTTTAATACACAGGGATTTGTGGCTTTTTAAATTTTGAAACATGACAAAACGTTCAGCCACATCCTTAACCTGAGAGAACCCCTCAACAATTAGTTAATAATATGTAGCAAATATTTTTTTCATTAAATTCCAAGAAAAAAAACACCATTCTAAGATTAAATAAATGTATTTTATTTAGAATAGTGCTTATCTTATTACTTTGCCAGCTACATGAAGCAACCAAATTCTTCCCAGTTCAGCAGGGTACAACCACCCATTGGGTTAAATATAACAAAATAAAATAAAGGGTTTGGGGGCGGCTGTTTTGAATTCTGAAAGAAGAGGTTCAATAATATTCACTTTTACCCTTAAATCTTTTGTTGTTTTTGCGGTTAAACGGCTCACAAAGAGTTTATTTCAACCCAGAGATATTCACCTACATCAAACAACCATCCCTTATAGATAAAAGATATACAAACCCCCATCATTTTCATCTGTCCTAATGGTCTCCAAAACCCAAAGAGAATCAACAGTTAATCAGAGCTGGAACTTGTTGCAACAAGGACGTTAATCTGTACAATGGCCCTTTTCAGAGTCCATGTGAACAATGGGTTAATGGGTAAGGTCAGTGCACGTCTTGCACAATGTGTGGGCACAGATTTGCACTCTGCCCAAAACAGAGTCTAGGATCAGCAATGAAAGCCACAAAGGGTCTAGAGTGACTTGTCTTCTAGTGGAGGGGGAAAGAGATGGACAGAGATGGGAGTCCATGTTTGCTTGCAGCAGGTAGATCTAAAAGTCAAAATGCTGATTTCTTTTTGAGTCAGAACTGGCAACTATTCAAGTGATTTTTATTTTTTTATGTTTTTGCTTTTCATTGTTTTAAAAAGGAAGTCCAGTGTCTCTGTTAGAATATGATCAGCTGACCATAGTATCAGCTAAAGGATTTAGGACAAGTTAGGAAACTAAAGGGGGGAAAAAAACGCAGTAAGACAATTTCCTTTGTCAAGGATACATCTCAAGTTAGAAAAGAATTGTTAACTTGTTTCTACATGCCAGAAAGGATGGGGAAGAAAGTTCCCCCTAAACATTGTGAGATTCATAGGCATACCTTTCGGAAAGAGGCCCATTAAACCTTCCTTTGGCAATCCCTTCTTCCAGTCGCTCATTCGGTGGTTGAACAAAGAGGATTTCTATGTGTTCCACACAGCAACATGGTAGTCCTCAGTCATACCTCATGCACTCTCTCTTTTTCCAAACATACTTACCCCTCCCCCACTTACAGTAAAAAATAAAATTCAGAATAAGTTTTCATCTAAATTAAAATAGATTTTTTTTTAAACCGATGGGACTTTGCTTGAAGTCTTGTCCATTGATGGTTTGGCCAAACCCAAAAGTCGATTTTGATATGCTTTGGTCACTTTCAACGCTGTGGAAAGGAGACAACTCCAGATGCCCCACTCCCTTTCTCCAAAAGAGATTCTACCTTGGAGAATCTTCCTCCTTCAAGTCACCATGAATCCTGCTCTGATACAGTGTCCCCCCCCCCCCCAAGTACAGTTTGGAGATTTGTCTGAAGTAAGCAAAGCAATCTAATTCCCCTCTGGAATTTCAGGAAAATGGCAGAAATCTGAAGTGGCTCAACGTAATGCAGTCAATTACTAGCAATCGGCTTGGATCAGCTTGGAATTTAAGAATATTGTTTAAGTTACATTCACAATAAGCCAACCTGTGCTGACTTAACAGCTGCCAATGTCCTCTCGGGAGGCAACAAATATTCAAGAAAGGAGTTGTTTGGGGGAAAAAAATTGGGATGTGGATTCAAAAACATTTAGAGAAATATTTTGTAGGTTTTTTTTTTAAAAAAAATTCATACATGGTAGAGTTGCCGCTCATGTTTACTCACCTTAAGCCAAGAGAGAGATTTGCAAAAAGGGGGTGAGAACGTCTGAGAACAATTGTAACCAAAAGAATGAGAACTGCATGAGGAGGAGGAGGAGGAGGAAAGCTGCCACTTCAGAGCTTGTGAGCAGCCCTGGAGAGAGGGAGGGGACACTTGCTACCATCATAAGTCTTGGCTAACCAGAGTGGGCTCTTTCAACAGTCTCCTTCAGCCTGCGCCTCCTGGACAGGTAGCAGAACCTGGAGCTCAGAAGTCTCTACAGAAAGTCTCTGTCAATGGAAAGCATACAGCAGCAACAGGATGGTGCAGATGCCAATGACCCCGCCCAGGATGAGAGAGTCTCGGCGCTTGCGTAGGTTGATCCGCTGGATCAGGTTGTTCACAGCCGGAAACCGATCTTCGGAGAGTTAAGGTCAAAGCTGCATTTGGTGGGCTTCTAACAGTCCACCCCATCCCTCTGTTCCCCTCCCCTGGCAACAAGCTTGTGGGGCTTTTCCTCCAGGAGGACCACATGGAAATACAGTTAACACAAACATACAACATATTCCACTGAAATGCCAACATTTGCCCATGAGCAAGATAAGAGGCTTCTACTTGAACTGGCGCACAGATCTTTCCTGGGGAAAAAAATGGGTATCAATTTTGTACCCCTAACATAAAAGGGCTTTGTGAGCTGGCCAGTTGGGTCTTCAGGGAGCCACAAACTGCACGACCTGGATTCCCCAGGGACATGGGTATGGCATATTCACCCCTCTGAGTCCTTGCTTCTACTTCCTTCCCCTTCCTCTGTTAGACAGGGAACCATTTCATTACTTGGTTACATAAATCACACTGAGAACTCTTTGTTTCACAGCGGCAAATAAATAGGTACATACATCTTGAAATTTACAGCATCTGCCACTGCACACAAAATTCAGTGTCCCAAGTACTACTGCAGCTTTCAAAACAAGTATCTTAGTTCTTATGGGGCTGCAAAGATACACTAAGTATGTGGCACAACGTCTATGTCCTGCCCCCCACCCCAGACTAGCAAAAGCAATGAGAAAACTATGCCCAATAAAAAAGGTACATAAATGTGTTTTGATTTGCGTAATTTATACAGGGTGCAGAATTCAGGTATACAGGGTATACACACATTCATCTGAAAAATCGACAAGCACTATTATTGAAGGCAGAAATGAAAGTTCTAAATTGCTGGGTAGATGAAGGAGGACAGATGGGATTCAAGCTGCATGATGGCTTATTAGCAGAACTGCAATTGTATTTTGTTAACAGAAGAGACGGAGAAAGCAGAGAGAATAATGGGGCAGGCGGAGGGGGAGCTTAAGGCTGGCATTTATGCAGAATCCTAATATTTAATCCTCCTAAATGACTGGCTTAGTTTGTAACATGGAGAGCTTAGCTATTCTAAATAATTGTTGGAGACAAAACAGCAAAACGGGAGGAGAGGCCAGATGAGGATATTTATAAAGCACACTGTGTCAGGGCGGGGGGGGGGGAGGGGGGGAAGAGCATGCACAGCAGTTGCCAAAACAATAAAATGCACCTTAGCAACTCACTTGAGCATAACACTGTGTAACAAAATTCAAACAATTTTGTGTTTAGCTGAATATTTTGATGTATCTATCATTTTCGGTGCGAGGATTTCAAAAATGTCGCTATTTTTGGCACAGCATAAATAATTCAGTCACAATTTACGCTACTCGGGGAGAGCTTACAACCTCTTGTCGTGGCCATGTTTACCCTGGTGTAAAGGCAAATGACAGTGTTTCAATACCAACACAAAATTTAAGATAACTAAAAAGTTTTGTTGATACAAAAAAAAAAACACCCCACCCAAGAGTACCGTTGGAATCAGCCGCCTTGGGTCCCTTTGGGGAGAAAGGCGGGATAGAAATACTGTAAATAAATAAAATAAATCAGTGCCTCTGAATTGTATAAAGAAACATTTATACAGGGGGGCCTCAGTGTTTGTGTCCACAGATCTGGTATCCACGGTTTCACTTATCCGCGAATCCGGGATCCGCACCCCCTGCCCCTTACCTTCATTTCTTGATTAAACAGTTCTTACTTAAACAGTTTTTGCTTAATCTGAATGCTTATAAACAGCAGTGTGCTCCTTATAGCACAGAGCTGGAATGATTCTAGGAAGGAGCCTCGGTGCTAGAGAGCGGAAACTGCTTCCTGTTAACGTTCGGAACCAATCTAGCACTGAAGCTGCTTGCTAGAATTATTCCGTCTGTGCTATATGCAGCACGCTGCTGCTTATAGTGTTCTGCTTAAACAAAAACTGTTTAAGCAGGAAATAAAGGTAAGGGGTGTGGGGGGCCATGGGGATAGCATTCCCCCCTATCTGCGGGGGGCCAGGAACCTATCTCCCATGGATACCGGGACCTCACTGTAAATATAAACAATTTTTGTGTTACACAGTGTAAGCAAAGGGCTCTCTAACTTCCTTTATTCCCAGCGTGAGCAGCAACAATATCCTCTTCTCTTATACCCGTCAGCCATCAACTCCGCTGCATGAGCCAACCGACAGGCAAACGGGAGCAAGCAGCTCTATTGCTCCTAATCAGGAGGAGGGGGTTCCAGAGTCCTTTCTCCATCTTATCTCAGAGAGCAACCCCCCCTCAACTCTTACACAATGGATATTACAGTCCCTGCTAAAGTGGCACAGAAAAACGCAACTACAAAACTTCCAGAGCTTTTATCTTTGCTCCCGAGGATCTTTTAAGACTAATGCTTATCGAACTCTCTTTGTTCTTGCCAGTTGCAAGAAGAAGGGGGGAAAAAATGAAGCCCAAATGAAATTTATGGTTCATCAAGCTGCGTATCTTTGGAATGTAATCTTGTCTAATCAAATGAGGCTTAATGCTTTTCTTTGGGCTCACGCAGCAGCAAGAGGAAGCGGCAGAGGGAAACCAAAGGCACGAGATCCCCAACTAGCACATTCCTCAGCTTTGAGCATGAAAATGGAGGGAGACAAGGCGAAAAAACTAAAAACGTGGACTAAGAGACTCAAGAAGACAAGGGTACCCTGGGGTCACAGGGACGTTTAGCTCCAAACAGCAGCTGCAAACCTGGAACAATCTTCCAAAGAATCTCAGAAAGGAAGGAACTATAAGGAAGCGCAATTTGTCAGGATGCTCTCCAACTTGCACAAACCCATGTGCAAGCGCACATGTGCACCTGTCCGGCTGCCGGGCTTCCCTCGCCACCGATGCTTTCATGTCATTTCCAGCTGTGCCTTGCTTCTGTCAGGTGTGACTGATCACCTGCTATTACCCTAGCAATATGGGGAACTTACGCCGTGCAACTTGCAAACTTATTTCGGGCCGAGTTCAAGCACCAGCCGCCAACATCTGCATGGGAGATAGCAGAATACAGGCAGCCTTGACAGTCACCCGTCCAAAAGGAGGAGAAGGGCCAGTTTCCCACTCCCTCAAACGGCAAAGGCACAAGCTGCATTTTCATATCCAGCTACGGAGTGCCTATGACAAAATATTTCTCAGCAAGATGAGTGTGTTCACTTTTCTTTAAGAACATCCCTGAATCCTCCTCTCTCAAAAGCGATTCCCCTACATACCCCCAAACACCCTTCCCAACATACAAAGACAAGGTACCAGATACCAGTTTATCCTGGAACTTGCTGCAGATCTAGAATGTCGGGGGAGGGGGGAGAGGTCTCTTCTGCAGCAGCTCCTGAAAAAACTAGCAATAACCTGTATCAAAACAAGAAATTCCACCTTTCTGTTACTCCTTCACAGTCAAAAGATACACACCGAGAGGATTTCCTTTGACCCGAGTTAGCTGAAAACATTTGCTTACCATGGACCACTTCCCCAAATGTTGATGAGAGAACCTGGCTAAACGCAAGTTAGCAGCCCTTAGGCTTATGGATTTGTATTTTGGAGGAGGTCCAACACCATCCAGAGGAGAGTCACACAGACGCACGCATGCACACGCATGCAACGTACACACACCACAGGATAGTTAACCACTGTTGGTTGAAACAGATTTCAATGTTGGTGAGGGGGCAGAAGGACGTCAGCAGAACAGGTTTCTTAAAGGATACTGGCCAAGGTGTTCATTTTGCTCTGTAGGGACTTCAGCATCCCTCGCTGTGAAGTCATGTTTTCTTTTGTTGCCATGGCAATGCTAGTGGATGAGAGGGAAAGGAGAAGGTTATATAACTGGCACCCACAATCACCTGCAGCAAGAGCAACAAAGTATACAGCTGGGGGCAAGCCTAATTACTAACTTACCTAGTTTTTTAACCAGTTTAACTGTGATAGCTTTCTCCTAGAGAATACTGGGAATTGCTGTTTGCTCAGAATACCGAGAACTCTCTGCTGGAGATCCCTAGCTCCCTGCTCTCAGAGAACTGCAGTTCCCAAGGTTCCCTGGGGAGACAGAATACCGGTAGTTGTCATACCAGCTGAAACACAGACTGTGTGCTCTCGAAGTTGCCTTTTCAAAGCCAGTCAGAACCTTGTGGGTTTTGACAATAGGACAGATCACAGCGAAGACCTAAATGCCTGGTTTATTTTTGCTACTGTGAACAGGAAGGTCTGAAATTGGCATGGAGATGCAATACAATAAAAGAGAAAGCATTCTTACAACATTGGAATCCCCTGGAATGCAACAGTTAAGAGAGAACTAGTATGTTGCTTGGACTCACAAACAAGGCCAGAAAAGTTACCAGTCACATTCATAATACAAAAATGTTTTATCTAGCTCACTTGCCCATGTTATACAGAAGGCTGTCATTTATGGTGACAACCTTAAAGCCACAGAGAAAAGTCTACTTCGTTGCTTAGAGGCAATTCTTACTTGCCACAGGTCACTAGGAAAGTGGCCCAAAGCATGCACCCACAGATAGGCTGCCCACTGTCTCTCTGGAGGAGTCAGTACCCTGGCCTTGCCTCCTTCTCAGCAGTCTCCACCAGGGTGAGCAATTCTGCCCCATCTGAATGTGGCTGAATGATCCAACTGCAGCCAAACAACTACCCACCTTGAGAGCAGGTTGACGGTTACTTTTCTGCACGAGTCCCTGCCTCCTTCTAGTTCTGAAGCACGCTCACAACAGTGACTTACACAGGTACACAGGGAGGGTGTGACTCTGAGGGCAGGCAATTCTTACTTTTACAGACTCTCAGTCTTTTTTGGTTCTCAGTGGGGGGCCTCCCCTTTCATTTTAGAAAGCACATCACCTATGAGATGTTTCACAGCGCCTCCTCGGAGCTTGTCTTGCATGCTCCATGTCAGCACACAACACCCTTAACTTCTGAGTTCCCAGAGCCCCAGCAGGGCCCATGGCCGACACCTGCCTGGTCATCAGGAGAATTGGGCCCGGCTGCTATTTTACTAGCAGCCGCTCCTTCCCTGCAACAGTGCCCCCAGTGTAGCATCATCATTTAGGGGGCATCATGGAGGGAAAAAAATGGCGGCCTCCATTGGAGGCCTTACATCAAGGGCATGAGGAGGAGGAAAGGTAGCCGTGACCCACCGTTGCCACCCAGGTAAGCACCCTATGAACTTTGGATGAATGGAGGGCACTTGCCCAGGGTCCCTTTGGACGTGAAACAGGCTCTCACATGAACCTCACATAGCCAAGTGAGAATGGTGGCAGGGTGGGTTGCAGACCACAGGTACCCAGTAAGTGCCTAACCTCACCTCCTTCGGGAGTTGATCCTGTCCTGAGTTTATTTGGGTTTTGAGGACTCAGGCATACTAAGAATATTTGCTCAGATGAAAAAGCTAAGCAGGATCAAATAGGTGAGAAACACCATTTTGCTGAATTTTGCATTGTGTGTGTTTCTGTAGGATTCTGCCAGATACGGTCAAGAAGCAGCCTTTAAGCCCGAGTGAAGATCAAGGCAGATGCACGCTTCAAATCAGGGATTTTTAATTGGGAACCTGTGCACACAAAGAGAGGCAAACCTGCGAGCGTTTCCATGGCTACCCAATCCAAGGGGAACGGGACCAATTCATCTTTACTCAGGGGACCCGTCTTTTGAGCCTCAGATTAGCATGGGAAGGAGCGAGAAACAAGCCTCTGCCATCTGTCCTTTTTCCCCAGTACGGCAAGAGCAACGCAAGAGGCGGTCCTTAAAGCCAAGGGGCGCCTGACACGCACGCACACAGCCGCATGATGAATAGAAGACAGGCAAGCCAGCAGGAGGGAAAGGAAAGTCCTTTCCCAACACCTGAAAAGTTTATAATGCTGCAGCACCAAAAAAAATTAAAAAAAGACCATCAGCAAGCGATGTGAAAACATTAACAGGGCAAAGAGCCAAAGAGCTTTGCTGCCTTTAACATTCTAAATGGGTAGAATTAATTACCGAGGGGGCAATTCCAACTCAGGAGTGTAGAGCCAGGTGCCTCCTTCCCCCACGCTCTCTGGGCTTCTGAATTGCTCCACCCATGTGGACCTACAGAGAAGGATTCCCACCCACTGACTGTGACAAGAGTTAGAATCTTCTCCGCTTCAGGCGGCCATCCCAGTTCCTAGACTAAAACGGGAAACAAAAACATACAAGCAGCTGTAAACCATGGTCAGCCTGGAAGCTCAAGCCATGGTGGGCTCTTAACTAAGAAAAGCATCCTGACATTTCAATGGTTCCAGAATGCTTGATCAGGCAAATCCAGAAGGAGAAAAGTATACTGACATTTCAACGGAGCCAGATCATCAACTAGAGCAGGCCATCTATCAAGAGAATGCGACTTCCCAGCTGAAACAACTTCAGTGGTTACTGAGTCATCTGTTTCCAGGTCCCATTTAAAGTGCTGGTCTTCAGCTTTAAAGCCAAAGGGCTTCAGACCAGGACACTCTGGTTTCCACAGTTCTGGTCACCATCCTTGCCATAGCAAGTGGGCTGGTGTTCTCTGGTGAGGGCAGTGAGCAAGCATTGACCACACCATAGCTGAGGCTGCACCCTGACCGTATCTGCTGAATAAGCCACGACCCAGGCTTTCTTCTCCTTATCCAAAACAAGGGAGGACCACATAGGGCAGGGGAACAAGACTGCTTTGTGGAGGTCACTTTTGTGGACCTCTCACAGCAGCTTAATGAATGCTTGTGGAGGCAGCCACAATTGTACATAAGAACATAAGAAGAGCCCTGCTGGATCAGGCCAAAGGCCCATCTAGTCCAGCTTCCTGTATCACACAGTGGCCCCACCAGATGCCTCAGGGAGCACACAAGACAACAAGATACCTGTATCCTGTTGCCACTCCCTAGCACCTGGCACAGAGAAAACCCACTTCTAAAACCAGGAGGTTGCTTATGGCTTGTAACCTGTGATGGTCTTTTCCTCCATGAATTTGTCCAAACCCCTTTTAAAGGCATCTAGGCCAGGTGCCATCACCACATCCTGTGGCAAGGAGTTCCACAGATTAATTACACGCTGGGTAAAGAAATATTTTCTTTTATCTGTTCTAAACAGATAAACATAAGAAGAGTCCTGCTGGATCAGGCCAAAGGCCCATTTACTCCAGCTTCCTGTATCTCACAGTGGCCCCACCAGATGCCTCAGGGAGCACACAAGACAAGAGACCTGTATCCTGTCGCCACTCCCTTGCACCTGGCACAGAGAAAACCTACTCCTCCAACCAGGAGGTTGCTTATCCCCATCATGGCTTGTAAACTGTGATGGACTTAGTAACAACTTCTATTGAGGACTTCCTCTGTGTCCCAACATCTAAGATGTATTTGGTTGGCACATGGGAGAAGTTCTTATTGGTGGCCACATCTCAGCTGCGGAACTCCCTGATGAAGTAGGGTCACCACCACGCTCCTTCTCTGTTGGCCTTCTGACATCAGGCAAAACCTTTCCTTTTAACAGATGTTTGTTCTATAGGGCTCTTGATGGCTATTTTATATTGGAATTTTAGTTAATTCTTTGTCATCTGCTGTCTGTCTCTGGCTTAAATAATGATGATACTGCTTTATCTGGTTGTGTGTTTTTAAGCTGCCTTGAGCATTTTTAAATGGAAAAGTGGGATATACCTGTACCTTTTTTTAAACAACAAACTAAACTGGTGAGCTCCAGCCATGTTTTTGTCTATGTCTGAACCCAACCAGGGTGTTCTCCTCTGTGTAGGACCATAATGACACAGGCTTGAGAAGTAGCTATTTGCTTGCACCCATGACATTAGCCTGGGGCACTGAACCCCCAACCCATTTGGGGCTGGATTTGAAGCCTGGTGAAACTATCCTTATTGACTCATTGTGATGCTGACAAGGAGCAGGGCCGATCTCAGGGCCTCCAGCCAAGCACTAATGTTAAATACATTTCAAACTCATTCCCTGCAAAGGCCACAATTGCAACCCTTCCTTCAATGAACAAATGCTGCCAGATGCTTTCTGTTGCATTAAAAAAAACACCCAAAGAAACACCACACCATTAAGAGAGAAGAGAAGCTTGAAAGCAGCCTCTTAAAACTGTTCCACGAGCTACTTGGGCCAACAGATCCACTTCTGCCAGAATCAACTGTTCAAACCCGTTTGAGGACAGCAGGAGATGCTGGCTTCCTTATTGTAGGGGGGCTGGGGGGGGAGCAAGGCAGATGAATGGCAAGAACCCATTTAAACATAAACACACATGCCCAGACCAAAAAGGTGCAATGCAGAAAAGCCTACAGGCAGCTGTCTTTGCCCACAGATATTTCTGCGCGTTCGTCTCCGGTGAGGCACAGACAGGAGAGCAGAACTGTTTGGGCTCTTCTGGGCTGCAAAAACAGAGTTATTTTAGCTAGGACTTCTGCTAAATGTTGCACCCTCCCCATTCTCTCCTTCATTCGTGAGGGTGGCTTGGTTTAACGCACTCTCAAGGGCTAAGGAAAACCCTATATTTTCAGGATGTGGAGCCAATAAACAAACCCGCAAATGAACAAAGAATTATCCCAATGCTGCTTCCCCCTCCCTTCCCCCCCCAACCATAAAAGCTCTGAAGTAGACAGGGAGTCAGGGATGAGAACACTGGAATTTGTGCTCCATTTACATCAACCGAAGCCGGTCATTTGCTTTGCTTCATTTCAAGGAAAGCTGACATAATCGAGGCAGGTGCAGAGAGAGAGAGAGAGAGAGAGAGAGAGAGAGCGCAAGCAAACGCGCAAGAACAGAATTACCGGTAGTTAGATTTGCAAGAGAACTCTGAAAACTTACTACTTTCAAAATTCAGAGGAGATAGCTTTTTCCCCCCTAAACAATTTTGCTTTGAATCATGTGCCAAGGCGAGAAAGCTTTCATAAAAAAGAAAAGAAAGGAAAGGAGAACTGAAAGGAACCCTCTTTGCCTTCCCACAACAAAAAGAGGATCACTTAAGAAATGTCAGACTGGATTAAACCTAAAAGATTATCTAACCAGCATCCTGTTTCTTGAAGCAGCAAGTCAGATGCTTCTGGAAGCTCACAAGCAAGGTGTGAAAGCAACAGCCTTCCCCTCTTTACCCCTGCATCTGGGAATCAGAGGTAGAGTGGTTCTGAACATGGAGGTTCCATTTAGCCATCATGGCTAATCGCCACGGATAGAACTGTCCTCCTCTATGAATTTGCCCAATCTTTGGCTGAAGCCCTGTAAACTAGTGGCCCCATTACCATCGTTTGTAGAAATTCCATAAGTTAATTCTATGTTGTGGTTACTTTCCTAAATCAGTCCTGTGATTTTTATTTAAAGGAGCTAAATGCCCACCATTACGGCAGTTCCTAAATAACTCACAGGGAGAGGCTAAGAACTCAACTCACTTTTGTTTGCTTGGCAGTCTTGCCCTCTCCATCTGCACAGCCAGTGCCTGAATTATGGAGCGGAGAGAGCTGAATGAAATCCGTAAGTTCTACCCGACTCCCTCCAATTTTAGCCAAAATAAAGGATTCCCCATAGCCTTTAAAATACATTTTATTGTAAAATATTGAAACATGCAATCATGTATGATGAGATCTAGCTTATCAAATGTATTGAAACCCATACAGAAAAAATTGTGGGGGATAGTCCAAGGTTTTTACATTTGGAGGAGGCCTTCACAAGAGGAAAAGCAGCCTTAAAACACTGATATAAATATTGCAGGGTCACTTCCAAGGGTCTCACACAAGAGGAAGTCACTAAGGAAGACCCCCCACCTTTTAAAAGCATTAGCCAAGGGGACTGGCCCCCTCTGTAACGCAAGCCCTGTTGCCAACTCACCTGGTTTGTGTTTCTTAGGCATACTGACAAAGAGAGCCTGGAAACCGGATCTCTGTTACAGCAAATGCCTAAAGTTTGGTGAATAGTCAGCATTCATCTTCACGAATGATAAACGTGCTGACCCTAGTTGTCATATCCTGATACTTCTTGGTGGTACTAGACTATCCACATGAAAGGTCCGAAGCTACACTTGTTGCACCTGTTTGGATAAAGGCGCTGGTATCCAAGTCAGCTCAACTGGATGGACGTACCGTCTGATTCTCCGGCAGGGACTGAAGAGGGAATCGGTTCTCCTAGCACCAGACTAATTCCCCTAGACTAGTCAGTGTTTCCAAGGGATACGTTCTTAGGACTTGCCAACTAGGTTCACTTGTGTCTAGAAGAGTGGTTCTCAAAGTTCTCCCCACAAGGCGGGGAGAACTTTGAGTGCTTGCGGGGGCAGGGCCAGTTAGCGAAAACCGGAAGTGGTCGAAAATCACCGTTCTGCGGTGATCTGAAGATCAGGGAGGCCTGCGGAGGGTTGTGCAGGTCTCCCTGAACCCCCCAGAAGCCCTGGTAAGTTTAAAAAAAAAGCAAAAACGTTTTCAGGTTCTTTTTTGGCAACGGCGGCAATCCCCGGGATCGCCGCCACCATGCTGTCCCCGTCCCTTAAGGGGGCAGTTAGTGGTTCCAATGGTGGGTCACAACCCACCACTTTGAGAACCACTGGTCTAGAATACAGGTATCCCAAGCAGATGTGGTAACAACGATTTCTCCCTACCCACCTTGATCCTGCCTAGGAAATTTCCAGCCAGGGCAGCAAAGAACAGGTGGGGAATGGAGAGAGTTGAATGGAAAAAACAAACAAACCCACAACCAGAAGCTGGAACTCTCAAAGAAGCTCCAGAAAAACCCTGCAATACATAGGAAAGACCGGGCCAGAGCAGAAGGCTTGACCCTGGTGAAGTCAGACATCAATCCTGTCTTCCTCCAGGAGGAGGCGCTGTCCCAGAGGGGGAGACTGTCCGTCGACCTCCTTGAGGAGAATCTTGGATTTGCCAAACAAGGCAGACACAGTGCTGCAGTTCAATAGTTAATATATTCAAGCAACTTATAATGAACACAATAGCGGGAGGGGGAATGGAGGGAGGATTCAAAGGAAAGAAATTATGGGTCTAACAGAGGTGGAACAAGGCGTTTCGGAGAAAAAGCAAGACGACTGCCTCAACGGCTATTGCCAAAGAAGCAGGCTCCCCATTCCTAAACAAGCTGCAAATTTGTCACCTCCAAGTACATACTTGTTCACCACTATAGCCTCTAGACAGCACAAGCATGGTCAGTGGATGATTTTATATTTTCCCAATCTCCTCCAAGTCAGCAAAAAAGACAAGTTGCGCAGTCCCAAGTGATTACTGATCGCCGTGAAAAGTTTCTTTAATGAAAATTACAGATGGGAAAAAAGCTGAGGTGGTAACGTATAAAAATCAGTTGATTGCTGCTTGGAGGAGAAGAGGCACAATTTTAGACATAAACCAACAAAAAGGAGGGCCCTAACCAGGTTAGAGAGAAAGAATTTAGGGCAATGTCTGTCTTAAACAAGTAACTGACGCTTCCTAAGTATTGTACTGCAAAGCGTCTCAGTCCACAGGGAGGGTTCCAGCTTTTTGGGGATGCTGAAGAAGAAACCAGCCCTTTGACATTTGTTCACTTCTGAAAACATTAATCACGCCACTGATTTCATAAATATCGGGCTGCAGTGAGGATGCGAGGTAGCCGGGGGCCCACAAATTCTGATTGACCTTGGTAGACAGTCAGAGTCTGTGGTCCTTCCATCCACAGCTTGGTGTACCTCTGAAGCACAGTATGACTTGGAGACACGCAAGCCATCTCCAAGTTCGGGAGAAGAATCTAGTTCACCAGGGGTGGGAAAGGTCTTGCCAATTATGAGTGCATTCGTGCACTGCTGGAGTTGAGAAAGGTTGTCCAAGGCAACTCAGCAATCACCACCAAACAGGAATCTGAACCCAAGTCTCCCTGACTGAAATCCAGAAAGCCGCCCAGTACACCAAGTGAGCTCTTGAAGGAATCTCTTCCAAAGCACAGTCTTGACTCTGGGATTTTAGGAAAACCCCTTTCCCTGGAGCAACCTTAACCCTCCTGATGCCTTCCAAGTGACACCCAGATTATTAACCTTAAGAGATGCAATCCTCTCAGAAGCCAGAAATGTATTAGAAAGCCAAACGAGCCAACTGCACGTCCATCACCCAGGGATCTGTAACTCAGCACGGCTCCAGCTTTGCAGAATCCCACGTGCTCTGACCAGTTGATGATGGGTGAGGAACTAATTAAGAGATGGGTGATTTTCTAGCAGGTAAATTCCCCTATGCAGCAACAGCACAGCAGCTACTCCGCCACCAATTAATCACGTACACAAATGTTTGTAATTCCAGGGGGGGTTAAGCAGGGGAGAAACGAACAAACACCGGCACCTCGTCCTCTAGGGCAGCTTGTTTAGACAATACCTGAAACCAGGTAATATAAATTAAGCCATCTGTCCTATTGCCGATTGCTTGGGAGCTCTGGAGCTGTGAGTCACGCGATGCAATGAGTAGGAAGATACAGTACAAGTTCACTCATTGTGGCAAAGACGACAAGAGCCCTGAAAAGAGGGGGCTAAGTCATGTTTAGAATTCCATAATAGCCTTTCTGCTGCTCAGCGCTCAAAGACAGCGTACAGGGTGGCCACAAGGTCCCTATGCATGAGAGTGTGTGGATTTGGGTTCAAAGCCATTTAAGCCTGCGGAGGGACTTTGTTGGGGACCCTGTAGAATCCGGAGAAAATGCAGAAGAAAAGGAGATCTGTTTCAGGCTGATAAGTCTTCAAAGAGACTGGCAGAGCAGCTGAAATACGAGGCTTCGGTCGAGGACTAGTTGTGATCCTCGTTTCCCTTTGCTGCCATGAGGTGCTGCTGCCAAGGCCGTGTGACATCAGGAGCTGACTGAGAAGAAGCCACGCCCCCTTCAATTACAAGGATCAACTTCCAGGGAGGACTGGTTTTCAGTGGGCTTACTACAGGCATGACTACACCATCCCTTTGGGTCACCACGTTGGGGAGCAGCAAAGGTTAAAGACAATGTTTGCTAGGGTTGTGTTTCATATAATCAGAGAGTTGGATGGCCCACAGGGTCATCTAGCCCAACCCCCTGCCTGTAGCAGGAAATCCTCCTAGAGCATCTCCAGCAAGTGCCTGTCGAGCCTCTGCTTGAAGATCTCCAATGAGGGAGAATCCACCACCTCACACGGCAATCTGTTCCACTGACAAACCGCCCTTACCCTCCCCCCCAGCTGAATTCTACTGCAAATTTTTTCCAGACATCTAGTGACATCTTACTGATGATTTTGCAGTATTTATACAGATTCTTCTGCCTTTCTTTGATGAGGATTGTGAATTTGGAGGGTATTTTATTAAATTACTAAGCAAAGCAGTGAAGAGAGCCATCTATCAAAGTCATTCTATATTTTGCTATTTTTGCCGGCTTCTTCCCTCCATAATAAGCCAATTAGATACCTATTCTAAATGGGTATCTAATTTTGCACACACATCTGTCAAAATATCCAACCTAGATTGCTTGGTTACATGCTTCCTGAAAAAAGGTCTATTTCTTCATTTTGTTAAAATGCTTATATCCCAACTCTCCACTCTTTCTACTCTTAGAGACACACTCAAGGTAGCTAACAACAAATATAAATTAAAATAATAAAACAAGCTAAATACAGTAAAGTAAGCAATAACATAGAATAAAGCTGCAGTACAATCTTCAGCAAAATAAAGGATAATTAAGAGTGAATCAATCCATATAATTCTGCCAAAATAAACATGTTGGTGTGGGGCCTGGAGGCCATAAAGCAGTGGTTCCCAAATTGGGAGGCGTGGCTTCCAGGGGAGCCGCGGAAACCAGCCAGGGGAGCTGCGGAGTGCCACGGAATCCTCTCGGAAAACAGTGCAATGCCAATTGGCAGGCATCAACATAACGTAATGGGGAGCCACGGCCAATGGTCGCCAATGCTCAAGGGAGCCGCAGGTCGAAACAGTTTGGGAAACACTGAGGCCAGTCTGATATTCCAGTAGATGGGCAGGAACATGTGGGAGCATACAGACCTTCAAGTAATCTGGTCCCAAGTCGTTTAAGGGCTTCAAAAGGCAATAACCAGAACTTTGAACTGGCCTCTGACATTAACCTGTGGCCAGTGCAGATAGAGGAACAAGGAAGTCCTATGCTCTAAAAACCCCTGGGTTTTAAAACTCTGTCAGGTTGCTCATCTCCTTGGCAGAATTAAGAGAGGCTGGTGGCAGCTTTTGAGGAAAGTCCTGGCTAACAAGCGAAATAGCTAAATGGGCTTGGATGGAATGAGCAAATACATACAGGCATTTAAAAACACACACACAAAGGGTTAGGAACAAAGGTGTGTCCCCAACCCCAGGCCATGCCAGGGCAAGTCTAAAAAATTCCAGAGGCTGGCTGCCCTTCTGAGAAAAGAGAGGGTAGCCTTGTAAAGTCCAACTCCATACGCATCCCTGTAAAGCAGACGAGTTTAGCAGTGAGGGAGACATCAGGCGAAGTTCCTACCTTATTGTCTCTTCTATCAGCCGGTCAGAGCTGAAAAGGAAAGAGAAAAACTTGAATCAGAAACGTAGTCTTAAGGGGAGAGAAGGAAACCGGAGAGTCATGTATTTTACTCCCTCCCCAAACATCAAGGGTTGCTCTTTTTCACCCACTATTCTCTTCTAACATATTCAGCCTACACAGATCCAAAGGTAGTACCAGAAGCGACTGGGGGGGGGGGGGGCGCACACTCACAAAGGCCTCCAAAGCTGTGTTTTGTTGACTCTTGTAGCGTTGGCCACACAAGCCTGCAGAGAAAGGCTCAAACTGTCCTATGACCCTCCCAGGTCCCATTGTACTCAGGCAGCCTACTGGTTGCCCTTGGCTTTAGAATACTTGTGGGTCAGGCCTGGGGCTTCACATGGGCAACAGCCCTTCAGGGCCGTCCAGGTACCTTCCATGTACCTGCACAATGCCCCTACTTATTCCCTAGTCTCTGCGCCCCCCTGTCTGCTCCAAACTGGCCACTGCAGTTCCTCCTGAGCTCAGCTGCCATTCTGTTCCAATGTGTGCCTCCAGAACTCTTGACCACCATGCCTCTGCACTGACCGTTTGCTCGTTTAGCCTGGCCAGGATACCCATCTGCAGATTTAAACGTTAGGGTTGCAACTTTTAGTTGATTTATGGACCAGATTAAATGTAAGTTTGGACAAATTCACAGGTGGCAAGTGCTTTTGTGGAAGAGGCATTCCTCCTCCTCCTCACTCACCCAGGAGGGAATGCCTCTTCTGAGCTGGTGTCTGCTGTAACACGTGCACATCTTCCATCAACAAACAAAATGCTCTTTTTCTTTAGAACTATTTTTGTTCATATGAAAATGTAATAACCAATTAAAACTCACACAGTCAACCAATTAAAGTTTCTTTAATGAGTGGCAGCCTTAACGAAAATCAAAGCAAGACTTCTTGCTGCCATATTAGGAGGAATCCTAAAAGAATGCCACTGTTTTTCGACCTCCTTAGATGCAAACTTTGCATGAACTTGTCTATTTAGTCCAGTTACTTAGTTATCTGAAAGGAGGCGTTTGTGTGAACCTCCCGAGAACAGGGAAGGATTTTGCCTCCGGTTTCCAAAGAGAGAATCTGTTCATTTGAAAGCTTACCAAAAGTTCTCCCCATCCTGCAAAACACATATGCCTTTCCACATTAGCAGAACAACCCCCAAGGCAACAAAATGTTTCCACAGTCTCCCCCCCCCCCATTTTCTCAAAATATATTTAATCCCTTTTCAGGGAGCAGATGCCAATGAAGGATGCCGGCATTTATCTAAATTTAAAAGAGTGCAGAAAAAAACAAAACAGATTGCTATTTGGGGGTGTATGGCTCCTCAGGTTACTGTTGTGGAATTGCATGGAAGCAGGCCACAAAAAACTAGGAACATTTGATGCCGAAAGGAGGACAGCTTTGATTGTGCCTGCAATTGGTTGAGCTGGTAGAGCAGGTGGTGTCAAATGTGATTCTGGGGGAACTTATCAAGCCTTTTAGGGGTTCCCCAATGTGGACAGAGGACCTATCATATTTGGTTCAATTACTTGATGGTTTTCTACCAAAACCAGGTGAAACCGATGTCTCACTGGACCACAGCTACTGTCTCCCCAGTCCTGCCCTAAAAAAAGTGTAGAAACTGAGGTGGAGGGGGTTTGTGAGATTTTTTTTGCAGATGCAGAGAATTCTGTGTTAAAAATGCTAGTCTTAACAGAATTACAATTTCAAGGATTCTTTGGTGGGAGTGATGATAGTGGAACAGATTTGACGCTGGTTTACGTGCAGTACTGACAACTACCGGTAAGTAGGCTGGACCAGTAAGAGAGAAACTATACCCACACATGACCCAGTCCCTGCCCCTCCTCCACAAGTCTTTTGGCACATGCAAAGGAGGAGCGTGGGATTTACCCTGGCTATCACAAATAATGGCAGACTACCGAGCCAAAGCAAAAGTTGATGAACCTCTGGCAATTTAATCATTTGAATCAAACTATTTTTTAAGTGGCAGGTTTGGGAATTTTCGCCCGTTTTCACTATAACAGAGGTAAAACCAGACAGTTTATCTTCCAAGGCGACCTAAAAGGCGACTCTAATTACACTCACAAGAATACAGTGGTTTGGTCTTGTCTCTGCCCATCAGACACTTTTCAAAACAGAGTAGGAACAAACAGATTGCAACAGTTAAGGCATCCTAAGAGAGACCCAGATTTCCATGTACTGCCAAGCCCCAACGTGGGCTTGTTTGATCTACCGGTAGATCAGAAACATTGTATAAAGTATTTCATGGGAAAAAGCACCTCCGGAGAGACCAGGGTGCCACTCTTAGCCATATTGTTAAAGATGAAGGGAAATAAATTAGTCCCATATGCTTTAAGGGAGTAATTAGCAGCAGCGTCAGGAAAGCCGACTTGAACTTCACAAGGCACGGCGGCAGGGGGTAAGGAGAGAGAATCCAGGCCATTTTCTAAAAGCTTCCTGAGTTTGCTGTTTTTTCTTTTCTCTCTCCTGGTTTGCAGGTTTTTTTTAAAGGACTGCAAACCACTGGACATTACACTGCACATTTCCAAGCAAGCAAGAACTTTTGTCCAGCGCCGTAAGAATGAGATACACCATCTGCTTCAAACGTGCCACGCGTATTTTTTTTTCACCTGGGAAGCCAGATGGAGATCTGATAGAATATATATATTTTTTAATGCCTCTTGAAAGGGACAGCGAAAAGATGCTGAAATAAGCGAATGGCTTGAATCCAGCTGTGGCGGCAGCAGCAGCAGGCAGGGTTGCAAACCAATCAGGTTTCCAGTCAGGATGACCAACCGGAGGCAAAGTACCAGACTCAGCATCCTGTTTACAATTAGATCAGGACTCTGGCAAGCCTCTGGCGGGGTGAGGATTCCTTCTGAACAGAAGAACTACCTTCATGAGCCAGACCTTGCATCCACCTACTCAGCATTCTGTTTCCAACAGTGGCCAGCCTCTGAGAAGTTCACAAGCAAGGTGCAACAGAGATGGCCACTTCTTGCTTGTGCTCAGACTCTGCAGGCTCCAGTACTACTCTTATTATACTCATATTATAATAAGTATTATTATTACTAATTATTATGTCTGACAGCTGAGCCATACAGATGTCTCCAGTGGCCATCACCAGCACATCTCATGGAGTGAACATCAGAAGAGAACTGTGCATGGCATAAAGGCATGCCATCTCTCTTTCCCCCCCCCCCCCCTGAACAGACTGTTGATCCAGTACACTGAATAATCCCCAACTTCTAATTCATTCACTGTATGAATAATCCTGCCTTTTTCAACATATTCCAAGGTGGCTAACAACAAGAACAAAATTAAATTCAAGGACAATAAAAACAGAACAGTAAAATCAACAATGACAAATAAAACCAGACACACACACACACACACACACACACACACACACACACACACACACACACACAGCCAACTAGTCCCTCTTTAACAATAATGCTCTAAGCTAAGATTTGAACCTTTTAGATAAGAAAAATTCAAAAAACCATCATTGTCTGTGTGTGTCTATCCCCCCCCCCCCCACCTTCAGCAAGACGTCTTCATTCTACAGTTATAAAAACAGTCAACACAAAAGCCTCTCTCTAGGGCTTAGTTGTCCAACTCGGCACACAGGCACTGTGGGCTTTGAACCAAGAACTCCAGCAGCAGCAGCAGCAGCAGCGCCTGAGCTTGTTGGAAGAAAAGGTTGCTGGGCTGCAGCATCAACACTGGATTGCTAGAGAACAATACTGCAGTGGCTGATTCAGCAGGGAGGAGAAGTAAGGGACCAACAGGGACCCACTCAGTCCTATAAAGCTGCTGTTTGGGGCTGATGCCCATCCCTGCTCGACTCCTGACCTGGAGCCCCACACCAGCAGCAATCTTCAGGGAAGCACTTGCTTCTGCCTCTTTGGAGGGCTCAATCTTAAACACTGAATGGTGTCAGCCAAAGGGCGAGGGAGTGAAACTTCAAGGCAGGGGCTCCTTCCAAGGAGGCCTTGAACTATGTAAGAGAGCCTTGATGGATCAGACCAAAGCTTCACCTAGTTCAGCAGTAAGCGGCACCTGGAAAACGTACAAGCGGGCAAGGCATGTCCACCGCACAAGTTATCAAGGTAGCCTGCTCAGGACCCGGAAGCTCCATTTAACTACTGTATCAATGCCGCCTAATGGTACTTTTGAGCTCTCAGATGCAATCATGTTTCCGAGTCTAATTTCCATCTCTCCCCCAATGCCCTCATGTCAGTGATTTTAAAAAGTGGGAAGAATAATTTACATAAAAATGAAGGAAAGAGAAGACGCTGATTTGGCACCTCCTTACTGTGCTACTCTGTAGCTCATTTATTAAGCTTGCAATTTTATCCTGTCATTCCTCCAACAGAGAGATTGATTGCCAGCCTGAATTCCTTCAAGCAGCCTGCAATTCCTGTACTCACAAGTCTTGGACCACTGCACCAGGAGGAGAGAAGCAAACCCGCCAGTAACAGCGGGCGCACCAAAGCTTCCTCTCTTTCTGTCCTGCACAAGCTTCACCTGCTCCTGTCTACTTCCCCCCCCCCATGCCCATTTCCTTCCATGAGACTTCCTGTGCCTACAACGGCTTCTCTTGCTCTCTGCCCATTAAATCACTTTATTCAATTATTAAATGTGTAGGGTACTATGGCTCCCACGGTGGCTCACCACTATCTAAAACAGCCCAATATATTGAAAATGAAAAACCAATATAAAAACTACGACAATACCGTAGTTCTAAAAGGAAGCACCTTCTGCCATTGGCTGGAAGATTAAGGGCCACTGGGAGGTGGTACCCCATGGCTCCCAGAAGGAATATCCTACCACAGCTTCCCCTGGCTCCAGCTGCAGGAAGCTTGTTTCCCTTCCAGAAGAGAATATTCTGCTCTCCTCCAACTGCCAGTTGTCCAGGAAGTGCAGAAGCAAAGAAATGCACCCTCTGGCCAATCACATTGGCTAAAGGACTCTTGAGCAGTTTCCATGTGCGCATAATGTGGGGTTTTAAAAAAATAATTTTGTATTTTGTCTCAATGTATTTTTCCCACCACTAAAAGAAAAAAATTAAAAAGAAAATTTGTGCAATTTAATTTGACCATTTGGTCAAAAGGGGAGGTTATAAATCTTTCAAAGAAATAATTAAATGCAATATCCCAGGGTAGGCAGATTTCAGGCTTTACAGGATCTCTTTTTGCTTTTAGCCAGAATGCTGAAGTTCACCAACCGACCAAAGAGTCAGATGCTGGAAGAGGTGGAGCCAGGTGCGAAATGGTGGTTCTGGGGGGTGGAGCCAATCATTTCCCACCCCCTCTGGGTCATACACTCACATGATTTGCTTGTATACAAATACAAATCTCCATCTCTGTTACTGCAATACAGACCAGGGGATTCCAACACAAAACTCAAACAAGCTAGCAGAGCTACACAAAGACCCGAACAAAGGCAGCAAATTAATATTCCTACTCCAAAGCTGCAGTAAAGAATGTTGCTTTGTACTTGTGATTTTACTTATTGTTAAATATGGACGGAGAGCAACAGAAACCTTTACCCATCAGCCAGGGTCCTCTTGGTGGAGCATGATTTATTTTCTGCCCACCTCTGCAATATACAACCAGAGAGCCCTGTCAAAAATCAGGAGCAAGAGAGCTTACCGAGTGAGAGCCGCTCGGAGGGGGACTTTCATTCTTTAAAATAATTTACCACTTTTCAACAAATGGTTCTCAAAGTAGTTTACATAGTAAAAGGAATGAGAAAACAGTTCCGTATTCCAAAAGGGACTCACCATCTTTAAAAAGACACGAGGGAGAAAACTCCAGCAAATAGCCACTGGGGAAAAAAGATGCCATGGAAGGTTGAATAGGGTGCTCTGCCTGCCCCTTCCTTAAGAGAGTCACCACTTTAAAAGATGCTTCTTTGCCCTGTTCCCCACTCCACATCACCACCCTTTTGGCCTCAGAAGGACCAGTGTCTGGAGCAAGGCCTCCCACTAATTTCCTTGGGGACCCGAAGAAATCAGCCCCCTGTCAAGAACTCCAACATCCTAATCTTCCATGAGCATCTTGCTTGGCTTCCACATCCTTCCACTCTTTTGCACTACTTCCTACTTAATTTCTCTTCCATCAACTCAACCCCAAACAGGAGTACACAAGCAAGCATGTACATAGCCACAAGACGGGGTCTCTCAGCCACCCACTGGTGCTTCACCTCCAGAGACTCTTGCCAAAGCCTTCCACCAGAGTTGACTGCAAGCCTTTTGAGAATGGTGGCCACGTCTATGTGCAGCACATGGCTTGCTCTTCACATGCTAAATGTAGCAGCGAATGGCAGACACATGTTTTTCTAAATTAAAAAAAATTCAAATAAACCAAAAAGCCATTTGGCAGGATCCAAAGAACCACACAATCAGTTTCTTGCATCCAAGGAGATATTTGGAATATATAACGCAGCAGCCCCAGCCTTGATCCTGCTCCCAAATGCCACAAAGCGGCCACTGCAATAGGCATCGTGGCATGACCAAAGGCAAGAAGCCCACTGGGCATCCTGGCACATCTGGATTCCCATTGTGTGCTTCAATTGAATTATCATCGAAACCAGGACTGGGCAGACTTTGGGCTTTGGGGAGCTACTTTTTTTTTGCCACAGCAGTGGAGCTACCAGCACAAAATGATGGCTATAGGGAGGCAGAATGTGTCACAGAGGCATCGTCTGATATGGGGCGGTGGGCCCCAGGGCGAGGGCGGAGGGCTCAGGGGGTGGGGCGGGGCTCCCCCCGGTTTCGGTTTTCTTTTCCGTTTTTTTTTCCGTTTTTTAAAACTATTTCCGTGTTTTTTTAAGTCTTAACGGGTTTTTAAAGTCTTAATGTATGCTTTCGCCCACTTAGCTTGAGTGTGTGTATGTATCTTATCCAGCGACGATCTTCTTCCACCTCCCGGGCGCTTCTTCTCCCTGCGCCCGCGCGAGCTCCTTAAAGGCACAGAAGGTCACTGGAATAGCTTCGTTGTTCTGTGAAGACTTGCGCATGCGCAGAACAACAAAGCTGTTCCAGTGACCTTCTGCGCCTTTAAGGAGCTCGTGCGAGCCCCGGGCGCAGGGAGAAGACGCGCCCGGGAGGTGGAAGAAGATCGTCGCTGGATAAGATACATACACGCACTCAAGATAAGTGGGCGAAAGCATACATTAAGACTTTAAAAACCTGTTAAGACTTAAAAAAACACGGAAATAGTTTAAAAAAACGGAAAAAGGGGGAAAAATAAGGGGGGCGCCGGGCGGGGGGTGGGGCGGCGAGCCCCCGCCCCTTCTGGCGACGCCTCTGATGTGTCACAAAACGACAAAAATTAAGTCACAAAATGGCAGCTTGTGCAATAATTTACATTTTTTGTTTTTGTTTTTACATAACTGAGTACTGCACTCTCCTCAATATTCTGTCCGTGTTCCAAACAAGGATGGGCTTGGATTTGAACCTGGGTTACCAGAAGCAGAGAACACTAATGGACAAGTGTGAGCAAATTCCAGCAGGGTACTGGTGTTTCCCTCTTGGATCCTTGTTCTATCCAGATTAGGTGTCAGCCACACTGCCATTTTTGATACACAGGCAGCGCAATCCTTCGTAAGTCCTAGAGTGCCGAGCGCACGCTCCACCGCTCTAGGCCGTCGCAATCGTGCCATAAAGTACAGTACTCCCCCCATATCCGCTGGGGATATGTTTCAGGCCCCTCCATGGATACTTGATACCGTGGATGGGAGCGAACACCCCTTCCATGGTTTTCCTTCGCTAAGGGAAGGCATGCGCGCGCACCCCCAGCTCTTATTTTTCTTTCCGCAAGCTTTGTTTCTTCCTTAAAACAAACAGAGAAGCAGCCTCCATTGCAGGCAAGTAGAACAAGAGAGGCTAGAGAGTCCTAGAGAGGCTCTGCAAGGTTTCTGTTAACCTTGTAGAGCCTCTCTAGGACTTAGTCTCGTTCTACTTGCCTGCAATAAGCAGCCAGAGGCTGCTTCTCCTGTTTGTTTAAGGAAGAAACAAAGCTTACTGGGAAAAAGTAAAAGCCGGGGGGGGGGGGTGTCCCTACGATCCGTGGATAACTGAAACCGTGGATAGCGGATCAGTGGATATGGGGGCCCACCTGTACGTTTGCAATGACTCTGGAGTAAAGGCTGCTGGTGCAGAGGCCGGAAGCCCTCACTCTGCCGCCCTCCGGACCCTGCGCCCACCGATACAGATAGGTCCTGCACTGGTTGGTGCAGGGACGGGGGGAGGGCGGAACGGGGCAGCCAGGGGGGTGGCCATTGGCTGAACTGGGCTGGGAGAGGACAGGGATATTGGCAGCGTGCTCTGCCAATATCCTATGCCCATTCCCCACCTGGTTCGGCCTTACTCCGCCACCTTGGATGTAGGTCAGCTTCTCTTCTCCTTTAGGCCGGCTTGTGCTGTAAGTCTAACGCAGGGAAGTCAGAACAGCGGGTCTTGCTGGCTCAGCACTATTACACCTGAGCAAAAGCACCAAAGCAGATGGACTGTTACTGAGGTCATAATGGCTGGTTGGCTATACTAAGCTGCCTAAGGCAAGCCAAATCCATATTACATATACACAAGGGGCTTTTCTTAGAGGGAAGAGCCCTCTTTTTGTGCCTTAACTCATGGAAGAGAAAGCAAGGATAGGCGAATGATGACCATTTGGACGTCAAAGCCAATAGCCGTGTACCCCTAATGTAGTAACAACAACAACAACAGTATTTATATATCACCTTTCTTGGTCATCAGATTTCTCCTCCGACTTCAAGGCGGTTCACATAGGCAGGCTTTCTAAACCCTCAAAGGGGCTTTAAGCATTGGTAACCAGTCCATTACTACCCAAAACATTAATAGAGCTAATTGACAACAATCCTTACTTTCACGATGTTAATACTCCACCTTAGACAAGGATTTTTTTTTTAAAAAAAAACTTTGCCTACAACATGAGTGAAGGCAGAATCGGAGACCTGCGATACAAGAAGTATAAAATTGGTGATCTAATTTAAAGAAAAAAGATGCGCAAATAAGAGCTTAATGACTTGAGGTAAAATGAATGCTTTCAGGGCTGAGCGGCTTTCGCTTACAGAGCAGATGGAGGAAAGCACAGCTCTCCAATTAAGGCAGAAGGAAGAAAATTTCACTTCATACCTTAGCAATCCCATGCATAACCATAATGGAATGGCTCGCAAAGATCACTTGGAGCAAGCGTTCAAGAGCATCTGGCCCACCCATGACGCAAATGACGGGTCAGACTGGGGGGGGAGCAACAAACACCCGCCATCTCCCTCCAGTCCCAGAGCGCTCTGCATTTCCTGCCTTGTTGAAAGAGCCAGTGCAGAAGGTGAGGTAAGGGGTACATGGGTTTTAAGGGGCATGGCAGCAGGGAGGCAGCCCAATAGCTTCAGCTCAGCTGGCCCTATGGTCATGCCTGATCACACACCAGGGATATATGTACATGCGTGTGTGCGTACACATAAGCACATGCATAAGGAACCCCCTTCTGTATCAGGGCAAAGGACAAATCCTGTTTCCCACAGAGGTCCACTGCCACACTTTGCCACTGTTCCCCTGCAACTCGTATTCAGAGACATAGTGCCGCTGAACAAACCTTGTAGCACATGGCCATCATGATTAGAAGCCATGGATAGACCCGTTCCCATGAATCTGTCCAATTCCCTTTAAAAGCCATCCAAGCTACTGGCCATCGCCACATCTTCTGGCAACAAAGCACACAGCACATTCTTAGGCTGTGGAATGTACCACCTCATTTGCCCGTCCTAAATCCTGCCAGTCAGTTTCACTGGACGACTCCTGCTTCGCATATTGTGAGAGAGGGAGGAAAACATACCTCCAAGCTCCCTCATTTGGTACATCTCTTCTTCTTGCCATCTCCCTGCCTGCCTATGAAGCCAGCGGATACAAGAGTCAGGTAATTGGTTTATCTAGATCAGTATCTGCACCTTAACTGGCAGCAGCTCTTCAGGGTTTCCGACCAGACTATTTCCCAGCGAGGTCCATGGGGGCAGGCAGGGTGGAAGAAGCTCCTGGCAGCAGCTGGATCATATTCCAGGTGGGAAATCGCCAGCAGGCTCAGTACAAGGTGTTCTTTAACCGGCCTAGCCTCAAATCACTCAGGTGTGAACTGGTGTGGATGCCATTTCCTAAGACACCCCATCTCATCAGGGGTGCACCTCTAGACCTTGGACACGGGTACATCCCCAGGGCAACTGGCCACCCCTACGCAGCTAGACATAGGACGGCAGAAAGTTGCCATGTCAGACCACTGGAAGCACTATACAAATATTATAAATACACAGGTCCGACTAGCTTGGTATCATCTACAGTTACAAGCAGCGGGTTTCCAACGATTCAGCCAGGGGTCTTTCCCAGCCCTGCCCAGAGATGCTGCCAGGAACTGAACCTGGAGCTTTCTGCATGCAAAGCAGATGCTCTAACCACTCAGCTACTCCCGCTCCCCAAACATCGCTCTTTATTTTTCCAGGTTCCCCTTGGAGGAACATCTCAGTTCAGAAACGGACTCAACTTCCGTGTTGCGGGTCAGTTCCAGCAGGTCATCCCCCCTGGCCCTAGCCATACGGGGGCTCACACTTCAGCTCCACCGAGTGCCTACACCACAGCGCTGACAGCCACAGAATTACTCCCCTCTCACAGGAATGCCAGTTCCTGGAGAGGCTGACCCTCCCACGTAATTGCAGCCGATTCCCCAAAGGGACGGAGCTAAATGAACTCCAACACAAAACGGCAGGCATTAATGTAAGTCATTACCACCAAGCACATCTGTCAGAACAAATTCCGGTAATTCACTAATGGACTACGCAAGATTTCCCCTTGAAATTTCTCACAGCCTGCAACACTAAGAGCCAGAGGATCTGCTTTATAGAAACCACCAAGGAGTTTTATATGGACACAAAAGGATTTGCAATTAGAAATAATCCAAATAGATAAAAGTCGCATAATACCCTTGTTAGGACAAAGTAGAGTCGCAAAGACGCAATTAAACTTTAAGGTCCTCCAAATACTCCTCATCACCCTGGATGTGAGAAAAGGTGAGAAAAGGGTGGGGGGGGAGAAAGTGAGAAAAGGGTGGGGGGAGAAGAGAGAGCAGGGTGGCTCAAGGCAGTCTGCTCTTTGTATATACACAATTTCTTCCTTTGTATTTTTCTTTCAAAATAGTAAAAAAAACCATAAAGCTGCTATGACATATCAAATAATAGTCAAACCGGAATGGGCATACAGGCAATGATATACAGAGGACATATATGCACATGACCACCCCCACAGTAAGAAATAAGAAAAATCCATCATACTGGACAGAAGTAACAATTCAAAATAGCCATTCAAAAACATTAACTTCAATCCTGTCTACTTTAACCGTTTTCTTCCACAGCATCAAATCTGCCCAAAAGCATCCTTCCTCAAAGAAGAAATATGGGGGGGGGGGGGGGGAGAGAAGAAAGGAGAAATGATCCATTTAAAAATGAAAGAACGATATTATTATTATTATCATCATCATCATCATCATTATCCAGTGGCTGGGGAAAGGGCTTCAGTGTCTCGTCTATGAGTACCAAAACCAGACCAAATGGTCAAAAACAGACCGTACCGGTAAAATTGGTAGAATTATGCAAGATAGGAGAAATTATATAAAGTGCTCTATATTTGCATAGTTTATACAGATTAGAAGACAACCTTTTCTGCTGGATATTTGCTATTGTTATAGCTTGCAATACACACAACTCTTACTACGGTATAAGAAAAGACCATTTCTGGACCCTGAGTGCCGGAAACAGGTTTTCAGGACGCTGGACCTGGCATCCCAAGCCAAGCTTGTGCAGCAAGACTGCAGATTAATTTTACAAATGCATACAGTGCCACATCACTGAGGTGTACAAAACTCAAGTGCCCGGAATACACACTGCAGGCCACGCTGATCTTAAGTTATTGACTGTAAGCTGCGCGTCTATAAAATTAGTTCAAAAGTGGGCCTTCAATCTCATCCAAGCGTTATAAAAGTGGGTACAGCGTACCAATGGAGAGAGAAAATAAGCACATACTGGCTGGCTCCACACCCGACATGGATGCACTCCTTGGCCACAAGCCCTTGGGTATCCCCAAGTTCAGCACCTGCCTGCAGAGGCAAGCAATGAACGCAGGGAGATTCTCTCCCCTGTTCAAAAATCTTGGGCAGTCAGGGTTCTAAATGGTAGGGAGAAAGTTTCCATGTGTGTGGCTAAGAAAAGGGGGGCGGGGGTTAGCCAGCGCACTACCATTTTCTCCCAGGACAGATAACACAATGTCCAGTTAATGGACAAACAGGGCCTTACAGCAAAGTTAATTCCGCCCATCTCCAAGAGTTTTTAAAGGATACAAACAATCTCAAACGAGAGAAAGTAACTATTCATGTTCGGAAGCCAAACGAGTCTTAATTAAGCTTCCCCAACTCAAAATAAGACTTCCCAATCCGAAACATTGCGAACAGCTGCAAGCCAGTCTTGGAAGAGACATTCCTAGCCTGTTTATCACAAAGCACAGCGGAAGCCCAACTTGACAAATCTCTAGCTCCAAAGGGAGCAGAGTCTGCACATCCAAGGAGCCCAACCTCCCAGGCCTGAGGCTGGGACCGGGACCGTGTGCACTCAAAGCCAAATTCAGGCACAGAAGGGAATGAGATGGCCACACAGGTCCCTGTGATTGGCAGGCAGTATACGAGGCATTGGGACTGGCCAGGGGTGGCAGGGCTGTCGGCCTTGCCTGGTCAATAAAACTGTACCATCTGACTGCTGCACTTCAGACCCCAGCCCCAGTTTGTGTTCTCTGACTGCAGGGGCCATGGGTTGAGAACACTCACTCAAGGTCTGGTTCCCGATACGGCCATACACGGCCTCAGCACAACGTTGGTGAAGCTGAAGTTAAATTTTGCTTATTTGTACAGTGGAGTCAGGAACTGGGCCCCTACTCTCCAGTATGGGGCCCAATAGGGCCCCTACTCTCCTGAGAAATGACAGGCAAAGATATGGGCTACATTTCACCACCTGGCTGTGGCTAAAGGAGGGGAACTGCCAAGAGACCAGATACACAAGGCAAGGAAAACTCTGTGCTCCAGCAGGAGATGCTGCCTCCCACGCCTTTAAAGGCTTCTGGGTCAGGCTTTCTTGCTGGCCTGAGCAATAAATAGCCTGGCACAGGAGCCAGCCGACTGCTTGCAGTGCAGCAAACGACAGTGTTTCAAAATCAGCATTTCTGGGAAATCTCTACAACTGGATGGAATGCCCTAAGACAAGCACAACACGGACCCAATTCAGACTTTATGCTCAAACCAAACTAATGTGGTCTGAACAAGCCACTTTCCCAAAAATACACACGTTAACAGGAAACCATGATTTATTCCAAACTATGAGAGGAAGTTTAAGCCTCCTGCCTCATGTGACCTTGCACCTGCTCAATCACATAATGCTAAACCATGGTTAATAAAACCATGGTTTAGCATTCCATCCAAAAGTGACCCGTTGAGACAGGAGCGCAAGAAGGGAATATGGACAAGGTGTTGGCTTTCCCCCTCACCAAAAAGTCTAACAACGGCTAGTAGTTAAAATAGGCGCCTTTATAAGTATTGAAACATTCATGTTACTGGAAACGGTGACACTTTATTAGTAAAAGAAGCACAGCGATGTTTACAAAATAGCCAGTGACACCAGTAGAATATAAACAAGGACTTTGCTCAAATGATGCCTCTGTGTTCCATGTAGAGCCAACTGTCTGAAAATGACTTTCGGTAAGAGTCAGGATCCAAGCATTCAATATGGCCCTTGGGGGGAAAAGGCTGTCCTAGTTAAAAGAGTTTACAGGAATGCCAGAATCAAACAAACAGGGATTCATTCAGCTTGCTTATCTCACAAAAAGTGGGCAGCTTTTAAACTCAGCCAGAAGCTCAGCTGACACAACAACTGTTCTCTCCCTAATGCTTGGCATCCACCTGCAAAATGAAACAAGGTTTCACTCCTCCTGTTGCTTTACCCAGCTCTGAAACAATTATTCTACCTATCCTCCCAGATCCCTGCTGGCCCACTCCTTTAGCAAACTGCTGTGGTGGTAAGGTGCTTGGGTTTGTCTGTCAGGGCTCATGGTTTGAGATTCCTGTACTGGTGCTTGACACCATTTACCAGAGACACACTAGTTTGAGGGTCAAGATAGATGGAACGTTTGGGCCACTTAAATGTTAAATGCAAACATGCTTTTTCCCTCTCGAGTCTAGATATGGGAGGAGGGGGAAAAAAAGACTGCAAGTTTGCAGAAAAAGCTGGCTGTGGATAGCACAGACTGGCTAGTGCCTGTGCTTCTCTAAGAGATGCTTCTCTTCCTAATACTCATCCCAGAAGCAAATTTTGGAATTGTTTTTAATGCTTTACCCCTCAACTTTTTATTTATAAAAGGTGACGTATGAATCAATGCACACATGTGGTGCTTTTCTAAGAAGAACAAGGGGATCAATGACTGCTTTACCTAATAGGATGTACCGCTATAATGCAAACTGCTGAATGAAGAAGGAGCCAGGCTCACACACTGAACAGGGAATCGAAGCAGGGGCATGTGTCACTTTTACACACACAACCCATTTTGATGTGAATTTAATGATGTCACAGGGTGATCTTGTAATGCTCATATTGCAGCAAGATATTGAGAATGTGATACAACAAATGTTGGATGGAAAACAACAACTCTTTTTGCTCTTTGTTTCACCCACGGGCCTCAACAATACATCATAACAAAGGATGTTAATAAGCCTACGAAGCCTTGTACTGAGTCAGACCGTTGGTCCACCTAAGTCCAGTACTGACTACTCTGACTGGCAGTGGATCTCCAGGGTCTTTGGCAGGGACAGTCGTGTGTCGTCGTCGTCCCCCCCCCCCCCGGGCTCCCTGAGATCCTTTTAACAGGAGAAGCCAATAAGCAACAGGCCTTCAGTTTTCCACGGCTCATTATGTAGCAGTCTTCCGACATGGCAGAACATTCCCAATAATACATCGCTGTGCCAAAACCTCACCCCATCACATTTTTTCCAAGCAAAAATAAATAAATAAAATAAAATCACGTGAAACCAGTCGCACATGAACCAAACTAACATTGCAGCAGTTCCAACTTCAGTTCATGTTCATTTTCCAAACTTAAGTAAAACACACACACACACACACACACCCCCAAGGATATTTTAGTTCGCGCCATCAGGATGTTAAAAATAGCAGGGCCGCCACCATGTTTCAGGTGCCATTTCCCTCCAGAATCTTGTGTTGAAAGTCACCCAGCCATCTGGGAGAGAACAGACGCACGGGTATATCAGACAACTTTTATTTGCAATCTTGCTAACTGAATGGAATAAGCTGCCAAGTTGGATTGTATCTTTGTTTTTAATAGCATGCATTGCAATTTGGCCAGAGGAACTCCACAGTCGGTTGTAGCCAGCTCCTAGCGCAGCCCTTTTACAGGCCATGATTGCAAAGCTAGCAAGGGGGAAAATCCCGAGGGTCAAGGACATAACATAACATAAGAAGATCCCTGCTGGATCAGGCCAAAGGCCCATCTAGTCCAGCTTCCTGTATCACACAGTGGCCCCACCAGATGCCTCAGGGAGCAGACAGCCAACAAGATAACCTGTTTCCCGCTGCCACTCCCCTGCACCTGGCACAGTGAAAACCCACTTCTAAAACCAGGAGGTTGCTTATGGCTTGTAACCTGTGATGGTCTTTTCCTCCATGAATCTATCCAAACCCCTTTTAAAAGGTATCTAGGCCAGGTGCCATCACCACATCCTGTGGCAAGGAGTTCCACAGATGAATTACACGCTGAGTAAAGAAATGCTGTTGCTGCTGCTGCTTCATGACTCTGGCCAAACTCCAGATATATGCAGCCATATATTTGATGGACAGGTCTGAGAAGTGGATTCCTGTTGACCTGAATGAATGCTGCTGCTGCGTCTTATCACATGAACCGCTCAGGGTCCAAGCCTCCTTCCAAGACAAAATGCAGAAGATCCACAGTCATGCCTGTGTGACTTGTCTACGTTACTGATCCCACATGTTTATGCCCACAGGATTTTAGAGGGCTGCTATTTATAAAGCCATTCTTTCCTCAGAAATCCAGTTTTCAACCAAAGACTTGCAGGGTGCACTGACGGTTCACTCTCTATCACTTTTCTTAAACAAGTTTTGAGAGGAGGCTCTGCATTTGCTTGCAGCCTGCATTTTGTTCGAAAATCCACCCAACCTACTGTTTTGGCAGAATGTACGCAGAAGTTCTTCATTCCTAGATGAACTACACCACAAATATCGCATCCCGCTTAGTATGGCTGTGTTTGTTTTTCACCTTCCAGCGCTAGAGAGCTTTTTTTTTTTTTTGCTTAATTCTAGTACGCTCAGGTCGTGTTTTTCTTTAAGCTTTTAGCATGCTTGCCAACGCACTAGCAATATGAACTGCGAGCTCCAAGCTGGAAAAGATAGTGGCTTCATACACCAATAGGAAGGCTGTTTGGCCGCAAATGAGCTTGGGAGATGTAGTACGAGGGACAAGGAAATAAGAGCGAACTTTTCAACGGAGGCTTACCGGTATGTCTACCAGAATTCATTCAAAACAGCTAAGCTGGCTTGCAGCAGCAACACTTCCTCATCTTCAGATTCTCATCCAGGTCTTGTAAATAAATATTTAATGCCACGAAAGCACCCTGAACTAAAGTAATTTGCCATTTTGTCGTTTTTAAAATGAGCCGCGCTAGAGCATGCTAGAGGCATGCTAGAGACATCACTTCCTCCTATTTGTTATGAGAAAAACAAACACAGTCTATAGTAAGAGTGGGATGCTATTTGGGCCACAGGTCCTTCTAGCACTGCTGCCTCTGCCTGGCAACAGTGCTCCAGACTGTGGCCTTCCCTGGCCTTGCTAGCCGAGTTCCTTTAAACTCGGGATGACAAGGACAGCAACCCCAGACCTCCTTCAAGCAAACAATGCATGCTGTACCGTGGCCCCTGCTTCCAACTGCAGTGTGTGTGTTCACAGTTCCTAGAACACTTTTGTGGCTAAGCTGATATGCTCCGATTTGCTTATATGATGGTAAATTCAGGTATTTGCTACGCTTGATGAGCTTAATAAAGATACAGCAAAAGTAGGCTGGTTCGCCGAGGTTTGTTATGCCTAGAATTTCTACATTGTGCTACCTTGGCTCTATCAAACCCCATCTCTCCCGTGCTTCCTTTGGTGTAAGCCCATCCCCTATCAAAATTATGCTTAAGTACGTAACTGCATTTGCCTGTAAGCTGTCTCTTATTGCCCTTGCCGTGCCTCTTATTTATTGCTGAAATAGATCAAAAATTTTAATGAAAAACTAGAGTGCATTTGTCAAGCATCCTTCACTTTATAATAAATCAATCACAACAACTGCAATTGCAAGAAACAAACAAAGGGTCACAGAAAAGCAGCCGCTACACAAAGGATTATAAGCAGGGCTGCTGATGCGGCATTCCACTGGCATAAGGAAAAACACAGAATTCAGCTTGATTTAAAAAAAAAAGAGGGGAAAGAAATCAAGTTTCTAGTCCTTATGACTGCAGAGATATGCTTGAAATCATGTGGGCCATGCCTGTTGAAATCTCAGAAGCCTGAGGGTCGACTGATAAAGATTTTAGGTGTACAAGGACAGTGGCCTGCTTAGCTTCTTACCCCTTGGGCTGACTAGCAAAAAAGCAGAACAAAATACAAAATAGTACCGACCAAGAAAACCTAAAAACCTACATGGCAGAATTATGCCTAGTAAGATATGCAAATTCACACAGAATGCAGAACTGAACTTTTCTTAGGACAGACTCTCTGTTTTTAAGCCAAAATATCTCATTATAAGGTACCCGCAATGGCGACGGGGCTGTAGATCAGCAGCAGCACACTTGCTTTTCATGCAGAAGGTCCCAGGTTCAATTTTAAAGAGAGGTTTCTGGCTGACGTCCTGGGGAGCAGCTGCCCGTTAACGAAGACAATACTGCCTTAGACAGACCAATGGTCTGACTCAGGGCAAAGCAGTTTTATATACAGTTGGCCCTCGCTATTCAGGGGGGATCCGTTCCGGACTCCGCCGCGGATAGCGAGGATCCGCGGATACCAGGGTCCATTTAAAATTTTAAATTTTTTTTTTAAATGGGGGGGTTACCTGTTACTAGCAAACCGCACTGTTTCCAAGCCTCTGGAGGGCTTCTATAAGCTTACCACCGACCCACGTCCGGGTCGCCCGAAGGATCTTTCCTCCTCCCTGTCTTGTCCCAGAATGCATCCTGGGGCAAGGTGGGGAGGGGGAAGAGCCTTTGCGCGACCTGGAAGTGGGTCGGTGGTAAGCTTAGAGAAGACCTCCAGAGGCTTGGAAACGGAGCAGCTTGCTGCTAAAAGGTTAAAAAAACCATGTTTTTAAACCTTTTTTTTCTTCATGATTTTTTTTCTCGATTTTAAGTGGACCCTGCGGATGTGTGATGAATCCGCGGATCCTGGATGGAAGGGTCCATTGTATTCTTTCTGTGATCATCCCACTTAGAACATTGGTGTGTTATTCCTTGCCCTGCTAACTGTGGCATATAGACTGAGCCAGCCAGCAGTACTCCTGACAAATAAATTGCCTCTCATTAACCATTTGTCGAAAGGACTGAATCATTGGAATGTACTGGGCTTTTCGTGATCCTCCAGTGTCTCTCTACATACCCCCCTTCTTCCACTATATAGTGAAGCTTCTACATCAGGAAGAAAAGCCAGCTTCTACAATCACTGTAGCAGAAAAAGCAGGTCTGTGGTGGCCAGTAAACCCTGCCCTGCTGATGCTCGAACATGTGCTCTCTTCTTTGCAAGTCCCTAGTTGCCGTAAACAGATGAACCGTACACACAGCCCTAAAAGAACGGCTGTTATTTGTACTAATGAAGCTCAAGTTGGTCTGCTTTAAAATGCTGAAGCAAGCAGGCGACTTTCATCTGCTTCCATGGAAGTTATTTAATAATAATGAAGCCCACGAGAGAGTCTCGTCCCTGAAATCTCCACTAGACACACACTTGCCCCACCCCACCGTTGCCAAAAGCTACTCAGGGAACTGCCTCTCTTGGTTATATAACGACAGCCCTCTATTCAAAGCTGCTTCCCTGCCCCATTATTGTGTCCACAAACAGGAATTCTGAGAAGAGACAGAAGGCAAAAATGCAGCGAACCATTGAAATAGGACTAATTTGCCTGTGAGGGTTCAGAATCGCCTCCGGACAATATGGCACGAAAAGTAACTTTTAAAAAAATAATAATCAAGTTTCAGGACACAAATGACTAACGTAGGCACGTATGGGCAGGTGGGCCAGTAACGTTTGAGGGCATATTCGCAAGGCTTCCATTAATGCAGACATTGCAAGCAGAGAAGCTGCTTGCGGGTTTGAGAACGGAGAAAGTCAGAATGCTGCCTTATACTGCCGAGTCAGACCACTGATCCATCTAGCTCAGTACTGACAACACTGACTGGCAGTGGCTCTCCAAAGCTTCAGGCAGGAATTTTTCTCAGCAGTACCTGCAGATACCTAGGATTGAACCTGGGACCTTCTGCATGCGATAACAAGAGCTACAGCCCCTTACACAAATTACACCTAGGGAGTACCAAGTCCAGGAATGGCGGTACTCTGGGTTATGTGTGCATCTTGATACTAAAATATTAAGCATTATTTAGTGCGTTTGTTAAGTGCTCAAAAAAGCATGTCACATTCAGTATATCAGCAACGCTGACAAGTAGCCCTGTCAAGTAGGCTATTAGCATTACCCTAACATCGCAGGTTTGGGCGGTGGTGATGAAAGAACCATTGCTTGCTTAAAAGGCACCTAGTCAGTTCATAGGAAGGTTTTAAACAGGGACTTGCTAGTTCACCGGCTGAGCCACTAATGCTATACCAGGTTTCTGCACCGGAAGCACTCTGGAGCATAGAGAAAAAAAATCAATATATAAATGCTAAGTATTATTAATTTGTCTGCTCTCTAGAAAAAGCTGCCACAATAAACTTTAGAGGACCCGTGAGTTTAACCACGCACGGAGAATGAGGCCTACGGTACGATGGGAGTCTATTGCACCACAAGAACAGCCTTGCTGGATCTGGCCAAAATGGGTCCATCTAGCTCAGTCTTCTGACTCCAGCAATGGCCAGCCAATCAGACGCCTCTGGGCACTCACAAGCAGGGCCTGAAAGCAACAACCCTTTCCTGTTTGCCCCCTTTATCTGGTATTCAGAAGTGTGCTGCCTTTGAACAAGGATTCCTGTCCATTTCTGGAAGGTAAACTGTTCCTCTGTGGTCTATGCTGCCCCCCCTCCCTTTTAAACAAACACACTGGCTTCCTTCACTGAGGATTAAAAAAAAGATTTCCCCCGCCCCCAAGCTCTCAGAGCTGCACTCTCCCAAAAAACACAAGTGCTGAGCTGACAAACCTGTTTCCTCTGAGTCCAGCACTTTGCAGGATGAGCAGCCGAAGCCCATCCATTCATCACCCAGTCCTGTGCCTCCGCTTGATGGAAAGCCTCATCACGATGGGCGGGGAGGGGGAAGGAGAACCACACAACGGATGAATTATTTACTTGGCTTGCCTAGCCTAAAAGGGTATGAACAGAGAAAGTGGGGCAGAGCAGGCCCTGCTTGGCTGGACAGGGTGGGAGAGGAGCAGACGTCAGGAACCAAACATGTTCTGCATGCACGCAAGATCAGGGAAACACATTTTCTCTTCGGCATCCTCTGACAGAATGCTGAAAAGCCACAATAAAACTGAATACAAAAAGACAGACAGACAGACAGACAGAGAGAGAGAGAGAGAGAGAGAGAGAGAGAGAGAGAGAGAGAGAGAGAGAGAGAGAGAGAGAGAACAAACGAACGAACCCTGGTGGATCAGACACAGGTGGGTCCATCTAGCCCCACTTTCTGTTCTGTCCTGGGAGCACCACAAAGAAGGTATGAAGGAGATGGCCATACCCTGCTACTTGTCCACAACATCTGGCACAGAGAGGTATACTGCCACTGAGCATGGAGGATCCATTTTTCATTATATGGCAAATAGCTACTAATAACTGTGGCTATTAATGGTGGCTTCTCATCTTTCCTGTATTTGTCTAATCCTTTTTGAAAGCCACTTAAGCAGTTTGATTTTATTGTTTTTACCGCTTCATTTTTTTTTAATACAACGTTAGCTGCCTCGTTGCTCCTTGGGTGGGAAAAGGTGGGATAAAAATCTCTTAAGATATAACAAACTAAAAAGGTAGGGGTCACCTCATCATCTTGCAGTTGTGAAGTCTATACGTGTATGTGTGTGGGGGGGGGAGAAGGTAGATCATGGTGCACCCGTGGACCCACCGGCTGCTGGGATTCTTGCAAAGAACAAGGAACTAGGTGGACTAGCAGGAAGGCACTTAAGGAATGCAGAGTATGCATTCTTGTTTTGTACTGTATCTCTCCAGGGTTTCAGGCACAGAAGGGTCTTTCCTAGCCCTGCTTGGAGACGTTGCCAGGAACTGAACCTGGGACCTTTTGCAGACAAAGCAGGCATTAATACACACTGAGCTACAGCCCCGGCCCTGCCATTGGGATGCTAGTTTCAAAGGAAAACCAGAAGTAGTAAATATCACAACAAAAACCCAGAACAAGCAGACACTGCCTTTAATGGGCACTTGTGCTCTTGTACTTCCTTTTCTAACACGCACAGAGTGTGGGTCCGGCAGGGAACCTGGGGTGCTGGATGAACCCCTTTTGCACTTCTCTTGTCTTGCAAAAGCAAGCCCTGGAGAATCCTGGAGACTATTTAGCAGCAGGGTAGCCAGCCACTTGGCTAGATAGTGCAATTCGTACCACAAAAATAATACAGCAAAGAGCTTGCGCAGTCCATTCGTCATACTATATCCATTGTCATACGGTACTATATATCCAATTCCTGTTGGCACTCTGATTCTAGGCTTCTCACACTGCCAGTTTCTACTACACTGGGCCACAAGGTTAAATTCTCTTTCACAACCGGCCTCCATCTACTACTGTCCCATTCTTTCTTCACCACCACCGTCGGCACTTTTCAAAATGCAACTGTGTGCATGCTATTCAGTAATCCCCGCCACTCTCTGCAGGATTGGGGAGGCATGCTCACATGCTCGTTCCCAATCTTGCGCTTCTGCAGCTGTCCTGCTGCCACAAAAGATATCCAAACACCAGCGGCGTACCCAGTTTCCTTGCTGCCTGGGGCGGCAAGAATGGGTGTCACACACAAACCCCAGTCTGGTGACACTCCGAAGTGACGTCGCTTCAAGCCCGGAAGTGACGTCGCTTCAAGCCCGGAAGTGACGTCGCTTCAAGCCCGGAAGTGACGTCGCTTCAAGCCCGGAAGTGACGTCGCTTCGAAGCAGCCATGAGGCAGGGACTGGGGCGGCCGCGTCTTTGGCTTCTCTTCTCTGATCGCGGAGAAAAGAAGCCAAAGACGCTGGCGCTGGAGGGGGGGCGACAAAGGCCGCGGCTGTTTAAACAGCTGGGGGATGGCCGCATATGTGGCTTCTCTTCCCTGATCGCGGGGAAGAGAAGCCAAAGATGTGGCTGCCCCCCAGTTGCTTAAACAGCAGCGGCCTTTGTCTGCCCCCCTGGCTGGGTGGCGTGTTGGCCTGGGGCAGCCCGCACCATCGTCCCCCCTTAGTACACTACTGACGAACACCCCCAATCCCCCCCCACAGACTGTTGCATGTTCTACATACCCACTGAATAGGAAGGGTGCAGAACAGCCATCTGTGCATATGCAGTGGTTTCAAAAACAGTTTACAAAGGACCCTGTACATTTGGAAATAAGCCAATTATTCTAAACATGTACCACAAAGCACCGACAAGGTAGCCAGTTGGCAGGGCAAACTGTGCAGCGGCGGCGACCACTCTGAAAAGAGCAAAAATAAGTGCGTTTCACACAGAAAAACGGATTCAGCCAACATTCATCAAGACTTTGTAGGGTGGCAGTGAGGGCAGGAGGCTTTCTAAGCCATCCATCTGCCTGGCTTATGCAAAGTTCGCTGAAGTGCCCCACCCTTTGTCATTCAACCAGGCAAAACAAACACAGCTTGAAAAGATCATCAAGGCAAAACAAAAGGAAGAGAATCAGAGAGAGGAAGCATAAATGATTTAATGGCTTGGAATCATAAGAGCCTGAAAAGCCTTCTATCTTGATCCTGCCCCCCCCCCCACTGCAAGACAGGCCAACCCACCCATCAACTCACACAGTCCAGACTCCAGTCAGTCATAAATAAAGATGTGAGCCCAATGTCAACAGTGTCTGCAGAGCACAACGGGTCCAGATCACTCGTGCAAGCCAGCCAAGTTGTATATTGCAGGAAAAAGCAAAGAAAAACCTCAAGGTACTTGCCAATCTGACCTGGGCAGAAAAACGTACTCTCAAGCTTAATTCAATCTCAAGCATGAGTGAAAGCCACAGGAAAATCAATCAGGTGGCTTCTCCAAGTCACTCAAACCAAACACCAGGCTCCCAATATTTTAAATGTGTTCAAAAGATACAGAGTGGGCTGCTGGCTGGCGCGCTCCCTCCCACTCCAGTCCATTGCCAGCCTTATCCATTGTTCAGCACATGATGTATGTGTACGTGCCAACAGTAGTAAACACGAAGCAGACTCCCTCTTAAACAGGATTGGTAAATCGGGAGTCAAATCTCGGTTAATGTTAATCGTGCTTCAAGTCAGTGCAGTTACTGTATAACGTAGTAGGGGTAGGATTGGGGTCAGCTCTATTGTTGAGCAAAAGTGCACCATTCAGATTTTTGCTTCTGATGCCCTGGGAAGGGTTCCTCCTTCTGACTCCAATGGCACACAACGGAGGTATTGCTAATTGCAAGGTGTCTTCCATGTATTTCATCGACCTAAACGTTGTATGCCTTCAGACATTCAAGCAGCTTCGTATTCTAAGCCACAGCAAAGACAAAAATGCAATGTGTTCCAGAAGGGTCTCCAGAAATGTGACCAGTTTCTCCTTTGGGCACAAATCAGCTTCATCAAGCCACAGTATAGCATGCTTGACTTCAGCGGACCTCTCCCTTCTTCTGCTCCAATCCCACCCTCAACGGAAATTGAATTAGAAGCACCAGACTCCCTGACTGGACAGGATAGCAACATTTTCTAGCCCCCACAGCCACATAGCCGAAACCACATCAGTACGGATGCTCTAACTGCTCACCCAGGGCTCCCCGAACGTTCACAGCAATTAGCAAGCACATCTCTAGGAGAAAGGAAGAAAGGTGTCCAGCATGGGTAGCGAGGAACTCCTAGATGCCAAGTTCCCAATAAGACCTAAAAATATCCAAATTGGTATTTGAACTGCTCTGGAAACTTTACAGTACAACCCCGGTCATAAACCAATTTTGGCAGAAGGTCACTCTAAGAAGGTGGAGGGAGGCCCCCTGATCTTCCCCACCCCTACATGGCCAGCTGCCAAGTCTCATTGCTGCAGATACTGCTCACTGACTCACACCCTCTTTTATGCTTCTAGAGCTGGCAACCAAAGAGCAAGAGGGCACTACTCATGGGGCTACATCTGACCTGGCGATCACCAGATGCCAAATCCTCCAATACAGGATCCTACAGTCTTCTAATGTCATGCTTTCCTTTAATACCACAGAAGCTTTTGATCTTAGCGTAAAAGCAGCCCTGCTGGAATGGAGCAAAGTGAATCTACCTGGCCCAACATCCTGTTTCCAGCAGCGGCCTGACAGATACCTCTGGGAGCTCCAAGGCAGGGCATAAAGGCAAAAACCCTCTCCTGTTTGTCAGCATTTGATATTCAGAAGTATCTGAATGCCTCTGTGGTCTTGTTCAGCTTACATAGCTGCAGGCGACCTCTTCTCAATTACCCAGGTCCTCTTTTAAGGCCAACTTGCAGAGTTCAAATATGCACTGCATGAGGTGGGCTGCCAGGCACCAAGCCAGATCCTCGGTCCATCTAGGGTAGCATTGTCTAACAGCGGCACTCCAGGATTTGAGGCAGGTGGGTTTTCTCAGCACTACCTGAAAAGTACTGCCAAAGACTGAACCCAGAACCTCTGCATGTAAAGGAGGTGGCTCTACCCCAAGCTACAGCCCTAGCCCCAAGCTTTTGGCACGTCCCTTTTTTCTGTCGATTTCCCTCAAGTGACCCCCAAGTATATTTTGAGAGAGGAAGACGCGTCGTTTTTCTGCTCTAGCTAGCGGAGGCTTCCCTCTAGGGGACATCCACTAACACCAGAACCAGGGGACATCCACTAAAACGGAGGGGCGGGAGAATTAGAACAGGCAAAAGGAAATATGTCTGTACCCAGCATGTAATTAATCTGTGGAACACCTTGCTAGAGGATGTGGTGATGGCACCTGGCCTGGATGCCTTTAAAAGGAGATTAGACAGATTTATGAAGGAAAAATCCCTCACAGGTTACAAGCCATGATGGGTATATGCAACCGCCTGGTTTTAGTAGTAGGCTATATCTCTGAATGCCAGATGCAAGGGAGTGGTGACAGGACACAGGTATCTTGTTGTCTTGTGTGCTCCCTGAGGCATCTGGTGGGGCCACTGTGAGATACAGGAAGCTGGACTAGAGGGGCCTTTGGCCTGATCCAGCAGGGCTCTTCTTATGTTCTCTATATTCCCATTTCCATATTCCCCCTTCTGCTGTACCTCATCTGCTACTGGTGTTTTGTGTTCAGGGGCGGGCGCTGATGTGGTGCCCTGGTGCGGAGGGCCCCAGGGCGTAAGGGCGGAGGGGGGGCCGGGGGGGCGGGAGACATCCTAGGTTTCGTTTTCTTTTTTCGTTTTTTCCGGTTTTTTTCTTGCTTTTTTAAAAGGTTTTTTAGGGGTAAAAGGGTTTCTAGGAGAATATGTGTGCTTTGCGCCACTTATCTTTTTTTTATAGGGCCTCCAGGCTGGACTACGATGTCCTCCGACGATCTCCGACGATCCTCCGTGAATCACGCAGCGGGATGGCTATTTTGCTAGGCGCATGCGTGAACTCTGCAAAGTTCACGCATGCGCATAGCAAACAGCCATCACAGAGTTCACGCAGAGTTCACGCATGCGTGAACTCTGTGATGGCTGTTTGCTATGCGCATGCGTGAACTTTGCAGAGTTCACGCATGCGCCTAGCAAAATAGCCATCCCGCTGCGTGATTCACGGAGGAGATCATCGGAGGACATCGTAGTCCAGCGTGGAGGCCCTATAAAAAAAAGATAAGTGGCGCAAAGCACACATATTCTCCTAGAAGCCCCGTTACCCCTAAAAAACCTTTTAAAAAAGCAAGAAAAAACCGGAAAAAACGAAAAAAAAAGAAAAGAAAGTAATTAGCATAATTATGTTAATTAGTAATTATGCTAATTACTTTGGGGGCGTCGAGGGGTGGGCCCCTACCAGTTCTGGGGCTAGGTACGCCACTGTTTGTGTTCTATTTTTTTACATCATCCAAGCAAAAACGGAACAGAAAGGATTGACCAAGCACATTTAACCAAATAGAAAAAAAAATCAGTTTTAAAAGACCCTTTCTTATCTGGCCTGAAACCGACCATCTAATGACAGCCTCTGCCAAAACTCAAGTGAGGTCGGAAATCTACCTGTCCTCCATCTGTCTGAAAAGGAAGGAGGGCTCCGGAGAGACAAATTGAGCGAATGCCATGCAAGTTCCATCAAGCACTGGGAGCAAACTCAATTAGCTTTCGGTCAAAGACATATTGAAACAAATGTGATGAATAGCTCCTTTTTTAGCAATCGAATTTATAGCATATCAATCAAACATTTTATAATTAAAGCCTCGCACAGCCCTATTAAGTGCACTAAAGATAAATGAATGAACGCTCGGGAGTTTGCCTGACAGGTGCCATTTTGTACATGAGAAAACAGCTGTACCTTCCAAATCATGCATAAGGTCAAACCCCTTCATAATAACTGGGAGTTACGGGACAGCAGGCACCTATTCATTTCAGCGGAGCCGATGCGGAAGAAATTATCTGGGGATTATGCTCAAGATCTGCAGGAGAGGAAATTCCTTTACACTTGTACATGCATAGGCAGGGCTGTTGCGTTTCCACAAAGAGCCCACAATGAAACAAACGGAGCAAAATTCAGCCTGCTGAGAATCTTAGTTTTCATTTCTTTGAAAAGGGCAAGTTTCTAGCCCTTAGGACAGTGAAAGCATGCTTAGAAGACGGGGACACGCTGAAGCCAGGAGCTAGATGGGTGGGGCTAAGACCTTGATTCCCATTTGGGAATGGGTTTGTCACTCAGTGGCATCTGCTTTACACACAGGAAGTTCCATGATCAATCCCTGGCAGCATCTCTAGGTAGAGTTGGGAAAGATTCCTGCCTAAAAACCTGAAGAGCTGCTGCCAGTCAGTGCAGGCACCACTGAACTAGATGGATCAAGGGTCTGACTCAGTATAAAGCAGCTTCCTATGTCCATGAATAGTTATGGGGCTGAGCTTCAGTGCCCTGCATAGCTCAAATCACTGCCCCTCCACAAGGTTGGCATCAGCAGATTGAATCAGGCAAAATAAGGAAGTTTGCAAAATGTATATAGGGCTTAGAATTCAGTTTCTCTTAATGCAGAACTGAAACTTAACTTGGCAAGGTTTTTATAATGACAACGCCATTTTGCATTCCGAGAATATCTTTCCCGCGTTCAAATTGCGTCCGCTAAATTTTCAGCAACAATAATTCTGCACAAAAGTTGCCGTCGTACTCCCCGTTGAGGGCTGGCCCGAGGCACTGCGCGAAATGCCACCATCCCTTTACCTGGTGGCGCCACAGCTCCCCCTGCCTGGGTGGGATAGACACCACTCTCCTCTCCCCCACAAATCCCATTCTGCTCCATTCCACCCTCTGCCAACTCACTGCCGGAGTTTACCACCTCAGTTAACCTCCTGAATGGGCCAGCCCTGACCCCGATATTACAGATACGGGGCTGAGGCTGAAAGAGCAACTAAGGCCATCGAGTGCGTTCATGGCAGAGGGGAGCTTTGAACCAAGAACTTTCCACTCTTAACCATGACAACAATACAAGTATACACTTGCATATGTATATGGAAAGTGTATACCGTATATGGAAAACTGGAGGCGCTCCGAGCAGCCTGTTTCAAAAAAGATCTGTCTCATGAAACTACGAGGAAGAGGAAGGTCAGCAAATACCCTTAATTGTTTGCAACAGAGCAGGCTCACTCTACGGAGACACTAAACTTCAAATCAGCATTCACTTCCAAGGTCTTACAGTGCCTGTGTCTGTGGAATTTAATTACATTTGCCCATTATCAATTCACCACAACAGATAAGAGAGTGAGCAAAAACCACTCAGTGATGTATGCCCCCTTTCCAAGCGTCTCAAAACCAGCAAGGAGCCCAGAGGAAATTGTGGGATACACAGACATGGTTGATCACCTATTCCTCAGTCTACCCCAGCAAAGTAGACAAACAAAAATGCAATTTCCTGTAAGTTTTTTTTCATGCACCTATGATTACAGAACAAGAAGAGATCCTTCAATAACTACTGGACAGGCTGTGCTAAAGCCAGTTCTCAGAGAAAGAGTGCCCCCTTGTGTCCGCATGGTGATACTGTCAAAGTATGTCCAGATGGCTCCAAATTTCAGCAGTCTCCAACTACTGCAGTTCTGACCTGTTGGGTGATTCAGCTCATAGTTGCAATGCCTACTCAGAAATAAGACCCATAAAGTTCCATGGGACTTACTCCTAGGTAAGCGTGCGTACTATAGGTTTGCAGGTACCACTGAACTGGATGGACCAAGGCTCACCCTAATTCATAAGGCCCACAAAGATCAGCCGCCACACATCCAAATTTTAGGTCAGGGACAAAACATTTTGTCTACCACTTAGTTTGAAAAGAAAAATAAATAGAGAAATAGTCTCAACATCTGGTATGGCGATTTCACACATGAATTGTGCTGTCCCCACAATTTTGGCACAGTGTCCCAGCCATGCCTAAGAATATGTTGCTTCTTACAGCTTGCAAGCCTTTACGGCTAAGTGGGATGATTTGTTGCAATTCCAGAAGCCTGGCGTGGGGGACTTCGTTGCAGCAAAAACAGCAACATGTCTTGTGGCACTTTAAAGTCTGTGACACACCGTCTGCGTTGGGGTGCGTTGCGTCCTGGTGCGTTGCGAGAGCAGCCGACATGTCGCAATGCAATGCAACCTGTCTACACGGGACCTGAGGATTTGAGAAGTGTAAGATATCCTGCCCCCCGCTCTCTGTTAGCCAATCAGAATACAGTCTTTTCAGACTCGATTCTGATTGGCTCAATGCACTACTCCCCTCCCCGCCCCCACAACACCGAACGTGGCATCTCATTGGCCGAAGTTCTATTAATTCAACTTTGCTCACACCGCAAAGCAGCTCTCCTGCATTGCGGTGCGATCTTGTAAAAGACGACACACCGGGATTTTCCAGCCACACGCGGATGTTGCTGTACACAACGCACCCCGACACAGACGGTGTGTCACAGGCACAACAGATTGTGGCAAACGTTTTTGTGAGTTAGAGCTCACTTCATCAGATAAATAATAAAGAGCTGTATTAATAACGTGCTGTAACAACAACTACAACAACAACACAGCAGCATCTATGTACATGACATTTTATGAAGGATAAGAGTTCCAGGCCTGAGGGGCTTAAGATCTATAATTTGACACAGGGAAGGCAACAGAGGAAGGGGAGGGGAATGGAGGCTGGGGGGAAACCAGAAAGAATGTGCAATTATTTCAGTTACTCGTAATAGATTTAATTACAGTAGGGAACGGGGACTAGGGAGTTGTGCCAAAGGCTTCCCAGAAACGGTAGGTTTTAAAGAAGGGATTTGAAAGGAGCAAGAGAGAAGGCACCACACAAGTGACCTGGGAATCCATGAAAGCTGATGTCACAAGTTGTCTGTCTTAAGGTGCAAAAAGACTCCAGACTGCTTTGACTTTATAATTGCAGATCTTAATCAGCTGTGAAGGGCGAGATGCATGTGGCAAAGTCACGGCTTTCAACCACTAAAAAGAATTTTTAGTTCTTTAGATTCTTAATTTTCTGCCTTTTCATGAGCGACTCAGTTTAATGTAAATAAATGTGCATATTTTCAGAACCTCCATACAGGTGTCTTTTGGAGATACAAAAGCAATTGTTAGAAAATGCAAGTAAAACCAACTGCTCATTGTTAAACCAAAAACGTCATTTTAAGGATGTCCTTTACATTCGCCCACAACAACTAAAATATGCTGTCACTGATTAAACTGGCCACCACTGAACAATCAACTAGACTAGAACTTTAATTTATCTACGGATTAAAGCTTGCAGCCCTGGGCAATACCCTTAAGACTGATCTACACCAACTCCGGATGCGTTGCATTTGTGTTTGGAGGCTCATGAGCATAGGGGACAAGACACCCTGCCTCGAAACGCTGCCCTGGGCTCCATCAGTTTCTTCAACGCGCTTGTCCCTCCTGATTGTCCCTCCTTGTAATAATGCTCTACACTGATTGGCTGAAACATGTGCACTCCGACTGGCTAAAAGCCTCCTCTCATCCCATTGGTCAAACAGTTTGCTCCGCTTCCCGCCCTCTCTCAATCATAAGCATGGTCCACGACCGATCGCAACGGAACTCGGAACTCGCAACGGAACACCATGTTCCATGGTGATCAGTTAAAAAGGAAGCCACACCGCTCCGCACACGCCTGGGACGCACCAGGATACGTGCGGTGTAGATCAGCCTTTAGACCTCTTAGCCCAAGACGGTTGTTTAGGGAACAAAGTTCCCCCCATCCCCCCCAGAGACAGCTCCAATTTCAGCCAATGCACACCAAGCCCCCCATTCCCCCCCCATCCCCCCCAGAGACAGCTCCAATTTCAGCCAATGCACACCAAGCCTTCAGGGTCATAATATCTTAAGGAAGATGTTAAACCTGAACCACAAATCTGGCAATTGCAGAATATGGCATCTTTTCCTTAATCCAGAAAGTGATGAATTAGGGCTCTGGTGGCCCCAGGAATGAGTCTGAGGGTCCTCAGACTAGCAGCAGCTACTGTTAATCGCATAGTAGGAAGTCACCAATTTGCTCCCAGGAAGAGCTGGTCCCAGCTGCAGACTTACTTTCGAAGGTGATCGTGTTCCTTCAGGAAGAGTTCCGTTCTTCTGTTGTTCACACCACTGCCACTTTTATAGGACCTGAAACATTTGGACAAAAGAACTAAGGAGGCAGAAACACAAACTTCCGTTCCCACAGGGATTACGCAAACACAGTTACTCCAAAATGAAGTTACTCCAACTTTATAAGTAACTACACAGTTAATCCAGCCATGTTTAGACGCCATGAGACGAATACAGTAACACTGACGATTTTAACTGGAAGGTGAAAATCTTTTCATTTCAGAAGGACGTTTATCTTAAACTGATTACATATATGCTTCTTTGCTGCTTATGATTCTATCGTTTATTTCTGCTGTCTTAATGGCTGCTATTTATAATTTTGTTTTGTGGTGTGATGTTTTCAATTTTTATTATACTATTAACAATTGTTATATTTATTATACTGTTAGCTGCTGCGATATGGCGTTAAAAGCAGGATAGCAGCCATGTGACCAGTTTGTTCAATCTGCCCTTGCACAGGCTTCCCTTCAGGCCCAACAAAGCCCCTCAACAGAAGGCCCCTCGCCGCATTTACGCACTTCAGCATGGGACCCTGACCTTTCCTTATTCATGTGATCAGCAACAGAGATTGGCAGATGGGTAGAGGGACATCCACTAACACCAGAACTAGGGGACATCCACTAAAACTGAGTGGTGGCAGAGTTAGAACAGACAAACGAAAATACTTCTTTACCTAGCATATAATTAACCTGTGGAACTCCTTGCCACAGGATGTGGTGATGGCACCTGGCCAAGACGTCTTTAAAAGGAGGTTGGACTGATTTATGGAAGAAAAGTCCATCACAGGTTACAAGACACAATGGGTTTGTGCAACCTCCTGGTTTCAGTAGTAGCCTATCTCTTAATGCCAGATGCAAGGGAGTGGCAACAGGACACAGGTCTCTTGTTTTGTGTGTTTCCTGGGGCACCTGGTGGGGCCACTGTGAGATGCAGGAAGCTGGACTAGATGGGCCCTTAGTCTGACCCAGCAGGGCTCTTCTTATGTTCTTATATAATATGTCTCTCCTTAAGAGCCAGGATGGTGTAGTGGTTTGGGAGTCAGACTTAGACCTGGAAGATCCAGGTTCAAATCCCCGCTCAGCCACGAAGCTTCCTGGGTGACCTTGGGCCAGTCACTATCTCTCAGCCCCACCTACCTCACAGGGTTGTTGTGAGGACAAAAAGGAGGGGAGGAAATATGTATACCACTCTGAGCTCCTTGGAGGAAGGGCGGTATAAAAATGTGGAAAATAAAAATAATAAAAAAATAATATAAGTTATTCTATGCTCTGTCAATCTAGGTTTTATTGCAACAGCAATCAAATGCCTTTGTTTGTGTACTTCTTTTCTTTAGAGGCTCTTACAAAAAGCTACGGTCTGCCTTGCACTTGAAAGTTAATTTCCTTATGCTAGGTAAGGAGTTTTGCGGCAGAGGCAGCAAAAGCCTCTCACCGCAATTGGCTGAGGTCACAGAAAAGGAAGCAGAGAGAAGCGCAGAGTATCCAGCCTGGAGATTTAGTTGCTGAAAGGGAGGAGTACAGCAGGCAGTGGGCTGAGGAACAGGAGACCTGTTGAAAACAGAGCAAGGGGTATTTATTGAAGGAGGGGCAGGGAGATCTGGGAAAAGAGAAAGGAACAAGTCTGAAGGTGACAAACCGTATGTCTAGGAAAAGAGTTGTGAAGAGGTACAGGAAGAAGAGAATGCTGAAGTGTCTGACTGCAAAGGGCCACAATTGTAGCATTATAAATAGGTTCTCCTATTTGCCTGACCCACATGGTGCCATTTAGCTCTGAACCTTTCTGGGACAGACCTATTATGCAGCGGATCTCTGAGTCTGGGGAAGACATTCTGGCTTCTTGTACTCTGCCAATCTATTATTCTTTTGTTCTCATAACTTTTACTGGTCACGGGGAAGTGGAGGATAACTTTTCTGCCTCGGCCATTTCTGCCACAATGCAGAGCAAACTGGATCGCTTCAGGTGGCAGACGTAGAGGCGTTTGTTAGGCTTGCTTATTAACGTCCTCGCTTCTAAACGAACTTGCTTTGCGTCCTGATGTGTGAGTAGCGAGGCAACCATACGGAAAGATTGAATCGGCTCCTCTCAGCAAACACAAAGGTGGCGTGTGTGCATGCATGTGGTCTAACAGAAAATAAAGGAAAGGGAAGGCGATTTTAAAAAGGAAGGAAAGAAATGGGAGCGCGATTTTAATAACACAAAGAAAAGAGAAAGGGGAGGTTGGATCAGAGCTCCACTTCAGGCAGCCGAATGACTTGGGCCAGCACTGTTTATTCTTAAGACCTTCTGCTAGCTAAACAAGTACCTGAGGATAACACACACACAGTGTTTCCCAAAGCAGCAAAATCAGAAACCTGGGCTATCCCTTGGAGAACTGAACACTTCATGGCACCTTGAAGTGGTTGCCAAAGCAAAGACCTCTGGGAACTGAAATCAGGAAGACGAAGATGCAAAGTGTGACGAGAGAGGACAGCCAGATTTCATTTTTCCAGCTGCAGTGCACTATTTATCTTAAAAAAAAACTGTCCGCAGCTACATTAGAGATGATGGGATGAGTCTGCGAGACACCTCCATTTTAAAAAGCAGCCACCATGCTTCCAAGCTGCTTGTTATAGAAGTGAATTATGAGCCACGAAAGAGACATCTACGCCCTGTGCTCTTGTTCACGCAGCTCATTGAAGCGAGTGCCCAGGGTGAAGCAGAGAGAAAACTCTCAGATTCCCGTTTTCCCACATTACAGCACCTTGACCTCCAATTTACTCAGGAAAGCATCTGTATGGCAGATTCTGCAACTTCAGGTTGAACTAAGACCTGGCTGCAGAATCATTCATGCTAGTCACTTCAGACTGGACTACTGTAATGTGTTTTAGGTGGGACTGCCCTAGAAAACAGTTCATAAACTTCAATACATTCAGAATGCAGCTGCCACAGTTTTGTCTGGGGGTGCAGAGGTCAGGTCATATTATGCTGAACTTATACCAGATGATTTGGCTACCAGTTTGCTTTGGGACTCAGTTCAAGGTGTTGGTTTTGACCTTTAAAAGTCCTAAATGGCCTAGGATTGCTACATCTTCCTGAAAGTCTGCCTGTGACCATCATTTCTTCTACAGAGGCCCTCCTTCCTGTTCTATCACCAAGGGCTGTCCAAAAGAGACAGGGACTTTTCTGTTGTGGCACCCAACTATAGAATGGTCTCCCAAGAGAAGTGAAGTATGTTTGCCCCCCCCCCCACTGTCTGCCTTTAGAAGGCCAGTGAAGACTGTATTAGGCAGCTTTTAGGCCTTTTAAAGTGGAGTCACTGGAATTTGTTTTATGCTGGGATGTGTATCATGTTGGTTTTTATTAATGCATTGCCACTTTATTTGAATACAAGTCATCTTGAGTGCACATCTGTGCAGAAAAGGCAGAATGTAAATGAATATTCAAGTCTGACATACAAAGGGGATCCTGAAGAGTTTCAGGAAGAAGTACTCTATATACTCATGTATAAGTCTAAAAATTTATACCTTAAAATTGACCCGGAGAACCTGGGTCGACTTATACATGGGGCTTCTAAGAACAGCTGCTTGGTGGGAGGGGGGAGACTGGGCTGAGAAGCAGAACGCATGGGGTGGGTAAAAAAAAAAAAGCTATTTTACCTTGTTCTGAAGCAGCACAGAGCTCTTCTCCAAACAGGAAGAAAGGTGAAGAAGATTATGGGAGTTGTAATCTTTGTGAGGGCTGCTGTTATGGAAGTACAGTACTGTACTGCTCACAAAGCCTACACCGTTCTTTCTTCCTGTTTGCAGAAGAGCTTTGTTTCTGTGCTGCTTCAGAACAAGGTAAAATAGCTTCCTTTCTTCCTGTTAGGAGAATTTCTGTTGCTGCCTCAGAACAATCACTGGTCATTTTCAAGAATTCAAAGAATTTCATTCACCCTAAAGTTTTACCCTCGACGTATCCATGGGTCATAGCAAATTCCATGATTTTGGCTTAAAATTGACCTCGACCTATCCGTGAGATTGACTTATACTTGAATATATACGGGTAAATATCCTTTCCCCTGTGAAGCCAACCAGCCACGTGGCCTTCACCAATGGTGGTGTTCCCTAGCAGGATTCAGGACAGACTGAAGCCTCACGCAAGGCCTAGGGTGTGAGGATCAGAATGAATCAGCAGGTTCAATTCCTCAGCCCTGAGCAAACTTAGAATAACCCTTAGTTTCATCCTACAATTAATATTTTGCATTTATAAAGCATAGTGTTTAATCAATCAATCAAACCTTTATTGGCATCACAAACATCCACATTTAATTACACCAATACACAACCACTATCAAGTGGCGCATGTTAATGATTAATATTCAGTAAGACAAAACAATTTATTCTTACATCTCTAAGTCATTAGTAGAGCTAGAAGTCTGTAATGCATTTTGTCGCCCAAAAATTAAGTAAAGATCTATCTATCTATCCATCCATCCTATATATAGGATATACTATCCTATGGAGGACTCCTGAGAGTCCCTTGGACTGCTAGGAGATCAAATCAGTCAATCCTAAATGAAATCAACCCTGACTGTTCCCTGGAAGGACAGGTACTGAGGCTGAAGCTCAAATATTTTGGCCACCTAATGCGAAGAAAGGACTCTCTGGAGAAGACTCTGATGCTGGGAAAGATTGAAGGCAAAAGGAGAAGGGGAAGGCAAAGGATGAGATGGTTAGACAGCATCACCGATGCAACAAACATGAAAATGAGCGAATTCAGGAAGATAGTGGAGGACAGGAAGGCCTGGCGGGATATGGTTCATGGGATCACGAAGGGTCGGACACGACTTAACGACTGAACAACAAATCCTATATATTTAGCCACTATTCTTGTGAACTTCTGGTCTTTCCCATGTAATAACAATCCTATGACCTCCATCTCTGGTTTCCAAATGGGAATGCGGAATTGATCTAGGTATTGTTGATGGAGGTCTACATACAATTTACATTTAAGGACCATGTGCACAAGAGTTTCCACTGAACGGCCATCACAAGGACAAGTCCCATCTCCTTCTACCACTCCTGCAAACCTGCCCCAAAGTAGGTTTGACGAATTGGAGTTAAACCTGGCCAATGAGTGTTTAAAGCACTTTGTGTACATTACCTCAAATAATCTTTACAACAGCCCTGTAAGGTAGGTCAGCATTATGCCCATGTTGCAGATATGGACAGAGGATAAGCGAGAGAAGTGGCTGCCTACAGTCACCTACGAAGTGCATGGCAGAGACGAGATTTGAACTGAGAACTTCCTTCTTAACAGCTCAGCCTAATAACCACTTGGCCACACTGCTTGAATGCAACAGTGGAGATATTTCAACATTAAAACATCCAGGACTAAGCTGCCTATTTTCAATATATAACTTTGAACCCCACCACCCTGCAAAGTGAACTATTTCAACAGAAGAGAACAGCATAATCTTATGCATGTCTACTCAGAAGTAAACCCCACTGATTTCAATGGGAGTTACTCCCAGGAAAGTGTGTATAGGACTGGAGCCTAAGTTAGGTTAAAATACCCTTCTTTCTTTTTAAGGTTATGTTTGGTCCCATAACATCACAACTGCACATAGCATTACTTACTCAATATCTTTCCGTACCGACCCCATGAGATTCTCTCTTTCCCGTACTGCCAGGAAGTTTGCTTTGGTTTTGTGGAATTCGTGTGTGTAGTCCTGCAATAAAACAAAGATTCCAAGCCTTTTCATCAGTGAGAGATCATGCTACACTGAAGTTCACTGTCATTAGGTCTAACTGTTGCTGAAGTTCAAAACATTACACAGGACAACAAATTTTAACAAAGGTCATGCCCCCAAGATTAAATTAGTCATTTTTTTTATACATTTTGAGGTGCTGAACATGAATACGACAATGAAAATGCAAAACTACCTACGGTTTGTGAGAGATTCGCAATAGAATACAGTTCCATAGACATGTACTGGTAAATGCCCGACGGCATTTACAACACCTATGTACGCAATGTGGACTGCTTCTCCTGAACTAGAGCCAATCCACAGATTTTATTGTCATTTTTATTTTCAGCATGTCGAAATTAGTAAAGATTAGTTATTTTCATTTCAGATGTAAATTGTGTGTTGTCCAGTGTTATTAGTCAGCAAAGCAACTGAGTTAAGAGTCCTTACCATGTACACAGGGTGTAAAATTTAAAAGGCTTACACTGAAACACGACTACTGGTGACTATCTGGCTTGACGAGTGTCTATCCAATATCATCAGATGCAGGTAACCCACTGAGTGCCATTCAAACCCAATGAATGAAATCCCTAATCCCCCACAAATAGATGTCTGGAATCGTAGACGACAACTCTCTGTTGCACCAAAAGAGACAATTGGGAACCTTTCCTGCCCAAGCCCTGCTGAAAAGTAGAACTGCAAAGTAACTGCCAGATTCAGGGGTCATTATTCCAGCACTTTGTCTCTGGTAGGCTCTCAAGATACAACAGTAATAACTAGGGCTTACCATCGTCCCGGAATCGAGCCTGGCTTCAGCCTAGACCGGGTCCGCTCCTAAGGATGCACTGCGGCTGCCCAATGGGGTTCCAGCTTCGGTCGCGTCGTCGACCGGAAGCCCATTGGGCAGCCACAGTGCATCCTTGGGAGCAGCTCGGGCCCGGTCTAGGCCGAAGCCAGGCTCGATTCCGGGACGATGCTAAGCCTAGTGATAATCATCTCTGGCTTGACCCAAGTGTACAGTACTCTGACGTTTAAATGTTTCTGGACATCAATTCTGTATAGCTATCACAGCAAATTAATGAGTCAAATCCATCCAAGCTAGTGGAAGTCGTCATATCTTGCAACAGTGACTTAAGCACTGCATTGCATGAAGTAGTCCTCTTTTTCTTCTGCCCTGAACTGACTGTCAGTTTCACTGAGTGATTCCCACATTTAGGGGATGGGAGGGAGATAAACATTCTCCATGCTCTTATGCAGTTCCCACTCATTTCAACAGGCCAGATCAAGTTCTGGATGGCTTGCACCCTCACTCAAAATTTCAGAACCACCATGAACAGATCCCTGAAATAAAGATAGATCTGAAGAGAAGAGGCTCCACCATACAGAGGAAGCAAACAGAAGACAGTTTATCACTGTAAAGATGGAAGCGGACATACCCCAGTCAAACCTGAATAATGTACTCAAGGTAGATTACAAATAGCATCTCCTACCTGCAAGATGTCTCTGTGTCGTTGCAAGGTGTGCATTAGGGCTGCATTCAGGGACGGGACTCCTGCGCTGTTGGTGTATTCGGCCATTTTGTCATTTATCCCCGTGAGCTGCAGGAGAAAATACAAGTGGGTTTTATTCTTTTGCAGAAAAGATTAAACATGCATTTGGAAAGAAAGATGGTATTTTTAAGGTAAATACAGTATCTGTTTGACTGACAGAAATCCTGGATCCTTAGAACACATGCTTAAATGCACGTATATGAGACAATGCGGTGTGTAGGACTAGGACCATAGGACTCAGGTTCAAATCTCCATTTGGCCATGAAGCTCAGTGGGTGACTTTGGGTCAGTTATCTCTCAGCCTAAGCTACCTTACTGGGCTGTTGTGAAAATAAATTGGAGGGGGCTCCTTGTACACACCACCCTGAGTTCCTCTGAAAAAGGGCAGGATATGTAAACAATTTTATTTTACTACTGTATTTGTGTATTTTAATTGATTTGGGTCTCTATGGAGGCAGAAAGGCAGGATATAAATAAATTTTAACACACAGAAATATAGATATGCGTTCCAAAATTATACTAAATACAGTACTGTGGACCCCCGCTATCCCCGGATCTGGCATCCACGGATTTGTCTCAACGCGGACACGGGGGTCCACTGTAAAACCTCTAATCCCAGTTGAACAAAGATGCACCTGTCAACAGCCAAAACCTGGGCATCCATGTTCAAAGATGGGTCCAGCAGCACCTCCAAAGTCTGCAAGGGAAGCTTTGGTTCAAGTACGGTGTGTGTGTGTGTGTGTGTGTGTACACACACACACCCCTCTGAAGGAATTGAGAGATAGGGCTGGGTATCATCCACATACGGACAATACTGTACTCTGCAACCCTAGATGACTTTCCATAGCAGCTTCCCAGTGATACTGACCAGCTTAGAATACAGCTGGAATTCTATGGTACACCACAGGCAAACTGCCCCAGTGTCAAACAGGCATCCCTCAACCCCATCATCTGGAACCACCCCTTCAGGAAGGACCACAACCACTGCAAAATGGTGCCTCCCAGACAGACAGCCCAGAAGAATGACATAGTCAATGGTACCGAAAGCCACTGCCTCTCAATGGTATTGAAACCAGGCCTAAAGATGGACTGAAATGGATCGAGATAATCCAATTTGTCCAGGAATACCTGGAGTTGTAATGCCACCACAGGCTTGATTAGTTTGTCCAAGAAGGGAATGTTGGAGACCCAGTACGTATTGTTATCCCCATACTGCAGCTGTGGGCTGAGCACGAGAAATGAGTGGTTTGGTTAAGGCCCAGCACCTAGTGAATTCCTGGTAGACATGAAATGTGAATTGCATGTTTAATATTCTGTCTCGACCATAAGTGCAACACCAACTCCAAAAGGACCAAGCAGAGAACATAAACTTAACAGTACAATAAAATAAAATAAATGGTAGTTAAGAACTCCAGCATAATAAAAGTGCAGCACCAAGCACCAACCCCTCAAAAGGTGGAAACAGGTTCCCCCCCAAGTAAAGCTAATATCGGGGGGGGGAGAGAAGCAAGATTTAGACCAGGAGAGGGGAAAGAGTGTTGAACCCCCTCCCCTCCCCAAATGCTCCAATCAAAACTGGAGCCCCTGGCAGAGGCTTTGAACTCTCCTGTGTCATATCTGCTTTGGCCCAATGAGATCCTGCATTGCCTCCAGAAATTGAAGAGGGAAGAGCACCTACACACCTGGGTCCAAGCAGGACATTCCTTTCGGGGTAATTTGAGAATATATCCTGGAATGGAAGGGTGCTGGCACTTCCTGCACTGTGTGGCATCAAAGGCACAGGCTCCCTTTTTACAACTGTTAGCATTAAAAACTAGAGACCCAACCAAGTCAGGTATTTACCAGGCAGAAATGCCACTTACTTTCCCCAGGAGCTGCTCAATCTCCACAGCCATTGTTTCAAACATTCGGTCTTGGCTTGATCCATTCAGGAGAGGTGTTGTATCAGAGCTGAGTGGAGAGAGGGAGAAGAATAGAGACACTCTGGTGAATGTTGTGTCGCAACAGGAAAGCAAAGAACATGCTCACAAAGCATGAGCCCTGAACACATGGCCAGGGATGTGGTGTGCATAGTAACACGGTTCCAAACACTCCTCTGCTCCAAAAAGCAGTAACCCCAACACTGTACTAAAAGGAGCTTTAGAAACTCACAAGTCACTTATAAATTGATGCAGGCACAAAACCAGTAACTTGGGAAAAAAAGAAAAGAAAAAGACAGCTCCTGCTGATTCACAGATTTTTTTCTAATGCTTTACTGCAGCGTTTCTCAATGTTCTCGCACCAAGGCAGGGAGAACTTAGAGCGTTTGCGGGGGCTGGGACAGCAACGGCGGCAATCCTGGGGATCACCGCTGGGGGAAAATTGTACTAAATAGGATCGAAGACTGGTTACGATATACACAGAACGAATCATCTCCGGGATTCAGGTTATAAGATGGCTTTATAAAATGTAAAGACTGTATTCATCAGTATTATACAGTCTTTACATTTTATAAAGCCATCTTATAACCTGAATCCCGGAGATGATTCGTTCTGTGAAAATTGTACTGTTTTCACTTTCACTGTTTTCACTGTACTGTTTTCCTGCAGCCCTCTGTATGGTGTGGGGAGGCCCACAGCCCCCTCCGCAGGCCTCCCCAAGCTTTAGATCACCGCTCTGCAGTGATGATGATCATTTCCAATTTTTGTTCAAAAACCAAAAGTGGTTGTAATCGCCGCTCTGCGGGCCTCTCCACACAGTCCAGGGGGCTGCAGGACCCCCAGTAAGTGTGAAAAGTTCATTTTTTTTTCCTGGTTGTGGCGATCCACAGGATCGCCACTGCCATACTGTCCCTTAAGGTGGCAGGGAACAGCATCCGGTTCTCCTGGTGAGTCGTGACCCACCAGTTTGAGAACCAACGCTTTACTAGAAGGTTCTGTTGAGGTCCACTGATCCTATTTTCCTCCTTTTCCCACCACCTGCCCTGCCTGTAGTCCCAAGATGGACTTGGGTATTCCAAACAGCCCAATCACATTTAATCAAACCTGGGAAAGGCTCAAATCATTTTTTTTTTAAACTCAAAAGAAGCACAAGGCAGCAAAGCTCAAGAACCCATAGAAATATTGAGATACGCATCAATTGGGGAAGGTTGACATTTGTGGGGTCTTACACTGAACTCATACAAGCAACTAGGACAAACTGGCCACATTTATTTTATTTATTTATTTAAAAAATTATATCCTGCCTTATCCTATGCCGAAGGCAAATGCCCAAGGCGGCTTACAACAAAAATTAAAATACATAGTTTAAAATAATACAGAAAATAAGTTTAAACAATACATAACTAAATTTAAAAACAATAAAATTCACTGGGGGGGGGGCGACAGTATGGAGCAGAGAAGCAGCATGGCAGAGCATCTTGAGACACAGGAGGCAGACCACAACCCATCACCCAAACGCTAGACGAAACAAAAACGTTTTGAGCCATCGCCGAAAAGTCATGAGGGAGGGGGTGGTTCTCAGATCCCCTGGCAGGGAGTTCCACAGTTGTGGCACCACGGCAGAGAAGGCTCGCCCACGTGTTGCCACTCCCCTAACTTGCAATAGAGGTGGTACACGCAGGAGAGCCCCCTCAGATGACCTAAGAGAGCGGGCCGGAATGTATGGGAGAAGGTGGTCCCTCAGATATCCTGGACCATAGCTATTGCTCACAGGGAAACAGATATTCTCCTGGTCTTAAAGGAACAGCCTGCTGCTGTCATACTAACTCAGTTCTTAAAATATCAAGACACACAAAGGCTAAGCTGCTATTTCTCCTACCGGGACAGACAGCATCAGTGGGTTATCCTGCCGTGGCTTCCAAGCACCAGGACAGGCAGTTGCAGCAGTTCCACTGCAGCAAGAAGGTTGGAAAAACTCAGAAGCAGCCAGTGAGGACCCTGGGTGAAAACAGGCCTCCTCTTCCAAGAATCCCTGAACCAGCACAATTCAATTCTTGAAAAACCAAAACTCAAAATACATTTTTAAACAGCATTAAGAAAGCAAAATACAGGACGCCCAAAAAATGAATCTTCAAACAAATCAAGGAAAATTTTAAAACAAAACAAAAAATGTTTAAATTAAATTATAAAGCAAAATAAGTAGGAGCATGTTAGTACCTATACCTATCGCGTCTTCCCTCTCGAGAGCTACCGTGGCTGTAGCTGGTGCACAGTTTGCTGAAGGAGACCAGCTTCAGATCAAGTTCATTCTCCAGCTGCCTGGCCTGCTTCCTCAGATCTGCACAATGAGAAGGCATTAACCTGCATTACCTCCTCCTCCTCACCTTTATTGGCATATATATAGAACGAGAAACAAAGATACAAAATAATAATACCCGACAAAAATACAAAATATTGCTTTCTTCCACTCCTCCTAAACTAGGGTTGGTCCATCCATGCGGTCACCTCAGGCAGCAGATTAGCCGTCACCTCCATCCTTCCACTCACCTCTTTTGCTGCTACTCCCCTCCCCCCATTCCCTGCTTTAGAAAAGGTAGAAGGGGACTCTAGCCTACCACTCTCCTTTTCCGCTACACCCCCCCTTCCAATCCAGAGAACGAGATGGCAATAGGCTGGTATATCACCAGATAAGTGGGGAGCTGTATTTGGCACACTATTACAGACACTAGGAGGTCTTGGGCCAACCCTGTCCCAAAACCACCAAGTATAAAAAGGAAGCAGATTAAGCTCCATTCCAGGACAGACGAACGGCACGATCCTGCAGAAAGAAAGCACTCCGCAGGTGCCGGGTGTCGTAAACGCGCCGTAAAGCACGTTTTCGACACCCAGGAAGTAAGGGCCGCCAGCATGGAGGCCAGCAGCCCTTACTCCGCCTCCCTCCGAACCCTGCAGCCGCCGGTGCAGGTAAGAAATGCACCAGTCGGTGCAGGGGCGGGGGGAGGGTGGGCCGGGCGGCAAGGGAGGGTGACCATTGGGCGAGTCAGGCTGGGATATTGGTAGCGAGCGTCAATATCCTGCGCCCGTTCCCGGCCTCAGCGGCCCTTACCCCACCACCCAGGATGTATGCCGGCTCAAGAGCCGACGTACATTTGAGGAGGTCCATTGGGGCCAGGCAGCCCTGCAACTGAGGAAGGAGACGAATGTCCCCTTCTCCCGAGATGTTCCCGGCCCAGGAAGGGCGCAGGATACGCAGCCCGGGAACACCTCAGGAGAAGGGGACATTTGTCTCCTTCCCTGGGTGCAGGGCTGCCTGGCCCCAATGGGCCTCCTCAAATGTACATTGGCTCTTGAGCTGACATACATCTGGGGCGGTGGGGTAAGGGCCACCAAGGCCGGGAATGGGCGTGGGATATTGACAGAGCTCGCCACCGATATCCCTCCGCCTTCCAGCCCGGCTTGCCCAACAGTCGCCCTCCCTCGCTGCCCGGCCCACCCTCCCCCACCCCTGCACCAACCGGTGCATTTTTTACCTACACCAGCAGCTGCAGGGTCCAGGGGGGAGGATCGGGCTGTAAATGCCTCAAGTGCACACTAGTCACAACACAAAAAGTTAACATATGATCCATTACAGATCAAAGGGAACCAGTTTCGCTTTTGAAATTTAAAAGTGCACGGTATGAAGCCTTGGGGAAAAAAATAAGCTTATGCTTAATAGTGCTGCCTATGTGAACCTATACACAGTGCAGCAACTGGTCCCAGGTTAAATCTCTGACAAGGGCCCTAAGCCAAAAGAGCTGGGAAAGACCTTGGCTTGAGACCTTGGAGAGCAACTGCCAGAGTGAATAGTGGGCTAGACAGATGAACTGTCTGACTAGGTATAGAAGGTGAAAGCTTATGTACATTGCACTTAAAATAAGATAAGCAAGAAAAGACACATCTCTGCTCCAGGACTTTACAATTTAAATGTCAAAAGTGGGGGACATTTGAACACACAAAGGTGCCTTCTATCAAGTCTTCCTTTTTAAGCAGAAGCTGTATAACTAGGCTTACCAGATCCCCAACCGGGACAGAGTGGCACTCTGAGAGTGCTAGACCTTTAGGAGAAGGAATGTGGGCAGGTGTAGCTTGTTAAATCTTAGAGCACAATCCTAGGCATGTCTACTCAGAAGCAAGCCCCATTGTGTTCAGTGGACATGCCTAGGATTGGGCTCTAAGGTTTAACAAGCTATACCTGCCTACATTCCTTCTCCTAAAGGTCTAGCACTCTGTCCCGGTTGGAGATCTGGTAAGCCTATGTATAACTATCTTTTGGGGATGATGTAGCTGTGGACTTGATGTTCTTGAAGGGACCTCCCAACTCTATGATTCAGACACTTGTCTTTGTCAATGTCAGCATTGTCTATGCTGAACAGCAGCAGCTCTCCAGGCACAGAAAGGTCTTTCCCAGTCCTATAAGGAGACGCTGTCAGGGATTCAATCTGGGACATTCTGCAAAACATGTGCACTATCACTGAGCTACAGTCCCATCCCCAACAAAGGCTGGGAATGATGACTGAGGCCTCAAGGCAAAATGCTTCACAGAAAAGACTTTTGAAGATAGGCTTGGAAGGGAAAGACACCACCATGAGAGTTGCTTGAGTGAGAGTTCCAGCACCATTCAAAGAGGAAAATACTTGTGGGATATATCACTCCAGATACAAAACTGAATCATGTAAAAGGATAACTTCTATTGGTCCCACATGTTAACATTTATACAGCATCAATAGCATACTAAGTGCTGTATATAGTAGGGGTGGCCAAACTGTGGCTCCTGTGCCACATGCGGCTCTCTGACATATAATGTGCGGCTCTCGGAAATATGTTGGCTGAGCTCCTTTTCGCATCACAATTAATATAAAAAGGTGAATAAGAAGTTTTCAAGCTTTATAATTATTTACCAGGTATAAACTGAGAGTCCACTGGATTAAAACATAAGTGTAATGTTCATGGTGAGCAAATATATTTAAGAATTTAAAGGCTTCTTAAATATTGTGGCTCTCAAAACATGTGAAGTTTATCATATGTGGCTCTTACGTTAAGCAAGTTTGGCCACCCCTGGTATATAGGAAGGATATAGTCCCTGCCCAAAAAGCTACAATCTATATTTGACTGAAAGGAAAGACAAAAATTATATGGTGGGCTACTTTAGACTTTAACTAGCCTACAGAAAAAACAGCCCCCTTGGCTGCTTAATGAAAAACCCATACTGTCATCATCTGGTCACACTCAGTATGAAGCTACTTTATACTGAGTCAGATCATTGATCCATTTACTTCAATATTGTTTACTCTAACTGGCAGCAGCTCTCCTGGGTTTCAGGCAGAGAAGTCTCTCTCTCTCTCTCTCTCTCTCTCTCTCTCTCTCTCTCACTCACACACACACACAGAGAGAGAGAGAGAGGATAATAAAACAGAAGGGCCTTCTCTTCAACATAAACATTTCATTTCACTCTCATTGTTAACAGTCACTAACAGACTTCTCCGCCATTATACATTCTACAGATATACCTCTCCTGTGATACTACCTCACTTCAGGTGCCCCCCTCTAACCCCCCCAACCCACCCACCCCCCATTGCTGCTCTCTTCCCTTTTAGGCTCCTTACCTGCCATTTCTACATTAGCTGTAAGTACTACAAAGAACTTCCATGTTCAGATACAGTCTACCTCTAAAAATAAAAAAACAGCGTGTGGAAGGAGTGTGTGGTCTTCATACCCTGATTGCGACCTTCCCATCGGCAATTACTAGAAAGGGGATCGCTGGACGTTGGTCTGATGATCCAGCCAGGTGGCTCTCCCTTGCAACTCTCACACCCCGAATGCCCCCTGCCTGCCCGCCTTCCCGCTACCTTTGCCAACCCGCCCTTCCTCCGACATAAGACCTATCTAGAGCCTTCTCTCCCCCCGCGACTGCATCCCTGTACCACCCCAACTCTTCTCTCCCCGCCATATCTGACACTTACCCTCCCAGTAGTTACTGCTTCCCCCTGCTGCCGCCATCTTTGTTGTCCAACGTCAGCCGTTCTCGGCCGGGGCTGCCTGCACTCAGAGTCAGAGAGAAGATAGCTAGAGCGCCTTTCCGCTCTATGCTTCCGGTCATAGACGAGTCAGAAAGACGCATAGAGATCATTTAAAAAAAATAGACCAGAGTGACTATTCTTCCGGGTGTTTTTGGATCCTACTTTTTCTCCTTCCTCCGACGGAAATCGGAGCTATTCATTAAAATAAAATAAAATGAGAAAGTGATAGCTCTCACCACTAGGCAGAGGCAGGTTGTTCTTTTAATCAGGTCTTATTTCATGTGAAAAATGTAATTCTGTTGATTTTTTTTAATTAAATGTCCTGTTAACACCTGATATAGTCTATTATCTCCATATAGTGCAAGTGCACGGAGAACTGTGGTCGAGTGCGTGTCTTACAACGGCCCTGCGGTGTCTTCCGGTACCGGTAGCTCTCAATTGCGGCCACAGCCTGTGGAATTCCCTGTTTTACAAGACATTCGATCAATTCCCTCCCACGCTACCAAGTGCTCCACAAACCGAGAAAAACCTTCTGGTTCAGCGAGCTCTTAATTTGATTTTGGCTTGTGCTTTCTTTTTGCCTGAGTGTTTTTTGCCGCTGTTTCGTTTTGATGATTTTTTTTTTAAATTTGCTTTTGACTGTTAGTTGCATTGAGAAGCTCTATGCTGTTGAGAATACAGGTGGGGTATACTTTTTAAAATATAATATAAATAATAAAAGTAGCCTGTGACTGGTTTGGATTTTCTCCCAACCCTTTGCCCGCTACAACAAAAACACACTTACTGGCCAATCACAGGTATGCTACAAGCCTGAATAAAGATGTTATTTCAAAAATGGCTTCCAAAATCAATCTAGATAGCAGACCTCTGTGCGTAAGTCTCTGTAAGTTTACGATAGAGAAGGGGGGGGGGGGAATCCAAAGTGCGACAGCAGCAGCACCTGCCCTCTTCTTGTCACCAATAGCGTCTAGCGCAGCACTCCGCCCTCAAGTTTTGTGCTCGTTAGCAACGAGACACTGGGTGTTAAACCAGTTTGAATCAAGTGTTGAACCATTTCCGCTCCTGCAACGGGGCTCAGAGATAAGTGCGGTGCGGTGAAGCAAGCAGAGAATGGTCTTTGGCTGGTGCCTTAGTACAGAAACCTGGTAGCTGGAGAAATACAGCACTGCTACTTGGGGGGGGGGATTAACTTGCCCCCTCATCCAGTCTCCTTGCCCTGAGATTTTATTTTTCACATTTTTATACCACCCTTCTTCCAAGGAGCTCAGGGTGATGTATATGGCTCCTCCCCTCCTTTTGTCCTCACAACCACCCTGTGAGATAGGTGAGGCTGATAGTGACTGGTCCAAGGTCACCAAGGAAGCTTCATGGTGCCCTGAGCAGGGATTTGAACCTGTCAATCCTAAATGAAATCAACCCTGACTGTTCCCTGGAAGGACAGGTACTGAGGCAGAAACTCAAATATTTTGGCCACCTAATGCGAAGAGAGGACTCTCTGGAGAAGACTCTGATGCTGGGAAAGATTGAAGGCAAAAGGAGGAGGGGAGAGGATGAGATGGTTAGACAGCATCACCGATGCAACGAACATGAAAATGAGCGAACTCAGGAAGATAGTGGAGGACAGGAAGGCCTGGCGGGATATGGTTCATGGGATCACGAAGGGTCGGACATGACTTAACGACTGAACAACAACAACTTCCAGGTCCAAGTCCAACTCATGAACCACTACACCTTCCTGGCTCATCCCGATTTTAATCTTTGCCCTGCAGTTATTAAAACTTCTAGTCAAACCCTGAAAACTAGGAAGATGAGGTAGTGATTTGTAACAGAACCCTAAACTGCAATTTTGATTTGAGGGACAGCAACATCAAGATGACTTGAGTCTTACTTGCATGTTCCAGGCTGTCTTCAGCCCAGGCTAATTTGAAGTCAAAGAGGACAGCTTGCTAGTCAACACTGTTGGCACCCCTTTATTTATTTATTTAAAAAAATTATATCCCGCCTTATCCCATGCCGAGGCAAATGCCCAAGGCGGCTTACAACAAAAATTAAAAACAGTTTAAAATACAAACAGTTTAAATACTTAATTTAAAAACAATAAAAACAATAATATCAATAAAAACCACTGGGGGGCAACAGTAGGGAGCACAAAAGCAACATGGCAGAGCATCTTGAGACACAGGAGGCAGGCTACAACCCATCACCCAAACGCAAGACGAAACAAAAATGTTTTGAGCCCTCGCCGAAAAGTCATGAGGGAGGGGGTGGTTCTCAGATCCCCTGGCAGGGAGTTCCACAGTTGTGGCGCCACAGCAGAGAAAGCTCGCCCACGTGTTGCCACTCCCCTAACTTGCGATAGAGGTGGTACACGCAGGAGAGCCCCCTCAGATGACCTAAGAGAGCGGGCCGGAATGTATGGGAGAAGGCGGTCCCTCAGATATCCTGGACCCAAACCTTTGAAGTACCAGTGTGCTTGGCGGGTTGCTAAGTGTACACCAACCTTTTAAACTCTTGGCAATATGGAGATAATGCCCTGCATCACAGGCTTGTTGCATTATCTTGATACAATTCTTACATGTGAAGCTCTTTAAACCCTTGAAAGTGTTATACACATACAGGTGTCATCATTCTTCAGAGAAGCAACACAATTAGGATACAAGAGCCTTCCATTAGGTCTATACCAGGGGTTCTCAACCTGTGGTACGGGTACCCCTAGGGGTATGCGGACCTCTTGCTGGGGGTATGCCAAGCCCTGTCCCTTGTCTGCCCCATCAGCAGCTAATTAAGTGTTAATTAACATGGATTTTAAATTGTAATTGTTTTCGGAGCCCTTCTGTCTCTCTGATTTTGGGCTTATTTTTGTACTTTGGAAAATGTACTTTGGTGGGGTGGGGGAAGGAGGAGCGGATTTTGGGAAGTGTGACTTGGAGAAAAAAAGAGATCCTTGCATGTCTGTCTGTCTCTGTTTCTCCCTCTCCCCCCCACACACAGAGTTAAATAAGACATTTTTTCACATTAGTACTTTTTTAATGATTAGTTACCTTAGGTCATCTGAGGGGGCCCTCCTGCGAGTGCCACCTCTATCGCATGTTAGGGGAGTGGCAACAAGTGGGCGAGCCTTCTCTGCTGTGGCGCCACAACTATGGAACTCCCTGCCAGGGGATCTGAGAACCACCCCCTCCCTCATGACTTTTCGGCAAGGGCTCAAAACATTTTTGTTTCGTCTAGCGTTTGGGTGATGGGTTGTGGTCTGCCTCCTGTGTCTCAAGATGCTCTGCCAGACTGCTTCTCTGCTCCATACTGTCGCCCCCCCCAGTGGATTTTATTGTTTTTAAATTTAGTTTATGTACGGTTATGTATTGTTTAAACTTATTTTATGTATTATTTTAATTTATGTTGTAAGCCACCTTGGGCATTTGCCTTCGGCATAGGATAAGGCGGGGTATAATTTTTTAAATAAATAGATGAATCTAATTAGCAGTTAGTTGGCAGGGGGTACTTCAGAAAATGGAACTGTGATAGGGGATACCCAGGCCCCCAACGTTTGAGAACCCCTGGTCTATACCTTTGCCAGTTGCCACTCATCTAGTTGGTTCCAGCTTCAATACTTAGCATCATCCACAGTGCTAGTGCCAGGGACATTGGGTGCCATCACTGCCATCAATAGTGAGGGGGTTTAGGAGTGAGCCTAGCCAGGTGGGTTCTCTGAGGGGTATATAGGCTTTCAGTGAGTGGCTTAGCCACAATGCTCTCCCTGATCTTCAATTTAAAAGAATGTCAAGCAGTTAGGAGAAAGCCTACTATATTTGTCAGAATCAACAAATCTGCTTCCATATGGTAACTTCGTATGTTAAGCCACAGGGGCTTTGGTAGTAATAACCACGTAAGTCCAGGCTGTTTTACCTGTTGCAGTGTTAGGGATCATCTCCCACAGGGGTAAACTCTTGTATTAGTCCCCCCATGCTCAGAAAAGAATGATCTCTCACATCTATTGTTAGGAACAGCTATTCCACATGAAGAGGAAATCAAGTTTGAAGGAGGCACTGAGGGACAAGTGGCAGAACGGAGGAAACAGGAGCGTTTTAAAGTATATCTGCTGCAGAAAAATCCAATAAGACAAAGGAAGACTAAAATCAAAATAATTTTATACAGATTAGAGCCCAGCATACATGTAACAAAAGACAAAAACCGAAACACATTTATAAAAAGACATTGTTGGTGCACCAAGATCTAGAGTTGCCAATTACACCAACTGGTTATCATTCAAGTCAAGCCCCTCGTTTCAAAACTTGCTTTTGAAGGCACGCAATCCATGGACTGAAGAACTGTGACAAGGGTACACTGGCAGCTGCAGAGGTGTGCTGGAGAGGCAGTTGCTGGGTTTTTGAAAGGCATAAGGTGTTGCACAAAGAGGGAAGCAGTCACGTCTCTACTAAGTTAAAAAGTTTTGCATAATTGCTACCAGAAGGTCCACTATCATCAAGGCAAGACTTGTCTCTGTTGTGGTTCTCGACAGGTTTGGAACATGTTCTTTAAAGAAAACTAGAGGACCAGTGCTATGCTCAAACAACACTTATTGCTGACAAAGGGGGGAGGGAGAAACATCTTGATATATACTAGGAAGGCCCATCCCAAAGTATGAAAGTATGAAAGGCCCACCCCAAAGCAGCAAAGACAGACATTTAGAAATGGTGCTCTACTACCCTTAAAAAAAAAAAAAAGTAAAGGAAGCCTGCACAGCTCATATTTGGTAAGAATCAGATCTTAAAAACAAAAATTCTGAAGATCAATTAAGGCAGACGACATGATTGGGATACTGTTGCAGAATCTCTGTTGCAAAATCTCATGACAGCCTTTTGGAATGGCTCAATGGGGATAACCTCAATATGTTCTTGGAGTTGGGCATCCGGGTTCAACATGTGCTTCCCAGCTGATATGTTAACTGAACTTTCCAGTTAGAGGGTAGATTTAAGCGTGCAACAAAACAAAAATATTGCTGCCACTGATTTCAGGTTATTACATCCACAAAGGATGGATTAAACATTTTCGGGTTTAAATGTGTGTCTGAACTTTCTCCTGTGGCAATGTACCGGCCATTAAAATAGTACACACCTTCTACGTATCTGCTGGGAGTCAAAGCCAGAGTTCAATTGTTACTACGAAACTCATATTTAAGGAGGATTTAAGTTTCAGAAGGCAGGCTAAAGTGTTTTAGGAAAACCTTCGCTGGATAACTAAGCTATGGAACAGGGTCCCACTGTGTTCATACTACTGACAAGTTTTAAAGAGAACTTGTAGAGTCATCTGAGTGCATTTCATCAGCAACTGGTCGGTTCTGTTAATTCATCTCCCTTGCTGGCCCACCTTCGCACAGGAAACAGAGCCCATAGCCGGACATACTTCAGGGAGAGTCCATTATGTAGGCAGAACCCATCATGGACAGTGGTTATATTCTCCATTTCTGCCCAGCTCAGCAGAACTGGCCATAATCCTATTCCTCCGATCTTATCTCCATTCTCTGAAATTCATTTTCATTTTTGACCTTTTGCAAACATTCACCCAAACCGCAGCTTTAAACACACACACACACACACACACACACACACACACACACACACAGCTGATCTTTCCCTTTCAGACAGATTTTTCCAGGCTCAACAATGACTCTTGGTATTAGCTATGCAACAGCTTCCCACTAAAATAAGCCAAAGTTCTAAGCCAAAGTGCTAGCAGAAAAACAAAAAGAGCAAAACATATCGTATAATGCAAGGAACCACCACTGCACTTCCTCCCTCCCCAACCCGAGCCACTACACAGTTTGACATAATCTTTGAGAACAAGTAAAACAGCAGAATGTCAAGCAAATCCAGGCTCAGCAGAAGAGCAAAGGCAGTGGCGCAGCTAGCCACTGGGATACCCAGGGCCGTCTTCCTTATGACGCCCCCAGAAGTGCCATCACACACGGAAGTGACATCACCCGGAGGGGCAGAAACCGGAGGTCTTTTTTTAAATTCCCAGCGCCGATCAGCTGTTTGGCGCTGGGGTTTAAATCCTCAGCGTCAATTAGCTATTCGGCGCTAGAGTAGCGCTTTGTTGTACAGCGCTAGAGTGAAGGGGGCCAGGTGGAGTTTGTCACACACACACCCAGGTTGGCACCCTCTGATTTAAACCCCAGTGCCGATCGGCTGTTCAGTGCTAGATTAAGATTAGCGCTTTGCTGTATAGCGCTGCAGGGTGCATGTCAGCTGCTATCTTGGCTGGCACAGCATGGCACCCCCAGAGGGTTGGCACCCGGGTCTCTGTACTCCCCCAGCCCCCCCCCCCAGCTACGCCACTGAGCAAAGGTCTGCAGTATGAGGCTTACTACTGGCATGGAAGGATGAAGCAAGGGGTGCTTTGTGTTGGTTTTGAAAGAGTGGCCCTATGCTTCCAGAACAGTGCCGTTTAAAAATATTTTTTCCAGACTAGTCAGGTAAAACCAGTGGTCAGTTTGTGCAAAAGCTCAACCCCAAAAAGGGAGTTGTAAAGAACCATTTGGCACCATGTTGGCAATTCAGGCTCACAATACCAGTATCTAGCAAGCACTTGATTGGTCAGAGGTTATTCTTTTCAAAGGTCAAAAGTGCATCTCTTGCTATTCTACCTTCTCAAATAGAAACAGCAGATTTTCTGAAGCAGGATCTGCGCAAGAGAATTCAAAATGAAACATGTTTATTTTTTCCAAAACTTCAGCCTCAAACGGAAGGAGATAGATACTTTACATCTCAGTGTAACACTCCTGATAAACTGTAAGTTTATCACAGTTAACAGTGAAGCTGATCTGCCAGAATTACCTAACCTGAAGACATTATTAGGAGTTTAATTCCTTTACGTAGGAAGTGAGACTGCTGTTCCTTCATCAAAGCTGCCCCAGGCAGAAGTGAAACAAGTCCTGAAACTTTCTTGTTGCTGCTGCAGCAGCTCAGACAAAAACCTTGGTAACAACAGTGCATTTCCCCCATATAATTGCATTGAGTGAATAGTCTCAGAGATTTAGGCAAACTTTGCTAAGTACTAGATATACCACTGGTGGTTTGGGAGTTCCTCTCACTGGAGTGGACTGCAAGCAACCAGGTTGCCGAAACCAGCTCTGAAAGGGTTCCCAGTTCAAATTCTGGCTGGAAAAGCAGCCAGCGATAGAGCAGGGCCTCCTTGTGCATTACAGGAACTGAAGTGAATCAAGAACAGAGATTCTGGGAGGTCATGTGTTCTGGGTCTGTTGCTTTAGTGTTGCTCAGTGTTGCAGGATCTGTCTCTGCAGGGAGAATCCCCGCTGCCGGGTGGGTCAGTGTTTGCTGGAGTAAACTGTCTCCTCCTCAGTGTCTGTTTCATCCTGAAATTCATGGCTCAGGAGGGACTTCTTAGAGCCTGCAGACATCATGCGGATCTCGTCCTCATAATCATCGTGGTGCTGTCGGAGGCGGTGGAAGCCATCCTTGTGCCGGTTGGACTTGATCGAACAGACACACCAGATGATACAGGCTGTGAGGATCAGAGCTGACATGCAGGCACCTGAACAGAAATACAAACAAGACAATCTTCAGGACAAGCTTCTCTACAAAAAAAACAAAACAAAACACCAGGATGCGAGTTTTCACTCCAGCACTCTTCCTCAGAAGGATCTCAAGAGCCAATGAGGTCACTATGCATTCTCTCCTCAGGACCACTGATACGCTACCCAGCTGCAAATGCACATTTGCCTCCACATACATCTGCAAGCCTACCCCAGTTCTATGGCACACTAACTACTTAATCCTCAAGTTTTATGATATGTATACAACACATTTTACAAGTATATTTAAAAACCATATAAAGCGCGCAAAGTGGTTCTCCAATGCAAGCAAAGCATGCTGGATGCAAGAGCTACGGAACAGAGAACTTGGAAGAAGAGAGCAGGTGAATGAAACGTGCAAAATGGTGAGGGCATGAACTTGCCCTGCTTTCTAAACAGGGAGGCAGACAAAGCATTCCCACAGCGACTCCCACTGAAAAGACAGCACCTGATCTTTTACCTGCTACTGTAACTACCAACTCCCTTGGAAGACCAAAGATCCTGTTGTCCATATCAAACTGTATGGGCACAAAGGTAGCAATGTCATGGCGAACCAAGACCTGGAAAGGAAATATACATTTTTAGATTATTATGGATGCATATACAACTAGAGTGCATGCGCACGCACACGCACACACAATCTCAGGCCCCAAACAAAAAAAGAGGGATGCGACTTTCCAATTAATGAACAAAGATGAAATTGGCACTGAACTCCAGAGGTGTGATGGGTAAAGAAGGGAGAGACTCCTAAGAGAAGATTCTCACTCACATCAGTTTAATAAATCAGTGTAAGCACAAAGCACAACTCCAAACTATACACTGACTTCAACCCTATTAAAATTGGAAACATTAACAGCCCTGTTGGATCAGGCCAAGATCTAGTCCAGTTTCCTGTATCTCACAGTGGTCCCACCAGATGCCTCAGGGAGCACACAAGAAAATATACCTATATCCTGTCGCCACCCCCTTGCATCTGGCATTCAGAAATAGCCTACTACTCAAACCAGGAAGTTGCATATACTCATCATGGTTTGTAACCTGTGATAGACTTCTACTTCATAAATGTGTCCAATCCCCTTTTAAAAGCATCCAGGCCAGGTGCCATCACCACATCCTGTGGCAAAGAATTCCACAGAGTAATTACACACTGGATAAAGAAATATTTTCTTTTGTCTGTTCTAATTCTTCCGCCACTCAATTTTAGTGGATGTCCCCTAGTTCTGGTGTTGTGCGAGAGGGAAAAGAACTTTCCTCTATCCATCTCATGCATAATTTTATATGTCTCAATCATGCCCCCCCCCAGCGCCTTTTTTCTAGACTGAAGAGCCCCAAATGCTGTAGCCTTTCCTCATAAGGGAGATGCCCCAGACCACTAGTCATTTTGGTCACTCTTCTGTACCTTTTTTAATTCCACTATATCCTTTTTGAGAAGTGGCGACCCATTAGAAATAGGTTCTGCAGTTTTAACATATGTCTGTTAAACATCAATAGCATGATAAAATGTCTAGTATTCTGCTGGGTAAAAAGACCACCGACGCTGGATTGTCCTAAAATGCTCTAAAATGCGGTTTAAAACCAGGCCATATGCTTTAATAAACTTTTTATGCTTTTATGCAGTTTTAGTCTCAGTCTGGTTTTAAACCACATTTTAGAGCTTTTAATTCAGGTTTTAGTCTTCTTAGCTGAAGTTTTATCTTTTGACAATGCTCTCAACATAGGAGGGTGAAACATTAGGAGAATTCAACGTCATTGACCGTGGTTTTTTTTACCCAGCAGAATACTAGATATTTTAACAATTCTGACCACGAAAGCCTTAGCTTGTACATGAATAGCATGAATTTAATAAGTCGCATATACACAGCAGTCTGCAATAAGTGAGCCCCATTGCCTACTAAGAGGACCGGCTTCCCAACTCCAAGGATGGTTCAAATAATTTGTGCAGAGCATGGCAAGGTGTCCAGAGCTAGATTGGAGCTCTCTAAAAGGTCAAGGGGACTTGTGATTGACACCTTTGTCAAAAGTGTTTCAAATGAGCAACTCCTCAACAGTGCAGCTGCTCTTCTTAATGTAGCGAGATGTCTACTGGCAGTCTTTCAGCAAGCACACAGTCTTCTTGCAATGACCCCACCAGATGCCTCAGGGAGTACACAGCCAACAAGATACCTGTGTCCTGTTGTCACTCCCTTGCACCTGGCACAGAGAAAACCTACTTCTAAAGCCAAGAGGTTGCTTATGGCTTGTAACCTGTGATGGTCTTTTCCTCCAGCTTCTTAGACTTCTGCACAGCTCAATGCTCCTGCTAATCACTGACCCCCAACTCCAAATCCTTTTCCAGCCTTTGACAATGCAGACTGTCTTGCTCCCTCCATCCACAACACAAAATTCTCCACTTTTTAAAACCCAAGCCTACTCAATTGGCACCTGTCACGTAGCCTTAAGCTCCCAATTCCCACCAGGAAATCTTGTGTCATAGTCTTTAGAACCATTGCCATAGGCCTATCTTGTTGCATTCCTCTCATTCTTTAGTCAGAGCAAGGTCAATCGTCTCTAAGCTACCAGGCTCAAGAGATGGCTATATAGTATGTCTGTTTCCTATACCTGAACATGCTGCTTCTGATAGCCATCTGCTATAGCATGGATGTCATGGTAGCCTGGAGCCAACAGCACATGGAAATAGCCACCGTCTTTGGTGCATACTTTCACCCCGTCGTTGAGCACAATTTGTGCTTTAGACACTGGCCTTCCATGCTTGTCATGGACAAACCCATAGACTCCCTTATGAACCTGAAATTAAAAAAAGAAGAAGAAGTCCCGATTAGTGGTATCCATCAGGATGCATTTCCTTGCAGATTAGGACATCTCATCTGTGGAGTAAAGAGATGTACCATGGAACAAAACATGCAAAAATTAAGACCAACTCCCAAACAGACGTTTCCTGCCCTATCTTTACTTGCAATATGACCTCCCTGAATTTAAGCATCACACAAAACATACATGATGGAGAAATACTGAGAAAGCAACTTGTCCAAGGTCATCCAAGGAACATCAGAACCTGAGTTTCCCCATGTCCCAAATCCCATTTACTCAGTGCACTCCACTGGCTCTTCATTATATCCAGCAGCAAACACTTACATGAAGTTTCATTCTTGGATCTAGTCCAGCATTTTGTATATTTGCAGGTGATTGTGTTTTGTGTAGTTGCAAGCTAAAGCTTAAATATGTTCACAGTCCAGTCAGAGCTCACCAAAACTCACCTCCACAAGCATGCTGAGAAGTGACTTCTTGTTCTCTGCCCACAGAGTAGGGAGCTGTCCTGCGCTTGGAAAGTAGCAGCAACCAGTGTATACTGTAATCTCTGGGCAGTGACCATATGTCACACTGTAGTCCTGAGAAGCCAAAACAAGAGAAGGGTTTGCAATAGGAAAGACAGCAAATCATCAAAAAGTGGCAAAGGATAATTAGCTTAACTTCAAATTAATCTAGTAAGGTTGCTGGAAGCACAAAGATTCAAAAAAGTACAACAAAAACAACCCATAATACCTTCATGCTGCCCAGGTGACTGTGCCATTCTGCCCCAAGCAGCACACCGCCAGGAATGTTCTCATCTGCAAAAGAGAAATAAGTCAGAAGTCCTCTTTAAAGAACACGTGAATCCCAAATGGACCAGAATGATGTAGCTACTGTACATACCTGACTTGTTTGGACAGTTGGGCTGGCCCAGATGCATTGTAGGGTGGTTGTTTGCATACAAAGATGCCAAATGTTTGAATGTTTCTTTGTTCTCCACTACAAAAAAAAAGTCAGAAAGACAATTAATGAGAATAAGTAATTGGAGTGTACATTTCAGCTTATGACACTCAATGCAGAAAGCACACTTACAGCCCAATTCTACCCCACCCCTGTGGTCGCCAACATAACTAGCATTATACCAGCGGAGGCTGCTTTACGGCAGTCGCACGCCCCTTATCCCAAGGAGACCTCCAGCAGCCACAAATCCCCCACAGGATACAGCGGTAGCCGTGCTGGTGTCACTGCATCGCCACGCAGGGATTTAGGTAGGATTGGGCTGTTAAATATCTTGGTCTTGCTGCAAAATCAATGAGAAACAGCTGGTTTAGGCTGCCCGTCATGTAATCTGAAAGCCAAGATATTGGGATAAGGGGCGTGCGACTGCCGTAAAGCAGCCTCCCAAGGAGACCTCCAGCAGCCACAAATCCCCCGCAGGATACAGCGGTAGCCGTGCTGGTGTCACTGCATCGCCCAGTTTAATGCAAAGAGCCAGGTAAGCTAGCTCAAATAGCAGTGAATTGCTTCTCTAGAGAAAAGCTATCCTGCATGCGGTCTGCAAAGTACTCGAAGGCACAAACCATACCTGTCTGCACAGGCTTGTCATAAGGATAAGTAACAAGCAGAGATCCTCCATCTAAGGCAACAGAGAGGCTAAAGTCTTGCTTCTCTATCAGGTTCTCCGTGATAGCTCTGGTTTCTGGTTCTCTCGCTGAAGAGTGCTGAGAGGAATTGCCTAACAATGGAACAGACGCAGAAGTTCTTAAGATAGGAGACATACAACCAATTCAATCTTGCCTCAGCAACATGCTATTTAGCAACAGCCGATTCCATACCAGCCTTAAGCTTTTAATATGCCAATTTTGCAGTGTCACTACTATAGCTTCTGATATGTCAAGTCGTATCTATACAACTCACAGCAAGCAGTCATATGATGCACACATTCAATGACTCATAAAGGTGATTAGTAAGAAGGGCAACAGAACTACAGGTATTGCCTTCCTTAAGAGATGAACCTCCCATGCTCTGGTTAGGAGGAAAGGATTTGGGATGCAATGAAAAGATTAATTTGCTTTACTTGTGAAATCTGTGTCCAGATCTTTGCCATGAATATTTGTTTGCCCGATCGTGGAGGTGCAGTCTCTCTCCTGAGCAATCTCACGCCCATCTGGATTCAGGGATGGCACAATCACTATTCTGGTCTTGTCAATCAGCTGGAAACATGCACAGAGTGGGTAAGAGAGAAAACATCCCACCAAGCACAAAGATGCCTCACTCCTACAAGTGTGGAGGGAAGGCATGCAAAGCTAAGAACTCCTATTGCAGTATTAGCAGTATGCAAAGTGAACTTTTAAAAGGCTACTTGTGGAAGTGTGACAGTGTGAAGACCATGTTAAAGCTGGAGCTACACCGCATGCCCAGTCCTGCCCAGCTCAACTGTGGCCACATTTGCTTTTCGTTCAGCCAATCAGAGCCAGTTGTTTGCACCTGGGGGCGGAACACCAGACGCATACGGAACACAAACGCGTGTGGTGTAGCTCCGGCTTAATCCCTCATGTACTGTAGGTGCTCTTTGGATTTGCTGGGTTGACACAATCATGCAGCCTGGGAAACGGATTAATGACAATGTCTAGAAAAAAACAATTCAAATAGCGGTGGATACATTTTCCTGTATTTTTTGTACTTCACTATAAAAAGCTCTAGCCTTTAATACAGCAGAGGCTGACAAATATCTATCTATTATTTATGTTTATTCTGCTATGCAATCCTTTCAGGTTCCCCAAGCAGGGTACAATTAAAAGAACAAACAATAAAAATACACGGAGAGGCAGAGACAAAATGAAACCAAGAGTTGGCATTTACACAACCAATAAAATACTAATCATAAAAAGTCTGTCTAAGACGTAATAGACCAATTAAAAAGGGCAAGCGCCTAGATCTGCTGCACCGCGCTGGGAAGCCCGTTGCAAAGCTCAGGGACCACCAGCCTAACAGAATAGTGATCAGTTTGCCTTTGCACTGAGCATCTCTATGAATTATCCAACTTCACTTTCTCAAACCCTGATGGAGCCTTTTGCGACAATGCCCTCGACACAGACACTGTGATCCTAATCCGTGTTCCTCAGCTCTGCTGGATGCTGTAAGACAAGCTAGTACCCTACCTTTGTAATAGCCAAGTTCTTTTTGTAGTTCATGCAGAGGAATTCTGCCAATGCCAAGAGCAGTTCTGTGCCAACTGGGGCATTGCCATGAATGCCAGCAACGAAGCGGATCTTTGGTTCCTCTGGCTCCGATTGGTTGGGTTTGTTGGAGATTTCCAGGGACCAGATCTGACGGAACTCTACACTTTGACCCAAACTGACAAGAAAAAAAAAAGAGAGATCTGAAGTGCTGGCTTGACAAGTGGCAAAGAACAACAATTTTATCCCTCCATCTACACTACTGTACAAGCTGGAAACAGCAAGTTTCTAAGAACACTATGGACATCCATGTAACAAACTCAAGTACAGGAACCTGAACATGTTCAGTTGTCCCCCGGTTAACGACGGTTCGTTTAACGACAATCTGCATATACGACAATGGTGTTCCTCCCCCCTTACAAAAAGTTGCTGCTGCTTGGCGCCTGAGCCTGTTGCCAATTACAAAATAGAGACAGCCCTTTTAAAATCTTTTTTAATGTCGTTTTAAATCCCCAGCCCATCAGCTGTTAAGCACTAAACATCAAAGCACTAATCTAGCACCAAACAGCTGATGGGCTGGGGATTTAAAAAGAGGAGTCTGGAGTACTTGCCATTCATTTCCTATTACAAACTGCACTGTATTACACATAGGCTACACACGCTATACCAAAATAGACCACTAGATGGGCTGAAGACTCACTTAACGATGGATTCACTTTAGGCTTAGGGCTTTGGCTTTAACCAGGGGGACGCCTGTACTTGGAAACATACATTTGCGCGCACACACTCTCCCTCCCTCAGCTTGATGAGAAATTTACACTAGTTCTCTCATTCATTTATTGCTACACATACTTCTCACAAATTCCTAAATTCCTACACCAACACTCAGAAGAGGAAGTTATGGGCAGGATCTCTCTACATTGCCAGGATAGTATATTTTTGCTTTCTTCATGTTATTATTATTAACAGTATTTATATACTGTATTTATATTCTGCAGAATCCTTTCAGGATTAAATGTTCAGCAGGGCTCTACAACATGCAATTTAAACCCCTTGCAGTAGACAGGACTGTGGGCGCTTGCTACACTTCTGCAGGAGTGCAGAAAGTGCAGAATGTGGTCTAGGCACAGAATTCTGCTTGCCGAGAATCCTGCTAGCTTTTATGGTTGCAGAAGTATTATTGAAAGTGTGCAGTCAATGCCTACTAAAATTTCAAGAATCAGAGAAGTTGCAAAACCTTTTTTTGGGGGGGGGGGGAGTTAGGGTCTCTAAGGTCACTGCCCTTGCCCATGAGCATCAAAACAATACACAAAGCTCACTCAATTTGCATGATTTCTGCAGGCCATGCAATCAGGACTGGATGTAGAATATTATTTATTTTAGCACAAAGTACTCACAGCCCACAAGGTGTTATTTCAGACTATACCCTTGAACAAGGACTTCAGGAAGTTTTTCAGAACTATGTGCTCAGCTCATTGCTATAATACTATAATTTCTTCATAACAAATAGGGAAAGTAATAACTCTGCAGCATACCTAGTGAGATTGGTGATTTGTGGATAATTCAAGTTCAGTCCTCTAAGAAACATAGAGACGCCATTGTAGGGGCGGTATCGGTAAGGCTGAACATCTGCTGACGAAGTCAGGAGGAGGCGTTCCAAGCCATTCTCAGCTGACAGATCTTTGATCAGTCTCTCAAACTCCCTGGTTATTGGGTCGTCTGTGTCTGCCATGTTTATGTCAGGTACCTTCCCCTCCTCCAGCACGGAGGCTTTTCGTGTCAAAGTAAAGTTCACTTGCACTGCGTATTTGTCTCCAACTGTCACAGTCTTCGTTTCTGAATTATACCTTCCAAAAACAAGGGAGAGAAGAAAACACAGAGAAATGAGACTTAAGGTTCTGAACTGCTTTAGTAATACCATTCCTCTGGGAAACGATAAAAAGGATAAAGGAAAAAGGATAAATCTTCTCTCCAACTAACAATGCAAAGCATTTCCTATGAAGTATAGCTATCAAAAAAACAAGAACTCTGTTAGTAAGTGAGAGTAGTATAGTGGCTAAGAATTTAAGCTATGATCTATAATAGATTTATCTTACCTTTTGAGTCAGCAGACTTTATGAAACCGCCAATATTAAATTTAGACATTGACATCAAAGAAAAGACTTGTAAATGAAAAAGCCAAAACTACTTAGAACAAGAAATCAGCAGAAAAATTCAACAGAAGTCAGTAAAGCTAACAAGAGCAAGACTCAACCCAAATAAGCAAAGGAAGACCTTATCAGAATGCCAAAAAAGACAAGGAGCTAACTTCAAAGTGCTGTGTTTTTCAAAAGGGGAAGTAACTGGCAAGGGTCAGGATGCGAGTCAGGAAAACATACACTTTGCCATTTGACCAATAGGTGGTGCTATGGCTATAATCCAGCTACCTTCAAGCAAGGCTAGTAGCAATCAAACAGCTTGGGCTTTCAAAAACAGCCCTCAAACTGCTATGTGACTTGCACAGTCATTGCTGTATTTAGATGTCTAACAGAGACTTTTACCCTATAGAATCACAATCCACTTTCGATAAAGCCACCTACTGTTGACTCCAACCTTTTCCCTTGTACAACTCCACCCACTCTCTTCCACCATGCTCAACAAAAGCAACTCCCCCTTCTCTTACATGGGGGCGCATGAACATTCAAATGTACAACCCCCTCCTGCAGCCTGAAGTGATAAAGTCCAAAAGATTTGTACAGTACTCCCCCCATATCTGCTGGGGATATGTTCCAGGCCCCTCTGTGGATACTTGAAACCGTGGATAGGAGCGAACACCCCCTCCATGGTTTCTTGAGGGGGCCCCGCCCTGCCTCCCCTGCGGGCAGGTGTGCAAGCCCACCCCAGCTCTTATTTTTCTTTCAGCAAGCTTTGTTTTTTCCTTAAAACAAACAGAGAAGCAGCCTCCATTGCAGGCAAGAGCCTCTCTAGGACTTAGTCTCATTCTACTTGCCTGCCCTTCTCCTGTTTGTTTAAGGAAGAAACGGAGATTACTGGGAAAAAAGTAACAGCCTGGGGGGGGGGGTGTCCCCACGATCCGTAGATAACTGAAACTGTGGATAGCGAATCCGTGGATACGGGGGCCCACCTGTACTGTCCAACATGATCAGAGCAGATGCATACATTCAGAAGGAGGCCCTGCTTGCTTGTTTTAAAAGTTACATAGCAGCACAGGGAGGACAGGAAATCAGGACCACAGTGCGCAGGAAGGGGAGGGGACATTTAACGCTCCCTCATTGTGTAATGAGACCACTGAAAATCACACCCCCTCATATACACAGCTGCTATTAGCCCCAGGAGGAAGTTTCCACAGGCACACACACAAAACCCCACTAACAGAGCATACTTTGTACTTAATGCCACTTGTTGCTTGGCTCTTAAATTGAAACAGAGGAGCACAAGCTCCATATACTGAATCAGTATTGCCGGCAAACCAAATGCTGGTGACAGACAATGGCAGTTTTTCTTACATGCCTTACTGGTGAATTTCCAGACATGTTTGGCTGGCCACTGTTGAATACAGAATGCTGATTCAATTCAGCTTCTAGAAAGTGACAGAACCAGTTCTAGGTAGTAAACAGAAAGATTTGATGCCGTAAGGTGCAGGAAGGAGTATAGAAAGGTCTCAATGGCATGTTTCCTTGGACTAATTTATTCTAGGAATATACAAAGAATATGCAATATGCAAAGACGCAATCTTGCCCTCCCAAGGGGAAATGAAAAAGTGCCCATTTCCCTCAAAAGAGGAATCATAAAGTTCTTACATTTTAGAATAATAAGAGGCATTGTTGAAAAATGGCTGCCTCTCTAGATAAGACTCTTAAATATACTCTATTCTTGGGATAGAATAGAATACCTTCCAATATATTCTTGGGAGTTTTCACCACAAGTAATATTTGTTTGTCCTCCAAAACGACTTAAGTATAGCCCAAATGATCACAGTTGCTGTCGAGAGACACTGTTAAACGTCTTCTTCGCTAAATACCAGGAAGAGGCATCCAATACTCAGCATTGAAGCTGACAACAGCAGCAACCCTGTCTCCTTCTACAGAATCGGAGAATTTGTTTACTCGCAGCCAAGCTAAAAAAACAGCTCAAAGTGAAGAAGATTAGAAGACCTCACAGATCGGCATTTGACACTTACCCTCGGGAAGAAGCTGTAATTTTGTAAGTCCCCGGAGTCAAGAGGCGCCAATAATCTCCGCTTGTAGAGGTAGAAACAGGATGGTCAAGGTTAGCAACGCTGATGGTCGCATTTAAGACACCCCGTTTGTCTGTGGCATCCAACACAAATCCTTTGACACCTCGGTGAACCTAGATAGAGAGAGGGGGGAAGAACTATTAAGGCTGATCTACACCGCACATATCCCGGTGTGTCCTGGGCGTGTGCAAAGCGGTGTGGCTTCCTTTTTTACAGATCGCCATGGAACGCGGGAGAGCTGCACTCTCTCGAATTCCATTGCAATCGGTTGTGGACCACGCTCATGTTTGAGAGAGGGCAGGACACGGAGCAAACTGTTTGACCAAAGGGATGAGAGGGGGCTTTCAGCCAATGATGTACCAGTTTCCCTCTCCTCAAGTGAAGAAGCCAGAGCTACAGCAAGAGCTACAACTTGCCGGAGTTTAGAAGATTCACAAGGAAAATACTATTTTTTTTCCCCAACACATAGTTGTGTTAAAGTGGCACACAGTTTGGTTGGGAAGTGCTCAAGCACAGCAGAAGCCAGCAAGGGATTCTAGAACTGAATTAAATGCCAGGCACAGCAAGACTGGCTTGACTTTAACATTTGCTAAAGAGAACCGAATAAAAGGAACTTTGCTGTGTTCAGTTCTTCATCAAAATCAGGACAATCTTTCTGGCAAGTGGATACATTCACGCCAGTTGCTGCTAATTTGGGGCACGTTCCAGAGACAGACGTAGCTCTTATGCTAACAGGTCAACAGGAAACCTTCATACTTTTCTGTGGAGGAAGCACTCACAACAATGCTGGAGAGCATGATTTCTTCCTGCAAGGGCAACATATCACCTCACCTGCTTGATGAAGTTCAGCAGAGATCTGCGATTCTGTTCCCAATATTTCGGCAATTCCTCTGCCTTAGGGTATTTGACACAGCCCAACTCAATGGTCACTTCAAAGCAATTGGTGTTTAAGTAATTCCAGTCCTGCATTCCACCTAAAACAAGGACACCAGAAGAGCCGTGAGAATTCTCTGCTCAATTGCCTTCTATAGAAGAGAAACTGCAACTTTAAGGGTTGAGCCCCCAAAGCTCAAATTCTAGAAGCAGAATGTTGCCTCAAACAAATAAACAAAAAGATTGTTGTCATTGGAGAGACTAGGATTAGGTAGCAGCCTAGACTTCAAAGACCTGCAAAAAGGGAAGCAGGATTGTTCTTTACAGTGTTTTAGTATTTTATTAGTCAGCTTTTGGGTTGCTGTTTTTAAACAAAACAAATTAAAGTGAGATGAGAGCAAGACACCAGAAAATGGAAAACGTGTCACTAAGGCAAAGGCAATGAAAGTGTAGAATTGTTCTCCCCCAATGTGCAGGTGCAAGAGAAATATAGCCGGTTAGCTATATTTAGTTATACATTAAAAGCAGAAAACTTGTCAGGAGGTGGCTGGACCATTAGATAACAAGAGGACAACATCTGTTTTGAGTAAATTACGAAAAGTATAATTAAAGGTAAAAATCATTAAGCATCTTAGAAGAATGAGCCTTGCTGTTGGAGAGCTTTAAAGGTCATAACCAGCACCTTGAATCGCATATGGAAGCACACGGGCAGCCAATGCAACAGGAACAGCAGGGATGCAACATCATAATGCAACGTAATGCAACATTAGTAGTACTGCAGTTGCATTGTCTACCAGCTGCTGCCACCAATGGTCCCACATACAATATGTTGCATTAAATTAAAATGAGGGCTGACCAAGTCACGGACAACCACTGACCAAGTCAGAAACAGCTGATGCACCAGCCAAAGCTGGGCAAAGTTATCCCCCCCAAGCCACGACCAACATCTGGATATCCAGGTGTAAGGCCGAGTTCAAGGCCTCCGCCCCTGCAAGTTGCAAGCCTGGTCTTGCAACCCCACACTGCCTCCAAACCAGCAGATCTCCTGACCAGGAAAGCCTCTGTCTTTCTCAGGATTTAATTTCAACTTTTTTGCCCGTATCTTCACTGACACAAGACACCAATTTAAGATGTTCACAGAATCATCAGCTGGGAATGGCAATGAAATATATAACTGGGAATCATCTCATTATTAATTCTGGCCATATTTGAACATTGGTTGTTAAAAGGGAAGCTCTGTCCCTCTGGAATGTGCAAGCACCCAAGTGAATTTTGACACAGATTTTCACATACAACATCTTGGTAGGCAAGACTGGCTTTGATGACTCCAGAAGCACTCTCCAACTGTGGTTATTTTACCTGGAACATTGTACCAGTGAGCTCCATTAGTGATGCCATGGGGGAAATACTCATCCGGCCACATGTCTTTACATGGGTGACCTTGGAACATTAGTAAGTTCTCCTGAAAGAAGATGAACAGTCATGAAACACACACACACACACACACACACACACACACACACACACACACACCTTTTTTATTCACACAATAAACCACCTGTGAGGTTTACCGATCCTTGTTCAACCGTCTAACCAATATGCCCCACTGGCTCTCAATCCTAAATCTACTAGTTGGTGTGAGAAAACAAGTAATCTCACTAGGACAACTCTTTCTGCTACAAGTCTGCATCGACAGGCATAGTTCTGCCTACAAAATTTGAAATTGCCATCACCTGTCATTTCAAATAGCTCTGTCATTTCAAATAGCACTGGCATCAAATAAATGACACTCCCTTTCTCCCCAGCTTCTCACACATATCTTCTACATACAATCTAATAATAGTCTAATGGTCAGACAGTGGAGCTACTATATTTTTGACTGTTGTCATGAAACAGCATTCAATGTATTACTGCACAAACTGAAACTACCACGGAAAAGATGTACAACCAAAAGCGCCCTCGAGATAGTCGGTTTTCCCTTATAAGAAGCTGGTCTCGCGAACTCCAAAATATTTTAGGATCACTCAAGGAGACAAACAGTGAAATTTTACCTTGGCATAGGAAAGAGCAATTTGTTGAAACACAGCATCATCTGGGGATTTACTGTATGTGGCAACTCCTTGTTGATCATCATCATAGGGATAGTTAACCACTAAAGAGCCTGCAATGAAAAGCAAAATAATATTCATCTTGCTAGATTACCACTAAAGGGACTGCTAATCCTAGGACAGAAACCAGAAGTTTTGCAAATATGCTGGAGAACAAGAACACTATTTTCCTAGAGCCACAAGACTAAGCCAGGTAAGCATGGATGAAAATGAATATGTAGCAATAGTCAAACCACCTTTCGGAATGCTCTCAGTCAAAGACACAGCTTGTTAATACCTGCATATTAGTAACTTGCCCTTAAAAATCTGGGAGGCAGCATGGAAAAACACTTTTTCCCACAAACAACATACATATAGCTACATACATGTAATTCATCTGTGGAACTCCTTGCCACAGGATGAGGTGATGGCAACTGGCCTGGATGCCTTTAAAAAAAGGGGGATTTGAAAGATTTATGGAGGAAGAGGTTACACAGGTTACAGGTTACAAGCCATGAAGACTATATGCAACCTCCTGGTTTTAGAAGTAGGCTATCTGAATGCCAGATGCAAGGGGGTGGCGACAAGATACAGGAATCTTGTTGTCTTTTGTGCTCCCTGAGGCATCTGGTGAGATACAGGAAGCTGGACTAGATGGGCCTGTGGCCTGACCCAGCAAGGCTCTTATGTTCTTAATCAAGTCAAGGAAATGGGGACTGAAACAGCTACTTAAGAGCTTTGATGTTACATGGAAAGGCTTGTTTTCAATATAGAGTGCGACTTACAGTGGCCCTTCGCTAGCAGACTCAACTGATTAAATGCTGTAACACAGAACCTTTCACTGGATGGAACTAGCAGGGAGACAATTCCTAGGAACTCAGTACAACATGAATTTGCAATAATGAGAGCCAGGATGGTGTAGTGGTTTGGGAGTCGGACTTAGACCTGGAAGATCCAGGTTCAAATCCCCGCTCGGCCACGAAGCTTCCTGGGTGACCTTGGGCCAGTCACTCTCTCTCAGCCCCACCTACCTCACAGGGTTGTTGTGAGGACAAAAAGGAGGGGAGGAAATATGTACACCACTCTGAGCTCCTTGGAGGAAGGGTGGTATAAAAATGTGAAAAATAAAAAATAAATAAATAAAATAAATCATGACAAGATTTTGCTTAGTCCTCTAGCTAGGACATTTCTGATTAGAGTCAGACATCCAGAAGTCTGCAAAAATACAGAATACAAATAAGCAAATCCGTCAGTTGATACAGTAAATTGCATTACACCAGCGGTTCTCAAAGTTTCCCACCCCGTGACCCATTTACCATACGGAGCTTGGCAACTCGGATGTTTTGGAAATGAACATAGTGATATGACGACATCAATGACTGATTGGGCCGAAGGGGGCGGGACTTGGGCAGTCACATGGGGGTGATGTGACTGCCCCGGGGCGGTCTGGCTACGCCACTGATCATCACGTCACTGGCAAAATTTCCAAGTTGCTGGTTCGGTGTCGTCCCCCCCCCCCCCCCCCCCCGCAAAAAGGCTCGGGTGGCCGGCTCTTTGTTGAACACACACACGAATAGCCGGCAACCCGAAAGTTTTAATGGTGACACCAAAATGCAGGGGCGTAGGCTGATGTGGTGCCCTGGGGCGGTGGGCCCCAGGGCGCAAGGGCGGGAGGTGGTGCGGGGGGGCGGGAGGCTCCAGAGGAGAGTGGGAAAAATTTGAATTTTTCCCGCTTTTTTGCCGATTTTCGGCGATTTTAAACCTAAAAAAAGGGGTATTTTTAAAGTAGGTATGCTTTGCGGCACTTAACTTGTGTATAGGAGCCTCCAGCGAAGCGATCGGCTCTCTCCAGCGACGTTCTTTTCCAGGGGCGCAGATCGGCGATCTGAGATCGCTCCTCTGCTGCCCCTGACGCGAACTGCTCATCGTAAGCTCATCGTTTGAGTTCGCGCATGCGTGAATGGCTGTTTGCTATGCGCATGCGCGAACTCAAACGATGAGCTTACGATGAGCAGTTCGCGTCAGGGGCAGCAGAGGAGCGATCTCAGATCGCCGATCTGCGCCCCTGGAAAAGAACGTCGCTGGAGAGAGCCGATCGCTTCGCTGGAGGCTCCTATACACAAGTTAAGTGCCGCAAAGCATACATACTTTAAAAATACCCCTTTTTTTAGGTTTAAAATCGCCGAAAATCGGCAAAAAAAGCGGGGGGGGAACTCGGCCGAAAAATTAGCATAATTTATGCTAATTAGTTTTATGGGGCGGGGCTGAGGACCCGCCCCACACGTAAAATCGGCTGGGTACGGCTCTGCCAAAATGTCCGCGTTGTTGGCTGTTTGAGACCCACCAAAAATCAGGTTGCAATTTACTTGTGGTCGTGTCCCACACTTTGAGAAATGCTGCATCACACCATTCACAAAGTTACACAAAATTCACATTACGCCAAAATTCACAAAGTTTGTGAATTTTATCACTATATGGTTTCTCAGCATCTTCCAGTCAATTATAAAAGTCTTCTTGCATTACACCCCCCTCCATATTTAGGAATCTATCATAAGGGGTGCAGTTTCCACTGACGGCCAGATTTGGTTTAACTTGGCTGCTCCTTATTCAAGCTTTAACTTCAGAGTGTAGCAGAGATAGCCCAACCTCCTAGATGGAACTGTCACATATTTTCAGTTCAGTCCGGTTTGTATTCTCTTACCTCCATGCAAGTTTGCAGACAGCACAAAGGGATAGGACTTCAGCCAGCTCATGACAGCTATTGTTTCAGGCTGTGGAGGGTCAGTCACCTGGAAGAACTGATCTGGGAAGTTCCGATTCAGATCGTAGTTGTTGCTGTTGTTTCTGCCAACAGTCCCTGATCTGTCTCCTGAAGAATAAGACACAACCTGGTGAGCTTTTGTTTCACAGAAACCTCAGCCACCTTTCCCCCCCCCCCCCCAATCCCCACTTTGCACTCCAATGTAAGTAGGAAAAGCGGTGGGAACTGTTTATGTATACTTTTCTGGAGCTCTATAGAAGTCATAAACATACTGTTTATGTATACTTTTCAGGATCAGGAGCTCTATAGAACTCTGTCCTATCCAACCACCAACTTTTGCTGCATTGCTGCCGTTAGTGCAGAAGAGGAGGAAACACACTTCAGGAAAATGCCATTATAAATATAAATACAGGGTTGTTCAAAAAGGATGGTGCAAAAGTAAAGCTGACTTATTCTTACATGAACTGACATACCACAACCGTCATAACATGAAAAGACAGAAAAACTGTCCCAAGTTTCACAAGTACATTACAAATGATCGATGTGGGCACTTGTGTAGCTACAATGGGGAGGGGAGGGAACAACCATGATCTCCTCACACAGCTGGCTTTGCATCGTGACCGGAAGTGATTTGATTGCAGGGTTTTTTTTTTACTGTTCGCAGCAGTTTGGACTAGTTAGAAGCCACGCGGGAGTCGAGAAGCAGGCAGCGGGCACGGGGCAACTGAAAAGAAAGGTATTGTGATGATGCCCCCCCACCCCCAGTGGGACGCCTACTTCCAATGTTATCAATCCACATTGAGTCAAATCCACGGACGGCTAACCTGAGGTTGAGGAGGGCCCACTGTACTAACATAAGATTGGGGATACCTGCCTGAACAGTAGTACGTGTAAAAATGTTCTAGCCATTTTAGTGGCCGATAAGCTAAACATGGAACAGCAGGGTGACGTGGTAGCAAATGCGATTCTATGCTGCCTCAACAGAAGTATTTCAGTTAAACATTGGGAAGAACCTCCTGACAGTACAAACTGTTTGGCTGTGGAACAGGGTGCCTCAGAGAGTGGTAACTACCATTGGTGGTCTTTAAAGCAGAAGCTGGATACCCACAGCTATGGCCAGCCTGCATTGGCAGAAAGCTGTAGGTATGATTCTATGGAGGAGTCTTTATGCCTGGGTCCTTTCACTGCTGCATTTAAATACCTTATTTTTTTTAAAAAAAAATCTTTAACACACCTACCTCTTCACATTAGAAAATGCCAATATGTCTTGTACAACTACTTTTTCTCCCTACTCCCCTTGTTAGTCTTGCAGATTGGAAGCCTGAAGGCCTACATTTTATCTTAACACAAGTGCCTAGCACGGTATTTCTCAAACTGTGGGTCGGGACCCATTTGGTGGGTCATGAGCCAATTTCTGGTGGGTTCCGCAGAGCCTCCAATGAAAACATAGGTGATGGAAAGATCAGATAATTGCTTCAAGCCCGGAGGCTATTCAAAAATCAGATAGCTGCCAACAAAGAGCTGAGCTCCTGCAATTTGCAAGCTTGTGTAAATATAGGGAGATAAACGTTTGAGCATCTTTTTTTTCTGGTGTGTTTTTTTCCCCAAGTCTGTCAATGACAGGTAGTGAGGCAGGTGAAGGCTGGGTCACATAATTAAGCCTCAAGCCTTCAGGCTATTCGTTAGGGCTGCCTCATTCATTATGAGAAATGGATTGAGTTTTTTTGCAAATAAATAAAAATATTATTTCTTCCTGGACCGCCTTTTTTAAGTCTCGTAAAGCTAGGTGGGTCCCGATAGAGTATCGTTTTAAAAAGTGGGCCCCAGTGCTAAAATGTTTGAGGACCACTGGCCTACCCTTTACAAGCACTCTAAAAAAAAATCAACATGAAGTATTCTGAACGCCCAGAGCTCTAATGAAGACTGTAGCTCTAACCTCTTGCAAGTTAGGGATGCACCCAAACATACGGTTAAAGAGACCAACATGCTGGAAACAAACATTGAAAGTGGGATTATCTAACTGTGGTTCAAGCTGGATCATGGATCTGAAAACGCTTGCCTTATAGAAGTACGGCTTTTGCCTTCTCAATGCCCCTGGTGGAAGTATGAACTAAAAGAGCTTGTCAAAACTACTACCTTCTCGAGATTTTTCATAGCCATCTGGGTTCATGGAGGGCATGATGTGGATTCGAGTCTTTTGGACCAAGTCAGTTACTTCAGGATCGGAACCATAGTTCTTGCAGAGGTACTCTATGAGATTAAGGAGCAGCTCTCTGCCTACCACCTCATTTCCATGCATATTTCCAATGTACTTGAATTCCGGTTCACCTAGAGGAGGAGCAAGCACAAAACACAACATTTCAGATAAAAACAAGCCATCTCGTTTTAGCACTGACCTACTTGGAAATGACGACATTTAAGCACTGGCCCAAAAGCCATGGGGCCATTAGGAGCCTTTCCAAACAAGAGCCTTTTCTTTCCATTTGTCTAACAAAATGAGGCATAGCAACTAGGAAACCTGGACTTACAAAGTTAAACACATCTGAACACACACAGGGAAAGAATGAATGGATGTGGGCAACTCATTCCTATTGTACACAGGAAAGGAATTCCTTGACAACAGATGAACCTTCAACCCATAAAATGGATCCGAGCACCTAGTCATTTGAAGTTTGACATGTGATGTTTTTTCTTTAATGAAAATGGAGAAGGTAGGATCCATCAGACCCAGGAGGTGAGCAATGGAACTGCAGTTTAGCTAGGGAAAATGTCTAGATAGCTTAGAATTCATTTCATTTGTCTCTAATTTCAAGTGCCTGCTTTTGGAATATCTGAACTTTGCTTAATTTCCCTTTTAATAAACTATTTCTACCTTGGAAAATTCATTTTTCTATTCCAGTCAGACCAAACACAAAACTTTTGCCCCTTGCTCTCTTACAAACTGCTCACTGCTACTGTTACAAGGTTGTGCATACAGGCGTTAAAGGAGAGGAATTAGGTTGGCCAGGTCAGTTACCTCCCTGACTGCTTCTGCAGCAACTGGCTGCCATGCCGAGAGAACCCTGGTAACTGGACTCTCTCCAGATAGAAAGGCAAGGGAGGGGGGGCTCTTTTTTGGGTTTTCTGTTCCTGGTAGCAACAGCCACTCTTTCTGGGCACTGTGTTTTGGGATGTCTGTCCCAGTCACCACAGAGGGTGTTAAGTGTATGTGGAAGAGTCAGGGGCATGGGCAGAGTGCCTTCCTTTTTCTTTCATCCCTGCATGGTGGGCCATGGCAACCTCACTGATCACCAAACACTCAAAAGATGGTAAATATTTAGGGGTGCTACCTACGGCAGCTAAACACAATAAGGCATCACTGCATACAAACAGACTGGCTAAATGACATTTCATCTTCCTTCAGACAAAGGCTTTTGCCAGTAGTTTCCCCATGCTTGTACCTCGGAAGGCACATCCCCATCAAAGATAGCAGTATGCTTTCTGCTTCAAAGCTAACTCTGCAGCACAAGCACAGAACCAGTAGGAGAATCATGTTACCTGCTTCATGGATGCCTGGGTAATCAGATATCTCCATCACATACAACTCCATCTGCTCCACTGACTTGCCCACTGAATAGAGGCGAGTGATGCTTGGGTACTCATTGGCATATCTCCTCAGAAAGATCTCCATGTCAGGGAAGTGGTGATGGCGAAAGTCCTCTGGCTGGATCACCTGGTGTGCAGAGGTTGGCATTTCTGTATTGGTCACATTTGTAGTGTTGGTAATAGAGTCTGTGGAAAGTACTAGTGCATCTTGTGTAGGGTTAGGGGGCACCACTACTGTCGTAGGTTGCAAGGAGAAGTTCACCATAGTTGCATTCCCTTCCTTCACTTCAATATTCTCTATGGTGGCTGGCAGGTAACTGAAAAAGATACAAGAATATCTTCAGATTGGAACCCTTTCAGCTACACCTGACCCAAGATGCTGGCAAATAAGGGCTATCTAAATTCCATCATCACATGGTACAAAGGCTGGGTAACTATGAAATGACCAAGTCAGGAAAGCCTCTCCATTCAGCAGTCAAAGCCATCTTCACAAAGAAAATAGCACCTGGGCTAAGATGGCTCCTCCAAAGATGTAAGGAGATAAAGTTAGGCACTGACTAAGCGGTGAATCAATACTTCCTTGGTTCGCATCTTACCTCTGCCACAAATTCACTAGGTGGCCTTAGGGAAGCCACTCCCTCTCAGCCTCAGTTGCACTACAAGGATAATATAACACCACCGTAAGGCAATACATTTGAAGCACTTTGCACACTCAGAGCACCATATAGAAGTATTCTGTAGTCTTGAGCATAATATTTTGACCATTCTCATTCTGATGAGGAGGGCTCTTATTGTTCCTATTTTACAGATGGAGAACTGAGGCTGAAAGAGGACAACTTGCCCAAGGCCACCTAATGAGTTTTTAATATCCAGCCAGAGACTTAAACCTATTCTCCCCAAGTCAAAATCTAGCTCTCCATCTGCTCAGCCACAATAGCTCACCATCATACATGCAGGACAACAGTTCCAATGCCGTCTCTGCAACCACCTCAAAGAAGTACTAAGGGTAGGAATAGAATTTAATGTTCACCTGTCTTGGTTTGGTACTTGCCTGCCTCTTGTCTTGTTTGCATAAGCAATGAGAGCAAGTGGCAGCACCTGCCTGGATCATGACCAAACAAAACAGGGCAGCAAGAACAGCATCTAGCGTTTCAGAAAAGCAGCGTCCTACTCAAAATAGGCCTTGCCAAGTGCTGGACACAGCAGTCTGTGCCTGCTCCAGAGACTTTACCCCATGACAGCAGCCGTGATGTTGTAGGTCCCAGGCACCAGCAGTCTGTGGTAGTCCCCAAAGCGGCCAGCTGTGATGTCGTGAGCAATCCCAGCCACAGCAATGGTGGCGTTTTCCAAGCCAGCTCCAGTGACTGAATCTTTGACAAAACCTTTGATTCCAATATGAACCTGCACAGATTAATGTGAAATCGATCAAATGCAATTCAACATCAACATGACTGCATTTTTCCTCTCCACAATGTGCAGCTTCTTATTTCACATCAAGTATTCTTTGAAGGCACATGGTTCCACTATTAAACATGCAGGCAGTTAAGCACTATAGCCAGAAAATCTGGCCATGAAAATATCACAGCCTTACCCATAACTAGACTACCATGCTATAAAGAGACCTAGCCCAGAGATAAACCCCAATGGTTGTATACTGTCATGTAATAAATATGTTATAACCAGTACAACAGAGAGAAACTAATCATCCAGCCCTCAGATCTCTCTGAAACGCAAGACAGTTCTGCCTGAAACTTCCCAATTTTTTCCCCTGTATCCTAGACACTACATCTGCCTCGCAATGTCCTCCACTAAAACAAAACAGAGGTTCAGCTCTGCTTCAGAAGAAATGCAAGAGAAGAATTCTGTAGAATAGCAGAAGGAAACAATTGGGTACTTTTCAATCATGCCTGCAAAGACAACTGTTGGCAAAGACACCTAATCAGCTATTTTAGGGTTAATTACACTCCGTTGTGCAATTGCTTTTGGTATTAGGAAAAGAGAAGCATCACTCTTTTGGATGCAGCAAAATGGATGCTGAATTAAAGCTGGCTTTTGGGTGTCAAGATTAGAATTTCCTCCATCTTCAAACACAAACATGGCTCATGTGTAAACAAGAAGCAGTTTTGAATGACATCACAGAAATGGCTATTTGCGGAAATTTTGGACTGAATCAATATGGTAATTCTGGGGACAACAGCCCAGGTACAAGGGGGGGGGGAGGGAGAAAAAACAGGATTCATACTAAGGAGATATTAGTGCTAGTATATGGGAGGCCTTGGTTAAATTCATCTCACTTGTTTATGTTACTTATGCTTTCCATTTTTTAAAATAAGTTTGTGATTAAAAAACCAGACAAAATTAAACATTTCTTTCTGTCAGTTATATTTCCATATCTTTAAATGTTATCTTGTTTATTCAACGTCACTGGCATAATAATGAATTGGCTTATTCTTTTTGTTATTAATCCACTCAAACTTTACAGTTATTCTAGCAAACTTGAAGCACCTTTGAGTCACAAATCAGGCCACTGTGTGAAAATGTGTTTTCTGTTTGCTCTTAAAGAGCAAATTGAATATCAGCCACTAGAGGAACTCTCGGAACCTACAGAAGGTGAAGACCCCAGTTAATAACATAATCCCCATTTTCCAACACAACTACAGGCCCAAGTTATGTACTAACCTACCTGTTGCATGCACTTGGATGGTTAACTTACACCCTACAAGGGTAAACAAAGTCTTACTTTTTCAATGAAGGTGAGAAGAGAACTCTCGGAACCTACAGAAGGTGAAGACCCCAGTTAATAACATAATCCCCATTTTCCAACACAACTACAGGCCCAAGTTATGTACTAACCTACCTGTTGCATGCACTTGGATGGTTAACTTACACCCTACAAGGGTAAACAAAGTCTTACTTTTTCAATGAAGGTGAGAAGAGATTCCCGGTTATTCTCCCATTCTTTCGCAAGCTGAGAAGCTGGTGGGTATTTGCAGCATGAAAGTTCAAAGGTGACCTCAAAGCAATTGGCCCACACATAGTTATAATCCTGCATGCCACCTAAGGAATTTAAGAAGAATTATGAAACTACCATCACTCAAATGCCTCTGTATCAGCAGAATCTCTTCGCAACAAATAATTTCAAGTTACCACGTCTCTCAGTAGCCTGGAAAAACTAATTCATTCAAGACCACTGCCTGTTTTCAGGGAAGACCTGCCTTCTTTTAAAGGCAAATAGTCAGAACTTTGAGCATTCAGCAGCTTCTCTACTGACACTTCTAGTCACGTTTTCAGGAGAGCTCGTAAGTAGGAGCCACATTCTTTCAAAAACATTTGGCCCAAAAGGGACCCAGCATAACCATCTTTTCCAGACTAGTCAAAAGCATTTTCACATACTGTATTTGGCAATGTCATTTTCTCAGATAATCTCTCTTCCTTTGTCACCTTCAATAGGTTAGCACTTGGTACTAAACACAGGATTAGTGTTCCCAAGACACTGGCTAGATCAGTAAACTATACAAGGTGACCTAAATGCCTATGTAAACAAGCTTCAATCCTACAATGACAATGCTTGGTTAGGCAGTCTGGTGCTTTGCAAACCAACACGCAAAGCATCTTCGGAACACAGTAGCGTAAAGCTACAACCCTACGCATTACCTGGGAGCTCCACTGAACTCAATGGAATTTACATTTACATGCATAGGATTACATTACAGTGTAATTTTATGTGAATTCCTTCCTTTGTAGGAGATTGTTTATCAGAAGATGTAGCAAGGGATTGCAAATACAACCGTTTGCTGAGCATCCAACTTTGGAGACAACAATAGGGTTGGAAAAAGAGAAACAGGAAAATAAAGCTTCAATCTGCCCACTCAGTCAAATATCTGTTCCTCATGTTCCTGATCCTCTGCACCTTCACAAATGCAATGTGATCTAAAGATCCTGTCCTTTATAGACTCCACAGATCTAACCCTAACCTAACCATCCAGAGATTTAGGCATACAGTACACTGGTTGATTGATTAGCAGATTGAGGGCCTGAACTGATCATCAGTAGCCTTCCCTAGAAGACAACATTTAGCCCCTTCTACCTGTTCTATTTCAGCAACTGCACATTTAAGACAAAACAAAATCTAGCTCTCTAACTCTCAAAATATAGAGAGTTTGAGATGACATCTTTAGGAAGTTAAGAACAAAGAGAGTTTGCTTAATTTGAGCCTTCTTTCTATGTTTCTGAAAACCTATACCTACTAACCAAGTTGCTTGTTTTCAGACACACCCTTTATCTGTATCCTTTTTACACAATATGCATGACTAAGACCTCTGGTCTGAACGTCATTGTATTTCCTGTTTCCCAAGAAGTGAAAGTGCTTTACCATCATAGAAGCCACATTAAAACAGATTTGGTACATGCATACACAATTCCATCTTCATAGAGAAGGGGTTTATCTAGAGACCTCTCACTGGAAGGGGACTGCTCCTACGAGGGTGATAAGAGTTCTCATCCCTAGTCATTTTTAACAACAATTTTAGATATTCTTGCTGTTGGCAAGTTGGTTAATTACTGGAATGTCCTCCATTGGTCAAAGTGATTTCATTTATATTATACACAGACCTTTCTGTTTCAGAGTGAACTACAATTAGTTTTATGTCTGTACCAATGTTAAACCTAACCATAACTAGCACCAAACTAGAGTTTGCAGCCATGGCTAGAAGCAATTGGGTAATGTTATGTCAGCAATGAGACTTTTAAGTATCTCACCTTTTCTATAAACTGCACAAAGCAACTTATAGTATTAAAAGCAAAATATCACACAAGAAAAAATTTCAAAAGTGAAACCCACAACCAAAATAAAACAACAACTTGAGCGGCAGAAACACACACCCCGACACCCAGCAATAACCTCAGCCTGGTTCAAGAGCCCTCCAAAAGTCATAATTTCACAATCCTTCAAACACAGAGCAAAATGAGGGGCAACTGGGCCTTCAATGGGAAGCACTCCAGAGTATCAGGGCCACCACAGAGCAATTTTTTTCCTAGTACAGGGGTGGCCAACCTTCCATCGTTCTTAAGAGTTGTGTACCGTGTAGAAAACAGAATCTTGGCAGTTGCAAGTGCTGATGGTGCTGCTAAAGCAGCTGTACCTGCTGAAATGCCCTCACCTATGCAACCATTTAAAGGGCCAGCATTCATGTTGAAAGGTTGGCCACCCCTGTCCTAGTAGATGCCTGCCTCACTTCACCTGGCAATGCGCAAGACTTCAGATGTGAAACAGAACGTGCAAGGAGGTTCATATGGGAGAAGGCAGTTTTCTACTCTACAAGAAAAACAACATGGTTTTAAACAACTGAACTAAAGAGACTAGCATCGCTTCCAATTATTAACAAAAACATCCAACCATATCTAGATGTTTCCCTGCTACATAACAAGGAGAAGCTTTGGTGACCACTCATCTAGCACTGTTGCTACGTTTCACAGGCCACTAGGTAGTGGCCAGAGAGTCAGTTTCTCTCTATAACAGAACTGGTAAGAGACATGGGAAGGTAAAACCAACACTGCTGATCTCCAAGCTTGAGGCTTCCAGAACTAAATGAATCCTCAGCAACTTAACTATTTCTTTATTCATTCACACATACAAGTTTTAAAATACCACTTCTGCAAGTTCCATGAGCACTCTACCACCTTACAGAAGGCAAATCAGAGAGCCTATGGAAAAAAAAGACAGTTTTTGAAATGGTCCAATATTATACAGCAAATAAGTATAGCTTCCATGGCTCTAACATCAGGAGAGTGCGTGTTAGTTTGTTACACTAAGTCAATGAATCCTGTGGAAATATAAGGCTACTGCGATTCTCCACACATTTACTGGAGATCAAATCCCTTTATAATGGTTCAATTTTGAGGCAATGGGCACAGGGTCACAAAGACTAAAGGCTGATCTACATCCACTCTTGTTGCATTGCACATGCATTGGGAGGCGCACAAGCGTAGGGGACAGGACGCCCCGCCCAAAACGCTGCCCTGGGCTCCACCAGTTTCTTCTACACATTTGTCCCTCCTGATTGTCCTGCCTTGTAATAAAGCTCAATGCTGATTGGCTGAAATGCGTGAGCGCCAATTGACCAATGGGATGAGAGGGGTTTTTCAGCCAAACAATTTGCTTCGTGTCCCCACCCTCTCTAAATCATGAGCATGGTCCACGGCCAATCGCAACAGAACTCGGCAGAGTGCAGCTGCGGTTAAGAAAGAAGCCACACCACTCCACACACGCCTGGGACACGCCAGGAGAAGTGCGGTGTAGATCAGCCTTAAGAGCGCAATCCTGCACAACAATCTGGCAGCAGAGAGAGTGCTCCACTGCCGGAAGCAGTCGCAAATGTAAAGCACGTTTGCGACGACTTGCAAGGGCGGCCAGTTTGGAGGCCGGCCACCCTCACTCCGCCACCGGATCACCCATGTGGCCACCGGAGGAGGCAAGTGCAGCTCCGGCGGGGGTGGTCTTGGAGGCCAGCTGTTGGCTGAGCAGGGACAGGGATGGCAGCCGCCATACCCCTGTCCCGGGCCGGATCCACCATTACACAGCCTCCTCGGGGCCTCCCTGCATTACACCAGGGGAAGGGGAATGAATGTCCCCTTCCCCCAAGTAGGTCTCGGGGAACGGGGATAGGATCTGGCCGGCGGCCAGGGCCACCCACAAGATAGTTAGGCAGGATAGGACTGTAATATGCATATAGCAGCATGAACTTTTGAAGACCATGGGTTGTTTCTAACAGTTCTTCATGTGAGAAGTACAACTACAGAATACTAAACTTTATTGGCCATTATAAACAGCAACACATTCAAAATTGAAATTACAGAGAACAAAGCCCACCAGCTAGAAAGTATATAAGAGAAAAGAAAGTTAGCTCGCTTCAGGATATCCTGGTTCAAACTGAGTTACAGTTGGTAACTGCACATGCATTCACTCATTCTGACTCCTTGTACATTAAACACAGTAATCCTTGTTGATCTAATAAAACCACAGCTTCCACTCCATTTGGGTGTGTTTGCGGGGGGGGGGGGGAGAGCAGGAAGAAGTGGCAGCAGCTGCTGGTCAGCAGCAAGAGACCAAAAGCATTTAACTGTAACACTTTCAGCGAACTGTAAACCCAATGCTAAAAATGTACGTTTTCTTTTGCTCTAGAATGCAACTGAAAGTAGAATTCCCACATGCTTCTGTCAAACTAGCTTTTGAATGCATTTCCAGAAGGTACTTAAAATACACACAAAGTATAGGCCACCTCTTTAATTAAAAAAATATTCAAGCAATTTACAAATAAAAAACAGCCATGATAATCTTTTAAATTTAAACACAGAGCTCAGTAAAACATATTGCTGAAAAAAACATTAAAGAAACATCTCTGAAACAGCAGCAGCAGCAGCAGCATTTTTTAAAAGGTACAAAGTCTCAATGAACAGAAAGGTCTTAACTTGTCAGTTGGTGACTCCCTTCTATGTCAGGGAAGGGCACTTCGCAGATGCAAGCACCACTTAACAACAGAGGTGAGATGGAGGCAGAAAACCCTGATGCAGGAAGGCTCATACAGGAGAAAGCAGAAGATATGAACCTGGGTTTCTAACATTTCATTGTCCCTAAAGTTGAACTTGTGAAAATACAGTTTTAGAAGTTCAATAAGCTTCAAAACTTGTCTGCCCCTCATAATTATGTTGCGTCCACAGAGCTCACTTAAACGATTCTAACATCGGCCCAATCACAGTACCTATTAAAGGGCAAACTGAAGCTTAATCCAGAGAAGAGGTGCTCCTGATAGCAGTAAAGATCCTGAACAGGGACCAGGATTTCAACCTGTGTTTGACAAATAACACTTCCTCTGAACACTTAAATTCAGAGTCTGGGGTACTCCTCAATTTGCTATTGTGCCCAAGTGCCACTGGAGGTGCCTATGCCCAACTTAAGCTGGTGCACCATCTGGGCCCATTCCGTGAGCAAATATATCGGACTATGGCAACACATACAGCAGTCCAGCCTTGAGGCGACTGAAGCAACACATTCCATATGGCGCTGGCCTCGATAAGAATCCCGAAACTTCAGCTGGTGCAGAACGTAGCAGCAAGGCTGCTGAGTAGAGCCAGGTCAGCTAGTGCTCTAGCTGATCTAGCTGTCAATTCATTTCCAGGTTGAATTCAAGATGCTCTCTCAAAATGCTTTACCTTAAAAGCCCTGAATGATTGGGCACGAAGAACCAAAAGGACTGCCTGTCTTGTACAAAGCTGCCCACACTCAAAGGTCATTCGGAAAGGCTCTTCTATATGTTCTGCCAATATCTGAGGTGTGGTTGGTGGGCATGTGGGAAAAGGTCTTCCCCTGGGGCAGGGAGCTCCACAGCTTGGGCACTACTATGGAGTTCTGTCAAGTTTAGTCCCTTCTGTGTACCACTGTAAATGTAGACTTTTTCCTTCAGGCAGCTTTAAATCTTGCTTGATTTCCCCCACCCCAAGTTATTCTTTTTACAGACTATTTTATTGGTTGACCATTTTATAATTTTGTTGTATGCCACTTTGTATATTAAGAAAAGGAGGGTAAAACTATTTTAGGTATACTTAACGAAAAAGGTAAAACGGGTAACGAGGTCATATTCACGGCTAAAACCACAATCCAGCTGACTAAAACAATGACGATTTAATCCAGGCTTGACAGCAGCCAGTCCCAGACAAAACAGAGATTATTAAAAGTCAGTACTGATACACAAGAGCCCAATGTTTCGTGTCTTGAACCAGACACATCTTCTGGGGCAATCCAAAGCAAATTGGTAGATGTTTATTTTTTTTATTTATTTCACATTTTTTATACCACCCTTCCTCCAAGGAGCTCAGAGTGGTGTACATATTTCCTCCCCTCCTTTTGTCCTCACAACAACCCTGTGAGGTAGGTGGGGCTGAGAGACAGTGACTGGCCCAAGGTCACCCAGGAAGCTTCATGGCTGAGCGGGGATTTGAACCTGGATCTTCCAGGTCTAAGTCCGACTCCCAAACCACTACACCATCCTGGCTCCAAAACAGACTGTTTTGCCTTTTATTAAAGGAGTAACTGACAAAATTGCTAGAATTCTTAAACAGGGGGAACATCAAAACGATTCTTAAGCCTACAAGAAAAAGTGAACAGCTGCTCAATAACCCCAAGGACAAGAGAACCCCCCCCCCCTTTCCAGTCCAGGCATTTACAGTATCCCTTGTGGCACCTGTGGCAAAGAATACATCGGATTGACACAGAGATCTATTAACACCAGACTGAAGGAACACGAGAGATCAGTGAGACTGGAGCATTCGCAACTATCTGCATTAACTGAACATGCGCTCTCCACGGGACACACTATTCATTTTAAAGAAACTTGTGCCTTAAGAACAGAAAACAAGTTAAATATCCTGAAAAATGTGGAGGCTTTGGAGATAAGCAGAAAATCTTCCAATTTTCTGCTTAACAGGCAGCAAGAACTAAGCTTTGCGAACCACATTTGGCTCCCTATAATTCGCAAGCAAGTAGGACACAGACAAGATGATATCAATGTAACTCATACGAACGTTAATTGTCATAATGTTGCTACTTTCCAGGTTTTATGTAAAAGGTCTTCTCACTAAATGGTTATAGTTTCATTTTGGCTAAGTTCTTACAGAACTGGTTGCCTGGGTGAGCAGCAGTTTCCGTTTTGACAGTTAAAAGAACACAGCAGGACGCAGAGAACTCTAATATCTACCAATTCGCTTTGGATTGCCCCAGAAGATGTGTCTGGTTCAAGACAAGAAACATCGGGCTCTTGTGTATCAGTACTGACTTTTAATAATCTCTGTTTTGTCTGGGACTGGCTGCTGTCAAGCCTGGATTAAATCGTCATTGTTTTAGTCAGCTGGATCGCGGTTTTAGCCGTGAATATGACCTCATTACCCGTTTTACCTTTTCCGTTAAGTATAACTGCCGGTCATAATAGCCTTCGATCGAAATTATTTTACGTATGTTTGTTTTTGCTTTTTCCTCCCCACTCCACATCACTATGTAGTGTTTCATAAGGGTTCTAGTGTTTCATATCATAAGGGTTCTTTCCTCATGCTATAAGTGGAGGTTAAGATAAAACCACACCTTTTTTGCTTGCAACACAGACAAGAATGACATGCTTGCTAGACCATGGGGTAATCTGCAACCATGGGATCAAATTGGTACTTGATGGAAGTGAGGCAAGTCCATCTATTCTCCCCACCCCCACAACTCTATAGCCTACCCCAACGTTTCCCAAACTGTGAGTCATGACCCACATGGTGGGTTGCGGCCCGATGTGCAGTGGGTCAGGACGTTGGGCCGTCCCACCCACACTTGCATCTGTTTGGCCTCAAATTGGAGGCCTCCAGGCACAATTGGAGGCTGCTCCTGGGTTGCATCAAGCCCAGGACACACCTCATGGGCCTCTGCAGGCCTCAAATGCTGCCATAAGTGACTTCTGGTTTTGGGTCCACGACTTCCATTTGCTCTGGAGGCATTCTGAGGCCTGTGGAGGCCCATGGAGTGCGTCCTAGGCCCTGCACAAGAGAGCAAGGTGGATCGCAGTACAGCAAAGTTTGGGAACTACTGGCCTACCCGCATGCCATAAGCAAGCCAGTCTTATTTCATTGGGCTGTTCCCAGCAGCAGCCATTAACAACTCTCTAGTCTTCCATAGACAGTAATTTTGCTATCAAGGTTTTAACACAACTAGTGGCAATCAGAGATAGTGTGGCTAAGTGCATTGTCTAGAGCAGGGTTTCTCAACCGGTGGTATGCGTACCAGTAGAGGTACGCGGGTCCCTGGCTGCCAAGATGGCAGCCACCAGGGCACCCACAACGCACAACACCATAGCCCTGGAACCAGTGGTTCGATCTCTACAGAGGCTGCAGAGCTCAAGCGCGCGCTTTCCAGGGCCACAACAGACCCACCCTTGCCCCCTTAGCTCACCTTTACAGGCCTCCATCGCAGCAAAAAGCCAGAAGTGCCGATGATGCCATCGGCACTTACTTCCGTTTGTATGCAGCATGGTGGCTGCCCAGGAGGCGATACGGAGCGCTGCTGGGGTTGAGAACTCCTGGTCTAGAGGCTTAAGGGAGGTCATTAGTTTTTCAAATTCCCTTCTATGTATAATGTCCACTATTTTGAAGGAGGGTTGGGGGGGGGGGAGGATAGCTCAATTACTGATTCCTGTCATTTCTGCCCCTGTTGTGTATATACTAAAGTTTAGAACCATGAGAAATTATCTGATGACAGTGTTAAGTCTTTTCCTTCTAAAGAAGCAGAATTTTAATATCTAGTCCCTCGGAAATTGAAATGCTAGGACAAGTAGTAATTAGATTTCAATCCTAGTCACATTTACTAGTCCAATGGTCAGTAGGATTAACAGACTGAAATCGAGGCTAAGAGACCCAGAATTTATACTTATTTATCAATTTGATCAGATATGCCTGCAAGAGCTGCGATTACCATATCTGAAAATAATACCATAGATAGGCTTACCAGATCTCCAACAGGGACAGAGTGCTAGACCTTTAGGAGAAGGAATGTGGGCAGGTGTAGCTTGTTAAGCCTTAGAGCACAATCCTAGGCATGTCTACTTAGAAGCAAGCCCCACTGAACACAATGGAGCTTGCTTCTGAGTAGACATACCTAGGATTGGGCTCTAAGGTTGAACAAGCTACACCTGCCCACATTCCTTCTCCTAAAGGTCTAGCACTCTGTCCCAGATGTAGATCTGGTAAGCCTAACTATAGACAATACTGTAAATCCAGTTTAGAATTCTATAGTGAACTTGTACGGTAGTTAGAAATAAAGCTTTTGATATGGATCAGTTTAGTTTGTTGATTTATTACTGATTTAATCTCATGTTTATTGGCTATAACATCATCTTTAATTAGTATTCGACTGAAAACTTCTAAGGAATAGAAGTTTATTTCAAACACATATTCCTTTCATAATTACTTATTTCTTTTAAAAGTCTCTGGAGAAATGTTATTTCATCTACCGTAAAATTTTAATTCAACAACAGGGGAAAATACAAGCTACCTAGAAGTATAGAGGATGGCTGATATTCATGAGGACACCATGTTAAATATTGATACCTCTCAGTTTACTAGGAGGCAAGTCAGTATAGGATTGCAGCTTAAGACAGTGTATCAGTAGAGCAGGGGTTCTCAACCTGTGGTATGAGCACCCCTAGGGATACGCGGACCAATGGCAGGGGGTACGCCAGAGACTGCCCCTTATCAGCATCAATCAGTAGCTAATTACAGTACTTGTTAATTAGAACTTAAATACAATCTCCCGTTTGTCTGTCTGTCTGTCACACACACAGTTAAGTAAGACATTTTTTCACATTTAAAATTGTTTTAGTACTTTTTTATTTAATGATTAATTAGTTAATTAATTAATTGATTAATCTAATTAATTAGCAATTAATCAGCAGGGGATACTTCAGAAGGTTGGACCGTGATAGGGGTACCCGGTCATCCAAAGGTTGACAACCCCTACAGTAGAGCATTATAATTCTCTCTCTCTCCCCCATGATGTCACTTCTTTAGTCGCTGGACTACAGTTACTCCTGATGAAAACATGTTATTGAAACCATAATTGAAACAAATGGGCCCTGTTATACCAAAGTCACCATGTCAGAGCAAACAATGGCATAACCCCAGTCATATGGCTCAAAAAGTGGCAAACTCAGGAGCACAATAGCTGCTACAAATGCCAGTGTACAACAGACCCTCCCACAGCACACAGTATATTTTTAGGCTTACCAGATCTCCAACCGGGACAAAGTGCTAGACCTTTAGGAGAAGGAATGTGGGCAGGTGTAGCTTGTTAAGTCCTACAGCACAATCCTAGGCATGTCCACTCAGAAGCAAGCCCCATTGTGTTCAGTGGGGCTTGCTTCTGAATATACATGCTTAGGATTGTGCTCTAAGATTTAACAAGCTACACCTGCCCACATTCCTTCTCCTAAAGGTCTAGCACTCTGTCCTGGTTGGAGATCTGGTAAGCCTATTCAAACCTAGAAACTGAGATATGGAAGACAAGTCTACAGTCCTGCCTATAATCCTGTGCTTAAGAGCAAGTCACAACAGATCCACTGATGCTTACTTCTAAGTCAACATGCTTAAGACTATGCTGAATGAAAGTACATGCAGACTCAAAATTCTAACACCTGTGAGGCACACAAGACAAGTACTTCAAAGGTTTAAGATCAAGGCCACATGCTTAGCACAAAGAAATCTCACTTCTGATGGTGTGGGAGCAGCCCCAGCCATCCATCCATGTCAGGAAGCTGTTTAATAAAATTGATGGAAGGCAGTAGCATTCCCCCAACATTTTGCAAATCTGGTAAAGGAGTCCCAATCAACTATGGAGTCAGATGTCAGCAGCCAGCTATCTACAACAAGCCAAAGCAAGCTGTAAATGTTTGCTTTATATTGAACAAACAGGTTTGACACCAATTGAGCCTGATCATATCCTTTTGCTGTATAACAATGAAATGCAAACAAGAATCAATATGAAACATCGATCACGTCATCACCTTGATCTCCACGCATGGTTATATCAGTAGCTAATGATAAACTAAAGAGCGCTTGTCTCATGCTGCTTTCCAGAAGGCCCCATTTGACAAACGCTCAAAACAAAGCATCACCTTGCAAGCGAAATGGTCGTTTTCATTAGAAATTTGAACATTCAGCTCATGGAGCCTACCTTCTACATCGTACCACTGAGCACCGTTGGTGATACCGTCTTTGAAAGTTTCTTCCTCTTCGCCAGGGCAGTTTGGGGTGCCAGTTTTCATTATTGGATTATTTGATGCATAAGCCTTTGCCAAGTACCTGAAGACTTCATCATCAGCAGATTTGCTGTACATCCCAGTGATCTGGTGCACAGCAGAGTCATCGAACGGATAGCTTGCAACAACAGAGCCCCCATGCAGGTTCCCAGAAAGCACAAACCTGTTATAAACAGAAACATAATAGTTATTAGAAGAATGAACACAGAGCACACATAAGCACTCAGTCGATGGGACATGTTTTATCCCATCATGCTCGATTTCATTAAGCAGAAAAACCAAGTTGGGAACTGTGGCGTTTGCCTAGAAGCTGCAACATACCACAACACAACTGAGGAACCACCTGGCTAAGTACAGTCAGTTCTCTTTATATGTGAATTCGCTATCTGCAAGGGGCAGAATTGCCACCTATCTCTCTGTATCTACGGTCAGTTCTCGTTATCTGCAATCTCATCAGGGACACTGTTCTCTTAGCTTTTTTTCAGCTTTTTTTCGTGGGTCTCCACGTTGCTCTGGGAGCAAATTTCCCTGCTTTGCTGCATTTACTGTAAAGGGTAATCTGTCTCTTCTGGAGTTACTTTGTGTGTGTGCGTGAGTGCTCTCTCTGGGCTTCCAGGATACTGTACAATACCTTTTATATTTGCATAATATGTTGTTAGGAAAGAATAATAATTAATTTGCTAGAGTTAGGAATTGTTCCATAACAAAGAGCCAATGTGTTATACTGGATGCTGCCCCTGCTATCACCCAGCCCATAGACGTCAAGGTAAGATTCAGGTTCACAAAGTTCATATAGTGCATGGCGAAGAGGGTCCCCTGGAACCTAACCCAATTTTTCCCATAGGCTCAATGATTCGGTATCTGCCAATTCGGTATCCACTAGATTTTCCAGGAACCTGAACCTAGCGGATAATGAAAACTGACGGTATGATGCAGTAAACAAAGTACTGAGCTTGAGGAGTGGGGTGGAAGAGGAAGACAACCCTGGAAAAGCTTGAAAAAAAACACTAAGCAATGAAAGAATCAGTAAATTGACAAGTTCCTATTAAGGGCACAATCCTATCCAACTTTCCAGCCTTGATGCAGCTACAATGCAGCCCCGAGGTAAGAGAACTAATGTTTCCTCACATTGAGGAGGCCTCCATGACTGCCCCCCCCCCAACTCATGATGCAGTATAAGCCCCATTGGCATGGCTGCATCAGTGCTGGAAAGTTGGATAGGATTGGGCCCTCAATCTCAATCCTTTTTTTTTTTAACTATGTTGACAAAACAAATTGAAACCTTTGTTAATGCATGGGAATCCAGACCATAAAAATACATTAAAGGCAGCAGTTGCTAGGTTACCCACAAGTACAATAATTAGGAATGCAATTCCTAAGAGCTTGTGAATGCAATTCTAGATAAAGACTGGGACATTAGTTCACAAACTAGCTACGAAATTAAAGTGCTGTGGAACCTGTGTAGATTTCTCTAGCCTAGTTTGCAAGCAACCACACACACCTCTGAAATTTCTCTCTCTTCATTTGTTCATGGAGCTAGTTCCAAAGCACTTGATATCTAAGCATTTGCATCTTTAAACAGCTTAGTATCAGCAGAATCTTCTTTAACAAGTTGCACTTGATAAAAACAGTTCACAAACTGTTAACAGGTTTCATGCAGGCTTCAGTTTGTTTATTCAATTCCGTACCAGTGACAAAGTATTGCAATTGTAATCCTATTAAGCACTACCACAAGCCAGATGGCAACAACAATGGGCTGCCTTGTTTAGCTGATCTTAACTCTCTCTTTAATACTGTTGTTTTTAATCCAAATAATTTTAAGCATGACCAGGTTTGAGAGTCTAGATTTAGATGTACATTATGTGGGAGATCCTGATACACCTCAGCAGCTGACACACAAAACCAGATTTGGTGCAGTAGGACTGCAACTATTCACCACATTAACAACTCTTCTAAAGTTCTACATTGGATCTTTGTTTTGGTCAAGCAGCCAAACACCACCAGTGCTTAGTTAAAAAATAAGTTTTGAAAGGTGGTATTTTAAAATAAAATCAACCCTGGCTGTTCCCTGGAAGGACAGGTACTGAGGCTGAAACTCAAATATTTTGGCCACCTAATGCGAAGAAAGGACTCTCTGGAGAAGACTCTGATGCTGGGAAAGATTGAAGGCAAAAGGAGAATGGGAAGGCAAAGGATGAGATGGTTAGACAGCATCATTGATGCAACGAACATGAAAATGAGCGAACTCAGGAAGATAGTGGAGGACAGGAAGACCTGGTGGGATATGGTTCATAGGATCACGAAGGGTCGGACACGACTTAACAACTGAACAACAACATTTTAAAATAAACAGTACTACATTTGTATGTTACCATATTTCTGACACATATCTGATCTCCCACCCAATTCGCCTCCAGTTCCCAGGTCCTTTTAACACACTTCATTCTCTCGGACCAGATGATCCTCTCGGTTGTGAACATGATTCATTGCCCTCAGCATGTAGAGTCTGAGGGTTCAATTACCCAGAAGATGCACTTTCAAGATGCCCGGGCCTAGTTTTTTCATCCACAGATCACAATTCTTCTGAACAAAGATACTCTGTCTTGTGGACCATGTCACCTGGCTTTGTGCACACAGGGCAAACTATGCCTGAGCATTAGCCACCCCAGATCAGCTAGTCTACTTGAGACCTGAATCTCAAGATGGCCTGGATGGGCCACTGTTCATATGCTTTGTTAGTCTACAGAGGGGGCCTCCTCCATCTCTTCTACTGAAAGGAACAGAGACAAGGACTCATCCACTGTTTCCCAGAGAGGCTTGCTTTGTTCCTCCTTTATTAGTTTTTAGCCAACAATTCAAAACAGTTTTGTGTCAGACAGTGGTGCAGCTGGGGGGGTAGTGGGGCCACCACCCTGGGCGGCAAGCCAGGGGGGGCATAATGCTGTCTGCAGGGTGTGCACGCGCAGACAACACTCGCTGTACTGAGAAATCGGAGTGGCAAGTGGAGTGAAGTTTGGCCCTCCTGTCCACCAGCCGCCGTTTGCCTTCGAATCAGAGCCATTCTGGAAGCAGGGGCGGGGCAATGGCACTAGCTGGCCCAGCTACACTACTGGTTTCAGAGGCCATTTGGGATTCAACAAATGTGTACTTAACTGTGTTTTAGGTGAATTTTTTTCCCTTGTTTGAAGCTGTTTTATTGGTTTGTTGTTTTTTAAATTTCTGTAGGACACTTATGGGCTTTTTTTGGTCACAAAGTACAATAAATGATCCTAAGGATTCTGTCCTATCATGTGCAAACAAGCTGCACCCTAGGCCTTGACGTACCTTCCACATACCCTGTCCAGTTTTTTCCTTCCAGTAAACAATGTCTAGCGGCCTTCAAGACTGTCCCCACATGAACAACTCACATCTAACTGTCCCTACACTACACTTCCTCCCTCCCTCACAATATGAACAAACCCTGCCGTGTAGTCCCTTCTCCCTAATTCCTCTGAAAAGCAAACAAGTTTCACCTTTCACTTGGTTCCTCACAGTAGAGAAGTACGGGGGGGGGGGGAATCCTCAGATTCACTTATCTGCGGATAGCGGGAGCCCCCCCCCGCACCCCCTGGCCATTAATTTACCTTAGGTGGTGGTCTGTGTCTTCCTTTCAACAAATGCTATAAGCAACAGCATGCTGCTTATAGCGCTGGAGCCGACTGAGTGCTAGAGAGGCTCAGATGAAGAACAGTTCTAGTTCCTGCTTCCTGTTCTTCGGCTGAGCCTCTCTAGCACTCAGTCGGCTCCAGCGCTATAAGCAGCATGCTGCTGCTTATAGCATTTGTTGAAAGGAAGACACAGACCACCACCTAAGGTAAATTAATGGCCAGGGGGTGCGGGGGGGGGGCTCCCGCTATCCGCAGATAAGTGAATCTGAGGATACTCCCCCCCCCCGTACTTCTCTACTGTGAGGAACCAAGTGAAAGGTGAAACTTGTTTGCTTTTCAGAGGAATTAGGGAGAAGGGACTACACGGCAGGGTTTGTTCATATTGTGAGGGAGGGAGGAAGTGTAGTGTAGGGACAGAGTGTAGTGTAGAGAAGAGAAGTGTAGTGTAGAGAAGGCGGCGCGCCCGGGCGTCCCCTCGGATGCTGCTGCTTATAGCATTTGTTGAAAGGAAGACACAGACCACCTTTTAAGGTAAATTAATGGCCAGTACGGTATGCGGTAGGGATCTGCGTGAAACCAGTTAATGGCCAGTAGGGTGTGTGGGGCCACCAGAAAGGGGGCATCTGCCCCTATCCACAGTTCACTTGTATCCGCAAGGGGGGCCTGGAATGATCTCCTGTGGATACCGGGGGTCCCCTGTATTGTGCTCCTCACAATACATAACCACTTCCGGGCCCTCATACTTCACCCACAACATTTTATCTAGCCACCCCCCCCCTTAAGCCAGGTTAATTGCCACGATCTTCATGGGACAAGACATGCTTATATTTCCCCATGCCATACTCTCCAAGTACATCTTCCTCAAGACGTGGCACTTTTTCAAGTGGTGCTCATCTGATATTCAGCAGGGGGAGAGTAGCAGTCCCTCTTCACCTCAGCACAGTGTATTTTCTAGTGGCTGTTTGCTGGTGTTTCTTCTGTATCTTTTTAGATTATGAGCCTTTTGGAACAAGACACCATTTAGTTGGTTTTTCTCTGTAAACCGCTTTGTGAACATGTTTGGTGAAAAGCAGTATCTAAATATTTTAATAATAAGACTGCTAACATACCACTTTCCAAGGACAACAAAAGTTCTCAAAGCAGTTCACACAGTAGCTTCCTTACAACAAGAAGTCTCGACCCTTTGCTAATCACTTTGCAAATCTCACGAAAAACGATGTGGAAATTTTTTTAAAATAAAACATGAACTTGAGGGCCATTTCCTCAAGCCACGCCCACATGGGGACAAGCCACGCCCTCCCGCGTCTTTCCCTCCAGGCAACCCCGCGCGACTTACCGGTTGCGCCGCATCCATTCCATGAGCGCGCGCACTTCGGGGACGGCGGCTAAGTCCGGCGGCGTCCCTCCGAACTGGTCCGGGAAGCTGCGGTTGAGGTCCTTGCCCCTGGCGTTGGTGCGGCCGTTATCCCGAGGATCTGCTTGGTCCCCAGCGCTGTCGCAGGTGCCTTCTCGGGCGCGGGCGAAGCCGTCCGGGTTGAGGCTGGGCATGAGGTAGAGGTCGGTCGAGTTGAGAAGGCGGCGCGCCCGGGCGTCCCCTCGGATCCAGCCGGAGACTAGCTCCCGCGCCAGCCGAACCAGGAGGGCCCGGCCCAGCGTCTCGTCGCCATGCATGTTAGCCACCAGCTTGACCTGGGGCCGGCCGGGGATAGGAGGCCCGCCAGGGTCGGCGCCGGCATCCGCCTCAGGCTCCGGCAGACCGGCGCTGAGGCGTAGCACCCATAATTCCCGCCCTTCGCCCGAGCTGCCGATGGAGAAGAGCCGCGCCAGCCCGCGGGGGGCCTCTTCTTCTGCCAGAGAACGCAGCGACGCGCCCAGCTCGGTTTCATCCAGGTAGCGCATCGCTGGAGCCGTCTCCGACTCGTCTTTTCCCACCGCCTCCGTCGAAGCCGCGGCCTCCGCTTTCTTAATATGCGCCGCCCTCGCGCGCCACAGCAATAACAACAGCAGCAGAAGCCACGGCGCGAGGCCGTCTCCTTGCCGAAACAGCCGCCGCCGGCCCGCCATCATCACCTCACTTTGGCAATCAGCCGCCGCTGAGGAGAAAAGTGCTCTACGAAGTAACGCAGCGCTCGATTGGTGAGGGGCGGGGAGGAGCAGGATAGTGTGCCAATCGGGAGAGGGGGGCAGGAAGGCAGCCAATGGGTAAGAACAAAGTAAGGAAGGCAGCCAATGAGAGAGGGCGGTGCGGGACTAGGATCGAAGGGGTGTGGTAACCTTGTAGAGTACTGCAAGCGGAAATAAGACAGGGAGCCAATGGCTAAAAGCAGGGAAGGCCAATGGAAAGCGGAGAATAAGATGATGGAAAGAAGGTGGTGGAATTACAGTCATGCAGGTGTTGTTGCTGTCTGATAGTCTCCTCCTGTAAGTGTACCGTGAATATGAACCGTGTAACTGAGCAGGTCTGACTTAGGGAAAAATTCCTTTGCAAGGTCCATTTTTTCTGGGCACGAAAGTAGTAGTCGCTATAGTTCCGCATGTCTCCCCTTCACTTCAGAGGTTAATTTTATAAACGGGGAACTTCAAACCTGTTTATTTCTAAGCAATTTATGTCCTGCCTTTTGACTCTTCTCCCCCCCCCCCCAAGTAGCTAACCAAACAGAATAAATTTCAGAACTCTGAACACTTTGTTACTTTCTCTGCTGGCTTCCAGATTCAAATCCGACATCGACGTGACCCTAAAAAAATGCTTGCACTTCCACTGGTAGCATTAATCCACTAGAAACTTTTAATGAGGAAAGAGAAGACTAGAGCCAGCACCATCCTGTATGGGAGAGAATGAGGTTGGGCAAATAGGAATGTGTTGAATTAACGGAGCAAAGGGAAGGGGCAACTGGCTGTGTGAAAGCTTTAAAAATACGTGATTACTTTTCTCTTGCTTCTTTACTGCTGATGTTGATTGTACTTTTAAACAGATTTTCTAGTTTATTTATTTATAGTATTTTTATCCCTCCTTTCTCCCCCAAGGGACCCAAGGTGGCTTTGTTTTTCCATGTATAAATTAACATCTAGAGACAAGAGAATGATTGGAATGGCTACTAGAGTGACTAGAAAAAAATGTAGAAATGTTTTTAAAGTCAGGAAACTTTCCACTGTGATCACTTAACCTGAGGGTTAAGTGTTAAGAGTTAACCAGTCAGTTACGGAATTTCCAAGCAATGCAATCCTGTGTAACTCTAGGAGTGCCGGCGCAGGGCCACCAGCGCAGACAGCCACGTATCCTATGCAGGTAACTCCACCATATCCCTTGGGAAATGGCCACAGGCGCAAGTAAATGCACCAGAAACAAAGGATACCCACAGGGCACCCTGTGCATCATGCATCTCCACCTGCTGTAGGAGAAAGCAGCCCTTGGCATAATGCACACAGCCAGGCCAATGCCTGTACCTGTGTATGATGCCAGCCGCAAACAAACCCATCTCCCCTGTAACAGGCATTGCCACCCCCATGAGGCTGCACATGGGATTCATGGGGGATGGGCGGAGGGAGGGGAGAGAGGCAAGGAACACATGAGGGGCTCACAGGCACACACCCCAGCAACCAAAGGAGATGAACAGTGGTTGTCGGAGTAGAACAATCTGCAGGAAGGAGAGACAAACAGCGCAATCCTGTGTAACGTTAGGAGCATCAGTGCAGGGCCACTGGCGCAGCCTACACCTTATCCTATGCATGCAACTCTACCATATCCTAAAGGGAAACGGCCACAGGCGCAAGTAAATGCACCAGTAACAAAGGAAACAAGCAGCATGTACGTGAGGCGCCATCGCTGGCGAAGCATCTATGCGTCAACACCGATCCGTTCCTGCGCCACTTTGAGTGAAGAACATGACCGCTGAGCATCCATGGCAACCAGGTAGCCAGGGATGCCCAGCGTCCATGGCAACCAGGCAGAGCCTGATGCCTGGCATACATGGCAACGCAGCTGCACCTATGAAAATACCCACAGGGCACCTTGTGCACCAGCCACCTGCTGTAGAAAAGAGCAGCCCTCAGCACAATACACACAACCAGGCCCAGGCCCATACCTGTGTCTGATTCTAGTTACACCCCCATCTCCTTTGCAGCAGACGTTGCCACACCCATGCCACAGTGAGGCTGCACATGGGATTCATGGGGGAGGGAGCAGGGGAGGGAGGAGAGAGAGGCAAGGAACACATGGGGTGCTCACAGGACCACCCTCGCCCACGTGCCCGTGGCTACAGCTGGCCGCCGCCACGCCGTGCTCTGGCTCCACATCCCTGGCCAGCAGCTGGCCCCTGCAGCAGGAGGCACAGCTGGACCTGCAGCAGGGGGCACCCCCACATCCAGGGCAGCATGGAGGAGGTGGTTGTTCTCCTCCAGTGCCGCAATCTGGGTCCGCTGTTGTACAGGCACACCTCGCATCTCCTTGGTCAGAACCCCAACCCCCTCAGCCACCCGCAGACAGACAGCAGACAGGAGACTCGTTTGGCTCGCCTCTCCTGTTTCCATGGCTGCCTGCCACATCGGCCTGCTGCCAGAGCCCCATAACAGAGCTGGGGAGCTGCTGGGTGGCCTGCGGGCCACGGGAATGGGGCCGTGGTGCAGGGGCCCCCAAGTGGCTGGGCAGCCTCCACATCCCCTGCCGCTGCATCAGCAGTGACATGGGCCAGCCCCTTGTGAGGCAGGAGGGGTGGATCATCCTCCAGATCGCTGGGTGGCTACTCCTCCGGCAAGAGGGGTAAGAAGGATGGAGAGCGTGGGGGGGGGGCTCATCCTGTGGCGGTGAGTGTGTGGCCTGGGTGGCTGGTGGGGGCAATGCAGGACCTGTGGATGGCAAAGGAGCAAGGGTGAGACCAGTTGGCCCATTGCCACCCTCCCCAGCCGGGGCGAGGCGGGCTGTCCTGCTGGCCTAGGAGCTGCTGGGCCCCCCTTGTCGGGCAGCCCCAGGGGCATTCCTGGGAGGGAGAAAGTGCATGACCACCTCCCACAACGAAACAGACCTTCAGTTGTGTCGAGGCCACGCCCCTGCACCACATCATTGTGGAGGAGGGTCCCCGGGTGCTCCTCCCCCCGTTGCCTGGCCAGGGAGATTAGTGGACTCAACAGGCTGCCCCTCCAGCAGGGCTGCACTTGCCTGCTTGTGCAGCTGCCCCAAGGAGTCTGTCAGGTGCTACTGGCATGCCTTGCTACCACGATCAGGGTAGCCATGGGCATGGAGGGCACCCGAGATGGTTCCGAAAAATGCCCTGTGCCGCTTGGTATACTGTGTACCAACTCGGGTGTCTGGGCTTTCAAACCGTAGAGCATGGTAAGCTCTCCCCGCCCTCCAGTTTGGGGCTTGCCGTTCCCTGTCCTCCTCGCCAGGAGCAGGGGGTGTCTCAGCGGCAGCCATGGCCACAGTGGCCGAGGGGGCCTGTGGAGGAAGGGGTGAGTGGGAGGGAGGAAGGACAGAGGGGAAGAGGGAGGTTGATGTCGGGGAGGTGCAAGGTTGGGCCAAGGACACAGGAGAGAACTGGGGTGAGAGCAGAGGACAGCAGCAGAGGGTGAGGGTCACAGAGGGGGAGACAGCCCTCCCTCCCAAGGCCAGCCACACAAAGAACCAGTGGCCCTTACATTCGGATGCAGGATGGGCATGCCCTGACCACACTTCCGGTGCGGGCCAGACATGTGCCGGACGTAACGTCCGTCCCACCCCTGTGAATGGGTGGCAGACGGTCCTGGCAGCCAGACCGGCACCATGGAGGGCAACCAGCAGCAGTCCTCCCCCCTACAGGGCCAGCAACAGGAGGCGGTGGATGGTGATTGGCAAAGGGCCCCTGGCCCCTGGGGCCGGGTCATGCCAAGGGACAGGGAGCCTTGGGGACGCATTGTATTTTAGGAATTCCTTACCTGGGAATCTCCTCTTCTGGGAGGAGGAAGGAGGGCATTCGAGACCTGTGGGTATGCCCCTCCCACTCCGAGAGACAGGATCGGATTGGTGTTGAAGACTCCTCCTGGTGGGGGGCATTCCCTCTGCTTCCCCAGTCCGAAACTTGAAGAGCTACAGGAAACAACACCCCTCCAACCAAAGAAAAACACGCCAACGGCGCCGCAAACGTGCGTGCCGTCATAGAGTTAGAGGAAAACAGTAGAACATGAACAATAGTGAAGGAAAAACTTCCGCCAAGGCGAGTTGCTCCACGCAGAGAAAACAGTGGAAAACAGAGAATGGGCAGGGGCCCCAGGAGAATCAGAAAAAACCCCTGAACCTGAGAAAACCAGCACAGTAGCCACCGCGCCAGACTAGAGGCGGGGCGAATGCCCTCCTTCCTCCTCCCAGAAGAGGAGATTCCCAGGTAAGGAATTCCTATTTTCTCTGGAGGGAGGAAGGAGGGCATTCGAGACCTGTGGGACGTGACAGAGCAGTACCGAAAAGAAGAGGGCGGGTCAGGAGCGGCGGCCTTACTGCGCCACCACCCTCTGAAGCACCCTCCTGCCAAAGGAGGCATCTGCTGATCCTGCCAAGTCCACCCGATAGTGCCTCACAAACGAATGAAGCGAGGACCAGGTGGCTGCCCGACAGATCTCGGCCACTGAGCTTGCCCCCTCGAAGGCGGCCGAAGTAGCCGCCCCCCGGACGGAGTGGGCTGTAATTCCCTCCGGAGGGGGTGATCCCACAGACTGATAAGCCAGGATTATAGCAGCCTTCAACCATCTGGCCAGGGTGGAGGCGGAGGCCCTCCTTCCCCGGTTCAGTCCCCTGTAATTCACGAACAGGGATTCTGTTAGCCTAAATCCCCCAGTCCTTTCCATATAGAAACGGAGGGCCCTCCGAACATCCAGGGTATGCCACAGCTTTTCCCTGGGATGGACAGGGTGTGGGCAGAATGATGGCAAAATTAACTCTTGGGCCCTGTGGAAAATGGAGTTTACTTTTGGCATGAAAGCGGGATCTGGTCTGAGCACTACCCGATCTTTGTGGAAGACACACAGCCCCGAATGAATGGACAGGGCTCCCAGCTCTGATACTCTCCGTGCCGAAGTAACTGCTACCAGGAATACCGTTTTCGGGTGAGTTCACGGAGGGGAACTGTGGCCAGGGGCTCGAAGGGTCGTCCCACGATGGCTCCCAGAACCTTATTCAGGTCCCACGACGGGGTCCTATGAATCGTGGGTGGATTAATAAGCTGGACCCCCCGTAAAAACCTCTTAACGTGTGGATGTGTGGACACTCTTTGACCCAGACCTGCACCAAGGGTACTATTTAGTGCCGCCACCTGCCTCTTTAACGTGTTGGTGCTGAGGCCCATCTCTAGACCGTCCTGTAGAAAGTCCAGGATGTGTCGCACCTTCGGTTTGGTGGCCTGCACCTTACGTGACTTACACCAAGAACGAAATTTCTTCCACGTGGAGCCATAGGAGCGCTTCGTGGAGTCCTTGCGAGACGCCATCAGCGTTCCTATGACCCTGTCGGAATACCCGCATTGCCGGAGCGCCCCCCGCTCAACCTCCACGCCGTCAGCTGGAACAGGCCCGGCTGGGGGTGGCGTATGGGCCCCTGCGTGAGCAGGTCTTCCCGGATCGGGAGAGGAAGAGGTTCCCTGCAAGACAAACGAATCAGGTCTGGAAACCAGGGTCTGCGGGGCCACTTGGGGGCTATCAGTATGACCTCCGCCTGCAAGACCTTGACACGGCGTAGTACCGACTGTAGAATTGCTACTGGTGGGAAGGCGTATACGAGGCCCGGGGGCCATGGACTCTGCAGAGCGTCCACGGCCTCCGCGCCTTCCTGCAGAGTTCTTACGAAGAACCTGCTTGTTTGGGCGTTTTCCCTGGTTGCGAACAGATCGACCCGTGGCCTCCCCAATTGTTGGGTAATCCAATGGAAAGTCTGTGGGTGCAGTCGCCACTCTGCCTCCCGGAGACGTTTTCTGCTCAGCCAATCCGCTGAAATATTGAGGTCCCCCGCAAGATGCTCCGCTCTGAGGGACGCCAGGTGTACTCCGCCCATTTCATGAGACGAGCCGCTTCGCGAACCAACCTGGAGGACCGCGTGCCCCCTTGCCGGTTCACGTAGGCCTTTGCTGTAGTATTGTCGGTCCTTATCAACACGTGCCTTCCCTGAACCCTGTGGAGGAACTGGAGGAGTGCCAAGCGGACAGCTCTGAGCTCCAAGAAGTTGATACTGCGCGTGGCCTCCCGTGCTGACCACGTGCCTTGTGCCAATGCCCCCTGGACGAAGGCCCCCCATCCCAAGAGGCTGGCGTCCGTGGTTACCACCAGGCGGGCCGGGGACCGGAGGCTCACTCCCCGGGACAGGCGACCCTCGTGGACCCACCAACGCAGAGCATCCTTGACATCCTGCGTTACCTGGATCCGTAGATGGACTTGGTGCTCTACTTGTCTTTGGAACGGCCTCAGAATGCGCTGCAATGGGCGCATCCGGGCCCTGGCCCAATCCACCAGGTCTTGGCAAGATACCATCAGCCCCTGGATGGAGGCCAGGAACATAAGGTCCACCCAAGACGAAGCCAGCACCTGTTGTATGGCCGAGACCAACTTCTGCTGCCTCTCTGGGGTCAACGCAATCCGGAAGGCACCCGTGTCCACCAGAATCCCCAGGTGTTCCAGTACTTGGGTGGGCACTAGGGTGCTCTTCTGCATGTTCACAACAAAACTGAGGCCTTGAAGGCACTCGATCGTCTGTCGGACCTCTCGCTCCGCCTGGACACCGGACGCTGACTTGATTAAGATGTCGTCCAGATAGGGAAATAGGGCCACTCCCCTCTGTCGCAGGTACGCCACCGGTGCTATTAGAAGTTTGGAGAACACGCGGGGGGCGGAGCTTAGGCCGAAAGGCAAAGCACGGTATTGGAGATGCAGGTCCCCGTAGCAGAATCTGAGAAAGCGGCAATGGCGAGGGAGGATGGGGATGTGGAGGTAGGCTTCGGATAGATCTATCGACGTCAAATAATCGCCCTGATCCAGGGCTGCCATGATGGTCCTCCACGTCTCCATCTTGAACTTTTTCTTCAGCAGAAAACAATTCAACCACTTTAAGTCGAGAATCGCTCTCCAGTTGCCGTTCTTTTTTGGCACCAGGAAGAGCACAGAATAGACCCCCGCTCCCCTCTGGGAACGAGGAACTACCTCCACCGCCCCTATGTCCAACAGATGCTGGATCGCCTGCATCTTCAGTGCATGCCTTGTCTTGTCTCTGGACACTGGAACTTTCCAATGCCTGTCTCGAGGGCGTCTGGCGAATTCTAGAGAGTAGCCCCTCGTAACAGTCTGGAGAACCCAAGCGTCTGTGGTGACTTGTCCCCAGAGGGAAGCGAATTCTGCCAGCCGTCCTCCAATACTTGCGGAACAATCGTGCGACCTGGCGTCAGGCTCTACGATGCTCCTTGTGGGACTTAGCATTGCCGGAAGGGGCTCCCCCTTGAGGGCGGGCCCTGGGGAAAACCCGAGATTTGTTCCATCTACTTTTGGCTCTGGTGTCCCCTTGTCTGGAGTTGCTACGAAAGGAACTGTGTTGGACGGGCTTGGACTTGGTGAACTCCTTTTTACCTGAAGGAAGGACCTTTCTTTTATCTTTATTTTCCACTAGAAGGGGCTCTAGCGCCTGACCGAAAAGCTTTGTGCCGTGGAAGGGCACACCCACCAACCTGGTCTGGGAAGCTGCATCCCCCTCCCAGCTCCTAAGCCACAAATTCCGCCTGGCGGCCACATTTGAAGCTAGGGATCTGGCGCAAAATTGGACGGAATCCAGGGAAGCATCTGCGGAGTATGAGGCGGCCAGGGTGATCTTTTTAAGAGTGGATTTTGCTCTCTTGGATAAGCCCTTTTCCGAAGCCGCGAGCTCCTCTGCCCACGAGATGGATGCTCGGGCCATGAGGGAGTTTGCGGACGCGGCTCTCAAGGCATGGGTGGTGGCTTCGAAAGCCCGTTTGAGAGACGCCTCCACCCTTTTATCAACCGGGTCCTTCGGACCCCCCTCCCCTTCCGTGGGTAACACAGCGGCCGAGGAGAGGGCTGCCACCGGAGGGTCGACCGTGGGCACTTTCAGTAAAGTCATGACCTTCTCGGGCAAGGAGTAGAGCTTATTAACAAGTCTGGCCGAATACTTGGGATGGATGGGATTTTCCCACTCCGTGTCGACAACCCTCTGAAAAGCAGGCGGGAAAGGAACCGTGGATGGTTTGGAAGGCCCTTGAGGGAACAACTTAGAGGAAGAAGGCCTATCAGCTCCACCAGCTGGCGTTTGATCTGGTTCTGCCGCCAGGCCTAAAGTACCTGCAACCTTTTCCAGCATTCTAGGGAATAATTCAGCTGGAAAAAGCCTATTCAAATGGTGGTCCTTAGGTCCTTCCTCCCCAGAGAGCTCCCCCTCCTCCCTGCTAGAGCCTGAAGAAAGTGACACCTCAGAGCAGGAGGAGTGACTGAGGGATGGCTCCCTTCTTTCCCTGTGGGAGCGCTTTCTATGCTTGTGGATCTTTGAACGTTTGCTGGACTTATGAGCCTTTTTCTTAGATCGCTTACGGGGGGTCTGCACGTATTCGTCGGAGGAAGACCTTCTGGACCCCTCCCTAGCAGGGCTGGAAGACCTGCGCCTCTTTTCCCTCACTTTGGGCTGAGGAGCCTGAAAGGAGGAAGAGGACCCCTCTGTGGGAGGTGGAGCCTTGAGAGTCCCGGCCACAGTGGTCTTAATGAGGTCCAGGATTCTAGCTTCCAGCACTGGGTCAATGGCTGTGGGCTGGGAGGGTTCCCCCCCCCCGAGGTGGAAGCCTGGGCTTTAGCGCGCCCCGCCATGAACTTGCCTGTCAGGAGAGAGCCCTCGATGGGAGCCCCGCGGCTGCGCCTCGCTAGAGCAGGCGTCCCGCTGGGCAGAAGCGGCTAGAAAAGCCTCAGAAGTCGTTCGTTTGTCCTTCCTGGGCTCTGCTGGCGTGGCGAGCCGACGGCAGCCTCTAGGGAGGCCCTCGTTCGGCTCGTAGACGCGCCGCTCGAGGCCGCTGACAGCGGGGCCTCTGGCGAAAAGCGCGCGAAAAAAGGAGGGCGGTATCGGGCGCGTGAGGAGAAAAGGCGCCTCGCTTCAGCCGTGCCGGCTCTGCCGACTAAAAGCCTCTCTGGCCAGCGCTCGCTCCAGAGCGAAAAAGCCCTCCAACTGCCCGAAGGCGAAGGTAGGGACGGGAGGAGAGAGGAAGACAGAAGCTGGGTGGGAAGGACACACAGAGACGGTGAGAAGAGGTGAAAAAACAACGAAGAACGAAGGAGTCTTGATGCTGAGGCGATTGACGCTCTAAAGCAGCAACACACACACTAACCGACCTTTCCTCAGGAGAGACAGGATCGGACTGGGGAAGCAGAGGGAATGCCCCCCACCAGGAGGAGTCTTCAACACCAATCCGATCCTGTCTCTCGGAGTGGGAGGGGCATACCCACAGGTCTCGAATGCCCTCCTTCCTCCCTCCAGAGAATGGAAAATGCGGAAGACTTCCCCCGAGGAGATAGGGTGTGGTGTTAGCAGTGGTTCCTCATAGGCCTGGAGTAGAAGGGGTTAAAACCCAGGCTTCAGCAGTAGGCAGGGCAGCCTACTCAGCTGCAGCCACTAGAGGTCATCAGGTATAAAAAGCAGCACCTGGAGGAAGGAAGGTTGTGGGTTGCAGTAGGGAGAAGGCTTTGGAGGAGAAAGGCTGGCTCACTCACTCACGGACCGGCTTGTGGATTTACCATGACTGAATCCTGGACTGGCTTCTGGACTTACCTTAACTGACTTCTGGACTGGCTTGAGGAACCTGCTTTGGCTTTGAATCCAGACAGGCTTGAGAACCCTGACCGGCTTTCTGACCTTGGACTGGCTTTTGGACTTTGATATTTGGACTTGGACTGCTAAACCTGTGCCTGGAAAAAGGGGAACTAATCCGCCCAGAGCGGGGCTAGGCCTCTTAAAGGGACCAGGCCAGGGATTTTCTGGGACACGCATCCACTGCCTTGCAGAGGGGGCCCAGCCCCCTGCCGGCTGACCATCCCCCACTAGCAGGCAGATGAGACCCAGGGCAGTCCCAGCACCCTGAGGGGGACAGGCATGGGGCTGGGCTACCACCCCGCACAGGCGTCCCAGGGGTGGTGGAGGCGGTGCCCCCGCAACCACAGGCACATGTCCAGCTGCACATGGGTGTGACCGAGGCTCTCCCATTCCAATCTGCAGACCCCAGGCGTGTGCCCCAGGGGGATGCCAGGCCAGGGGTCATGGCTGCAGGGACTGTGCCCTGGTGCACAAGTTCACAAGGAGCAGCCCAAGGTATCAGGCCTTGGTCTGACAGATGCCCAGGGGTGTGCATGGCAAGTGTTGCCCTGCACTCCTTCCTCCCCTCTTGGGATTTCCCAACCCTGGGGGCTTCCCATACCCAGCTTGGCCTGTGACCCATGCTGGCTTTGGTCCCCAGGGCCCAGCCACTCCCCTGTGAAGAACCATGGGCCAAGGCCTCTGGGCCAGTGTGTACCTCCCCTGTCTGTTCCGACCCCCCCACACACACACACAATGTGCCCCCTGGGTATGGTCGTGCACAAGGGCGGCAGGGGCATCCACCGCACGGGACCCTGATCCCTGCATGGCTGAGGGTGGACGGCACTCACGGTGGCACTGGGTCCGGAATCACTGCAGCTCCTCCTGCCGCCTCCACTGCCGGCGGCGCTGTACTGACATGGCCACAGCCATGGGCTCCTCCTCCTCCTCTGCCTGGGCAGGCTGGGCCAGTTCTCCCCGTGGCTCTGCCTCCATAACCTCCTCCCCGGTGTTGGCAGGGGACTCGGCCCCAGACGAGGGTCCCAGCCGCTCTTCCTCCTCTTCCACCAGGATGGGCGGCTCTACCCTCGCTGGGCCTGGCAACACCTCCTACATGGCAGCCTCTGCCGCTGATGTGGCTGCATCCTCCTCCTGGCTTGAGATGGTCTCGGCCCCTGATGGGGATGGTGAGGTGCCTGCTGCTGCCTCCGCACCTGACCCCTTGCTTGCAGACGAGAAAAGCGGCGGTGGTCGCCGATGCCTCTGTGGCAGTGGTGGTGGGGGCAGTGCTGCTGCTGCCGTTGCCAGCCGAGAATCGGCATCGGCCATAGCCGCAGTGGCGTAGCTAACCTCTGAGGGGAGGCGGCACCCATGTGACACCCCGTGATGTCACAAGCCACAGCCCTAGCTCGTGACATCACAAGCCATGGCCCTCCAGTGACACTTCCGGTGAAAAAATACCGGTAACCCCCTGGTGTCTGCTCGTGACTGCTTTTCTTCCCGCAGCCCCGGAAAAGGCCCCTTTCTTCCGTCGCTGCCCTGCCACCTCACTACAGACACCAGGGCTCTGACCTCCTCTGGGCTCCAGTGCCTCCTCTGACCTGTCTGCGCAACCATTTTGCGTCGGAATGAATAGACCCCACGCGTGTACGATGTCATTGCGCTTCCCAGTGGCTCCGTCATGCCTCCCGGCAGCCTGGTTGCGCCTTGTGCAGTGGGCCGGTGACCGGGGGCTGTCCTGTGCTAGCCGAACGCCGCTTGCCTGATGCTCACCAGCTACAGAGGCACGGTAAGACCACCCCTCCCCCGCAGGGTCTGGCCGGGCGCCTGGGGACTGGTGTTTTATACCAGGGATGGTCTGCATGTCTCCTTTGAGATGTGTATTGCACTAGGTGACTGCTGCTGTTCTGTATTGGGTGCTGCTTGTGTAACGGTACTGGGCTTTGGCACTGAGTTGGGCGTATTTTATTGCACTGCATCAGGGCAGCATGGCATAGGCAGCAGCATCAACAGCAGATCCAGATGCTGCCCTGGGTCCTGGCCAGGCAGGCTCTTCCTCTGTGGAGCAGCAGTCTGCAGAAGGTCAGAGAGGGGGTGAGACACAGAGCACGGGCAGCCTGGCATAGGTGGCAGCACAGCACCCTTACCTGTCTCCCCTGGCTTGGGTGCGCAGTCCTGTGCCTGTCCCCCTTGAGGTAGACCCCTGAATTCAATGGGGCTCCTCTGCAGGGGTGTGCCTGGGTTTGCTGCCTGGGAGGGGTAGGCAGCACGGCTGAGGAATGGAGGGCAGCTGTGTGCCAGCAGGGAGTGCCTGCTTGGTGTCTATGAGGGAGGCTGGAGCCACAGGGATGTGTGACAGGCTCAGCAGGGCTTGGGGTGTGTGGGGGGCATGCCTGCTAGGGTCCCTACCTGTTCATCCTGGGGGGTTGCAGCATCCCTCCTTGGAGGCCCCCGGTCATCCTCCTACACAGCTCCCATGCGGCCTGGGATTGTGGTGGAAGTGTGATACGTAGGGATCAGGGATCTTTGGCCAACACATTTTATTTATTTTTTATTATTTATTTACAATATTTCTATCCCACCTTTCTCCCCAAAGGGACCCAAGGCGGCTTACAACAAAAAGAAAATACAAAAAGTACAGATAATTACTTTTTAAACAATAAAAAACAGTTAAACTAATAAAAACATCTAAAAATTGACTAAAAATTACATTTAAAACAAGATCATAAAAACAGCAGCACCCCACCCGTGCCAGCAAGATGTTAAAAAGGCAAAGGCTCAGAAGGCTTTTTTGAACAAGAAGGTTTTTAGGCCTCGCCGGAAAGTGTCCAAAAGTGTTCTCCCTCGAGCACGGTGGGTGTGTGGCACAAGGTGTGGCTGTGTGGGTGCAGAGTGGGGGCTTGCGTTTTGTGCCCAAAGTGCTCCCCCTCCACCAAAGTCCCCCTTTGTGAGAGTGTGGTGATAGCGCCCCATGCTCTGAGAGAGTGCTGGAGCTGGGCTTATATGGGGGAGTGGGTGTGTGCTCATTGGATGCTCTCTTACACCATATCCTATGCTCTGTGGGGTGTTGGAGCGGTGCAGCTAGGCTGAGGGTGTATTATGTTTAGGGGGGCTTGCATCATGTAAAGGGCTGCCTATGGTCTCCTCTAATCTGTGCCATGTCTGTGGCTGGCATAACGTTTCTCAGCTGAAGGGGGTGTGTCCACCCTGTGAATGGTGGAAAGGATATGGTGCAGGAGTGGGTATGCCCCTGGAATGCCCCCCTGCGCTGGGTGAGTTGTGCCTGCAGCTGTTTCATGACTAGCTGAGCATGTGCATCATCCAAGGGGTTTTTATGCCGGCGTTCATCAGCATATGGCAAGTTCCACTGGCATGTGCTCTTATGCCAGTGGATCTGCAGTTACTTCAGCACAAGAGTTACACAGGATTGCGCTGTAAAACCTAGGAAGGAAGACATTCCAAGGTGCAAGAGCTATACAGGATTGGGTTGTAGGTGAATGAATGTGGAAATCATACATGTGCGTAAAGAGTTTTATGAATTGACATGAGTCAAACTTCCTACATGTGAAGTTAGAGGAAACGCAAGTGCTCTTATGCCGGTGGATCTGCGGTTACCCAGGATTGGGCTGTAAAACCTAGGAAGGAAGACATCCTTCCCCAAAGTACAGTACTGCTCTCAGTGTTCTCTTCAATTTTAAAAGCCCACCTACAGCTTCATTAACGTGGCTTTTTGTTCAAACTTGCATTTACTAAATTCACATCACCATTACAATCAACAGGGAAACTCCTTTTGTCTTAGTGCCACGTATCTCCCACAGCTCCTTGCAACCGCAACATGCGTGTCTTTAATTCCATCTAGGACAAGCTATTTACTACTTTTCTGTATTATATACCGCCATTCTTATCCTCGTATTGCTCTTCAGATATTACTCAAGGCAGTTTACATAGGCAGGCAGGCTTGTCTAGGATAAGGATCTACAATATTGTTCTGTATTGGAACCCTTCAACTCCGGATGGTTTCCTTCCATGGTGTAGTCAACTTCACTAGCTGCAGAACACAAGCCTCGAGCTTTCCACAGCCAGTCACAAATCATGCCGAACAGGGGATCCTCCAGTTATCGCTCTGTCGCTGACATTCTCAGCATTTCAGCATGTTCTCTCACCACAGCACGCAACAGCGACTCCTCTCTCACCCAGGGTCATGACAGCTTATCAGTGACTGCCGGTCTGCCGCCCTTCCAGCATGAACCGGGCTGCTTCTGTTTAGCTTCTGGCAGTCTTCAGGCAGTTCAACCTCAGGACCACACCTCCAACTGAATCGGTAGCACTCTCTCTCCTCTACACTTTGTAACAAAGCATCAAATTGCAATTAATTCTTGAGAGAAATGGCTTTTGCCCTTGTTTTACCCTGGTCATAGCTGGAGAGACCATGGAGTACCATCCAGCGGGAACACCATCTGACCTTTGAAGCATCTCTCTCTTTGAAGCGTCTCTTTGAAGAATCTCTTGAAGGCAATGGGGCTTGTGCAGGAGATGTTTGCAGAAGGTTTTATTTATTTTGGTGCAATCTTACGCACACTGTTGAGGGAGTGACTTACTTCTGAGTAAGAATGCACAGGAATGCCCTGTAACTCAATTTTTATACCACTTTTCTGAAAGATCAAAGCAGTTTACAAAAAAAAAACACACATTTAAATCAATATCTATACACTAAAAACATTGAAACCAACAAACAATTACAGAATGAAAGGCCTTGCTGAAAAAAAAGTTTTTTAGCTTCGTCATATAAACTCCAAGAGTGGGTACTGTATGGGTCTCTCTGGGAAGGGAGTTCCACAATTGTGGGGCCACCACCAAAAGGCCCTACCTTTTGAGCCTGCCAAATCTGTCAATAGCATGCCAGGGAGCAGGTCCTGTGATGCAAATCTCAGGGACCAGGCAGACTGATATGTGAGAAGGTGGTCTTTTTGGTAATTTGGTGGCAGATCAGTAAGGGCTTTAAAGGCCAAGCAGGTTGAATTGGGCTTGGAAGGGAACTGGTGACTAGTGTAGCCAGTGCAAAATAGATGTCATATGCTCCCATTGATTTGCCTCAGTCAGTAATCTAGTGGCGGCATTCTGGACCAGCTGAAGCTCTTGAACCACTTTCAAAGGCAACGCCATGTTCAGCACATTAAACCAGTCAAATCACATTACACCACAGGTGATAGTAGCTAGGTCTGACCTTTCCAGGTAGGACTGCAACTGACAAACTAGCCAACGTTTTTAAAAAGCACTCCTGGTAACATCTGTCACTTGAGCCCCCTGGCGCTCCCTGGACCAAGTAGTACTCCCACTTACTCTTTCAAAGGGAGTGCAACCAGGTTGAATTTCTTCACCCAGAACATCAGCATTTCCTACCCAGCCCACTTCTGTCTTATCTGGATTCAACTTCATTCATCCAAAGACATGTACTTTAACTGTTGACACAGCTGTTTCTTCACCCTCTGTTCTCCAGTATACCAGGGTGCCGATTTGGCTCTATGGTTTTGGGTAATGTAATATGATCATCTGGGAGTGATGGTGTCAATAGTCTTTTGCCGGCCTTTCAGACCTGCCATCAGAAAACTCCCCAAAAGACATCAGGAAACCAAATCCAAATCCATAAGCCTCTTCAGTCTGTGGGAGAACTGCTATGACAAAGACTGAGAACAATGGATGTGGTGGAACAATGAAGCAGACCTTGTGGTTGGACCTGCAATGGAATCTATATACACACCCACACAACCAGGGTTCAGAAGCTTGGTGCTTAAGCATTCATGGCATTAATCCCATCCTGGAAACAATGTTCCTACTGAGGAATCCTTGACGGGTCAACGCCTTCTCCCTAGCTTGTGCTACTTCCTTGATTTCACAACACCACTTACGTCAGTCTCAAGGATACCTTTGCAAACAAACCTTAAAGTTGTTATGACGCACAGGTGCTTTGCTTCCCAGCTGATATGCTTGGTCAGCAGCTACAGAGCTGGCCATGGAGTCCTTGCACAAAGTCCATTCAGTTTAGGGTTGGTACAATACTATTATCAATTGGCTGGTCCATCACGACCACCTAACAACATCTGACCGTGATCTAGTAATGACAAATATCCTATGAAACCCTGATGCTTGAAGAACTGGTCTGCTGCCTACTGAGCACAACTGCCATGAAAAATGGATTTTTGTTGTTTTTAGTAGTTACCATTACTCTGCTTTATTTCAGTTTTAATTTCTGTTTAATTTTGTAACTGTAGGCTGCCCTTGGTGTTATAGAATAAAAGCCAATGAGAACAACTGTTCAGTGAACCATCCACATTTATAAAAACCTTACCTGACATTGTTAAAAGTCATAATTGCTTTAAAAGTTAAGTATTGTGAAAGTGCAATTAACTCATTTGTTTTTGTAATTAGCATAAGTATCAAACCTATTGATGGTTAAGGTACTTTAGCTGTTCTAAATATATGGGAATACTTTGCTGACACTTGTCAATTCAGAATTCTCATTACAGGTACCTGCCTCAGGAGTACTCCGCACACAGACACCTAGCTGGAACATCTACTTAGGGGATGCAAGGACAATGCACCTCACAGAGGTTAGCAGGGAGGAGGTTAGCATGGACACTTTCCGGCGCGGCCTAAAAACCTTCTTGTTCAAAAAAGCCTTCTGAGCCTTTGCCTTTTTAACATCTTGCTGGCACGGGTGGGGTGCTGCTGTTTTTATGATCTTGTTTTAAATGTAATTTTTAGTCAATTTTTAGATGTTTATTAGTTTAACTGTTTTTTATTGTTTAAAAAGTAATTATCTGTACTTTTTGTATTTTCTTTTTGTTGTAAGCCGCCTTGGGTCCCTTTGGGGAGAAAGGTGGGATAGAAATATTGTAAATAAATAATAAAAAATAAATAAAATGTGTTGGCCAAAGATCCCTGATCCCTACGTATCACACTTCCACCACAATCCCAGGCCGCATGGGAGCTGTGTAGGAGGATGACCGGGGGCCTCCAAGGAGGGATGCTGCAACCCCCCAGGATGAACAGGTAGGGACCCTAGCAGGCATGCCCCCCACACACCCCAAGCCCTGCTGAGCCTGTCACACATCCCTGTGGCTCCAGCCTCCCTCATAGACACCAAGCAGGCACTCCCTGCTGGCACACAGCTGCCCTCCATTCCTCAGCCGTGCTGCCTACCCCTCCCAGGCAGCAAACCCAGGCACACCCCTGCAGAGGAGCCCCATTGAATTCAGGGGTCTACCTCAAGGGGGACAGGCACAGGACTGCGCACCCAAGCCAGGGGAGACAGGTAAGGGTGCTGTGCTGCCACCTATGCCAGGCTGCCCGTGCTCTGTGTCTCACCCCCTCTCTGACCTTCTGCAGACTGCTGCTCCACAGAGGAAGAGCCTGCCTGGCCAGGACCCAGGGCAGCATCTGGATCTGCTGTTGATGCTGCTGCCTATGCCATGCTGCCCTGATGCAGTGCAATAAAATACGCCCAACTCAGTGCCAAAGCCCAGTACCGTTACACAAGCAGCACCCAATACAGAACAGCAGCAGTCACCTAGTGCAATACACATCTCAAAGGAGACATGCAGACCATCCCTGGTATAAAACACCAGTCCCCAGGCGCCCGGCCAGACCCTGCGGGGGAGGGGTGGTCTTACCGTGCCTCTGTAGCTGGTGAGCATCAGGCAAGCGGCGTTCGGCTAGCACAGGACAGCCCCCGGTCACCGGCCCACTGCACAAGGCGCAACCAGGCTGCCGGGAGGCATGACGGAGCCACTGGGAAGCGCAATGACATCGTACACGCGTGGGGTCTATTCATTCCGACGCAAAATGGTTGCACAGACAGGTCAGAGGAGGCACTGGAGCCCAGAGGAGGTCGGAGCCCTGGTGTCTGTAGTGAGGTGGCAGGGCAGCGACGGAAGAAAGGGGCCTTTTCCGGGGCTGCGGGAAGAAAAGCAGTCACGAGCAGACACCAGGGGGTTACCGGTATTTTTTCACCGGAAGTGTCACTGGAGGGCCATGGCTTGTGATGTCACGAGCTAGGGCTGTGGCTTGTGACATCACGGGGTGTCACATGGGTGCCGCCTCCCCTCAGAGGTTAGCTACGCCACTGCGGCTATGGCCGATGCCGATTCTCGGCTGGCAACGGCAGCAGCAGCACTGCCCCCACCACCACTGCCACAGAGGCATCGGCGACCACCGCCGCTTTTCTCGTCTGCAAGCAAGGGGTCAGGTGCGGAGGCAGCAGCAGGCACCTCACCATCCCCATCAGGGGCCGAGACCATCTCAAGCCAGGAGGAGGATGCAGCCACATCAGCGGCAGAGGCTGCCATGTAGGAGGTGTTGCCAGGCCCAGCAAGGGTAGAGCCGCCCATCCTGGTGGAAGAGGAGGAAGAGCGGCTGGGACCCTCGTCTGGGGCCGAGTCCCCTGCCGACACCGGGGAGGAGGTTATGGAGGCAGAGCCACGGGGAGAACTGGCCCAGCCTGCCCAGGCAGAGGAGGAGGAGGAGCCCATGGCTGTGGCCATGTCAGTACAGCGCCGCCGGCAGTGGAGGCGGCAGGAGGAGCTGCAGTGATTCCGGACCCAGTGCCACCGTGAGTGCCGTCCACCCTCAGCCATGCAGGGATCAGGGTCCCGTGCAGTGGATGCCCCTGCCGCCCTTGTGCACGACCATACCCAGGGGGCACATTGTGTGTGTGTGTGGGGGGGTCGGAACAGACAGGGGAGGTACACACTGGCCCAGAGGCCTTGGCCCATGGTTCTTCACAGGGGAGTGGCTGGGCCCTGGGGACCAAAGCCAGCATGGGTCACAGGCCAAGCTGGGTATGGGAAGCCCCCAGGGTTGGGAAATCCCAAGAGGGGAGGAAGGAGTGCAGGGCAACACTTGCCATGCACACCCCTGGGCATCTGTCAGACCAAGGCCTGATACCTTGGGCTGCTCCTTGTGAACTTGTGCACCAGGGCACAGTCCCTGCAGCCATGACCCCTGGCCTGGCATCCCCCTGGGGCACACGCCTGGGGTCTGCATATTGGAATGGGAGAGCCTCGGTCACACCCATGTGCAGCTGGACATGTGCCTGTGGTTGCGGGGGCACCGCCTCCACCACCCCTGGGACGCCTGTGCGGGGTGGTAGCCCAGCCCCATGCCTGTCCCCCTCAGGGTGCTGGGACTGCCCTGGGTCTCATCTGCCTGCTAGTGGGGGATGGTCAGCCGGCAGGGGGCTGGGCCCCCTCTGCAAGGCAGTGGATGCGTGTCCCAGAAAATCCCTGGCCTGGTCCCTTTAAGAGGCCTAGCCCCGCTCTGGGCGGATTAGTTCCCCTTTTTCCAGGCACAGGTTTAGCAGTCCAAGTCCAAATATCAAAGTCCAAAAGCCAGTCCAAGGTCAGAAAGCCGGTCAGGGTTCTCAAGCCTGTCTGGATTCAAAGCCAAAGCAGGTTCCTCAAGCCAGTCCAGAAGTCAGTTAAGGTAAGTCCAGAAGCCAGTCCAGGATTCAGTCATGGTAAATCCACAAGCCGGTCCGTGAGTGAGTGAGCCAGCCTTTCTCCTCCAAAGCCTTCTCCCTACTGCAACCCACAACCTTCCTTCCTCCAGGTGCTGCTTTTTATACCTGATGACCTCTAGTGGCTGCAGCTGAGTAGGCTGCCCTGCCTACTGCTGAAGCCTGGGTTTTAACCCCTTCTACTCCAGGCCTATGAGGAACCACTGCTAACACCACACCCTATCTCCTCGGGGGAAGTCTTCCGCATTTTCCATTCTCTGGAGGGAGGAAGGAGGGCATTCGAGACCTGTGGGTATGCCCCTCCCACTCCGAGAGACAGGATCGGATTGGTGTTGAAGACTCCTCCTGGTGGGGGGCATTCCCTCTGCTTCCCCAGTCCGATCCTGTCTCTCCTGAGGAAAGGTCGGTTAGTGTGTGTGTTGCTGCTTTAGAGCGTCAATCGCCTCAGCATCAAGACTCCTTCGTTCTTCGTTGTTTTTTCACCTCTTCTCACCGTCTCTGTGTGTCCTTCCCACCCAGCTTCTATCTTCCTCTCTCCTCCCGTCCCTACCTTCGCCTTCCGGCAGTTGGAGGGCTTTTTTGCTCTGGAGCGAGCGCTGGCCAGAGAGGCTTTTAGTCGGCAGAGCCGGCACGGCTGAAGCGAGGCGCCTTTTCTCCTCACGCGCCCGATACCGCCCTCCTTTTTTCGCGCGCTTTTCGCCAGAGGCCCCGCTGTCAGCGGCCTCGAGCGGCGCGTCTACGAGCCGAACGAGGGCCTCCCTAGAGGCTGCCGTCGGCTCGCCACGCCAGCAGAGCCCAGGAAGGACAAACGAACGACTTCTGAGGCTTTTCTAGCCGCTTCTGCCCAGCGGGACGCCTGCTCTAGCGAGGCGCAGCCGCGGGGCTCCCATCGAGGGCTCTCTCCTGACAGGCAAGTTCATGGCGGGGCGCGCTAAAGCCCAGGCTTCCACCTCGGGGGGGGGGGGAACCCTCCCAGCCCACAGCCATTGACCCAGCGCTGGAAGCTAGAATCCTGGACCTCATTAAGACCACTGTGGCCGGGACTCTCAAGGCTCCACCTCCCACAGAGGGGTCCTCTTCCTCCTTTCAGGCTCCTCAGCCCAAAGTGAGGGAAAAGAGGCGCAGGTCTTCCAGCCCTGCTAGGGAGGGGTCCAGAAGGTCTTCCTCCGACGAATACGTGCAGACCCCCCGTAAGCGATCTAAGAAAAAGGCTCATAAGTCCAGCAAACGTTCAAAGAGCCACAAGCATAGAAAGCGCTCCCACAGGGAAAGAAGGGAGCCATCCCTCAGTCACTCCTCCTGCTCTGAGGTGTCACTTTCTTCAGGCTCTAGCAGGGAGGAGGGTGAGCTCTCCGGGGAAGAAGGACCTAAGGACCACCATTTGAATAGGCTTTTTCCAGCTGAATTATTCCCTAGAATGCTGGAAAAGGTTGCAGGTACTTTAGGCCTGGCGGCAGAACCAGATCAAACGCCAGCTGGTGGAGCTGATAGGCCTTCTTCCTCTAAGTTGTTCCCTCAAGGGCCTTCCAAACCATCCACGGTTCCTTTCCCGCCTGCTTTTCAGAGGGTTGTCGACACGGAGTGGGAAAATCCCATCCATCCCAAGTATTCGGCCAGACTTGTTAATAAGCTCTACTCCTTGCCCGAGAAGGTCATGACTTTACTGAAAGTGCCCACGGTCGACCCTCCGGTGGCAGCCCTCTCCTCGGCCGCTGTGTTACCCACGGAAGGGGAGGGGGGTCCGAAGGACCCGGTTGATAAAAGGGTGGAGGCGTCTCTCAAACGGGCTTTCGAAGCCACCACCCATGCCTTGAGAGCCGCGTCCGCAAACTCCCTCATGGCCCGAGCATCCATCTCGTGGGCAGAGGAGCTTGCGGCTTCGGAAAAGGGCTTATCCAAGAGAGCAAAATCCACTCTTAAAAAGATCGCCCTGGCCATACTCCGCAGATGCTTCCCTGGATTCCGTCCAATTTTGCGCCAGATCCCTAGCTTCAAATGTGGCCGCCAGGCGGAATTTGTGGCTTAGGAGCTGGGAGGGGGATGCAGCTTCCCAGACCAGGTTGGTGGGTGTGCCCTTCCACGGCACAAAGCTTTTCGGTCAGGCGCTAGAGCCCCTTCTAGTGGAAAATAAAGATAAAAGAAAGGTCCTTCCTTCAGGTAAAAAGGAGTTCACCAAGTCCAAGCCCGTCCAACACAGTTCCTTTCGTAGCAACTCCAGACAAGGGGACACCAGAGCCAAAAGTAGATGGAACAAATCTCGGGTTTTCCCCAGGGCCCGCCCTCAAGGGGGAGCCCCTTCCGGCAATGCTAAGTCCCACAAGGAGCATCGTAGAGCCTGACGCCAGGTCGCACGATTGTTCCGCAAGTATTGGAGGACGGCTGGCAGAATTCGCTTCCCTCTGGGGACAAGTCACCACAGACGCTTGGGTTCTCCAGACTGTTACGAGGGGCTACTCTCTAGAATTCGCCAGACGCCCTCGAGACAGGCATTGGAAAGTTCCAGTGTCCAGAGACAAGACAAGGCATGCACTGAAGATGCAGGCGATCCAGCATCTGTTGGACATAGGGGCGGTGGAGGTAGTTCCTCGTTCCCAGAGGGGAGCGGGGGTCTATTCTGTGCTCTTCCTGGTGCCAAAAAAGAACGGCGACTGGAGAGCGATTCTCGACTTAAAGTGGTTGAATTGTTTTCTGCTGAAGAAAAAGTTCAAGATGGAGACGTGGAGGACCATCATGGCAGCCCTGGATCAGGGCGATTATTTGACGTCGATAGATCTATCCGAAGCCTACCTCCACATCCCCATCCTCCCTCGCCATTGCCGCTTTCTCAGATTCTGCTACGGGGACCTGCATCTCCAATACCGTGCTTTGCCTTTCGGCCTAAGCTCCGCCCCCCGCGTGTTCTCCAAACTTCTAATAGCACCGGCGGAGTACCTGCGACAGAGGGGAGTGGCCCTATTTCCCTATCTGGACGACATCTTAATCAAGTCAGCGTCCAGTGTCCAGGCGGAGCGAGAGGTCCGACAGATGATCGAGTGCCTTCAAGGCCTCGGTTTTGTTGTGAACATGCAGAAGAGCGCCCTAGTGCCCACCCAAGTACTGGAACACCTGGGGATTCTTCCGGATTGCGTTGACCCCAGAGAGGCAGCAGAAGTTGGTCTCGGCCATACAACAGGTGCTGGCTTCGTCTTGGGTGGACCTGATGTTCCTGGCCTCCATCCAGGGGCTGATGGTATCTTGCCAAGACCTGGTGGATTGGGCCAGGGTCCGGATGCGCCCATTGCAGCGCATTCTGAGGCCGTTCCAAAGACAAGTAGAGCACCAAGTCCATCTACGGATCCAGGTAACGCAGGATGTCAAGGATGCTCTGCGTTGGTGGGTCCACGAGGGTCGCCTGTCCCGGGGAGTGAGCCTCCGGTCCCCGGCCCGCCTGGTGGTAACCACGGACGCCAGCCACTTGGGATGGGGGGCCTTCGTCCAGGGGGCATTGGCACAAGGCACGTGGTCAGCACGGGAGGCCACGCGCAGTATCAACTTCTTGGAGCTCAGAGCTGTCCGCTTGGCACTCCTCCAGTTCCTCCACAGGGTTCAGGGAAGGCACGTGTTGATAAGGACCGACAACACTACAGCAAAGGCCTACGTGAACCGGCAATGCGGGTATTCCGACAGGGTCATAGGAACGCTGATGGCGTCTCGCAAGGACTCCACGAAGCGCTCCTATGGCTCCACGTGGAAGAAATTTCGTTCTTGGTGTAAGTCACGTAAGGTGCAGGCCACCAAACCGAAGGTGCGACACATCCTGGACTTTCTACAGGACGGTCTAGAGATGGGCCTCAGCACCAACACGTTAAAGAGGCAGGTGGCGGCACTAAATAGTACCCTTGGTGCAGGTCTGGGTCAAAGAGTGTCCACACATCCACACGTTAAGAGGTTTTTACGGGGGGTCCAGCTTATTAATCCACCCACGATTCATAGGACCCCGTCGTGGGACCTGAATAAGGTTCTGGGAGCCATCGTGGGACGACCCTTCGAGCCCCTGGCCACAGTTCCCCTCCGTGAACTCACGCTGAAAACGGTATTCCTGGTAGCAGTTACTTCGGCACGGAGAGTATCAGAGCTGGGAGCCCTGTCCATTCATTCGGGGCTGTGTGTCTTCCACAAAGATCGGGTAGTGCTCAGACCAGATCCCGCTTTCATGCCAAAAGTAAACTCCATTTTCCACAGGGCCCAAGAGTTAATTTTGCCATCATTCTGCCCACACCCTGTCCATCCCAGGGAAAAGCTGTGGCATACCCTGGATGTTCGGAGGGCCCTCCGTTTCTATATGGAAAGGACTGGGGGATTTAGGCTAACAGAATCCCTGTTCGTGAATTACAGGGGACCGAACCGGGGAAGGAGGGCCTCCGCCTCCACCCTGGCCAGATGGTTGAAGGCTGCTATAGTCCTGGCTTATCAGTCTGTGGGATCACCCCCTCCGGAGGGAATTACAGCCCACTCTGTCCGGGGGGCGGCTACTTCGGCCGCCTTCGAGGGGGCAAGCTCAGTGGCCGAGATCTGTCGGGCAGCCACCTAGTCCTCGCTTCATTCATTTGTGAGGCACTTGGCGGGTGGACTTGGCAGGATCAGCAGATGCCTCCTTTGGCAGGAGGGTGCTTCAGAGGGTGGTGGCGCAGTAAGGCCGCCGCTCCTGACCCGCCCTCTTCTTTTCGGTACTGCTCTGTCACGTCCCACAGGTCTCGAATGCCCTCCTTCCTCCCTCCAGAGAATTTAGGAATTCCTTACCTGGGAATCTCCTCTTCTGGGAGGAGGAAGGAGGGCATTCGCCCCGCCTCTAGTCTGGCGCGGCGGCTACTGTGCTGGTTTTCTCAGGTTCAGGGGTTTTTTCTGATTCTCCTGGGGCCCCTGCCCGTTCTCTGTTTTCCACTGTTTTCTCTGCGTGGAGCAACTCGCCTTGGCGGAAGTTTTTCCTTCACTATTGTTCATGTTCTACTGTTTTCCTCTAACTCTATGACGGCACGCACGTTTGCGGCGCCGTTGGCGTGTTTTTCTTTGGTTGGAGGGGTGTTGTTTCCTGTAGCTCTTCAAGTTTCGGACTGGGGAGGCAGAGGGAATGCCCCCCACCAGGAGGATTCTTCAACACCAATCCGATCCTGTCTCTCGGAGTGGGAGGGGCATACCCACAGGTCTCGAATGCCCTCCTTCCTCCTCCCAGAAGAGGAGATTCCCAGGTAAGGAATTCCTAAAATACAATGCGTCCCCAAGGCTCCCTGTCCCTTGGCATGACCCGGCCCCAGGGGCCAGGGGCCCTTTGCCAATCACCATCCACCGCCTCCTGTTGCTGGCCCTGTAGGGGGGAGGACTGCTGCTGGTTGCCCTCCATGGTGCCGGTCTGGCTGCCAGGACCGTCTGCCACCCATTCACAGGGGTGGGACGGACGTTACGTCCAGCACATGTCTGGCCCGCACCGGAAGTGTGGTCAGGGCATGCCCATCCTGCATCCGAATGTAAGGGCCACTGGTTCTTTGTGTGGCTGGCCTTGGGAGGGAGGGCTGTCTCCCCCTCTGTGACCCTCACCCTCTGCTGCTGTCCTCCGCTCTCACCCCAGTTCTCTCCTGTGTCCTTGGCCCAACCTTGCACCTCCCCGACATCAACCTCCCTCTTCCCCTCTGTCCTTCCTCCCTCCCACTCACCCCTTCCTCCACAGGCCCCCTCGACCACTGTGGCCATGGCTGCCGCTGAGACACCCCCTGCTCCTGGCGAGGAGGACAGGGAACGGCAAGCCCCAAACTGGGGGGCGGGGAGAGCTTACCATGCTCTACGGTTTGAAAGCCCAGACACCCGAGCTGGTACACAGTATACCAAGCGGCACAGGGCATTTTTCAGAACCATTTCGGGTGCCCTCCATGCCCATGGCTACCCTGATCGTGGTAGCAAGGCATGCCAGTAGCACCTGACAGACTCCTTGGGGCAGCTGCACAAGCAGGCAAGTGCAGCCCTGCTGGAGGGGCAGCCTGTTGAGTCTGCTAATCTCCCTGGCCAGGCAACGGGGGGAGGAGCACCCGGGGACCCTCCTCCACAATGATGTGGTGCAGGGGCGTGGCCTCGACACAACTGAAGGTCTGTTTCGTTGTGGGAGGTGGTCATGCACTTTCTCCCTCCCAGGAATGCCCCTGGGGCTGCCCGACAAGGGGGGCCCAGCAGCTCCTAGGCCAGCAGGACAGCCCGCCTCGCCCCGGCTGGGGAGGGTGGCAATGGGCCATCTGGTCTCACCCTTGCTCCTTTGCCATCCACAGGTCCTGCATTGCCCTCACCAGCCACCCAGGCCACACACCCACCGCCACAGGATGAGCCCCCCCCCACGCTCTCCATCCGTCTTACCCCTCTTGCCGGAGGAGGAGCCACCCAGCGATCTGGAGGATGATCCACCCCTCCTGCCTCACAAGGGGCTGGCCCATGTCACTGCTGATGCAGCGGCAGGGGATGTGGAGGCTGCCCAGCCACTTGGGGGTCCCTGCACCACGGCCCCATTCCCGTGGCCCGCAGGCCACCCAGCAGCTCCCCAGCTCTGTTATGGGGCTCTGGCAGCAGGCCGATGTGGCAGGCAGCCATGGAAACAGGAGAGGCGAGCCAAACGAGTCTCCTGTCTGCTGTCTGTCTGCGGGTGGCTGAGGGGGTTGGGATTCTGACCAAGGAGATGCGAGGTGTGCCTGTACAACAGCGGACCCAGATTGCGGCACTGGAGGAGAACAACCACCTCCTTCATGCTGCCCTGGATGTGGGGGCGCCCCCTGCTGCAGGTCCAGCTGTGCCTCCTGCTGCAGGGGCCAGCTGCTGGCCAGGGATGTGGAGCCAGAGCACGGCGTGGCGGCGGCCAGCTGTAGCCACGGGCACGTGGGCAAGGGTGGTCCTGTGAGCCCCCCATGTGTTCCTTGCCTCTCTCTCCTCCCTCCCCTGCTCCCTCCCCCATGAATCCCATGTGCAGCCTCACTGTGGCATGGGTGTGGCAACGTCTGCTGCAAAGGAGATGGGGGTGTAACTAGAATCAGACACAGGAATGGGCCTGGGCCTGGTTGTGTGTATTGTGCTGAGGGCTGCTCTTTTCTACAGCAGGTGGCTGGTGCACAAGGTGCCCTGTGGGTATTTTCATCGGTGCAGCTGCGTTGCCATGTATGCCAGGCATCAGGCTCTGCCTGGTTGCCATGGACACTCTGCGGCCATGTTCTTCGCTCAATGTCGCGCAGGAGCGGATCGATGTTGACGCATGCACGGTATAGACACTGTGCCGGCGATGGCGCCTCAGGTACGTGCTGCTTGTTTCCTTTGGTTTCCGGTGCATTTACTTGCATCTGCGGCTGTTTCCCCTTAGGATATGGTGGAGTTGCCTGCATAGAATATGCACCAGTGCTCCTAACGTTCCACAGGATTGCGCTGTTAGTTTCTCTTTTTTCCTGCAGATTGTTCTACTCTGACACCCACTGTTCACCTCCTTTGGTGAATACTTGCCTGCTTAACACGTTGCAAACGACACCTGCTGTGTTTTGCCAGACTTGCTAGGTTGTTGGAGTTATCTTCTTTGCTTCACATCTTTTTGAAACGTGGACCAAACGATGAGGCCTAAGACTGGGAGGTTTAGAAACTGGAAAGTGAGTTTCTCTTCAGCTTTATCGTGCCCTAGATCTCTTGTCTTCTCAGGCATGTGGGATTTGGGTTACATGCTGGATCTGTCTGGCAATGAGTAATTTGTTCCGTTTTATGATTTTTTTCAATGTGTTTTCAAAAAAATCTCTCCATTTCTAAGGTGCACTCCACTTTCATATGTCCCCCAGCTGGCCTCCAACTTGTCAGGCTGCAAACTGGTATAGGGCAGTTGGTGCATAGCCTGATTGTTGCTTTCTTGCAGCAGCTTTTGCCAGACATTTGAAAACAAAGAGCAGAAATCTCCATTGTGCATAGTTAAGCTGAGAACTTTCTGTACAATTGTAAAATTGGCAGAGCGGCCGCCTCATATGCCTGGAGATCTGAGAACGGCAGATTGGGATGCCCAGAAGTATCCGTGTGCTGTCGGAGAGCTGTAAACACGCTGCTGACAAGCTGCAGAGTCTCTGAGAGAGAGAGAGAGAAAGCTGCAGCTGGCAGTTGAAGCGTGGGAGGCGAATGCCAGAGAGGCCGGACTGTGAAGGAAACCACCTGGAATGAAGGGTTCTATGGAAAACTAGAACATTTGTATTATTGTTTAAAACCCTTGGAGTTTAGCAAGCCTACCTATGTAAACCGCCTTTGAATTAAAGTCAGAGGAGAAATCCGATGACCAAGAAAAGGTGGTACAGTATATGAATACTTCTGGTGGTGGTGGTGGTGGTGGTGATTTTGGTCTGGCTCTCTGCCAACCTCTCTCATAGCCACCCAACCCCTAATGAACTGACCCAGTTCTCACGGTACACGGTACAATCATCAACACATTGTAATGAGTCGTTTTGGGTTTTTTTTTAAATTAAATGTTAGGTGAATACAGATATTAGGATGTTTGAGTCTGTATGAACCCAAATAAGGTAGCTGAAGCAGGCTGGGTGTTGTGAGGGGCTTGAGGACAACTTGAGAATGTCGAGCGACAAGGCTCCTGGAATGCAAGGTGGGCACATTCTAAGCATCAAGTGCTCCGTGGCCTTCCACGTTTTACATTTGTGGTGCCGTGGCATCACGGCCGCCATGGCTGCCCTGAGCAAAGGAGGATAAGGCAATGAAAGGCAACCAATCAAGTTGGAGGGTCACGTCGGACGGTCATCGAACTGTTTAAGGGAGGAGGAAGAGATAACATTTTGGAATGGCAGATTGATGGTCAAGAGGTGGGGAGGATGCCGGCAGCCAAAGAGCAAGAAGCCAGAAAAACGGGTTGAACAAGAGAGGGAGCGAGCCCTCTCGGACGATGACGGCCCTTTTTGACTTCTCTTTTTTCTTTTCCTGTTCTTTCCTCTCCACCGTCACCTTTGTTTTCAGCTTCTTTTTTTCTTCATCTGCGTCTTTATCGTCATCCAAGCAACAGACCACTGAGCCACAGTGCAAGGCGGCAGCGTGTGCGCACAAGCTCCAGCCTTAAGAGCCTGAACTGCACTGGGCTGGGCATCCTAAGGGCTCCCATCCAGGAGTACGACAGATAGGGTTTAATCGACAGTACCGTCATTTGGAAAACTGACGCAATAACTTCTTCTATGCTTTTGTAACTGAATAAAATTTCCTCCTAAGGTCAGTCTGGTCATCATCATTCCAGGAACCTCAGTCTGGATGGTAGCTAAGTCCCTCTCAATAAGGATCCTCTTTGGGCTAGGGTAGGGACCAGAGTTTGATTACCTCTGGACCAGGTGGGCCAATGTTGTGTAAGACTAGTGGCTATGGGCACTAGACAGTCCCTATTCCAAAAGTATTCTACTCCATCAAAGTACTCCAGTGTCCCTCCCTTGCTGCCCCTTATGATTGGAACTTCCTCCCAGAATACCTGAGTTATGCGCCCCCCCCCCCCCGCTTCCTTCAAATCCCTTCTTGAAACTTATCGTTTCCATGCTTTGACAAAAGCCCCTACTAGTCCCCACTTCCTACTGATGTAACTAAGCCTAAGTACATGTCTGCAATAATTGCACACTATTCCCCCATTTACCCTGCCTCAGTTTCCCTCCCCATTTTGTCTCCTTTGTGTTGATATCTAGATTGTGAGCCCCTCAGGGCAGGGACCTGTCTTCTCATTCTCTGTAAACTATATGCCTGTGGATGGTGCTATATATAAATAATAACACTTTGAATCTCAGTGGTGCTTTAAGCTCACTGAACAGCGCTAGGCAAGCCATCATTTCTGGTTCAATCTGTTGTGTTCTTCTCAAGACTGATATTTGAAGGATTACTAAAATAAGTACTGTATGTACAAGGCTGCAAAAGGGCAATGCCAAATCTTGTGCTCTGGCTCCCTCTAGTGGCCACTCCAAATTCACCGCCACAGGAAGCCACAAAACTGGAATTGGATGCAAGGTAGGTCCAGGGTGGAAATTGCATCCCATTCCCACCCAGGGGTTGATAGCTCAGAGCCATTGAAAAAGGGTGGCTGACCTATTGCTTACCTTCTCTTTGGTACGCTTTCTTCTCAAGTACCTGGATGTGACCGCATGTGAAGGTGGGACCCGTGTGCTAAAGTTAGGTTGGACCCAGTTTCACACTGCGCTGGCTTGCTCTACGGTAGCTCCTATTTAGATTTCATTTAGATCAGGGGTGGCCAACCTTTCAACATGAATGCTTTAATTGCTAACTGAGCAAGAAGCACTTTTTCAATTGGTGCTCCTCAGTAGCATCACTAGGACGCGCATCACCCTGGGGCAGGGGGCGTGCGTCACCCTAGTGACGCTACCATATCGCGGCGCGGGGGGGCGACCCAGCTCCCCCCCCCGCGTTGCCCTCCGGACGCTCCGAGGCCGGCCCGGTGGAAGGGGTGGTCCTAATGGTGGAAGGTTGGCCACCCCTGAGCTAAACAGTCGCCTTCCTGCCCACCCCCCACCCACCCCCATTAGATGGGTGTACCAAGCCTCTAGTTTTTTACTCCTGTCTGGAAAAACAAAAAACGAGGGATTGTCAAACCTGAGCTGCACTTGACTTGGTTGTTCACAAGTTGTATAGGCCTGTTTTATTTTCAAGCCAATACAAACAATTTGCTCTTGCTTTGCTGATCTGTTTCCCACCTAGAATGCTGTTTGCCAAAGACACTTGTTAGCCTTTAAAAAGCTGATATGCAAGCCGTCACCTGCCTTTAAAGTGCAGTGTGGGCATGTATTTAACTTCCTAAGTTGAACCGTTAGATTTAGATAAACTTAGCAAATGTATCCACACACCTTCTTGGATAATAGTAAGGCATGAGAAGGATCCTATGGTTTGGTTGGATGCCTTTGGTTTTGTTAATGCTGCCTTTTGCCCCACATCTGTGCAGCAGTCCAACTGTATCATGCTCAGCACGCAGCGACTAATGCAATGGCATTTCCAACATGTTTGCTTATCATCCCTGCCAGGCTTAGACTAGGTGGGCTGAATGAACCGACAAGCACACGGAAGAGATACTAGCGTGTCTGTCTTCTTCCCCAAGACCTTGCATCAAAAAATGAGACCTGGGAGCCAAGGAGCAGAACAGGAGTTTAAATGGACAATGACTACAGCTCAAGAAGGGGAAGTACTTCAGCGCTTTGTTGCATGTGCATGGAGAAGGTAGCATGTTTTGTGGCACTGGCTGCCAAAGATCATAGGCGATTTCTAGAGACCGACAGTATCTGCTGCTCAGAATACAGTATAAGGTAAATTACTTCTGGATTTGTACAGTCCTGTATTTTCTTGCTCAACGGATTGTCTTCTCAATTTGGGGGGGGGGAGGTAGTGGGGAAGGGGGAATTGGTATAAAATTAGGTTGTCTACCCACCAGGAGAACCAGAAACGGCCGCCAGCCCCTTAAGGGTTTTGGACAAAAAACGGAAGTGGGTCACATTATTATTATTATTATTATTATTATTATTATTATTATTATTATTATTGAATTTCTGTCCCACCCTTCTCCCCACATAGGGGAGCCCAGAGCAGCATACAAAAATTAAAATACATATAAATCCATAAAAAAATTACTATATACATTATAACTCCTAAAAAATCATTGATACAATCTAAAAACAATAAAACACAAAATCAGCAAGCAATAGCATCAGAGGGACGATCTGCAGTGGGGGGAGGCCCGCAGAGTGGGTTACAGGCCTCCCTGCACCTTCCGGAAGGCTTGAACGACCCTCAGTAAGTAAAAAAAAAGACCTCTCCCCCCCGACGGTGGCGCAATCCTGGGAGCGCTGCCACGATCCCGGGAGCGCCCACCACCACCCTGCCCCCGCAAGGATTTACGACTTCCCCAACTTGTGGGGAGAACTTTGAGAAACACTGTTTTATATATAATATTGTCCTGCTACAGCTTTGTGGCTTAGAGAACCATACTCTCATTCTGTTTCAGAAGAGCAGAAAGGTGGAGCAGAACTTTGGACAATCCTGCCTAGCTTGTGGGGAGGAAAATGCCCCCCTCATATATTTTTATGTCGTCCGCCAGACCCCCCCCGAACCTATTGCTTTTTACCCCATCCAAATCGGTCCAAGAATTACGAAGATACAGCCCTTTTTGTCAAACCACACTTTAAATTCGGCTTTTCTCCGCTTTTCCCTGCATTTGACAGCGGACACGCGTCTCTCAGGGCAAAAGTTCACTGACACGCGTCCGCCACGAGCCTCCGAGACCCCCAGAGAAGCAGCAGCAGCAACAGTTCACTCTGTGTCTGTCTAATCCTATTAAAACCCTCTTAAACTCACTGGACCGTAAAATCCTATTTCACGCTTCACCGAGTTCTGGGCGTTCAGCCAACTCGTTGCGGAGCCAGGGAAGCCCTTTTACCTTATTTAACCCCTGCACCTGACAGCTCTTTCTCTCTTAAAGATACAGTATTTTATTTCAGCGAAAAGTGGGATTTTCAGGACATTTTGTGGCTGTTTAGGGGGTCCCTTGGAGGGTTATGTGTCCGGAACCTTACTAAGGTCAACGGGGCTTCTTCTAGGAGGGGGACCCACGCAGAATGGTCCCGATTCTGACACCTGGCAAGGGTCTGCCCAGGCTTGGTGAGCAAGCTCCTGGGAGCAGTACAATGGATTTGCAGCCGTTAAAACCCTCCGTTCGAGTCGGAGGATCCTCGTTGGGCAAGCGGGAAGGCTTTGGTACCCCCTTCAGCGTGATGACAAGAGGTTGAACGTAGGAGCCCCGGGGGGGCTCCTCCTGCCATAGATCCGTACTGCAGGGAGTGGAAGAAGCCATCTTACAAGCACATAACCCCAGCAAACCATCATTGCTCCCATTCTGTGTCGCTCCCAACTGGCCTCCACTACCTGGGAGGCTAGTTGGGGGGGGGGGGGAACCATGGGAACTCCTGAACAGCTAGGAAGGCTTGAACTGTCCCATTTCCTGATCTGAACAACTGGCTTCTCTCTCTCTGTTAGTTCTCACGTCTCTCTTCCTGCTGTCTATCAATCACATGCATGCTTCACATTATCATTTCTTTAAGCCCAGCCTGTCTCTCTGTACCCGCTCTGATTCCATCTCCCCACCCATTGTCCCCCAGCTGCCTGGTCTATCATGCAAATTCCCTGGAACTCTTCACACTGCTCCTTCCCAGGCTGGCTACAATTAATTCAAATGCTAATCTAATCACCTGTCCTGCTCTTCCTGACTGACAGCACAGACCTTCCCAATTGTATACCTGGAGCCAGGGGAGACGGAGACCTATTGTATTGGCACTTTTGCCTATCAATTTGGAAATTTAGTCTTTTGTGTCACCAAGCTACACAAAAGACTCCATTCATCCGATTCCGGAACACCTCACTCACCTGGGGAGGGGGAACTTAATCCTATTACCCTTGCCACTTGGCACCCATCCTCCCTCTCATTGGCTGTCCGGTCCCATCCCATTGGCCCCAGTTTGCACAAAGCACAACACTTCTCATTGGTTCTTTTAATAAAGTTTGTCTTTTATTGGCTAAATATTTCACATCTGCTGCTGCTGTTTTCATTGGTGCAAAGTTTCAATCCTCCATCTGATTGGCTGTATCGAAGTGCAACTTTTGGATCCTTCCTCCTGTTGGTCCCTCTTTATTATGTATTTCCCCAAGACAATGAATTCCATGATTCTGTATGTAAATAATGAAATGTATAAAAGCTTCTGTATTAATCATATATGTTACACTTTCTGTCTTATGATCGTGTCCTCGCTAGCTGAGTAAAAGATCTTTCTTTACAACGTTGGTTTTTTTGAGCTCTTTTGGCGCCTCTGCACCTAGCAGACTCTTTCCTTCCCTTTTATTTTCGTTTTTCCTTTTTGGGTACCCGCTCCTGCCTCTGGGTCAGGTGCCTGCTCACCGAATCTCCCGAGCTGAAATCACTAGCACCCTTGGGTGCTCACAACAGTTTTGGCACCCCAGATGGGACGATTCGGTCTGTCTGTGGGAGAAGAGGGAGACTGGAGGTAGACAGATCTCCTAACCATCTTACCTTCTCCGCAGCAGCTCAAAGGAGCACGGCACCTCGGAACAGCTGAAGTGTGTAGGGAGCTTCTGGGCAACTGTGAGGGACCAAGACTAGCTAGTCGCCAGGACGTGCGGGTTCGAGTCCCCACTGGTGAAGGCTGTGGGCAGAAATCACCCGAGGGTAGGTTACGACGGTGGCGAAACCCCACAGTGGTGAGCGGGGGAGACGTCCCTGCACTTGCTGCACAGCCAACGGGAATGGGTGCCTCACAGTCGGCCCGAGAATTGCCCTCACCGCTTCAGAGACTCCAGAGATTGGAGCACTTATGGAACGCCTTTCTTTCTTTCTTGTTTGTAAGTATGCCTGGCCCCAGAACAGCTGGAGGCCAAGAGGAGGGTTTGACCAAGAAACCTGCTGCCTAACTAATGCAGGAGCCACTGCACCTGAGTAGGGAAAACTTCCTGAAGGATTGGGCAAGGGGGAGGAATGTTTGTGTTGTTTGCTAACCTGTTTAAAACTGTGTTCTCTATGGATCTCAGCCGCCCTGCACACTCTGTGTGCAAAGGGGATCCATCTACTCTCTCTCTCTCTCTCTCTCTCTCTCTCTCTCCCTCTGTGCCTAGGAAGGCAGGAGAAAAATCCTGGGACCAGAGGAGGGAAGATTTTCATTCTTATAGGAAAATTGAAAGGGACTCTCAGTCATGAAAACTCTGCTCATTGCAGAGCTTGGCTGGTTTTCAATTCGGCAGAGGTGTGGCATATTGGGTATATTGGTGAGGAGACTAAGGAAACTCTCCTAAAAGGAATGTGCCAAAATGGAGAAATTACAAGCCCAGGTTAAAATCCTGGCACAGGGAGCAGATAACCTGTTAGAGTCCCAGCCAAATTGGTAAAAACTGCTAAATTAGGTTAAATCAGGCTAACTAAGATTTCTCTCTCTCTCTCTCTCTCTCTCTCTCTCTCTCTCTCTCCCTCAAGCTCTCCCCACAAGTCCGAAACGAAAAAGGGAAGGTTTTCCTGCTTAGAATGTAGAAAGAGAATAGCCAACAACCCTCAGAAACAAGAGCTCCAATGTTTAAAATGTCTGTTTGTTGTTTGTTTGTCTTTTTGGTTCACGTCTCTGTCTGTTTATGTGTTAAGGTTTGTGTTGTATGTCTATACCAATACATAGGTTTTGAGGAGGAAAAAGGTGTTTTTGCTTAACATCTGTTTATATTTGGCCTTGGGAATAAAGTCAAGCCTGATCATCTTGGCCTTATTCCCTACAATTGCAGAAAACTGGTTGGAAATTGGTTTCTGAAATGTCCCTTCTTTCCTCCCAGAACCGCTAAGAGTCTGGGTTCACAAGATTTAACAACTATGGTGTGTGCAACTCTAGAAAGTGAATGGCTATGTTTTAGAACCTCATGTGCGTTTGTGTGCTTGTGCTTGTGCTTGTGTATGTGTGTGGGTAACTCATGTAACACCAAGCTAGATGGAAGTAAGAATTGTTGAGAAATGTTACAAGTGCCAACTTGGAGTCTAGAAATGTTAAGGATGCTGGCACTGGTAAATGATAATCATGTTTGCTTCCTTCCATTGGGACAACCACCCCCACACACAAAAGAAAAAAAACTGCGAAATACGCAAGGCTTCTGAGTCTGATGTTGCCAAATTACAAGCTTTGTAAGGTCCTAACTCTGCTTTAGGAACTTTGTTCATGTTCAAAGGTTATATGCTATGTCTTAACCAACTTTGGGGGGTTAGGTACTGTTTGGGAAACCCAGTCGAGCCTCCAGCAGAAGGAGCAGTCTACCAGCAGCACAACTAACAAAATTGTTTTGGGGTTTTGCTTCACATTTATTCCACAGGTAGAGACCGAGAAGGGAAAAAGCCTAATTGTCAGCTGATATCAGTGCAGACTGGGAAGAAAAACGGTTATGTGTGTTGTGTGTGTTACAACATGGGACTTGGTTTCAGACAAGTTGGGAAATCAAGGCTTGCAATAGTGTTTTCCCCAGCACTCTGGCATTTAGCTATACTGCCTTTGACTCCTGGTGTTCTTTTGCCTCTGAAAAAGCATACTGAATCTGCATTTGTACACCAAGTAACTACCTAACAACTTCTCTTTGTCTAAGCAAAACTTTTAAACCTATAGGTACCTCTGCCACTTTGCCACCTGTGTCTTTGAGCATGTACAGAGCGCTAATCAACTGGACTCCACACTAGTGTTATTAGAATCCTGTTCCTACCACCACAGTTATCTTGCATGAATGGGTTCCTGCACAAAAACGCACCTCTTGGATGACTGTAACAAGACTTATTCTTTCCCCTCTACCCCTTGTGTTTTGTATTGTTTGAATACCTGCCTCCCTCAGCCCCCGTTTCATTCCTATCTTTAACAGTATTTTTTCACAGGAGAAAAGCAACTGGTGCCCCATTCTGTTTGAGTACTGTATATGCCTTCCCCATTTTACTTGTCTGTGTGCCCCATCTGCCCTATCCCCATATCTCTGTCATTTTGCAAAACAAAAGAGCTAGCCTCCTAGTCTTCTTTTGTTCTCCCCATCTCTCCCTGGTAACCTGAGCAACCTTTGATTTGGAGATTTGTGCCTCACTTCTTGATTTGCAACAGGAACCAGAAGCCCCAGAGCATACCTGAAGTTCCTTCCAACGCCAACCCCATCAGGCAGACCACCCAAGCTATCGTTACCAAATGGAGGATTTCTGCTGTGCCAGACACGGAAGCATGGTTGTCTGGACCCCATTTAGCCAGAGAGCACTAGAGTTAGCAACTCCCCTAGGAGTTGGGGACAGCTTGAGATATTATGGGTTGGGAAGAATCGCGGAAGGCCACTTACCATTGTACAATTCGAGGAGGAACTAGCTAGATAGATCAAATTCCAGACCCCAAATGCCTATGTTGTTGTCAAATGTTGAATGTATTGTGTCTTTCTTATTTTTATTTTATTTTATTTGTCAAGTTGGCTCTCCCAAAACGCTTCGTCCTGCGGAATGGCCAGCTCTCTTTCTCTCTCTCTCAGCCTCAGCTCTCTCAATTGCCCCCCTTCCCTTAGTCTCACTCTCATGTAAATACTTTCCCACACCCATGGTTCCAGAAGACAGACAAACCCCACAGGAGCATGTTTCCACCAGCAGGCTGTTCTCAAATCTCTGTTTGCCTCTCCTTGTTCATTCCTTTGGTCCTACCCTATTCCACGCACAGGTTCTTCCAGGTCCAAAACCCCAACAACGAACAGTGCTGTTGCCAGAGAAGGTGATAACTTTGATGCTGCCAACTGAATTTGTGAATGGTCCCAACAAGATGCTGCCAAGTCAGAGCCCAGCATCTGGAACTGTGTACTGAAGAATGTTGCTGGAACTGGACTACTATGGCAGAATACAGCTTTAGGACGAAAACACCATCCCTGTAGTGTTGCACAGAATTGGCAAACGGAAAAGAACTTTGGCTACTTTGAACAACCCAGTGGCCATCCTTGGTGGGAAAACACTTCTTGGCTGGAGCCAAACTGCTTGGAGCCTCCCAGAGGAGGGCTCTACGCCCCATTGTGGTAATTGTGGTTTATCAGGTAACACTTGTGATTGCTCTGCTTGCATTTTGCAGATGGAACCATCAGGTACTCCCAATCTCAGATCCTGTAACAAGGTAAGGGGGCCAGGATGTGGTGGGAGTTCCCAGGCGAGGAACCAACCAAAGGGGGGGGGGTTGTAATGGACACCCTCTTTTCCCAAAAATGTTTGCAGTCCAGACTGCCTCCATGGTGCCCCTTTGGCGTATTGGAGCAAGCGGAGGGCTCTGGCTGTGGAATGTGGGACATCTAGACGCCCCCCCTCTTAGGTCTTGCAGATTTGGGTGTTCCATCCTGTTAGGATTGCGGCAATCACAAGTCCTGCCGCCTAAATTGTAGTACAAAATTTGTCCAGTGGCTAGCCAGCCTGGACAAGCCTTTTCTGGGTTCCAAGTTAAGAAGTGTCTCTCACCAACGGCCTGGCCCTAGCAGCATAAAGAAAGTGCAATGTCTAATTAATTGGATTTTTGCCTGTAGAGGAAATCACCTTCCTGCCGAGAGGAGAACCACTGCATTCCTACATCAGCCCTGTGCCTCACATCCAGCCAGGAGGAACAACAGCCCTGCGAGGATGGGAAAGGATTCTGCAAGACTTCACAGAACATCAGCCATCGGTAAGAACAACCTCCATGGCAGCATGATACCGCCTAGACATCAGCATCAATCTACCATCATCCCTCTGGCAACACCAAAAACAGCAACTGAAAAGGGAAGGTAGTGAGCCTTAGCGCCTGCCTTGGCAGAACGTAATTGCTCGACGCAGCTCCCTGCTGTGCGGCCTGCACTGTAGGTGTTCCATGCCCATCGCCCTTCACCTTCCATCTTAGACCTGCGTGCCCCAGAAACCGAAGAAAAACTTCACCTGACCTCCCCCACTGCAGCACAGCCACAATGATCAAACCCAGCACCAGACTTCACCAGAACCAGCCTCAGAAAGACTTTGGACAATGGAACCTTTTTCAACACTTCCTGGAAAATACTGCTCTCCTTGGAGCACCTGAGAACCTGCATTCTGTTTGCCTGCACTTTGAGAACCACAAGCCTCCAAGCAAGTGATTTTTGCCCTTTCTGAGACACTTGGGGGGTGGAAATTTTGTGGCCACCGAGAACAACCCGCCTCCTGCCAGAAAGAGAACCAACTGGAACCATGGAGACTTTCATATTCCTCTGCTTTGCCTTTTTCCTTTCACCTCATCTTCCCCTTTTCGTCAGCATCCCTCTGCTCCCCGAACCCCACTCTCTGCCGCCCCACACGGGGTGGCCTGGGCCCCTCCACTTCACATCAACACGGCGGAACAAGCCCTTCTTGATTGGAAAACTGCAGAGAAAAAGACCAGCGAAGGGGGCCTCCAGAACCTTTGGGAGAACCTGGAACGCCTGATGCCTGATGTGACCGGCTGGGTAAAGGATCTTTTAAAACTGGGGCTTGTATTTGTGTCCTTGATAGTGGGGTAGGCATGTTTGAAGGGATTGTGTAGACTTGTGCATGCCTCCCTTAGGAAGAAATCAACTGCAGCCCCAGTGCCTGAGATCTCTCTCCGTACCATCTATGCCCAGTTGGATCAAGAGGAGGGAAGATACGCGATCCCAAATGTTCTTAATAAGATCTGATGTGGACACCTCCACATCAGAATTTTATTAAGAAGAGGAGGGAATTGTGGTGAGGAAAATGCCCCCCTCATATATTTTTATGTCGTCCGCCAGACCCCCCCGAACCTATTGCTTTTTACCCCATCCAAATCGGTCCAAGAATTACGAAGATACAGCCCTTTTTGTCAAACCACACTTTAAATTCGGCTTTTCTCCGCTTTTCCCTGCATTTGACAGCGGACACGCGTCTCTCAGGGCAAAAGTTCACTGACACGCGTCCGCCACGAGCCTCCGAGACCCCCAGAGAAGCAGCAGCAGCAACAGTTCACTCTGTGTCTGTCTAATCCTATTAAAACCCTCTTAAACTCACTGGACCGTAAAATCCTATTTCACGCTTCACCGAGTTCTGGGCGTTCAGCCAACTCGTTGCGGAGCCAGGGAAGCCCTTTTACCTTATTTAACCCCTGCACCTGACAGCTCTTTCTCTCTTAAAGATACAGTATTTTATTTCAGCGAAAAGTGGGATTTTCAGGACATTTTGTGGCTGTTTAGGGGGTCCCTTGGAGGGTTATGTGTCCGGAACCTTACTAAGGTCAACGGGGCTTCTTCTAGGAGGGGGACCCACGCAGAATGGTCCCGATTCTGACACCTGGCAAGGGTCTGCCCAGGCTTGGTGAGCAAGCTCCTGGGAGCAGTACAATGGATTTGCAGCCGTTAAAACCCTCCGTTCGAGTCGGAGGATCCTCGTTGGGCAAGCGGGAAGGCTTTGGTACCCCCTTCAGCGTGATGACAAGAGGTTGAACGTAGGAGCCCCGGGGGGGCTCCTCCTGCCATAGATCCGTACTGCAGGGAGTGGAAGAAGCCATCTTACAAGCACATAACCCCAGCAAACCATCATTGCTCCCATTCTGTGTCGCTCCCAACTGGCCTCCACTACCTGGGAGGCTAGTTGGGGGGGGGGGGGAAACCATGGGAACTCCTGAACAGCTAGGAAGGCTTGAACTGTCCCATTTCCTGATCTGAACAACTGGCTTCTCTCTCTCTGTTAGTTCTCACGTCTCTCTTCCTGCTGTCTATCAATCACATGCATGCTTCACATTATCATTTCTTTAAGCCCAGCCTGTCTCTCTGTACCCGCTCTGATTCCATCTCCCCACCCATTGTCCCCCAGCTGCCTGGTCTATCATGCAAATTCCCTGGAACTCTTCACACTGCTCCTTCCCAGGCTGGCTACAATTAATTCAAATGCTAATCTAATCACCTGTCCTGCTCTTCCTGACTGACAGCACAGACCTTCCCAATTGTATACCTGGAGCCAGGGGAGACGGAGACCTATTGTATTGGCACTTTTGCCTATCAATTTGGAAATTTAGTCTTTTGTGTCACCAAGCTACACAAAAGACTCCATTCATCCGATTCCGGAACACCTCACTCACCTGGGGAGGGGGAACTTAATCCTATTACCCTTGCCACTTGGCACCCATCCTCCCTCTCATTGGCTGTCCGGTCCCATCCCATTGGCCCCAGTTTGCACAAAGCACAACACTTCTCATTGGTTCTTTTAATAAAGTTTGTCTTTTATTGGCTAAATATTTCACATCTGCTGCTGCTGTTTTCATTGGTGCAAAGTTTCAATCCTCCATCTGATTGGCTGTATCGAAGTGCAACTTTTGGATCCTTCCTCCTGTTGGTCCCTCTTTATTATGTATTTCCCCAAGACAATGAATTCCATGATTCTGTATGTAAATAATGAAATGTATAAAAGCTTCTGTATTAATCATATATGTTACACTTTCTGTCTTATGATCGTGTCCTCGCTAGCTGAGTAAAAGATCTTTCTTTACAACGTTGGTTTTTTGAGCTCTTTTGGCGCCTCTGCACCTAGCAGACTCTTTCCTTCCCTTTTATTTTCGTTTTTCCTTTTTGGGTACCCGCTCCTGCCTCTGGGTCAGGTGCCTGCTCACCGAATCTCCCGAGCTGAAATCACTAGCACCCTTGGGTGCTCACAACAAGCTCACATATATGAGCAGCTCCAACGATTGCACTGACTAAGATGTCACCACCATCCACCCCAACATAGTGTCCTTTACAGTGGCTGTTTGCTGGTGTTTCTGCTGCATCATTGTTGATTGTGAGTCTCTTTAGGACAGGGGACCACTTCGTTATTTTGTTATTTCCAAACTACTTTGGAAACTTGTTTGATGAAATGCAGTATATCATTATTATTATTGTTGTTGTTGTTGTTGTTGAATTCTATTTCTTTGAACTTCCTTCCAGTGCTGTTCCAAGGGTAGGGAAATTCTATTTGCGAAAAGGCTATGTGCTGCACTCTGGGTCAGAATCAGTGGTGGCTGACCCATGAACACGCAGTTAATCCCTTGTTACTCATTGCCTTAGCCTTGCCCATAAATCAGAGAAAGCTGGCACTTTTCGGGTGAGTGAGAAGCACCCAGTGTTTACCCAGAAAGTCCTTGAAGAGAGCAAGGCCTTGAACTCGACTCGTGTGACTCACTTGACTCTTCACTACAATAAAGACATATAAGTGTGAGTGCCTATAAAAGCCCAAGAAGTTGCAATTTCCTCTTCTTTCCAAGAAGAGCAGCCTCACAGGCCCTTCCCAGGATAAAGGTACCTATTGGGGCTTTGGGATACGAGGGCAATGGGTTAGAAAAACTCCGTTTCCAAGCGCCACCTCTCATTCAGAGGAAATTCGCCAGCAAATCAATTCCAGGATGAAAACTGGGAGAAGCAAGGCTTCCTGCAGTGAATCCACTGCTCTCTGCTTGTGGCCTGGGTTGTGTGGGTTGATCTGTGGGTGCTTGGATGGTACTGGCTGGTGGTGGACCTGGGTGGTTTGGGAGAGTTCCTACAACTTTATGGAGAAATAGTCTCAGGACACACAGAAATGATATCTTGCCTCCTTTCTGCCACAGGTCCTGGCGAAAGTGCATCGCAAATGGCCCGAAAGGAGATTCCAAGAGTCCTTTGCATAGCACCTCTCCTCGTGTTAGTGCTTGCGCCTTGCACCATTACAGGTAGGCAATGAGGTGCAGATGCAGGCTCTCTCTCTGAAGAAGTGACCAGGATGCCTAGTGGTGATAAATCCTCTCCTCTCTATTCATTTCAGCGAAGGCGGTAATCCGTTGGTTTTTGAGAAGGATCAGAGATACGGTTATCAGGTTTTGATGCTTCATGGGGCTAGCGTAGTCTGAAACCTCATCGGTGAAACTTAAGGAATTAAAGCAAACAAACTCTTTTCCCTACCCAGGTGTACAGCTGGCCATTAACACCAACACTGCTGATTATCGGCTGCCAACAATTCCAGGCATAGACCAGTCCCTTTGGTGCACGGTACAGAATCACAGTCAGGAAGAGAAGCTACTCTGGTTCCGAGGCGACGGGCAGGTCAACCTGAAAGATGGCAACCAAGTGAACGCCAGCAATATCTGCGTCTCTCCTGTCACTGTGGATGACAATGGAGTTTCCTTTACCTGCAAGTTGGCCCGAGATGGATCTGTCCAGGTCTCGGTGGTACTCGATGTCAGGTGTAAGTAAGATCGATTGCTTATTATGTTGTGTGCCATCCTCAGCATCTTGCTGAGCTCATTTAGGAAGGTAAAATAATTCTGCTTCTGTCAATTGTGGGGGAGAAATGTAGGGGGAGAAATGTGGGGGAGAAATGTAGTGCTATGCAAATCACGCTGCCCTCTGATCCTACTCAGCCCTCCCTTATTGCTTCAGATTTCACTACTGTTGCCCACCAATTTCCTTATGGGCTAGACATTTGCTTTTTGTTTTTGTTTTTACATGAAAGTTCCCAGCCAGGATACTAAATCCTGTGTACCTCAATCAGTTGGAAGTCCATGTTTGGATACTTCTGCCTTCTGAACATTTGATTTAACTCACAGTTGAAGTCAGAGTGAATGTATCTACCTTCTCAAATATTGGTTTTACAGAATGTTGGTGAGGGATGAACTGGTCATGGTCCAAACCTGAGGTCGTCATGTTCACACCTCAGAAAGTCTCAGATTGCTTTCAGAAGCCACAAACCAATCAGAGAGACCCGAGACAACCACAAAGCTCCACACATGCAAAGATTGCCCTGTTTGCTTCTGCGATGATTCCTGCCTGTTGTAAGCATAGATATTCTCCGATTTCGAAAGTCTTCACTTATTTAGAGCTCAGTGTAATCACTGGAGCCACTGCAAGGGATGTTAGCGCTGCTGGAGTGTAATGTAGACCAGCTTATTGCTATGTTTGCCCAAGAGAATCAGCAATAAAAAATCAATGAGGTGGTATCTGCTGGTTACAATCCTAGACACACTTACCTGGGAGTAAGCCCCACTGAAATAAGTTGGACTTGCATCTGAGTAAAGATGCAAAGGATTGCATCAGTTACACAGAGCTGTGCCTAACACCACAGAAAGTTCAGTTTAAAAGGAGTACCAACTGCTGGGGTTTGTTTGCTTATTAAAACAAGAGTGATATTGCTGAGAATTGTTTTTCTGTAAAAACAACAACAACAGTTTTTCCAGTTGAGAACTGAGAAAATTTAGAATCAGAAATGAGTTCGTTATTTTTTTCCTGCAACTTTTTTTTTCTGAAGCTCACGTAAATTTGATTTTTATGGTGGTATTATAAAAGTAATAATACCTAGCATTTGTATATAACTTTTTAAATGTGCAAAGCACTGAACGTGCATGTTTTGTTGTTATCCTTACAACTACCCTGAACGGTAAGTAACAGGCTTCAATCCCATACATACATACAACATACCTGAGAACAAGGGCCCAATCCTATCCAGCATTTCAGAGCTGATGCAGCTGCAAAGCAGCCCTGAGATAAGGCAACAAAGATTCCCTTACCTTGAGGAGGCCTTCATGACTCCCCCCCCCCCATGTAGTGCATGCCCTGTTGGCACGACTGCATCAGCGCTGGAAAGTTGAATAGAATAGGGCCCGCTGTCCCGTTGGACTCAGTGGGGCTTACTTTTGAGTAGACATGCATAGGCTTGTGGTGTTATACCTCAACCCTATGCACCTACTCAAAAGTAAGACCCACTAAATTCAAAGGGACTTACTTCCAGGTAAGTGTGTATGGGATTGCAGCCTTAGAATTATTCCCATTTTGCAGAAGAGGGACTGAGACAAGGTGGCCTGCCTAAGGGTTAGGCAGAGCTGAGCTTTGAACCAAGGACTTATTTGTAACACATTCTTTGAGCCACCGCACTACACAGGTCTCGTTCATCACTACTATCCGGTATTTTGTCACCTGACACCAATGTTAGTCAAGAAACAGAAGGAATTTTGAATGTTTTTCTCTATATATTCACCCCAGAGTGAAGGAGGGGGTGATGTCAAGTGGAAGCAGGTGATGCTTAATGTGCTCCTTTATTGTTGCTCAACAGTCCTACCCATTCTCAGTGGCAAAGACCCTCCCACAGTTCAAGAAGATAGTGATGTGAGCATTGACTGCCACGTGAAAGCTAACCCTCCAGCAAAAATGGTCTGGGAAAAAGAAAACAGCACCCTTGTCCTGGAGAAAGATCACTACCAGGTTTACCAGACCAGCGAACTCTTTCAGCTGACCATCAAGAACGTCCAGAAATCTGACAGCGGTGCCTACACCTGTGTAGCTGAATCTGAGTCTAGAACTGTGAGGCAGGACTTCCTCCTGACTGTCGAAGGTACAGTAACTCTGCAGCAATGTGATAATAATGCAGTTGGTCAAAATGGGTGATAGCTAGAGGTGTTTGGCTTTGTTGATAAGCAAATAAAAACACAAAACACCATAATAAGGCAAGCAAATAACACACCACCACCATAATACAGTATTTTTTAAAGCATTGAAGACTGCAGTGTAATGATACTAACAGCGCAATCCTATCCAACTTTCCAGCGCCAGTGTAACCGTGCCATCAGGGTGCACACTGCATTTTGTAGTGCAGGGGGAAGTCAGGGAGCCCTCTTCAAGGTAAGGTAACATTACCGCAGCTGCCCCAGTGGTGCTGGAAAGTTGGTTAGGATTGTGCTGTAAACCGGATATTGATGCTTAAGAATTTGCACCTGTGAATAAAAACACAAAACGCCACATTTTGCATTTTAATTCAACACATTTTCAAAAAACAAAACACCATTTCCAAACACCTCTAGTGAAATGCTAGCCATTTTTTTGTACTGAGGTGTATAGCCTGACTAGTTTATGCTGTTCGCCATATATTGGCACTATTTATTATTGCACAGTCCAATAATAAAAAGCAGAGATATCACCATGCCAACAAAAGTTCGCATAGTCAGGGCGATGGTGTTCCCAGTAGCAATGTATGGTTGCGAGAGTTGGACCATAAGGAAGGCTGAGCGCCGAAGAATAGATGCTTTCGAACTGTGGTGCTGGAGAAGACTCCTGAGAGTCCCTTGGACTGCTAGGAGATCAAATCAGTCAATCCTAAATGAAATCAACCCTGACTGTTCCCTGGAAGGACAGGTACTGAGGCTGAAGCTCAAATATTTTGGCCACCTAATGCGAAGAGACGACTCTCTGGAGAAGACTCTGATGCTGGGAAAAATTGAAGGCAAAAGGAGAAGGGGAAGGCAAAGAATGAGATGGTTAGACAGCATCACCGATGCAACGAACATGAAAATGAGCGAACTCAGGAAGATAGTGGAGGACAGGAAGGCCTGGCGGGATATGGTTCATGGGATCACGAAGGGTCGGTCACGACTTAACGACTGAACAACAACAAGTCCAGTCCTACCTTCAAACCTATCTGTATTAGGAAGCGAGAAGGAACATGGGTCAGTGAAAGTGCATCAGTTTTATGTACAATAGATCGCAGGTTCAACCCAGGCATCTTCAGGTACAGCAGAGGAACATTTCTGCTGAAATCCTGGAGAGCCACTGCTGGTCAGTGTCAACAGTACTGAGCTGGAGGGACCGATGCTTGGACTAAGCATAAGGCAGCTTCTTATTGGTTTCAGACAAGAATTACCTTCTGCAGGTTCAGAAATCGGAATATTAGGCAGAGAACATGCAAGGGCCTGAGTTTGGCTCTTTTTTCATCCTGAAAGGATGGAGAAGTCCCCTTTGGAACAATAACAATACAGGTAGTCCCCGACTGAAGGACACTCAACTTACAAATGCCCCAACTTAAGGACAGCCACGTTGTGCGGTTGTGCAGGCGCAGTCTGTCTGCTCTGATATTTTCGCACAGGTGCAATAGCGCTGATTTGGGAGAGGGAGAGAGATACCGTGGAGATACAGAAGTGGTGGGTGAAGGAGGGCACTTAATCGAACTGTACTCATGTTCCTCTCCAGCTACCATATAAATGCAAATTGTAACTCAATGTAAAACACAAATTGTAAAATACAACTAATACAAATGCAGCCCCTCATGTAAGCTGTTCTAAGGCCCATTTTGTACATTACACACACACACACACACACACACAAAGCAGAACATACATTCACTAGGGTGTGAATGATCTATTTTATAGGTAATCATTTATTTATCAAAAGAAATATTTCTCTACTGTTCACAATTTTGTTTGTCGCATAAATAATATTTCAACTTAAGTGCAGACCTCCTGAGCCTAACTTGTACATAAGTAGCGGGACTATTTGTACCAGCAATTAAGCCAGGGGTCAGCAACCTTTTTGTTAAAAGGGGCCGGACGTTCGGCAATGATGTCATCACGTTGCTGAGCACCCAGGAAGTGGCTGCATGGAACTCGGCTTGGGAGGCAAAGCCTCCCGTCCAGTTTGCTGTGTGCTGGATGGGGAATGATGGCATTGCCCACCTGGGCTCCCGTGCACAGGGACTCTGCGATCCTGGGCAGGCAGCACTGCCATTCCCCGTCTAGCACGGGGCAAACTGGGCAGGAGGCTTTGCCTCCCAAGCCAATTTCCGCATGGTCTGGACAGTGGCATCTTCACCCCTCCGGACGCCTGGGGCTAGGGGGGGCGGGGGCTGGCCGAGCGCCCCTGGACGTCATGTGACATATGTCACGTGACGTCAAACGACACTGGGCTCATGGCTCGAAAGCTGGAGCGCTGCCCGCCCGCTATGGCTGCGGGCCGGCGCCACACTCCAGCTTTGAGTCCGAGTAGCGAGAGAGCATCTTATCATCTAGGCAACGCGCACAGCGCGCCCCCGCAGCCACAGGGTTATCACAGCTGCGCGCGTTGCCTAAACGACGAGGACGCTGTCGCTCACCTTGGACTCGAAAGCTGGAGCGCCACCCGCCCGCAATGGCTGCGGGCGGGCGCCACGCTCCGGCTTCGAGTCCAAGGTGAGCGCCCCCCGGAAGCTCGGCGCCTGAGGCCCTGGTCACCAGGGCCCCCTGTGTTACGACGCTTCTGGGTCTGGATAACTTTGGCTGGTATACCAGATCTGGCCCACGGGCCATAGGTTGCCAACTCCTGAATCAAGCCTTGGTAACTAGAAGTCACTGGCATCAATGCCATGGTCACATATAAACCATTTGATGACAGCACATCAAGGTCTGGATTATGTAGGATGGGGGGCTGGCGGGTTGATTGCTCTGCCTCAGTAGCAGATGAGTCAAACTAGATGGGCTTTTGACTCTTTTGGCTCTGCTTCTAGGATCCTAGGTCCCTTATGTGTTTCCAAAATGGCATAAAATAGCCACAGTTTTTGGCAACCAGGTATTTAGCCAAATGCAGGAATGCATGTCATGAAACTGCATCCTGCATGTCCAGTAAGGGTTTCTTTGGTTCACCCAACAGATGCAAAACTTGCTTTTCCGACTGAAGCTGTCATTGCTGCAGCTGTGGTGGTTTTTCTTACTATCATCTTTGCTATTGTGTCTCGAAGAGAGAGAATATTGAAGGTAAGAAGCGCCTTGCACCGCAGAAACCTTTTAATAAACATTAAATGGCAGGGGATTGCAGCAGTTTTCATAATAGAAATTTAAACACCAGATGTAAGATGAAGATGGAGCAAATAGTTTGTAAGGCAAGCTGGAATGCCGACCAGGCGTAGCGCCTAGTAGGTGACATCTCGCATGCAGACGGTTCTGGGGGGTGGGAGGCTCCGGAAAAAAGCGGGAAAAATTTGAATTTTTCCCGCTTTTTTTTCGCCGATTTTAAGCCTTGCGCTGGGTTTTTTCTAAGTGTGTATGCTTTACCGGCACTTTAGTGAGTGTGCACCGCTCCCACAACGATTTTAAGCCTTCTCCCGGCCTTCTTCTCGCGCCTTCTTCTCGCGCAGCTTCTCCGTGCACCCCAGAAGCAATCTCCGTAGTTTGCGCATGCGCAAACCCACGGAGTCTCCAGGGACGTTCTGGGCATGCGCAAACTACTCCCTGGAGCGTCCCTGGAGATGCCGTGGGTTTGCGCATGCGCAAACTACGAAGATTGCTTCTGGGGTGCACGGAGAAGCTGCGCGAGAAGAAGGCGCGAGAAGAAGGCCGGGAGAAGGCTTAAAATCGTCGTGGGAGCGGTGCACACTCACTAAAGTGCCGGTAAAGCATACACACTTAGGAAAAAAAACCCATTGCTAGGCTTAAAATCGCCAAAAATCGGCTCGCAAACCGGGGGAAAAAGCGTCGCAAATCGGGGGAGACTAATTAGCATAATTTATGCTAATTAGTTTGGGGGCGTCGAAGGTGCCGCCCCCCATGCCAGATCGGCTGGCTACGCCACTGTGCAGACCCCTGCTTTTTGCCTCCCTCCCTTTATTGGACAAACGGGGGGAAACTGGTAGCGAATAGCTGCCTCTATCCAAAGCTAGAGAGCCCAGCCAATAGAGGCTGCCTTGGAAAGGCAAGTGAACAGGGACCCCCAAAATCTTGAGGATTTTTCTTAAAACCTAACAGTAAATAGTAGCAAAATGTGGACCATCAAAGAGATGTGTCAGATCGGATCTTCTTGAGTGAAGTTGGACCAAGCAGAGGAATCAGTCAAAGTATAAGCAGTTTATCAAAAGGGGTTACAAGGTGTTGGCAGCAACAGAGGAGATTATTGCAGGTGATAAAGAAAAGCATCAACCTCTTGACAAAACAAAAGGTGTGTGTGAGAGATTTAATGGCAAGAAGATTACAAAGCAAGCTGAAAATGAACAAATCTTGATGCAACTAAACTAGATACAGTCCCTGCCTAATGTTTCTCGCGCACTCCAGGCTTCCAGTCTGTTCACCCCAACGCAGCCAAGGTTATGGGCATATCACACAGAGGGCATTTGATGCTTCAAACAAGGACCAGGGCAACTGCACCTGGGGGGTGGGTGGGATGGTGGAGGTTTGCTCCTGAGGTTATATAGCTAGTATGCGTAAACCCTGCTTCCTCTGAGGGATTGGTCATTTGGGGCAGGGCCGGCCTTATGATGACACGAGGTGGAAAGCTCTTTATCGAGCTGCAGATTAGCCTGCTTTACCCCACGTTCCACTCGGACCCACCCCTGCTACATCAGGAAACCCAGCCCTCCTGTGCATGTCTGGTTGGTGCTGGATAGAGGCAAAGCTGTCCTGAACTCTTGTGGAGAAGCATATTCTTTTCTTCTCCATTTTTTCTAGGAGAGTAGGTGGGACTTGGCTCCCAGCCTACCTCACTCTCAGACCTCTAGTGGGGCTTGCGAGGGGGTTGGGGGACAAAGGTTTGGTCCTTTGGTTGGGGAGGTGGGTGGTGGGTGGTTGCAAGGGGAATGGTAGGTGTACCAGCTCAGCTCCCAGCCTTTCTGCTTCTCTAGCCTCTTTTCAGCGGGTATCTGGTGAGGCCTGCCAAGGAAAAGCCAGGGGGTGAGTTGGGCCTCTCTGGGGGTATGTAGGTTATGGGGGCTGGCAGGGGGATAGGTGGGTGCTGAGAGGCACCATCTCATCCTTGCTTTCAGGCAGCAGAATGTCTTGGGCAAGTCCTGATTTGGGGACACTTGGGGTGTTTGAATTTCCTGCTCCTGGACATGAGGTGGGCTTCAGGGTTCAATGATCAGGCGCAGGGTCAACTTTGTTTGGATACCACTCAAGGGGAAGATGCTCTTGAGGAAAAAAAAGATGCCAAACAAAGGATAATGATTTGCACTTGAATGACTCAGCAATCTTCCTCAGGATGCTGAGACATCCCAAACCTCTAAAGGGTGTGTGTGTGTTGAAAGGTCAAAATAGGGGGAAATTGGGGGTCTTTGCAACATAGTTCTTAAAGTAAATGGGCGGGAAATGTATTTTGAAATCGACAGTAGCCCTGCAAAGCTGAATTGGGTATGACAGCATATCTAGGTAGTTCCGCCCACCTCTGTGTATACAGTATCTGCCATCGACCTTCTAGGTATTTTGGTGGAAGTTTTAGGGCACCTAAGGTTGCTCCCTTTGCCACTAGAAAGTTAGTAGGTTGATAACCTGGTGGTGATAAATACTTGTGTACCAGGTTCCTGTTAAAGGCACAGTGGCAGTTACAAAAAGAAAAAAAAAGTGGCAACCTTAGTGAGAAATGAATTTCTAAACCCTTCTCCTTAAACTCCCCAAGTGTAACTTTGGGGGGTCTGGAATCCAGATATGTATTGTACTCCTTGCTTCATACGGCAGACTAAGAAAGTGCTCAGCAGACTCTTACTTAGGCAGGCGGCCTCCGGGGACAGCCATCTGCATAGTCAGGGCTGGCAAGAGATGGTGTAATGTCAACAAGCTCTTTGCCAACCTTGGTGCCATCTTTCAGCGGAATGGTAAATTGCTCCTGCAATTGTCCTGAAAGGGGAGGCGTGACAGATGGACTAATTTCCCAATTGGATTTGCCTAATTACATACGGCTGTCCCATCAAAATAATATTTGTGCAGCAAGCATTTTAAAAAGGACAGTAGACTTGGTGTAATCACTCTAACTATGCACTGCTTCAAGCTTTGCTGGGGAGCAGAGAGCAGCAGCAGCCAGGACTTGAGGGAGAAGATATTTCTCTATCTACCCTTTTCCATAAGCACCTGGAACTGAGTTCTATATGGGAAGCAACACTGTCACTGTTTACGTCTAAGGGCCACATTGTGTATGTAAAACAGCAGCTGGGAGGCCACAAAACAGGAGTGAAACAACAGAGTGTGTGTGTGTGTGTGTGTGTGTGTGTCTGTCTGTCTGTCTGTCTGTCTGTCTGTAGGACTTTTGCCCCTCCAGCTATTATTCTTTTTAAAAAGAACAAACACACCAGGCTATGGTATGCATTTAGGATCATGCATAATTTGACCCTACTACTTTAAACGCATGCACACATCAGCAATTGATGATGTTTGTCATCTTTTTTTTTTTAAGTGCTTCAGAAAGGCAAATGCATCACCAAGCACCACAGCACTGTAAGTATTTTCTCACTGGTCCTTATTCAGAAAGTTGAGCGATGATGATAGATGTATTTCACAGCCTGGTCCTAAAGGAGCTTACTCTGCATGGAGGCTGCTGGCCAAACAGATGTGGATGCCTGAAGGAGAAAATCTGCTGGCCTCCTCTTTCCTGGTAAATTGACATGACACTTATGCAGGAGAACTTCCTGCTGGACTGTATTCTCCGAGTCTGAGCTCTCTGTCTCCCAGGCTGCCATTCTTAAAAGGCTCCCCAAATCTTTTGCTTCTCTTTGCCTCAAGGAAGGCCCTCTCTGATGCCTGATGATGATGATATATACACTTGGGAGTGTGGGCTGAGCATGACAAACTGCTGTCCTTTGTCTTCTCTTTGGGCAGCGTTTCTCAAAGTCCTACAGGGGAGTTTACTCCCCTGTAAGTCTTGGCGGAGCGATGTCAGAGGCCGCGCTTTTCTCTTGGTCTTGTCAGAGGGAAGCAGCTGAGGTCCTGATCACCACCAAATGCTGTGCCTATTTATTTATTCTCCACTTGTTAGCCAAGCCTGAAAGCCACACCCTTTAGTTCTTCTTCTTTTTCCTCCAGGTAAAGGAATTATCATCGTGGAACAACGTGAGAATCTTCCTCTGCTGCCACCACAAATTACAGAACGTTTCCCTTACTGAGGGGCACCTTCATGTGGCCACAGTTCAAATGTCTCCTTGATTTATTTATTTTTATTTCAAACACTGCCCCATGTCCACCATCAAATGGCTGCTTCTGTGTATTAAAGTGTACATTTTTGACTTAAGAACATTATAAACTGGGAAATTGAGGCTGACCAGACTTCAAATGTATTTACAAAGTAAAATATTAACTTCAGATTTGTCACGGGCAGCCCAATCTTGTCTAGCCCTGTAGAGCCTGTGCTGAATCCTATCTAGATAGGACCCAGCACTGGCGCGGATAGAGCACTCCATGTAATGGTGGCCAGGCCTGGGAAGGATAGGAAGGTGCCGCTACCGATCCCTCCCCGGGCCGACCAATCCCCCCTCCCGGAACTCTCTGTTCCACCCTCCCCCTGCCCCACCACTGCCTGGCAGGGAACCTACTTTCCCCAGCTGGTGCTCCACTCAATCTGGGGTGAGTAGAACGGCGCCGGCCTCTATGCCGGCGCCGCCTACTTGCCGGGTGCCGCAAACGTGCTTTGCTGCATGTTTGCAACACCCTAGACCGGTGGAGTCTAAAATGCCGCCAATCTAAAATGCCTCCATGAAATATGACTGTAGGAATGTCTTCTCCACTGGCTTCAGACATATGACATTTCAATTTTTAATAAGGCACTAGATAATTTTATATAACGCCTCACAACAGGATCCAGTCGTTACTTACTGATTGGCATACACCATATGCTCATCCTCCTTTATAACTGACCGGATGCTGAGAGAACTGTGAGTGAGCCTCGTGTGACCCCTTCCCCCATCCTCCGCCAATTGTGCCTGGAAGGGGGTGACAGAGCAACGCACCCCACTGAGCACATTGCTCCACTGTTCATTGTAAAGGTGGGTATTTGGGGTGGGGGCTTCAGGGGTCAACTGGATGGGTCCTCAAGTGCCTGGACCCTCGGCCAGTGCATTCATGCCCTCTACCTCTGCTAGCTGCCGTTCACTTGGCTAGAAAGATGCTCCAGGAAAACATATAGAGGTGGATAAATTGCCTGTTGTTTTATGAGGGGTAAAAATACAAACTGAGCTAGTTAATGATTTTCAGAGGGGAGAGCAGAACATGCCAGTTGAATGTGTCAAGGGCGAAGCATAGAGACGGCGCCTGGAGTGCTGGATTCTGGCAGGTCTTGAACATTTGGGGGCTCAGAACTGAGAAAATGTTGCACTTTGGCAAAACCAGTTGGCTTTGTAACCAACTGCTAACTGGGCAAAGAGGCACCTTTTAAACCTGATAACTGGGCAAAGAGGCACCTTTTGAAGTGTGTCCTCTTCTATTTAGCAGGGGAGAGCAACTGTCCCTCTTCACTCCCCAGCATAGCGTCTTTTCCAGTGGCCGTTGCTGGTGTCTGTTCTGCATCTTTTTTAGATTGTGAGCCCTTTGGGGAGAGGGAGCCATTCATTGATTTATTTGCTATGTAAACCTCTTTGTGAACTACTTTTTGTTGAAAAGCGGTATATAAATATGAACAACAATAATAATGAGTTTTATTTATCAACTGCCTTTTAAAAATTATATTTTAAATGGGAAGCATTAACATTTATTAAATAAAGAAATTCAAAGGACTCTGGAGATTCAGGGATGTGTTACATATTTTTCCCCCCATATGAAGATTCATGTCAGAAATAAATGTTGTGAGTGTTAACATATAATTGGCACTGCAGGCAGTTTTCCTTGGCCATAGTAAATGAACTGTCTGACTTGTGCATACATGGCCAATATAATACCCAGCTGTGCTCATCATACTTTTCTAACACATAAAAAAGAAATGAGTGAAGCAATCCATGAGTAATGTAAAAAAAAACCAAAAAACCCTCTGATGATGCAGCATTTGAGCATTGAGTTGGCAGCAGATTGTAAGCAGAGCACGATGATAAACAGAATTGAAAATATAGAGTATGAATGTCTCCGAGTAGTTTTTTTTCTATGCCAACTGAACAATGGGGAAACGTTTCCCCTGCCTCATTTCTCCATGAGCACAATCCTGAGGATTGCGACAGCGACGGCAACAGAACGAGCGTTCCGTTGCTGGCAGCCATAGCAAACATGCCGGAAAGCACGTTTGCAACTACTCTGGAGCAAGGGAGGCCGGCGCAGAGGTCGGCCTCCCTTGCCCCGTCGCTGGAGCACCCATGCGTCCGCCGGACGAGGTGAGTTGGGATCCGGCGGGGGTGGTTCGGCGGGTGAGGGAGGGGGGCCATTGGCCTAGCTGGCCCAGGAGGCGGCGGGGGATGGCCTCGGCCATATCCCCGTTCCCGCTGGGCCGGCTAGGCTGTTACACAGCCTCCTCTACTTCCACCAAATATTTAGCAGGCGGAAATCCGAAGAGGCTGATAGGGCCGGCTTGGATTTACACCTGGGGAAGGAGACGAATATCCCCTTCCCTGAGTAGACCTCCGGCCCGGCAGCAGAACGGCCGTCGGGGCTCAGGATCTGGCCGGATCTGTGCACAGGATTGTGCTGCATGTTAGATTGCTCTTATAATGTACATGAGCTGGGCCAGAATAAAATGGGTGTCAATTCTTTTTCCAAGCTGCCATTTTTTTTCAGGATTGCTGGCTTTTTCCTGCAAAAAAATCAACCTGCCCCCACTGCGGGGGTAGATAATAGCAGCTGTAGATTCAGGGTGAACAAACAATGACTTCATTCTAGGAAGGAGGGTGGATAGTTTCTCCTGGGAGAGTGCCAGGGATCCTTGTGTGCCAAATTCGACATGGACTCTTTTGATTGGCTGTTCCCACCTCTCATGACGGGTTGGTTACAGCTGCTTACTGTAATCTGCAATCAGAACAATAAAACATTTCCCCAAAATTATCAGTTTGTGCTGTTGCTGCTGGACCAACTGGTTGGTCAACTCTTGCATTTGTTGTCTGCATGCCCACACACTCCCTGTGTTTTTAAAGACTGTGGGATGCCTCAGGAAAAAGCTGGTCGCCAGTGCTAGTTAGAAGAGGCAGCCTTCTCCTCCCTTGGGTTGTAAGAACAGCTTTGCACTAAGTGGTAATAAATCTATTTAAGGTGCAGTACAGCAATACCTTGCACTTTCGTTTGGTTAGGGACCAGAGCATGGATGAAAGTAAAAAAATGTAAAATAAATAAATAAATGGGTGAATGTCAAAGTATAGCTTGCAAATTTATTTGGCTGATGAAAAATGTAAATAACTATATAACACATACGAATGCCTGCAAAACCTAAACAAACAAAAATAAAAGAAAAATAAATATAAGAACGTCGATGAACATTGTGGAAGGCTGGATGAAATCAGATGAAAGAGGGAAGCAGGTGGACGAAATTTGAAATGTGGTTATAATTGAAAACGGCCGAAAGAGCAAAGCGATGAAAGTCAAGTGGATGAGAGTCAAGGTGTTGCTGTACTAAGTATGCTTCCTAGGGCTAAGCTGTGGGACTTGCTTCTCAGTAAACATGTAGAATTTCCCGCAAATGATATACCGTAGATCATGAATTCTAAGTGAATCACAATGGAGGGAAGTAAATGGAGTCCCTGAAGTATCTATACTGGGATGAGTAATGTATGCTTATTAAAGCTACGTAAAAATTTCTTTGTAAAAGGTGTGGACTGCGCTGTGAGTAGCCAAGTTTGTGGATTGTGCCAATTTACCATCTACAGTACATGAAATTGTCTGGGGAGCTTGTTCAGAGGCTGGTCTAGCATGAGGTGTCATAAGTATGCTGACGTCTCCCTTTTGGATCAGTCACTTCATTGAATGAGTATCTAATACACTGCGGAGAGGTGAATGAACTTGAGCTCAGTTCACACAAGGCATGGCAACTGATGGTGAGGAACTTGATGGAAAAGCTAGCTGGGAAACTGCCTGTTCTTGATGGGATCACACATAAGCAGCAGAATTGGGGGGGGGGAGACTCCATGGCTCCTCTATTCTCAAGTGGTGCCTGTGACTCAGAGCGCTTTTAACTACAGTGGAACCTCGCTATCCGTGGGGGATCCCTTCCAGACACCCCCCCTGCGGATAGCAAAGATCTGCGAATACCAAGATCTGCTGAAAAAAGCCTTTAGAAAGGAAAAAAAACCCCAACATTGCCATTTTACCTTTCAAAAGCGAAACCACTGCGATTTTGGGGCTTTTTTTCCTTTCTAAAAGGCTTTTTTCAAGGCTGGGAGGGAGGGGGAAGAGCCTTCCTGCAACCCGGAAGAGGGTCGGGATGGCTGCAGAAGCCATGTGGAGCCTTGAAAATGCAGTGGTTTGGCTTTTGAAAGGTAAAACGGCAGTTTTGGGGCTTTTTTTCCCAAAGGCTTTTTAGAGCAGACATTCGCCGGTCCGGGACCCGCAGTATACCAAATCCATCCTCCTTTTAGAAGAGAGTAAAGACATTTCATTCTGACTGGCATTGGGGAATTAGCTGGAGGCAGGGCTGGCCCAAGAAGACCTGGCATGCCAAATGTGCCCCCCCCCTTACTCGGTGATGTACCAGCCTCTGCTCTTCCGATCTCCAATGTTGTAGCTCAGCACTCCCCTCTCCTCCAAATTTCCTCATCCTCTCTGTCCCTCTCTGTCCAATCCAAGGAGTGGAAGAGAAGGGGCAGCAGTGAGGGCAAGTAAGTGGACAGAGATTCCAGGACAGATTCCGGAAATTCCAAGACAGATGGCAAGCCTAACTTTGAAAGATCACAGAACAGGAAAATGAGAGAAAGACTGCTTTTAATATTGCAGGTAATTTAGCAGCTAAGTAGTTTTCACAGTGCATGGCTGTTTAAGCTCTCAACGATCGGCTGCACGAGGGAGGGCGGTTGCGCTTTGCTGCCCCCCCATTTTATATCTAGAAAATCTTTGTAGCTATGGGACTTTGTTACAGTCACGTCACTGTAGCATGGCGCCGGGGGGGTGACGCGCGCAAGGGTAACGCGCACGCACCCGCGCACATCGCCCCCATTCCACGTGGAGGCTCCAAGGCCGGAAGAAGGCCTCGGAGCGTCCGCCCCGTCTGGGGCGTTCTGAAAAGGCCCACTGCGTCGACACGGCATTTATTAGCTTTTTCGTGCATGCGCAGACCGTTTGCCCTTGCCCTCAGAAACAGACTGCGAATGCGCGAAAAAGCTAATAAATGCCACGTCGACGCATTGGGCCTTCTCAGCAGGCCCCGGACCGCCAGACAGGGTGGTCGCTGTTAGAGCCAGGGGTAAGTGCCACCCTAGGGCAGGGGAGATGCGCGCGCCCCTGCTCCAGAGTGACGCGCCCCCTAGCAACGATACTGCCAGGCGTGTCGCTATTGCGAAGCGCGCGGGGCGGACCGCCGGAGGGTGACGCGCGCACCCACGTGCACGTCACCTCCGCTGTGCGCGTCGCCCTCCGGAGGCTCCGCTCCGAGGCCTTCTCCCGGCCTCGGAGGCTCCGAGACCGGGAGAAGGCCACGGACCGACCTCCCCGGCTGACGCGTCACAACGTAATTTATAATGTTTTTCGCGCATGCGCAGACCGTTCCTGAGAGAAAAGGGCAGCCCTTTCCCCTCAGGAATGGTCTGCGCATGCGCGAAAAATATTATAAATAACGTTGTGACGCAGTCCCCGTTGTGACGGAAGACGTCCCCGGAGCTGGATGCAACGTGGCTGGGGGGGTAGCGTCGGGGGTACCCGGGGCAGCGTCCCGTCGGGTCGCCACCCCAAAAAATTGCGCCACAGCCTGGCGGCCGCACCAAATTACCATTTAGGGGATGGGTGTGGGGGGGTCATTAGGATGACACGCGCGCCCATGCCCTAGTGACGCCTTCAGTATATATTGTGAATGGCCTGGTATATATTGTCTCGCAGGTTGCTCTTAGGACTGAGGAGGTCTAAACATTAATTTGCCCTAGGCAAATTTCTCAGTTGACCTCCTGATGAGCCTGATGCTTCTTAGCTCAGGTTCTTTGAAAACAGTTTCAAAGGCAGCATCTGAATTCTCCTGTTGACGACATCCTGCTTCCGAACAATTCCCAGAGCTCTGCTCCCCCCCCCTGCCGCCAGACTACACCCCTGGCTGTGACTAATCAGAAAAGAGTTCATGAGGTATGTTCTTGAGCAATTTCAAAGCTCAATGAAACTCTCGACTTGGCAAGTGAGAAAGGCCAACTCATTGTTGGGAATTATTAGAGGAGGGCTTGGAAACAAAACTGCCTGTATTGTAATGCCTTTATATAATCCTGCATTTCCCGCAGTAGCTAAATCAAGGAACCCCCAGGCTCCAAAAGCAGTACACCTCTGAATTTCAGTTGCTGGGGGGGGGGGACATGACAGCTTTTCAATAAATACATAAAAATACAGAGCAGGAAAGACTTTTGATCTTGCAGAGCATCTGGCTCACCATTGTTGGAAATAAACTGGTACCTGAACCTTTGGACTGAGGCAGCAGGGTTCTCAAGATTCTTTAGCTTCCAATCATCCTAAATTGTTTTATTCTGATGGTGCACCATAAAAGCTTAAACTTTGAACCACAAGGCAAGTGTAAATGAACCAGACTTTGAGCCTATAAGAAAATGAGCGGGGACTGGGGAGGGGGTGCTTCACATGGCAAACATAACACTAGCAAAATCTTGCTTGGATGTGTGTCAACATTTTATGGCATGGAACTAACACTATCTTTCACATGTTCAGTGGCTCTCCAGATCTTGTAATACACAAGCAACCCATTTGGGATGCAAGGGTGTTGTTGGCTGCCTATTAGGAATATTAGTGAGCTCGTATCTAACTGATCTGTCGGTCTTCCCTCTTCTCTTTAGTCTGATTCTAAATTGTGCAATAAGAAGTTCGTGATCTGAACTACAGTCAGCTCCAGGTCTTGACTTTACCGACTGTATAGATGTCCGCCACCTTTGGCTGTAATCAGTCAATCTCATTTTGGTATCGTCCATCTGGTGAAGTCCAGATAAAGCTGTCTCTTAGGCTGTTGGAAGAGCGTGTTTGTTATGCACAGTAAGTTGTCTTGGCAGAATTCTAACAGCCTAAGTCCCACTTCATTTTGTTCTCCCAGTCCATGCTTACCTGTAATTCCAGGTGTCATTTGACTACCCACCTTAGCATTCCAGTCTCCTGTAATGAAAATAACGTCTCTTTTTGGTGTATTATCCAGTAGGTGCTGCAGATCCTCATGGATCTACTTCTGCTTCCTCAGCATCTGTGGTTGGCGCGTATATTTGGATCACTGTGATGTTAAATGGCTTGTATCCAAGCACTACTTTAGCCACTTTATTATTAATTATGAAGTCTACTCCATTCCTTCTATGGCCTTTGTGTCCCAGGCTCCTCTGAGCTACTCTATTCCCTTCTAAAAGTCCACTTTGGGCTAAAATTAGCACTTTCCCTCTTAAATAGTTAAAAAAATCTGTATGCAGAAACCAACTCCTGAATTCAAGGCAGCAATTAACAAAGTTTTATTGCTTTCCAAGCATCACCTATAGATTTCCCAAAGTGAAAGCAGTCTCTCAGTAACCCAGTCCTTCACAAATTTCATAAGACAGTCCCTACTGTCTTCTCCATTCAAAAATCCCTCTTTAGCAAGTCCCGTAGTCAGAGTCCAATTAGGGAAGCCTCTTCAATTGCTTGTCGGGCAGAGTTCTTCCCCATATCTGTCACTCCAAGTAGGTAGTCAATCCAGGTAAGTAGTCAGTCCAGCAGAGGTTCCCCATCTGAGCAGTCATTGTCTGGCAGAAGGTCATCACACAGCAATCCAACAGCATGTCCCTCTGGCGAGGTAGCAAACCCCTTTGGGGCTGTAGCTGGCCTCCTTTTATTTCTCCAAGTCTTCATTAAGCGTAAGTGGGCACAGCTGTGGGCTGGCGATCAGTGCACTCCAGGTCCTTCACTTTGTCCACAGGTGTGGAGCCAGGGCCAATTGCCTACAGCTGTGCTTCCACCCACCCAGTCCTGGGTGTTAACCCTTTATATCCCAGTCCTGTCAAACTCCAAGTCTTTTAACCCCTTCCTTCCCAGATCTGTCAAAACAGGGGACCACTGATAACACCACTAACTCCTCACCGTTCTTCCGTAATTTCCACTACTGTCCTCTTGTCCACAGTAGTAGATCTGGTGGTCATCTGATGTGAAGTGGCCCATTCCAGGCCATTTCAGTTCACTGACACCCAAAATGTCCATCTATATTGACATCTCGCCAATAACCACATCCAATTTGTCTTGGCTCATAGATCTTACATTCCAGGTTCCTATGGTGTGTTGATCCTTGGAACATCAGATCAGTCGTTCACCACCAGCACCGTCGGCCGCTAGCCGTCCTTTTGGTCCTTTCGTCATCACATCTGGGGCTAGTTGAACTTATTATCCGCTGTTCCTCCCCAGTATTTCACCATCTTCCGACCTGGGAGTCCCATCTTCCGATGGCATACCAACATATCTCTGTTTGTACTGATCCGTTTAGTTTTCACAGCAAGAATACTAGGGTGGGTTGCCGTTACCCTCCCCAGGGATCGTATCTGCCATGACCTTTCCATCTTGGGTGTCCCTTCACGGTTTAGCTCATGGCATCACTGAGGTTCTCAAGCTCCAACACCACGGACAAGGTAACAATCTCTTTGCTGAAATAGTTACCTACTCATAGGCCAACTGTTGATGATCAGGGAGAATCATAGGCCAACTGTTGATGATCAGGGAGAATCTTACTCTGCCTTCTACTGAGATTACATTTGCTAATTGAGCAAGAGGTACTTTTTAAAGTGGTGCCTCTCTTCTGCTCAGCTGAGAGAGACCAATTGTCCCTTTTCATCACAGCATATCTTTCTAGTGGCTGTTTGCTGGCGTTTCCCTTGCATCTTGTTCTACAATATTTGGGATGAGAACCATCTTATTCTTTATGCTATGCAAACTGCTTTGAGAACTTCTTTTTTTTTGAAAAGTGGTATGTAAATAGTCTTAATTATACTGTTAATACATTACACATGATCAGCTACATGACCTTAACTCTGCCCTTTCCAGTATTCTTTTAATTGGCATCCATTTTCCAGTTGTGGACACCCTGAAGGTGAAACAGTGGTGTTCCTGGAAGGGGTGTGACACTGTAAGTGGTGCGAGGCGCTGCACCGTGCCTTGCAAACAGTGCAGCGCATAGCCTTCACCACTGGAATGGCGGGGAGGGAGGGAGTGTGAGGGGCCGTATTACACTGGTTTACAAGGCGCCATGCAGCACCTTGTACCACTTACGGTGTCGCACCCCCTCCAGGAACGCCACTGAGGTGAAATGAGGCCTTTAAAGCACAATGCTATGAGTATTTACGCCGGTACACAGAAATAAATTCTGCTTTATTCAGTGGTGTCTGCTCTCAGATTAGTGTGCATGAGAGCCAGGATGGTGTAGTCACTGTAGTGGTTTGGCAGTTGGACTTAGACCTAGAAGATCCAGGTTCAAATCCCTGCTTAGCCATGAAGCTCTGACCTTGGGCCAGTCACTATCTCTCAGCCTCACCTACCTCACAGGGTTGTTGTGAGGACAAAAGGAGGAGAGGAGCCATGTAAACCACCTTGAGCTCCTTGGAGGTGGCCCAGAAAATCCCTGGTCTGGTCCCTTCTAAGAAGCCTAGCCCCACTCTGGGCTGATTAGTTCCCCTTTTTCCACTCACAGGTTTAGCAGTCCAAGTCCAAGTCTCAAAGTCCAAATGCCAGTCCAAGGTCAGCAAGCCAGTCAGGGTTCTCAAGCCTGTCTGCATTCAAAGCCAAAGCAGGTTCCTCAAACCAGTCCAGAAGTCAGTCACAGTAAATCCACAAGCCGGTCCAGAAGTCAATCAAGGCCAGTCTAGAAGTCAGTTAGCCAAGGAAGGTAGTTAGTCCTTCTCCTCCAAAAGCCTTCTCCTTTCTGCAACCCACCCCCCTTCCTCCCTCCAGGTGCTGCTTTTATACCTGATTACCTCTAGTGGCTGCAGCAGAGTAGCGTGCCTGCTGCTGAAACCTGGGTTTAATCCCTTATATCCTAGGCCTATGAGGAACCACTTGCTAACACTAACACCACACCCTATCTCCTCGGGGGAAGTATTCAGCGTTTTCCAATACAGGAGGACAGCAGGTTAGTATAAAAATGTGGGAAAAAATACAAAGAAAATACAGTAAGATTGCATTGTTAGTTCTTGGAAAGAAGGGAAGGGCCCGACCAGTGAAATGCTGGCTGGCATAGAATGGCCTTGCAAAAGAACAGACTTGTGCCCTGCTAAGCTGGTGAACAATCTTGAACAAATGCTTGTAAACCTGAAAATAATTAAGGTGGAAGGGAGAAGGATACAACCTCGTTCCTATCTTTGTAGCCTAAAGGTGAAAAAGAGAGATTGAGAATGAAACAAAAGGTGCTAGAGAAGTGAAGTGAAGTAGATTCTTACCTAGAAGAAGGCTGGTACCCCTCAGCAAACACTAACAGCCCAATCCTAGGCATGTCTACTGAGAAGTAAGTCCCATTATCGTCAATGGGGCTTACTCCCAGGTAAATGTGGATAGGATTGCATCCTAAGTAACACATAATATTTACAAATGTACTCTGCAGTATAGGATGGTAACTTGGGTGGGCGGCTGATGGTGGAAGTTCTGCCAGTTCAGATGGGAGTGAGCATATGTCTAGCTAATTACAACAAAATTAACCACATTAATATTTAACAAAATATCACAAGCTCTGACTCAGGACTTGCTTGTCTACTAAGCATATGAAAATACACCTTAATTAAATTAACCTTATTTGAGTTAATTTCTTTTCATTATTATTCTCCTCCCAGAGGGCAGGGTGGGTGCTGGAACGATGATTTATTTGGTAATGCCAGACAAGGATTTAAAAATTATACTAAGAAACGATTCACTGCAGGGCAGAAAGGTTTAGTACTTTCTAAACAGGCAAGCGCCAGAGCTTAAAGGCATTTTTACCAAAGGAACGGTGTATATAATATACGCATCTGGAGTACACCTGGGAGGAAATAGGTTCCTATTATGGAAGCCCTCCCCATTCCAGGAGGTGAGTGAAGAGGGAAAGGCACTTTGCACATGTTTGGTGCTCTCGTTTTCACCATTGTTTCGCATTCCAGGGGACTGGCACTGGGAACGGAGGAGAGAGAAAAGTTTTGAATACGTCTCTTGCTTTTGCGAATGAGCCAAGTGATGGGTCTGCCAGGAGACTTGCGGCTCCTTTAAGAATTGACAAACCCCCCCCCGCCCCTAGAATCTTGACGGAGGGCGAACTTGATTGTCCCTCTCCGCTCACCATCGCGCGGCAACTTCCTGCTTCCGAGGCTATAAGAGCCGCTTCCGGCGCTGGCGCCCGGCTGTTTCTGTGACTCGCGCTGTTGCTGCTGCTGTGGCCGAAGGACCCGCTATGAGTCTCCCAGGTGTGCGCGGGGGGAAGGGGTTGTGTTGCTATGGGGACGGAGAAGATGGGGTGTGGTCTCTGGGGAGACGCTGGGCGCGGTGTGCCGTGTTGCTATACAGACGGGCGGTTGCTAGGGGCCAACTGTGGATGGCATGAGGAGCATGGGGGGGAGGAGGAGGGGGCTGAGGCTGGGCTCAGCCCCAGCACCTGTTTCTAACAGTAGCCCCCTCAGCCTTAATAGAGTAGAGTTGTAATGATAACTATGACAAAGGAGCGAGTCCCTGGACATGTACAGAGTACTATTTTGCTGCCATAGACGAATTGCAGAAAAAGGCAGATTTGAGATGTTTTAAGATCTATTTTATCTTGTTAACTTATGCCTTGCCTTTTTGTGCAAAAATGTAATCAAGGTGGGCTTGAGTATGCTCCAATAAAGTTATAGTACATTAATATAACCTAACAGCACAAATGGACATGTACAATAAAAAAAGTTCCAGTGAGACTACTTAACAGAAGTAAAAAGCTTTCCTAAACGATATAGTTTTCACTATCTTTCTAAAAGTAGATAGTGAGTTTTAAATTGATGTATTTATCTGTAATATTTGTATCTCATCCTTTCTCTAATAAGGCCAGTATGGTGGTCTTTTTCTCCTTCCTCAGCTTCATCCTCTTGAAAGCCCTTGTGAGGTAAGTTGGACTGGCACAAGACGATTTCCCAGTATGTGTCATGGTTGGGTGTGTGAATTTGAATCCCAGTTGGACACTCTATCTCAGATGCTACATGAATGCATAGGTGTTTTGTGTTTTTTAATTGGGTCTGTGCTCTTTCAAGAAAGACTGACAAGAAATATTTGAAAATGAAACAAAATGGTAGACTTTAGCCCCTCTGCTGCCGGATGCTGCCAAGGTATCTTTTAGGTATCCTTTTATAACTTTTAGGTATCCTTCCTGGGTACAGCTTTGCTATCTAAGCCTTCAGCAGGAACTCGAGAGCAAGGACTGAACCACTGGGGCTGTTTTGTTTTCCAGGGTTAAGCTTGGAAAAGTCACAGGAGTTTGACAAAAACTTCAAAGCAGAGCCCCGGAATTTGCTGGCTCAAAATGTTGCCACCGGTGCCGATGCGCTGGATGTGTGCCTTTCCCGGAAAGTGGTGCAGGACTCACTCCACGTGTTCCAGCATGCAATACCTGCCGAAGGCAAGCCGGTCACCAATCAGAAGAGTTCAGGTAATGGAAATTCTTCTCAAGTGGCAGACTTGCTGCATTTGCTGCTCATGGGGTGCCTGAAAACGAATTGCTTTTTTTACCATGGCAACTTCTGTGTTGGGGTTAGTAACAGCCCTGGACTAACATGTTCGTTCTAGCCACAGAGCGATATTTGCCCTTTCCTGACAAAGTATTGTAGCCCAGTCTGAGGATATTTGCATGCACAGTTTACGATAAATACCCTGGGAAGAAACAAAATACCACAGGAAATGGATATGTTGAACGGATGTCCAGGAGCTCTGTATCGCTAACAGTAGAATCCTATGCATGTCTACTTGGAAGTAAGTCCCATTATGTGCAATGGGGTTTACTCCCAGGAAGGTGGATTGCAGCCTTAGCTGTTGGCATAGAGATAGAAAAAGGCTAGAGTGACACACAGCCTGGACCTATAGCAGGGGTTCTCAAAGTGGTAGGTCATGACTCGCCACTTTTTCCAGAAGTGGCCGATATCCCAATAAGGGGGGTGGCCAGCTCCAGCGTCGGGGACAGCGCTGCAGGATTGTGCCTGCTCCTGACCAAAAAATGCTTTTTTAAACATACCTGTTTAAACATTTTTCCCTTTAAAAACATACCTGTTTTCCTGCCAGCTCCTGGAAAGGTCCGGGGATGGTGGCTGCTACCGCCTCCGCAGGCCTCCCCAAGACTCTAAACAGCGGCGATCGCGTTCCGAAGCACACTTTCTGATTTTCAGCGAAAACCGGAAGTGGACTTTTCGACGCAATCGCCACTGTTTAGACTAGAGCCTTGGGGAGGCCTGCGGAGGTAGCAGCAGCAGCAGCCCCCTGCCCCCAAACTCTTTGGGGAGGTGGCAGGACAACCAGGTATTTTTTTAAAAAGCATTTTTGGGTCGGGAGTAGGCACAATCCTGCAGTGCTGTCCCCGACACTGGAGCTGGCTGCCCGATTCTGGAGTGCTGCCTCTGACATTGCCCCGCCCCCTGCAAAGACTTACCGGGAAGTAAACTCCCCTGTAGGACTTTGAGAAACGTTGACTTATAGTGATTCTCTGTGGGTGCAAAGCCGCGTCACCTTATCTTGACATCTCTGTGATGAAATCCCTCTGCACTTTGCATCGTAAGTTAGAGTGGAAAAACCAGTACTGATGCTGTGCAACTACCTCTGTGGTTTTTGGCTTTCATCTGCACTGCCAAGTCTCATTTTACATACAGTATCGGAAAGATGCAAAGGAGTCCTGGATGGGTAAGACTTGGGAGCAAACAAACTGGAAGCCTTTCATGAGACTCAACCAGAGGTGTTTAGTACTGTCCATCTCTTCACCCTGCTCCCTTCTGCGAAAAGGGACGAGTGCTTTTGAATTGGTATCAGTAACTCAGTGTCTATTCTTGTGAAATTGACATTAATAGCCCAGGCTTGGAAACCGCAAGTTTCCTCAAGAGCTGTATCCTCCTGCTGTCATTCCACCTGGCTGCTGCGGTGGTTTAGGCACCAAGGATCAATACAATACTATAGCCCTAAAGAGGGGTACATCAAATACACTAAGCCCCCAAATTACGTCCTGGTTTCATTTTGGAGGTTTGTTGGAAAAGCCCAGCTCTTGCTGGCTCAGCATTATCTCGCCTGCGCAAAAACACCGGAATGGACAGGACGGACTTCATCTGCGTGAAAGTGCTGATACGGATGTCCGTAACTCAGGGATGCAGTGTAGTTACATATTCTTTCCTTATATTCCTCAGCCTCCCCTTCATCCTTTGCCCCCCTTACATCTCTTTTTAAACTGTGAGCCCCTTTGGAATGAGGAATCCTTTTCTCTGTGTAAAGCAACATATGCACAGATTGCATAGTAGTTGTCGTCATAATAGTTATTGTCACTCAGTGGCGTAGCTAGGGCATCTGGCACCCAGGGCCACAAAAAAATTTAAACACCCCCATCCCCCCCCCCCCGGCCTTTCCCGGAAAGTGGTGCAGGACTCACTCCACGTGTTCCAGCATGCAATACCTGTCAAAGGCAAGCCAGTTACCAATCAGAAGAGTTCAGGTAATGGAAATTCTTCTCAAGTGGCAGACTTGCTGCATTTGCTGCTCCTGGGGTGCCTGAAAACCAATTGCTTTTTTTTATCATGGCAACACCAACAAACCTGTGTTGGGGTTAGTAACAGGGCTATGGGGGTGGGTGTTACAAATTTCCGTTCCCCCGGGTGGCAGATGGGGTGTCCTGATGCACGGCTTCCCTCGGGCCTCTGAAGGTCTCCGAAAAGCACTTCTGATTTTCACCGAAACCAGGTGCCTTTTGGAACCTCTAGGACACCCCCTGGAGGCGTGGTACCCGGGGCCGAACACCCCCCCACCCCCCCAGCTATGTCACTTGCCTGGTTGCCTGTGGCTAGTAAGATTACCTGTAAGAGGTCAGGACAAGAACATCTTGGTGAACTGAATAAGAGCCATTTTTCCTTTCACATTGCTGATGTGCCACAGTTTCAGGTATCTAACATAAATGTATGCGAGCAGGATGGAATAGTGGAAATGTTTCCGAACTAGTAACTTTTCTGCAATGGTTTTCAAACCTGGATAGGCTTGAACAGAGAGAGCAAGAAGTGTCTCAGTATAGTGTACTTACTATTAATATGATGCGGATGACTTTTCATGTATTTAAGTGATTTGTATCCCACCTTTCCCTCCAAATAATGATGATTAGTGAATGATAACATTTTTAGTTGGGAAATACAGTAGTAAGAATTGAAGAGATGGTTTTCTGTCTCAAAAGGGGCGCCCAGTCTCCTTGCTCCCCTCCCCCCCCCAAAAAAAGACACAAGAGACAGACCCAAAGAAACACACTGGGTGGGATGGTATGTTTGGATGAACCGGGACAGAGTATAATTCTGGAAATATGGTGTGTTTCCTTCTTCACAATGTCCATTTCTTGCTTATTGCTCTGACCCTTAGGACGCTGCTGGATCTTCTCCTGCCTGAATGCGATCCGTCTTCCGTTCATGAAAAAGTTCAACATTGAGGAGTTTGAGTTCAGTCAGGCATACCTCTTTTACTGGGACAAGGTACACAGTAGTGCTGTTTGGAGCAGTTTGTACTTCTTAAGACTATTTAGGAATAGCTGGCAGACAAGTAGGCTGAGTTCTGCATTATGAGGACCACCATGGAGATGGTCCTCTCCCATGTCTACCACCAGTTGAGCCTTGGCAAATGGAAACATGTACAGGAAAATCTCGCTGGCTTATTTCAGTGAGCAGGTGGAGTTCTATGGGGCTCAGTAGGAAAAGGACACTTAAAAAGTCACAAGAGGTGGTAATGGCTACTTGTTAGTTGGCTTAAAAAAATCATGGAGGAAAGACTGTTAATGCCCATTGGCCATGATAATGAAATGGAACCATATTCAGAAGCAGTCTGCCTCTGAATACTAGATGCTAGGGTCAAATGACAAGGGAGAGCTGTTGCCTTAACACTCTGCATGTAAGATCTCAGAGGCATCTGGCTGCCCTCTGTTGGAAACTGGAGGCTGGATTAGGTGGACCATTGGTCTAATTCAGCTGGGCTCGTTTTCTATTTCTATAACTATGGCAACTGGGGAGTAGCAAGCAGCAGGGAGAGATGAGGGGAGGAAAACACAGTTGTTCAGAGGACTGAGAGAGATTGGTATGCCCTATAAGTCACCCTTTGGGTGCCAGGACAATAGATCCCTAGCTGCAGAAGATCTAAATGTCTGGCAAGGCCCAAGGAATTGGGTTTCTAACGGTTTCTTTCCAGATCGAACGTTGCTACTACTTCTTGCATGCATTTGTGGAAACGGCGCAGAAGAAGTCGGCAGAAGGGAAACTAGCGCAGAAGGAACCAGTGGAAGGGCGGCTGCTGCAGTTCCTGCTTTCCAATCCCTCCAATGATGGTGGACAATGGGACATGCTTGTGAATCTTATTGGTAAGGAAAGTGGGACGCCTATAAGTTTTCAGCAAAGGGGTGTGTTTTTTGGGTCGTCTGGCTTCTTAAGGAAGTCTTGAGCATTTGGGGCTGCTTAGTGAAGACTAGAGAACTGAGTTGGTGAATAGGGGCTATAGAAGCTCATAGGTGGACAAATGCAAAGAAACTGCCTTCTTGTACATCACTAATACTTTGACTCTGACTGGCAGTGGCTCTCCAAGGTCTTGGGCAGAAAGGGGTCTTTCCCAGCCCTGCTATTTGAGACCTTTCAAACTCAGAGATACTGGAAATTGAACTTGCAAAGCAGATGCTCTACCACTGAACTGTCCTGCTCCTTGGGACAGGGTCAAAATGGGAAAAAGTAGCCAAAAACTCTTCGATCGTGCCAAAGAACTCTGTTCTTGCCTTGCTTTGCATGCAACATAATACCATTTTGCAACAATTCTGAGCGCGTGCAAAAGTCAGAACTGCCTTTCCTTTGGCCACAGATTCTGGTCAGTAACTGAAACTTATTTCCTAGAAAAATACGGAGTTGTCCCCAAGAAGCTTTTCCCAGAATCTCATACCACAGAGGCCTCCAGGAGGATGAATGAAATTTTGAATCACCAGGTAACTGGAATAGGAGGGAGGAGGGTGTGGCCCATAGATACCTACGTAGCAGATTGACTGCCTGCGATGTAATGAATTTGCAGAAGACTCCCTCCTTGGTTATCCAGGAGAGACTTTGACTTGCTGTAGGTGGCTGTTTACATGCCTGCTGAAACCTTTATGGTTCGATTAACTGCTGCCCCAGGAAAAGTAGTTGGCACATGTGGTTGAGAAGTGACAGTCCTAAGTCTCAGGTGCCCTGTGACAGCACAACCCTAACCAACTTTCCAGCGCTGGTGCAGCCGCAATGCAGCCCCGAGGTAAGGGAACAAATATTCTCTCACCTTGAAGAGGCCTCCATGACTGCCCCCTGCACTGCAAAATGCAGTGTGTGCCCTGTTGGCACGGCTACACTGGCACTGGAAAGTTGGTTAGGATTGCGCTGTGAGAGAGGCTGCTTTTCCCACACGTTGCCGGTCCACAAGTTGACCCCTGGTGCTACTCGCTAAAAGAGGCATGCTCTGGAAATTTGGGGGTTGGACACACTCTTTCTGACTTGCTGAAATCAGAATTAATCCTCAGTTTCGCTGTTCTGATTGCCTGGGACAGAGATCAGTACAGTGCCTCACCAATCCAAGACTCTTAACGTTTGTCATTTTGTCGCAAAAAAAGGTTTGTTTTTTTAAAGACGATCAAATGTGTATACAGGGTTTTGGAGCCATGACTTAGATTTCTTTATTACATTAAAGGATGTTGCAAAGTGTAATAGGATTAACAGTACAGAGACGACGTTTCGATCACCTTTTGAAAGATCATCATCTGGTTCAGAGGCGTCGACAGAGCCTGGCGGGGGGTGGACCGCCAGGGGGTGACGCGCGCAAAGGGGTGACGTCACCCGCGTGTCACCGTCGGACGCTCCGAGGCCAGGGAGCAAGCCTTGGAGCGTTCTACCCCGCCGGCGCTCCAAAGCCTTCTGAAGGCCCTGGAGCGCTGGCAAAGCCAGTCGTTCCGAGGCTGGCTCCCCGGCCTCCAGTTCGGGGGGGGGGGGTGACACCCTAGGGCGGGGGGGGTGACGCGCACCCCCCAGCCGTAGGGTGTCATGCGTCTAGCAACGCTACTGATCGGGTTCAGAGCATAACATTATGCTCTGAACCTGATGATAATCTTCAAAAGGTGATCGAAATGTTGTCGCTGTATTGTTAATCCTATTACACTTTGCAACATCCTTTAATGTAATAAAGAAATCTAAGTCATGGCTCCAAAACCCTGTATACACATTTTATCGTCTTTAATTATCGCTGGCCGTGAAAGTCTTAACCTTTTATCTGGTTTGTTTTTTGTTAACTTGTCGTCTTTGCTTTTGGAAACAGATGCGTGGGTATTGCCTCCAGTTAAGGGCGATGGTGGAGTCAGGCTGCAACAAGGACAAAGTCTGTGCTGCAGTGGACACCATGATAGAGGAGGTGAGTTGTTCTTGGAGGAAAACTGGATCCACCAGTTGTAGATGAACGAAGCAGGTTTGCTGATGTGGAGCAGCTTTCCCGTCATTATAGCTAGTTGGTTGCCTCCTATTTTGGAGTTGCAGCTACGCTTCCAAAGCACCCCTGTTGTCACCACAAGATTCCTGTGGTAAATCTTGCTTGGATATAACTAGAAGCAAGACTTGGGAAACCCATATTGCTAGTAAGAGGCAGAGAAGGTTAAACGGGGTACCAGCAACACTTTTGGAAACTACTCCGTGTGTGTGTGTGTGTGTGTGTGTGTGTGTGTGTGTGTGGACTGTTTCACACTGTGAATTGGCTTTGGCATTGGGTTGTGTCATGCAGAATATTTATTTGTTCTAGTCCTTGCCAAGTCATTGAAAACAAATTGCGCGTTCTGCTTCTGGCTGCATGCTGTGTTCCCAGTTTGAGGCCAGTGATTCACTCGGCGTATGTAGTTGAGCTGTTTTTTGTTGTTGTTGGGTGTTGCGAGCATGTTGCCAAGAACAGTTGCAAAGTCTGAGGGATTGTGACGGGCTGCAATTTTTCTTAACAGAAATTAAGTTAAAACAACAAAGAGACTTGTTAGTCTGTAATACAGGTTGATTACCCCTTATCCGGAATTCCGAGAACCAGAACGCTCCATAATCCGGAACTTTTTTGAGCGCCAATATGACCTCTGTTGCAGGCGCAAGGCATGTGGAGGATGCTACCCAGCTGAGGAAGCAGGATCTTACGGTAGTGCGCGTGGTGCTTGCTGGCTGGGCAGAGGAGGTGGTGGAGGCAGGAGCGAGGAGCCACGGTTCCCTGGCTTTACTGGGGCTGCTCCACTCTGGCAAGCAGGAGACTGGGCGACACGCACCAACCATGCGCTTTCCTGGACTGAGGCAACACCACCCCTCCCACTTTGGGGAAACTTGAAACCCCAATGAATCAGAGGGGCGGCAGCTATTGTGTGTGCAGCCACCACGTCTCCTGTTTGCTCAACGGGGCGCTGCTGCTGCTCCTCCAAGGGAAGCCTGCCTTATTCTCAGCCCCCATAGAGGCTTAAGCTCTGCTCCCCAGTCTCCCGCTCCCCCCCCCCCCCCCGTTTTTATGATTGTCTCATCTAGTGAAGGGAAGAAGCGCGCCTGGACACTTGTGCTTTTGAACGGGTGCCGTAGCTGGCAGGAAGTTTGTGTGCGAAGCTGTGGTTGGAGGAAAGGGCATGGGGCGAAAGAGAAAACTCCTGCTTATCGGTAGGATATAAATTCAGAGTCAGGAATAATGGTGATGCCAAACAAACACGGATTTGCCCACATGCGTGACTGAGATAGTGACACCTTTGCTTTCTGATGGCTCAATGTACACAAACTGTGTTTCATGCACAAAATTATTTTTAAAATATTGTATAAAATTACCTTCAGGCTATAAGGAGTATATGAAACATACATGAATTTCGTGTTTAGACTTGGGTCCCACCCCAAGATATCTCATTATGTTTATGCAAATATTCCAAAATCCAGAACACTTCTAGTCCCAAGCATTCCGGATAAGGGATACTTAATCTGTATTTATTTCAGCATAGGTGGACTGCAATCCATGAAAGCAAATGCTGAAATAAATGTATTGGTCTTTAAGATGCCATACAAGACTGTTAGTTGTGTTTGCTGCTACAGCCGAACACAGCTACCTCTCTGGAAGAAATGTTTTTTCAGCAAACTTTGAAATGGTACTGGCCAATCATCAGTGCAAGGTTTCTGCACTAGAGGGCAGCAAATAACAATGTAAATCCATCTATCTTCTTAGCTACAATGGAAGGCTTTTTCAGGCTCCGTGTGTGGAGCTCAGTACAATCTGAGGCTCCCTCCTTCACTTTTAATATTGGGCAATGGATTTTGGGTACCTGGATTTGTAAAAAAGGAGAATGTAGTATGGAGAAGGTGATCTGCCACATGGTAAGTTACCTGTGGAGATGAGTGACCCAGGTTGTTCCACCTGCATAACTGCCTTGGTTGGAGACTGCTAGTTTTCCCCAGCCCAAAGAAACCTCTTCTGTATGCACCCCTCCAGGTGGAATTGGTAGACGTAGCAAATTCCATGCTTGAATTCTTCCACTTTGGGCTCAACATGGTGTCTTCATTTGATTCACAGGCCGTTGCAATTTGGTCCAAGTGGCAGACCTGTTCTTCGCATAACAAGGCTGGGTCTGTCCACACTGCAACATAAAGCGAAGCAGCTTCAACATTCTTCCTTATTTTGGCAAAAGAAGCTTTTGAGGTGGGGTGGGTGGATGGGCAGGCTGAAGTGTTTTGTTTATGTACTCATTTTGTATCCCGCTTCTCTCCCTGAAGGGCACTCAAAGTGACTTTAAAAAGTAAAGGTGACCCCTGACTATTAAGTCCAGTCGCGTCCAACTCTAGGGTGTGGTGCTCATCCCCATTTCAAAGCCGAAGAGCCAGCGTTGTCCGACGACGCCTCCGTGGTCATGTGGCCGGCATGACTCTCCTTGCCGCAGCGCGTAGCATGCAGCTGGAACACGGAGCGCTGTTTACCTTCCCGCAAGCGGTACCTATTTATCTACTTGCATTAACATGCTTTGGAACTGCTAGGTTGGCAGGAGCTGGCCAAGCAATGAGCGCTCACCCCGTCGCGGGAATCGAACTGCCGACCTTTCGATCGACAGCTTATGGTTCAGCAGTTTAACCCGCTGCGCCACCCGCTGGCCTTACCATACCATAACCTTTATTGGCCTAAAACAGACAATACAATACACATCTGAAAACATTTCAGATCCCATCAAAGTCCCCTAACAGCAGTTCACATTCCCTACCCACTCACATAGTCCAACATACCAACTCAGCCCCATAATATCAGAGTGCCCAACAACGGAAGATTCCATCAGATTTGATTTACTGAATTCATAAATTGGGCAACCAAACAGGTGAACAGTCTTTCAGAACCTCCTAACGTATACCGGATTTTTAGCTCATCAGACCAACCGGAGTGAGAGGACAAAAAATCATCTAGATACTGCCTGCGCAGTTCACTATATCTGTCGCAATAAATAACAACCGTGTCAATTAAAACAAACCAAAGTAAAAACCTTCTATCGTTTTGCCCTGAAGCTGCACAGGGCTTCCTGTCCTCCACCTGTTCCAATAACGCTCTCACCTCTTTTGGTTACCTGATCACCCTTTTATATCCACAGCAGCACCTCATTAAGTTGTTGAGCATTTATGAGGTCCTGCTGTGGATATAAAAAGGTGATCAGGTAACCAGAAGGGGCGAGACCGTTATTGGAACATCTGAGGAAGCCCTGAGCAGCTTCAGGGCGAAACATTAACGTTTTAGCTTTGGTTTGTTTTTAATTGACAAAGTTGTTAAGCCCGAAAGACAGATCTGTTTAAAAAGAGGAAATCTCCACAAATGCTCTGAAAATTCATTTTCTTTGTCTTTTGAAATTTAACCTCTAGTGTGCCCAAAGATAGTTTTTAGACCTTGGACCTGCCCCCCCCCCCAATTCACACCATGACCCCATCCAGTGGAGGAGGTATTTGGTGGTTTTGCTACGCAGCATCTGGGTGCATAGAACAAGAAACACAAATGCAGCATAAAAGATCGACTTAAATTTCTGTCTTGCTTCTTAGCATTGAGGTGGTGCATTGTAAGTAGTCAAAACACTCCCCTCCCCACCACTTTTTAAGGTACACCCTTTTCCTTTTTGACCTTTTTGATCTGCCTTGACTCACAAGGCAGATCAAGCATCTCTACAATTCTTCTGTAAGATGGGCAATATAATTCCTGTACTGTAAATGGTGGGGAGAGCTGAGTTTAAGAGGGAGGGTGGCACCCCTAAAACCACCCAGTGGGTCAAAATGAGATTGGAGCAGGTAATCTTCCTCACCTGTGTCTACCCCCTTTAGTTGCTCAGTAACATCAGTGTGCTCCAATTCCCAGCTCATCAGTAGTTGCAAAATGTTTGCCTGTATTAAGAAATCTTTTACATAGACTCTGTGCATTAGCGGTTCACGTTTAAATTAAAATGTACTTTGGGTTGGGGAGATTACTGTGTATTAGGACAAGGTACATCCATTTCCCAAGCGACGTGTGGGCTGAGTTGGCTTTGGGGAGGTGGGTGGAGGGGTTTGGTCATCCCTTCTGGACCTCCGTGGTAACCCCATCGAAACTGTTTTGTTAGTGAACGCCAGCAGTCCTCGCCGTTTGTGAAGCTCTTCGTTGTGAAAGGCGGTTAATCTTGGCGACGCGTCAGTCCCTGTTCTTCTACTTGTGTTTAAAAGTCTAGCCTCCCTTTCTGTACAGCATCAAAACTGCATGAACACAAACGGAGGAAATTGCAAGCGTGAGACCACTGGGCACTCTGTGACATCAAGGGCTCCTTCTGGATTTTATTTTGGGCATGGGAGGGGGGGGTCGTTGTGGCCTCTTCGTACCTTTTGCCATGTTGTGTTCTTACCCTGAAATGTTTTTATGAAAGAGTTGACACCCCCCCTTCCCACCACTCCCGAGAGTGGAAGTTTCAAAAGCCTCTCTAAGGAGGCATTTTCAAGCCATTTCTACATTTTGATAACTTCATTTTCATGTTTCAGCTCTGGCATGATGCAGGTATAACTTTCTCAGGGCCCAATCCTGTCCAACTTTCCAGCACTGATGCAGCCCCAATGCAGTCCCGAGGTAAGGGAATAAATGTTCTCTTACCTTGAGGAGGCCTCCATGACTGCCCCCCCCCACACCGCAGGATGCAGCACACACCCTGTTGGTATGACTACATCAGCGCTGGAAAATCGGACAGGATTGGGCCCTCAGTCTCATAATGTTTATATTAGATGGACAGGTGACCTGACTCAGTGGAAGCAATTTCATGTGTCCTTCTCCCTCCCATGCCTTGCCAGATGTGACATTCCATCCATCTCAGCACTGACCGTGGTTAATGTTACCCAGGGTTACCTCAACCATTATTTTCAAAGCACAGTTACAAGAGCAATCTTAGTTAAGGTTAGCCATGGACATGGTCAGTGCTGGTACAGAGATAATGCTCCGCACCTTGGTCGTAGCAAACCATGAAAGGAAAAGGACTCGCATGCATGGTAGAAGAGGAGGGAATGCGCCATAGGTGTATGCTGTGTGCTTGCATCTAGTATAGTACAGAAGGTCCCCGCAGTGGCGTTGCTGGAGGGGGTGCTGCACCGTACACTGCGCCTTGCAAACAGGTGTAATGCAGCCCCCCCACTCACCCCCGGAGCCATTCTGGCAGCGAAGGCAACGCGAGTGGGAGGGGCCCTCAGACCATGCCCAGAGACTTAACCATGTTGCTTTCCAACTCCAGGTGTACAGGATAGTCACCATCTGCCTGGGAAGCCCACCAAAGACATTCTGCTGGGAGTACTATGACAAGGAGAAGAACTACCACAAGATCGGACCAATCTCGCCATTGCAATTCTACAAGGAGCATGTCAAGCCCGTCTTCGATATGGAAAGCAAGGTTGGGTGATGCTCTTATTGTGAGCCTTTTAAATATTTGAAAAGTCAACATGCTACACTGTGATTTGTTTTTCCTTCCTGCGGAACTGATCCAGTTGCTTCAACCTGTCCTTGTAGAACAGATTTTCTAAGACCTCCCCAGCCTCTGTTGCTTTCCTTTTCCCCTTTTTAGAAATGCAGCCCCCTTTGGGCCAGTCCAGAGTTGTGGCCTGACCAAAATCCTACATTCCTTCCAAACAGTGTACAGCCGGCAAACGGGCACCTCAGGTTCACATGGGGCCAAGCATTGCCTGAAAAAAATGGTGGTAAAATTGTGGCCCTTGCCCAGGGCTGCAAAAAACAGTGGGCTTGGCAGCCTGTGCATGGCTTATGTCATTTAGCTTGACAGGCCTGATATTTACAGTATTCTGAGGTTGGAACTGCCACCAAAAATGTCATCCCTGTGTTGTATCATTTTCCCCCCTGTAACATGCAAGGATCACATGCCTCGCATCACATTGAGTATTATTTATTTACTTGATTTGTATCCCGCCTTTCTCCCCGAAGGGTACTCAATGAATTCACCCCCCCGCACCACTGTGTGTTTCTCCATCAGCGACAATCAGTATGGTGATGTTGCAGTAGAAGGTAAACAGTCCCCCGTCTTACAGGGGAGATTGCAACATGGGGGTACCATTTTCAGCTACGCGCCATTGTCGCAAGTAACGTGCCATCCTGCCCACAGCATTTTGGTGAAAACCCTGACAAGGATATGCGAATTATAAACACTACCCACGATTGTCATCTGGGGACAGGACAATTGATTCTGAATGCTTTCTGCTTCCAGCGTGTAACCAGTGTATGGAACTAATTGCTCCAAGATTTCATAGAATCGTAGAGTTGGAAAGGACCCACGCAGTCATCTAGTCCAACCCCCCTGCCTGTAGCAGGAAATCCTCCTAGACTGAGCATTTCCAGCAGGTGCCTGTCGAGCCTCTGCTTAAAGATATCCCGTGGGGGAGAATCCACCACCTCCCTCGGCTGCTGCTATCATAGATGGCTTTAAAAGAAGGGAATGGACACATTTAGGAAGGATAGGTCTATTGACGAGCCATTATATGGGACATCTGTGTACACAGGTAATCTCTCTGAATATCAGGTGCTGGGGACAAACAGGAAATGCCTCTGCCATGCTTGTGAACTTCCAGGTAGCATCTGGCTGGCCACTGCTGGAGAGAGTTATACAATTCTGGTGGGGTGCTTGGGGAGTGATGAAGTGGAATTAAGTCGTTAACCATGCTAGAGTAAGCCCCTGTCTATTTGTGATACCTAATCATTTGGCTTAACTTGTTTGCTCTTGGCAGATTTGCCTGGTAAACGATCCTCGGCCCCAGAACGACTACAGTAGACTGTACACGGTGGAATACCTGGGTAACATGGTTGGGGGAAGGAAGACTCTTTACAACAACCAGCCGATTGAACTGCTGAAAAAATTGGTTGCAGCTTCCATTCGAGACGGAGAGGTTCGGTCCATTACTTACCTCGCTTGCTCTTCTCCTCTTCATCCTTCCTTCTGTGTGCTTAAACAGAAAGTCATGACTGTTGGTCTCTCTCTTTCCAGGCAGTCTGGTTTGGCTGTGATGTTGGGAAGCAGTTCTACAGCAAGCTCGGCATCAATGACTTGGATGTGTAAGTGTTGGGGGATTATAACGAGGCAGTGGCATCACTAGGGGTGTGTGGACCGCACCAGGTGACACGCTGTGTGTGTGTGTGTGTGTGTGTGTGGCACCACTAGTGGCCAAAAGGTTGTGGAAACCTCATAAATATCATTGGAAAGGTAACTTAATGCAGAATGTAATGAAAGAAACCGGGTTGAATTATCCATATTCTATCAACAGTTATGACCAAATAACCGGAAAACAAAAACACAACTGCCTTATGTAGCAAAAAGTGGGTTTCCTTAACTCAAAACTGACCAATGAGACTGATTTGTTCTGAGAGCCAATGAGGTGTTCTTATGATACAGCAAGGAACCAATAAGTTGTTAGTATGAGTCGGCTCTCATTTCTATGTCTCGGAGCTAATACTAGAACTCTTATTCAGTTGTGCGAGTGTCATCAAGTTGGCCACTGTTTTTTGTTGTTGTTGTTGTTGTTGTTGTTGGTTAATGATTTGTTGGGTGACTTGTACTGTTATATAGTAAAATTAATGGTGGTGACGCCATAAGGTACCCCACTGGATGACGCTAACCCATGTGACACCACTGTACCTAGGTCATGATCCTGCAAGTTGCCCCCTGGAGTTTGTGGTGTATTCCTAGTTAACCTGACTTTGTTCACATCAGCTTGTTGGTTATTCCTCAAGCTGCAGGATTGGCAAATCCCATTATTCTTCCTGTATTGGACCCTGCTCAATAGTGAATTTACTATCCATTTATGAGTGTAATACATTTTTGCATAATAAAATAAAATGAGTAGTAACGGCAGTACCCTCCAACCCTGCACTTAATGTCGCTTGCATGGACTGTTCACAGATTTGACTACGAACTGGTGTTTGGGCTGCCAGGCAAGAAAATGAACAAGGCTGATCGGCTGATCTTCGGCGACTCCTTGATGACCCATGCCATGCTCATTACTGCATTCTCTGAGAAGGTACATGTCTGGGGGAAATCCTTTCTATGCCCCATGCATGAGAAGCGGGGTCTGCCCAAGATCCATTTGCAACACTATCCCAAAGGAACAGGGAACTACACCTGCTAACTGAGCAAGAGGCACTTTTTCAATGAGTGCCCCTCTTATATTTAGCAGAGGGAGAGTAACTTGCCCCCCTTTCACCCCATCACAGTCTCTTTTCTGGTGGCTGTTTGCTGGTGTTCTTCTGCATCTTTTTTTAGATTGTGAGCCCTTTTGGGACAGGGAGCCATTTAATCATTTGATTTTGCCTGTAAACCGCTTAGTGAACTTTTTGTTGAAAAGCGGTATATAAATACTGTTAATAATGTTTTCCAAAGACTGGTTTTATTTTATTAGATGTTTATACTGTGTCTTATTTCCCCTGTGTGGTAGCGCCCAAGGCAGTTTACAACAGTTAAATGCCCAATATAAAACCCAAGTTAGAAACATCAGTAAAAAGCAGTAGAAGCACATCAAACAGCAGTCGAAACCCCAAAGTATCTGCTGATTAAAAGTGTTCGGTACAGGAACATCTCCAGCACCTGGCAGAAGGCAAGCCAAGATGGGGCTGGGCAAACCTCTTTAGGGGAGAGACTTGTACAGTCTATGAGTGACTGCAGGCTCTCTCCCAGGTCCCAACCAGACTGTGGTGGAACAGGGCAGGCTCATTTGAGAAGAGGGGTGTGTGTGTGTGTGTGTGTGGGGGGGGTTCCTTGATCAAATATTTTGATAACAGCAGTATGTCTTATTACGACTATACCGGTAGCACGCCCTTTCTCCAACAGTGTCAGTTCCCCTCTCCCATTTTATCCTCGCAGCAGTTCTGTGTCAGTGAGCTAGTTCATTGCCACAGGGAGATTTGAACTCCTGAGCCAAGTCAGCTGCCACGCGATCTGCTACACCAGGCTGACTCTTGCTTGCGACAGGTTGTCCAAACGTTTGGGAGGCTTGTTGCCCTCAAAAATGCAAATCATTAAACTTCTCTCTAAGGAGGCAGGATGAAAACCCCCAATGGCTCTGGGCCATTTCGTAAACGGATGGATTTGCAGCTCCCACGAAAAGCTTCTTTAAGCTAACGGCCAGTACAAAATTGGTTTGTTGTGGTGTTGTTGTTTTTAATACTAGTTATGTGAACAGGTTTTGACTACAGCTGCAATTCCTTTCCTTTTCCCAAAAGGCACACTTAATCCTTGCTAGCATTCAGAGAGTTAATTGTTGCTTGATCCTATTTAAGAGCTTTTAAGTACTTTCAGGCAGACCTTCAAAGATTCCCCCCACCCCCTATTGGTTTGGGTCTGAGGACAGCTTTGGCTAAAACTATAAAAATGCTGTCGGCTGGTATTAGCTACTAGCATTCTTCTCAGCATTACGGAGAGGCTTGGCAAAAGGCAGGAGCCTCTCGGGAGCAAAAACACGGCGCTAAAAGCTCTACATCGGAGTGGAGTTCCGTTGGGCTGGCAGTCCAAGTACCACCAGCAGTCTGCCAAAGTACCGCTGGTGGTACTAGTACCACTGGTCGAGAACCCCTGCCTTAGAGGCCACCTCTCCTCTAGATCAACCCCAGTGCCAGCTGCATTCCACTAATTAGGCCCCAAGTTTGTCTTCCAACAGTATGTGAAGCAAGAATGGTAGCTGGCAGAAGTGCAGGGTCTTCAGCGGGGTTGCCCCTCTTAAGTGCAGCTGTTCAAAGGGGCTAAGGAATTGGCTGGCTATGCTTAACCCCTGCTAACTATGTAAAGAGGTGGCTCCCATTCAGCGGAACAGCTGTCTCTGTTTCCCGCAGAGAGCACCCCTCCCTGGGGCTCTTGCTGGTGTTTCTCTTGCATTTCTTTTTAGAGCACAAGCTCCTTTGAGACAGAGAGCACGCATGCACGCACACGAAATATATATGTATGAAAAGGTAAAGGTGACCCCTGACAATTAAGTCCAGTCGTGTCCAACTCTAGGGTGTGGTGCTCATTCTCATTTCAAAGCCGAAGAGCCAGCATTGTCCGAAGACGCCTCCGTGGTCATGTGGCTGGCATGACTGTCCTTGCCGCAGCGCGTAGCATGCGGCTGGAACACGGAGCGCTGTTTACCTTCCCGCAAGCGGTACCTATTTATCTGCTTGCATTAACATGCTTTGGAACTGCTAGGTTGGCAGGAGCTGGCCAAGCAACGAGAGCTCCACCCCGTCGCGGATTCGAACTGTCGACCTTTCAATCAACAGCTCATGGTTCAGCGGTTTAACCCACTGCGCCACCCACTGGCCTAATGTGTGTGATAATGTGTGTGAAATATATATAAATGTACCCAAAAAATAAATGTACCTTTTTAAATTTGGGAGCCCTGATGGCTCCAGATAGCTTTTTCTGTGGGGTGTCCTCATGGAGTCCACCTTTCCTGTTTTCTAGGAGGATCAAGAAGGTGGCTTTGAAAAGTGGCGTGTGGAGAACTCTTGGGGCGAAGACCGCGGGAATAAAGGTAAACGTGTCTTTGCCTTGCCATCTCCCTGCAGATGATGGAGAGGGACCAAAGTTGCTGACCTGTTTGTATCCTGCCTTTTCTCTAAGGAGGTCATGGCAGTGTAGGTGGGCTTGTTAGAACTTAGAGGTGTTTGAAAACAGTTATTTCTTTACTCTGAAGTAAGCCCATTGTGTTCAGTAAGACTTAGGCTCTTGTATTCAACAAAAATGTATCGGGCACCATCAAAAGCCTCTTTGGAGCCCAGTCCCTGCCCAAGGAAGCACCACCCATTGCATCATGTCCCCCCCCTGCATTTTATGCACAGATCACCCTACATAATCCTCCGGTGTGCTCCAAGCCAAGTGCAAGCGCACTACCAGATTTGGTTGCTAGAGAGAGAGGTGCTTAGGCTAAGCCTGCTTGTAAGTTCCACATCTTGATCTGGAAACCTTTTCACCCTTCATCCCAGATATGCGACGGTAGCTATGCAGTGGGGACAAAAAAGCACTCTGTTCATGCTCAGAGGTCTCTTTTTGTGTTTTATCTCCTTGCATTTCTTGCCTTGACGACGACAGTCTGCTTCTCCCTGGTCTCCCATTCTCTAAATTTGATCCTTTCACCTCTATCTAGCAGTCAGCTGCCAATATTATGCGCACCTTTCTCATTGCTTGGACCACATGACACCACTTCTTAATTCCCTACAGTGCTTTCTTGTTGACTCCTGCCTCGATCTGCACAAGACTCTCATCATGGCCTCCCCCCTGCCCCCCCTCTCTCCTTGTCTATCTTAACATCTCCTTGACTGTGATCTTATCCAGCTCCTCCATCATCACCCTCTGTCTAAAGGTCTCTTGATACCTCTGAAGACTCTGCCCTTTTCCCTCTTACTGCTTGTCTGGAGCTGCCTCCCAAAATGTGTCTGTCAGGTCATCTCTCTTATTCCCAATTGAATCCCTCTTCAAAACCCACCTTTTACACAAAGCCTTTGGCACCATTCCCTAACCCCCCCCCCATACCTTGTTGTAAGTGAACCCAAGTATGTGATTATTTTAGTTACACGCATTCTTTCCCTGTTGCTAACCCTGCTCCCCTTTTCCTTCCCCATAGTCTCTCTTGTGTCATTTTCTAGGTTGTAAGCACCTTGGGGCAGGGACCTCTCTCTCGTTCTTTGTAAGGTGTCATGAACATGGCTCTATATAAGTATTAATGACCCTGGCCAGAGTCTTGGGCCCACCTGAAATACCTATGTAAGTGTGGGACGGCAGGAGGTATCTACTTGGCATCCTATTCTTCCATAGACACTCTGAACCTCAAATCTTCTCCCCCCCTCCCACATTGGTCTTGCCTTCTGCATGTGCAGATGAAATCCTTGTGCATTTATCAGCCATTCTCAAACTTTTTTTTTCTACGTCTCTTTAGGAGCTCTTCTCAGATTCCAGCCCCCCCCCCATCAAACAGGGATACAACACGAACAGATAAACATAAAATCATTTATTGTTGAACACCGAGAAAACGTGAACATGCCAACCTGCCAGGGTTCCCCAGGAGGCCATATGGCTCCCGATCAACATGCGTAATTCTGGGTGTAGAGTTTTGGACCAGTTTGGAGCATACGCAGCTCTGTGATGGTAAATCCAAAGGAGCTGGTTATGAGGCTAGATTTGGGCTGTGCATTTTGACCAGCACGAGACACTTGCATTTTGTCCTCCATTCCCTCCTCCACTATTCAGTTCAGTTTCTTCTCGGCCAACCTAGTGCTCAGCTTCCGGGGTTCGCGCCTTTATCTCTGTGCACGTCCTCCTAGGACGCTGTTGGCCCAGAGCTGTGTTGTTGGTTGTCGTCATCCCACACGACGACGAGTCATAAGGCGAAGCTTAGAGTAATTCCTGGATGGTATTTATAGGTGGGAGAGAGAAAGAGAGAGCGCGCACGTGTGCCCTGACTGGGCCACATTCCTGAAGCTCTGGCTGTAATCGTGTTCGGTGGAAAAGTTCACTTGCCCTTCTTAAAATGTTTCTTTGAGGGGGGGGGTTGTTCTTGGTACCTTCCAGGAGCAGAAAAATAACCCCAACCTGTCTCAAGCAGCTGCTTGCTTTAGGAGGAAAATTGATTTCTGCCCCTCTTCCTTTCTTTCTGTATGTTGATGATGGGAGACACTGCCAGGCAGGACCCTGGAGCCTTTACACTGCTGCTTGTGTGACCAAAGTCACTTGAAAATGTGAAGTCCTCCATTTTCGTGCGCAGCTTCTTCCCTCCCTCCCCCTCCTATCAAACTAGAGCACGTGCTGTTGAGTTGAAGAGTCTCTGGTTTAAATATCAATTCAGCCACAAAGCTCATAGACTCTCTGTTGCCTCAGCCCCTCCATCCCCATCAGAAATATGAAAGCTGTGACACACCAAACACGTTGGTTCACGTCGCGTCCCGGAGTAGCTGACGTGTCGATTCTGATTGGCCCAACGCGTTGCTCCCGTCCCACCCCCACAACACCGAATGCAGCCTCTCATTGGCCGAAGGTCGTTCCAGTGCATTCCAACTTGAATAAATCGAGATTCGGCCAATGAGAGACTGCGTTCGGTGTTGCGGGGGTGGGACGGGAGCAACGCGTTGGGCCATTTAGAATCTACTCCAGGACACGACGCAGCGAGACGCGTGCAGTGTGTTGGCACCCTTATTGCTGGTCTACTTTGCAGGGTGGTGGTGATGGTTAACAATACTTTTATACGGCACTGTCTGAGAGTGTATTACCTTGATGCTGTCCTTACAACAACCCTGTAGGGCAAGTGCAGTATTATTATGCCCATTTTACAGATGCAACTGAGAGGGAGGGGCTTGCCTAAAGCTCCACCTAGTGAGTTCATGGCAGAGGCAAGATTTGAACCGAGGGGGTCCCAGTTCGCAGCTTTGTCTCTGAGCCACTGTACCAGACCTGTTGTTGTAAGGAGTGCTGAGATTGCACAAAACACTTTGAACACGCTGGAAGAGCAGCATATAAGCAGTCATTGTTATGATGGGAAACTCAAATTGTATTTTGCACACGTAGATACAGTATCTTCTGGGTTAGTCTGGGTCCCCTCCCCCTTTTCAGACTTGCCTTCCAGCTAGACCCGCAGAATACCCCTTCTACTATCTGAGGTTGGGTCAGAGCTTCCCCTGGGCTTTGTGGGGCCTCGTTTGTTCTGTGCTGGAATGTTTTATTGCCGTTATAAGGTTGACCAATTGCCATCATGCAGTTTGACTATTAGATATCGAAATGTCTCATTTTCAGCCTTTTCTAGCATTCAAGGCACTTTGGAACACATGTGTAGAAAATCTCAGCTTTTGGACTGGTAGGGCCCTAATGATTTTGATACCGGCTATGAGTGAGCCAGTCTCTCTAAATCACTATCTCTATCCAGAAAAATATAAGTAATATGCACACACTCTGATACAGTGGCTTGGTTCAGACATAATGAAAAAGCAAGATTTCCCTCTATACGTTCCCTGGATAGCACAAGGAGGAAAGGGAAAGCTTTTACTTTGATTTTGGTGTAAACTACGGCGATGTGTTGCACACGAACCTGGGAACTATTATTGATTCCAAACCACAGTTAGCGGAGCACCAACTATAGGATCCAAGCACAGTTTCAGGTCCTGGTTTGCTCCCTCACTGTGATTTTAAATCGACCATGGTTCCCAACAGTTCAGGTGTGACGAGGAACTGTGGTTAACTTCAAAGCATAAGTAAAAGCTTTCCTTCTCATGTGTGAAAGGGAAGGATTGGAGAAAGGAGACAATGCAAGGCCATGCTTTTGCAAGACTCGTTCACGTAGTGGCAGACCGTAGTTTTCTGCTGCAACGGATGCGGCCAGTATCTCTCATTGTGAGATGAGCCTCTGTTTGTCAAGTAAGTGTGTGTGTGTGTGTGTGTGTGTGTGTGTGAGAGAGAGAGAGAGAGAGAGAGTGAGAGTGCAGCATTGCATGAATGAGTTGGGTACTGAGCAGGTGCCCCCCTTCCCCCCCCCCCGACTGCCTCGGGGTCAATGCTCACTATTTTTAGCCCTTCGTTTACTCATCTGTTTTACGAGTGTACTAAAATCCAGAGTCTCCAGGAGTTTTTTTAAAAAACACCCAAACCTGCTCTTAACCGCAAAGACAAGTCTGGGGCAGTTCAGGCTTTCAGAGTTTAAAAATAACAAGGCGAAAGCTTGCCAGATTACAGGCATTCCTCAAAATTTACCTTGTCCAGCTTGCTTCCTGGCAGCCGGGCATACGTCGATCCTTTTAGCTTCTTAGCATCTTGCTGTTTTGCATTAAATCTGGCTCTTGTTCAGAAGCCAAGCCCATTTTTCATGAATGGGATCTGAAAAAGCTCTGGCTTTGTTCCCTGGCGGTTTTGGGAACCTTGGGTCCCAGAGGGCCAAATCAGGCCATTTCTCCAGTTCTACCTGGCCCCTTGCAACTCTCCCCCCCCTCCCCATGGCCCTTATTAGTGCTCCCACTTGCTCTTTTGCAAAGCAGGTTTAATGTGCAAAATGCTTCACCAAAGCATATTGGTGCAAAAACCAAAACCTGTGCAAAATTCTTCAGCTTTAGTATGCAAAATGCATTTCTGCAGCTCCAGAGAGAATAAAGCTGGTAACAACTTCTCCAAGGCCACAAATGCCCCTGCCCGCTGTGTGGAGGCTGGCTAGAGTGCGTGAAAAGTTCCTTTTGCAATCATGTTGAGCATTTTTATAGCGTGCCTCAAGTGCTCAAAGCATTTCATGAAATGAACATGTGTCTCTAGTTCTGATCATAGAAGTTGGGGAAGGGTTGGGTCTGTTCACTCAGTGAGCCTTACAGCCCTGTAAGGTAGGCCAATAGTTGTACTATACCCTCTTTACTGCAGCTAACGGGGCTGAGGCTCTGAGAGTAGTGACTTGATTAGCAAAGCTGTATGTCAGTTGAATTCTGAACTGGGCAGCTTCCAGCTCAGCAGTATAAGATGCTACACAACACCAGCTCCTGGTTTGCCAGTGTTTCGGAGGGTTGTTCAAATTGGCAGGGCCACTCACAGTCAGCTCCACCATGCAGTCAAAGAGGTGCAACCTCACAACTTCTGGGGCAAACCTCCAGCTGTCACTGTGCCACCATCTCAAGCAGCAGCGTGCCCAGCTTACCTGCCGCCTAGGGCGGCAAGGATGGGTGTCTCACACACACACCTCAGCCTGGTGACACCCCGAAGTGACATCACTTCAGTTCAGAACTGACGTCACTTCGGAGCAGGCAGGAGGTAGGGACTCTGGCGGCTGCATCTTCGGCTTCTCTTTCCAGCGATCGGGGAAGAGAAGCTGAAGACACGGCTGCCAGAAGACTGGGGTGCTCGCATCTTCGGCTTTTTCCCCCAATTGCAGGGAAGAGAAGCTGAAGATCCAGCCACCGGCAGACTGGGGCAGATCTATTGCGGGGAAGAGAAGCCAAAGATGCGACTGCCCCCCAGCCGTTTAAACAGCTGCAGCCTTTGTCCCCAGCTGGGTGGCATGTTGCCCTGGGGCAGCCTATACTACTGCCCCCCCCCTTATTACGCTACTGATCTCAAGTCCCAGCGATTCAGGTTTGTTGGTGCAGGCCTAGCCGCTTGATAGGCTTTGGGTCCGGCTCCCCCTCTTGCCAAGCATGTCGTTTTGCATGTGCATGCACTGGGAAAGCAGAGCAGCGGTCTGGCAAGCACCTTGTTTGAGGAAGAGGTGAAGAATGAGGATGTTAGATTTGGCACTGAGGCCTGGCTAGGCGTGGAGGGATTAAAATAACAATCCCAGCGTCAGCCCTTGAAGAGGGTTGATAGAGGATTGCCTGAAACAACAAAGGCAAGGTTAGATGCAGGGGCTTAGAGTTGAGAGTTGCAGAAGAAATGCTGACCCTCTTGAGCTGTATCTTGTGTCCAGCCTTCTCTTCTAGTTCCCACCACCCAGCCGTCTATCAGGGGTCACCCAGTTAGCATCATGACTCTGTCTTGAAAGGAAGGACTGGATCCTAGATACTTTCTGACCTGCCTTTCAAGCAGATGTTGCATTGGCCTCTGCCCAGGTGTGTGTGTGTGTGTGTCTTTCTTTTAAAACGATGGCGTTTGCACTGTGAAGGTGATGCTGATGGAAAACTTTAGGGGTACCTTTCAACTACTCAAGAATTTCCACAGCCTCTTTTATTTTATAAGGCTGGTTTTTGGGGAAGCTCTTGGTTTTGTTTCCAAAAAGAAATGCAGCCATTAATTAAACTTTTCCTGGGCCGTGAAAATGTTTTTTAAAGACTGTTGCCCAATTATAGGAATCTTAGTTGATTGATCAAACGAGCTTTAAATGCTTGATGTAATTAAACTGCATACATTTGCATGTTACTAAAGCAATGCAGAATTTGTTCTTAGACAGTACATGTATCTGCTCAACAGGCACCGTGAAGGGAGAATGCTGCGTCTAAAGTAGCTCCTGTCCTCTACGGGTTTTTTTAAAATGTAGATTAAAAATCATTGAGGTTTTTCAAAAATGTTACCCAGTTTATTGTCTCCATAATCAGTTAAGAAGAGTTTTACGGTAATCTGTTAAATCTGATAGAGAAGTTGCTGTGTTAAAGACAGAGAATATCTTTCAGCAGAGGAACCAGAGAAGTCTTTTTTTTTTTTTTTAAAGGCAGAGACCCTCTTACTTTGAGGGGAACTTGATCCCTGATGGCAAATGAACATGAGCCTATGGCTTTCTTGGGAGAGGCAGTCCCCTTAGCAGTCTCCAAATGTTGGAAACAGAATGCTAGACTCGAAATACCTTTGATCGGATGCAGGAACCTGCTTAAGCTGCACAAGTGCTAACAGACCTCATCTGCTGTGCCCTGCAGGTTACCTCCTTATGACAGACGACTGGTTCTCGGAGTACGTATACGAAGTGGTGGTGGATAAGAAGCATGTGCCAGAGGACGTCTTGGCAGTGATGGAGCAGGAGCCGATCGTCCTGCCAGCCTGGGACCCCATGGGTGCTCTAGCCAAGTGAACTGGGGGAAGGGGGGGCCTCCTCCTGCCACCTCCTTCTGGTCCACCTTTGCAGCACGTGTGGTGGGATCTTAAAGGGCTGCAGCCCAGCGGTCCCGTGGCCATGTTCACGGCTTGTGGTGCCAGTCTTCAAAAGCGGTATGCTGCAGATTTTCTTGGCAGGAAATGGCGCTCCTCCACTGGTGGGAGCTATTCTGAACCTTGCATTGACATGTGCTTTTCCATTGTAGTAATGATTCTTCCTTTTAAAAATCCTTTTACATGTTCTTATCAATGCACTCATCTTTTTAAAGACGTCTTCGGAAGTGATTCTTTCAAGCAAACATGGTGTAGAAAAAAATAATGGGTGTGGGGTGGGTTGAACAAGCCAGGTCGTGGGGGTCATTTGATTCTGTACCTCAAAGATCACCAAATGGAGATGGATTCCTTTTTGCTTGTGGCTTGAAGCTGCTGGGCTGCCTCTTTGGGGAGTGAAGGGTGTGTGTGTGTGTGTGTGTGTGTGTGTGTGTGTGTGTGAGACACTGTTTTTTATCCATGAGCTTCCATCTGTCCATCTTTTCCAAAATGCAGTACAGACTGAATTAAGTTTTGCCTTGCGACACCAGGAAGTAAAGCCCACGGAATCTCTCCCTCCGCATGGAGTCTCGGCCGGAGAGCAGTTGAAGAGCTAACTTCAGGAGCAGGGATTTCCAAGCAAAATGAGTGTTGTTGTTTTTTAAAAATTGACTGCATTTTATTTGAATGCTTTCAACAACTAGATGGTGCTACGAAGCATTTGAATAAAAACACCATGCTGAATGACCCTTTGTGTCCTGTGTTGACCTTCTCAACCGCTACTGTGTTAGCAAAGGAGGGAAGAGTATTACTGACTGACAAATGAGCACATGCCTTGCTGCATGCGGAAGGGTCCCAAGTTCAGTCCTTGGCTGGGACCTGGCGTCCCCTTGTTTGTGAAGCACCAGGTCCATGGAAGATGCTGTATAAATAAATCTCCAGTTAAAAGGATCTTGGCAGGGCTTGGGTTAGGCTCTTCTCTGCCTGAGATCATGGAGAGCTGCCACTTGTCCGAGTAAATGATACTGGGCCAGTGGTCTGGCTCAAGAGAAGGCAGCTTGGAACTCCTTGCCACAGGTTGTGGTGATGGCACCTGGCCTAGATGCCTTTAAAAGGGGATTGGATAGAGATTCATGGAGGAAACATCCATCACAAGTTACAAGCCATAACCAACCTCCTGGTTTTAGAAGTAGGTTTTCTCTGTATGCCAGGTGCAAGGGAGTGACAACAGGAAACGGGTATCTTGTTGGCTGTGTGCTCCCTGAGGCATCTGGTGGGGCCACTATGAGATACAGGAAGCTGGACTAGATTGATGGGCCTTTGGCCTGATCCAGCAAGGCTCTTCTTATGTTCTTAACGTCAGTTCACATACAGAAGGGCACAGCTCAGCAGTAGTTCACCTGCTTTGTGAGCAGAAAGTCCCCCCGTTCAATCTCTGGCACCTCCAGTTAAGTGTTGCAGATGAAAGAGCTGAGAAAGAGGCAAAACAGAGCCAGATAGACCAAACGAGGTGCCTTTGGGTGGCCAGGGAGGGTCTGTCCTTCCTGGTGAAGGTTTTTTCCATCCTGATTTGGCACACCCCACACCTGCAAGCCCACACAAGAGAACTGTGCTGATCCACATTCATCCAAACAGCAGCTTGGTTTTTACAAAGATACCATTCTACAATACAGCAACTGTAAAAACATTGAAAATAAAGTGCTTAAAAACCAATAGATAATAGCAGAATTTAAAAACGCCTAGTACTACACTTGCCATAAAACCAAACAGAGAAGCCTAAGAAACATACAGTATATTCAAATGCATCAATAAAGAACATTTGAAAGCCTTTTCCTGTAAGTCAGTAGAGATGGGCAGAGGGGGAAGTTGGGGGCTTGGGGGTCAGAGCCACAATGGGGAAGGCGCTGTTCAGCATCCACATTGCAGACTGAAGGTCATGTCCGAGCAAGTACACCTGATGTGTTCTAAATTTCTGATGAACACACACTTTCTCCCCTTCTCTTCCCCCTCCCCCCCAGTGAAAACTGAGGCTTTTTGAAAGGGTTTCCTTTGAGAGTGGCTTTTAAGACTGTAAAACAGAGGACTGAATCCACAAAGGAGCTTGCTTGCTTGCGTCTGCAAGAGTCACTGATCTGGCTATGCTGCCTCTTTGGAAACAACAGCAAGCCCAGAGTACTAATCCATGCAGAGACTTGATGGGCAGCCTTGATGGATGAGTGAATTTAGGCTGTCTGCTTTTCAGAGAGTGGGTGTTATAGGTTTTTTGAGCCATCTTCCAGGGCCGCCCTAGTTCAGATATGACACGAAACCACGGCCTCGCGTTACTAGCCTAAGGTTCCCCTTTCCCTTTGCACTCAGAGGGAATACATTTGCTGCTTCTGTTCTTGGATTAAACTGGGGCTTATAGTTGTATGCAAATCACAAGTATATCAAATGCAGATCCTATTTAAGCATGGCTCTCCACGCCCTCATTTCCAAAAGGGGCTGTCCCAGTTCTAAATATAAAGTTGCATTCGGGACGCACTTTGGTAGGCCCAGTAGTTTCCTCAAGAAGCCCCCCTGTAAGGACTCACGTAGGCAGTTGAACAAACCCAACCAGACCGAGGCACCATAAAGAAATTGGGATATCACCTTAGCGTTAAAAACTCAAAAGGCAGCAGGAACGTAGGCATTGCCCTGCTTAAAAAAAAAGCGAAAAATCACTTGTTTGGGAGGCTAGATTGAAAGCAAACTTTTGATGGGTCAACCAGGATAGATTGTAATAGAAAATAACTCCCAAATATTTATAATACTTGACTTGCTCAATCCTCTCTCCTCTCAATTTGTTGATGGTCAAATAATCCAGGGTTTTATTTAAAAGGTGCATGAGCCCGACTCGTGAATGGGAGATAAAGACGGCATCATCTGCATATAACATAAAAGGGATGCTTTTAAGGCCCATCTTAGGTGGGTGGCCATCTACTTGGGCAAGAACTAGTGCCAGATCATTCAAAAAGAGTGAGAAAAGAAGGAGAGCCAAAAGGCAACCCTGCTTCACACCCTTGTCTACTGGGATCCTCGAAGTCAGGTTGCCTGTAGGAGAGCAACGCACCTGACAGGTCATGCCCTGATGGAGAGTTTGAATCAGGAAAAGGAGCCTAGGCTCGATGTTAAGACTGTCCAGCTTTTGCCAAAGAAGATTTCTATTAACTGAATCAAAGGCCCTTTTCAAGTCCAAAAAGGCCACAAAAAACCTAGACCTAGCTTTGCCTGAATATTTATCCACCAAATGGGCAACACAGCCATTTCATTAGTGAATCAGGCTGTCTACCCTGGAGTAACCTGGAAGAGAACTGATCAGAACGAACACACCCACACCCAAATCTGCAAAAAATAAAACCATTTTCTATCAGCTCTACATATTGGTAATAACTATGGTTGCATCTGCTGACACTATATCACCTACCTAGTACACTTTTAAAATGATTACACTGGTCAACACACTTTTTCTGGTTAAGGTATTCCAATGGTTTTAAGGTAATTTTGGGATGCTGATTCCAAATCTGGCATCAGTTTTTGTCTATCACATCAGGTTTTTGAGATATCAAATATTGCATTTGATAAAATCAATTAAAGTAGCAAAATTATGCTCATCATATCATTGATGTCGTACTTTAAAGTAGGCAAGATAAACCTTCTTGACAAAGTTATTGATGTTGCGCCTTTAATCCTGCAAAGTGCACAGATGTAGCAGAAGATTTCTGGGTCATTACTGCATTTCCTTTTGGATGTTGTAGCCCAGGGGTTCTCAACCTTTAGAGGCACGGGTACCCCCTTATCACAGTCCAATTACCCCTGCTAATTAACTGCTAATTAATTGGATTAATCAATCAATTAATTAGGTAATTAATCATTAAGTATAAAAGTACTAAAACAATTTTAAATGTGAAAAAATGTCTTATTTAACTCTGTGAGTGTGAGAGAGACAGGCATGCAAGGATCTCTTTTTTTCTCCAAGTCACACTTCCCAAAATCAGCTCCTCCCTCCCCCACCCCACCAAAGTACATTTTCCAAAGTACAAAAATAAGCCCAAAACCAAAATCAGAGAGACAGAAGGGCTCCAAAAATAATTACAATTTAAAATCCATGTTAATTAACATTTAATTAGCTGCTGATGGGGCAGATAAGGGGCAGGGCTTGGCGTACCCCCAGCAAGAGGTCCGCATACCCCTAGGGGTACCCGTACCACAGGTTGAGAACCTCTGTTGTAGCCATTGTTAGATCATGCCCTGCAGAAGGAAAATATTAAATAAATGTGGATATCTACATAAAATGATATTATAAACACCCTATCCTAAAAATACAGCACCATATTTTAACACTAAAGCAGTCACTGACTTGCAACAACTTGCAATCATAAGTGACAAAGAGTTATTTTCGGGTAAAATACATTAAAATGGGGTATGCCGATAGCATAAAAATGAGATGCGATAGAGCAAATCTGAGATCAGATTTGGAATCAGCACCCTGAAATTAGTCTGAAACAGCTGCAAAAGTCCAGGCCAGAAAAAAAAATATTATAGACCAGTGTTATTAAAGCGATTCTAATGTATAAAAATGGAATAAAAACACATAACACTGCTTTCAGCCATTTTATTTTGGAAGACACCATTTTGGACTTCCTCTAGTAATTTCCCCCGGGGAAGGACTTGCATGTTCGAAAGTGGGAACTGGCCTGAAGTAAGACCACCACCACCTCCGTAGCTTTTGCTTTCTAAGAGATACCCTTTCCCTTGCTGTTATAAAGTCATGAAGCAGAGTCAAAAGACAATTCAGGGATGCCTCATGAGAACCAAGGGGCAGTACAAAAAGGGGAAAGGGACCACTGAGCAGGTTAGCTCTACTCCCAAAGTCTGTACTTAGTACGCGCCAGGATTGCTCCAAGACGTTCGTGGCCATTCCTGTTTCATGCAAAGAGGGACTCCCCAGATGGCTGCTCCTTGGATTGAGCCTAGACCAGAGGTTCTCAACCTGTGGTACGGGTACCCCTAGGGGTACGCGGACCCCTTGCTGGGGGTACGCCAAGCCCTGCCCCTTATCTGCCCCATCAGCAGCTAATTAAATGTTAATTAACATGGATTTTAAATTGTAATTATTTTTGGAGCCCTTCTGTCTCTCTGATTTTGGTTTTGGGCTTATTTTTGTACTTTGGAAAATGTACTTTGGTGAGGTGGGGGAGGGAGGAGCTGATTTTGGGAAGTGTGACTTGGAGAAAAAAGAGATCCTTGCATGTCTGTCTGTCTGTCTGTCTGTCTGTCTGTCTGTCTGTCTGTGTCTCTCTCTCTCTCTCTCTCACACACACACACACACACACACACACACAGTTAAATAAGACATTTTTTCACATTTAAAATTGTTTTAGTACTCTTTTATTTAACGATTAATTACCTAATTAATTGATTAATCCAATTAATTAGCAGGGGGTACTTCAGAAAATTGGACCATGATAGGGGGTACCCGGGCCTCCAAAGGTTGAGAACCCTTGGCCTAGACTGAAAGGAGGCTTCTTTTTGGAGCAGAACCAGAGTAAAACCAAATCCTTTGGGTGAACGTTGCGCCTACACCCAGGATCCTAAAGCACCCAAGGGCCCCCTTCCTCCATAGGCCTCATAACTGGGGGTGTTTTGTTGTGGTTGATAACCACATAAAAACACAAAGCACCGTTTTCTGCTAAAAAAAAAACCTGCAAAAAACAACACACGCAACCATGTAATTTTGCGACATTGTTCATCTGCGGACATTGTACAACCCATACAACCTATACCACTTACTTAGTACACTTTTAAAGTGGCTAAAATGGGGGGAAATGGAATAAAAACACAACACCGCTTTCTGCTATTTCATTTTGGTCAAACACCAAAATCTGCGGGGGGAAAAAACCCATAAAAAGAACTCCCAACTCATGGTTGTCTGGTTTCGCACATTCCTGTTACTTCAGTGTTGTTTAACTTGAGAGCCGGCAGCTGTCAGAGCGAGTTACAATTTCAGGCTCTGAAAGAAACCAACTCGCAGGGGTGATGCAGTGCCAGCCAAGATGGTGATGGAGTTGGACGAAGTGGGAGGGAAAAACAAACGTTGGCTCGCCTGCACTTGGGTTTGGAGGATTGTAAACTATTGTTTAGCTTGGAGGAGTTTAAACTATTGTCTTTTTCATGCTTCACTTTTTCCATTCAGTCTGTAGAGAAAGCTTGGAGCGGGGAGGGTGTGGTAACGTCATCTCTGACGTGGTGTGAGAGAAGGTTAACCACCCTGGCTTCTGTATGGATTCGCATCAGGTCCTGGTAAGTTCTGTAGGGCACAATCAAGAGGTTGTAATCTAGGATAAAGTGAAATGGGGCCTAAAACCTGCCCCTCTCACCCAGACAAGGGGATGGGGTTTCACCAAGAGCAATGAACAGATGTCATTCTCTTCCCTTTCCAGGGAATCCTGCAGAGCATCCCCTAAAACCCATTTCCTCCCAGCTCACAGGTGTATACATTTAACTCCTGTTGCTGTATACACCCTTGTATACACCCTCCTGTATACACCCTTGGGTAAATATCCCCTACAAGTTGGCCAGTTTTTCCTGTGGGGTGGAAAAGTGAAGCATATTGCATGGGGGGGGGGGCTGTGATGGGCAAAGCTGAAAAACCATATACTGTACACTCCCCAGTTGGCTCATACAGATGGACTTTTTGCTCCTGTTTGATATTCAGGCCTGTGTGGATGCCTCATTTTGCACAAGTGCAAAAAGTTGAGACTTCCTTATCCTACAAATGCTAGTAACAGAGAGAGGAAACGGGAGCACTGACCCTTCACCACTGGAAATTCTACTCAGTCATACCCCACATATTCCTGGCATTTGAGATTTGTGATGAGGTTGACTGGGTGATCTTTTGGCCTAGCTTAAATCACAGGAGGTAAGCACGGGTATTGTGAGGATAAAAGAAGTGGGGGGAACCTTATACAGTCCCAGGAGGTGTGGCCTGGAGGTTTGAGCCAGTGCCCTGCCTGAAGAAGCTAAGCAGGGTTGACCTCTGTTCCCGCTTGGATGGGAGACGGAAGCTGCTGACAAACCTCGCAAAGACACTGAGAAAGCATCATGAGAGGGTGGAATGCGGAGGAGTCAGCTAGAGAGAGAACTTCTAAGACAACCGTCCGAGGGTGAACTGTGAAGCTTGGAAGTGCAAAGCACAAGCCAGAAGGAGGGCTGCACTTGGAAGGGAAAACATCTCGAGCATGGAAGGTTCTATATAGGAATAGAACAATATTGTAAAGACCCTTATCAGGTCTAAAGATAGCCTGCCTATGTAAGCCTCCTTGAATAAAATCTGATGAGAAATCTGATGATGAGAAAGGCGGGATATAAATACAGAAAATAAAAATAAATAATAAGGTGAACCTTTGTCTGGTCTAGTGAGACAATTTATAGGAGTTTATAACATAAGCACTAGAAACTTCCCTTTTTAAGCAAAAAAAAGTTGAGGTTCTCATAACCTCTGAGTTCTGTGTTTGCTGCTGAACTCAGAACTTGCATGAAGTTGCAGGTTACAAACCACAGCCCTGGAGTGTCAAGTGTTGTGTTGGGAACACTGAAACAGTCTATAAAGAGGAATCATCATTATTTCCTCTCACTTCCTCAGGCGCTACATTTAACCTAGCCAACAAATACCAAATTCTGCAAACACACACACATGCCGCCACAACCCAAAATCAGTTTCAGAAAGAAGAGTGGAAATTGAGGCGCTGGATGCAAAATGGGGCGCTTGCACAGTCTTTGAATTTTTGTATCATTCATTTTAAGCACAGAATCAGCCCCTTCCCTTCCCTGCTCTATCCCTTTTAATCTGGGGCTCGTGGCACTCAGAGATATATTATAGAATAGAATAGATACCTTTATTGGCATAAATACATCAAAAAACAGACAAACATAAACAAACAAACCAAAAATCCCCCAACAGATCCAATGACAACCACAATCCTGCAAAAAAATTCTCCCTGAACTGTCCCACTATGAATCTATACATCAAAACTCATTTCCCGAGTAGCCACCACCACAGAAGCAAAAGTTGCAACGTTATCAAGTCTCCCATCATCTTCTGTTGACAGAAGGGCTCGGAGATGTGCAAGGATGTTTTAATTACACACCCAAAATATTTGAACTGTGTGTGGCTAGATATATTATAACCACACACAGTTCAAACATTTTGGGTGTGTAATTAAAACATCCTTGCACATCCGTTCACGGTGTCAAACCTGTTTCATACAGTGGGCCAAATAATAATCATGGCGCCTGCTGAGGGCTGGAAGTGATGTCATTAAGCAGGAACTGACGTCATTAAGCAGGTGATAAGCAGAAATAAGCATATTTTTCTCACTTACGAATTTATTAGCTGCAAATGACAGGAGAGAAAATATGCAAATCTCAATCGTATTTTCAAGATATGGGAGAGCCCAATTATTGTCCCAATTATGGGTGAACCCAATTATTGATGCCTCTCAGCTCAGCAGCTGAGAGGTGCTCTGCAAAGTGATGACTCGGCAGACACAGCGCTGCTGAAATGGCAGCCTATGTAATGATTGGAATCTCCTGGTGCCTCGGCAGCTTCTTTCTTCTCCCTTTCTCACCCCTCTTGGTCTGCCTCTTCCCCGAAACCATTCCTCTCGCCTTCTGAGGCCTCCTTTTGTCTCTTCCTCCCAGCACCTCGGCAGAAGCAGTGCTGCTGAAAGGGTGGTGTGCATGATAATTGGGCTCTCCCATCTCTGCCCTTTCAGCAGTGCCCGTTCTGCCATGCTTCACTTCAAAGCTCAGCAGTTGAGAGCAGCTGATGATTGTGCTGGAGGAGTCCAATTATCTTGGGGGCTGGATAAAAGAGCTTCTTTATCTTTAAGATCTTTATCTGCTGGGAGCCGGATATGCCCCTGTAATAGCTTGTAAAAAATACTTTACTTATTAGCCTACTTACACTATAACTTGTGGCATAGCTGAGCAGACAGAAAATAGAGGAGTGGGGAAGAGAATCATTTGCAAAACCTCCCCACGTGGAGGAATTCCTACTGGCCACCAGAGGTGAGCAGCCAAGCAGCTTGTTAAAGGGCCTACCTCTCAAAAATACAGTAGAATCCAAGGAGCTATTTTTAGGTGTGCACTAAGTGGCTTGGATATATGCCGGAGGGAGGTAACTTTCTTTTCTTTCTTTGCCCGAAGCCCCCTCCAACCTCCTCCCTGCCACACCACAAACTGCTTTTAAGAAACACAGTCCAACTCCCCCCCCCCCACCCATGGAATAGTCCAACCATTCTTCGGATCTTAACCTTATATTTTAAAAGAATATTTGGGCATATACAACCAAATATTAAAAGAATGAAATGTGGGCATACAACCCCTTCTCTGGGGTTGGAGGGAGAAGCAAAAGGTTGACTCATGCAACTCCCTCCTGCGAGGCAGGATCAACTCACACAGATCACCCCTGAGCCCACGGCCTGCCCAAGACCTCCTGACACCTGAGGTAGCATGTAAATACTGCCCCCCTACCCTCTGCTCTTCTCTCTCTCCAGTGTCTTTCAGCACTTTCCATCCTCCCCTCCACAATTCCTCTTCCTGTCTGTCCTTCTTCCTTTTCCAAGCCAGAGAGTGGAAGAAGGAGGCAAATAGGTGGACAGAATTTCCATCCTCCCACTCTCCCACCAATCTGCTGCCTGAGGCGACAGTTTCAGTTGGCCTCATGGATGGGCCAGTCGTCCTGACTGTGCCCAGTCATGGCGCACCCTCCAGCCCCCAACACTTTATTCTAGAAGAACTGCAGTACCACAGCTCACCTTCAGGTGGCGGCAATGGGCCGCCTCTCTTCTCCGGGAAGCAACTACCAGCCGCTGGAGATGTGCGGCTTGGAGATGTGCAGCTTTGTCTCAGTTCTCAGGTTTCCCTGCAGGAAAGCTGCTGCCAATCAGAGTACTGTAGCTAGCAGCAGAAGGCAGTTTCGTAGGGTCACTGCGGGGGGGGGGGGGCGGCGGCGGCGGCGGCACAAGGGCAGTAGAAAGAACCTGTTTACCTTTTGTCCTCATTCATCACTCCCATGGGTTTAACAAGAACCCACCCAACAAGAAAAGGTGAAGCCTTTTGCTTCAGCTGAGAGCTCTGCAAAATGTCTCTCCCGCCCTCCGCCCCGCTGCCACCTTTTTGGGAAAAACAACCGCTTTGAAAACATGGTGGTTTGCCCTTCATTGTCCTGCAAGGTCACGTTTTGCTTTTGCCCATCTTAGCCTTTGCCCAGCTCTTTCCTGCTCTCAACAAGCGACCCCAGCAGCCCTGAGCATCCGGCAGCATCAGCAGTTCTTGGGGCAGCAATGAAGCCCCAGGCGCGGCCCCCAAATTCTTCTGCACCTCTGCCAAGGGTGGGGGGAGGAAGAGCGCTCCTACCCGGGTCAGAGGTGTCTAGGGCTGGCTCAGGCCTGCTGTCCACGGTCTTGACAGGGTCATCGTTTCAGGGAAGGGAGGGGGAGGTAGGAGGATATGAGTTGCTTTTTCTTTGGGGGATTGAGAGCTTGGGAAGGGAGGAAGTTTTGCCGCGATTAAAAGCAGCCAACTCAGGCCCGGGAGCAACGTCTGGTAGGAACTTGATAACCAAGCTGACGCCTGTTCTTGTTGGGTGGGTTCTTGTTAAACCCATGATGGGAGTGATGAATGAGGACAAAAGGTAAACAGGTTCTTTCTACGGCCCTTGTGCCGCCGCCCCCCCCCCCCCGAGTGACCCTACGAAACTGCCTTCTGCGGCTAGCTACAGTACTCTGATTGGCAGCAGCTTTCCTGCAGGGCTGTTTTGCATCGTCTGCCCCTTCTGCTTGAGCTTGCAGCGGGCATTCCCCTCCCCCTTGGACCCTCCGTCCTGCATGATGTAGCTACTCAACCACTGAGCTCCTCATGGCGCCATAGGAAGCTGCTTTATACTGTGTATAACTGACTAATATACCCTTAGTCCATCTAGCTCCGTACCTGCACACTGACTGGCAGTCGCTCTCCAGTGTTTTAGGAGCGGGCGGTGTGTGTGTGTGTGTGTGTGTGTGTGTGTGTGTGTGTGTGTGTGTGTGTGTGTGTTTCCCATCCCTCCCTGGGGATGCAGCCAGGGATTGAACCTGGGACCAAGTCCCCACCTGTATGAAGGCAGGTGCTCTTCCACTGAGCTACTGGTATTGTCCCGGCTGGGTGGGTGGGTGGCCTCCTACCCCTGCCCGGACCCCCGGACAGCCGCCTCCTCCTGCCCCCCTTTATAGCTGCCACTTGCAAAGGCTCTCGGGCTCCGAGGCTCTCGCCTTAAGCCCACTCCGCCCCCGCCTGCCCTCCCAAGCGGGTTCTTCCTCCGTCCTGGTGGCTCTCCCGAACAGTTGTGAGCCGGATCAGCTCTTCCATGTGCAGGAAAGTTGGAGCTGCAGCAGACCTGTTGGAGGCGCAGAAAGTTTATTTGACTTTATATTAAGAGAAAAAAAAAAGGAGCAGAAGAAGAAGAAGAAAAGAATGTGACGTAAAAACTTCTTAAAGAGCTCTTTGGCAGCAGATTATCTGGGCATCAGACCATGTGAGGCGGGTGTACAAAAAGCCTCCCCCGGATGCCGGGTGGCCCATATAGGCGCCCAAGCCAATGTAGGGCGGCGGGGGACGGACGGACGTGGAGAAACCAACGAGGGCGACGGGCTGCTGGGACCGACGGAACGCTCAGGTACTGGGTTGGCTCCTCTCTGCGACGGCTTGAAACGTAGGTGGTGCCGAAACGGAGCTGCGGGGAGGGGAGGAGGAGCGCGCTGGTGAGGGGCTCTTCCTCTGGTGCAGCAGCCTTAATGCCAAAGTCTGTGCAAGCATCAATTTTGCGCGAGTTTGGTCATCTAGATTTGCGCGGGAGACTTAAGTTGCGCAGAGAACCCTTCGGGTCCGTTAGCACCGGAGGGCGAGGAGAAAAAGCAGGTCCCGCCAACCAGCCCCGGCGGGACACCCCCAAAAGACGCGCCTTTGACTGGGTGAAGGAAACGCGCCTGTTTCTTTGCTTTTAAATTTTTGCACGGAACGGTTTCAAGCTGTCTCCCTGCCGCTCCGCTTGTCTGTCTGTTGGACCTGCTGCAGGCTTCTTTCTTACTCTCTGACCCGTGTCGGTGATGAAGGGCTGGGGGGAGACCAGGGGCGGTGAGCTTTTTGCAACGGGAGGCCGGCGGGGGTCCTGGAAAGCTGGTTTTTCACTGAGCGACGGAAGTTGCAAAACTTGAGTGGGATGCCTTTTCTTGTCGTTAGGCAGAAGAAGAAGAAAAAACTTGCACGCAGTACACAAATAATAAATTATTATTATTTTATTAGTGTAGCATGTGCCATTTTATTATGTTTATCGTGTTTTTATGAAGTATTCTATCATGTTGTCACATAAGCATCTCTTGGTAGCAAGGCTCTTACCTGAATAGGTGAACAAGCATTTTTCTCCACAGCACACAGAAGAGGCTTTCATTCAATAGATTCCAAATGCAAGATCTAGCTGGGATCATATGAATGTTATTATGGCTAATGAAAGTACTAATCCTAATTTAATAAATGAATGATGCTCAGTAAATTGTGGGGGAATATATGCGCACACACACACACACACACACACACACACACATGTGCGAAATAATGCTTAAGGTTTATGAAAGCAATAAGGTTTATGAAAGCAATATTATGTTAAAAGTGAGATATGTCGAATGGCAGGGACTATTATTATTATTATTATTATTATTATTTTCACATATTTATACCACCCTTCCTCCAAGGAGCTCAGAGTGGTGTACATATTTCCTCCCCTCCTTTTTGTCCTCACAACAACCCTGTGAGGTAGGTGGGGCTGAGATATAGTGACTGGCCCAAGGTCACCCAGGAAGCTTCGTGGCTGAGCGGGGATTTGAACCTGGATCTTCCAGGTCTAAGTCCGACTCCCAAACCACTACACCATCCTGGCTGTTGAGGACATAAGGAAAAGAAATTGGATCGCTCAGGAGGAGGGAGAGAAGTGATGGCTGGGAGGGGGGGAAACGGATGGACAGACAGACAGAAACGTGTTCTGCTGTTTCCTTTCTCCTCACAATAACAAGACCATCAGTGTACATGGTCATTTTCTTTTAGCATCAGCAGAGAAGACAAGCTCTTGCCCCATGAAGTTGAGCATCTAACGTTTGGGAGAAAACAGGCGCAGCAGTAACAAGGGCCATTTTTGGAAGTATGTTCTCAGTTCATTCTTAGAATACATTCTCAAGGCAAACTGGAATCGTCGAATTCCCTAATCCTGATTTGTTCTTAGGACTTCGGAGCCTGGTTGGTTGGTTGGTTGAGATGTATCTTCTCCTGTCTGTTCCCGACGGGTGTTGATTCTTGATGGTCCAGCTTCACATCACTGACTTTCGTGGCGTGAAGCTGACCGGCTTTCAGTTGAAAAACTGGGATTCAACTGAGAATACCGTATATGTCTGTCTGGAACGCAGGGTTCAGTGTAGGAAGGGACAGCCCTCAGCACTGAAGCAGCAGCTACAGAATTGCCTTTCTGGGCGAAATAGTTTATTTTGCCTCCGTGATGGTTCCAGACTCTTCAGCAAGTCGTTTGAACAAAGATAACCATTCCACCGTAGCAAACTGCCATGTCAGCAGCAAAGGAGGGGAGTCAGGCTGCATTCATCTCGCTCTCAAACAGCAGTAGTTTACTCCACCAGTTACTCTTCAGCAGCAAAGTACCTCGCCGCATTAGAGGCAGAAGCGTCGCAGCGAGCAGAAGTTGCTCACCTCACTGAGTTTCACCTTTGCCAACCTATGATATATCCTTGAAAAGCAGGAGTCTCATGAACCAGGCAAATGGCCCATCCTGTTTCACCTATTGAAGGATGTGGTGATGGCCACTGGCTGTACAGATTATTATTGTTGTTGTTGTTGTTGTTTGTTGTTATTATTATTAACAGTATTTATATACCGCTTTTCAACAAAAAGTTCACAAAGCGGTTTACAGACAAAAATCAAATGATTAAATGGCTCCCTGTCCCAAAAGGGCTCACAATCTAAAAAAGATGCAGAAGAACACCAGCAAACAGCCACCAGAAAAGAGACTGTGCTGGGGTGAAAGGGGGGCAGTTACTCTCCCCCTGCTAAATATAAGAGGAGCACCCACTGAAAAAGTGTCTCTTGCCCAGTTAGCAGGGGCAGATGAATGACGCTGTTCCATGGAGAATAGGGCTAGCCACAATTGTTGGCCAAATGGAACCTCCATATGCAGAGGCAATCTACCTGAGTGTGAGTTGCTGGGGTCAAACAATGGGGGAGGGCTGTTACCATCATGCCTTGCTTATGAGCTTCCCAGAGGCATTTGACTGACTGCTGCTGGAAATAGGATGCTGGGCTAGATGGACCCATTGTGGTCTGATCCAGCAAGGTTCTTCTGAGCTTCTTACGGTATTTGTCTGTGATAGTGACACAGTCTGCACTGACGCATAGCAAACTACAGAATGGTGCTAGCTTGGAGCATGTCTGCCGTTGCATTTAACTTAGAGGACTGCTGAAGGTAGGGCAGCTGGAAGAAATGGTTAATTTTTCCTGTTATTCACATATTTGCAACTTCCAAGACTGAACACTGCAAAGTTTGTTTGTTGTGAGAGGGCCTTAGATCCCATCAAAAGCCAGTCTTCTTCATGCTGGGGATGGCCTCAATTCGAGACATAGCAAAAAAAAGAAAAGTATTTGCCCCAAGGGGTCTGGAATTTCCACTGATGAGAACAGAATGCGGCCCACAAAAACAAATAACAATAACTAATAGCAAGTGTGATTGTGGAACGTTGAAGTTCTGAGCTCTGGTGAGGCCACTGGCTTTGCGGCGTGCTGCTCAAGCCGAGACAGGATGCTACTAAGCCAGTTCTTTGCTGTTTGTGTTTTGACCGGGAAGCGATCACTGACCTTAAACATCTTGAAAACTTAAACCTTCTAGCACAAAACCGACTTTGGCTCCTAATATCCCAGTGTGGTTTGAAATGTGAGGAAGGTGGACAGGCAAGGGAATTGGCAAGAGAAGAGAAATTAGTCTTCTTTGTTATTATTACTACTATCGTTAAGAATATTCATATGCTGATTTATATCGAAAAAAGGGTGCAATGTGCTTCACGCAGCTAAACGAATTAAGACATTGTTCCTGTTAAGAATATTTATATACTGTACACTGCTTTTCACTGAAAAAGGTTGCAAAACGCTTTACAGAGCTAAACAAGTCAAGAAATTGTTCCCTGCATCCAAAGGGCTTACAGGCTAACAAAAGATGCAGAAGATGCTAGCAAACAGCCACTGGAGAAGATGCTCTGCTGGGTGTCACCCCAAGGAGACGTGACACCAAAATGACTTCCTATTCTTCCTATAAGTGTTACCGGTGGTGCGGAAACACACCACTGGTAGAAAATGGGTTGTAATTTTCCCCCCATCCCTGCTGCGACTCATGCAGAGATTGCATTTCCCAGGAGGCCTCTACATCGTGTGGTCTGGAGATCCATGGGGGTGACTCCATGAGATTCTGCCTTGAGTCATCCTTGTTGGTGACACCCCTGTCTGGGAGGGGTGGCTTTGGAGAAGAGGGATGGGAGAGGGAGAGGGATGGAGGTGGAGGGGGACTTTCCAGATGCTATGGGCAACAGAGAGAAGCATGAAGATGTGCAATGCATGGGGTGGAAATGTTTGGAGTGTGAGCAAACCCCATCCATGGATGTAGGGAGTGATGGGGAGAAATGGAGACGTTTGTCTTAACCGCTGGACGTTAACTGCCTCTCTCTACCACCCAGAGTCAATGAGAGGGAGTCCCCCTCCTCCTCCGTCCCTCTCCCCGAACCTCACTTCTCCGAAGCCATCTCTCCCAGAGTCTCCCCTTTTCCGCAGCCTCTGGGTCCACCTACTAATCGGAATCAGAAAAAAAAACCCCATTTTCTACCAGCAGTGCGTTTTCGCACCACTGGTAACAAATAAAATAGAAAGTCATTTTGGTGTCACCCCTCCCGGGGGAGACACCCAGGACGCCTCTTCTTTTCTGCAGCCTCTGGGTCCACCTACTATGCCTTCCCTCGCCCAGCAAATTGGGAAAAGAGGCGGCTTTAAAAGTGTTGCTCCTCTTCAACTTAGCAGGGCAAGAGCAACTGTCTCCCTTCGCCCTAGAAGAGCATCTTCTCCGGTGGCTGTTTGCTGGTATCTTCTGCATCTTTTGTTCGCTTGTGAGCCCTTTGGAGGCAGGGAACAATTTCTTGATTTGTTTAGCTCTGTAAAGTGCTTTGCAACCTTTTTTTTCCCTGTGAAAAGCAGTATATATTCTTAATAGTAATAATAACAAAGACGACTCATTTCTCTTCCCTTGCCAACTGATCCTGTCCGTCTTCCTCACATTTCAAACCCTGCTGGGATAATAGGAGCCAGGCCAGTTCTGTGCTAGAAGGTTTAAACTTCCAAGATGTTTCAGGTCAGTGATCGCGTCCCACTCAAAACACAAACAGCTTCATAGCATTTCGTCTTTGCTTAAACAGCTTGCTGCAAAGCCCAACCAGCTGTTTTGCTGTTTGCTGGTGTTTCTTCTGCGTCTTGTGTTAGTTTGTGAGCCCTTTGGGGCAGGGAACGATTGGTTTATTTATGTTAATATGTGAACCGTTGCGCGATCTTTTTTCAAAGAAAAGTGGCATAATAATAATAATAATAATAATATAATAATAATAATAATAATATAATAATAATAATTAATAATAATAAATGCCATTTCTTGTGTGGGACATCCTTGCTTACAAAATGAACCCCCCTGACCTCCCCATCAGCTCTCTCATTTTCTCTTTCTTGCCTGAATGACAAAGATGATGGCCAGCTTCTGGGATCCCCAGGCAGTGGGTCCAATCTAGGGTCCAGAAGTGAATTTTGTTATGCTGAATCCCTCACAAGTGGCCAAGCCCCTTAAGGTTGTTGGCTCTATCTAGCCATGAGAGTCAAGGTACTCTGGTCCAGCCTGACATTCCAGATGCATACATTGACATACGATTACACAATCCAAATTCAAATGGTGTCAAATTCGGACCTACCACTGGTCTATATCCCAGATTCAATTCACCTCTTAGTTTTGCTGCTGGCCTGAGATGATACAAATTGGGAACAGGGGAGGGGGACACACAGGGGTTTGCCATGTCTGCTGCAGGTCATGATCGATGGACTGCAGATGGCTTGGTGGGTCAGGTTTGCACTGAAGTGTGCAAAAACAAATCCCCTTCCTATTATTATTTATTTTTTCACATTTTTATACCGCCCTTCCTCCAAGGAGCTCAGAGTGGTGTACAGATTTCCTCCCCTCCTTTTTGTCCTCACAACAACCCTGTGAGGTAGGTGGGGCTGAGAGATGGTGACTGGCCCAAGGTCACCCAGGAAGCTTTGTGGCTGAGCGGGGATTTGAACCTGGATCTTCCAGGTCTAAGTCCAACTCCCAAACCACTACACCATCCTGGCTCCTACTAGAGCACCTTTTGTTCTTGTCCTGGCCAGTGAAAGTGGACCCTGCTTGGTTGGAGGGCAATGTGACGGAGCACTGCAGGAGCCAGCGAAAGTGGTCTCCGGGCCTGCAAGTTCCCCGGCTCCAGATGCACTTTAAAAGCACCATCTGTCTCCTTCCACAGCAAAGAAGTTTCCTTTTGCCAATAAATCTCCGAGTAATCCCCACTCAAGGCTGCACAAACTACATACTGTACTGTTAAAGAACAGCCAGGCTTGTCATAGACATTTCCAAGCCAGAAGGGTTTCCTCCCTCATGTACTAAAGTCTCCACTGTTGGCACATCAGTGGATGCGGAGTTAGTTGCGATGCAGTGCAGGCCCTACAGGATCAAGGGCTTTGGGTCTTTGGTGTGGAACAGTTTTCACATGATCCACAAAGAAGATGTCCTCTGCACAGCTCCCTTTGTATGATGGTAATAATGGAACATATGTGGACGAGGAACAGTACATACTGTACATGCGCTGTGCTCACCAATGAAGGGTCTATATCAGGGGTGGCTAAACTGCGGCTCCTGGAAATATGTTGGCTGAGCTCCTTTTTGCAACACAATTAATACAAAAGGTAAATAAGAAATTTTCAAGCTTTATCATTATTTATCAGGTATAAACTGAGAGTGTACTGGATTAAAACATAAGTTTATGGAGGAAAAGTCCATCACAGCTTACAAGCCATGATGGGGATAAGCAACCTCCTGGTTTTAGGAGTAGGTTTTCTTTGTGCCAGGTGCAAGGGAGTGGCGACAGGATACAAGTATCTTGTTGTCTAGTGCTCCCTGCAGCATCTGGTGGGGCCACTGTGTGATACAGGAAGCTGGACTAGATGGGCCTTTGGCCTGATCCAGCAGGGCTCTTCTTATGTTCTTATGTTCTTAAGTTTAATGTCCATGGTGAGTAAGTACAGGTGGGCCCCCATATCCACGGATTCGCTATCCACGGTTTCAGTTATCCGTGGATTGCGGGGACACCCCCCCCCCAGGCTTTTACATTTTTCCCAGTAAGCTTTGTTTCTTCCTTAAACAAACAGGAAAAGCAGCCTCTGGCTGCTTATTGCAGGCAAGTAGAACGAGACTAAGTCCTAGAGAGGCTCTACAACAGGGGTGCACAACTTGTAAGTAGGCGGGGGCCAAAATGAATAGGCCAAACTTCTTGGGGGCCGCACGGGGGGCGTGTCCAGGAACGTGATGTCACTTCCTCAGGAAGTGACATCACAGGGGGCGTGTCCTGTGATTTATACAATAAATAAAATAAATTTATAAAATAAATTAAAATATTTATTTATTAAATAAATAAAAATAACCCACTGGAAGCAAAATGCTATGCAGTATCCCTGTTGTTGTCATTCAACACACTCACGCACGCACACGCACACACCCCTTTCTCAGTCGTCACTTTCAGGATAACCAAGAAAAAGGCCCCTGGGTGAAATGAAATGGAGCTGAGGGGGAGGGGAAGAGAGGGGAACTGCCTGCATGAAAAACGAGTACAGCAGCCAGCAAACCTCCTCCTGCTGAGGGGAAAAGAAAAGGCACCTCCTTTCAAACACACACACCACGGGGTGGGGGAAGGGAAGGAGAGAGGGATGCTCACGCTGCTGTTCTGTCCGCTTAGAATGCTGCCCTCCCCATCTTCACTCACGCAACGCACTCTGCCTTCAGGGCGCGCGTGGCTCTCCGTGACTCGCGCTTTTCCTGCCTCTGTGGAAAGAACTTGGAGTGGAGAGAGCGCGCGTGAAAGCGCACGCACCAGCAACATGCTTATGCCAGTTGCTGCAGAGCAGGTGTGTGGAGAACCAGAAGGAGTTGGGGGTCAGTGGCGTGCTCGCTCTTCCGCATCCCCAACAATTCCAAAAAAAACAAACAATTGTTGCCTCATGCACCTTACAACCCCCCCCCCCAAAAAAGTACATTTTCTTCTGGTCGGGTCATGCTCATTGAGCTGAAAGCGCACGTTCTCCCTCCCCCCCACCGCGCCTGCCACACATGGTTAAGAAAGACACACACCCTTCGCACAGACCGAGCCTGGTGGCGAGCGAAGCCTGCATGCAAGAGACACCTCCTCTTTCCACACACAGCCAAGGAGTATCCCAACCCCCACGCATGGAGCACGCAAGCAAGCCTGAAGGTGACCCGCCCCCATAACGGCAGAGCAAGACGACCCATCCCCGCTAAGGACACCTATTGAAGCTGAGCCCTTCTCTGTACTCTTGCTCTCCCCCCCCCCTTGCTCTCCTCTCCCACACTAACCCCATACCCCTCCATCACATTGCACTTACAGCACAGAAGTGTAGACCTGGCGGCCGCGGGGATGAAGAAGCCCGGCAGGAGCGCGTCTGCCCCCGCTCTCTCGGCGTGCAAGTCCAGGGACGGGAGGGAAGGCACCAACTGCGCCGCCCTCCCTGCAACACTTCCGCGGCTTCTCTTCTGCCTCTTCCTCCTCACGCTACTGCCCAAATAAACATCGCCCAGGAAGGAGGAGGAAGAGGAGCGAGGGGAGTTTGCTCAAAGTCCAGCCGCTCTGCGGGAGGGGGGGGCACTAACAATAGGACGAATCTCTCTCTCCAAGCAACCACTGACCCCCACGAGGTGGGAGAGAGAGAGAGGAGAGCAGGAAACGGCCCCGGGAGAGGGGAAGAGGAGGGAAGAGAGGAGCTCCCCTCCCGCAGCGGACGGGCAGGCAGGCGGGCAGGCGGATGCACATCGGATCCAGGACCCCTTCCCGCACGCGGCTCATTCGGCTCCCTTCCTTCCCACGCGCGGCTCATTCGGCTCCTGGCTGAACGCCAGGAGACACAGCTGATAGGCGGCGATCAAAACGCCGCCTGGAGTCTCCTGGCGTTCAGCCAGGAGCCGAATGAGCCGCGTCAGTAGCAGAATGCGCGGCAAAAGACATCAGAGCGGACACGGAGGATTTCCCGTGGCCCGCGAAGAACTTGGGGATCCCAGAGAGCGCCCGCTCTCTGGGACCCCCAATTTCTTCGCGGGCCACGGGAAATCATCAGGCGGGCCGCATGCGGCCCGCGGGCCGTATGTTGTGCACCCCTGCTCTACAAGGTTAACAGAAACCTTGCCTGCATTACTTGCCTGCAGTGGAGGCTGCTTCTCTGTTTTAAGGAAGAAACAAAGCTTGCTGAAAAATAAGAGCTGGGGGGGGCACGCACGCCTGCCCCCAGGGGAGGCAGGGCAGGGGGCCCTCAGGAAACCATGGAGGGGGTGTTCGCTCCTATCTACGGTTTCAAATATCCACGGAGGGGCCTGGAACATATCCCCAGTGGATATGGGGGGGGGAGTACTGTATATTTAAGAATTTAAATGCTTCTTAAATATTGTAGTTCTCAAACATCTCTCTTGTGGCTCTCAAACACTTGAGGTTTATTGTATTTGGCTCTTAAATTAAGCAAGTTTGGCCACCCCTGGTCTGTATGAATGGTATGGACTGACTTAAGGAATAATAATAGCCACCTTTAGACCTCACCACTCTGGGCCTGATTTTTCTCACCGTTCTGTCCACCAAGGTCTTCCCCCCCCCTTTTTTTTGTGGAGCTCGGGAATGAGCCACAGTTTTAGTGTTGCAGGTTTGAGGGATTCCAACCAGAGGTCGTGCAAGTCCTGAATTTGGTGTCTGGGATTTTCTATTTGCATGACTTTTAAACCACGTGCAGCAGAGAATAAGCTCAGAAAACGGGCAGACTATGCCTGAGGAAACATCAAACATCAGAGGCTGGGGCAGGCAAGAGGTAGCAGCTTTAGAGAGTAGCATCTAAGGAACGGTCTTACTTAAAGCGCTGTGTTTTTAGTGGCGTTTTTATTGACTCATGTAAATAAGAAAAAAGAGGGCTTCTAAGCATGTGCAGAGTGCTTCCCCCTCCTCATCACTGAGTTAAATTGCAGGCAGCTTTTACACAGCTGTGGTTCCTGAGGAGGGACTTACTGATCAAAGGGTGGCATTCCCAGGCTGGGTTCCTTCACCCTCTGGCACCTCTGTTTGTAATTATAACTCTCTGGCGTTAGAGGGTTCCTGGGTTTCAGGTCCATTCATAGCTTTGCAGTATATCCTTCTTGTTTCCGAGTGCCAGAGCCCAGAGGCCTCTTCCTGGACATTCGCCGTCTCTCCAGCTCCTTTCAAGGGTTAAGCGGCACTTGTAAAAGAGCAGCAGCCCCCAGGCTGGCCACGATTTCCAGGTTGTATGGTTTGTATTAGCGCTGCTGCTTCTTCCAGCTGTTGAGAAAGAGCCAGCCCGCCCGTGTTTGCGTAAGAGTGACCTTTGCAGCGGCTCAGAACAAAAATAGATAGTAATGAACTATTATCCCTGATGCTGTGGGCTGCCATTGCTGGAGAGCTCCAGCTGATGGACAAGCAATGGATGGTAAAATCCTTGCTGCCAAGAGTTTAGGAAGGGCTTGTGTGTGCCCATCCTTTTTTAAGCAATGGGCATCCTGCCCATTAAGAGGCCAAGGGGCCCACCTCTGTCATGGGCTGTCTGCACTGTGCCAGTTGGAAAACTGATTCAGCCTGCAGGGAAAACCTCCTATCAGTTCCTCTGCCTGCCTAAAATATGCCAAGTCTTCTCTTGCCAGTTCAGAAATCACAGAGAGACACGGCAACAATCAACATCTTAACATCCACAAGTTGAGGATAAACTGGAGATTGTAGCACCTCGTTGTGGACCAGCCACCTAGAATCCACTTGCCCCTCTCCATTGCTCACGTTCTCATCTGCTTCACTTTCCTGCATGTTTGTTACAGGGCTGCTGGGTCCTGAGCCCTGGCTATAGTCTGGGTGCCATGTTTTCAATGTGCAATTATTCCATCTCAAAACCCTACCTAGCTATAGCTTTGATGAATTATAAGTTTACGAGTGCAGAATCGCAGCAAAACTTTGATGTATATCACCAGCCTGGGACAGATGCCTGTAGTGGTATTCAGAGCTGGGGGGGGGGGGTTTCCAGAAGGAGGAAAAGGTAAGAGCACACCTTTCACATTTCCCACATTCCTGAAACTTTTCTCCACTATGTTAGATGGTGCTTGAGCTGGCTTTATACAGCAGGAAAGAGAGATTTCAGAGGAGTGAGAAAGGGAACAGGTGTCCTTTTCCCACTTTCCTCCCCTTATAGTGCAAGGAGGGGAGACTTCTAAGCTTAGGGTGTGCATCTCCCCTCAACCTTAACCCATCTCCAGGATGCTGACTATAAGCTGTTAGGAGCTGGAGCTGGCTAATTTCCTTGCCCATGGCCACATTTTCATGAGTTCCCTCAATTGACACCCTCAACATTCTGTGGGCTAAAATGCCATCGGCATTCTGTTGGTCCTGGAAGGCTCACTTGCTTGTCAAAAAGTTTTATTTTTTTTGGGGGGGGGGGTTAAAGTATGTTCTTTGTCCTATAATTTATAAATGACCGTACTTCTGCTTGCCTGGGAAGCCCCCTGAGTCGGCTCCCTTATTTAGAGGTGAGCTCATTTAGGTGCAAGGGAGTGGCAACAGGATACAGGTTATCTTGTTGTCTTGTGTGCTCCCTGAGGCATTTGGTGGGGCCACTGTGAGATACAGGAAGCTGGACTAGATGGGCCTTTGCCCTGATCCAGCAGGGATCTTCTTATATTCTCATTTTGCTTCCAAACTGAGAGTCACTTGGCCACCTGGGTCACTGTTGGTATATATAGTGATGATGATTAAAATACGCAGATTATTAGAATATCGACTGCCTTCACAGGTTTGTTTGAAGGATTACTGAAACAATGTATGTGGACAGATCCATCGGGCGTAACAACCGTGCCAATTAAAAACAACAAACAAAAGTAAAATCCTTAACATTCCACCCTAAAATTGCACAGGGCTTCCTCAGAAGTTCCAACCTCTTCCGGTTACCTGATCACCTTTTTATATTCACAGCAGCACCTCATTAAGTTGTTGAGCATTTAAGTTTCTTAAAGACATACACACTGTTCCCTTGTAGCATCAATATGTTAAAAATTGGATTTCTTAAAGGCATACCCACTTATTTACTCATAGTATAAATATATAGAAATCATATTTAAGGTCATATTTCACTCTCCTTCTGCATGTAGGAATAGTGTCGTTTTTTGTATATAGCCCCGTGTTCCAGAAGAAATCGCATACTCACTGTTTATTGCAATCAAACAACTATGTTTCTTTATGACACAGCATGACTAAACTAGGAACTAAAAGGAACAAGAAAATCTAAAAAAAAGTGCTTTTATTACTGTAGCTGCCACCTCTGAAGTTTGTAATCTCTATAGCTTGTGATTAAAAAACCAAACTTTTTCTTTTTTACATCTTATGCTGTTAGCTGCATTGAAATTTAGAAAAAACAGGATTTTTTTTTAAAAAAAAAGATCAGCGTGACCAGCACAAGAATAAGTTAGCAGTGCTGATGTCTGTTTTTGTAGGACCTTAAGGATGAATAAAACAGTGGTAGATGCTAGATAAACAAATCTGCAGTCTGGGTGCTGAGAACCTAAGATCAGCCCTATCGGATCAGACCAAGTGAGTCCATCTGACTCCAGCATTCTGGTTGCAACAGTGGCCAGAAGATGTGTCAAGGAAGGCCCCCCCTCCCCCCAACACGCCAGCAACTGTGGTTTGGCAATTGGTATATAGTGGCTCCATTTAGCTATCAGGGCTAACAATGTGGCTATCCCGCTCTCCTCTATGCATTTAACAAACTCCTTTCATCACTGCCTCTGGTGATAGTGAATCCCATATAAAGAAATTCTCATTTAGTTATGATGAAATGTCATTCTGCTGATGGAATAAGTTACTTATGAAAGGTGTGCAGGTAGGGGAGGTTCTGACTCCAGAACTCTGTGGTCTTAAGTACTACCTGGCAAAGGACTGGAACATTTCAAAGGCATATGGCTCAAAAGTGTAAAGTCCACCTGGGCCGCCTCTCCATGGTCACACCTGCTGCTGCTGCTCCTGAATTGCCCTAGTCAAGGTACAAAGCCAGAGCTGGCTTGAGGTCTTCGGGCGCCTTTGCTTCGGGTTACTCTGCAGCTATCCAAGCCCTCCAGCAGTGAGCTCCAGGGATGCCCAGGTGCGCCGTCCGTCCTCCCAGGTGAAACCAAAAGTGCCTTTCCAGCACTGATTCTCCCAGGGTCCTTGGAAATAGTTCAGTATTAGTTGATCATTAACAAAGGTTTGAGAATCGTTGCATGCTGCAGCTGAGATTTAACCTTTTTGGAACTGCAGCTAGTGGGCGGTGGCGGCATGTGGTGCCTTCTCTGAGTGCAAAGAATCAAAAGCTGCTTAGGAATTTCAAGATTCAGCCAACATTTCCAGCAGGTACAAAACGACCATTTCCCCCCCTTCCTCTTGCAAACTGCCTCCTTCAGCTGGGGAATGCAAACATTGGAAGGCACTGGGGGTTTCATTCCTCCACCTTAGACTTCTGTGGGTTTTATAAGGGGAATCCACTCCTGATCAATATGACCCTGAAGGAAACATCCCCTTCTCTGCTCCCTACCCTATAATGAGTCGTTATCATCACTCTGATCACTTAATTATTTTATGTATATATTCCATTTTATCCCACTCTTTGTCAAAAAAGCTCAGGGAAGAATATGGGGTGTCCCCCATTTTTTCTTTACAACGACCCTGTGAGATAGGTGAGATTGAGAGTCATTAGCCCAAGGATTCACGGAGCTCTAAGTCCAACACTCTAAAGCCACTACATAACACTGTCTCGTCGTGCTTGTATGGTTCTAGAAATGGCCCCATGGATTGGGGACAGTAGTTTGTATTTGTTTAGGGAGTGAGACCTCCTGATAGGGATTGTCAGAGAGGACCAGGCACATTTCCCAAGCTGTGCAGCTGCCTTCCAAACCCCAATGTGAGGTCACCATCTTGGAATAAAAGAAACCATACTGCAGCTTGACCAGACAGTTGCAAAACTACTGAGTCTTCCAGCATGTTCTGAAAATATTTGGTTTCACATTTTAAAAAAGAGCAAGCTGCTAGGCCTCATGAATGTAGAGAAAATCTTATGAAGGAAAGGGCTGTGTCTTCTATTGGATGATGAAAGGCAATTAATGGAATCTGATTGATTTAAGAAAGTAAGAATTTACCATGGTGAAGGTTAATCTAAAGTTCCGTGCAACCAACCCTTCCCTCCGTCTCTGACGCTAACTAACCAGACTCTCAAGTAGGGTATATAGAACGATGATGACAGCGCTACAGCCTCTGTGAATACAGAGAGTTCATTTTTAACCATCATAGTCAACAACCATCAATAGCTCTATTCTCCATTACTTTGTCCAAAGCAGTTTTTAAAAGCCTGCTAGTGATCTTCAGAGGATCTTGTGGCAATAAGTTTCATAATGTTAAGTGCAGACATAATGTTGTTAACATAACATAATGTTATGTTAAGTGCAGACATGAGCAGAAAGTGTTCAAAGTCTACCTGTACACAAGCCTCAGGACCTGTACACGGTCTATTATAACTGGCACTTCCAGGTGAGTCCATTTTTTGCTAATGTATACAGTTCCAAAGCATGTTAATGTGAGTAGATAAATAGGTAGATAAGTAGACAGATAAATAGGTAGATAAATAGGATAAATAGATCAATAAATAGGCAAGTAGATAAATAGGTACCGCTTGCGGGAAGGTAAACAGCGCTCCGTGTTCCAGCTGCATGCTACGCGCTGCGGCAAGGAGAGTCATGCCGGCCACATGACCACGGAGGCGTCTTCGGACAACGCTGGCTCTTCTGCTTTGAAATGGGGATGAGCACCACACCCTAGAGTCGGACAAGACTGGACTTAATTGTCAGGGGTCACCTTTACCATACTGACCCTGAACAAGGAGTCGTCATTGTTACTGTAGTTATCATGGTTAATAGCTGCACAGCCTCTCTGCCTCAGAGGTTTTCTCTATAGAGAAACCATGAAAGAGAACATTCCTGGATGTATAAACTAAAGTCTCTAACACCTTATGGCCAATGGCCTCAGTCTTGACACTCAGCATGCCTTCTTAATTCTCTCCCATGGACTCCTCTGCTGAGAATTCCACCACCATCAGCACAGTTCAATCCGTTGTCACTTTGGCTTGTATTTAAGCCAAAACTGTATGGGACTGAAGAAGGTGGAATATGAAGTATTTAAGTTTTCGATCGCCTCTGTTTTGTCAAGCATTTGTCAAGAACAGACAAATGAAAATATTTCTTTACCCAGCGTGTAATTAATCTGTGGAACTCCTTGCCACAGGATGTGGTGATGGCACCTGGCCTAGATGCCTTTAAAAGGGGATTGGACAGATTTATGGAGGAAAAGTAGGTTGCAAGCCATGATGGGGGTATATACGCAACCTCCTGGTTTAAGAAGTAGACTATGTCTGAATGCGAGATGCAAGGGAGTGGCAACAGGATACGGGTATCTTCAATGTTGCATGCAGATTTTCATGGCTGTGGGTAACTGACAAGGTTCGTAACTGTATGGGTTCTGCATGTCAATGTAAAAATAGAGAAATAAAATCCTTTACCGCTTTTGTTGTTTGTTTAGATTTCTTTATATTGTGCAGGTGTCACATACACAGAAAAGGTTTTCTTACAATAACAACAACACGGGATCCTACTTCCCAAGCCGACGTTTCACTCCATTCACGGAGCTTTCTCAAGGCAATTTGGCAGTAAGAAACTGCTGGATGAAAAAGAATGTTACAGAGTGGTGACAGTTAAACATCAGTCTGTTGCTCAAAGTTAAAGGGACCCACTACTTTTGTCCTCAGAGTTATTCAACACTTATTACTTTGGTTATTCAAAATTGGCATCCATATCCTATTAGCATATGTCATTTCCTGCTGGCGGTTCAGTAACTTTGAAGATTTCGTCTGGGAAATCATTAGAGCCTCCAAATTTAATCTATGTTTTAATCTGGGTTCATGAAACAAGGCGCGTGCATGCTCAAACATTATCCTGTGTCCTGATTCTTTCGCGTGCAAAGCTACTGCTGATTTTTCTTCTTGCTTTGCGTCTGTTGCTCTTTGATGTTCCCGTACCCGGACCCCTATTGGTCTTTTCGTTTGTCCCAGATAAACTTTCCCACATTCGCAGCCAATTTCATATACTCCGGGGTTAGATAACGCTGGTCTGGGGTCCTTGGGATTGTGTAGCAGTTGCTCTATTTTCGTTGTTGGGCTGAAAATAGTTTTCACATCATATCTCTTAAACCACCATCGATGCCTCGAACCACCATCCCTCACAGAAGGGTTTGTTGATTAATTCCTTAGTTCACAGAGCGATACATGTCTGTGACAACCGATCTCTTGAAGCTGAAAAACAAGTTCTAACACGGTCACTGAAGGCAAACGGATACAAAAAGAAAGAAGTGGACGAATGTTGGAGGAAACAGTTAGCAAGGAAAAATCACATTGTGGCACCTGGAGAAAGTGACAGTGAGAAGCAGACAGAAAACAAAGAACAGCCATGGCTTTCGTTACCCTTCATTAGGGGTACAACTGATAAGATCTTTAAGAGATATGATGTGAAAACTATTTTCAGCCCAACAACGAAAATAGAGCAACTGCTACACAATCCCAAGGACCCCAGACCAGCGTTATCTAACCCCGGAGTATATGAAATTGGCTGCGAATGTGGGAAAGTTTATCTGGGACAAACGAAAAGACCAATAGGGGTCCGGGTACGGGAACATCAAAGAGCAACAGATGCAAAGCAAGAAGAAAAATCAGCAGTAGCCTTGCACGCGAAAGAATCAGGACACAGGATAATGTTTGAGCATGCACGCGCCTTGTTTCATGAACCCAGATTAAAACATAGATTAAATTTGGAGGCTCTAATGATTTCCCAGACGAAATCTTCAAAGTTACTGAACCGCCAGCAGGAAATGACATATGCTAATAGGATATGGATGCCAATTTTGAATAACCAAAGTAATAAGTGTTGAATAACTCTGAGGACAAAAGTAGTGGGTCCCTTTAACTTTGAGCAACAGACTGATGTTTAACTGTCACCACTCCGTAACGTTCTTTTTCATCCAGCAGTTTTTACTGCCAAATTGCCTTGAGAAAGCTCCGTGAATGGAGTGAAACGTCGGCTTGGGAAGTAGGATCCCGTGTTGTTGTTATTGTAAGAAAACCTTTTCTGTGTATGTGACACCTGCACAATATAAAGAAATCTAAACAAACAACAAAAGCGGTAAAGGATTTTATTTCTCTATTTTTACATTGACATGGCTGCAGAACCCATACAGTTAAGAACCTTGTCAGTTACGGGTATCTTGTTGTCTTGTGTGCTCCCTGAGGCATCTGGTGGGGCCACTGTGAGATACAGTAAGCTAGACTAGACGGGCAATCCAGTAAGACTGTCCTTATGTCCTTACATGTGTGTGTGTGTGTGTGTGTGTGTGTGTGTGTGTGTGTGTGTGTGAGAGAGAGAGAGAGAGAGAGAGAGAGAGAATTATTGCCTGCAATATTCCAAGGTTTCAGGATTCGTATTTGCAGAACCACAGTTTAAGGGACTGGTTACTAGGGTCAACTCTTAAAGTCCTGGAACATACAGAGTTTGACATTTGGGTTGTCAGGATTCCAGGGGAGGAATTGGTGGGAGTGAAAGGAGTTGGATGAGCTTGAAAGAAGGAGCTGATCTTTTATTCTGAACATTTAATAAAATAATTTCACAATAACTGGGTGTGGAGTTGAGGATGTGATTGCTTCACGCTGACTGTTCCAAGCGTTCATTGAACCTTGCATACGTGACCTCAGTAATTCATACAAAAGCCCTGTAAGGCAGGCAGCTATTATTGTACCCATTTTGCAGAAGCTGAGAAATAGTGACTTAAGACAGCGATTTTCAACATTTTTCTTCCCACGGCACACTGACCTCTATGGTCTTTGTCTCTTTTGATGTCACTTCCGTCTTTCAGGAAACTCTTCTGGGTTCTGTGGTTCTGTTTCTAGAGCAACTCTCTCTCACACACAAAAAGAGATATATATTCTAAGGAATGAAAAGACAAGAGCGAGAACATAAAAAAAATCTGTGCTATTTACGGTAGATCAGAGGTTCTCAACCTGTGGTACAGGTACCCCTAGGGGTACACGGACCTCTTGCTGGGGGTACGCCAAGCCCTGCCCCTTATCTGCCCCATCAGCAGCTAATTAAATGTTAATTAACATGGATTTTAAATTGTAATTATTTTTGGAGCCCTTCTGTCTCTCTGATTTTGGTTTTGGGCTTATTTTTGTACTTTGGAAAATGTACTTTGGTGGGGTGGGGGAGGGAGGATTTGATTTTGGGAACTGTGACTTGGAGAAAAAAGAGATCCTTGCGTGCGTGTGTCTCTCCCCCACTCACACAGTTAAATAAGACATTTTTTCATATTGTTTTTAGTACTTTAATTTAACGATTAATTACCTAATTAATTAATTGATTAATCCAATTAATTAGCAGTTAATTAGCAGGGGGTACTTCAGAGAATTGGACCATGATACGGGGTACCCGGGCCTCCAAAGGTTGAGAACCCCTGTGGTAGATTGTATTTCAGGAGGAAAGAGGACAACGGTGGTGTCCAGAGCCAGCCCAAGACCTCCTGATGCTAGAGGCAGCTCGCTAAACACCCCTTTATCCAGGGATGTGCCAGCTACTTAGGGTTGTCAACTCTCTGACTGAAGCTGGAGGTTTTTTCCCCAGCCTGTTGTAATATTGGGAATTTCTAGAGGCCCTGTTAAAATCTCCAGGATTGCTTTCAGTAGTCACCTGGAGATTGATGGTGATTCCTAGAGAACATAAGAAGAGCCCTGCTGGATCAGGCCAGAGGCCCATCTAGTCCAGTTTCCTGTATCTCACACTGGCCCCACCAGATGCCTCAGGGAGCACACAAAGACAACAAGAGACCTGTATCCTGTTGCCACTCCCTTGCACCTGGCATACAGAGAAACCCTACTTCTAAAACCAGGAGGTTGCTTGTAACTTGTGATGGACGTTTCCTCCATGAAACTGTCCAATCCCCTTTTAAAGGCATCTAGGTCAGATGCCATCACCACATCCTGTGGCAAGGAGTTCCACAGATTAATTACACGCTGGGTGAAGAAATGTTTTCTTTTGTCTGTTCTAACTCTCCCTCCACTCAATTTTAGAGACTTCAAGCCAATCCTGGAGGGTTGGCAACCACTGCCTTGACCACTCCTCTTCCTGATTTCAAAAGGAGGAGGGGGGGTGGAGAAGGAGTATGGAGTGTGGCAGGCTAGAGAATCTCTGACCCTAAGTGTCTTGCCCTAGAGTCAGGGCTAGCCCAGGGCTTCTCTCTTTTACACTTCCCCCTCCACTCTGGTTCCATCTTCCTTCTTGAATCCAGGCAATGGGAAGATAAGAAGCGATGGAGGTGGGTGTCGTTGTCCCCACCAATTAATTGCCTGATTCAACTGAAACCCTGGCTTTTGTCCTCCAAAATGATTGTCCTATTCCCATGCAAATATGTGCAGATGTAATTGATTGATTAATTGATGAACGGATTAATTAGAAACTTAGGGCCCAATAGTATCCAACTTTCCAGCGCTGATGCAGCCGTGCCAATGGGGCATGTGTCGCATCCTGCAGTGGGGGGGGGCAGTCACAGAGCCCCCATCAAGATAATCAGCCCTGGAATGTTGGATAGGATTGGCCCTTAATCAACTATGTTTAACTCTTTAGTTTCTTGCCACACTATCACTCCCTCTCACCCCAGCATCTGCTCCTTATATAACTGTATTGTTTTCCTCCAGAGTGACCCAGTGGATGTGACACCTGGAGCTGAGCAGCTGAAGCTGGAGAAGTTCACCAGCAAATCTGTGACCCAAAGGTGGTCCTAGCAGAGGTCCCTTGCCCTGCCCATGGACAAAAGCCCTGGCTTGTAACCAGGAATGGAGAAGGCCACGCCCAACAATGAGACCCAGCCTCTCACATCTCACAAAGAGTTCTCAGACTGTAAAGAAGGGGATGCCAATTGCACAGAGAATGGACTTCTGGCCAAGACCGCCAATGCTGCCCTGCAGCAAGTAAATCACGGAAATAATCACGCACCTCAGGCCCACCCCGGCCAGGAGGACAAGGGGGCTGCAAGTCAGATCTCCAATGGCTTTTCCTTAGCACGGAGCCCCAGCCCTCGCAGCGCCACAGGAGACAACAGCGAGGATGCTCCTTCTGCAGCCCTGGCTGCCACGAACACCACCACCACCTCTACCACGTGTGGGGTGGAAGTTCGGCAGCAGCTGATGGAGCAGGGCGAGCGAGAGACGTGGAGTAAGAAAGTGGATTTTCTCCTCTCTGTTATTGGCTATGCAGTCGACCTGGGCAACGTATGGCGCTTCCCTTACGTATGTTACCAAAACGGAGGAGGTGAGTGTTCGAAAATAGTGGTCCTCTACCTTTTTCATGCCATGACTCCAATAAATAAAATATGCATTTGGCTGGGGAACCACCATTGATCCCATACCCCTCCTGGGACCCAATCTGTCCACCCCCCACCCCTGTCGCCACGCCCCACCCCGGCAGCCTCATCCTGCCAAGCTCGCCCAGCCCGCATCACCAGCGGCGGGGTCATTGCGGAACAGGAGAGCCGCGCTGCGGTTCCCCACAGCCTCTCCAGCAAATTGAAAGAGGGAGGGGGATGAAACCCCCCTGGAAGCCCCCCAGCAGGTTCCCCACCCCAGCATTACCCCCAGTGGCCATTTTGGTTCCCGTAAGTTGCCGCAACCCCACAAATGAGGCTTCATGACCCCATTGGGGTCCTGACCCCAAGGTTGAAGAACAGTGAAACATAAGGCACTTCGAGGGAAAGGGGTGTTGATGGGAATGAAAGCACCAAGCAACAAAAAGCAGCAGTGGGAACCGCTGCAGTTGGGTGGAACAAAAATGAGTTGGGAAAGTGAGGCCAGTTCTTATACACTTCTCACGTGGATTTGGTTGCAAAATTTCTAAATTTATATTCTCCAGAGTCCTGGCTAGCAGACCACATTATGTCCTTTGCTGGGCAAGGCCGGCCCAACCGTGAGGCCAACTGAGACAGTCATCTCAGGCAGTGGATTGGCAGCAGGCACCCACTGAAGAGGGAAACGGAGCCGAAGGGACAGTGTGAAGGAGAGTCTCTTCTCTAGCAAACTAACTCTCCTCTCCTCTCCACTTCCGCTCTGTTCTTTCCTTTTGAATCTAGGGAATGGGGGGAAGAGGAGGAAGAGTGGCAGGGGTGATGGCTGGTGTGCCTCTGGGAGCCCCATCTCAGCAGTGGTGTTGCTCCTCCCCCATGTGGGGGGCCACTGACGCGACGCCACCCACGTCGTGACATCAACGCGCGGCTCCAATCACACACACCCCGCCGTTTGGCTTCCTTTTTGGAGCCAAACGGACCAAGGGCGGGCAGGAGGGCCAAATCGCAGCCGCCTCGGCTGCGAAGAAGCCACAACAAACGGGTAAGCGTCCTACGACATTCCGCCCCCCCCTAAAGCGGCACCTGGTGCCCAGGGCACCAGGGCCCCCCCCCCCCCAGAAGACGCTTCTGACCTCAGGAGGTCTGGGGCAGGCCTTTTTGCTGTGACACCAGCCGCACGGGCTGGCCTTAAAATGAACCCACCGGTGTTAAAATTTAGGGTGTGTTCATTTTATAGCATTTCTCAAAGTCGCATTTCAAATTGTGATGATGATGATGATGGATATTGATGTCCTGCCTTTAAATTTTAGCAGATTCACAGGGTACCTTCCAATTAATAATGGACCATCTATAAACCAATATAAGCAATCTAAAACATCAAAAACATTATAAATAGCATTATAAATGTGGCATAAACTAGATACAGTTTACAAGATGAGTGTTTGAATATACACAGAGTGAAGATGAAATATTAAATATTTAGATACAGTAAATTAAAGAAATAAAACAGCAGTGAACATTACCACAAATTTGGAACAGCAGTAAGGCCATCACTGATCACCAAAGCACAGACAAAATGAGGTTTAACCTGACATCTAAATCTCTACAAGGTTGGGGGAAAGAGACCGTCCCTAGGGAGAGTTCAAAAATGTGCAAACATTCTTGAAATTAAAAAAAAGTGCAAATTCTGACATTTTGCATGCACAATTTTGTTCTGGCTCTGCCAAGTTTGTGGGACGGGAAACATAAAAGGACTTGTGCTGTCCTTGCTGTGAAAAGAAGGCCTGGCGGTCTGATCCTGTGCTGGTTCCAGGCCAGCTAGGGTGGGGCTGTAGCTCTGTGGTAGAGCATCTGCTTTGCATGCAGAAGGTCTCAAGTTCCTACCCTGGCAGAGAAAAAATCCTGTGTGAAACCCTGGAGAGCCACTGCCTGTCAGTGTTTGACAATCCTGTGGGGATGGACCAATGGTCTGACTCGGTGTGGCAGCCTCCTCTGTTCCAGTCAGTATCCGGGTGGATGACAGGGTCTAGCCTTGCAAAATCCGTTAACTCCCAGCTGGAACTACCTGGAGATGTTTGTTTGTTTGTTTGTTTGTTTGATTGATTGATTGATTATTTACTTATTGAATGAATGCATTTATAAATTTATATCCCGCCTTACAAAGGCGGCTTACAAAGTTCCATCATAAAATGTAAAATGTATACAAACAATGAGTAACATCGTTAATTAAAAAAACACAGCAAAACCATTGGGGGTGGGGGAACACAGCAATTTTGTCCAGAAAGAGGTAGCAGAATCAAAATACTATTACAGAGACACATGAACGCTCTCACTAACCCAGTGTTGACCAAGTCATGCTGTCCTTTAACCTTCTAAAACCAGTAAATAAGGGGGCAATTAGAAAAAGAAAGGGGGTGGGCCCCTTCTTGCCCCCCAAATTATTACCCCCAACAGGGCTGTATATATTGATGCCGCCTCCAGTCCCCAGTGGCGCTGTGTTTTCCTTGCTGCTTCCTGCCAGTCTGTCCAGCTGACGACAGCCTAACCTCGTGCCTCCTCTCCCCATGTTTAATGCTGACCCTTTCACTGCAGGGGCGTTCCTTATTCCGTACACCATCATGGCTATCTTTGGAGGGATCCCTCTCTTCTTCATGGAGCTGGCGCTGGGGCAGTATCACCGAAACGGGTGCATCTCAGTATGGAGGAAAATCTGCCCCATTTTCAAAGGTAACAATAAGAGCAACCGGGCAATTCATAAGACATCTTTAGCTCCAGTTGAGTTATGAATGGGCAAAACCGAAGGGCCCTGGGGCACCAAGGTAGCAATTTCCTGGTGGGTGTGGGAGGCTCTCTCTCTCTCTCTCTCTCTCTCTCTCTCTCTCTCTCTCTCTCTCTCTCTCTCTCTCTCACACACACACACACACACACACACACACACACACACACACACACACACACAAGGAGCTCCGATTAACACACACATAATATAATCATAAACTGAAGACACCGTGACTGATCTAGTTTTCTCAGATAAGTTAATTCTCAGTATCCACGAGGGTTAGGTTCCTGGAAAATCCAGTGGATACTGAATCTGCGGATACCGAGTCATCCAGATACCATCCATGGATGATATCCAGATGCTGCGGATAGCACAATGTGAGTTACATTTTTGCTCCTGCAGATAAGCAATTCCACGGAAACTGAGTCCGCAGATAGCGAGAATTGACTATATATAGTTCTGTCTTGCCCCTCCACTCCAAATGGACAAACTGTGTACATAACAAGTGTTCTAGTTAAGAGAGAAGTCCTGAAATATTCACAAAGATAATAGACGAATTGCGTTGATATTTTTGTATGTTCCTTTGAGGTAGCTGCTAGTGCTGTAACCTCTGTTGTCGTATGGCATTGCACTGGAGCTTCATGGGAGCCCTGGGCCTGCACTCCCAGCAAATTGCTGGAATGGAGCACCCGTCTTCTTTGGGTCAGGACTTTTCCGTCCTTATTCATGTCTGCGTTTTCCACCTATCCAGGAATTGGCTTTGCCATCTGCATTATAGCTTTCTACATTGCCTCGTATTACAACACCATCATGGCTTGGGCCTTGTACTACCTCGTTTCCTCCTTCACGGCAAAGCTGCCCTGGACCAGCTGTGACAATTCTTGGAACACAGCCAACTGCACCAACTACTTCTCCAATATGAGCATCACCTGGACCGCAAACTCCACTTCCCCAGCAGAAGAATTTTATACGTAAGTGCATGTAAGTGGAGACGGCAATGCCACAACTGGTGTGGTGGGGAAAGAGGCTTTGAGGAAGCGGTGGGATCATTAAATTCTCCATTTAACTTAACCTAAAACAGTGGTTTTAGGTCCTTGGAGGCCCAAGTCCTGGGTCAGCAAGGAGTTTTTCTAGCTGGTCAGTGTTGCAAAGTGTGGCAGTGGACATAACAAGCACCTCAACCTCTGTCCCGCACCCTCTAAAGTTATCACAGACACTACATTTCTACCTCCCTTTCGCCTCTTGCTTGGTTACGGGAAGGGGCAGATTTGACTCATAGGCCTCCTTGCTCCTGACCCTTCTGCTATGGTGGGGGGCAGGCAGAAAATCACTCGGGATCTACTGGTAGGTCCCTTGTTGATTTAAAGTAGATCGGCAAGGGGTTTCTGACTCCCAGTCATTTCACAAAAGCAACTGCACATGTAAGTTAAAAGAATTCCCTGCCTTGGCTGGCCTTGTGCTCATTGCTTACCTGTAAAATGGGTGTACCAACTGGTTGCCTTTGACAAGGGCTTTGTGCAAGTCTGTTGGCCAGCTTTAACATTTTGTGTTGGAATCCTTGATCCGTAGGAACGCTGTAGATTTGTGCTTGTATATGCAGGTTATCCTACTTGCTTATGGAATGCAGGAAGAAATTGGCTCCAACTTCCCAAAAGCCACCATTTTGCTCCTGGTTTCAATTGCTGAACTTTGGAGGTTCCACTAAAAACAAAGTAGATCCTACAGGCCAGAAGTCTGTCCGGGTGGACAGTCACACTCTGCCTAGGTGTAGGTGGAGGGGCTTTTCGCACCCTTAAAGGGTGGCTGTGTAGCTTTATGGGCTTGTTCAGAGCCATTTTTATTTCCACCATCTGTTTAGAAATGGCTCCTGTTAGCCTGGGCATCTTGGGTCCCCTTTCCAGTCTCATTGCTTCATTCCCCTTACTTGAGTGGTGGTTGAAGCCATTTGCAATGGTTCAAAGCCTGGCTGCACCTTAGATAGGGCCGGCCCACCCATATGGCCACCTGATGCAGGTTGCATCAGTGGCAGATTATGAGGGGTCCGGGGGGGGGGGGGACACAGATTCAGGATGCCTTTCATCCGGAGTCTGCCATCACCGCCTCCCTCCAACCTGCTGCCAATGCAAGCCACAGAGATCTGCTTCCCGCTCACTCAAACGAGAAGCAGATCGTTCCCCTCCTTACTGTGCTCTTCACATGCTGCTGTCAAACCCGGAAGTGCAGGACTTTCGGAGCTCCTTTGTTTGCGCTATCCCTGTAAATAAAACTGGAAGTCCTGCACTTCCAGGTTTGACGACACCACGTGAGGAGCATAGTCGGGGGGTTTTGGGGTGGGTGGGTGGGTTGTAGTGCAGAGGCAGTGGTGCTGAGACAGCTTCAAGTGGCCTTCCGGGTCTCCTCCGTCCCTGACCTTAGAGAACAGCTAGTGAGTCATGAGAAAGAAGCACATTCAAAAATCAAAGGCTCCTGTGAGCCCAGCGAATCCACCCACAGAGGAAGCTACCCACTAGATCTCTGCGTGAGTCACTGCTCTGGTCTTGCCTCCTTCCAACCAGCCTCTGCCAGGGGCAAGTTCTTCTTCCCTGGCTCTGGACTGGGTGAGTCTGAACCAGGCGTATCACCCATACAAGGAGGCAAGGCCTTGAAGGAGACCACCTCTTGCATCTCTGCAGGAGTCACTACTCCGAGCTTGTCTCCTTCCCATCAAAAGGCACACTCGTGATTCAATTTTAATTTGGAATAAAAAGTGCCTCCTGTGTTGGAAGTTGGGTAACCCCGAGTCATGTCCTCTGCACTCCTTCCAGATCCCCTGACTGTCAGGTTGGTGGCTCTTTCTCATACTCAGCTCAGCTGTAGACCAGCCTCACCTAGGGCTGGCTCCATACCCCCTCCCCCCTTTTTTGGGCCAAGTTAGATGGTGAAAATAGATAACATTTTAAAAACTGCCAGCCTTTCATGTTTTCCTAGCATCTGGACCATACCATCTCCCTCTGCCAGATGGGGGGGGGTGAGGTGGCCCTGTCACCCACCTTCCCACTACCCATAGCCCTATTAAGCCATAATCCTTTCACTTGTGTATTACATGGTGAGTCTGATGGCTGGTTTTTTCTCTCCTCCTGCCTGCTGTGCAGTGGCCCTCTCTCAGCCTCACAAATGCCCCATCCCTATTGTATTTGTTATGGTTTGCATCCCACTTTTCTTCCATCATGGAGCTCAGGGCAACATTCGTGGTGTTCCCAGGTGGTCTCTCAACTCATCCAGGTGGCTAACACCCAGGTCCAGTCCTGCTTAGCACTAGCAGGGTTGCTGCATCCTGTGTCCTCATTCCACACCCTGGGCCCGTCTTCTGATCCTGCCTCTCCGATGAGAGTTCGCCTCCAGAGTGAGCTCCAATGTCCGTTTCCTTTCCGTTTCAGCCGCCACGTTCTCCAAATACAGAGAGCCAAGGGGCTGGATGACCTGGGAGGGATTAGCTGGCAGCTCACCCTCTGCTTGCTGTTTATCTTCACTATCGTGTACTTCAGCATCTGGAAAGGGGTCAAAACGTCTGGAAAGGTGAAGCGTTAGGCCAACAAGAAGAGTAACTGACGTGGTAATGCAAAGAAGGGCTGTGTGTCTGGAGGTCCAATTGCAAAATGTAGGCCATCTTGTTTTTTTGTTTCCCTTCATTTAAAATAATCATTATTCCGTGTCCAAGCATGGCTGATTCTACAACACAGCTGGAGTCACTGTGAGGGGCGGCCGCCTCATTAGCTAAAAGCCAGCAAACATTCTGTCCTTTGCTCCAGGAAAGGGGCTATTCCACCTAGAAGGTTTGTTTTATCTTATTAGAAAATTTGTAGACTGCCTTTCTGCAAAATGTAGCCAGGTGGTGCTATACAATAAGAGTAAAGCATCTATTTATTTGTTTGTTTGTTTGTTTACACACACACACACTTAAAATAAGAAAATTTAAAGGCAATCTCACTGCAGGCCAGAGGTCTGGTCAAACAAGATGGCCTGCACAAAATGTCGAAAAATGGTGACTGAGGGGACCAGGTGGGCCTCCTTCAGGGGGGAGTTCCACAGCCCCTGAGGGGACCAGGTGGGCCTCTTTCAGGAGGGAGTTCCATAGCCCCTGAGAAGGCCCTGTCGTCCTGAGTCCCCACCAGTCTCAGCTCGGCCAGCAAAGAGACTTGGAGCAGAACCCCTCTCTGGATAACCTCAGAGTGGGTGGGGGGCAGACATATGGAGTAAGGCAGACCTTCTTCAGGTACACTGGATGCAAGATCAAACCCACTGTCTTGCATTTGGGCCTGGAAACAAACTGAAAACCAGTGGAGCTCAAACAGAACTAGAGTGATGCGCTCTGAATTCGCACCTCCAGGGGAGCTAGGACCTTGTGGCCCTGGAGGGATGGGGGACAGCAGGCCTTTGGGGTTGGGGAGCGGGTGCAGCTTGCCAGGTCTGTCTGTGGCCATGAATCTGTGACAGCTCCTTCACATGTGCAAGTCATCCCTTGACAGTGGAGTCCACCAGGTGATGAACGTACAAGTGTGAATTGGGCCCATCAGGAGCAAAAGATTATATAACCAGAGCACAAAAATGCATCAGCTTTGACAGGAAATGGCCCCAAAGGCCTGCCCTACATCTTAGCTAAGCTCACCTCTTGACCAGAGGGGCTGATAAGGAAAGCTTCTGTTTCAGACTGTAAAAGGTGGGCAGGCTCATTGGAGTGGAGAGGAGAGTCGTCGTGTTTCTCCCCCCCCCCGCCCCGCCTTGGGTATTCAAGGGTAAGACTGAATCTCTCACCGTCACTAAATATTGTCATTAAGTCAGAGGACACTTTTCATCACGAATGTCCGTCATTTTCTTCAGCCAAGTCTTTGGCAAACGGTGTCTCCATTTATTCTCAAAACAGGTTGTCTGGGTCACTGCCACTTTCCCGTATATCATCCTCTTTATCCTGTTAATCCGGGGTGCGACCTTACCTGGGGCCTGGAAAGGGGTCCTCTACTACCTGAAGCCTGACTGGCAGAAACTTCTCGCCACCGAGGTAAGGAGAAAAAGGCACAAAGGCGAGAGGCTTTCATAACAGCATCTCATGTGGCACAGGCCGGCTCCATTGATTCCTTTGCAAAATTAACTCCTTTGAATTGCAGGGTAAGCCAACCCCACCTTTTGGACCAGGCACCACAGGGTTCTCAGCTTCTCTGCAGATGTGCTGCTGGTACCCTGGTCCAGACCCTTTTAGTGCCTTGCAAAACTGCATGCGCTATGCGCACATGTTTGCAAAGGCTTCCAAATATCGTTCAGCTATGGCAAAAGCCAGTTCACCGGAGCCTGCAACCCAACCTGCAGGAAACTTGTAGTGCGCGCGAGTGTCATTTCCCTCGCATAGTTATGAAAGGCTCTGATCTCAGCCCTTAAGTAATAAATATACAGCTAATACGGAGATTACAGGTTCTAATATTTGCCAGCCGGCAGCCGCCCAGCTGATAGGAGAGAGTTCAATGAAGAGGAAATGAAGACACGCTATTCTCTGATAAAGCCACATCTCCAACCAGGGCCCCCGTTGCATCCCTGGCTAAAAGTAATAAATAGTGTCAATATTGTATTGAATGTTTCTGGAGTGAGGAGCGAGCAGATTGCAATCTCTCTGATGCTGCCTGGCGGTGCGGCCCCTGTGTGCTGGCTCCTGTTAAGATGGAGAGCGGAGGGAGCCGCCAAGGTGGTCAACGCTCAGCTCTGTGGCCAGAGAACAGAAAGAAACACGTTTGTTCTTAGGAATGTAGGAATGAATGAATGAGCGAAACGAGGGCCGGATCAGTCATTTTAGATCAGTCGTTTTCAAGCATTTCTGATCTTTAACCCCAACCTACCTAGTCATGAGACCCACTTTTTACATTTTTGGTGAAAAAATCAGTCCTATCTCCATTTCCCCCCCCCAAAAAAATTTCTCCTTACCTTTCTCTATGCCCCGCAACTTTCTGTCTGACCTCCTCTTCTGTCTTATCTTTTACAATATCATAAAAAGAAAGAAAATCAATATATTATTATTATATTATTATTATTATATTATTATATAATAATTATATTATTAATATATTATTAATAATATATTATTAATATATTATATTATATTATATTAATAATATAATAATTATATTATTATTATTAATAATAATAATAATATATACCCCTTTTCAACAAGAGTAGTTCACAAAGCAGTTTACATAATAAAACAAGTCAATCAATGGTTCCCTGTCCCCAAAGGGCTCACTGTCTTAAAAAAAAAAAACAGAAGAGACACCAGGAACAGCCACTGGAAAAGACTGGGGTGAATGTTGGCCATGCTCCTTGTGCAATCCATTTTTGGTTTGTCTCGTGACCCAGTTTTAGGTCTCGGTCCATGAGCTGAAGACCCATGTTTAGATAACATACTCCAGGGCAAGGGGATTTTGACTCCCCTCCCCCTTCAAACTATGGACCACCCATCCTCTCCAAAGCCACATCCCAAGCTGTTTTTTTGAAACTTCCCTGACTAGGAACATTTTATTTACTAGACAGCATTTAAAGTAAAATACATTTGGGGTGTATATGAGAGAGAGGGAAGCTGCTGTTTGAGAAACACAAGTCTTCTCTCTCTCTCTCTCTCTCTCTCTCTCTCTCTCTCTCTCTCTCTCTCTCACACACACACCTAGCTGCGCAGTTCTTGACAATATTGAGGACCAAATTTTTGGTTTCCCACTTTCTTGGGCAGAAAGAGTTTCTACACTCACACAGGAGTATAATCATAAGACAACTCAGCCACCAGGAGTCCGTCCGGTGCCAATAGCTACCGCCAGTAGCAGCAAAAGGCGGGCGAACAGGCAGTGGAGGGTTGAAAGACTTGGAGGGGCCAGTTGGAGGAGCTTAGTGGGCCACATCTGAAGGAGCAGGCCTCTGCTGGATGCAGGCAAGCTGTGATTGGTGTCGATTAGGGTTATCAGGATGCAGGAGTCACCCCCAAACCTGAGATTCAGGAGCCGCAACCTGGTGATGTCACATTGTTGTGTACTGTTGAATGATTGCAAACATTTGGTGTTAGGGTGGAATTACAACAAAATAATGGAGAAAAAGAAACAAACTGAGACAAATTCAAATTTAAGAGACATTGTCCTAAATTTTCCAGTGGCGAAATGGCCATGTTTTCTTTTTGAGAACGATGAGTGAAATGCTTTTTAAAGTAGTGTTCACAAAAATATTGTTACAGCCAATGATAGAGCAGCTAAACGACTCCACCTCTTCCTCCTCTCCTTCCAGGACAATGGGAGGAGGTGGAGGGGCAGTGCGTGCTAAATTTTGAATGGTAGGGAGTGGGGAGACAGTGGAGGTGGCCCTCCCAAATTTAGGGTCTCCAACACTTGAGATCTGGAGAGCCTAGCTGGAGAGCCTGAGATGGCTCTCCAAAGCCTGAGTCTCAAGTCAAAAACCTGGGGTCTGCCAATCCCAGGGTTGACTTACCTACCTGCCTCTTCCTCCACTGTTACTCCATGCTCTCTGCTACATAGCAGCCTCCCCAACGTGGATCATAGAGCTGTCTGAGGCTGCGTTTGTTTTTCAACTTCCAGCGCTACAAGCGCTAGAGAGCTGGGTTTTTTTTTTCTAATTCTAGTACACTCAGGTTGCGTTTTTCTTTAAGCTTCTAGCACGCTTGCCACACTAGCAATTTGAACTGCGAGCTCCAAGCTAGAAAAGATGGCAGCCTCATGCACCAATAGGAAGGCTGTTTGGCTGCAAAGGAGCTTGGGAGATTTAGTGCGAGGGACAAGGAAATAAGAGCGATCTTTTCAACGGAGGTTATGTCTACCAGGATTCATTCAAAACAGCTAAGGTGGCTTGCAGCAGCAGCACTTCCTCATCTTCAGATTCTCATCCAGGTAAATAAAGATTTCGTGTCATAAAAGCACCCTGAACTAAAGTAATTCGCCATTTTGTCATTTTTAAAATGAGCCGCGCTAGAGCATGCTAGAGGCATGCTAGAGACGTCACTTCCTCCTATTTGCTCTGAGAAAAACAAATGCAGTCTGACTTCCAGTGAATGTTAAACATTTGATATACTGTATAGGCCTCAAATGCAAGCAGGGTAGTGAAAGTTCTTTCATCTCTTGCACCCCAATTGCAGCGGGGCTTTTTGTAACTGCTTTCCACCCTTGAACGCCACCCTTTTCATAAGCCATCTCTATTTTTCAGGTGTGGGTAGATGCAGCTGCCCAGATCTTCTTCTCTCTCGGCCCAGGATTTGGAGTCCTCCTAGCCTTTGCAAGCTACAACAAGTTTCATAACAACTGCTATCAGTGAGTTTCATCCAGAAGGATATACCCAATAGGGTTGCTAACCCTGGCTGAAGCTATTCCTAGAGATTTTTGTATGCAAATATGATGGAATGATGGAAATTCCGGGAAGCCCTGTTGACATCGCTAGGATTGCTTTCCAGTAATCACGTAGAAGTTGAGGCTGATTCCTGGCAATTCCAGACCAATACCCAGCAGCAGTGGTGTAGTGATAAATTTTAGAGTGCAGGAGCTCATCATGACAAGTTTCCATAGCCACATCCCACAGCCACACTAAGCCTGTACAGTAATACCTCCCATAATGCTACATGTTCAATAGGACTCCCAAGTAAATTGGCCTAGGATTGTAGCCTGAATGCAACATCAGCTACATACTGTCTCCCAGGGAGCCATGGGAATGGTGATGACTTAACCATTACTTAATATATGTCCCTAATAATAATATATATGGTTACCTTATAATATATATGGTTAATATATGGTTACTTAATATATGTCCCTAGGCAAAGTTCTCACTTTGCCACCTGCTGAGCCTGATGCCGTGTCTCTGTTAAGATCCCTTGAAAAACGTTTCAAAGGCAGCGTTTGAGCACTCCTATCCCGCTGCTGCTGATGTCACCACTCCTGCTGTAGGAGACATTCCAGAGCTCTGCTCCCCCTTAATCCCATCGCTGGCTAGAAGGTAGTAAACTGGCCCTGATTCAAAGCTCTGTCATCCATTCAAAACTCCATGAATGTAGAGGCTACTCAGTGCTGGCAAATGCTCCACTTAGAACACTCTGATTGCCCTGAAATCCCCGTTGTAAAGTGAAGCATTCATTGAGTGGGTCTTGCTGTGCTTCGAAGTTTAGCGCTGTGCTTAAAACCCCAGCGTTAAACATCATAAGAACATCAGTTTTAATTGTTTGATTTGTTTGATTTGTTTTAATTATTTGTTTTTAATTATTTTAATGTGTATATATGTATTTTAATGTTTTTTATTGTAAGCCGCCTTGAGTGCCCTTGCTGGGAGAAAGGGTGGGTATAAATCCTTTAAATAAATAAATAAATAAATAAATAAAAATAAGAAGAGCCCTGCTGGATCAGGCCAAAGGCCCATCTAGTCCAGCTTCCTGTATCACACAGTGGCCCCACCAGATGCCTCAGGGAGCACACAAGACAACAAGAGACCTGTATCCTCCTGTCGCCACTCCCTTGCATCTGGCACAGAGAAAACCTACTCCTCCATCCAGGAGGTTGCTTATCCCCATCATGGCTTGTAAGCTGTGATGGACTTTTCCTCCATAAATCTGTCCAATCCCCTTTTAAAGGCATCCAGGCCAGGTGCCATCACCACATCCTGTGGCAAAGAGTTCCACAAACCAACTACACACTGGGCAAAGAAATATTTTCTTTTGTCTGTTTTAATACTCCCTCCACTCAATTTTAGTGGATGTCCCCTAGTTCTAGTGTTGTGTGAGAGGGAAAAGAACTTCTCTCTATCCACTCTCTCCATCCCATGCATAATTTTATACGTCTCAATCATGTCCCCCCTCAGGCGCCTTTTTTCATGACTGAAGAGCCCCAAACGCTATAGCCTTTCCTCTTATAAGAGCCACCTAAGCTCTTAACTTGCCCATTAGCTGTTTGGCTTTAGACAAGGGCTTTGAAGTTCAGCACTGGGACTTTAAGCACAGCGCTGAACTTCAAAGCCCTTATTTAGCGCAAAACAGCTGAAGAGCTGGGGATTTTAAAAGATGCGTCTTTTTTTAATTCTTTGCTCTTTTTTACTGGGGATCTCCGTCATATATCTGGATCGTTGTTAAGCGATCCGTCATTAAGCGGGGGGCACCTGTAGTTTCATCCTCACTGTTCTCTTCATGGAAGAAATTCAAGGGCACTGTTTTGCTTTGGAGCAGGGCGCACAGTAGTGTATGTCTATTTACTAGACAGAATACGTTTCCAGGCAGAACGTGCCTAGTAACAACCTGGGTTCAGCCTCCCTCCCCACGTCCCAAGCAGCCCCAACCACCACAAATTCCAAGCTGCTGCTCTCCCAACTCTCTTAACCAAGGACAACTGTCCACCCAGCTGGAGAGCACAGGTCACTGTGTGTGTGTGTGTGTGTGCGTGCGTGTGTGCGCGCGCGCGCACTGTGAACACATCCCGAGGCTCAAGAGGACCGTTGGGTTTTCCTTGCAGGGATGCTCTCGTCACCAGCGCTGTGAACTGCATGACAAGTTTTGTATCGGGGTTCGTCATCTTCACGGTGCTCGGATACATGGCCGAAATGAGGAATGAAGATGTGTCCGAGGTGGCCAAAGATACTGGTAACACCTTCCTTATGCTCTTGCCACCCCTGCTGTGACTTTCTGGTGAATGGGCAGGGGGGGGGAAATGCCCCGGGTGACAGCCACAGTCTCCTTGTGAGAAGACCGCAGCTGTTTCCCCCCCTCCCACCTTGCCCCATTGTAGCTACACAAATGCCCACATCGAACATTTGTAATGTGCATGTGAAACTTGGACAGTTTTTCTGTGTTTTCATGTCGTGACGGTTTCATGTCGTGACGGTAGAATGTCAGTTCATTTAAGGATAAATCAGCTTTACTTTTGCACCAGCCTTTTTTGAATAACCCTGTACTAGAACTCATATTCAGTTGTGTGAGTGTCATCAAGTTGGCCACTGGTTTTTTGTTGGTTACTGATTTGTTGGGTGACCTGTACTGTTATAATAAATAAAGTTAACAGGGGTGAGTTACCGCACCGGGTGACACCAACCTTAGCGACATCACTGAGGCGACGCAATGATCTCTTGCACCGGGTGACGCAAACCCTAGTGACGTCTCTGGGCTTGCTACAGCAATCCCTAGGATGCAAGTGTCAGTTGGCCTGACTCCATACATCTCCTCTGTTGGGGAAGGCATAGCTGCTGGACAAAACAGAAGGGGTGGAGCTTCCTATTCTCAAATCAAGGACTGGGCACGAGTGGTCTGTTCTAACCCGTTCTCGTTGACTGACAGGACCCAGCCTTCTCTTCATCACCTATGCAGAGGCCATTGCAAACATGCCCGCCTCCACCTTCTTCGCCATTATATTCTTCCTGATGTTGATCACGCTGGGATTGGACAGCACGGTGAGTAGTGGAAGTTCCGCAGAAGGGCACTACGGTAGCTAAGTGCAGAATGATTTTCCTCTGCTAAACCAAATCTGAAGAATTAGAAGACTCTCTCTTGCAATACATTCCTTTGGCCTTCACACTCAAATTTTGACAGTTGGCCAGCTAGAAAGCAAAGGGGCTTCTCCACTTCCTTTTGGGTGGAAAAAAGGCTTCAGGTTTGCAGCGTTCTCAAGAGGAAGCTAGCAACATCGGATCATAGGCAGAATAGGGCCTAGGCAGAATGGCCTGATCTTGGATCAAGATTCTTGATCAAAGCACAAACACTGAACATTCAGCTCCATCTGCAGCACCAAAAACTCTGGGAAGCCGTCTTTTCTTTCATTAACTCCCCAGTGTGCTTTTCCAGTTTGCAGGCCTGGAAGGGGTGATCACCGCTGTCTTGGACGAATTCCCACACGTCTGGAGCAAGCGCCGGGAGCTGTTCGTGCTGTGTTTGATCGTGACCTGCTTCATGGGCTCATTGTCAACGCTGACCTTTGTAAGTAGCTTTACCTTTCGAGGGCCAACCAAGCACACAAGCAACCCAAGAGTTTGAGGGGTGTGCAGTTTGCAGTTTGAGATCCAGGGCCCTGGATTCCTTGTAGAACTACAAAGGTATGCAGGAGCTCTTGGGCTGCAAATAATTATGCGTAATCCAAGATGTCTGCCATCCTCGGAAATGCGACACAAGATTTAGTCATTGTTTAGACTACATCCCACCTTTCCATCGGCATGCTCAACATAGTTAAAAAAATTGCTAAATTTAACCCCATTAAATAGGGGTTTAATGACCGTGGCGGTCAGTTCTTAAAAGCATCAACATCTTAATGTTTCACTCCGGAATTTGCACGGAGCTTCTTCAGAAGTATGGATCAAAGGCATTCGCTGCCCTTTCACAGCTTCTGGCTGAAGAGTAAGGTTATGTGATATAGCTCTCTCAGGTTATGTGATGTAGCTGTCCAGGGCAGCAAAATGTATTGAATGGGCAAACCTGCACCGCGCCTTGCAAACCGGTGTAACAGGGCCCCTCCCATTCGCCCCCGGAGCCATTCTGGCGGTGAAGGCAACGCGCAGCGGGATGCAACTTGCTCCAGGGATGAGTGGGAGGGGCTGCGTTGGGTGTAGCGCCTTGCACCACTTATGGCGCCACACCCCTCCAGGAATGCCACTGTGTTCATTTCAATGGGACTTGGGTGTGCCTAATTTTCATTGGATGCAACCCTACATTGCTGCCACATGAGGCCCCTTACCAGGGGTGTATTATCCATGAGGCTGACTAGGCTTCAGCCTAGGGCCCCCCGCAGGGACAAGTCTCTATAGAGTGAGAGGAACTTAGCGAGAGTGAAGACTGAAGTGATGGAGGGGCCTTGAAATACGTGATTGTGCTGGAGGGCCCCCGGAATACCTGAAGCCTAGGGGCCCGGCCATGGGTTAATATACCCCTGCCTCTTACTGCTGCTGAGAAATTGCTGTTCCACAATCATCTGGACAGAATTTAAAACAGAGGTTCCACACGGTCCTAATATAGTGCTGAAGTATCTGGCAACATACCTCCCCATGGCCAAGAGGCCTCTATAATATTTATTCACATGTTAACACCATTCAGCAAAAGTCTTTTGCACCTTTAATTAGAAGGTTCTGCCTTGCAGCTTCTGATTGCTTCCTGTTCAGCACAAAAGTGCTGATTAGTATTCTCTTAATTAGTAAGTTCCATATTTTTTTTGGGGGGGGGTTGTCTTTATTTGTTTCCTCTCATTATTTTCCTTTTCTTTTCTAATTGTGTAGTACTGCTATTTTGAAAGGAAACCAGTAATTGCACCCTGCTGCCCCCATGCAAGGAACAGAAAATCTAATTCAGAAAATTCAGAAAATCTAAATCAGAAAAGAACTAATTTGTCACAACTAGCCCAGGTACAATGAACAGGAAGGCAGAAGCCTCAAGGAGGAAGTTGTAATTAAAGGCACAGTTGCCCTGAAAAAGCCTGAATAACATTTTTGCCAACATACGCTGGACAAACTGGTGTTGCAATTGCAAGTTTTAAACTTAGTCACAAATCAGGTCTCAAAAAAAGGCAGAAACCATTGGAATGCAATAGTCTGGCAATGCTGGAATAGTCTGGAACAAGTCTGGAACAAATAGTCTGGAACAAGAAAGGGAACTACAGCAAACAATGGCAGATTAACCCAGGGTGGAAGCAATCTTAGAGTTTAATCACATACACAGCAAATCCCTTTCCCCAAAGGGGAATTGGGTGTCTCAAATGGTAAACGTTGTTATGAAGCCAACAGATTGGATCAGACGCCAGGGCTGGACTACAAAGAGTGAATCTCTGATAGGGAGGCATTGCCAGCCAAATAAAGACCAACGTTCCATATTAGAATGAAGCTGCTATTATCCATCATATTTTATCAGCAATTCCTCCCAGATCTGGAAAGCTTCCCATAAACTAGGAGCCCCAGTTCCTGCTGGAGGCACAACTCCTTTTCCTTTGGGCAAGTCCAGATCCCAAAGGGGAAAGGACAGAAATAAGGTTCTGCCTTCAGCTTCCCTCTCTGTTGGGGGGGGGGGGAAGCACCTTCAAGCCGTTCTCACCAGGGAGGAAACTGAGAGGCACCAGTCCCACTGGGTTACCTCATTCCACCCCAAGGAGAAATGCCTGCACTTTCCACTCAGTCTTTTCTGCCTGATTGCTGCTCTGTGCGATGCAAAGGGAGAAAAACCAGTGGAAGAAATGGGTTGTTGACAGTGCTGAGGATGACGCACGTTGTGCTGGTCACACAGGGAGGCTCTCATTGAAAGCACATCTCAGGCCTCCGCTCTCTGTATGCAGAATGAGCTGCGCACGACCAGCTTCCCTTGTGGGAACGGACAGCAAATCTGTCATTTCTGTGATCTCTTTTCCCAGGGTGGTGCATACGTTGTCAAGCTGTTTGAAGAATATGCCACCGGCCCAGCTGTTCTGGCAGTGGTGTTTCTGGAATCCATTGCGGTGGCTTGGTTCTACGGTGAGGTGACCTGCATGTTGCTGTGCTCACGAGCCAGACTTCCCTGCTTCTGCACATGCACACTTCTTGAGCATCTGTCACTGGCCGCTAGGCCCAATTGCTTTTTAATCAGTGGACTATGAGGCAGCTTCCGTGCTAGGGATGTAAGAGGCAACAGGCAAGACATCTCTCTCCTAGTTTCCTGCTCCTCACGAGGCAGCCAAATGGGATACAGGGAGGCAGCCAAAGCCCTGCACCGGGTTCACCACATTTTCTTTCTCTTCTGTTTTATCATCCATTGTCTCCTCACCTTTCTCCGCTGGCGTCGCTGCTGCGATCTGACCCTCCGTTACACCGGAGCACGAAGAAGCCTGCGCGTTGCTTTCACCGTCTTGAATGGCTCCGAAGGCGAGGGGGTGAGGCCGCTTCGTGCTCCGGTGTAACGGAGGGTCAGACCGCAGCGGAACTTAGAGCTCCGCCCCCCCTGCAGTGACGCTAGTGCCTTTCTCCCCAAATCACGGTGGCTGCCATTGGCCCAATTCCAGTTGCCAAACTTCCTTCTGACTAATGCATGATAAGGCAGCTTAAGTTGGTGCAGAAGAGTATGGACTTTCAAATTCACAGAGCTCATCATTCTTCCCAAGGGCTCTGGGAAACGTGAGAGCTTGCGTCCTTCTGCACGACTGCTGGTGCAATCAAAGCTGTCATTTTGTTTGCTTGTTACCTGCAAAATCTACCTTGCTCATAGCAACGTGAGACAACCTTAAGCCCCACCTTATGTCTTTCCTCAGGCATCACCCAGTTTTGCAGCGACATCAATGAGATGCTTGGATTCAGCCCTGGATGGTACTGGAAAATCTGCTGGGTAGCCATCAGCCCCCTTTTCCTCCTGGTAAGTTGCCCGTTTTGCCAGGCCTGGGCACAGAATAAAGGGTAATCTTATAAGGGGCAGGAGGTCTGGCTCAGTTGGTAGAGTTGCTGCCTCATAAGCCTGAAGATCGGTGAACGGCAGTTCGAGACACACCGCTGACAAAAAGCTGTGAAACCCTCTGTGAGGAGAGATAAAGCTGCCAGCTGCGTTGGCCAAGTGTGGGAGGCAAAGGCCAGGGAGAAGCCAGGCTGCAAAGGATACCATCTAGAACAGAGGTTCTCAACCTGTGGTATGAGTATCCCTAGGAGTACGCGGACCATCAGGCGGGGGTACCTGAGAGGCTTCCTCTTATCAGCTAAGATCAGCTGATTGTTGGCGACCAGAGGATTTGGTGATTTTTTTTAAATTGTGCCCCCCCAGCTCCCCCCTTCTGTCTCTCTGATTTTGTGTTGGGCCTCCCCCCCCACAGAGTTAAATAAGACATTTTTTCACATTTAAAATTGTTTAATACTTTTTTATTTTTAAATGATTAATAGCTAATTAGTTAAATAATTAATTAATCCAATTAATTAGAAATTAATTAGCAGGGGATACTTCAGAAAATTGGTCCATGATAGGGGGTACCTGGGCCTCCAAAGGTTGAGAACCCCTGATCTAGAATGAAGTTGTTCATGAAAGATTGAACGTTTATATAATTTTAGCCTCTTCGATCAGTTTATATAATTGTTTAAAAACCCAATAGGGGGGGTTGGGAAAGCCTGCCCATGTAAACCGCCTTGGATTAAAGTCAGAGGAGAAATCCAATGACCACGAAAGGTGGTATATACTGTATTTTACGCACTATAAGACGCACTTCCCCCCAAAAAACATAGGGGGGAAAAAGCGTGCGTCCTATGGTGCGAAGCCTAAAAAAAGCAGGAACAAAATACTTACCGGGGCTTCGGGGAGGCCTGCGCGAGCCTCTGCAGTCCTCCCCGATCTTCAGTTCAGCTGAAAACAGCGATTTTCGGCCATTTCCGGAAATGGCCGAAAATCGCTGTTTTCGGCCGAACTGAAGATCGGGGAGGCCTGCAGAGGCTCGCGCAGGCCTCCCCGAAGCCCCCACAGGCCTCCCCGAAGCGCCCCCAAGCCCAGGTAAGTAAAAACCTTTTTTTCTCTATTTTATGCTCCATAGGATGCATGCGTCCTATGGACCGATGCGTCCTATGGAGCGTAAAATACGGTATATATTAGTCTGTTGACAGGTTTGCAAACCAGCCATACGTACTTATTTTATGATAAAACATTGAGAGGAGCTGTTGCGTAGCAGTATTGTGAGGCGTGTTGCATTTTGTCTAGATAAATTCTTGATGATGCAACCCGGTAATACAGGTTGATTACCTCTTATCTGGACATCCAAAATCCGGACTATTCTGAAATCCAGACATTTTTGGGTCTATGACGTTTTGGGAAAAACTTTTTCTAGCACTTGGCTGGCATAGCGCAAGGCATGCTGGGGCACAAAATTATTAAAAATATTGTATAAAATGACCTTCAGGCTATGTGTATAAGGTGTATGAGAGACATAAATGAATTTCATGTTTAGGCTTGGGTCCCATCCCCAAGATATCTCATTTTCTTTATGCAAATATTCCAAAATGCAGACTAATGCGAAATCTAGACAACTTTCCGTCCCAAGCAGTCCGGATAAGGGATACTCAACCTGCAATTTAAAATGGGGAACAAGGTTCAGTCCAGAGAGACTATATTTTGGTGCCCTCTAGTTCGCTTTTTCCCCCACCCTGATCCCTTGTCATTAAATTTAAAAGCTAATTTAAAAAAAAGCATAAGATTTGGGCATAAGATTAAAAAAAAACAGCATAAGATTTTGACAAGGAGAAGCGGTAACGGCGGTCAGAGAGCAGTGACTGGCCGAACACCTTCAGAAGATGCGTAGTAAAACTTTTACAAGACTAGATGGCACCTTTAATTAAAAGAAGAAGAAGAAAACGCACACCGCTCCACAGTTAGAGCCACTGTTCCTGCAGTTGATTTCGCAAATATGGTCCTAGCAGCACTGTTAAACAAAAGGTTAATTCTCTGTTCCCAAATTAGCTCAGGCTGCCTTCTGACTGTAGCTAACACTCAACATTGGCCAACAAAGCAGAGGTGTAAGGTTTATTGATGGCAAAAGCCATTTAGATTTAAGGTCCGCCCAGCGGTTCAAAAACAAGCCTGCTTAGAATGATTAATGTGTGCCTAACAAATTTCCATTTTATTCACAGAAGAGGAAAGAAAAAAAAAAGAGTATAAATAGATGTGTAACCACATCGATCATTTTCTCTCACACACCAAACACACCCACGCCCCTTTATGAGCCTGAGACACTGAAATGAAAAAGCAGTTTGCCCCGGCACTCTGGTTACTAAGTAGGAGCAAAGAACCCAGTGAATAATAAGACAGGCCTGGAAGTTGGAGAGTTGCTGCAAAAGTCTCAATTTCATTTCATTTCTGTGATATGCAGGATAAGCAGAGTTGGCCCAAGACCTCCCATTCCGCTGTCCATAACACCCCAAAATCTAGTCTTCGTGCAAGGCTGCTACATCTGCCAGTACCCCAATTCCTGTGAATTACTAATTTTTTTTCTTCAGTTCATTATTTGCAGCTTCATGGCCAGCCCTCCAGAACTTCGACTGTTTGATTACATTTATCCTTACTGGACCACGGTGGTGGGTTACTGTATTGGGACCTCATCTTTCATCTGTGTTCCAGCGTACATGATTTATCGGTTGGCAGTCACCCAAGGAACATTTAAAGAGGTATATTATGCACATGGTGTTGGGCAAAAGAAATTTATGAATGAGCCAAAAGGAATCTGCGTTTCTTCTCATGCTCATTTGAGATGGGGCTAAATCACCTTCACTGTTGGGCACCAGCGAGGGCCATCCCAAGATGCCCCGAGACAGAGCACCAAATGCCACTGCTCCCCCAATTTGAAAAGGAAGAGGGGAATAGAGAGTAGCAAAGGAAGTGTGGAGGAGAAGAAAGTGTTGGGTTCCTGCACACTTCCTCTTTTTTTTTTTTAATTCAGGGAGCAGGAGGTGGAATGGCAGAGGCAGGCAGGTGAGACTACTACCTCAGGCAGTCTTAAGGACAGACTGGTAATATATTTGAACAACTGTCCTACAGTAAACACTAGCAGCTGCATGATCAGGCGGATAGCTGAATTTGTTCTAGAAAAATCCAGCTCACATTGGAAATATGGGCCAGTGCTGAAAGATATCTTGTGTTTCACCACTCAGTGATCTATATAAAATTGCAGTCACACAATGGATGGCCATGCTGTTTAATAAGATGTGGTGTGCACAAGTTCATAAGCCAAAAGAACTACATACGCCATCACAGAGCCATGCGTGCTCTGGATAGGAACCAACAGGTTTCCCATGCTCATTTCAATGGTCCACCCACTTCCGCAAAGGGGTCTGTACACATACCTGGTTGCTTCCCCCCCCCCTCTGATAGGAGTGCAGGAGGCCTTGTAGGTAGGGGAACTTGGTGGTGCAAACATTAGAGTGCCCATTAGAGTGACATTACAGCATCAAGCAGTGCCCTTAAAGCTATTCTGAACATGCCTCAACATTAACCAATCACTGGCGGTGGTGGGGGTCAGTCCACAGTGTTCCATGAAAAATGTGGCACAAACGTTAGTAAAAAGCATGAAAGACAGATAAGTATGGACAGGCCAGTTATAGTTTAAGAAACATATTAACGCTTTTTTTTTTCAGTACTGTAACTATAACTACCAACAACAAACAATAGAAATGAAGAAAGAACATCGTAAGGTTCTGAAACAGAGCTGCTATGTTGTCCCAACATTTAGGAAAAAAAGTACATAAAAACAGGAAAAGAGGCTTCTAATAACTAAATGTCCTTGTTGTTAATCTTGGGTCTCTGCAGAATCTTCAGTTTCTGGCGTTCTGACACTCTGAAATTGTCCCCCACCCTGCACAGAACCCTGTGGGACCACTGCACTCGTCCTTCCCATTGAGGCACAGCTCAGCAGGATGTCCAGAGGCTTAGAACAGCACCCAGTTAAATTCCTCTTGGGATGACCCCCAGACGGGTTTCACTCTCATACAGGGTCTGACCAAGGTCCAGCCAGGAAGGATAGTTGCCTCTTGTGCCACTTGGCTAGCGATTGTCGGGTTTACTTTGCCTTTCCTTGCAGCAGGAAGCTTGGCTCACTGCATGGATCATCCAGAGCTAATAATGGCTCTAACAAGCACCTCTTGTGTCGCACCTGTTTCGGGGGTCTGGACTGCACAGTTTGCCAGAGAAGGGGACCGAGTGGGGCAGGCTCTTGGTCTCCTTCCAGTTCAGTTATCCAATCTGTGAAATGTGACACGCTACCTAACCTGTTCCTTTTTCTGTTTCTCCACAGCGTATTCTAAAAAGCATTACTCCGGAAACAAACACAGAGATCCCCTTTGGGGACATCCGTATGAACGCTGTTTAACGGATCATTCTCATTTGGGTGGATGCAGGAGAGGCAGGGGGTCAGGAGCTCCTCGTCTCCCGTGGTTCCAAGTTCCTCTTTCCCCACGAACTGAATCTCCGCCAGAGCATTTGTGATGGAGGCAGAAGTGGCAACAACGGTTAGGCGGCTTCTGAGCATTTCCGTAGAAAATTGGCCGTGCTCCTCAGCACCAGAGACTTTTTTTTGGAGTTCACATTACTGCACTGATTTGTTTTGGAAATGTAAGGATGCACGAGTGCAAACAAGTATCAGCAACTCCATATGCTGGCGTGGCGCCATCTGAATGCATGCATGGTTACTCCAGCCTCTGTCAGGCAACTGTCACAATTTAGGATTATATTTAGACCCATCTGTCCGTCTGTGCCAGCACACCTGTTATCTCTCTCTGTGTAACCCTCTGTAATGGACCCTCCTGTATTTGCTTCCAAGAATCTCACAATTTTCAACCAAGTTGAAAAGTCACAGGAAAAAACAATCGTGCAAGCCATTTCTTACCCAGTGAATACAGAGGTTTACAGTTTTGAATAACCTCCTCAGCCCCTAGAGAAAATGGTCGTTACTGACAAGTTCTGCATTAAGGGTTGGGCTTATGTGATGCTCCAGCTCTTGGTGGATTGTACCACTTGAGAGTGGTGTGGGGTGAATTGCATGTTGGATTGCTTCCATTATGAAGAAAAAGTCCACATTCTTGTACCTAGAAAACTACAAGTAAGTTACCTATGTGAGGGCTGCTAATTGTTTTTCATTGATTGAGCATTCAGACATGCAACCCACACCCAAGCCTGAAGTGATACAGTCCAACAAGAGCTGCATTGCACATGATTCTGCTAATCAAGTAGCTTAGATCTAGGGCAGTGGTTCCCCAACTGGGAGGTGTGGCTCCCATGTGAGCCGCGGATACCCACCAGGGGAGCCACGGAGTGCCACGGAATCCTCTCGGAATACAGTGCAATACCAATTGGCAGGCATCAACATAATGGGGAGCCAAGTGTCGCCAATGGTCAAGGGAGCCGTGGGTCGAAAAAGTTTGGGAAACACTGACTAGGGGGTGAATTCAGATGAATAACCGAGTTGATGAAGCCATCAAGTGGTGACTGTCAGGCACGTCACCAGGACGCGCGTCACCGGGGAGCGGGGCGTGCGCGTCACCCTTAAGGACGCGGCCCGCCCCCGCGCGTAACGTCACGTGCATGCCCGGAACACACACACACCCCGCGGCCGTTTTCGGCTCATTTTAGAGCCAAACGGACACAAGGGCGGGCGGGCGGGCCCAGCTCCACCAACAAACTGTAAGTGGGGGGGTCACGCGACACCCCCTGGCGGCCCGCCCCCCGCGCTTCCCCCTGTCGACGCCCATGGTGACTGTGTGAATCCTTTGACACTGCTAGCTCAGTGGTACGTTGGCAGCTCACCACTTCCTCTTAGCTCACCCCATGTTACAAGAAACTGCAGGACACACCGAGCTGCCACCTTGCCACCACGTGTCAGCATTGCCACAGCCATTTGCCTGACACACATGAGCACCCCCCCCCCCAGGTGTACCAGGATATTATCTTCCTGCCCACCTTCTTTTGCACAACGTTGACATATTTCTGTCCCTTTGTACATACAACACCATGCACAGATCTACATTGGCATGGTGCTTATTTCAGCCAGCTGATGTGTTTAGGGAGCACATTCCCCATAATCCATGGGCCAGGACATCTTGTAGCCATGCCCTTCGGAATCATTCTTAGGGTATTCTAACCGGTGCTTTTTTATGAACTAGCAGTGAAGCAGTTTTGCAATTACATGCAATCGCTCTATGGAAATCGGGTTCCATGACGGTTCTGCACCTGAGGGGATGCAGCTGATAAACCAATGCAACTGCTAGGGTCTGAGTATAGCATTAGTCTCCAATACAAGACAATGGCTGTTTCACAGAGGTACAACCTCTGGAACCTCCTGCCACTGCACTGAAGAGGCAACAGTGGATGATGTAGGCACAACCTTAGTGGTCTGAGAGCCATTTAAATGACTGGCACACTTATTGGGAAGTTGGCAAAGCTATTGGTAGCGACAGAAGTACCATCTCTGTTGGGTTATATTTTGTAAACAGATGGGAGTGTCATAGGAACTGTAGCCCAGTGTTTGCAACAGGTGCCAGAGACTGGGCTCTCTCCCTGAAAAGTCTTTTTATGAGCCTTGCACTCCAAATCTGCAAGTTGGTGAGACCAAAGTGTACGTGCACACATGTGCATTTATTGCTGTTTCGAAAGGACAGTTGCGCAATTACTCTAACAACTGGGCTACGTTAAGCCTTCATAAAACATACAGGGCTGAGGCCAGAGTTTATGAGGCCCTTCAACCAAGCCTGCAGTTCTGGACACCCTTACCCATGGAGCCACAAGTGTGTCGAAGAAAACAGTGTTAAATCAACTTGTGGCCAATCAGCCTTACCCTGCCAAGTGTTTCTCCTGCACAGGCCACATTAAAACAAAAACGTGACCCCTGCAAGAGTTTAGTTCAGAAAGCTATCAAGGCAACTGCTACCATTCCTACGTAAACTGGGACTGTGTTTACCTTGTAAGTATGGCGAAAGTAAACTGGAGTTTTATTTTACAAAACTAAGTATTCCTCTCAAACATGTATATAAAATGCACCTGTATTAATTTATGCTGCTGCTTTAGTTATGAATGTCTCAAGCTGGATTGTAAGTCATCAGTATGTGCCTTGCAACGTAAACTGTTATTGTAATAAATTTAATATCATAATAAAACGGCAGTTGTATCCCCCTCTGCTTTCGACATTCGTTTGTCATCCAAGGAACACTTGTGCATCAAACCTGATGTTTTAGAGAAGATGCTGGGGAGTGTTCCAGGGTATGCTCAGTTCACATGGGGCAATGGTCAGGCTTATTGAGCCTCCAGGAACTGTCAAATATAACCTATCCGCTATGCTCCTGCAGCTGCACATTCCAGGGGAAGAGGAAGTGTCTTTCCAAGGACCTAGTCCCCCATTTCTGATCTTCTCACTGAAATACCCAGGGTTCCCTGGAATATACTGTTTGTAAACTGTGGAGGATGGTTTGGCTAAACTGCTAAAATGGTTTGGCTAAAGCCTGATGCAGCCAACATAGAGATGTGAAAAAATGACGATGCATTCAGCAACTGGCTTCTCTCCAACCTAAATGCACAGGAAAGGGAAGCTGTTAGATGGATTGGATGGTGCCCTGCTCAAGACCATATACATTTAAAAAACAGTCTGCTCAAGGAATGTATGGCGGAATATTTAAAATGGAGCACAACATGACAATATTTCATCCCAACTGAATTCACGAGCAACAGTCTTTCCTGCAACTTCCCCTTTGTCACAAAATACAAATGTTACTCTGTCATGGAGAAGCAAGGGTCCTTTGCAAGGAGAAAGTCTGAAACACTGTTCCTGAATTGGTAGCTTCTCCTCCCTTTATTACTCTTAGGTAACATTGTGCAGGTGTTCATGTAGGTACATGAGCTGGATCATAAGGCAACATAGTGGCCAAGGGCTAGGATGTCGCCAGCCACATAATGGATACGATGGCTTCTGAGCCCCTGTATGTAGAAGATAAAGTGGTAGGCGAACCCATTCCACAAGTCATTAGACTAACACTGATCCTAGCACCTCAGACTTGCTACTGCAATAGAGGTCACCAAGTCATGATAAGTTAATACAGTACCTTAAAAAATTCAGATTTCTTACTGAGACTGAAATGACTGGGGGAGGGGAGACCACACTCTACCCCCGTATATAGCGGACACTGTGAGATTTAACAGTGGTCAAATATTAATAGTTTAGCAAGCAAAGGAAAATGCATTCACTCTGGTCTCTTGCATTGTGGACCTTCTAAAAAAACTTTATCCTGTTGTGTCGGTCACCGTCCCCTTTGCACAGAAACAGGAGCTTGCCCGCCCCTCCACGTGCATTCTCAAACCATTCTTTAATCATTCATACCAGATTCTCTTCTATACTTTCCTGTCCTCACGTCCAAACTTTGGGGCAGATACGAAAGCAAGACAGAGAGGGAAAACTTGCTGCCTAATTATCTTCATAGGCCACATCAAGACTAAGCCAATAGGTCCTGCCTCAGCCACGCCTCCTCCCTTAGGGCCTTTCCTAAGCCACCATGAAAGGTGCACAGAACAGGCAATAGTCATCTGGAGCAGCAGGTTAGGCCTACCACACCATTTGATTTATACTGCAAAATTAATACAGTAGTTTGTTTGAAGCCCATTTGAAGATCCTCTTAAATAAGCTAACCTAATATTATTATTGAGAAGGTAAGTTATCAAGTATCTGACCATTTTTACCAATGTTTGGTCTGCTGCCTAGTTCTCATCTGCTGCAGCAGAACATCTGCTGCCTAGTTCTCTGAAATGGGCAATTCCAGGAAGCAATATGGAATGACCCCAACACAGGAATAGTTAAATCCGTTCAGAAAATAGGGTTGGCAGACATGAGGCCTCAGATGCAACAGGTTTTATTTTTAGCAGGGTCGCTGCATCTGTAGGACAGTCTGCATGCTTTAAAAGGTTTATGGGAGCAACACATCAAGTAAAAAAACAAAGAGGAAGAACAAACTTGTTTGTGTCTAAGACATGTTCAAAATAAATCTTGGAAATAAAACTAAGCAAGATGTCAACCCTGTTATGTTATTAGTGACACAACCCTTGTCGTTGCTGCTCGCCTTAAAAACTAAAGCCTCAGTCATCACAATCCTTCAAAGTCATCCATAAGGGAAAAAAAGAGCACGCACACAGACACAAAGCACTAGGAAAGCTCATCTCTATTTCTGGAGTTGGCAAAGACACCACAACTGTCTCCATAGCAACAACAAGACACAAACTTCCTTTCCTGGTGGCTTCTCAGGACTCGGGATGAAAACATGAGATGCTCCAAGACGAAAGGCTCTAAGAAATCAAACTTAATCAGGAAGATGAACGTTACACACTTAAACGTTACTTTACATCAGATTCAAACCTGAAAAACTTAACAAGTTTCAACATAGGACTGAAGCTCCTAAGAACATCTAAAACACAGTGCAGTAAGGTGACAATGGTGATCTGATCTTTTCTTTTTAGAAACTTAAAATGTCGTTGACAGAAGGGGAGGTTACTGGGAGGTGAGATGGGAAGGAAAGAATAGTGCCTTGGAGGGGTTTGTTGAAAATATATTATGAAAACATTCTCTCTGCCAGATTTCTCACTTGCCAAACTAGGAGTTGGAGTGTCTTTTATGGTGGCTTTATAAACCCTTGGCATCTCTAGCACACAGGGCCTGATTCAGAGGGCCTTCGTGTAACAAGCTCCACCTTCCCCTGACAAAAGCGATGATTAATGATGTTGGTTCCCTCTATGCACAATCTTGATGGGCAGAAATTAACGCAGCTGAGCCAAAGTTTAGCACATACACAAGAGCAAGCCCAGTGGGATCTAGGATGTATCTTTTTCATTTTATTTCAACGTTTCCGTACAGCAGAAATACTAAAACTCAGACAAACAGTCTTAGCATTTAAGTCCACTGTGGAACTACTAAACTGAGTTATCTTATCGTATACAACGTCCACATTCCTCTTCTTTTGTACATTCTGTTGAACCAGGGGATCTAGAGGTATGAACTCTGTGAACCTTAAGATGCACAGACTGGGGTTGAGGAGCCATCTATATAAGTAGGTTTGCTGCGTTGTCACATGACACACAATACAAATACAAACCAAGGTGCTGAAGGGGAGGACAACAGATTCAAGCTATCCACCCCATGTGGAAGGGCTGGACCTCCTTACCCATCTCTACACAAAACGGCATTCTCTTAGGAAACTCTAGAAATAAACGGCCAGGGACTGCTGTCACAGCAGCATAACATTCCCCTTTGCCCCAATATCATCCCCACCAGTGGGCACGTCACCTCCTGAGATTCTCCCTGAAACAGAAGCTAATCCTCCTCTTTTTCTATGTAAGGTTTTGTGCTCACGCGTGCCATCTGCCGAGCCAAGTAGCGGTCCCTTGCTGACAGGACGGTCTCCTCGCTGCTACGCTTTGCAAATTTGCTCCGGCTCTCCAGGGCTTTCTCTGCCTGCTCTGTTGCATCCCCTGCAGTCTTCTGTTTCAACTCTGGCAACTGCTCAGAATTAGACAGGCTTTCTTCCCCCATCTCACTGTCCTTGTCCTGATGGCCATCTTTTACTAAGGATCCAGGACCACTAGTTTTCTTCTCTTCCTCTTTCTTCTCATTTTTATCTTCTCTTGACCTTTTGCTCTTTGCCCCTTCATCCCTTTCCCTGTCCCTGTGTTGGTCTTTGCTGTCTGTTAGTCTCTCTTTCCCATGGTGTTCCCATTTGGAGGCCTTGTCATCCCTGTCTCTCGCTCTTCTCAGTTCTCGGTTATAATCATCTCTCTCCTTCCTGTCTTTCCTCCTCTGTTTGTCCTCCCATTCTTCCCGCTTCCTATAACTATCCTCACCTCTCGGACGCTCTTCCTTTTCGTGGCCTCTGTGTCTTCTCTCATGATCCCTTTCCCTGTGTTGCCCACTTTTTTCTTTCCTGGTTTCTCCAGCCTCCTCTCTCTCTGCATGACCCCCAGACGCTTTTGTGTGGTGGGTTCTCTCTTCGCTGGATGACCTCCTTCGGCTCTTGCGGTGCTTGGTGTCCTCCCCGCTGCAATCCGCGGGGCCTTGCCCGGTCTCCTTTTTATCACCAGCTCGTCTGTCCGCGTGCACTTTAGCACTGCTCTCGTCATCGTCATCATCATCACTACTATCAATTTCACTGTCTGCATCTGGGTTATCTACACTCTTTAGAGGGATGTGGGGTCTTGAACTCTCATCTGAGCTTTTGCTCACTTGTCTGGAATCACAGGAATCCTCACTGAGTTTTTCTTCTTTTATCCTAGATTTTGTTTGTAAAAAGATACAAAATAAAATTCACTGTCTACAAAATCCAGAATATCCTGAATCACATCTCCTCTTCCAAAGTGCACACACCCATTTTCTTAGACATCACATTTTAAAGTCTGCCAGGATGCACAGAAAATCATACACTTACTGTACCTATTCTACATTTTTTTGTCTGATTATTAGTCATGAAAGCTAAATGGAACCCCCATGTTCAGAGTCTCTCTCTGAATATTGAATTCTGGGGGACAAACAACAGGCATAACCTTTATATTCCTGCCCTGCTTGGGAGCTTTCAAAAGCATCTGGATGGAAGCTATTGGAAAAGGAATCCTGGACTAATTGGGCATTTGGTTCAATCCAGCAGTGTTCTGCTCATGAGATCCTTTTGTGGGTTCTACTAACACAAAGGGTAGACTGGCCTCAGCTGATAAAGTGGCCTTTTGAATTTTGACCCTGCAGATGTGAAACTAATTCTCATCAGACCCACTCAATTGGCCATTATCATCATTATTATTATTAATAATAATAGCAATAATTAACAACAACAACGATGATGATGATAATAATAATGATGAGGATGGGGATGTCTTGACCTTTTTTGTTGAAAAGCAGTATATAAGTATTCCTATTAACAGTAGTAGTAATAATATGTGCAAAAATTGTAAAGTAGGGAGAATGATCACTTTCTAGTATGGATGCTAGAACACTAATATGTGATATTATCCCTCTCTACAGGACTGTGCACTCTGTTGACAGTGATGTTGTGGTCTTGTCTGTGTCTCTATTGCAGAAGCTAGACACTGATAGCTTTTGGTGTGTCCACTAACTTACAACACATGGCACCCCACAAGACTGCCAACACTCTTGATCCAGAAAAATCAAAAGGCATTTCCTGTATTCCATGCATTCACTGTTGCTAAAGGTTGGATCTTCCACTAAAGATCAAGTATCAACTCTGTGTTATTTCTGAAATGATTCGCAGTTTGTGTTGACAATGCACTTGAGGCCTGAATACCAACAGTAACCATTCGTCATAGAGGCCTCATGTGTAGATGCAACAATGAGACAACTGCTATGATTGATGTCACGTGACTTAAACATCACTGGATCTGGTGTGCTGGTTGGGACAGTGATTTTTAGAATTCCATGAGGAGACGCTTAATGGTCTGATCCCTCGGATTTCGGGAGACAGGCATGACAGTATGTATAATCCAGCAAGACTCCCATGAACTGAATCTGTTCAGTTGGGTCCAGCTGAGGCTTCCTGTGGTTGACATAAAAGCTCAGGGATGTTAACAGAGTGAAATCCAAGTGTTTTAGGAGTTGCTACTGGATTCTGTCATTATAAGCCAATTGTTGAGATAAGGGAAAACAATAATCTTCCAATGCCAAAGAACCACTCAATCACACACTTTGTGTACACCTTCAGTGCCTTAAAAACGTTGAAGCATTTCAACATTGAAGCACAATTACTTCCAATGTTGTGGCTGTATCATGATATGCAAACAAACATTTTTTATGTTGATTGGTGCAAACTATGGACCTTTGCAGAGAAGGGTCAGGATGCTTGGTATTGATACCATACTGGATTTCTTGCTCTATAAAACGAGGAGAGAACATGCCAATGTTGGTGGCCTTCAGAGATGCTACAAGCGTACCGATGCTGGTGCTGTGGATGGTGGTTGCGTCAGATGCCGATGTCGTGCAGATAGTAAACTAGCGATGGCATATCAATGTCAATGTCATGGACATCATGGAGAGACTACCCTTTCCAACACTACTAAATCAGCTTGCAAACTAAGCGACAGTTTAAGCTTAGGGACATGCAAAGTTGGCTTGAAATCTGAAAGATTAGCAGCAGCACTGCTGTTTCCCTGGCTTATCTGACCATCTGTTTTAATGTCTATATAACATATTACCTCTGCAAATGGACACATCCCTGTTTTCAATGGGGAAGACACAAGGCAACACGCTACGTCATGCCAATCTTTTCAAACTAGGTTCTTCTAAAAAGTGTGATGGCCACAGCTGTATTTGAACACATTTTTCTTTATTTAAAAAAATGTATTAATTGTTTTTCTATCCAAAAGGCATTGAAGGTCACGCACAGTTTTAGAACCAAACATTTTTTAAAAAATGAATAAAGGATATGCCAAAAGAACAGTTAAAACAGATACAAACTGCAGCAGCACAGAATTGTTAGTCTGAAAAGGTCCGAGAAAGGAGATGGTCTAGCAAAAAAAGCAGTTCAACCTGCTCCTCACTTGACATGTGAAAAAAAGCCCTAGAGCACATGCTTGGCTGCCTTAGGCTGCCAATACAACCAAGTATGGACTGAAAGCCCAGAACGGACTGGGTCACTGCTCTGTGGTTATCCAGCAGCAGATAAGCATGTACTCTGTGGTATAAAGACCTCCCAGGTAAGTTCCGTCTTCAGTCAAGGCGAGCTAAATTGGACCGCGCTTTGGCACCACAGTGGTGCACAGGAATACAAGGGATGCTAGAACAATGGTTCAAAAGAAGTTTGACCATCTCAAGCCTTACCTGGCCTCCCGAAGGCTGCATTTGGGCACCTCCTCTTCCCCCACTGCCTGGTTTAGCAAATGCCTGTAGAAACCACTGAGATCTTTCTGCTTGGTCACATCCAGACACGCTAAAGGAAAGAAAACAGGCAAAAACCACCTTGTTCAGTTGTTACCAGATCTGAGCCCCAGAACCTGTTCCAAAACATTACATCTATACTGTATACAGTTGTGCAGTGCAAATTATCGAGTAGCAACTTGCTGCCCCGGTGAAACACAGCCTGCAGATTATTTCCAGATGGGCTTCTGCTATTTCCACATGCCACAACAATCCTGTAATCAGCCTTCTTATATAGCCAGATGAGGTTCAAGGCTTCATGGATAATAAAAGGAGGGGATGGGGGAAACTGCCACCCAAGTTCCTTCAAGGAAGAGTGGGATGATGATCAATCCTTCTAATAATGAACGTAGGTGACTGAATGCTGATCAGACTGGAAGCAAAATAGGGTCATCTAAAAATAAGACAGTGGTTTTTACAGACTCAGGGAGTTTCCTAGGTATGCAGAAGTCAGTGAATGTGTAAAAAAATAAAAAAAATTTAATCCAATGGCCCTGTTTCTTTCCAGGACCAATGGAATCCTAAGGGCTCTTGAGCCAGAGTGTCAGTGGGTTCAAGAAAAAAGAAAAGGGGAGATAGACATAAGGGTTGTGAGAGAAAGTGAGAACTGGTATGCTCCAATAGCTTATAAGTGTCTGATGAGGACTGAGGGGGAAAATACGTGATGTTCAAAGAACTCCTCTTCCTGCAGTATACAGGGATGGAGGAAAGAAAAAGGACCCTCTTTTTTCCCATACTCCAGAACCTCCACTCTGCTATATAGCAATAAAATCATCATCCCTAAACCTGAACCTCTAGCATTATATAGCAGAGAAAGGTCTCCAGGGAGTGGAGGAAAAAAACAAGGTGACAATTTTTCCTCTATGCTGAAACTTTCATTCTCACTCTCACTCACACATACACACGCCTGAACAGCATTACAAGGCCAGCTGGAGCTCCTGGTAGAAGTTCTCCTTTTAAGGGCTTTGGATATGGAGCAATGTTTGGTTGCAGGTCTCAATTGTGATGATGATAATTAAAAAATGGGGGGAAAAAGCTTCCTTGCAACTACCAACATGTCTCCAGAAGAAATCAAGGAGTTTCTATTCCAGCTGCTTTTCCCTCCCTACGGAAGGATCATGGGATCATTTCAGAAAATTGTAACTGTAATCTAGGTGCCGACAACTAGTCGGCATACGCAGTGTGGACAAATCCCTTCCTCGGGCAAATTACTCTTCACCCCCACACCCTACCCCCAGCCTACCTCAGAAGAGGTTCAAACAAACTACAGATGCACTGTAAACTTATATCTTGAGTCAGTGGAACGGGGCAGAAACAAAACCGAGCAAACAGCCCCCATTTTGCCACCTACTAAAGTCCAAAGGAAGACACATTATGTGAAGGGTCACATCCACCTTGCAAAGAATACCTGCTCCAAAACCATTCTGTTTCATGTGAGTTTTCAACCTGCAATCTGGCTCGCAGCACCCAGAAGAACAGAGAGCAATTCCCTGTCCATCTTGCTCACCCTCAAGTGCTGCCTCCTTCCTCTCTCTTTCTTCCTCTTCAGCTCTTTCCTGCAGCTTCTTCTTGTAAGCAGACGTCACGAAAGCTTCTTTGTCGTCAAATGCGTCCCCTTCCATCTCGCGCTCCTTCTGGATTTTCTTCTCCATTCTCTTTTCTTGCTCCTTCTTTCTCAGCTCAGCTGCCTTGAGTATATTTTGGATGTACTTAGGCTGCAAGCACAAGCAGCAACAAAGACATGGAAGGAAATTAAGAGGGGCCAGTGACAGATAAACAAGGAGCCCTTGGTGTAACTGTGGGACGAACTTTGTAGTAGTTCATACTGCTCATTTGAGCTGTCATCATGACTAAGGCAACAATCTTTGGTAGGCAGGCATGTGAAGATGGGGAACTGCCTTTTGGCGAGTCAGACTCCATTGGCTCATCTAGCTCAATAATGTCCATGTTGACTGGCAGTGGCTCTCCAGTTTCAGACTGAGGTCTTTCCCAGTCCTGTACTACCTTGAAGATGCTATCATGGATTGGATCTGAATCCTCATGCATTCAAAGCAGTTGCTCCCCCCCCCTAAAACCCCTTCCCAAAGCAAAATCTTTGCTTGCCACCAACTCTTCCCGCTCCCCCAAGGATAGCAGTCACAACGGTCATGTCATGAGACGCTTGTGAAGTGCCTCCAAGGCCCTGCACAACTGCAGGAGTGAATCTCTGCTCTCCTACCCAGCGCCAAGCTTGGGTAGTCATCCCTGCTCTTCCCTGTCAAGGCAAGCCTCGGAAATCCTCTCACTGCTTACTGATGTCACCAAGGCTTAGTACAAGGTTGGAGAGATTCTGTGGCCTCTCAGTTGTGAAATAGAAATAAGGACCCATCCCACAGGGATGCTGCGAGGGCAAACACAACAAAGGTAATATAATCTGAGAAAAAAAGTATCATGTATATTATACGAAAATTAGCAGATCCCATCCTCCTGAATTTTCCAAATATTACATTAAATGCAGCAAGTGCTGACCTTAGATTCCCTCCGGATAAGGCCTCTCCCTCCCCTCAGTGGCTCCGCATCCCCGCCTCACTGTGTGTCCTCCCCACACCTAGTGTAAAGAGGCAGAGACAGACATCATACTCATTTTCAGGTATGGACCTTTTTTTCCCCTTTTCCCACAAGTGAGCTGGCATGACTTTCTGCTTTCTTCTGCTGTATGTCATCATAAATATTGTCATATTCATACACTGTAGAATCTTCTGCCAGTGCCCGCTGGATCTCAAGCTTGGTCTTTAAAAGAAAGTGTGAGAGGAGGAAAGAAAGGTTGTGGCAGTTTCATTACAGTCTTCCAAGAAACTAATTCAGCAACATGTTATCTATAACAATTTCACTTAAGACAGAAAGCTACAAACAAGAGCACTTTATGAAGACGATTTGGAAAGCCAGCACAACCTGGCAAATCATTTGACAAGAGCAGATTCCCCCCCCCCATCACCAGCCCCCTTGGTTCCAATTACTTGAGCTGCTGCTCCACAGTGCTAATCTGGAGGTTTGTCCCAGCCCTTTAAAATCAAACTGGCAGCTCCACAGAGTGCTGCACTGAGTTTCTCTGACTGGAAATGCAGCCTACGGCAATGGTAGCTGTGCTCAGTGTGGTCTCTCTGATTCCTGGCCAGGAATCTGAGGGAGAGCTGGGGACAGAGAGCTGCCACAGTACTGAACTTTGTCTTCACACCCAACCCAAGAAAAGAATGGCAGTGCTAAGACAACTGTATCATTCTGAATTTAGGGTGGGTGTTCACTTCCATGCAAGCATTTTATAAAAGTCTGCAGCATTTCACTCTTCCCGGTAGCATCCCTAACACAAGTCTAGGTTCACTTTACTACCCTGTCCTGAAACCCTGCCTGGGTAGAACTGTGTGCATTCTCCTCCCAATAGGAGAGAAAGGGTATGCACACGTTTCTACTGCGTAGCAACTACAGTATTATCTCTCACATTCATTTGGCATAATCTGCAGACTATATTCTGTGCTTGTAACCCAAAGGCCAATATTCCCTTTAGAGCAATTTACCTATATCCTACTACACCTATTTTCCCTCCAAGGTGATCTACCCAAGTATGGCCCAAAGCTAAATATCAGAGAGATTTCCACTGGATGCTTTGACAAACGGTTGCTTTCTTGCAGTATTATTTCCATTCCAAACTGCAAGTTGTGTAACAGCATTCATTCAGTAAGGGACGTTGATGTCACAGAAAGAATCTCTCCTAGTGTTTTTTATGATGTGGATGCTAAATTAGTCTCCCCATTTTATGGCGCATTGTAAACTATGAGCAAATCTATGGCAACCTGCTAACACAGCTTGCAGTAGGTTGTTCTTCTGTAACTCCTCGGGTATAGCCAAAAGAAATTTAAGAAAAATAGACTTGTATAAAAGTGGAACCATCTATTACATAAATAAACTCATGGAAACTAAAAACCAGGCTTTGATGTACATTATGTCACATTTACACTAAGGGAAAAGAATGAATTCCAAATCTACAGCCAAAGAGACAGAACTGTTGTATAAAATTATGAGCATGAATCACGTTAAATAATCCATTAATTTATTTAGATAATAGGCCTGCCCGTTTACTAATAGCCTGTTAAAAGCTAGAAAACGCTATGATGAAAAAACCAATTGTATCCCTCCCCAAAATCTAACCCTTGCTGCAAAAAGCTGGGCCAAAAAAAATTGGTTGACAACACTGGTAGAAAAAGGCAGTAGTTCTTGAAGGTACTAACTGTAACTCCGTCGTCAAAAATATACTCCATGCACTATTTCTGAACATCTGCAGTGGCGCAGGACACTGGCACACTATTGATGCATGTTGGTATTTTCAGAGAGCATGCAGTGCCTCAGTTATCTGTACTGCCCTGTAAGGAACTGGGAGCCTGCCTTTGTTTCAGTTGTCGCTGCTTATTACAGTGCAAATTGCCATATACATGGATGGTACCACTAAATAAACAATAGCAACACACATTTTTCTACTGGAGCAGCAATTCCGAGGATGGGGGTGTTCAGTGCATGTGCATATGCATGCACGCGTCAACTTACTTGTTTCATTGCTTGCTTTTTCAGGGCTTCTCGCTGAAGGCTCTCACCCACCGAAGACTGTTGAAAAATTATAACAAAATTAAATTACCTATAAGATTTCATCTTTGCTTTTGAATACCCCCGAGTAGCCTAAACGTTAAATAAACCATTAAGAGCTCATTTTCAAAACAATGAAAAGGCAAAAAGTGGAAAGGTATCAGCAAAGACGCACCATCAGTTGAACCTGCAGTACAAAAATGAAATTATTATTTACATAGTGCCATCAAAGTACATGGTACTTTCCACAGAACAAGAGGACAGCTTCTTGGGCCTCACAATCTAGATACTGACACAAGGGAAACAAAAAAGGAGGGGAAGGGAAATGGAGGCAAGGCTAAGTAGGGGAAGAATATGCATTTGTCTCCATGGCACATACTGATCGTTAAAACCAACCACCACCACCATTTAAAGAGCTGGTTACGTTAGTCAAGAAATGAACTAAGCATCAAAATCTCTTGTCTGTAAGATATAAAGAAGAGCTGAGCTGGAAAGAATGCAAACCAAAGTACACGTGCTACAAATTAAGCCTCCATAAACGTAGTAGGGTTTACTTAAGACTGATTTGCAAGATCTTAAGGACAGTTGTTCTTTGTGTCTTGCTAAGATCGATCAAGAATGCCATATTATTGGTTTATTATATATTTGCATACTGCTTTTCAAAACTTTTCACAAGACGGTGAATATGCAAAACAATGACTCCGCTGTACAATCAATAAGCAGAAGTTAACTCACAGATAAAAAGCAAGCATGAATAAAGCCCAGCAGGGTCAATTAAAAGCCTGGCAACATACAAAAAAATTTTTAAGCCCACTTAAAATTCATCAGAGAGGGGCCTGACATATCTCTCCAGGCAGGAAAGAAACTACAGACAGAGCGCCACCATTAAAAAGACCCTTTCCCTTGCAGCCACCAGCTGGGTCAGAGTAGATGTAGACCAGAGGACAGGGCTTGAAAAGCAGATATTAAGGCACCAATAGGTTCATACAGATGCAGGCGGTCCTTAAGATAGCCTGGTCCTAAGTTGTAAAGGGCTTTAAAGGTCATAAAAGGTAAAGGTGACCCCTGACAATTAAGTCCAGTCGTGTCCGACTCTAGAGTGTGGTGCTCATCCCCATTTCAAGCCGAAGAGACAGCGTTGTCCAAAGACGCCTCCGTGGTCATGTGGCCGGCATGACTCTCCTTGCTGCAGCACGTAGCATGCAGCTGGAACACGGAGCGCTGTTTACCTTCCCGCAAACGGTACCTATTTATCTACTTGCATTAACATGCTTTGGAACTGCTAGGTTAGCAGGAGCTGGCCAAGCAAGGAGAGCTCACCCCGCCACGGATTCGAACTGCCGACCTTTCGATCGACAGCTCATGGTTCAGCGGTTTAACCCACTGTGCCACCTGCTGGCATAAGCAGCACTTTATTGCCACTGTGCATCTGGCACAGTGTATAGGTGTATTAGTATCAAACTGCTTGGCCCCAACCAGCATCCTGGCAGCTGCATTCTGCACCAGCTGACGTTTCCAAACCATCGTCAGAAGCAGCCCCATCTAACGCACATTACGTCACTTAGTTAGAGATAAACTGTGCATGCGTAACCATGGTCAAATCTGCATTCCCTAGATTAGGGCTGCAGTTAGCAAATCAGCTGAAGCTGATAAAATGCACTGTCGGTTATCACCACCACCTGTGCTGCCAAGAACAATGCTGGGTCCAGAAACAATGCTAGAATGCACACCTGCTCTCAAGAGAAGATGTCCAACTGCATCAATGACATACCTTCACACAGGTTAGTGGGACCTACAGCTTGTTTGGTCTGGGTTAAGTCTCGGCTTGTTCACCTTCCTCCATGGCAGAACTGCCTCCAGGTGTTGGGTTTCCGCTACCTCCCTGGGATTGGCTGAGAAATGAGGCACAGCTGGGTGACGTCTGCATATTGATGACACCACAGCCCAAACTTTTGAGATGAGTTCCCCCAACAGATTCATATAAATGTTGAAAAGGATTGTGAACAAAATAAAACTTTTTATTTAACAAAACTTATACCAACTGTATAAGAGCATATAGAAATAGGATCTGTGACTAGCCCACCATTACCAAATTGCCCCACCTTTGGGTGGCTTACTGAGGTGGAGCTAAAGCGTCTTCTGGTTCCATTGCCCCATGCTGTTGGTGCTGGTCCTAAGTTGTAAAGATGTAAACACATCACCAGCATTGTGTTTTGCTGGCGCGGATTAAAACTGATATTTTAATTATGAGATTTATTAGCAGTTCTAATCTTGGTTTCTTTTGCTTTTGGTCATGATTTTATGCTTTTTAATCTAAACCACATAATAATACACACCTTCCTAGTGTCCCTGGTTACAGAGATAAGAGAAACACCACCCAATGGAAGCGCAGCATAAGCAAGCAAGCTTGAAAACTGCTTGTATCTTCAGTTCAGCAGGAAGGGAGGGGTGGGCTGGCACTCCGGCAGTCACCAGACCTGCTCAGGATATGTAAGGGCCTTTATTATCCAGCCTGCTGCAGCTGACCCCATGAGTTGGTCTAGAACGATGCTGCAGCAGCTACAAGTTGCTAGCCGTGACACAGATACCTTGCAGACCTACCTAATCCCAGCTATTGCTCAGTACCTCACCTGAGACCAAGGTACTGCACCTGGCTCCTCCCTCTCTGCCCTTAAACAATGAAAAAAAACCACAGCCCTGGGGGGAAGAGAGAAAGAAGTACACAACCAGGCAACATAAGAGCCAACTGGCATCACTCAACAATTTATCTAATTAGATAAGCCTGCTCCAAAAATGCACGGAGCAGTCTAATAATCATGAAGTGGCTGCACCGCAAGCACAACACAACGCACAACACTTTCAAAACCCTATTCTGAGAGAAATGTACAGCACACTAGGAAATAAAACATTATGGATTGCAATGGAGATGGCCCTGCTAACAGAAGACAGATTCCTCACAAAGGGGAGTACATCAGATCCCTTTCTCACATTCTCACCCTTACCCAATTGTAGACAGTCAGTAAAGCCCTGTGTTTGTTGAACAGATGTACGGTAATTACAAAGAACACTGCTCAACTTGTTTATAGAGCATTAGTGATCAAATATTCTTTTTTTCCAACTGACAAAGCAACATGAAAAATATCTTTTTTAACATTTTGGCAGCTCTCTTAATTTTCCGGCCCTGCCATGACTCATAATGAACAACAGGTTTTCATAGAAGTGAGAGAGCTTGTGTCACTAGTACTTCATAATACTAAAAAAACTAAATGGAAAACTAGCAGCAAGTAATATTTTGCGCTGATGTCCAAAGGAGCTGGAGAAAGCCAGATTATCACATTGCGAATTCAGATTGACCTGCTGACAGATGGGCCTGTGACCGTCAATTTGCAGTTACAAGAGCATGACATGGGTTTGCCTCATTTCTCCTCCCGCTGCTTACACTGTAACGGAACTGTCAACAAAGAAAGGAATGGAGTGCTGTTCTTTAGACCTGAAATGCTCTCCGACTCCGTTGGTTTTGTGTGCTCCTTGAAGCACCAAGCAAACATTTGGACAAGGCTTCAAAATTAATTTGTTGTGGCACTGAATCTAAGACTGCTCACCTGACCTTTGCAGGGGACATGTGGTGGGGAGGGACACGGACACTGTTTGGCCCCATTAGAGGCAGTCTCCCAGGTACTGGGGGACAAACATGAGAGAGCTGCTGCCTTCATGTTCTCCTTGTGAACTTCCAGAAACATGTAACTAAGTCACCCTTCAAGACAGAATGCTGGACTAGCCAGACCTTTGGTTTGATCCAGCAGGGTTCAAGAGCATATTTCAGCAAGACGTTCACAGCTAATTACCCCCGTATTTCTTCGATTCTAAGGCGCCATCGATTCTAAGGCGCACCTTTACTTTCAGTACCACCAGCAGGAAAAAAAAAATCCATAGATTGTAAGACTCACCTCCCTTCATTGAATCTACTCGCTCAGCACCAACTCTCCCCAGCATGTCCCGCACTGCAGCTGACGATGACTGAGTGCCTTTGCTTAGCATTTCTGGCCCTGCCAGAAAGTGCCATTTCATTCATTACCTGGGCTTGGGGGAGCTTCAGGGAGGCCTGCGCAACCCTTCACGAAAATCGGAAATGGCTGAAAATCACAATTTTTCGCCAAACTGAAGATCAGGGAGGCCTGCAGAGGGTCGCGCAGGCCTCCCTGAAGCTCCCCCAAGCCCCGGTAAGTAAGAAGATAGCATTTTGGGGTACTTTTTGGAGACCTTCGATTCCAAGACGCACCCAATTTTTTGAAATGCTTAATTGGGAAAAAACATGCGTCTTAGAATTGAAGAAATACAGTAATATTTTAGCTACACATTCATTAACATATCTGACATAATGTTTCCACGATAGCGGCTCATATCAAACTACAGCTGATGGGTTTAATAAATCGCTATTAAAAGCACGTTCCCAACATTCTAAGATACTGTAGTGTGAACATGAAATAGAGTGGAGGACAAGCTGGAGTCTCAGGGGATCTCATTAAGTTCGGGACAAAGCAAAGTGGGTACAGTCTGGTGGGTCTGCCCCAATCCAGAGGGAAAGCATTCATTACCTCTTCCTCAGGGCCTACAGGCTATCTCCAGTTGAGTGTTAAGGCTGAGCTACATTACACGCGTCGCAGAGCTTCTGACATCATTTTTGAAGCAAGCGGAGCCGCTGCAACCTCCGCACTGCCGGCGCATACCTCAAGCTGGAATCCTACTTTTGAGGGGGGGGGGTGTTCGCAGAGCTAGGGGGCGGTTTGCGGAGCTACTGCAGCCTACCAATCGTAGGAGAGGGGGAAGAGTGGCTACATGCCAATCAGAACTACCTCCAATCATCTTCTTAAGAAGGCGGGACAACAGGAGGACAACAGGCGGGAAGACGCTCCCCTGCTCCAAGCGCGTAGGCAGAGGCGGCGGCAGAGCCTCTGCGTGTAATGTAGCTCAGCCTTTAGAGGAAGGAGAGACAGGGTCAGGTTTAGCCTTGCCCCTTGCTCTGGCTGATACTGAGGCCTCAATCATAGGAGTGGGGGGAAGAAAAGCCTGCAACCCTCCAATCCATCCCCATCCCCCATTCTGTCAAACTTGGTGGGGCCTTAGCTAGTAGGGCAAGACTGTTCTGTTCTCTTCTTCACAAACCTCCCATGATGTCCAAATAATACTGGAGACAGAATGATGGCCTTATAGTTCTTTTTTTAAAAAATGTGTTTCTCGAAGATTTTTGCTGCATCATGTAGGATGCACATGTGTCCTTCAGCAACCAAAGCTGACACTGCTCAAACATCCAAGCTCTTTTTCACCCTTTCCCAAGATCTCACAACACCAAGCACTTACCACTGGCTTCAGCATGTCAACGGTTTATTCTTATACTTCTGCTCTAAACACTCCCAGTGTTTTTGTGAGCTAGTTGGTCCAATAAAATGTATTGTCTCATTTGCTTTGTAATTCTAACTCTGTGAGACCAAGGCATTTTAAAGTCACACTTGTTTGACCAAAAAGCTGCAAAATCCCGATCTATATGTGCGTAGGGGAATTAGGTGATCGAATGGACTGCCCTATTTTATTTATTAAACAGTCTTTCTGTTAAAACACTCAAGGCAATTCACAACAAATAGAATTAACACTGACATTTAACAATAGATTTGTTCATTCTGTTGCATGAGCAAATCCAGCCGGTCTGTATGACATCACTCAGGGCAAGCTCAGTGGGGCACCATCTTAAAAATGCTATACAGAAAGCCTGGCTCAACCCACTTTTGAAGACTTTCTTCATAACCAACAATTGTTTAAGAGACTGTAAGGCAACAGACCATCTATCTGGAGGAGTTGATACTCATGAGGGGTGGACTCCAGAATGTTACATAGATGAGGGGCAAGAAGACAGAACGCTCCACTCGCACATGCACAGGTCTTCCCTCCTTCAAAATATAAACATTCACAATGGCTTCCCACAGACCTGCATGTAAGCGGTAAACGTACTCTTGTCTGAAGATTATACAAACAATAAAAGCAATATAGAGGTCTCGGTCTTGGTACATAATATTCTAAAGAGGTCCACCTGCCATTTGTTTGGCCTGGGTGCCAGGAAGTTTAAGGACTACAGCGCCAGCACAAACACCTCTTCTAGTGCTTTATGGGTGACAATTTCCTGTTGTGCTCTGAGGATTGATAGATGGGAACTTCCTGTTCTTTTGTATTATTTCTACTTATCAACAGGTCGTTTATTAAAGAACCTTACAAAGTCCACAATCTGGCATGAAATTTCTGTTTACCCGCAATCATGGTATTCTTTGGAGGCACAAAGCTTGCAGATCTATTATTTTCTGCAAGGGAAAACTCTCTTAACCTTGCACTGAAACGCCAGGAAATTTATCAGCTCCTAAAGGGGAAAGAATTGATATTTGATGAACAAACTTGCAGAGTTTGCTCCCAGGACTGCTAATCCTACAAAATCTTCCAAATGTTCCTTTGGTGCTGAATTTTTATCCTTTCACTTTGATTTCAAGTCTCCTTTCATGTTCCCGCTAGATCTGGCTTTCTACTAGTCTGCCAACCTTCCTTTCTCTTCCTGATGCGGAATATATTAAAATTCATAGACATATGCAGTGGGTATATTGGGCAGGTCAACAATGAAAATTTCAGACTCAGTACAATAGCTTAAGAGGAATAATTTTTAAGGATCTCTTAGACTAGAGATCTACCTGCGAGGAGTACTGAGGCATATATTTTTTAAAAAACTATTACTGAACTACTACTTTAGCTAAACTCCAGATAGCTTACAAACTAAAATAATCCAGTTACAACAATAAAAACATTAAATGCATTCAACTGCATGTCTAAATGTTTTACAACTGGAAATTTAAGGGACCCCAAGCAAACCTTGCAACCATGGAGAACCAATGGCCCATATAGGGAGACACAGTCCCTTAAAGCCAAACTAGATGTAACATGTTTTTCACGTGTGCCTTAAGAACATAAGCCCTGCTGGATTTTAAAATTAATTAAGTAAATTAGCTAATTAATTATGCTAATTAGCAAGGGGTACTCCAAAAATGACCCTCATAGGGGGTACCCGGGCCTCCAAAGGTTGAGAACCCCTGACCTAGACAATATCCTGTGGCAAGGAGTTCCACAGTTTAATTACATTCTGTGTAAAGAAATATTTTCTTTTGTCTGTTCTAACTCTCCGTCCACTCAATTTTAGTGCATGTCCTGGAACCAGAACCTGGTTCTGGTGTTGTGGAAGAAGAAAAAGAACTTCCCTCTATCCACCTCGTGCAAGAGGAAAAAGAACTTCCCTCTATCCACCTCATGCATAATTGTATACGTCTCAATCATGTCCCCCCTCAGATGTCTTTTTTCTGGACTGAAGAGCCCCAAACGCCTCTCCTCATAAGGGAGGTGCCCCAGCCCACTAATCATTTTGGCCGCTTTCTTCTACACATTTTCCAGTTCCGCTATATCTTTTTTGAGTTGTGGCGACCAGAACTGTATGCATATTCCAGATGTGGCCTTACCATCGATTTGTACAATGTTCATATAAAGGTGGGAGCTGGTGTGGTGTCTAATGCACACAAGTTGCACATAAGTGTCATTTTAACTCTCTCCCCTGTAATCAGTTGACCAAACTACGTTTGCCCTCAGCCTACCTCCGATTCCAAAAGTGAACTAGGCTGGGGAGAAAAGTGTCTGAAGCTGACACTTCAGAGCATGAATTTGGTTTGGCTTCCCTCACTCACATATTCTACTCATGTAAAAATCAGATAAACAGATCCCTCCATTTTATCGTTTAATGGGGCAAACGTGAACAAATGTGGCTGCCCCATCACTTCTACTTTGGCCCTTGAAGGTATGTTGTTTCTTTTAGAGAACATAATCTGCAATATCTAAACTGCAGAAATTACAGCTCCATCACCACAAGACTTTCTTTGCCTCTTTCCTTTTTAAAAAAAGGGGGGTTGCTGTTTTTTAAACGATTGCTACACAGTGGAGTGCAAAGAGCAGGAGAGGAAAAAGCATGTCACCGATAGCTCTTCATTTCCTATCTCCAACTGGAAAACATACACAGCCACATAATTAAAGAAGAGAGCATCTTGTTTGCGGCAGAATGTCTGCCTATAGTTCATCTGTAAAGCAGCTGGTTCCAGATAAGTGGCAAGCTATTTTCAGAAACCAAATGCTTGTTCCCAGCCACTTCTATAGTGTAGAACAAGCCAACAAACTTGGCTTGAACAAACCTAATCCTGTTTTGACAGGCAGGTATGTGTGTCTAGGCTTAAGATGTCAAACTTTCAAACCCTGGTTGGGAAGAAACCATGGATATCTCCTATATGCACTCCCTGAAGAAAAAGGATACTGTTTAGGGACATCATCTTTTTCTAATAAGAAATTTTGCTAGACCGGATATACTTTTGGACCACAATTAAAATCTTGGTATGCACAAAGCCCCTGGAAGGAAGCCAACACAAGAGCAAGTGGAGTCATTAATTGGCTCATAAATACGAAAAGCAAAGTTCACAATCAGCTCACAAAAGTTTGGTGTCTTCACCCCCAACACTTAATGTTGGGTACACTTAGAATATGGTAACCTTGACGCACACAAAGTCAGAGAAATGCCTAGCTGAACAGCCACTGCACTTGTTGACACAGTTCACTGAGGGACACAGGATCAAAAGTAAAGCGGAGAAATTAGAAAATTCAATGTGTCTCACATGTTTTAGCATATCTCCATCTTCAGGGGAGCTATTGTCTTTTCTAATAAATTTCTAATAAATATATATACACACACTGTATTGACCTGAGTATAAGACTCACTTTTTCCCCTAAGGCAAGTCTTTAAAGTAGGGGTGCAGCCTACTTTGTGCAGCCTACAATCAAAGTCTAGCGTTTATGCCTAGAGTTTTCTGCAAAGCGAGGTTTTCAAGCCTCTCCAAGTCTCTTTCAAAGGTAAAAGGCTTTTTCTTTTTTCAGCTCTGTGTTTTCAGCTCTTAATCACTTGCTAAATGGCCACCTGGCCTCTAGCCTCAGGAAGCATTTGAAAACATTAACCCAGTCCCAGGACTCTGTGGAAACTAAGATATTTATTGATCCTGCAGTTTGAAAGTTGAGAACAAGAGCTCCTGCATAGGCTTACCATATCCAAAGGGGGACAGAGTGCCAACCTTTAGGCTACAATCGTATGCACACTTTCCTGGGAGTAAGCCCCATTGAATGCAATGGGACTTACTTCTGAGTAGACATGCATAGGATTCTGCTGTTAAACACTGAAATTTGGGCAGGTGCAGCTCATCATCATGGAAGGGTGCAACAAGCTGCACCTACCCAAATTCCAAAGGTTAAAGGTAGGCCCTTTGATCTGGGAAGGTTACTTATACTAGGGTGCCCAGATTCAATAAGGGACAGGGTGCCTATGCCTTTAACTGTACTAAAGCTGTACTGTTTTACTGTTCTACTAATGTGTATATTTTCTTTAAGTTAAAAAAAGTTTAAAATGTTTAAAAAAATTTTAAAAATAGCACCAAACTTTAAGGGTGCGGCTTATAATCAGGAGCGTCCTATACTCTGGGCAATACGGATATACCGGTATATTCTTTTTCTTCAGGATTGGATAAGAGGGGCTTTTTTTCCTCTCTAAAACTGAGAGAAACTTTTTCTCTCACTTTTACTTTTTACTCTGCTGTTCATCTTCCAAAATAAGGAGGATTGCATAGATACTGTTGGACCAAACAGATCACCCTGGATTCAAACTGTCCTCTAAAATAGACTGGCAACACATCAAGGTGTGTGCTGGCTTCTGGATTACAGTGAAGGAAATGAAGGCTGACAGAGCTATTTACTGCACTAGCCTCTTTTCTGCTCAAACTACCCAGAGCAGTACGCTTTCCTCAGGAAAGATTAAACGCTTCTAAAGAGTAAAATTCTAATATTTACTGCATTTATATTCCATCTTTCTTCCATTATGAAACTGAAGGCAGAATCCATGCTGGGTGGATGGTTCCCATGTCGTCTCATTACAACACTAACCAAACTCAGATTTCAGCAAAGTTGCTGCATGATGTGCCTTCAGACCACTGAGTGAATCCCTGCAATCTGTTAACATTTCTTTAGTAACAGAAGAGTAATGATTTGTCACAAGAGATCTGTGAATGACAGTGCCACTCAGCTCATTGATGCACTGAGATGTACTGGCTCATCCAGTCCAAACACTTGACCCAAGAGAGGATATGACATACCTGTCACTTATGTCCAATGCCAGTCTGTCAGGATCAGCAAGGATTTCAATCAGTGCCCACTCAGTCATACCAGTACTAGCTCTAGTAGAGGAAGAAGGGGAAGCATTGCTCAGGTCCTCCTGACCTGGTCTGGTTACAAATACTTCCAGGTCCAGATCTTGGCAAGAGCCAGACACTGGCCTTGTTCACAAGGCTTCCCAGCTTCATGCCACATATTTGCACCTGTCAGCCTTCCTATTCTTCCAATGTTTTCTTGCCTACCCATCCCTTTGTTCCACCCTTACTCAGACCAAATGTCTTGATTCAGACCTTGGCCTTCAACGGACTCTGCCTCTCCATGCTCTCCTGAGGCTCTACCCCAGAGTTCCATCCAACTCTAGTCTTAATTCTGCTATGACTTGGACCAGCTTTCATGTACTTCGCTGTCCAGTTAAATCTTTCAAATCTGTTCCTGAATACCTCCAAGGAAAAAAAAATCCTACAACAGTGAAGTTGGTTCCAGTGCTGAACTGCTCATCATCCCCATGGTTTACACCACTGTGTCTTGTCCCAATCTATACTGAACAATGATTCTTAACCCTGAAAGGATTCTAATCACTGGTCTATGCAAAATGTAAAATTATATATTTTAATTGATTCGCTTAGGCTAATGTAAGAATAGGAAAGTTTTCAAGAACAACAAAACTCTTTTCAACAGAAAGAGGGGATATAGTATTCTGTGAAACTCGGGAGCTTGCATGCTTGCACACACATCTAAGTCCATCCAATAAAGCATATTATTTTACCTCCTTTGAGACCAATAAGGCAATCACTTTCTACTCAACTTGCATTAACACTGAAACCTTCCACCTAAGGGCCAGGGGAGGGAAATGTCTGTTTTCGTTGGAAATTCATACCCATACATTAGCTTCCCTATAGAATAGAAGCTTTTATAAGAGAGCACTCTTTCAATACAACCAGGCTGCAAGGAAAATCTTAATGAAATATGCATAGTAACACTTTAAAAAAACGAACAAAAGCTATCTAAGATACGATCACCATGGCCAAGTCAGGTGTGCAGGTTCACTGACACGGACTTTATTAGAGTTCAGTTATAAATACACCATCTTCAGACATGCAAGGCGTAGTTTTTGGTGATAAGGGAGTTGCCAGGAAATGAAACCCCTCCCAAACGCAGCTCCTTATCTTGAAAGGGCCTAAAATTATTACTGAACTAATAAAGTAATTTTGTTTTTAAAAAATGATCTTTTTTTGGTGATGATATTATGATAAAGGCAGTTGCAAGGTTTATTACTAGTTTGCAGCTATGAAACATATGAAGTTCATTGGGTGTTCTCCCCCCCCCCCCACTGTGTACAGCAAAGCTTGATCGAAAGGACCTATTTAAGAGGCTTTAACCTACCTACATATATTTTCTTTATAAGCAAGAAACTCTGTTAAATCCATAATCACCAGCATCAAATCTATGTTGTTAAAAATGACTGGTCACCAGCCTAAGCTTGTAAAACCTTTAACAGCTAGCTGTGCAGCCTTTAAAACATGTTCTTTTTAAAAATCAGACTAGAAATTAGTACATAATCCCAAATGATCCCAATCACGAAACCATCAGACCAAGGTTACAGGAAGAAATTGGAAGGGGGATACCCTAGGGCACCCCATGACAGTCACTATAAGCACAGCACCAAGGCTTGTTACTTGCTGTGAAACAGCAAAGCCCTAACTACAAAATGTCATATGTTGAAAGTTATACAATGTATTCAGAAAACTGCCAGTACTTTCTTACTTTTTAATCTCTGAACTTAAAAGAGTCGCTAGCTCTTGTAACCGAAAGCTGAAAATGCCAGGCAGAGGCTGGGGGTATCACTGAGGAGCAGCATTCCATAACTTGTCCAACAATAGAGCTCAATAAAAGCCATTGAGAAATGAGCCTGTCCTATCTGCACAGACTTGGCCTGGACACACAACGCAGGAACAGGCTTTTCATTTTTGATGCCAGTTGTTAGAAACCATCTTAATCATAATCACAGTATTAATGATACTGACAGATAATATACTGAAACTTCATTTATGAAATATTTACAAAACATGTACTACAGTTCTACCACAGTGCTAGCAAACTGTTTTCTTGCTCGCTGGCCTTTCAAAATAGATATTAAATGAAGATTCCATGCAATGCAGCACCCTCTACTGGAACAACAAATTCTGTACTACAGATGGATTTTCTTTTGCTTTTTTGAAGTAAAATTATGAAGTAAGCCAAGTAAATATGCAGCTAATATCCCCAGGGTGTCCTGGGGACAGGTTTTCTTGTACAGTCTATGAGGTTTTTTTTCTGTTTTCATGCAACCCAGCTTTGATTACCAAATAAGTTTTTAAAATGTACCTTTTTTAAAGAACCCTACACACTGTAATTAGTGATTTTGAAGAACTTTTTTTAAAAGTAGACTATAGTCCATAAAAGTTTATGCCACAATAAATGTGTTTTTCTTCAAGGAGCCACACGGAGTCACACAACTTCCTTTCTTCTTTTTTAAGGCATCAAACTTGTCCTATGCTTTTTTTAAAGACTGTGTGCTGATCCTTATCTACTTGAAAGACAATGTACTTCTCCAGACTCTTGAAACAGAAAGCACAAACATAGCAATTGACAGCACAGGTTACAATAAACGTTCAGTAATTATCTTAATAAGAGTTGAGAAATTATTGAATTTTTATTGCATCCTGTGCATCCGAATGTGGCAATCTTAGGCTGCAATCCTATATACATACATTTACCTGGGAATAAGTCCATTGACATCAATGGGAATTACCTCTGAGTAACATGCATGGGATTGTGCTGAAACGTTTTCTAGAGAGTAAGACCCACTGAGCTCAGTAGGACTTACTTCCAAAGAAATAGGATTACATTATTAGGCTATAGTTCCAAGTACTCTCACTGTGTAATCTGTGTATGGTTACTTGGGAGTAAACCCCATCAAGTTCAAAGGGTTTTACTCCCAAGTTGGTTGCCCTGTCGGGAGAAAAGCAGGATATAAATTCTTTAAATAAAATAAAGTGTGCAAAAGGCTACAACCTTACTTGGGAGCTCACTGGGGCTCGCTTTCATGTAGACATGCATATGATGGGTCGAGTTACACAATACCCTAGAATAGATTGAAGAATCTATCAAAATGGGAAACATCCAATTAATACGGAGAACTCTGAACATGAGATGAAACAAGTCTTATAAAAGGGTGAGTTGATATCAACTTTCATTTTAAACGGACGTGGAAAATGTGGGGGAGGGGCCTGGGGTTTCAATGAGTGAGGCTGTCATGACTGAGCTTTCCTTGCTAAGGAAAGCCTCAGCACAAGATTCAACAGGAAACAAGCTTCCCTGAGACATGCTGAAATAACCGCTGCTGTAGAAAGACTGCATGGCCAAGCACAGGTAGTTTATAGGCTGCTTGCCTTTCATCAACCAATCCACCAACAACATCAGTCTTGGCCAACTCACCTGCCGGGATTGGTTTAAGCCAGCTGATTTGGCGTCCAGGTGAGAAGACAGGTAAGGATGCCCAGCTGGATGTAAACCATCCAATCAGATGGACCTATATTTGACCTAATTGAACCTAAGGTATTTAAGCTCAAGTCCAAGGATGCTCAAGTGTGTTCTGATCTGGCTCTCTCAGAGATAATCTGCACTTGGCCAGTTCTGCTTGCCTTACTGTAATGGTGTCTGGAAAAGCTAAGGCTCAGATAGGGACCAGTGAGCTAAGGTGAGTTAAGGAATTGTGTTACTTTCAAGTTTGCCTATAACTAGGCTTACCAGATCTCCAACCTGGACAGAGTGCTAGACCTTTAGGAGAAGGAATGTGGGCAGGTGTAGCTTGTTTAACCTTAGAGCACAATCCTAGGCATGTCTACTCAGAAGCAAGCCCCATTGTGTTCAGTGGGGCTTGCTTCTGAGTAGACATGCCTAGGATTGTGCTCTAGGACTTAATAAGCTACACCTGCCCACATTCCTTCTCCTAAAGGTCTAGCACTCTGTCCCGGTTGGAGATCTGGTAAGCCTATGTATTATGCATCTAATTCCAGTAAGGTTGAAAATAAGGGCCTGCGCAAAACCAAATGATAGGAAAGAAGTCAGCTTTAGCCACAGTAGTACATATGCAACATCTACTTAGTTGACCATGAGAGATGGTGTTAAATACCACTGATACAGAATCTAAATCCATTTTAACCCAAGATCTTTGTAAATTGCCTTGGGCACCTGCTATAGACCAGAAGGTAGGTTACAAATAATTTTTTTAACAAGAAAACTGACCTCTTCATCAGAGTCATCCATAAATACTGAATGTTTGATGAAGGTTTTCTGCTGTGCTTTCTTGGGAAATATAAGTCCATACCTGTGGAGAGAAAATTAAAATTGACTCCATGTTCCAAAGTCTTTTTAGCAACAATCTTGTAGCTGTAGTCGAGTGTAAAACATTCAGAAACATACAAGAGGACTTTGCTGACAGTCTGGGAAACAATGAGGCTTGGATGGGATAGAGACACTCACAGGACACTGCTGGGTAAGGGAGAAACTGTGGGATATTCAAAGTTTGCTACATTATACCAGATAGAGACGATGGAGAGTACCATCATCAGAGAGTACCTACCTTCTTGCTTGGTTCTGGAGCCAATTTGTAAACTATCTGCCTAATAACTAGTGCTGGCACATGTCACGATTAAAAAAATCTTAATCAACAAAGTAGCCAGGGGGACCTGGTTGATGCCCTCTCTTTCTGCCCTTGGAAGACGGATCAAAACACGGGTATTCAGATATGCATTTGACCTGAACAGTATAGACATGGGTTTTTTTACATCTGCAGCTGATAATTTGATATTACTTTACTTTTCCTTGTTTTTATATTGTTTTATTGGATTTATTTTTGGCCTGGCTGTTAGCTGCCTTAAGTCCCATCAGAGATGGAACAACAGAATACAACTGTTTTTAATAAAACTAATAATGATAAATAGGCTTACCAGATCTCTAATCAGGACAGAGTACTAGACCTTTAGGAGAAGGAATGTGGGCAGGTGTAGCTTGTTAAACTTTAGAGCACAATCCTAGGCATGTCTACTCAAAAGCAAGCCCCACTGAACACAATGGGGCTTGCTTCCGAGTAGACATGCCTAGGATTGTGCTCTAAAGTTTAACAAGCTACACCTGCCCACATTCCTTCTCCTAAAGGTCTAGCACTCTGTTCTGTTGGAGATCTGGTAAGCCTAATGATAAAGAACATAGATACCATAACTTGGCACAGAAATAAAAAAAATTAAGGAAGAAGCAGATTTCCCATGTTTTAGATCAGGGGTGGCCAACCTTCCACCATTAGGGCTACTGTGTTCTTAAGAGTTGTGTAGAAGACAGAATCTTGACAGCTGCAAGTGCTGATGGTGCTACTAAAGCAGCTGCACCTGCTGAAATGCCCTCACTTATGCAACCATTTAAAGAGCCAGCATTCATGTTGAAAGGTTGGCCACCACTGTTTTAGATGATGCATGCAAACCGAACAAGCCCTTTCTTAGAGGAGGCATCCCTTCCTGTTAAAGGGGAATGCCTCTTCCAAGATGGCTCCTAGCACATGCAGTTTCTATAACTATTTTTTTAGAATATAAATCTTTATAAATAACTAAATAAATGCCACCCTATTAACCAGAGACATTTCTCAATTCAGTCTAAGACTAATCCTTGCACCCCTGCTAATAACCTATTTATTTTTTCCTATAAACATCAAGCTGCTTCTCCTTCATCCACCATTACCATAAGAAGAGCCCTGCTGGATCAGGCCAAAGGCTCATCTAGTCCAGCTTCCTGTATTTCACAGTGGCCCCACCAGATGCCTCAGGGAGCACCCAAGACAACAAGATACCTGTGTCCTGTTGCCACTCCCTTGTATTTGGCATTCAGAGATAGTCTACCTCTAAAACCAGGAGGTTGCTTATGGCTTGTAAAGGCTGGGACAGGCCGCCTGCGTGAGGGTTCATTGCATTGGTAGCCGTGCCGCAACGCAACCTGTTTACACCAAAGAAGTTTCAGACTCTATTCTCACTGGTCAACGCTTTGCTCCGTGTTCCACCCCTGCAGCACCGAATGCGGCCTCTCATTGGCCAAACATGACCAAAGTTCAATTTTTCCAACTTTGCTCACACCGCAACACAGCTCTCCTGAGTTGCAGTGCGAGCTTGTAAAAGAGAAGACACACCTAGTTTTTCCAGCTGCATGCGGATGCTGCACAACACAGTGAGGCCGGTGTGTCCCTGGCTTAACTTGCGATTCCTCCATGAATTCCTCCATGAATCTATCCAATCCCTTTTTAAAGCCATCTAGGCCAGGTGCCATCACCACATCCTGTGGCAAGGAGTTCCATAGATTATTTACACACTGGGTGAAGAAATATTTCCCTTTGTCTGTTCTGACTCTCCCTCCACTCAATTTTAATGTATGTCTCCTGGTTCTGGTGTTGTGCGAGAGGGAAAAGAACTTTCCTCTATTCACTCTCTCCATCCCATGCATACTTTTATAATATCCCCCCTCAATAATATCCCCCCTCAGGTGCCTTTTTTCTAGACTGAAGAGCCCCAAACGCTGTAGCCTTTCCTCATAAGTTCCTCATTTGTTTAGGTGGGGACTGGGTACAATGTTCCCCAACCCAGGCCCTCACCCAAAGTTTCAATTCCTGTCTCCCTCATTCTTTATATATATATATATAATAAGAATACAGGTGGCGGGGAAGCGGCTTCAGCTCGCAGGCTGACAGGGCAGCAGCGGGCCTGAGAGGCTACCAAGCACGCAGGCGCATTAAAAACGACAGCTTCCCACTTTTCGTACTATCACTTTCCTTGACAATTATATAGAAATGGTCATTTATTTTATAACAGCAACAGCTGTCTGAAAAACAGCTCCAGTCCTTGACACTGTTCCTAAACCTCTATGACACTGTGAAGGCAGAGCGTCACACAATCCATTAATAGCGCAGCCCTGCCAGAGAGCAGCAACCCCTTCTTTCCCCGCCTCACCTCGGGCCGGGGCAACGTCAGGAATCCCTCCCTCCTCCAACAACCTCTCTTTGGCCACCAAGGTTGAACCCCGCCTCCCCCAAAGCCTACTTTCCGTCAGCCCCCCTTCCTCAGCCCCATTTCGCCTCATCTCCGAACCCCCCCCCATGACATGACACAGCCCCCCTTCACTCTTCAGATGCCCCCTTTCCCTCAGCCCCCCGTGTCCCCTCCGATCGCCTCAGCTCCACGGCCCCTCCTCCCACTCACTGCTTGCTCGGAGCCGCCATCTTGGAAGAGGCGTTCCGTCGTCGTCCCTCCCCGAGCCACTCCTTCAGGCCTTGGTCAGGCAACGGCAGATTCGACACGCGGCCGGGAAGGAAAAGACTTCAGAGCAGCAACCAGGCAGCGATCGGGCGGTACTACAAAGGCGCGTCTTTGCCCCCACAGGCGGAGGATGACGAAGGAGATGCGAGAAGGAAAAATGGAGGGGACGGAACTGGGGCAAAGTGCAATTCGGAGCGTCTTCTGAAGAAGAGAACAACTAACGGTCTATCTCGCCTTAACGCTCGCGTCCTACAGCAACTTCAAAGGGCTCGGGCTTTGCCTTTGGAGAGCTTGTTTCTACAGGGGCAATGTTGCTTCTTAACTAACACGCCCCCATCACAAAGACCTTAATTTGCTGCAGACGAATTGCCACGGGGTTACTCTCTCGCGGAGAGGGAGCTACTTTTTGAGGGGGCGTTTGCCTTCTTCTTTTTGCAGATTGCAGAGCACTCCCTTCAGAAAGGAAATGAGGAGCTTCATGTGCTCGCGTTCACTTTGCCCGGGCCTTACTGCAATCCTTATATACAGACAGTAGTACTGTACAGTACACACTTTTCTGGGAGTAAGCCCCATTGAACACAGTGGGACTTACTTCTGAGTAGATATGCATATAGGATTATGCTCGTAAAACACGCACACCCATACGCGTTACATTTCGCCAAGAAGAAAAGGAACTCTGCATATGCTTAGCGAAAATATTTGCTGACTGGTTATCAGAACTTGCTGGGCTTCCCTACCCCTTTTGAGCATGCCTTTCTCTACACTTGATGGGGCACATGAAGCAAGAGAAGAGCTCTGTAGAACGTGACCTGTGATGGCCCATCATTTCACATCTTCACTTGATGCTGCAACCTTCGAGTGATGAATCTGTACATGTGAACCAGCACTAGACTTTATAAGAACTTAAGAAGAGCCCTGCTGGATCAGGCCAAAGGCCCATCTAGTTCAGCTTCCTTCCTGTATCACACAGTGGCCCCACCAGATGCCTCCGAGAGCACACAGCCAACAAGATAAATCCTGATCTAAGGCTGTTATGACCGGCAGTTAAACTTATTGAAAAGGGTAAAACGGGTAACAAGGTCATATTCATGGTTAAAACCGCGATCCAGCTGACTAAAACAATGACGATTTGATCTAGGTTTGACAGCAGCCAATCCCAAACAAAACAGAGATTGTTAAAAGTCAGTATTGATAGAGAAAAGCCCGACGTTTCGTGTCTTAAACCAGACACATCCTCTGGGGCAGTCCAAAGCGAATTGGCAGATGTTAGAATTCTTCGCGTCCTGCTTCAATGATGTTTTTTGTGTCTGGTCCCATGGTGAAACGGAATTACAAAACTTCCTAACACACATCAACAGTTTTTGTAAAGAGATTCAATTTACTATAGAAAAAGAAAAAAATGGTTCTCTACCCTTTCTAGATGTTTTAGTAATAAGGAGGGATGATTTGACTTTTAGCCACTCTGTTTACAGAAAGCCTACCAATACGGGCAGGTATCTGAATTATAATTCAAATCACCACCCAGCTCAAAAAGCTTCTGTAATTAATGCATTGGCCTATAGGGCAATCAAAATATGTGATAGGAATTCAATAGATAAGGAAAAGAAAGTGGTTTTTGATACTTTGAGAGCCAATGGGTATCCATATACACAAATTTATAAAGGATGGACTGTGCAAAGCAATAAAATTCAGGCAGATAGAGAGGGAAAAAATAGGGTTTCTGCAAAGTCCAAGAATATTAACGAAACAACAGAAAACAACAAGGCTGAGAAGATCTGGACAGTTTTACCTTTTATTAAAGGAGTAACTGACAAAATTGCTAGAATTCTTAAACAGGGGGACATCAAAACGATTTTTAAGCCTACAAGAAAAATTGAACAGCTACTCAACAACCGCAAGGACAAGAGACCCCCCCCTTTCCAGTCCAGGCATTTACAGTATCCCTTGTGGCACCTGTGGCAAAGAATACATCGGATTGACACAGAGATCTATTAACACCAGACGGAAGGAACACGAGAAATCAGTGAGACTGGAGCATCCGCATTTATCTGCTTTAGCTGAACATGCACTCTCCACGGGACACACTATTCATTTTAAAGAAACTTGTGCCCTAAGAACAGAAAACAAGTTAAATATCATAAAAAATTTGGAAGCTTTGAAGATAAGCAGAAAATCTTCCAACTTTCTGCTTAACAGGCAGCAAGAACTAAGCTTTGCAAACCACATTTGGCTCCCTATAATACGCAAGCAAGAAGGATACAAACAAGACGATAACAGCGTAATCCATACGATCGTTAATTGACATAGTTTGCTTTTTTCCAGGTTTATGTAAAAGGTCTTCTCTCCAAATAGGTACTGTGTCATTTTTGCTAAGTGCTTACAGGACTGGGTTCCTTAGTGAGCAGCAGTGTTCCGTTGCTTTTTTGACAGTTAAAAGATTGAAGCAGGACGCGAAGAATTCTAACATCTGCCAATTCGCTTTGGACTGCCCCAGAGGATGTGTCTGGTTTAAGACACGAAACGTCGGGCTTTTCTCTATCAATACTGACTTTTAACAATCTCTGTTTTGTTTGGGACTGGCTGCTGTCAAACCTAGATCAAATCGTCATTGTTTTAGTCAGCTGGATCGCGGTTTTAACCATGAATATGACCTTGTTACCCGTTTTACCCTTTTCAATAAGATAAATCCTGTTTCCTGCTGCCACTCCCCTGCACCTGGCACAGAGAAAACCTACTTCTAAAACCAGGAGGTTGCTTATGGCTTGTAACCTGTGATGGTCTTTTCCTCCATGAATCTGTCCAAACCCCTTTTAAAGGCATCTAGGCCAGGTGCCATCACCACATCCTGTGGCAAGGAGTTCCACAGATGAATTACACGCTGAATTACACTTTCTACATGGGGCAAGAAACCAAAATTTCACATATAAGCTAATGGGTTGTCTGTGACGGATCAAGAGAGAGATCTTGAGGTGCTGGTGGACAGGTCGATGAAAGTGTCGACCCAGTGTGCGGCGGCTGTGAAGAAGGCCAATTCCATGCTCGGGATCATTAAAAAAGGGATTGAGAATAAAACGGCCAATATCATTCTGCCTTTGTACAAATCGATGGTAAGGCCACATCTGGAGTATTGTGTCCAGTTCTGGTCACCACACCTCAAAAAGGATATAGTTGAATTGGAAAAGGTGCAGAAAAGAGCGACCAGAATGATTCGTGGGCTGGAGCACCTCCCTTATGAGGAAAGGCTACAGCGTCTGGGGCTTTTCAGCCTAGAAAAAAGGCGCCTGAGGGGGGACATGATTGAGACTTATAAAATTATGCATGGGATGGAGAGAGTGGATAGAGGGAAATTCTTCTCCCTCTCGCACAACACCAGAACCAGGGGACATGTACTAAAATTGAGTGGAGGGAGAGTTAGAACAGACAAAAGAAAATATTTCTTTACCCAGCGTGTAATTCATCTGTGGAACTCCTTGCCACAGGATGTGGTGATGGCATCTGGCCTCGATGCCTTTAAAAGGGGTTTGGACAGATTCATGGAGGAAAAGACCATCACAGGTTACAAGCCATAAGCAACCTCCTGGTTTTTAGAAGTGGGTTTTCTCTGTGCCAGGTGCAAGGGAGTGTCAACGAGAAACAGGTTATCTTGTTGTCTTGTGCTCCCTGAGGCATCTGGTGGGGCCACTGTGTGACACAGGAAGCTGGACTAGATGGGCTTTTGGCCTGATCCAGCAGGGCTCTTCTTATGTTCTTATGTTCTTAGGACTGTATAATAACTGGAACTGTATCTTTCTCTGTAGCCTAGCCTGCCCACAAAAACTGGTGCACACTTGTCATGTATCTCACCTTGATTAACTTCTGCTCTCTGGTTTCCCTTTGTCTAGGCTTGATTCTGTTGCCTCTGTCTAGCACTCTGCTGCTAACATTCATCTTCCCCTCCCTAAAACCTATACTTCTAGTCTGCTACTGGGTCCTGCACAAGTTTTGCATCCTTTCAAAACCCTTTGTGGCCTTGCTCCTCCGTATCCATTCTCTTCTTGCACATGCCTGCCTGTGACCTTTGCTCACGCAGCTCCTCAACCTGGGACACACCAGCCGCGCTGCATTGCGTTGCGTAGAGGAAAAAAGCTGGGAAACTGGTGTGTGTCTTCTCTTTTACAAGCTCGCACTGCAATGCAGGAGAGCTGTATTACAGTGTGAGCAAAGTTGGAAAAATTGAACTTTGGCCTCATTCGGCCAATGAGAGGCTGCGTTCAGTGCTGTGGGGGTGGGACACAGAGCGATGCGCTGACCAATCAGACTTGAGTTTGAAAAGTTCTGATTGGCTAAAAGAGAGCAGGGGCAGGGCAGGACATCTTACCCTTCGTGTGGCTTCCTTCGGTGGAGACAGTGCGTTGTGGCACATTGGCTACTCTCGCGCCACAACGGGACACACCGCACTGAGACGTAGGCGGTGTGTCCCAGCCGTTAGTTGTGCAAAGGTCTCCTGCTCTCTCATTCATCACCTCTGTCCTTTGTCCCTTGCTGTCCCTTATACCTGGAACCACCTCCCACAATGTCTCCATGATACCGTGGCCAGTGTTTCCTTTAACTCTTTCCTCAAAACCTACCATGAAGGCTTTTCTTCCCCGTCTTTCCCTGCCTCCACGTTTGCCCCTCCCCTTTCTATTATCTCTCTTGTGTTTCTTTTAAATTGTGAGCTATGGGGACAGAGACCTGCCTTTTCACCCAGTGGCACGGCACTGCCCTGCCTGGCCTCACTGGAAGTGGCTGTGGCTTTGGTACATGACTGGCCAAGATATGGCTGTGCAACTGCCTGGCCCTTCAGTAGGGCCAAAAGAGGCACAGTTTGGAGAAGGAAACTTCAGAGCAAAGCTCCAACGGTGGGGCAAAGGGTTCACTCTTGTACACAGCTGCCATCTCTTGTGGCAATAGTGGTTCATGCAAAAGGTGGTACTTGCCAAAAGCCCTGTTCTACGAAAAGTGCATATGCAGTATGCACTTGTTGCTATCGCAATTGTAAAAATAGTCCAATCATATCTGTATACTGTATACTGTTGTCAGCATATTGACAGCATGTTGACAGCATACAAGGTTGACATTAGTTACTAGTTCCCAATTCTTTATTCTTACAGCACAATCCTATCCAGCTTACACCATCGGTGTAACCAGCGGGGGAGGGCAGGGCAGGAGGATTTGGAGGGGATTCGAATCCCCTTTCCGTTCTGGGACCTCCCGTTCTCGCTGCACCGCTGGTTACACCGGTGATGTAACTTGGATAGGATTGTGCTGTTAGTTTCTTATCTGACACAGAACCACATGAACTGCTTATATAAAGAACAGAACATTGCTTGCCCCTCCAAAATAAGCTTTGAGGTGCATGCTACCAGTTATTTTATATCTCTATTGGCAATTATTGCCTTTGGGCTGTTCATTGTTTCATTGTTCTCCTAGTGATGCAGGGGCATAATTTTGGCCCAGGCCTTATTTTGTAGCATGAAGACCCTAGTTCCTTATTCCTAAGTGTTGCCTGGGGACATTATGTGTTCAAGCATGTTGCTTAGAACAGCCTGGACAGAAAGCTTGTGCACTCAAAAGGGACAGTCTGGTCATGGAGGTGTATGTTATGATGTACACCAAGTCTTATTTAGGAGTGCAAAAGTATGTACTGTACATTCCAGTTCCTTATTAGGCAACTCACAGCCCAATCCTAACTAAAGGAAGCACCAGCAGAATGTGTGTGCTGCTGGCACTGGCTGCTGCAAAAGGGCCATAAAGCGCTTTGGGGCAACACAAGCAGCCAGCGTGCCGGCAGGAAGGCCAGGCCAGAGCCTTCCTACACGTATCAACAGAGACCCGCCAGCGGAAGTAAGCCCTTGCAGGGGGAGGGGGTTCAGTGAAGCAGGGGTAAGGGCAAAACGGAAGAGGAGTGGGCAGAATGGAGCGGTGACGGGGGTGGTGAGGTGGGCAGATCGGGCATGGGAGGGGCAGGTTTGGCGGCGGCGCAAGCAGAATCCCGACCTCCTGGGCCTGATCCGCCTGCACGGATCAACGTGGACTTGAACCAGCGATACTACTGGTGCAGGTCCGAGTTGGCCCATTGTGGCTGCTGGCTGGGGCTTACCCTGAAGAGACCTCCAGCAACCAAAACTCCCCTGTGGGATGCATCGGAAGTTGTGCCAGCACTACTGCATCACCGTGTGGGAATTTAGGTAGGATTGGGCTGCCCAGCAGTTCTGCATCAAATGAGGAATAAAAAAACTGAACTAATAACAGACTTCATACTTCATGAGTTGGGGGGGGGGGACAGTTACATTTGGGCTAGTCGGACACATACCGTATTTTTCGCTCCATAGGACGCATGCATCCTATGGAGCAAAAAATAGGGTTGTAAAAGTAAAAAAATAAAGCTTAACAAACGTTCTAGCTTACCTGTGCTTCAGGGGGCTTCTGCAGGTTTCGGGGAGGCTTGCGCAACCCTCTGCAGGCCTCCCCGATCTTCATTTCAGCGCCAAATGGCCATTTTCGGCCATTTCTGGAAAACCGGAAATGGCCGACAAAAGCCATTTAGCACTGAAATGAAGATCGGGGAGGCCTGCAGAGGGTCGCGCAGGCCTTCCCGATCTTCATTTTGGCAAAAAAAACGGCCATTTTCGGTTTTCGGAAATGGCCGGAAATGGCAGTTTTTGGCCGAAATGAAGATCGGGAAGGCCTGAGCGACCCTCTGCAGGCCTCCCCGACCTTCATTTCGGCGCTAAATGGCTTTTGTCGGCCTTTTCCAGTTTTCCGAAAACCGGAAATGGCCGAAAATGGCCATTTAGCGCTGAAATGAAGGTCGGGGAGGCCTGCAGAGGGTCGCGCAGGCCTCCCCAAAGCCTACAGAAGCCCCCTGAAGCCCAGGTAAGTATTTTTTTTCTTTTTCCCCCCATTCGCTCCATAAGACGCAGGCTTTTTCCCCCTATTTTTTGGGGGGTGGGTGGGAAGTGTGTCTTATGGAGCGAAAAATACGGTACATTTTGCTAGCTAGGACTTGTCTGGGTCCACATAGTGAGTGCACAAGCAAATAAGGACTTGAACCCAGGATCAACACACTGGCGGTGGTGGTATATGGTTGAGTTTGGATGTGGACTGATTATAGTTTCTGCAACAGCCAATGGCCTACCCTGTTTAAGATGCACTATGTAGGTACTGTGTATATATACACACATGAGCATCCTACCCTATTTACTTCATTAGAAAAATGTGTTTGTATTCTTGCTGAATTGCTTGTGAGCAAATTCAGAGCTGCCAAGGACCTGTCAGTATCAATATATTTCTGAGGGCACTGTTCTCAGGATTATCATTACAAAGTACTTGAAATGTCCCCCTCTCCCCTCCTGCTCCAGAGATTCACTTGCTGCTGCAGGCATCAGATAATCATGGAGATCACAAATTGTAATAACACTGTAATCAATTTATCAGGGAAAGTTAAAAGCAACCTGTACTCTCAAATTACAACATATTTGGTAGATATGCCATTGTTTTTTTTTTTGTCAGCTAAAGAACGAAAAAAGTTTTAATTTCCCCAAATTTTATTAAAAAAAGATGCTGCTGAGAGATAAATTATTGCAAAGATGGAATCTTGCATCACAACACTGAAGTTGGTTGTCATCTCAAGCCTGAGCCAGTTGGAAAGCTCCATCTTTTGCCTTAAATGAGAATGTAGGTGTGCTTCCTGCTGGGCGGAACTGAAACATGAGCGCTCTTCATTACATCAAGCTTAAAATGACTTCCAAACAGCCACTTCAGGGAGAGAAGCTTTGCTAAACACATTGTTTAATTCTGAAGCTCTTTTCTCCTTTTGGGCTGTTCTTTTTCATCATTGGTGAGTTGCATAAACCCGATAGAGATACAAGTTGTAATTTTCCTTTCCCCTAAACCTCTCCTGTCCTCCCTTTCTCTTGCCAGAATTCAACAGAAGTCAGAGCAGTACAAGAGCACTGTATTCCACTTGTTGCATTCAAACATCTCCCTTGAACATTTCTGAAGACCCCACCTAGCTTGACAAAGGAGTCACATCACACAAATACACAACAGCCAGCAGCTATGGATAAATAAATAAATAAATAAATAAATAACCAACAGCCCCGTCCCCAAAATTTGCTTCAAATATTGACAACAATTAAGCAGAAGAGATGCTTTGGTTAGTGGCACTTGCTGAAATATTTGGCGCTCCACTTGATTGAGGCACGGTGGGTTTATGTACCACCAATGATCGTGCTGATATACTCTGGTCATGCTGAAGTTTCTTTGCAAGTTCTATCAATGACAAACACGTCAGTGTCCAGTTGTAGAGATATTCTATTGGAGCTGAACCAAATCTCCACACATCTCTTCTTCCTACACCTTAGGTTTTTTTTAAAAAAAGCACAAAATGCTAATTAGACCGCATGCCAAACCATCTTATCTAATTTGGCACAATCCAGCAAAGATGGCAGATGAGATGTACAACCTCCCTGTGCAAACACCAACTGACAGCCCAATCCTGCATAACTATACGCGGTCGGCCTAAAGGGCTGTATCCTAGGCCCATTGCTGCCTGCCCCGGCATGGCACAGGTACATCTTGGGAGAAGGAAACGTTTGTCCCCTCCCCTTCCCCCGGTGTAAGCTCTGAAGCTGGCATGCTTCCGGGGAGGCCGTGTAAAGCCAGCCCGGGTTGTGACGGCACCGGATAGCTGCCCATCTCAGTGCTGATATTCCCACCCCCTCCCAGCCTGGGACGGCCAATGGGCCCCCCACCCTCGCCACCCCTCCCACACCCTCTGCACCGACCAGTGCAGCACTCACCTACTGCAGCTAGTGCGGGTCCAGGTAGGTTGTGGAGTGAGTGGTGCCAGCCTCCACGTCAGCGCCGCTTACTCTCTGGGTGTCAAAGACGTGTTTTACGGCATGTTTACGACACTCTAGGCCGGTGGAGCGCTTACTCCGCTGGCCTATGGTTGTGCAGGATTGCGCTGTAAATGACTCAAAGATGCACGCGTAGCTGCACGTTGAAGGATAACCAGGGTGTGCTCTTGCACACATTAAAGAGATTTTCACATGCATCTGGACTTTTCTGGTTTTCATTTTTGACTGCAGCCACTCATGCTCCATTAGATGCTGCTCTGCAGAGCCCCTTGTACTTCAGGTTGTGGCTTTGCAGAGGCTCATGGGGCTGCTGTGGGAAGGGGCGCATCCACAGAAGCATAGGCTTGGCCATTCAGATCCCACCCAGTACATTTCTTTTTTTTTACCAACATCAAATTTAGACCGGATATTGTGGCAAGGTTTGTCAAGTGGGTTCATGAAACTTGCTTGCCTGCACATTTCTAATTTACAGTCTCATTACAAGCTGTTACGCCAAACAGCAGGTGACAAAGCCAGAAAGGATATGCCACCAATTAGAGGTTCAGAACAAAATTGGCACTGTGGAGAGTAGATGTCATGAAATCTGAACCTCTCAGCCTTGGGTATGGCACTGAGAGGATACAAAGTAAAGAGTAGGTAGGAAACTGGTGAAATTTTCCTGTTATGTGCAACCTCTTCTACATGCTTTTGCTTTATTCCAACACAAACCCTTGCTAAGTGCTGTCCTTATCATACATTTCCACAATTCTGAAAAATCCTTAGAATTACCTTGGAGGCTGCTATGTATAGCTTCTGGTTGAACCTGCACATAGGCGGCAGTTGGATCAAAGTAGCAAATGTTTTCAATAAGATCTCCATCAACGTTCTGTGGTATGAACAACAGAAAACATCGGGGTAATCAGAAAATAAGTGTGCGTGTGATATCTCAGGCAGAATGAAGTTGGTAATATGAAAATCAGATGGAAAGTGAAATTGCTATTTCTGTTGGGCTGAAAGATGCAAGGCATGAGAAAAGGGGGGGGGGAGTTCTTAATATTTCTGCCTGGAAGCTTGAGGTCACTACTGCCACTTTTGGATGGTCAAGTACAGTAAATTCTTGGTATCCGCAGATGCCGTTGCTGCGGATTCACTTATTCACAACCTCTTATCCGTGGGAACAAAAGTGAAACTTGCGTTGCGCCGTTCACTGTCTGCTCTTGGCTATCTATGGCCATTATGAAGCTATCCACGGTAGCCATTCTGAAGGTATTTGCACCATTCTGAAGTTATCCGCAGCTTTCCTGGGGCTGGGGTCATCATGACAAAAAGGGGTGCTAATTTGGTTTCCCCTCCTAACCCCATTTCCCCATAGGATCAATGATTCAGTATCTGTTGGGTTTTCCAGGAACTGAACTCCAGCGGATAATGAGTAATGACTTCAATAACTGAGCAGTTAGGAGTGGTGTCCCCTCGTAATAACAGGCAGATAAAGCTCCTCCAGCATTTTAAGCTTTCCAAAGGTTTCCAGCTGGAAAAGCACAATACCCATAAGTGCGGCAGAATCCAGATCTGAGCATTTTTCAGAAGCATGGTTTCTTTTTGGGTTGGTTTTTGTAATTTGGTCAAGGTGGGGAGATATTTTGAAATATTCAAAATGCACATAGGGAAGAGGGGAGTGTAACTAGACAAATGTAACTAGACGTTTGCAGACCTGCATCCTTCCTAGAACATTCTGCATCTAGAACTAGATGTTCACTTTCTTGCCTCTTCCCTCAACCCAGACTTCTTGTGGGTCTTCCCCCCCCCATTGTAAATGTTGTCTAGTGATCTCTGGGCATCTTTTCAGGATGTTAAACTTTTTTTTGTCCACATTCACGCTTTTTTGGTTTCTTACCTCTATGCAACGATTCCAGTTCTCAACCTCTTCTGTACCAGCCCACTGCGGGTACAAAATCAGCAACACACTCTTCAGTATCTTATGCACCAGGCGTGGAGGCTGCTCAAAGCACTTGATTTCGCCAAAGGAAACCCAAGGGTCGAGATTCCAGATGCAGTTTTGCAAGTCCTGCAGCATGAAGCGGTAGAAGAGGACTCCCCCACGCCTCCAGTCCCCAACATACTCTGCCTCTGGAATCACAAGAGAACGTTTTGAAAAACCATTCATCATTTGAGAATCTGCTAGTACAGTCTATGGACAGACGGACGGACGGACGCACACACACACACACACACACACACACACACACACACACACACACACACACACACACACACACACAGTAACAGGCAAGAGTGCATTTTGGCCTTATGGATCCTTTGAAAGTCAAGAACCTGGTTGGAGCACCTACGAGGTCATGCCTGAGATTGAATGAACTTTAAAAGGTCTGATTTGTATTTTGTTTGGCACAATTGTGCAAGAAGAGAGCTGGTGCCACACAGCGGCTAAAAGACTGAGCTGCAAATCAAATCTCAGTTCAGTTCAAATCTCACCTCTGCCATGAGCTAAGTGGCCCTTGGCAAGCTGCTCCCTCTCAGCCTCAGCTGCAATACGGGGATAAAAATACAGGAGTGTTGCAAGGCTTACATCAAGATGAAGTGCTCTGAACACTTGAAAGCTCTATACAAATGCTATTCATATTAAGAACATCCTTGTAATGTCAATAAGCTTGCAGTGTTTAAAGAACGTGTTGGTTCAATTAAAAAAAAACATACTAGCAAGTACGAATCATCATCGGGATTACTGGTTAAAAATATTTATGTAAATGTCTTAATTGTAAAAACACCATAGTTCATCCATAAATTCACACAATTAACAGTAAAAGCTAAAAAGTTCATGTAAAAATACGTTAAAAATCATGGAGCATAATGCAATAAAAACATACCACAAACAGCATAACGTTTCGTTTACACTCTGTAAACTTTTTCAAATGCATAAAAGCCTAAATAGGCGAAAAGATGTTAGAGAAGCCATCATAATCCCAACACTATAAGTACAAATTTTGGCGCGCATTCCTACTACTCCAATTAAACCGGAAATCACCTGGTAACCTCAGGTAACCTCACTGTGAGTCAAGCATACCGCCTCTAGTGGCGACAAATATATGGCAGGTCAAATATTATTAAAGTGCTTTATTTTTTGCAAATTGCAGGTGTCCAGACCTTTTGTATAAAGGACAATTCCTGCTTCCTATTCATAACCTGTGATCCGTGTTTAAAAATTTCTATAGCTTCCAGATTTAATCTAGCTTTATAATTATCGTCATGCCCTAGCCTCACTGTCTTATTAAACATAATATCATGTCCAGTCTCCACACAATGCTGTGCCAGTGCTGATTTTTCCACCTGGCCAAGACGGCACGCACGTTCATGTTCCTTTAGCCTTGTATTAATGAAACGTTTAGTCGTGCCTATATAGACCTTTCCACAATTGCATGGTATTTTATAAATACCAGGCACATTAAGCGGGGGCCTAGGATCTTTAGGATTTCTCAGCAGTTGTCCCACTTTGTTGGTAGGTTTAAAAATAGGCTTATAATTATATTTACTCATTATCCTACCAATCTTGTCTGTTGTACCCTTTATGAAGGGTAAATATACTGGTGGTCTAATTTCTTCGTCACTGCTCTGCCTCACCTCCTTCCCATTCTGTTTTATCCTACTCTGTCTTGCCCAAGTTCTGTTAATTTGTTTTAAGGTATACCCATTATCTAATAACATGTCAGTTACCACTTTCCTTTCCTGCGCCAATGCCTTAGGGTCACAAATATTCAAAGCCCTATATACTAATGCAGTCATTACTGAGTTTTTCTGGCTTGGATGATGATTAGAGTTGTTATTAAGATAACGTCCAGTATGTGTGGGTTTCCGATAAACTGTACACGAACACTTCATATCATCATTCCTAGTAATTAACACATCCAAAAAGGGCAATGTCCCCTCACTCTCCTTTTCCATTGTAAATTGTATAGACGTACATTGCTCATTTAAGTGTAACATAAATTCTTCCAATTCCCTATCCCCGTGTTCCCAAATGCAAAAAACATCATCCACATATCTAAGCCACAAAGCTGGCTTCAATCTAGCCGTCCTCAGAGCCTCCTGCTCAAACTTCTCCATATAGAGGTTTGCTGCCACTGGACTAAGGGGGCTCCCCATCGCCACCCCATCCCGTTGTTCCCGGAAAACCCCATCCAACACAAAATATGTCGACGTAAGGCAATGTTTATACAACTTAGTAAGATCCCCTGGCATTCTATTACTAATTATATCCAACGTCTCAATTAGTGGCACCTTAGTAAATAATGATACCACATCAAAACTAATTAGTTTTGATTGTGGTGTTAAAAATACATCCTTCAATTTGTCAACCAGATCATAGGAGTTTTTTACAAAACTGCTGGTGTTGCCCACATAAGCCTGCAGTAACCCTGCCAGGTATTTAGATAGCTCATACGTGGGAGATCCAATAGTATTAACAATTGGCCTTAATGGTACATGATTTTTTCAGAACATGAAAAAAAATGATTTTTAACGTATTTTTACATGAACTTTTTAGCTTTTACTGTTAATTGTGTGAATTTATGGATGAACTATGGTGTTTTTACAATTAAGACATTTACATAAATATTTTTAACCAGTAATCCCGATGATGATTCGTACTTGCTATATTGTCGCTGGTTACAAGAGTCTTCGTTCAAAAAACATACTATTTTGACCTATTCTATGGACTCAAAATGGCAATAGCACTCTGATACACTATTAAAATGGCAGCATTGTTGCACCCTCTGACAGTCTCAGAAACCTGTTGCGAGGAGGCTTTATTCCAGGGCTCAGGTTCATAACCTGTGGGCACATCCCTAGAACCAATTGTTTTCAATGTCTGGACTCAATAGTTAAGTATAGAGTTCTAAACATGTGCAGAGTGCATTTTCTTCACCAATAACTAACTGTGTCCTCTATTTATTTGAAACATTGATGTCCCACCCAATGGCATTCCTGGAAGGGGTGCAGCAATGTAAGTGGTGCAAGGCGCTGTACCGCGCCTTGCAAACCAGTGTAACTCTCGCCCCTGGAGCCATTCCAGCGGCAAACACAGCATTGCCTTCACCGCCGGAATGGCTCCGGGAGTGAGTGGGATGGGCCGCGTTACACTGGTTTGCAAGGCGAGGTACAGCGCCTTGCACCACTTACATTGCCGCACCCCCTCCAGGAACGCCACTGATCCCACCTTTCCCCCTTTATCTGGTGTTCAAGGTACTACCATAACACAAGGATTAAAACAGTATAAAAATGCAATAGAAAAATAGCAGCATAAGGACAACTAGTCAAAGACAGTCCTAGTAAAAAACACAGGACTTAAAAACCTTGTCAAAATAAACGTGTTTTCAGCCAACAACAACAGAAGTGTCAACAATGGAGCCAAATGAACCTCTCTTGGAAAGGAGTTCTACTTGCCGGGCACCATCGCAGAGTGTGGACCTACAACGTGTCACCATCAACCTTATCTCTGTGAGTGGCAGAACATGTAAGAAGCCCTAACCAGATACTGTAATTGCAGAGGGCCAGTTTCATACAGCAGAAGGTGTACATATATTGGTTCAAAGCCATTTAGAGGAGCTTTCAAGGTGATACCAGCACCATGAATTGCACATGAAAACACATCTGTGGCCAATCCAGCTGGTACATGATCTTGACATGTTGCACATGTCAACCTGGCTGCAGCATTCTGTACTGGCTGTAATGCACTAATACAGAGGGTATTTACAGCAATCCATTGCCAATCCATATAGCACTCCAGCTCAATGAAACCAGTGCACAGGTGAGTTGTCAGTTCTGACTGATTTACATAGTTGAGATGAGCAGGCAGGGCTTCCTGGTCTCAGAGTGTAGCCTTACCACCTCCCTTTTTAGAAGTTAACTTGCAGCAGACCTTGTTACTGGCAGCTCCCTCATTGAGCAGAAACCTTGAAGTTTTCCTTCAAGTTTGTTAATCCCAAATTTTAATTAGTAGTAACCCTGTTCACATATTTATTTATTTTCCACATTTTTATACCGCCCTTCCTCCAAGGAGCTCAGAGTGGTGTACATATTTCCTCCCCTCCTTTTTGTCCTCACAACAACCCTGTGAGGTAGGTGGGGCTGAGAGATAGTGACTGGCCCAAGGTCACCCAGGAAGCTTCGTGGCTGAGCGGGGATTTGAACCTGGATTTTCCAGGTCTAAGTCCGACTCCCAAACCACTACACCATCAGGCTGTCTGTCTTGTTTTAACATACTTGGCAGAGCAGCATAAATATTCTGAATCTGTTTGACCACCAACACTAAAATTACTGTATCCCGCCACCTAAGATGCACATTAATACCCAAGACGTAGTATGGGTCAAGATCTCCTGCATCCTCTTTCAGTATCTCACAAGCGGCAGCCTGCACCATCTTCAGCATCTTCTGCAGGTCCTTATGCTCACAAGACGGCAGCTTTTGACGGGGTCCAAGGCTGAGGTCAAATGCTGCGAAGGCCTGGCCCTCGGAATCCCTTAGGGGAACCACAATGTGATATTCTTCGTACACGCACGCAGTCACCACCTCAGCACAGTCGATACACTTGAACAGGTAATTTCTAAAGAAAAGAGATGATTGTGGACAATGTCACAAACGAACCTTGCAGCTTTTGCCATTTCATTGGCTCATGCCCCATTTTCTATATGAAATGCCAGCCAGTTTGCTATTGAAGAGGGGGGTGTTGCACACCCAAACGTTTGCATGTGCTCAACGGGCTGCCATTTGAGAAACACAAGCCCACAGTAAACTTGCACATGCAAACATTGTGGGGTGCACTAGAGCCTGGTTGCTAACCTTCCCCTTCACCATCAAGCAACTTCCAGAAAGCCAATCAGGTATTCTTAATGTTCAGTCCCCAACTTGATTTACCGGTACTCCAAAAGAGACTTGGAACTGTTCCACTGAAGTCAATGAAATCACATCATCGTTATTAAGTAATTTCACCCCCAATACTAAGCGCAATATATGGAAGTATGTCCCATTAAAAGAACTTGCTTTGACACAGTGGCCATGATCCAGTGAGGTAGCCATCCGTGCTTATGCACAACTGCCCCACAACTGTACACCAGGAATATTGCCCCTATAAATTCACATGACGCTTCTTATATTGAATCAGACCATTGATCCACCTAACTCAGCCCTGTCTACATTGACTAATGGCAGCTCTGGAGGGATTCATAAGAGAGAGAGGCTTTTCCCAGCCATACCAAGGGCTGATTCATTCAAGGAGTGAACCTGGAATCTTGTGCCTGCAAAGCATGTACTCTTCTGCTAAATTACAACACACACACACCCTATGCCAGTTACTAAGTCACCAAACCCACCGGAAGATGTTCTCTTTCCTGCTGAGCACAGGACCTAGAGGAAGGTGCATTTCGGTCTGCCCTCTCCGATCTGAAGTCATCACCTTGCGCAAGGTATAGTCTTGCATCTTAAAAAGAGAAAGGCGTGTTGCAGCACTGCTTAGACAGGAGGAGAGCAGCTCAGCAATAGACACGTGAACACTTTGAGTGCTGAGCAATACTACAAAGTTTTTTGGGAACTGAACAAATTTGTCTGGGTGGATGGTACCATTGGTTGCTTTGGCTGCAATCCACAACCTGCTTATTCTTACTCCAGAGATATCCCAAATTCAAGAGATCGTGCAGTGCAAATTTTAAAAAAGTTTAGATTTTTTTTTTCAAGTTCAATGACAAATTGTGCTCAGAATGCTCAGAGAGCTGCTGAGCAACCTTACGATATTATAGGACATTTCTGTTCGGTTTCAATATTCACCTAGATCTTTTTTTTCCAGGTGTCATCCAGAACAGAAAGCATCAAATGGACACAGTGGCCTCGGGAGCCTGGCTGTGCCTGCTGCCTGGGACGGGGCGACGTCACAATGCCTCGTGTCACCCCCCCATGTCATGACATCACCCCTCGCGCCTATGCATCACACTCCTCCACTTCCAGTATGGCTTGATTTTGAGCCAAGTGGCGGCGCAGGGCGGGCAGGAGGGCCCATTTCACAACGCTTTCTGCTTCAAGTGGCAAGCTCTGTGCACACACCCCTGCGGAGGCGGCGGAAAACCGCCAGAGTGCTGCAGGGGCGGTCCGTGTCCCCCCCAGCTACACCAGTGAATGGTCAGTACACAGTATGTTTAATCTCTGGGGAAGACAGGTGCACCCTTCACTAGCCTGGGGTACAGGAATGAAAGCTAGCAACCTGCCTTGTGGAAACATTCCAGTTCACTTTTGCACAAAACGTTATTGATTGAAAGTAGCAGGACTGGAACATTCTTTGAACGTATTTCATTTTGTTCATGTGCAAATGCTCACTGGAATTGGAGATGGGAACCATAACATTCAGGGCTGGCTTGTCCATGAGGCCAACTGAGGTGCTTGCTTCGGGAGGCAGATTGACAGGGAGCTCCTGCCTGCCTGCCTGCCTGCACCACTCCACTGCCCCCTGCTCCCTGGATTCAAAAAGGAAGAGGGGAAAAGGTCAGCCACCTCTGGGTTCAATCAGGGAACTTGGGAATCAGATCCTGTCCTTCTTGAAGAGTGAAATAATAATACATCAGCACCACCTGCTGGACATCTCGAGGATAACTACACAGTGCTTATATTTTCCTCTGCTTTTCATTAGGCCCAATGAAACTGTCTCACCACTATTTGTTTCATTTCTTTTTCTAGATGTCAATGTAAAGGTTTTCAGGAGAGGGACACATGGCTGCTAAAGAAGCCTTGAGGACACCTAAGCATGTACAGGTGGGCCCCCATATCCACTGATTCGCTATCCACAGTTTCAGTTATCCACGGATCGTGGGGACCCCCCCCAGGCTTTTACTTTTTTCCCAGTAAGCTTCGTTCTTCCTTTAAAGAAACAGAAGAAGCAGCCTCTGGCTGCTTATTACAGGCAAGTAGAATGAGACTAAGTACTAGAGAGGCTTTGCAAGGTTAACAGAAACCTTGCAGAGCCTCTCTAGGACTTAGTCTCGTTCTACTTGCCTGCAATGGAGGCTGCTTCTCTGTTTGTTTTAAGGAAGAAACAGAGCTTGCTGAAAGAAAAATAAGAGCGGGGAGGGGCAAGCATGCCTGCCTGCAGGGGAGGCAGGGTGGGGGGGCCCTCAGGAAACCATGGAGGGGGTTTCGCTCTTATCCACGGTTTCAAGTATCCACGGAGGGGCCTGGAACATATCCCCAGCGGATATGGGGGCCCACCTGTATTATACTGCAGAGAGAAGCGAGAACTTCCGCCAAAATGAGTGTTCTAGGAGGACACAGAGGTATTTTAAAGGAAAGAGCCAGTGCGATCAGCAAACCGGGCAACTTGGGCTGAGGAGAACTGGGGCTGAAAACTTTCTTCGGCCACTGACCCACTGGGCATTGTTGGACAAATACCTGTCGTTTAGCCTCAGTTCTGCAAAAGGGAGATATATATAAAAATGACTTACCTAGCAGGATTCTTTTCGGGCTAAACAAGGTGTGGGCTAAACATGCTGTATCGATCACAGCAAATAACAAAAGGAAAAGTTATATCTTACAAGACCAATGTGTTTCTTGAACTGGGGTTAGTTGTACCAAAGTAAATTCTGCCCAGAATTTTTGGCAATATCCCACCGGTGAAGCTTGGCTCAAGACCTCCTCCCATGCCTGAAGCAGCATGCCAAATACTTATCCGGTAATATGCCAGCCTCTGCTCCTCCCATTCCCTGGACTGGAAATGAGAGGGACAGAGGTGCTCTAGTCCACCATTCTAGTTGGAGACACTCTAGCCCACCACTCCTCTCTTCCATACTTCCTCTTTGGCTCCATCTCCCTCTTCCTTTTCCAACGGGAGTGGGAGGAGGAAGAGGAGGAGCAGTAGTGAAGGCGAGTGGGTGGATGAAAGTGGTGGGCTAGAGTGTCTCCAACTAGCCCCTGCTAATCTAATCCTGAGGCAACCACCTCAATTGACCTCATGAATGGGCCAGCCTTGCCATTGGTCACATTCTTAGTACTACCAGTCCAATTTGGTATCATGGTGAAAGATCCTTTCTTTGCAGAGCCCACAGATGAGACAAAATGACACAGAGATATTCCTGATTTACGTTATCTTGGTGTCTCTCCTTGGGAAGTCTTGATCAGTGTTCTGAATCTTGTAGATATGACTTGGAGATATAGACCAGTGCGGAGTGGCTGCCAATCTTTTTCTGGGAGGGCTCTTTTGCGTTTAACATTAGCTAAGTAGAAATTTAGCAGATGAAACATTTTCTGGCATGGAGATTAACTGATGAGAAAAAAAATTGCCTGCTAAACTTAATAGTGTTTACATGCATTACAGTTTTACATGCTGCTTTTTCTAAATGCCCTGCATACATTATCTAAGTAGTTCTTAGAAGAGTTAGCATTACCCTCTCCTCGCCAGGCTCCAGAAAGTATGTAGTGATGGAGTAGAGACTTGGTGCCCGAGTAGAAAGCCATCCCATAGCAGTGATGATCACCTGCATGATATTCTCCTGGGTGCGGATGTAGTGGTACGCTATGCTGAAGCTGTTTGCAACTCCCTGAAGAAGAACAGACCTCTCCATTTATTTAGAAAAAAGCAGCGTCAAATCTTGCAGCAAGAAAATGGTTAACAGAATCACTTCCACTTCATATATAAAAAAAGAGCTTTTGAAGTGGAGGAATTCTGTAAGCATGTAAACATTCTGTAACAGGAAAGACCAACATAGGTTGGCTCATACCATCAAGTAGGGTCATGAATCCACCCCCACCCCCGAGATTATGGTTGCCCCTTTTAAATGCCTTGCAGGTTTTCTGCTGCCCCCACCTGATAGAAACGGATTTCATGTGGTACAAAGATGGTTTTCTTGTTACCGTCCCGGAGGGTGTCTAGCCCAAGAATGCCAAAGACTCTTCTTCGGATGTCCTCAAGTGGTACAACCAAGAAGGAACCCTTCCTCTCCTCCTCAAGACGACTTTCATTCCAGAAGTGGATGTTTCCATGCAGGTGGACTCTGGGGACGTGAATTGGCTTGTTGTCTAATACTGCTGCAAAGCTAAGAGGCAAAAATGCAAGTGTGAGAAGGAGACACTTTGGGAGAAATGGCAGAGTAATAGGGCTGGCCCAAGACCATCTGGTGCCTGAGGTGACATGCCAAATGCTGCCCCCCCCTCCAAATCTGGTGAGGCACCAGCTTCTGTTCTCCCATTCTATGGATTGGAAAAGAGAGGGACGGTTTAGGCTCTAGCCCACCACTCTTCTTTCCTCCACACTTTCTCTTGCTCCGTCCCCCTCTTCCTTTTTCAACCCACAGAGTGTGAGGAGCAGCAGCACCAGTGGAGGTGACAAAGGTGGATGCCCCCACCAATCTGCTGCCTGAGGCAACTGTCTCAGTCAACTTTATGGATGAGCCGGCCCTGCAGTGTAGTAGGCATGGAAATGAACCTGTGTACATCATAATTCTCATCACAGGAGTAATGTGAAGAAGCAATCCCTTGAGTGCAGCGCATCAAGTCAGAAGTGGCCATAAGAAACACTGCAGTGAAGCAGGTGCAAAACCCATTTCTTTACTGTACAATACTGGTCTTTAACAGGAGGTGAACTGACACTTTCATTTTGCTGTGTATCTTTATCTCCCTCGTTGGTGTTAAACGTAGGACTTTATCTTGCATGCTGAAAGAGAATCATACTGCTGTTTGAAATTGGAAAGGTTATACAGTGTGGCTGACCTCTTCCGTTACCCAGGAGTGATTCTTTGTGTATGCTACATTAGAACTGAATGGCATTGAATTGAAGAGGTTTGCCCCATCTTTCCATTTATGATTTTGAAGAGGAGGCTGGTTATTTTGAGAGAGTGGGGGGTTCTCTTTGCTCTCTGACATCTCTTTTTGTCTTGTGATGCAGGTTAATACTGTGTTCTGATACTGAGGGCTACTACTGCCTGGGCCACTAATGGGTGAAAACAGAGACGTATTTACGGTGGAGCGGAGGGAGCAATGGCTCCAGGCGGCAAGTCAGGCTGGGGCGGCAAAACGCCATGCCGTCCTGACTTGCCGCCCGCCCGCCGCTCGCCCGCCCTGTCTCGCCCGCCGTGTAGCTACACGGCGGGCGAGACAGGGCAGTGGGAGGCCGCCCAACTGATGCGTTGTACGCATGTGCGAAATCGCCGGCTCAGGCCTGGGCAGTAGGGGCCAAGCCGGCGTGAGGGGAGGACGCTCTCTCCCGGCCTCCAGAGTCGTGCGGACCCGGAGGGAGAAGCCGGGAGGGAGGCGGCGGGCGGGCGGGCACCGGGTCGCCCCCCCAATCGCGGGCGGTTATGCTGCCTGGAGCTAGGGGGTGTTGGCCACCCTCAGGGCGGCCAACACCCCCTAGCTCCGGGCGGCATAACCGCTAGTCTCGCCTCTGGGTGAAAAAGATCTAGGTGGCCAACCTTTCAACATGAATGCTCCTGGACCTTTAAAGGTTGTATAGGTGAGGGCATTTCAGCAGGTGCAGCTGCTTTAGTAGCACCATCAGCAATTGCAGTTGCCAAGATTCTGTCTTCTACACAAGAATGCAGAGGCCCTAATGGTGGAAGGTTGGCAGGCCACCCCTGATCTAGACATTTTAGTAGACAACAAACGGAAACATGATAAAGTGTGATGTGGCGGCAAAGAAGGCAAATGCAATTGTAGGCTACATCAACAACAAACGCATTGTATCCAGATTGTGAGATATAATGGTACCCCTGTATTCTGCTTTAATCAGAGCCCACCTGGAATATTGTGTCCAGTTCTGGGCTTCGCAGTTTGAGAGGGATATTGACAAACTGGAGCAAGTCCAGAGGAAGGGGATTCAGATGGTGATGGAACTGGAGACCATGCTCTATGAGAAAAGGTTGAAGGAGTTGGGCACATTTAGTTTGGAGAAGAGTTGGTTAAGAGGAGACATGGTGAACTGTCTACAAAGGTCTGAGGGGTTGTCACGTGGAGCGTGGATTTGTTTTCAGTTGCTCCAGAGGGTAGAGCCCAGACAAATCAATTTAAATTACAAGAAGGAAGATTTTGATTAAACTCAGTGATCTCATAGGTCCCTTCTGAGTCTATGATTCCAGTACTGCATTCTGTCACTAGGGGCCGCTATGTGCCATTTGTCTCCTTTGCTCACAAGTGCTGATGCTGCATTCTGTAATTTGCTGAGTTGCGCTTAAAAAACAAAATCCACATCTGCTCATCCAGTTACCATGTTTTAACATGCACAAAACCAGAAATGTTTGCTATATGACCATTCACAGAAAGAAAATGGCACACATTGAATGTGTATTTTTATTTAGGGCTGCTTTGTTCAGGACCAAATAATCCCCCAGGGAAAGAAAAACTAGGGGAATTTTCTTACCTGACTCCTTTCATATCCATGTAAAGGATCTGGTTGAGAACATGTGGTGCATCATCTTCTGTGCAGGCCACGTAACGAAGGAGAATATCTCCTCGCTCTGGGAAAAGGGTATTATATTCCAAAAGGGCAATGTATGCACCGAGCCTCTTGCCATCTCCATGGGCATCTGCATCCTGGAGAACAAAGGCAGAGATATTTGCCAATGGTTATTATTACACATTAGCGGTATACTCTTAGCTTTACCTCTGTACTTGGGACCTCATTCTGTTTCCCTTGCATGCCGTACATTTGGAACAAATTCATAGTCATGCAAATCTCACTGCATTTTGTGGGATTAATATATGCAGGCCGGGGGTCAAAACAGACATCACGTTAAATGCATGTTTGCTTCCCTTTCTTGTTTCTTTTCTTTTCTAAACCCTGTGACCATTTTCCCCCCTTTCATCAGATGTGATGTTTTAGTCACTTTCCACCTGGTTCCCTGCCAATTCTCCAATGACAGATCTGATCACGCTATCTGCTACTTGTTAATTAACACTTAGCCACAGAGCCTACTGAAATGCATGTAGAGATCAGATGTTCAAGAGTGCAACTTGCCCCAGACCAAACAGTGAAAGTGTGATTGTTCAGCTAAATGGCAGGTCACACAGTAAGAGATAGATCACACATGAGAATACAGGAAAGTCAGATGTAGCTGGAAGGTCACAAGCAGGCTATTCTTTGGTTTGTCTCCAGTATTGGGTTGTACAAATGGCAAGCACTGGGCTTATATTTTGGGAAGTTCCATTTAGTTATGATGGATGATTTTTAGCCATTGATGTACCTATCTTCCATGAATTGGTCTATACCAGGCATGGCCAAACTGTGGCTCCTGACGTCTTTGCCGTATCTTTGACGTATAATGTGCGGCTCTCTGAAAGATGTTGGCTGAGCTCCTTTTTGCATCACAATTAATATTAATAAAGGTAAATAAGAATTTTTCAAGCTTTATAATTAATTACCAGGAATAAACTGAGAGTCCACTGGATTAAAACATGTTTAATATTCATGATGAGTAAATATATTTAAGAATTTAAATGCTTCTTAAATATCGCAGCTCTCAAACATCTCTCTTACGGCTCTCAAACATCTGAAGTTTATCATATGTGGCTCTTACATTAAGCAAGTTTGGCCACCCCTAGCCTATACCCTTTTTTCCAAATTAGAAAGCTCCAAACATGTCAGCCTTTCCACATATCGAGCACAGCTATGGCAAAAACACCAACCCGACACAGAGTCCTGAAGACTGCTTGGTACACAGGTTTCATGCACCTCCCATTACTCTTGGCTATGTGCTGGATTCTACGCAGCCACTTCCGCCGGGCTGAGCCCCGCAATCGCTCCATGTGAGTCCGCTCCACGGTTGTCATGAGAAATTCCACAATGTTATCCAGAACTTCGTCTTCGTTGCCAGTGAGCTCAGAGACAACCAATTCAATGTATGTTTGGAAGTCTTTTTGGGTTAACTTCACCACCCCGCTCGGATGCCACTGGGGAACTGGGAGCTGCAGCTTAGCTGTATGTGGCAGGAGAAAACAAAGGGGAGGGCAGTTAGGCAAGCAGGCAGGCAGGCCAGCAATTAATGACACATGCTTTGAGAGCATGCATGACTCTCAGAAAGATGCACCTCTCCTCCCCTTTGAGACCTTGCAGAAATAGCTACATATTCAACAAATTCGATAAAGGCATTGGATGCAGTTTGACTGTTGTTGTTTATATTCTATTCTTCTGCAATCAAGTAAAGCAGCTCACAACAATTAAAACATAATGTACAAAACATACTACACAAAAAACCAAATCCTAACTAACAGTATAGCAACACAGAAGCAAACCAGCCACAGGAACCCTTCTAGCTCATTCCACACCGAAGGCAGGGCAGAATAGTCACGTTTTGGGCAGAATAGTCAAGTTTTAGCCCATACCTTTTAACATGAATGCTGGCCCTTTAAATGGTTGCATAGGTGAGGGCATTTCAGCAGGTGCAGCTGCTTTAGCAGCACCATCAGCACTTGCAACTGCCAAGTTTCTGTCTTCTACACAACACTTAAGAACACAGTAGCCCTAATGGTGGAAGGTTGGCCACCCCTGGTCTAAAGGCTTATGATCACCAGCCATCCCCATCTTTAAATATAGGCTTACCAGATCTCCAACCGGGACAGAGTGCTAGACATTTAGGAGAAGGAATGTGGGCAGGTGTAGCTTGTTCAACCTTAGAGCACAATCCTAGGCATGTCTACTCAGAAGCAAGCCCCATTGTGTTCAGTGGGGCTTACTTCTGAGTAGACATGCCTAGGATTCTGCTCTAGGACTGCTCTAAGCTACACCTGCCCACATTCCTTTTCCTAAAGGTCTAGCACTCTGTCCCGGTTGGAGATCTGGTAAGCCTATTTAAATATGTTTTCATTGCTTTAGTTGTCTGAAGATGGTTCTCCAAATTTCTGGGTTGGGCCATTCAGTTAGGACAGTGCAATAGCCATGCCCCGGGGAGTGCCCTGACAAAGAGATTTGGGAACACCAGCTTAGGCTAAAATATTTGTATTAAGAACATCTACAGACTGCTTTTCAGCAACAACAAAAATGCTCTCCAAGAAGTTTACATAGCAAAAGGAATGCTAAGATTCTGTCCCAAGAGGGCTTGTGATCTTTTTTTTTTTTTAAAGACCACCACTTTGAAATGTGCCTCTTTGCCCTGTTCACAAGGGTATGTTTCACCAGATCAAGGCTGCTGGTAGGTTTTGCCAGCCAGTCTTGTTCTATTTGGGGAGACAAGGAAAGTTCAAAGTAAGAAACTGAATGACAGGTATGTGCAACCTTACCTTTCGGTTAGATATAAAACACTACAACTGCAATCCTATACACACTTTCCTGGGAGCAAGCCCCATTGAACACATCGGGACTTACTTTTGAGTAGGCATGTATAGGATTGTGCTCTAATTTTGAGATTACATCCTTAACTGGATGATATACAAGTGTGAGTGTGACACTCCCCCGTTTCCAAAGAGTCAAATTACACATCAAAATCAGAAGTGCCTCTCTCGTAACAAAAAGCACTGGGGGGGGGGTCCAGTGGGGAAATGGCATGGAAGAAAGTGTTCCCCCCCTCCATTTACCATGGCTCCAAATCACACCACGGTTTCCACAGTTGTCTTTTGTGATTAAAAAAAAGATACCGTATTTTTCGCTCCATAGGACACACCGCACCATAGGACGCATGCGTCATATGGAGCTAAAAATACGTTTTTAAAAAATCTTGCTTTAAAATGTTAATTATATTGTATAACAGCAAATAACAATTAAGTTCTGTAATCACAATGGTGAAAAATGATTGTAAAAACACTGGTGAACTTGCACAAATAAACCCTTGGATATTGTTGTAAAATCCCAGATGTATGGGTATTCAGTCAAAAGACACTTTGCACATGCTCTAAGACACGTTAGTCTTCACTGTTATTTCATAAGCCTACTACTTGAAAGCAGATTCTAAATTTAAGTCCTGGTAAAGCTCAAGTCTAGCTAAGCTCTGTAAACAATACACAAGCCCTGTTTAGTTCCCCCCCCCTCTCTCTCAAAGGATAAAGGACTGCAATTAAGCTTCTGGGATTTGAAGCAGTGGAATCCATCTCCCCACCAATCATGCTGTTTTATTACATTCCCCTACAAGAGTTTCATAAACTCTTTCATAAACTTTTTTTTGCTTTGCTGTTATTAAATCACCACGTCCCTGCATTCTTCCCACTCTCTTACTCCTGTGCTCGATCCTCGCAATACAAGCCTCTTGCACTAGCTACCTCTCAGCTTCCACCAACTGTGTGACTTCAAAATGTCATGCTCCTGGTCTCGTCCGGCGCCTGCGCTAAGTTGCCTGACGCTGGACGCGATCAGGAAGCTCTTCCTGACTGCGTCCAGCGTCAGGCAACTTAGCGCAGGCGCCGGACGAGACCACGAGCCCTGCGCAAACATCGCAGTTGCTGCGATGTTTGCGTAGGGCTCCCAGGTCGCGTCCTGCGCCTGGGAACTTAGCCCATGCGCCGGACGCGACCAGGAGCCCTGCGCAGCGGCCGAACTGAAGATTCGGTTATTTCGGCTATTTTCGGCCATTTCCGGTTTTCGCCAAAACCAGAAATGGCCGAAAATCGCTGTTTTCGGCCGAACTGAAGATCGGGGAGGCCTGCAGAGGCTCGCGCAGGCCTTCCCGAAAAGCCCCGGTAAGTATTTTTTCCAGGCTTCGCACGATAGGACGCACACTTTTTTCCCTCTATGTTTTTTGGGGAAAAAGGTGCGTCTTATTGTGTGAAAAATACGGCACTTCCAATTTTAAGCCTGTCTCTTAATGACAGGGGTAACAGAACATGTAAAAAAGGTAAAGGTGACCCCTGACAATTAAGTCCAGTCGTGTCCGACGCTAGGGTGTGGTGCTCATCCCCATTTCAAAGCCGAAGAGCCAGCGTTGTCCGAAGACGCCTCCGTGGTCATGTGGCCAGCATGAGTCTCCTTGCCGCAGCGCGTAGCAAGCGGTACCTATTTATCTACTCACATTAACATGCTTTGGAACTGCTAGGTTGGCAGGAGCTGGCCAAGCAACGAGAGCTCACCCCGTCGCGCTGCCAACCTTTCGATCGACAGCTCATGGTTCAGTGGTTTAACCTAATTCTAAGAACATTTGAACAACTGCAGGGATAGGGTTTCGGCTTCACATCACAAGTCTGGATTGGACAACAACTCTGGTTACTCCCAACCTATTTGTTTTCGTGATCCCCCCCCCCCCGAAGACTTTGCCTATCCAGAAAAAGGTTCTTAACCCTTCAAGCATCCTGCATTGAGGGCTAGAGCTCAGTGAACATCAGCTTAAGAGAACATGCTTTTTATGGAGAAGGTTCCAGATTCTATCTCAGGTAGCAGGGCTGGGAAATATCTCTGAGAGCCTAGACTGCTGATGCTATGCAGAGCAGACAATAGGCTGGATGGACCAATGATCCGACTTAGAAAGGAGCAGTTTTGTATGTTTATTATCAGATGCAACGAACATGAAAATGAGCGAACTCAGGAAGATAGTGGAGGACAGGAAGGCCTGGCGGGATATGGTTCATGGGATCATGAAGGGTCGGACACGACTTAATGACTGAACAACAACAACAAAAATTAACCATGGGTTTACAGTAGTACACAATACACTTCTGAACACAAGGGGGAGCTCTTGTACAGTGTTTCAAAACTGATCTTTGGAGAAGAAAACCACAGGAGACAACTAGACCAGGGGTTCTCTACCAGTGGTACTAGTACCACCAGTGGTACTTTGGCCAACTGCTGGTGGTACTCGGACTGCCAGACCTCTGGACCCCCACTCCGATGTGATGCTTTCGGCGCTGCACTTTTGCTCCTGAGAGGCTCCTGCCTTTGGCCGAGCCTCTCGGGAACGCTGAGAAGGGCCCTCCCACCAGCCCAGAGCCTCCTACCTGCATTTTCTGGCCTCCAAAAACCTGAAAACCCGGAAGAAACTGGCGATGATGTAAGTAACCATCGCCAGTATCTTTCGGTGGTACGCAGCAGGAGAGTGGCGCCGGAGGTAGCATCTTGAGAACCCCTGAACTAGACAGAAAAATCCCACACTTTTATCCTGCATTGAATATTGCCGGGCTTCAGTTTTGGATCATGCACAAAGCTAATTTATGGGAATTCCAGGAATGGAGAGAAAAGCTTTCAGCTGTTCCCATATAGTGGCACAGGCAGTGGCGTCACTGATGTGTGGCGAGGGGGCGGGCCGCGGGGGGGTGACGCACCTGACGAGCCTTGAGGGGGTGACGCACCGAGCACGTCACCCCCCCTGCTGCCACCGCATTACCCCCACTGCCGCCGCACGTCACCCCCACTGGGCTGCTGGTGCTGCGCATCACCCCCTGCTGCCGCCCGGTCCCGTTACGTGCTGGGAGAGGGTTACAGATGCGTCTTCTTCGGCCGACAGCTCGGCCGCTTCGGACTAGGCCAAAAGTGGTGTTTTCGCACATGCGCACAACGCCGCTGAAGGCAAGAGGCTTCAAGCGGCATGTGCAAAAACGCTGCTTTTGGCCTAGTCAGAAGCAGCCGAGCTGCCGGCCAAAGAAGACGCATCTGTAACCCTCTCCCGGCTTGTACTGGGGCCGGGCGGCAGCAGGGGGTGACGCGCAGCGGCCCAGCGGGGGTGATGCAGCAGCAGCAGCGGGTGGGGTGGGGTGTTGCGGCGGCAGTGGGGAGGTGGGTGTGATGCGTTGTCAGCGGGGGGGTGATGTGCACCCCTGCTACGGGGTGATGCAAACCCAGTGACACCACTGGACACAGGTGATCAATACAGAATAGAGGCAAGTGTGAGATCTGTTGTTAATGGGATATTAGCTTGTGATCAGTGCATGTAATGGGGTTAAAGGGCAAGAGAATGGAAAATATACTCTAGGAAGTCAAAGTAGTTGAGCAAGATGGAGGATAAGGGCCTCTTGGAACATTCAAGGTCTTTATTGTTGGGGGGGGGGGGAATCAGACTTGGACTAGGGCAACTATCTCATTGCCGTGCCTCTTGGAGCGAAGGGAAGCCAAGATCACTGTCAATAACAACATTACAAAGCAGGCAATTTTCTCCTTATGTCAGGATTTGCTGGGATCATTATCCTTAGGCTTGTTATTCCTCTTAAACAAGCCCATTAGCTCAGGCTCTTTTGTGGTAGGTGGTATTGCCTTGGGACTCGCGCATGGAGTCAAACATCACATGAAATCACCATTAACATCAACAAACAGTGCACCCTCGCTGAGGAAAAAAACAACAACGACACAGGATGCAGTGAGAAGGAAAAGGGGCTCAGCTGAACAATTAGCCTCCAGGCTTCTCAGAGTCTTAAAAAAAAACCCTGGATTAATCACATTTCCAGCTCTCATTAAAATGTCTTAGACCCACTGCAAGGAGCTTTCTTTCCTTTCTTTTCTTGTCTTCCCCAATGGAAACTCAAGGCACCATGCAAGTTACAACTGTAAAACCGGTAACATAAAACAACAATAGTAAAAAATAACATCGCAGACGACTTAAGTTTTGATCAGTTCAAATTGCTACTAGAATAAAACACTGAAAAGAGTACAGGTTGGACTCTGGAAGCCCCCTCCCTGGGGAGTGGGTTCCACAACTGTGGTGCCACAAGGGAGAAGGCACCGCTCCATTTTCTTCTTTCTTTGACTTCCTGGTCAGGTGTGGCAGAGAGAGAGAGAGAGAGAGAGAGAGAGAGAGAGAGAGAGAGAGAGAGAGAGAGAGAGAGAGCAGTAGATTTTGAAGGAGGTTCTTATGCATGAAGAAGCCTCTTCAAGTAACCTGTTGGTCTTTAGAGTGATACAAGGTTCTTGGCTATTTTTGTCGCAACAGACTGCAAGCAAAACTACATATTGTGTTCAAATCACAGGGACAGGCTGACTGAGGTGGTCACCCCAGGCAACAGATTGGCAGGGGGTGCCACCCCCATCTGCCTAACCAGCTCCACTGTTCTCCCTCCTCCTCCTCCTATTCCCTGAACTGGAGAGAGACGAGGGGGCTTTAGCCCACCACTCTTTAGCCCACCACTCTCCTCTCCTCCACACTCTTGGGCTCTATTCCCCTTTCCATTCCAGGGAGTGGGAGGAACAGAGGCTGGCACATCACCAGGTCAGGTTGGTATACCACCTCAGGCACCACTAGAATTTGGATTGGCCCTGCAAAGTCACCATTGTCCCTGATGTGTTTAACTTTACTTGGTTAATTAGCAGCCTCTGGTGGGGCAACCTGGATTAGGGCCTTAGCGTGGAAGCAGGGAGATTTAACCCTTTGCTTTGCTACAGTCTGATCTCATCTCCTTCCATGGCTCCTATGGACTGGCGTAGCTAGGGGGGGTCGGGGTGCTGTGCCCCGGGTACCGCGCCAGACGTGCCTCAGGGGGGGTGACATGCACGCACGCACGCGCACGGTGGCAAGTGGGGTGGGAGACAGGCTGGGCTGGGGTTAGGGGGGCTGAGTGGGGGGTGACAGGCTGGGCTGGCGACTGGGGGGCAACAGGCAGAGGAGCAAGGGGACGGCGAGCGACCTACCTTTTTTGCCACCGCCAACTCCTTGCTCCTTGCTTTCAATTTTGTTAATTTTTTTTAAATGCGGGGAAGGGGGGTGATGTCACACTTGGAAGTGATGTCGTGCCACATCACTTCCAGGGGTGACATTTAGAAATGGGCCCTGGGCACCACAGTGGCTAACTACACCACTGCTTCTATGTGCCAATGGGACCTTTGCTTCTGAGACAAATAGTTGCTTATCCAATTTGGGAGTGCAATGGGGGAAAGGATCAAAGTCCCCCCTCCCCTACAATGCAGTCCCAATCTGGATTGTTCCTATCAGTAAAGAAAAATTAAGCATATCCGAGCTTTATCGGATATTAAGCATATCCGAAAATTAAGCATATCCGATGCTGTGTTTAATGTAACATTGGCCCTAAGATGACTCCCCCACCATCACTGGAAGCTCTTCTGAGTTGGCTGAAAGGCAAACAGAGATGGCAGAGAGGCTGTTTCTTACCTTTATTCAAGGCCTCTTCCTCCATCCCTTCCTTAAAGGTGCGCAAAACAGTATCCACCTCCTCCATGTTAAGGAACCCAGAGCATTCATTATCCCATTTCTCAAAGAGCGCTGCCAAGAGAAGTTGCTGCCGAACCAAGAACGAATTGTGGTGGACCTGAGAGGGAAAGAGGACAAAGGGAACGGAGAAGGAATGACCAGCTGTAATGGCCAGCGTGGGAACTGGGGCTCAGACTCTGCAGCAGAAATAAGGGACTCACAAGGCTTGCTCATGGCCTGCCCATGAGGCGGACTGAGGTGGTCACGTCAGGAGGTGCATTGGTAGGGGCGCCTGCCTGCCTGCATGGCCCCCCCGTCCCACTCCCTTGAAATGAAGTGGGGAATGAAGCAGAAGAGGAAATGTGAAGGAGAGGAGAATGGTGGGCTGCTAGAGCATGAAGGGGTGGAGGAAGGGTGGAGGCACTGGTTCTAAAGCACTGGCTGGGCAATCTTGGTCTGGATCAGAGGTTGGAGTGGGCTGAGCACAGGCTCTTAATGGCTTATGTGCAGTGGTTCCCAAACTGGGAGGCGTGGCTCCCAGGGGAGCTGCGGAAACCAGCCAGGGGAGCTACAGAGTCCTCTTGGAAACCAATGCAATGCCAACTGCATCAACATAATGGGGAGCCACAGCCAGTGGTTGCCAATGGTCAAGGGGGCCGCAGGTTGAAAAAGTTTGGGAAATACTGTCTTATGGGTCTGCAGGAGCACACCTGCAAACTAAACCTCCCTTCAGAAGCATCCTGTAGTAGTTGGTCTCACAAAACAAGAGAAAGAGGAATGACCCCCACCCCTCCGGAAAGATTGTCCACCAAATTTCACAAGGCTTATGTGTGTTCAGCTTAGAGATTTTGGATTTTCTAACCATCAAGATACATTTCTATCCCCCCACTCTCTCTCGCCTTGCTTCCCCGATGAAACTCAAGGCAGTGTACATGGGGATTCCCAAGGAGCCTCCATCCAGGCACTGGCCAGATCGAGACCTGTCTAGCTTCAGCAAGACAGCAGCCTCCTGCGCCTTCAGACCAGGCCCTGGATTTTTAAAGCTCTTTTCCGTCAACATTCGCATGATGTTAAGGGTTATTTATTCCCAGTACTACTGCATGAAAATTTGCAAGGATCTTTTTAGTTTTCCAAATATTGGGATTCTTCTGTCCCATTCAAAACTGAGAAACACCCACACGGAAGGAGAAAAGCAAGGTCACTAGGACAATAAACCCAAGTGTGGACATTTTTTTCCTTATTTCTGGCACAGTGCCGCCTCTTCTGTTTTTGCCGAGCTACAGGTGGCTGCCCAGTACATAGCAGCATGTTAAGTGATTTGACATCTGTCTGCAGGCCTGACTCAGCTGCAAGATGCTATGGAAACAAGGAATCTGGGGCCAAAGCAACCAGTCATTGTTCTCCAGCAGGATCCCAATTGGACACAAGGCTGACAAAAAACAAAGAAGGCCGCAATCCTATACACACTTCCCTGGAAACAAAATACGACGTACTTCTGGGTAAAGTGGAAACTGCTTCCTGTTAACGTTCAGAGCCTCTCTACCGTAGCAACGAGGCTGCTTGCTAGAATCATTCTGGTTCTGTGCTATAAGCAGCAGAGTGCTGCTTGTAGCGTTCTGTTTAAGCAAGAACTGTTTAAGCAAGAAATAAAGGTAAGAGCCGCAGGTTCAATTGACATAATTGCCCTAGCGTGGGGGGCCTTAGGCACAGGGCCTAAATTGGGAGCAATTGGTCCAAGTGGCTTAAAGTCGGCTCTGCATGCATAGGATTGTGCTCGAAGTCAACCAGGAGTACAGATGTATCCAGTATAGGCAGATGGAGAGCAGCTGTAGCTGCTCTCCATCTGTAGAGGACAACTTGCTTTGCATCAGGTTTTAAAGGGCACTTGGCAACCTGCCCTCCATGGGATCACTCCTACCTGGGTGGTCCCTGAGAGAGTGGCTTCACTACCATCACTACACAAGGGTGGCCTCAGCAGCTGCCCAATGAAGCCTGATCTCCACCGCACAAATTCCAGCGTGTCCTGGGCGCGTGCGGCTTCCATGTTATCTAATCGCATCGGAACGCGGGAGAGCCATGCTCTCCCGAGTTCCGTTGCCATCAGCCATGGACCAGGCTCATGATTTTGAAAGGGCAGGACGAGGACCTAATTATTTGACCAATGGGATGAGATGGGGTTTTCAGCCAATCGGAGCGCACATGAGTTTCAGCCAATCACCGTTGAGCTTTATTAGAAGGCAGGACAATCAGGAGGGACTATTTGCATTGAGGAAACTAGTGGAGACACTAGTGGCAGTGTTTCAGGCGGGGCATCCTGTCCCCTACGCTCACGCGCCTCCAGACGCAAGCGCAACACAACCGGAGCTGGTAGAGATCAGCCTTGATGCCAACCCTGCTGCTAGCCCTGCTTTGCATACAGAAAGCCCCAGGCTCAAACTCTGGCATCTCCAAGTAGAGCTGGCAAAGAACTTCTCCATCTGAAACCCTTGAGAACTGCTGCCACCCAAGGCAGATAATACCAGCCTAGATGGACCAAAGGTCTGACTCAGCATAAGACAACCTCAGATGTACAGTATATAGGGTTTCCAGGTACCCACCCAGTATGTTACTGGCCTGACCCGTGAACCAACTTCTATTAGATAATCAGTATTGGAGCCTGAGAGCCAGGAAGCTTCTACCTTGACTCCACCCATGAGCCAAAGTGTGAAAAAGAAGGTTGCACCCCTCCAAAAACACAAAAAGGGGAAAGAAAACCAACTCATGGGTGCAAGAAAAACAAAAGTGCTGACATTTCGAAAACCCTGTGTGTGTAAAGGTATTTGCACAAATATAACATCTGAACCAAACGAAGTGTGTGTGAATGAGTGAGTGTGTGTATGCATGCATATGTACAAGAAGTACTATTACAGCGTTCTGTATTTTTAAGCTACACACAATGGTTGCAAAACACTATACTGGCGACAATAAAATTCTTGTGCATTACTTGTATTACTATACAAATGGCTTCATTTTTATCTTCACTGATTAGAATACAACAAACTAAACGTGCAGAGGATTACTCTGCACAACTCTGAACTAATTTCTTGTGGCATGTAAAACAGTGCCCTTTTTATACATACATATACTCAACCCTCTCCTATACTGTTGTACAGAAGACCTTACCTAGGAATTTAGTAAAACTGCATGATCATGCTTAAGTTACAGGCATGTGCGGTGCGGGGGTAAGAGGGAACCCCGCCCGCTCCTACTCTACCGAAAATCACCGTGGCTGACCTTTGAAGTGCACTCACGCACCGTCCGCTGCACTCAAGCAGCTTCGCACTTCAAAACCGCCACAGCGATTTTCGGTAGAGTAGGAGGGGGCGGGGTTGCTTCCCCTGTGACGGAGGCACCGCACATCCCTGTTAAGATATTCATAATAGACATTTTAAAAACACACAACTAGTACTCGATACTACATTGTGTTAGTTGAAAACAAAGATTTTGGATGAGAGCCACATTTAAATGATTCACTATTATATTCAACGGTTTGGTTATAATTGTGTGTTTTAAGTTAAACAGTTCCCTCTAGCTGCTGGAAAGGGATTTCTCTTAAGTGAAGGAGTTTCCGACTGATGTGAAGGAGTTTCAGACTGATGTGACATGAATTCTCTGTGCTGAATTCTAATCAGTGAAAGCTTCTTCTTGGGAAATGCTTTGAATAGGAATTCAAAGTGCAAATGCACTTTATAAGAATAGTTTTGTCATCTACCTAATTTTGGCCACCCTTTTGAATATCTTAAAGAAAGAACAAAATGGTGCTTACTACACGATATTATACGCATTTGCATCTTATCTGATTTAAATACTGTTTTATTTGTGCAAGTACCCCTGAAGAAGAGAGTAGCCTGAAATTTGTATAAATTGGATTTTTAAATTTTCAATCTTTTTCTTCTTCCACCCATGAACCATTTTCCCTCCACCCGCTCTGATACAGCTGCACTCTCTGGCATAGAGGGTCCAGTATTTTTTTTTTTGAAAGCTGGCAGCCCTATATGTAAGAGAATCCTCCTGTATTTGGATGCAACACCAGCAAAAGGCCTTTGTATTATTTACTGTCTCCAGCTGGCGGATTTTCTCTCTCTCCGTCTGCACATAGCGCTCCTTCACAAACTCTACCAGCCACTTCAGGTTTAGAAGAGAAGGTTCTTCACCGACAAACGTCTCCATAAGCTGCACAAACTGTGGCAGGCTAAGAGAACTCTTGTTGAAGGCATTTGTGCAAGAAGGAGGTCCCAGGGTCTGAAGTTCTATCATGTTCATGCGCAGATCTAGAAAAGAAAAAAAAAAGTTTACAAAGCATGATCAGTCATGCTCATCTGAAGCTGTGACTGATTTAAACCTTGATGTGTGAAAGTGAAAGTGAAACCTTGATGTGTGAAAGTGTTCTAAGGGCTGGCCTATCCATGAGGCTGACTAAGGCAGTCACTTCAGGCAAAAGGGTTGCAGAGGGCACCCACTGGTCTCCACTGCTCCTCCTCTTCCCACTACTTGGATTGGAAAGGGAACGGGGGATGGAGCAGAAGAGGAAGTGTGGAGGAGAGAAGAATGATGGGCTAAAGCATCTTCTGCTCTGCCCCGCTTCCTTTTTAAGACCAGAGAAGGGGAGGGGCAGAGGCTGGTGCATCATCAGATAATGATGTCAACCATTGGCGTTGCTGGAGGGGGTGTGGCACTGTAAGTGGTGCAAGGCGCTGCACTGTGCCTTGCAAACTGGTGCAATGCGGTCCCTCCTACTCAATTCCGGAGTCATTGTGGCGGCGAAAGCAACTGGAATGGTTCACCGCTGGAATGGCCGAGTGGGAGGTGCCGCATTACACTGGTTTGCAAGGTGCGGTGCAGCACCTTGCTCAACTTACGATGCCGCACCCCCTCCAGCAATGCCACTGGGGTCAAAATGTCAACATCAGACATTAGGAGGTCTTGGGCTGGCCCTGGGGGTTTCCGGATTCTCTTAGTCATACATAAAGGATGGTTTAGAGGGCACCTTGAGACTTCCCCCTTTTTGATGATCACTGAATAGATAAAGGGCGTCCATTGAACAGTGCAGTAACTTTGGCCACAGTGGCACAGAAACATGCTACCTCTTGTCTTAATGGGGACACCGCACGCAGTATGAAATTACAGACCAACAACTTGGCAGACCAGAATGGCTATATCCAACTACTTTCTTCCAACCTCATATTCACAGCTGCCACTTTGAAATCCACTGAAAGTCATTGAGTATGTGGAAAAAAAGAAAGAGAGAGACTCATCCACCTTAAAGGTGGTTATGAAGAACTCTAGGCAGCTAAGGCAGACCTGTGCCCCCACACATGTGGCCATTTTCAACTAGAGTTGCTGTGGCTCAGATCTGGACCTCTATGCTTATTGATGAAAACCCTCACTAATGGTTTCCTGTAGCTATGTTGAAGGGACGCGTCATTACCCTGCCGTAGGAGAAGGAAGAGAGGAGGGGAAGGATGTGGCATACAGGGCCAGCCCATCCATGGAGCTGATTGAGGTGGCCACCTCAGTCAGCGGATTGGCGGGGAATACCTGCCTCCCTCGCGCCTCTGTTTCTTCTCCTCCTACTCCCTGGATTTGAAAAGGAAGAGGAGAACAAACCAGAAGAGGATGTGTAGGGGAGAGGGGAGTGGCAGGCCAGAGCACCTCTGACCACTGTTCTCTTCTCTATATACTTCCTCTTCTGCTCCACCCCCCTCTGCCTTTTCCAATCCAGAGAGAGGGGAGGCAAGTGAGTGGACAGAGGTGAGTGCCCCCCACCCAATCTACTGCCTCAGTTGGCCTCATGCACTGGCGTCATTACGGGGGTGCGGAGGATGCAACCAAGTGACGCACATTTGAGGGATGACATGGCGGAGAAGGCTGCTGCAGCAGCACTGCGAGTCGGCTGCCGAGCCGAAAGTAATTGGCGGTCACGTCACTGCTAATTACTTCCAGATCAGCAAGCTGGAATTGTCGGTGACATGATGATGTCATCATGTCGCCGCCAATTACTCCCGCGTCTGACGAATCAGTGGGTGGCACCAGAGTCACTGCACTGGGTGCCCAGACAGCCAGTGATGCCGCTGGCCTCATGGATAGGCCAGCCCTGATTCCGGGGAAGTTCCTGATGAGGTTTACTGTGACTGTCCCTGGATCTCTATTTGGGTTTAAGGAGGCTCCGTCGTCTGGTATCACTATCTTTATTCACAAGAATGCAGCCAGAAGCCACTCCCAGAATGAAAACAGTAAGAGTGGAAAGGTATCTGTAATTGCTCTCACCTTCAAACATAGGCATGTGAAGAGACCCGGAAACGAGTCAGGATAACTGTGTCTGACTCACAAGCAAAGCCCTTTTCATTACAGGGATGAATTGCAGGAACATTCTCATGAATTAAAACTGAAAGCTGAGCTTGTGGCTTTATGATGCTCTGATAAAACATTGCACCTGGAAACCTGGAGTTTTCTTGGTTCCAGTCGTCACGGATTTCCTTGCCGTAGTCAATGTACTTGAAGGTCAAGTCAGCAGTCTGAAGGTCACCTGTTGGGAGGGACCACAAAATAGACTGTTAAATATAGGCAAAGCTTCCGCCCTACAACAGCTACTTTCAAATTACAGAATCCAGACACTGAAGAATACCAATAGATGCAATCATCACCTGACCACGGCTTCCCATATACCAGCTGAGGTGTCTTCTGAAAGGTCTCACTGGCTTTCTCTGAGGGTGCTGATAGGAGGTCTGAAAAGAGAAACCATCTGTGAGTAGGCAAGAACAGGCATCCACCATCCAGCTGCAGTTCTCCATGCAATGCAAGAAACAGGCGCCACTCAAGCAACCACAACAAATGTCAGAGTTGCTGCCAGAGACACTTGGAAAAATTTGCTGGGCACCCACAGCTGAAGACAGCCCCGAACTTTCTTTTTGCACAGTGGGACTCTGGAGGCTCTGTCCAACCGAGCTCAATGTGGGAGTCAGGCTACTATTGCGAACCACTTACAGAGGCATGTCTACTCAGAAGTATTTATTATTTTATTTATTTTTCACATTTTTATACCACCCTTCCTCAAAGGAGCTCAGAGTGGTGTACATATTTCCTCCCCTCCTTTTGTCCTCACAACAACCTGTGAGGTAGGTGGGGCTGAGAGATAGTGACTGGCCCAAAGTCACCCAGGAAGCTTCGTGGCTGAGCGGGGATTTGAACCTGGATCTTCCAGGTCTAAGTCCGACTCCCAAACCACTACACCATCCTGCCTCTAGGTTCCATTGTATTCAACGGGGCCCACTCCCAGGAGACTGTGTATTGGATTGCAGCCTTAAGAGAGGTGTAGTGGTTCTGGAGATGGACTTAGACCTGGAAACTTCCTGGGTGACCTTGGGCCAGTCACTATCTCTCAGCCTAACCTACCTCACAGGGTTGTTGTGAGGACAAAAGGAGGGAAGGAACCATGTACACCACCCTGAGTCTCTTGGAGGAAGGGTGGTATAAAAATGTGAAAAATGTGAAAAAAATAAAAATAAAAACAAACCTTTATTGCATGACTGCTCTAACCATGGGGTGGGGAGGGCACCATTCTCTGTTAATGAGTTAAGTGCAGCATTTAGATGCCAACCCTAACCTGCAGGGGGCTCATGTGTGAGAGGGGTGTGTGTGAAAAGAATCACAATGTTTCTCCCACTTTATACCAGTCTTACACCTTCCTTGCTCAGGTGCACTTTCGAAAAGGATGAACAGTTCTTGGCTTCTGCTCTTTCTGGGACCCGCCACACTTTTTTCCGTGCCTGGCTCTGGGGCAGCCTTGCCTAATTTGCTCTGCGGCTCAGTGGGCCACTCACAAGGAAGGCGTGGCAGGTCCACGTGCTACCTACCGAAGAATGAGGCAAGAGTCATTGAGAGAGCAGCAGTGCGAGTACTCCAGGAGGTCTTGAGAAGCCCTCAGGTGAGCCCTGTGGCGGCTCTCCCAGAGCGAGGGCTCTTGTAAATAATTGAAAGGCGTGAGTCCATGATCGCTCTGCTGGAAATGTACGGGGAAATCATCATAAGCAAATCCCGCTATCTGATACGGCAATCTGCCTCCTCCAGGGCTCTCATTTAACCTAGCTAATAATTATTAAAGCCTCCTTCCCTGGCTAATGATGCCAGCTTTCCTTTCGGTTGCAGAATATCTGGAGCGCAAATAAGAACTTCAAAGTGGGTAAGGTACTCGCAAAAGTACTTGCCCGGAATACCTCGCAGGGAGAGTTAAATCCATGGGATGCTCAGGAGCGAATGCCTTAACCCATACAGAATCCCCAAAGGTAAGACTCAAGGCGGGGGGGGGGGTTTGCGTGCACAAAACCTTTTGCGCCATCTTCATTAACCGCTTAACGCTCTTGTTTAACAAAACATTCTAGCTGAACAAATCTAATTGACAAGCCACACCTTTAGTTAAACATGCATGAACCAAGCCTGGGAATCAACAAAACACACCTGCGAACCTGGTTTCTGAGTGGTGATCACAGAATAGGGATACTGAAGATACCAAGCCAAACAGAACAATTAGGAATAGGATTATTGTTAGGAAATCATTTGGCATTCACACGTCCAAGAAAAGAAGCTCTTTCACAATCCAACTAAAAAGCAGATTTGTTTTGTCCCAAGGATGGTAAAAAAAAAAAAGGCAAGATCATAACTACGCACAATTACAGGATTCTTCTAGGAATTAAATAAATGTCCATTTATCAAAGCTATAGCCACGGCCTAGAAGGCCCAAGTTCTTGGAGAGAGCAGGAGAAGAGTACTAGGCAGTGCAGCCCAAGATCTCCCAACAATATGCCAAATACCTCCCCCCTTTCTGGTGGTGTGTCGCAGCTGTCAGCCACCATCTCTGTCACTCCTCCTTCTACCCCTGGAATTTGAAAGGGAAACAGAGTGGAAGAGGAAGTGTGAAGGAGAGGAGAGTTGTGGGTTAGAGCAATGGAGGCAAGTGGATGAGACGACAGAAGCGGGTGCCCGCCCCCCCCGCCCCCCCGCACCTGCCTCCTGAGGCAATTGCCTCAATCAGCTTCATGGATGGCAGTTTGCCCCAGTTTGCCCCAATGCAAGATGCTGAAAATCTACCTTTGAATTTCACTGGGGTCAGGCCTAACAGGGAAAAGCTGTCAGGATGGAGAAAAAACATGGTCACCCACCTGTTCATACTGGCGATGACGTGGACCAATCAACACTATACCTAAGAGGAGGAGGCAAGGCTTGTGGGAAGGCAATCAGGCTAGGACAAAGCATGGTTGACATCAAGGACATGAGTAGGGTTACGTTTGCCAAGCAGCAAAGGCCCTTCAAATGGAGGGATTCTATTGGCCGAATGGAAGGCCAATAGCAGAATCCACAAAACACTTCCTGACAGGGCCTGGTCAGGGCAAAGGTGTGGCAACTGGGCCAGCCCCAGAGGTCTCAGCTGTGCCAAATGCTGCTGCCCCCCTTACCTGATGATGTGCCAACCTCAGCTTCTGGGAAAGAAAGAAGGGATAGAGCAGAAGAGGAACTGTGGAGGAGAGAAAAGTGGTGGGCTAGAGTGCCGATGCTCTAGCCCAGTGCTTCTCAAAGTGCTTCTCCTGGCACATCCGGCGTCTCAGAATCTCCTGAGGCTTGCTGTGCGACTTGGACACACACCAAGCCTTGCAAGAGGCTCTGAGAAGCCAGAAGAAAGAAGCAGGAAAGACCAGGTAAACGTATGTGCTGCGGGCCAACACTATTGTATATGTATATTATTGGGGGGGGGAATTGCCGGTCCGCAACAGTGGACCCCTTTGAGTAGCACTGCTCTCTGCTCTCCTCCACACGTCCTTGTCCACCCTGTCTTCCTTTTCCAATTCAAGCAGAGGGAAGAGGAGAAGCAGCAGAGGTGAGCGAGTGGGTGGATGGAGGTGGGCAGATGGAGGTGGGCACCCCCCTGCCAATCTGCTTCCCGAGGCAACTACCAGATGGGCCAGGCCTGCGAAGCAAACAGGTTTGCATGCAAAGGAGTAGAACATGCACATATAACCTGGTTGGAACTGGTTTTGCCTGCTACTGTCTCTAAAACAGAGGTTTAGGATTAGTCATTTTTCAGGGGAAGCTGGCTGAACCCCCGAAAACATGGCAATGGCAGAGGTCTGGTTCACGACACCCAGTTCAGACTCTGCGGCCTGGTTCAGGTGGATTTGCTCAAGGGGAACACCAGGATTCTGCTTTGCACGAGCTGGTGATTAGGCCAGATAGCCTCCTGGTAAAAATAAAACCAAAACCAGAGGAGGCTTGCGCCCCACCCCCAGCTTCAGCGCCCTGGGGCCCAGGGCCCCCCTAGCGACTCCTCTGCTGGTTCCGTCCTGAGAACGTTTCTGCTTCTTGAATTGATACCACGTTTTCTCTCACCCCGCTCCTTGCAAAGGGCA